>CM051239.1:180279000-181518375 GCA_027917425.1 Gastrophryne carolinensis | reverse complement strand
CTGTGATTGGTCAAGAGGTGTGGTCCTATGCAGGACAAAAAGCCATCGCACGAGGTCTCCAGCCCTCTCTTTCTCCTTTCCACCTGAACATCTCCATGGACCTTATGCTGCTGTTTGAGAACTGAAAGACCGAGATGACCCTGGAACAAGAACCACTTGTTAAACTACTGTTAAGCTACTGAACTGCATTTTTTGTAACTATATTGGCTTTATTGCATTTTTCCTTTTCTCAAAGAAACATTACAATTGTTCTTGCAAATTAGTTAGACCTGTTTTTCTTTGTCTGTGTCTGATTGCTGTGTCTGTGAAGTGATAGTAATCTGTAGTGCAATTGTCCTCAAAACTCACTGTTTTAAATGAACTTTTAGACAAACGAGGCGTAATTATATATATATATATATATATATATATATATATATATATATGTATTTGAGCTCTTAAGTTGCTTTATATATTTGGGGGCTGCAAATATACTTATATATTTTAGCTAAATTACGCCCAAGCAGAACACCCGTTAACTATGTTCCTATTGCATTTTCATACATTAGTTTCCCTCTTTATTAACTTTAAAAATGTTATCACTCTGATTGTGTTTAGTTATTGTATAGTCTAATATGCATCTAACCACTTTCCATAATGTGCTCTATTATAATTTCCATATTTAAAGTCTTGTGACCTACCTGTTAAAACCAAAATGTAAAATGCACACAATAATGCAATTACTTAACATCCATTGGCATTTTTTAGTTCAAATTCTTGTCTCTCAAAATGTGAAAAGTGCTTATACTGTGACTAGAGTACATTTAATAACCTAACTTATCCAAACTCTATCCATATTTCACACATATTTCTAAATTTATATAAATTCTTTCCTCCTTATACATATATACACATCTAATATATTTCTTAAACCCCTCAACCCTTTGGGTGAAAGGGGAAGTGATGTAATATTAAAAATCCATATAAACAATGTTGGCTTATGAGAGGAGGGGTCATGTATACACCCAAACTAAAAGTCTTAACAAACTTGTGATTTATTCTCTCCTGGCAGGGGGTAGCCAAGGCTGACAGGTTTAGTGTATCAGGGGTGACAGAACCTGTCACCCTGACTTCCTCTTCCTTTCATTAAAATAAAAGAAAGTAAAAAAAACACAAGCCTGGTTGGATATTTTTTTTTTGTTTCAATATTTTTATTGACATTTTCAACTATACAGTTCTGCAAAGCATACAGCGCCATACTGCCATCCCGCGCAGGGGAGGTATATAGAGAAAGAAAAAGACTAGCGGCATACATTTTCACAATATAGTAGGTTAACCAAACTAGTGCTTTAACAGTCTACAGTATAATTGCAAGTACGGGGAGGCATGAGACATGTGTTTGATACTACTAGTGCAATCTACATTACACCGTGATCTTTTCCGGGACCGTGCGGGCCGCGGAACCTCACGGTGTCCGCGACCAGCACCGTCGCCTGTTCACCCATTATCTTGTTCTTATTACACTAGGTCTATTGGGGTGTGCCAGTGGGCTGTCGGACACTGCCATGCGTATGTACAGAAAGGAATCATTAAAAAAAACATTAGAGCTATTGTATTGTGGAAAAGAAGAGAAAGTAACAAGGGGGGGGGAGAAAGAGGGAGGGAATTGTCACTCCCGCGCTCCACCAGACACCGCGTATAGTTATTACAGTATCCGTGGAGGTTCACCAGGCCAGGCAAATCTTATCCAGGGTTCCCATACCGAGATAAATTTGTCATGGGAGTCGGTCAGGATACTAGACAGTCTCTCGTTGATGAGAAAGCTGTTCACCCTGGCCGACACCTCAGAGATTGGGGTAAATTGCTTCTTCCAGGCCCTAGCTATGGCCTGTTTGGCCGCTAGGAGAAGGTAGACAAAAAGTCTATGTTGCTTACTAGACAGCTCTCGGGGCTTACAGTGCAGGAGGGCCACCCAGGGATCTTTTCTCATGCTAGATCCAAAGACTTCATTGGCCATCCTGAACACCTGGTTCCAAAAGCGAGCCAGCATAGGGCAGGTCCACCAAATGTGCATAAAGTCCCCTTCCGCACTGCAGCCCCTAAAGCATAACTTAGCCTGCCCCAGAAACATCCTGCTCAGGCGGCTCGGCACCAGGTACCAGCGGAGCATCACCTTATAGGCCGTTTCAACTGTCAGGATGTTGATGGAGCATTTTGAGATACAAGACCATATCTCTTTCCACCCCCTTTCTCCTCCAGGTGGACCCAGATCCCTTTCCCAGCTACTCACATATGCGTGAGACTCTGGCTTAATTACGTTCAGCGCTGAGTAAATTAGGGAGGTTATTCCCCTTTGAAAGGGGTTATTAGCACATAGTTATTCAAAGGGGGTCCTCGCCCGGGAGGAAGGACACAGTTTTGTCAGGGGCAAAATCCAATGCCTTAATTGGATATAACGGAAATATTCCTTATGGGGGATACTGTATTTCTCTTCCAAGTCCCTGAAGGACCCAAGGCCACCCTCTATGAGTAGGTCGGATATTTTGTTTATACCCCGGTCTTGCCACCATTTAAAGGCCAATTTGTTCTGAGCACCTGGGGGGAAGTTTGGGTTGTCCCATAGATGTGCCAGGGGAGTGTGGGGGGACATCCTCCTGACCTGACCGAGTCCCACACTGCGAGTGAATGTCTCATTAAGGGGCTAAGCGTTTTGGGCCTAAGTCCTGGGTCTGTCCAGAGTTGTCTGTCAATAGGTATCGGAGTTGTCTGTCAATAGGTATCAGTTCGCAATTGGGAAGCTCAAGGAAAACCCACAATGGGGGTTTGAGGGAGGAGTGCATGGACAAGCTGGGCGATCTGTGAGGCTTTATAGTATTTAAATATGTCGGGCACTCCCAGCCCCCCTTGTACTCTGTGGGCTAACATAGTGCGTCTGGATACCCTTGGGCGCCCCGCGGACCATATAAAAGCCAAGATCCTCCTCTGCATCACCCGGAGCATGTACAGTGGGATTTTAGTTGGCAGCGCTCTGAAGAAGCAAAGTAATTTCGGGAGGATCGTCATCTTGACCGCGTTAATGCGGCCTATCCAAGAGATCGGGTATGACCTCCAGACCTCCAATAGGCGAGTCAAAGACTTAAACAAAGGAGAATAATTGGCATCATATAGGTTGGTGTACATGGCTGGGATGTGCACCCCTAAATATGGGAGTGGCTCTGTTGCCCAGCGGAAAGGGAAGCTAGCCTTAATCTGGTCCACCACGTCCATCGGCAGGGACACATTTAATGCCCTTGACTTCTCATTATTGATTGTTAAGCCTGAGATTTGGGCAAATTGGTCAAGGACTTTGTACAAGTTCGGGAATGAGGTGATTGGCTGAGTGATTGCGAGCAGGGCATCGTCCACGAAAAACATGGCCTTGTGGTGGACACCCGCTATCTCCAGGCCTTTAATGCTAGGGAAATTTCGTAGTGCTATGCTCAACGGTTCCAAGGCCAGGATGATGAGGAGCGGGGATAAAGGGCATCCCTGTCAGGTCCCCCTAGCAATATCGAATGTCCCTGAGGTGAAGCCCAGGTAGAGTACTCGTGCTGCGGGCGTCTTATAGAGAGCTCCCACCCAGTCCAGGAACCATTGCCCAAAGCCCCATCTTCTGAGCACCCACAGCAGGTAGTCCCAAGATAGGGAATCAAACGCTTTCTGGATATCTAGGGAGAGTAGAAAAGCCGGAATATCCATGGAGTGGGCATGGTGGACCAGATGAGCAGCCCTCCTGATGTTATCCCTGGCTTGGAGGGTTGGGACAAACCCCACTTGGTCCCCATATATGAGGTCAGCCACGAAAGTGTTCAACCTTGCCGCCAAAACTTTAGCCAGCAGCTTCACGTTGGCCTATAATTTTGAATGAGCAGACCATCTTTATCTGGCTTGGGGATCATGCAGATGTCCGCCAGTAGCGAACTAGGGTTAAGTGAGGTATCTGCACACAAGGCATTACAGAGGTTTGATAGATGTGGCACCAGGATGGGGGCAAATTTTTTATAGTACAGGCCACTGAACCCGTCCGGACCCGGGGTCTTGGCAGACGTCAGGGATTTAATGGCGAGGAGCACTTCGCTTTGTGTAATGGGAGCCTCTATCCTGTTCACATATCTCTGTTCAATGTGGGGTAGTTCAACCTGTTCAAAAAACTCGTCCTGTATGGTCGTATTCGTGGTAGCTGGGGCTGAGTAAAGGGCCCGAAAGAAAATCCCCAAAGGCCGAAACAACTTTATTAGGGTCAGCCGCAACAGCGCCCGAGCTGAGCTTCAGCTTTATGGGTTTTCGCCTATTAAGGTCAGCGGCCCTCAGCTTCCGGGCTAACATTGTGTCCGGCTTATTGCCTCTCGAATAAAATTTCTGTTTCGACCACCTGAGTCTCTTCTCGGCCTGGTCATCTTGGAGCGCATTAAGCTCTAATCGCAGTTTGTCCACAGCCCTCTTATTTCTGGCGTTCGGAGCCCTCTTCCATTGTATTTCAGCTCGCTCAAAACCCAAGGTCAGCTCTCTTATTCTCCTTTGTCTTTCACGCTTCTCAGTAGAGGCTATAGAGATACTATTCCCTCTCATGGTGGCCTTACCCCAAGGGGCGCCCGGCAGCCCGACCTCTCTTCTTGCGGGAGCGCACCTTCTCCCACAGGGGCTGGAGCGTCGGCCGCCTGGAAGCTTGCTGAGCGGCCACCCCGGACGTGTGAGTCGGGGAGTCGACGGAAGTTAGGCCCAGATCCTTCAGCATGACGGCGGCCTGCGTGGGTAAATGCAAGCTTGAAGGGGAAGCTCCATCGGTATTTTATGTTGTGGCTCCGTAGAATCTCCAGACCGGGTTTCATGGCTCTCCTCCGCTGTAGGGTTTGGGGTGCGACGTCTGGGAAAATGTGGTAACGGTGATTTTGGAAGCACAAGTCCCCCTTTTCTCTGGCGGCCATCAGGATCACTTCCTTAGTGCGGTAGAAGGTCGGCTTGACCACAATGTCCCTGGGGAGACCATCGGATCTTTTGGGGCCCAGAGCCCTGTGGGTGCGATCCAGCTCCAGGCGTTCAATAGGCATAGAAGGGATCAGTTCCTGTAGGAGGGCCGTAACGGTAGCTGGCACGTCCTCAATTGATTCTGGGAGGCCCCGTATACGGATGTTGACCCGTCTGGATCGGTTCTCCAGATCCTCTAGCTTTTGCTGCAGTGAATCCATGCCTTCTCCGAGGGCCGTAGATTCAGACCCCCTGCTCTCCAGGACTGCAACCATGTTGTCCATTTTTCCTTCCAGCGTATTGGTTCTGTCACCCAGATCCTTGATTTCCTTAGAATAAATCGTTGAGAGCTGGGTCACGGCCACCGCTTTACATTTGGCCAGTAAGTTTGCATCCCACACTATCGGATCGAGCGCATCCATCCTGGGGGCCCCCTGCCCAGATAGCGATCCGCTTTCAGCCACATCCTCGATCAATAGCTGAGATAAGTCGCTGCCTCTTGGCGGAAGTGGCTCTCCAGAAAGCGACAAGTCACTGTTAGAAAGTGACAGGGGTGAGCTGCCTTGCAAGCAATGAAAACGACCCGAGGGCACAGGAAATGGGTCAAGGCATACCTCCTCTCTTGCAGCCATCCCCAAATCATCATCCACGTGGCGGTTGTCTCCCCCAGTATCTGCGCGCCCCTGCTGGCCTTGTGGTGGTGGGCCCGAACTGGTGATGGCACCCTCTTCCAAAGGGGAGAATGGGGGGGGTGATATGGATGGTGGTGGTGGCGATGGGGGGGATTCCCCCTCGCTAATGTGGCTCTGGGCTGTGCTCACTGCAGGTGAGGGGGAGCGCCGGGAAGCTGCCGCCATTTTGCTGGGGGCCGTTTGCGGGGGATGTGGGGAGGGCTCTGTATCGGCCTGCAGTAGACCCCCCTGTGAGCCCTGAGGGGCGACCGCTTCCCCTACCTCCTCTCCTCGCTCTGAGCTCCGGTCCGACGGCCACCGCATGCTGCGCTGTGTGAGGAGGGCGGGCCCCTCCTTCCCTGCCATGCTGCGTCTGTGTGTGTGAGGGCGCGCTGGGGTCCCGCAGCCTCTTCCCGGCCCGTGCCCCTTCGTTCTGCCTCCGTTCTTGCCCATAGCAGGGCAGTGGGTGGTGCGGATGCTGGCAGCGCCAGGCAAGGGTGTACTGCTTAGCTGGAGCGGAGTACCAGCCGCCTCTATGTCCCCGGGGAGCAGAGCTGCACTAGAAAGCAGCCATCTTCCTCGGCAGTTAGCCACGCCCCTCTTGTTGGATATTTTTTGATGCAGGGTGCATAAGTGACCCCTCCTTTTATCAGCCCATTTTTCGCAACAGTGCTCCTTTAACCTCCTATTTTAAAATCTCGCTCCCCTACCTCCTCGCCCTTCCTTTCCCACATCATCGTTTATCCTATTCCCTCACAAAAATATGCTCACAAAAATTATTTTTAAAGACATGCAAAAACATTTTAACCATTAATATTTAAACTCCCATCTAGTATCAGAGAAGGAAGGAACAAAAGTAAAACTCTTTCAAGTAGACCACTTGAAAGTAGGGTGGCTAGCACCTTTTAGTAGCCTAACTGCATAACTGAGGCTACCAGTGTAAACTGTAAGGATACACATATTTTATACTGAGCTTGATTTTTACAATTAATAAATGATAAACAGGGCTCCCCCGTTCACTCTTTCTTAAACAGTTAATTATTTCGCTCAACAACAATGAACATACCCAGAAGTATCCATACATATCATATAAACCAAAATTGTCAAAGCTATAAAAATTATGAATTCTCTGTTCACAAATAGTCAATTATAGCCAAATTATCCACATGTATTGAATAAAGCAAATGTATCAATGCTATAGAGATTAAAAGTTCTCAATTCAAGGAAATAGGTTTCCTCCATGATCTGTAAATCAGCTATTCTCTATGCGGTGGCCATCACCAACACTCCACTCTTACCAGACAAGGTGCGGTACTAGAGGACACTGAAAAGCATGTTATAATATTCCACTGATCCAAGGAGCTTATATATTCACACAGAAATGCTTTATCTAGGTGTGGCTACCTCAGATTTAAACACATGGGCAAGAAATCCCCATAGTGTAATACTTTTTAGGTCCACTTTAATGTAAATATAAAATGGTACTCACAAACATAAAAATGTTCAGGCTTAGAAAGCTCCTTCAAATACAAAGGCAGTTGGGTACCCTCTCTTGCCAAGGCTGCGTATGAAGTGCGCTCATCTTTACTTTTTGTTTAGAGCTGGCATAGCTTCTCTAGCTCACTTTCCAAGTCCTAATAGCGTAATGCCACTTACCCTGCTTGTGTTCACACGTGTTTCGTCCATTCCAAACTTAATCCTAGGCGAAGCGAAATCCAGGAAGTGAAGTCTTTATAGTGATGTGTGCATATCTAGGTTGGGTGTTAACCCTTGCAGAATCAGTTTAATGTATAATGCATTACTATATAAGAATTAGGGTCCAGATCTTATCCTAAGGAAATTATGTGACAGGAGATACTGAGACATATCCAATCCCACCAACAAATATAAATCTAACAGGAATATCTCATCCAAAGATTCCAACTATTTACTACCTTCCAAAGCTTCATAAAGATAGTGAGCATCCACCTAAAAGACCGACATTAAGTGGCATTTACTCTATAACCTCACATCTTGGGGAATATATAAACACTTTTCAGAGCTATTAGATAAAGTTTTGGCTCAATATTTAAGTAACATTCATGAGTGCTGGATAGGATCTGGCCTCTAATGCTAATATAGTAATGCAACATGCAATCGATTGATTCTTCAAGGGTTAAAGTGGACCAACACCCAGGGGTGATCGGCCTGGAAATCTATAAGATTCCCAGGCCGATCACCTCCCACCCCGCGGGACATCCGAGATCGGGATGTCCCACGGGGTGAAACCCCCCAGAAACCCCAAAAACATCTTACCTGATCCGCCGCCGCTTCCGCCGCCGCCTCCCGCGCGCCCCTCCAGACGTGCGCGCGCCCGCGCCGGCCCTCTGTGAATGGCCGGCGGGGGCGCGCGCGCGCCGAGAGTGACGCGCGGGAGGCGGCGGCGGCGGAAGCGGCTTGGACGTTCCTGATCCCCGCCTGGACGTTGGCGGGGATTGGCTGCGGCGTTCACGTGGGAGCGTTGAGAGGTGAGTTTTTTGGGGTTTCTGGGGGGTTTCACACAGCGGGGCACCCCCGATCGGGGTGCCCCGCCGAAGTGGACCAAAACCCAGGATAGTCAAAATTCTGGGTGTTGGTCCACTTTAACAACCGTCTCCTGGACACGCACACGTCTCTATGAAGGCTCAACTTCCTGGCTTGCACTCCACCTAAGACTGAGTCCAGAAGGGCAGAACCATGTCAGGTGAGCACAAGCAGTGGAAGCAACATTACACTATTAGGACCTGGAGAGTGAGCGAGAAACAATATGCAAGCTCTAAACAAAAAAAGAGCTATAAGGAGGTATGCTGGAAAGTATATCAAAAACAGCCAATTGCTTATTTACTGACCGCATTATAACAAGAAGTGTAGAAAAGATACAATGGGAAGAAGACACAACACAAAAAATAACTGTAAGCAAGAAGCTATTGGAAAACAATGACATGGGATATATGCTGTGTTCCCAAAGGACGATTTTACTGTGAGAAACTAAAACCTTGTTTTCCCACTTTGGGGCAATAGGTATATTTGACCAAAAAAGTAGTCTCAACATAGGCTGGCCAATATGAATGGCAATAAAAAGCTTCTTCAAAACAAATTTCAGCTGCAACCACTGCAAAACAAATGAACCAGCATTGTAGAGTGAAAAGACTCAAGGTAAACTGTTGCCCCCAAAATGTTATGTCCAAACACAGTGTCAGCTAGAGATGTAACATCCAACTTTTAGGGCTCAGTAAAAAAAGACAACCATTAGGCTGCTGTGCAGACATGATCTACTGACTCCTAATGTTGAAAAGCCCAGAGCCATAAATGTTATTGAACTGGGGGTGGTGATTACTTTTGCCTTGACAAGTAGGCCTATAGCACCAAAGTATGCACTTGCTGATTATGAATTGCAAAGACAAGCAGAGAACCAACTTATCCTTGTGTCGAATCATATATATTGCTCAGGGGTAGTGAACAGGCTGGGGAAGGCTGGCTAGGAAAGACTGGAGACTCTGTTTAAAGCAGCCCCAGTCCTAAATGAATCTTACTTACCCCTCCAGTGAGCATCAAGATGGGTTTTTCTAATGGATGGGGTGACTTGAAGAAAGGGCAAGTCTCTCTGCAATGTCTTGGGTGGCATGAGGAGTTGTATGAGGTCTATATGGGATTCATGTGGGCCAGGATCCTTCAGGAGGTTTACAAAGCAAACCCTTACTCTCAGTTTTGTGCTCCCACCCACTTGTAAGGTCCAACACTGAACAACACATCCTTGTGTTGTTCAAACTGATGTGGACCAAGAAATGGCCGCAGGTTGTTGTACTCTTAATAATAATATTTCAGACCTGTAAGAACCCCCTTGTTGGTGCACCCCTGAACATTGCTAAGTATCCCCTGGGGTGCGTGTACTGCAGGTTGAGAAAATTGTTTAAAGTCTCTGCATCATAGCACCACAACTTCCTCTCTACTACCCCTATGCCTTCCTGTGTCCTTAGACCTAAATATGAACACAGTGTAAGAAAATTCTCTCAGGCCCTAAAAAGTAATTCCACCCTGGGCCAAACCAGTGATTATGCAGAGAACAAGGGGAACCTAGCTCAACAAAGTTGAGTAAATAGTAAATAGGCAAAAAAGGGATGAAAACCCCAGTCCTTAAAGTGAAGCAACCACCAGCCAATAGTCTATAAGACTACAGAGCCAGTGGTCTCCTTTTAAGGTGGACATCCAAATTTGGGATACCCTGATGTGTGAAATGCCTGGGAATGCATGTCACTCCCACTCACCTTCCACTCAGCATCCTATGCCACACATTATTATGCGCGGCATAGAATGCTAATTGAAAAAGTGGAACAATAATACAATTCTGTGATTACTCACCTGTAGAATTGGTATTATATGTATACAGCACGTCCTGCTCCAGAGATAATTCCTTACGTTTGGGTAATACATCCACAAGATGGTGCTGGACTGCAGAGACAGCAAAAAAGTGGCTCCTCCCGGCCCCTTATATTCCAGGGACCTCCCACAAATTTCCCAGAATTGACAAGCAGTTAACAAGAAGCCGGGAGAATACCAACCATAATAAAAATTTTTAACCATGATAACAACCGCCATACAGAGGCACAAAGAATAATGAAAACAAGGGCGGGGTGGAGCAGGACATGCTGTATACATATAATACCAATTCTACAGGTGAGTAATCACAGAATTGTATTATTCTAAGTATACAGCACGTCCTGCTCCAGAGATAATTCCTTACGTTTGGAACATCCAATAGCAGTGTCCGTAAGGTAGGGTGGGATCCCCAAAAGCAACAATATGCAGATTAAACCAATGCCGCCTGCAGAACTTTGCGGCAAAAAACAGCATCAGCTGAAGCCCGAACATCAACCTTGTAAAACTTAGAAAAAGTATGAACAAAAAGACCAAGTAGTGGCCTTGCAAACTTGTTCAACAGAAGCCTGGTGCAGAAAGGCCCAAGAGGCACCAAGAGCACGAGTGGAATGAGCAGTAAGGCGATAGGGATGTTCCTTCCCTTTAGCAGAATAGGCCTGAATCACAGCCTGACAGATCCACTTGCTGATGGTAGACTTAGCTGGAGCCAGACCCTGCTTAGTACCAGAAGGGACCACAAAAAGAGCAGCAGTCTTCCTGAAGGATTCAGTAGCAACCAAATAAAACTTCAGGTTCCTAACCACATCCAAGGAATGTAGAACCCTCTCTTTAGGGTTACTAGGATTAGGGCACAGAGAAGGCAGAACAATGTCCTGATTGAGATAAAAAGCAGACACAACTTTAGGCAGAAAGTCTGGTTTAAAGCGAAACACCACCTTGTCCTGGTGTCTCTCAAAGTAAGGGGGCTTGATGAAAAGCGCCGCCAACTCAGAAAAACGCCTAACAGAAGTGATAGCCACCAAAAAGACTACCTTAGGAGTAAGAATGGACAAAGCAGCCTCATGCACAGGCTCAAAAGGAGACCCCTGCAAGGCAGATAGGACCAAGTTCAAGTCCCAGACTGGTAACATAGGCTTATGTGGGGGGCGCACATGAGTAACCTCCTGGAAAAAAGTCTTGACCAGATGATGCTGAGCAAAAGATCTCTGAAAGAAAACATGACCTTTCAGAGTGCTGAGTTGAAGCCCCAGATCCAAACCATGTTGGAGAAATTCCAGAATCCTAGGAATAGAAAACACACGACAGGGAAGAGATTTAGCCTCACACCAGTCAATGTAGGTATGCCAAACCCTATAGTAGATAGAAGAACAGGACTTTTTCCTAGCCCTGATCATGGTGTTAACAACAGAGGCAGGCAGCCCCTTTTCCATTAAGATGGAGGTTTCAGCAGCCAGGCCGTTAAAGCCAGCCTTTGTAAATTGGAGTAGCGTAGCCGCCCCTGAGTGAGCAGGTCTGGATCCTCGGGCAGGGCGTACTGATCTACCGCCAGCTGCACAATGTCTGTGAACCACACTCTTCTTGGCCAACGGGGGGGCCACCAGGATTGCTGGCACCCCTTCCTGAGCTATCTTTAGGCAGAACCCTGCCCAACAGGGGAAACGGGGGAGAGACATACAGTAGCTGAAAGCCCTGCCAGGGCTAAGACCAGAGGGTCCTGGGACAGAGACACAAAAACTGGAAGCTTGTGATTGTGACGGGACGCAAACAGATCCACATCTGGCTGACCCCAACGGTGACACAGAGAGCGAAACACCCTGTTGCTGAGGGACCATTCCCCCAGGCGAGAAGTCCCCCTGCTCAGAGAGTCTGCCTCCAGATTCACCACCCCCAGAATGTACACAGCTGAGATGCAGGGAACATTGTCCTCTGCCCAGGACAGGATCAGAGACACTTCCTTGAGGGCCCCCTTTCTCCGGGTCCCTCCCTGATGATTGATGTAGGCAACCGCCGTCTGGTTGTCCGTACCTGAACAGCCCGACCCCGAAGGTGCGGGGTCAAGCGGGCTAGAACCAACCTGAACTCCCTCAGTTCCAGAATGTTGATAGGGGTGTGGGCCTCCTGAGGGCCCCACTGCCCCAGGAAATTTAGGGGTCTCCAGAAGCCCCCCCAACCTGTCAGACTGGCATACGTGGTGACTGTCTCCCAGCAAGGGGCCAGAAAGGATCTGCCCACCAACAGGTTCCTTGAGTCGAGCCACCACGAGAGGGACCGCCTGGCTAGGGGGGACAGAACCAAAACCTGATCCAGGGACACAGGGACACAGGGTCCCTGTCCCATACAGACAAGAGGTGGAGTTGAAGAAGCCTCATGTGAAACTGAGCATAAGGAACCGCCTCGAAGCAGCACACCATCAGGCCCACCAGCTGCATTCCCTGCCTGATAGAAGGATGAGGGCAGGACAGAAGGGGCTGAGCTTGCGCTTGCAGACTGTCCACCTTCTTCTGAGGAAGAAAGATCCTGGCCCGAGCTGTATCCAGATTCATGCCCAGAAATGGCTTCACCAAAGAGGGAGACAGGGAAGATTTGGAATGGTTTATCACCCAGCCGAATGACTCCAGTGTGGTCACCACCCGCTGAGTATCCAGCTCTGCCTGTAAGAAGGACGGAGAAGTGATAAGAATGTCATCCAAATAGGGAAGAATGCAAATGCCCTGAGCTCTCAGCAGAGCCATAATGCCCGCCAGCACCTTGCTGAATACCCTGGGAGCCGAAGTGAGACTGAAAGGCAATGCCACGAACTGGTAATGCTGATCCTCCAGAGCGAACCTGAGGAATCTCTGATGACCTGGAAAGACTGGAACATGGAGGTAAGCATCCTTGATGTCCACAGAGGTCATGAAGTCCCCTGGACGCAATGAACTTACAGCTGAGCGCAGAGTCTCCATGCGAAAACGCCTGGATCTGACAAACTTGTTGAGAAGCTTTAAGTCCAGGATGGGTCTGACAGACCCATCTCTTTTGGGAACGGTGAAAAGGTTGGAATGATAGCCCTTGCCCCTTTCCCTTAAGGGCACCTGGCAGATGAGCCCCAGCTCCAGTAGATTCTGCACAGCAAGCAACAGGCCCTGAGCTGACAAGGAGTCTTGAGGCATCTGGGATCTGATGAATCTTGGGGGCGGCCAGGCTGCCAACTCTATCTTGTAACCGGAGGACACTACCTCCTGAATCCACCGGTCTGAGACATGACGGCTCCAGACGTGAGCAAAGAGCCGAAGCCGTCCCCCCACCCGGATGGGTGAGGGCGCCCCTTAATGCCTGAGGGGGCTTGGGGGAAGACTTAGACTTGGAACCCCAGGAGGGGCCAGGGCGTCCACGCCCCCTGCCCCAGAAATCTCCCTGGGCCGCTGCAAATGAAGCTCCCCTTCCCATTCTGGACCCACGGTCGGAGGGAAGAAAGGCACCTGAACCCTAAAAGGGCCGAGACTGTCTCTTGCGCTGGGGTAACTTGCCTCCCTTAGCAAACAGGTCCAGGCGATCCCCAAATAGACGCAGTCCTTTAAAGGGGAACCCAGTGAGAGCCTTCTTGGCAGCGTTGTCAGCTGCCCACTGGCACAGCTAAACCGAGCGCCGTATAGCCACTGCCAAGGCAGAAGCCCTGCCACACATTCTAAAGGTATCATCTAAGGCAGAGAGGACATATGCAACAAATTCCTCACAACGCAGAAGGGCTCTATACTCTCACTAGCAGCATCATCAGGAGCCCCATTTAAAATACTTTTGAGCAGAGTCCTAATAGCCACAGCTGTAATGGCAGAGGCACAAACTGGACGCAGCGCGGACCCCACACAGGCAAAGGCATGGGAGGCCAGCTGATCAATGGACCAGTCCTCACCATCCCTCAGTGTAGTAGAGTTAGGGGAATGCATGACAGAAGTGTTGGACAACCCTAGAATTGATGCATCCACTTCAGGAGGGGACGACCAACCACTTCAGCAGGAAAGGGATACCTCTTATCCCAACTCTTAGGCACCCCAGGGAGCCTGCTCGGTCGCTCCCACTCTTTGAGCACAAGATTATTAAAGTGAGTTTGCTCAGGAAACTCCAAAGGTGGCTTAGCAGTGTGAAACAACTCCCCCTGCTGCCGAGGAGCCGCAGCAGGAGGAGAGATAGAAAGTACTTCAAAAATGTGAGCCAAAAGCCTGTCAGTATCATCTGCAGCCCATGGGTCAGAGCCAGAATCAGCATAACCCTTAGGCTGCTCATCAGATGATTCTGAATCAGAAAACAATTCCCCCTCTTCCAGGGGGGTATAGCCAGCCAGGTCAAAAAATTCCTCAGCCTCCATAGGAAAGAGGTTAACGCCAGGCGCCAGATGCCGCCCCTTAGCAGAGGCCTTACGCTCCGTAGAGCCAGCAATCAGCTTCTCAATGCTAGCCACCCTGGTAGACAAATCAGGCTGAGACTCACCACTGATATGCACCTCACTGAGAGTCAGATGTAAGCGTGGGGGAGTGAGCGAAGCCACACGGGGCGCAGGCCCAGCCAAAGGTAATCCAGATTGCAGCGCAAGCCCCCGCTGGGCACAGGGTACACAATCCCGCACATTGTCATCACTTGTAGGGGACACCCCACACACCACACACAGCCGGGCTTGTCCCGAAGGAACCCCAAGCACATTATCCTGAGAAGCCTCCATATGGTGATTATCGCGGCCCACCGCCAATAGGGATTTACGCTATAAGGCCACCCGGGATGCCCCAATAGCCCGCTAGGGAAGTAGGAGTTAAGGCAGAATAGGCCTCTAATAGCAAACTAAATAGAGGGGATAGGCCGGGAGAAACCACAATTAAGTTTGACCCGCCTGCAAGACATAAACAGAAAGGTCCCGTAAGTGGTATGCATGCATAATATATATAAAAAATAAGCCGGCCCGCAGGGGCACTTATGGACCGCCGTAGGTAGACGCCAGCCATGCAGCACGAGGAGAGCAAAATGGCGCCCGCAGATACCTCCAGGGGCGGGCCGCAGAGACAGTGATGCGGAACGCGCCATCCACAAGGCCCCCCCCCCGAAGAGCGCGAAGGGGCCCACGTGACCCAGCGGAGCCTGAGGTAAAGCCGGCAGGCGGCATTATTTAAAAAAGCAACCAGTGCAACCAACACACGCGGCGACACAAAGCCAAAGCATACCACGGAATACAATCCCAAAGAGTGAATACACATACACCCCCCCCCCCCCCAGAAATACCAGGGAGAGCGAGGGAGGGCATCGGCCAACCTAACAGGAGCCCACCGATGGACAGGGTGCGAGGGACGATAGCGCGGGAGGGGCATCCCATAAGGCTCACCATGGGCCTATACCGCCTACCCTTTGGTGGGGGATTGCGGTCGGAACAGCGCTCCTTAAGCACCTGACCGCGCTGCTGCCTACCGTCACCCGACCAGTGCAGCCAAAGATGGGAGGCAGAAAAAAGAGGAACGGGTGGGAATAGCCCCACTCACCTGCGAGTAAAGAGATCCATCTTCTTGCCTTCGCAGCGCCGACTGCAGAGAAGAACGGGGAATTTGTGGGAGGTCCCTGGAATATAAGGGGCTGGAAGGAGCCACTTTTTTGCTGTCTCTGCAGTCCAGCGCCATCTTGTGGATGTATTACCCAAACGTAAGGAATTATCTCTGGAGCAGGACGTGCTGTATACTTAGAATATACTAATTTGGGATGCCCTGCTGCATGAAACCCCCCCCCCCCCCCAGATCACCCACACAACTCACCTTTCCAGCATTCCCACTGCATATGGAACCTTTTCCATTCAGTGTTTTATATCATGCATACTAATAATACAATTCTGTGAAATACTCACCTGTAGAATTGGTATTATACATATACAGTATGTCCTGCTCCATATATAATACTTACACTTGGGTTATCCTCCGCCAGATGGCACTGTGCACTGCAGACATGCAAAAACAGGCTCCTCCCGGCCCTTCATATACCCAGGGACCTCCCACAAATCCCCAGCATTGAAAAGCAGTGAACCAGAAGCAGGGAGAAGTCAACCACCAAAAACAACTGGTAATGATAACAATAACAACATCACCATACAGGGGATCCAGAACAATGCAAAAACCAGGGTGGGATGGAGCAGGACGTACTGTATACGTATAATACCAATTCTACAGGTGAGTGTTTCACAGAATTGTATTATTCTAAGTATACAGTACGTCCTGCTCCATATATAATACTTACACTTGGGACATCCAATAGCAGTGTCCATAGAATAGGGTGGGATCCCCAACAAAAAGGCAACAGCAGACAGTTGAAAGCGCTGTCACCTGCAAACCTCGCTACCAAGAGCGACACGAGCAAGGGCTCTAACGTCCACATCAAAACAACCTTTGAAAAGGTACGAACAAAAAAACAAGTAGCGTTCAAGCAAACCTGTTCAACAAAACCTGGTGCTGAAAGGCCCAAAGACACCAAGGCACCAGTGGAATCAGAATAGAGTGGGAAGAACTCATCCCCTTAAGGAATAGGCCTGAGTAACAGCCTAACAAAATCAAAAGCTAATAGTAGCCCAGGAAGAGGCAAAACCTTCCCCAGGACCAGAAGGGACATCTATCCAAGTAAAAGCTAGGCCCAAGGCCGCTTAACCCCTGGAGGCAGACGAGATCAGGCACATCCAGATGTAGGTGCCCACAACCCCAAGGAGCATCAGTCCCCCTAAGGGACAAGAGACAATCCAGGAAAAAAATTCCAGCACCTATTGAGGGAAAATAGATTCCCTTGCCCCAGCGTTACAAGGAATAAAGCCCGGAAGAAGGACAATGTCATAATACCTGAGCCTAAGACACCACCTTAGGCAGAATATCCGGCGTAAGGCGGAACACCGCCTCATCTTGGTGTATATACATCAAGAACGAGGGCTAGCTAGACAGAGCCGCCCGCTCAGGCACACGGTCAGACAACATCCGGAATAGAGCCAAAGGGGAACACCCCTCAAGGCAAACAGAATAGAAATCAAATCCCAACAGGGACCCTAGAACTACGTGAGGGATGCCGCTGAGCAATCCCTGAAATACTGGTCAACCCAGGCAAAGAACTGAGTAAAGACTTCTGCAGAAGATGGACAGGGCAGAGCCTGAACCACCAGGGCACCGAGTAGGAGAGCCAACTCCAACCCATGCTGTAATAACTATATTACCCTGGGAACAGAGCGCGCCCACAGGGGAGAGACCAAAACTCACACCAATCAATATGGGTAAACAATACCCCACAATAGACGGGAGAAGAAGAGGAAGAAGCCAACTCCTAGGCTTCCAGAAGTCACAGACACCCAGCAGATACGCCCATCTCCATCAAGGCGGATGAATCAACCGTCAGACCATCCAGACCAGAGTCTGTAGATAGGGGTGAAATAGAAAAGGGGGGCCTGAATGAGCTGGCCAGCACTCCTGACAGGACGTACAGGTCCGCTGTCCACCGAACCACATCTGCAAACCACACTCCACTAGGCCACCCAAGGGCCGCCAGTATCACTGGTTCCCCCTTCCAGAGCAAACTTGCACAGAACCCTGTCAAGCAGGGTGAATGAAGATAAGACACACAGAACAGAATGTCCAGCATAAAGTACTAAGCCTCATGACCAAGGTCAGAGCAATCTGAGACAGGGAAACAAGGGCCTAGAACCCATGATAGTGACGGGCCCAGAAAGATCCACACTAGACGGATCACATAGAGACACAAGAATTAGCACATCCTGTCGCAGGAGGACATCCACAGGAGCGAATATCGCAGATATGCAGGGAACGCCGTCCTCCACCCAGATCAGGGTCAGATACCCTCCTGGGGGATCATCCTGCTTCCGAGTCCACACAGATAATTAATGCAGGCCACTGTCGTCAGACAGACCAAGGAGCCCCCCAAATAGCCAGATCCCGCAAGGGAGAAGTCCATCGAGATAGAGCCAACCTGAAGGCCTACCGCTTCAAAAATAGACAGGTGAATGGACCCCAAAAGGACCCACCTCCCCCGGAACCACAGGGGAATTTAGAAGAAAAAAGTCCCCCCTCCGTCAACCTGATAGATTCGGTATCCAACTTCAGGAAGACGCAAGGAAGGGGGCGCCCCCTGACTGGTACCTCTAGTACAACAGTCTCAGGGGTAACCACCGTACCAAGGTGGAAGGGTACACAGACCCAGCTCCAGGGAAGCTGGAACCCAGTCCAGCATTTACAATATGAGTTGCAGAAGAGCCCAAGGGGCACTGAGCATAAGGGACAACCTTTGAACAGCCACCAACAGGCCCACCAGCTGCAATCCAGCCTGGTGAAAGAGACGGGAACAGCAAAGAGGGACCGAGCCCATGTAACCAGATTGTCCACTGTATAGTCAAGGAAGCAGGTTCCTGTCTGAACCGAATCCAAGTTCAATCCTAGGAATGGAGATACCAATAAGGGGAAAAAGAGGAATTGAGGTGATTGAGCACCCATCCAAAGACTCCCAAAGGACACCACCAGCCGAGTAACAAACTCGGCCTGACGTAGAGATTGGGAAGCAAAGAGGGACGACCAGGCAGTTCCTCGCGCGGATGCCCCCTTGGTCTCAGTAGAGACATCCCCCCTGTCATCGCCTAGGCGATCACTCAGGGAGCAGAAAAGAGGCCAGATAACGAGGCCACAATCAGCAGTGTTGGAGCACCAACACTAACCTGTAAGATCCTAGGTGCCCGGAAGGCACAATGGCAATGAAATATGCGTTTTAGATCCCCACAGACGGCAAGAAGTCCCTGGACACAGGGCACTGGCGGCCCAACTCAGAGAAACCATGCAGAAAACCGCCTGTGAATGTAAATTGCCTCACCTATGGAAGGCCATAATGGGCAGAGTGTCTCATCCTTTTGGAGGAATGTGGAAAGGTTGGTGCAGAGACCCCTGCCTCTGTTAAGGGCAACCAGCAGGTGACCCCAGACCTCGCAGGCCGCGCGTGGCCTGCGCCAACACCAGAAGAGAGGCAGGGACCAGAAACATCCTGACAATCTCGGGAAGGGGCCGCCCAGCAGACACTATCCTGCATCCAGAGGAAACTTCCTCCTGACTCCGTCAGAACGAGGCATGACGCTTCCTGATAGGAGCAAGGTGCTGCGGCCATCCCCTTGCCCAGGTGGGCGAGGGCACCCCATCATGCTTGGGGGGTTTTGGTGAAAGATTTGGACTTAGTCCTGCCGGAGGGGCCAGGGCCTTGTCTGCCACTCCTGGGGCAGGAATCTATACCAAAAAGCTGGAAGGACACCCCTGGTTCGGGTTTGACATTAACATAGGGGGGTGGAGGGGTGCCCCTGCCCCGAGAAGGCCGAGACCGCCTTCTGCAAAGGGGTGTTTTGCCCTTTTTTCCAAATAGGTCCAGACGGGCCCCGAATAGGCATCGCCTTCTAAAGGGAAGCCCAGTAAGAATCTTTTTTGTAGCATCGTCAACACCCCACTGTCGCAGCCAGACCAGTCGGTGTATAGCTACCGCAAGGGCGGAAGTTCTTGCGCACATGCTGATGGTGTCATCCAGCGCTAAGAGGATGAATCTTACAAATACATCACAACTGGAGAGTGCATTAAACACCTCCCAGGGGAGATCCTCAGGTCGATGATCAATCATCTTTCTGATGAGGGTCCTAGCGGCCACTGCAGCGATGGCCGCGGCACAGACCGGGCGCAGAGCCGTCCCTGCACAAGAAAAGGCGTGGGAAGCCAGCCTATCAATGCGCCGGTCCTCAGCATCCCGAAGGGTACGATAAGTAGGGGCTGCAATAAAGGGGGGGTTAAGAACCCCAATGATCGGTGCATCCACCACGGGAGGTGATGACCAGCAGTTAACCAAATCAGGGGGAAAAGGCTATTTCCAATCCCAGTCCCCTGGAACCCCTGGAAGTTTACTAGGGCATTGGCATTCTTTGAGCACAAGAGCCTGGAAGTGATCCTGCTCCAGAAATTCCAAACGCGGCGGCGCTGTATGGAAACTCTCCCTTCTAGGCCTGGAAGCCTCTCCAGGGAGAGAGATAGACAAGACCTCGAAGATCTTTATCAGTAATTCATCGGTGTCACACAGGCCCCAAGAACCGGGGCCCGAATCATCATGACTCCTCAGCCCCTCGTCAGATGAGCCCGAGTCAGAGAATAGCCTACCTTCCTCAGAAAGAGCAAAGCCCTGCTCAGCAGTGAACTCCTCAGATTCAGAAGGGATGGGCGAAACCGGAGGCGTCAGGGACCGCTTCTTACCAGGGCCCAAGCGCTCTGCCAACCTCGAAATCGCCTGATGGCCGTAGGCAATCTGCGCGGCACGACTTGCTGGTCATTCCTGCTCGAGTGCGACTCATCAGGGGTGAGATTTAAGCACGGGGAGAGAGGTGTATTGAAACGAGGCGCAGCCACTGGCAACCCTGACTGCAGGGCCAGTACTTGTTCAGTACAGGGTCCGCAGACCCGTGCTCTGTCCGCATCAGCATGGGGCAGTCCACACGCTGTACACAGCCGGTCTTGTCCCGGAGGGACCCCGGTTACATAATTCTGAGATGCCTCCATATGGTGATTATTAATGTAATTTATGCCAGTAGGGATTTACGCAATAGGCAACCCTGGATGTCCCAAAGACCCGCTAGGAATGTGGGAGAATTTTGTAAGCCCGCTACAATATATGTTAGGCCGGGAGAAGCCACCGGAATCTTTGACGTCTGAAAGACAGAAGGGAAATAAGAGGTGTCAGGGCCATGCGCAGCAGAAAATTGCGCCAACCGAACCTCGAAGGGCGGGCTCAATCTGGGCGTGACGCGAAGCGCACCACGCCGGGTCCCCGCCTCCCCCAAAGAGCGCGAAGCTCTGAGTCAGCCGTCCAGGCCTGACAAGCCAAGCATAGGATATGCCAGTTAAAAGCATCTGCTAATGGATACTAGTAGTCTGACGACGCCGCCACCCAGCACAGTAAATTTTAATGAAAAAGTGAGAAGGCAAAGACGGTGACGGCCAAATAAAAAGAGCAAGCAGCGCGGCTCTGACACCCGGTTCCCGCCAAGGGCAAAACTACGGCTATAAGCATAACAATGCAGTACACTGAGACCGCCACACACACACACCCCCCTTCTTTCCCCCCGAATACGGGGGGGGAAACGAGGGAGGATGGCGACCCTTTACACAGGGTCCACCGCTACACGGGGCAATGATGCGGGAGGGACATCCACTAGAGGCTCACCATCAGCCTAAACCGCCTACCCTTTGGTGGGGGACTGCAGTGGAGCATGGCTCCGTTAAGCACGCATGGTGCTGCCTACCTTCACCCGACCAGCGCAGCCCAGGCTGGGAGGCACATCACAAGGAGGACGGGTGGGAATAGTCCAACAGGGCCGCAGGCTGTAATAGCCCCGCTCACCTGCGAGAGAGTGATACATCATGTCTTCGCAGTCAGCACTGCAGAGAAATCTGGGGATTTGTGGGAGGTCCCTGGGTATATGAAGGGCCGGGAGGAGCCTGTTCTTGCATGTCTGCAGTGCACAGCGCCATCTGGCGAAGGATAACCCAAATGTAAGTATTACATATGGAGCAGGACGTACTGTATACTTAGAATATACAGCATAAATCAATGTTTCGGAGAACACGGCAAGAGAGTGCCCGAAAGGTGAGTGTGGGCAATCGGTGAGGTTCCCACAGTGGGGCATCTCAGCACTGCCATTTATGCCACCTGTGCTAAGGCCCCCATTTGGCACCCACCTGACTTGCTGCACCTAGGGCAAGCGGACCCCTGCCCCCCAAGCTACGCCTTTGTGTAAGGAGGTATGTTGGATAAGGCCACCAAACTGGAGCCGAGTTGGCGTGGTCACAAAAATTTTAGGGCTGATAATAAAAGCCGCAACTCTGCCTGTGCATGGAGCAGTAGATTTAGGTCGTATGGCGACAATGGGGTATTCATGGTAGAACCTACTAAGACTGAACCAAATCTCAACAAATCTGTTGGATAGAGGTATCTGTAACAGTAAAGACAGAGCTAAAACCTGACCATTTAGTGTGCCCAATGTATGCCCTGAATCCAGCTCCCCTTACTGAAGATTCAGGAGTCTGAATTAAGAATATTCACATGAAGACTGTCAGGTCCAGGCAGAATAGATCTAATCTGTGCTTATGAAGGATTCAGAAATATCAAAGGAGAATTCCATCTGGCGGAGGGACTGAAGGTAGAAGACGCAGATCAGTAAGTAGTCATATTTAGAATATTAAATGTTTAAGTGAGTTTTTTTTACTACTATTGGTGAACTGGTAAGGGGCCCAGGAGACCCCTATACCAGTTTACAGGGTAGGGGTGGTGGCTTGTCATCTGCCGATTACCCCCACCCTCTGATGCCGCAAGAGGGTTAGGGGAAATCGGCAGGTGACATGCCAGCCCCCCTACCCTGTGAACTTGTATAGGGGGTCTCCTGGGCCCCTCTACCAGTTCACCAATAGTAAAAACTCACCAAAACATTTAATGTTTTAAATTTAACTACAAAGGTCATGAAGCCACAAACCCATACTGAAGGGTATAGTGGCTGGTGAACTGGCAAGGCTAGGGGCGGCCTGTTGGCCCCTGAGCCCTGGCTTACCATCCCCTATGCCCGGTCTGGACAGGGAGGAGAGCACATTTCTTTTTTGCATTAAAAAAAAATTAATGGAAAAGAAAACTATGCAGATGTTTTTGGCATGGGATTTTCAGTAGAAAAAGCATGCCGGTTGGTGAAGTTAACTTTTTACTCCTGCTCTTTGGCAGATATCCATGATCCCATGGTGAAGATCGACCCTGCTATCATAAACAATATAAGTATTGCCTAAATGTACAGCGTTTGCAGCAATTTTTACCTTTTTAACACCGTATAGTACTATGGTGCAATATTTTATAATCTTTCATATTTCAATACATTTTTATCTAACTTATCTTTTTATCTAAGTTTTTTGTCAAAATACAGAGTATTTCCATTTTCTACCACCACATTACAAATGTGGTCACACAAATGCCGCTGTCCCACATTAGCAAGTCTGTCAAGCATAACCACTGTGGCCTGCAGGGGTCACTCATGTTGGGAGTGTTCAGGGATAGGATAGGTTGTGTGACCATCTTTGTTTGTGGTCATGGAGGTATGGAATTGAAAGGAGAAGCCAAACTTGGATCTGCTACAGCATCTACATCACTCTACAGCAAATGGAGGAGAGGCACAAGGGACAAGCCTTGGGTGAGCTCATTGCTGCCATTGTTTGTAATTGCCTTTTAACCCTTTAAATGCCAGCCACGTAAAATTTACGTGGTTGCCTCTCCATCACTTAAGTGCCAGCCACGTAAAATTTACGTGCCTGGCATTTACCCCTGCTAGTGGGCAAAAAAAAAAAAATACTCACCTGACCCCTCGTTGGATCCGTCCGGGTCTCCTCTTTAATTTGGTGCCATCCGATCCCCCGTGGGGGGTCGGATGGCTCCAGGAGAGCCCCCGGAATAGGCCACCCCCCCGCTTCTGCAGCAGCAGCTGCTAACTGTAAGAAAAAATAAAAATAAAAATGACATTCACTTACCTGTGTGTGCGCTGGTTCCCGCTGTCCCTCCTCTTCACCTGGGGGGCCTCCGATCCCCCCCCAGGACTTACCGATCTTCAGGAGAGAGCCCGGGAGGCTCTCTCCTCCTCGATGGCGGCCGCCATCTTGGCGCTAAGCCCCGCCCCCTTGGGCTATGACGTCATCCCGGTCCGTCTCCACGCCAAGCCCCGTCCCTTTTGGGGGCAGGGCTATGATGTCATCCCGGTCCCGATCACTGGCTTCAGCTCTTTCAGCTGTCAGATGCCGGTGATCGGTGCCCGGGGAAGGAGCTGGCAGGAGATCCTCTGATCTCCTGCCTCCCCCTTCTCTGGATGCCGATCACCGGCATCTGTCATCAGAGCGGCGCGGGACAAAGGAGCTTACAATCGGAGGTAAGTACAGTTTTTTTTAATAAAATACTTTTATTGAGTGGTGTTTTTTTTCAGTTAACCCTTTGTGAACTGGTAAGGGGTCCATGAGACCCCTTATACCAGTTCACAAGGCTCTGGGTCTGGCAAGTCACCTGCGGCTAGTGGGTGACTTGCCATTAACCCCCAGCCCCCCATTACCTGCCTCCCCAACGGCCAGGGGGGGGGCAGAAGGGCCCGGGCCACTAAGTGGCTATGTGGGCTAGTAGCCTGCAGGGCCAGGGGCCACCAACGCTGGCCCCTGCGCCCTGTTCTACAAGCCCCCATAGCTGGCCCGGGTCGGTAATGCTGGGTAGGGGGGACCCTACGTCATTTTTTGGGGGGATTTTTAAGGGTTTTTAACCCTTAAAATTCCCAAAAAAATGGCCCCCCGGGAGGGGGGACCCTATGTAATTTTTTTTTTAATTAACCCTTTTGTGTTCTGTCATCCAGCAGCTATAAAAGGCTTCTAGCAAGTGAGCAGAAGCCAGTGATCGCCGAGGGACAGAGTGCTCCACTATGGATGGGAGGTAAGTATTAAAAAAAATAATAATAATAAAATATTTTTTCTCTTTGTTTGTGTTTTTTTTACATTTAACCCCTTGTGAACTGGTAAGGGGTCCATGAGACCCCTATACCAGTTCTCAAGGCTGGGGGGATGGCAAGTCACCTGCGCTAGCCGGTGACTTGCCATTAACCCCTGGCACCCCCATTACCTGCCTCCCCAAAGCCCGGGGGGGGGGCAGAAGAGCCCGGGCCCACGGGCTACGCGGGCTTGTAGCCTGCAGGGCCAGGGGCCACAAAAGCTGGCCCCTGCGCCCTGATCCTCCAAGCCCTGGTCCATAGCTGGTCCCGGGCTGGTTACTTTGAGTAAGGGGGGGGGCCCATGTCATTTTTTTTTTTTTTAAGGGTTTTTAACCTTAAAAATCCCTTCCAAAAATGCCCCCCCCCCTCCTGGGAGGGGAGAGCCTATGTCATTTTTTTTCTCGATTTAACCCTTTGTAGTGTGGATGGTAGTTGTATTTTATTTGTAAATGTTAAAAATTACTTGTTTCAGTTAGGGGGGTCTCCTGGGCAGGAACAGGGGGCTACTGATAAATATCTGGTACCGTTCTAATCGGTAGAAATGGGGCTTTCACATGCAATATGGTTTTCCCTAATCAAATACATTTTTTATTTAAAATAAAGGAGGCAATTTTCTAAAAAAAAAATGTATTTATTTATTTTTTTTTTACTTAATAATAAATAAAATTAATAATAAATAAAATTTACAAACAAGACATTTCATGTTAAAGCCTAAACTCTGCTGCAAAAAATATATATATATCATTTTCCTGATAATTACAGCAAAAATGTCGCAAAACATGGCGCAAAATGGGGAAAAATGACCTGTCAACAGAGGGTGACAAAATCTCAAGTAGGCTGGCAATTAAAAGGGTTAATAGTACCTCTGCATGTTGGGTATTGTTCTGTTCGGGGGACCTTGCGCTTTCAGACTTAGCTTGTTTTTTCTTGTTTGCATATTTATATTTTAGGAAAAGGTGTTTTTTATTCAGCTTTCTTATACATTTTTTAGGGAAACCCTGCGCAACCAAAGAGTTCTTTGAGGGATTAATTCCAGAAAGATGAGCCCACTACAACAAGCTGGGTACGCTTAGAAAGCTTAACGTGTACTTTCAGGGAATATATGGTTTATGGGGGATATTCCAAATGTAAAGGGTTGTTTTGGTTGAAAAATCGCAAGGTGCGCACTTTGTCTGCAGAACTGAAATTTTCAAGAAAAATTACCGTTATGCTCATGCTTTACTTTGGGGTGTTTGGCAACTCTTCCCTTGACAGAACCTATGCATGTTGGGTATCGTTCTGTTCGGGGTATGTTGCTTTTTCAGATTATACTTGTTTTTTCTTGTTTGTATATAGTTTTTTTAGGAAAATGTGGCTTTGGTTCTGCTTTTTTATCCTTTTTTTAGAGAAACTCTTTGCAACCAAAGAATACATTGAGGGATTACTTCTAGAAAACTGTGGCCACATCAACAAGCCTGGTACAAATAGAAAGCTTGAGGTGTGTACTTCCAGAGAATATATAGTTTGTGGGGGGTATTTCAAATGTAAAGGGTTGTTTTTCTGGAAAAACTGCAAGGTGCG
Source organism: Gastrophryne carolinensis (assembly GCA_027917425.1). Lineage (NCBI taxonomy): Eukaryota > Metazoa > Chordata > Amphibia > Anura > Microhylidae > Gastrophryne > Gastrophryne carolinensis. The sequence goes on along the minus strand of CM051239.1, from coordinate 181,492,206 downwards.
GCATATCACAGTTATATTTTTTCTGAAAATACCCTAAAGCTCTGTTTCAGTTTGGGGGAGTCTCCTGGGCAGGAAAGGGTGTCTACCTATACATATGTGGTACCGCTGTAACTGTGAGAAATTGGGATTTCACACGCAATAAGATTTTATTGACAAACTTACATTTTTTATTACAAAAAAACACTACAAATTGTAAAAAATTGATTTTTTTTATTTTTTTGCACATATTTCGCCAAAAAATATTGAGAATACACCTAAAAAATGACTCTGCTGAAAAAAACAATATATCATTTTCCTGGGAAATCCCTGGAAATCCCTTCAAAAATCACATTTCAACATGGGGAGTGCAAAATAGTGCAAAATGGTCTGGCAGCAGAGTGTGACAAAAACTCCAGGTAGGCTGGCACTTAAAGGGTTAATGATAATTTGCCTTTTTTTTAGTGGGCGCATCTGAGTGTGTTTCCTTTGGCCACACCGTATCAGGGTAGCAGTAAAAGTTGTAAAGCAGCTGCAGATCAATAAAATGCCTTTCTATCGTTAGAGTATTAGCTTATATTGAGCTGGCAATATACATTGTTAATCAAAATCTAAAAAAATGTATACAGCAAGCTTTCCAGTATTGAAGCTATCCCTGTAATGCAGGCCAAGATTTAATACTAGACATACACTCTGGTCATGGTTCCTTTACCCACATGATTTTTTTTTTTTTAACTGCAAGTGTTGCCCATTTTAATTGTATTATTTCTTGTAAAATTATTCCAGGAATAGCCTCAGTTGGGATGCAGCAGCTGCAGCATAGACATATATTAACCAACCCCCCTGCCCCCCGTCTGGCCTCAATTTGGAGCCAGCATTTTATGGTCGATTCAGAGCCAGGTGAGAATTCTCACTCCTCTTTTAGGAGAGAAAACTTCCATTCACTTTCACTGTCTACCTTGGGGCTGATTCAGAGCCAGGTGAAAATTTACACCCGGTAGACAATGAAAGTCAATGACAATTTTCTCTCCTAAAAAGGAGTGGAGGTCTGCTTTAAGTATCCACATTAGACACCCATCAAACTTAACAAATGTAATAACTTTTATCTACTATGTTTCTTGCATAGGGTCATTTTACTTGGGCTCTAACTTATCAGCAAGGTTCACAGGAACTTTGGATTTCTGCAACCCATCACGTCTTACCTGCTGATATTAATTACACCTCTCACAGAAAAAAAAAACAAGATTAAAGTTTTGTATGTGAAACCAGCTATTTATCATGCCATGCACTCTATTTACATGCAAATGGTAATACAAGGAGTAAAATAAATTACCTTATCATCATCCTCGCAAGTCATTACATTTGAAAATGGGATTTCTGCTTTGAACATTTTACGGCAATGCATGAGTTGAACTAAAAGATAGCAAACTGTCTTGAATTTCATCCTTTTGGCAGGCTTTATATCAGACAAAATAAGTCCTGGAAATATCTAGGACAAACAAAAACATTGTGTATTAATGATATTATGCAATAAATAGTATATGAAATTGAGCAAATTGTAACATTATACAACTTCATTTCAGGGTATTGTCCATCAATGTGTTAATGAGATTAATTGTGTTTGAGGCAGTATTATTTCATGGAAACCTTAAAGGATGTGTACTGAATTTAATTTAATGATGTAGTATTATGTATAAACACATTGGCTAATGAGAGGAGCGGTCATTCATACACCTGAACTGAATAAACCTCCCGCCAAGCTTGTGGTTTTCTTTTCCTGGTAGGAATAAAAGCAAGGGGTGACAAAAACCTGTGCCCCCCGCAATTCCTCTGCCTTCCGTTAAATGACATTAAAGGTGCATAAATGACCACTTCTATCACCATCCAGCATATTGATATGGATTTTTATCATTGGGGCATTTGTTTCGCAATAGTCCTCCTTTAATGTCTATAACCTAAACTGTGTAATTTATGGGAAGACTAATAGTTTTTATATTTTAATGGTTCTTTGAGGTGTTAAGAATGTCGTGAATTGTTGCTACCATTCTTCCAAATATGTGGTCCTCCAAAGGAAATTTGAATAGCCCACTGCATCCCCCCTTCTCATCTTACACCCCCATAGTACAATACTTGCTTTGTTTCATCTGCACCCCCTACCTTCAGTAGTTCATCTGCCAGACCCCCCCCCCCCCACCACCGAAGTACCTTGTAGGGATTTTAGGCATCCTAAAAATCCAATAACCCACTGCACTCCACCCCTACATGCAAGTCAAAAGTTTTCTCCCCCCCTCCCGCCAGCCTACCCTCCATTGAACTTCGAGAACCTGGATAGCTAAAAATGTAACAGCCATTATAGGAAGATGTATAACGTTTTGTGTTACCGTGGCAGCCACAAAACCTTTTACAGAAGCTGTAGTTGTATATGCAGTCATTGTTTTGACCAACAGATGGCAGCAAAACATATGAATTTACTGCAATTTCTCCTTAAAGTGGACCAACAACCATGCACGGTGGTCCTAGAGTCTAAAAGATTGCAGGGCCCGCAATTTTCCTGTAGTAAGGGTACTACACTTATTGGGACACCCAACTGCTAACTGTGAGCCCCCATCTGTGAGACCTGTATTAGAGAGATATATAGCACAGCAGCCCTGAACCACGGCGAATGTGCCCCAGGGATGCTACCGGTGGCAGTACTGGGACAAGAATCCCTACCCTGCAGTAAGGGTTGGGACACCTAACTCCATGATCCTGCACCCAGGGACGGTTCAAAGGCAGGACGCACCCCCAGGCTTTAATCATTTGCCCTGCAAGAGGTCCTCCACTCAGGGCTGAGGGTTCTCATGGCTTAATGCCGAATTAAATATTGATTTCACAGATTACTCCCGGTAATGGCCACCTCAAAGTGGACCAAAACCCATGCCCGAAAGCCTTGGATTCCAGGCACGCTAGAGTCACTCCTCCTGGGGGATCCAGAATCGGGATGCCCCGCTATGGGAAACCCCTCTGGTCGCCCAGATACTCACCATCTTTCCTGGTCCAACGGTGCATTTGTGAGAAGTGGCCTCATCCCTGCAATCCCTTTAGCAGGGAATAATATGTTAATAGCTGCCACGGGCATGTTCCCTTTTAGTGGGTAGCGGGGAATGCAGTCGCCAGCATGCTGATTGGACGAGAGGCCGCGTATGCGCCATAGGACTGGGGATAGGATGAGTTAGTTTGGGCGACCTGGGGGGTTTCACACAGCAGGGCATCCCCAATCAGGGTTCCCAGGGGCAAGGATCAAAACATAGGATAGTCAAAATCCTGGGTTTTGGTCCACTTAAGTAAACCTTTAGTTTAATAACATCAAATGTATTCAAAAATGAACTAGATGCGTATATTTAGTTGATGTAAACCTACCTTTCTACGATGAGATGGCACAATGAAAAATGTTTCGATGTTATGTTTTTTTAAAAAGCTGTTCCGTTCATGACCATAACCTGGTTCAACTTCATAATCTCCATTGAGGCACTCTAAGGTGGTCTTTGTTATATGAACCTTCCTAGTTTAAGGAAAAAACAGCTCATCACATATGTAGAAATACTATTTTAGGCTAAACAATAGCATAGTCTAAAGAAGGCCAAATGTATGTAGATATGAGATGATTGCATGCCCGTGGGTATTATGCTTACACTTACATGGAGAATTACATACACATGTGAATTATTTTCAGCAAATCCAGAGAAAAAGTAATACATACTTGTCTGCTATTCACACCTAAATATATTCAAATCTGGGCTTTATAGTTGATGGTTTAAGCAAAGGCAGTTGTTACAGTATGTGAGGTTTAGAGTGCCTATGAATCAGCTTTAGGTATAGATCTATTTTAAAGAAGAAGTACAAGAAAACTGCAACTTGTTCCACACATACCTTACTATCGCCTGAAAAACATGGTCACCCTAAAATTACACCTGATCACCAGCCTGGCACAGTTGGAAAAGAAAGGTAGCAGCCGTTTTGGAGCATTCTCTCCCAGCATCTCAGCCATACTGCTGCCTGGATTCAACTAATATAACTGACAATGCACAGTAACAGGAAGCCCAACAGCACTTTCTGTTTGCAGGTGGCCTGCAAATGCTTGAGCTGCCATTTTGTTTCCAAATTTTACTACAGCAGGTGTTAGAAAAGGGTAAACAAATTTTATGTGCAGCAATCTAAATTGTAAACGCAGAAACATTGCAGCTGAGCTGGTCGGGACATCCAGCTAGAAAGAGCTTTTATCTGTTTTGATGCAGAATGTTTTTGCTGACTGAATTGATCAAAAGGAAGTTCCCAGCAGGGCTGCACTGTGCCTGTGTGATTCTGCCTCTCCACACAAGGCAGTGTTGAGGCTGCAACTAAGCTATGAGCAGCCCACACCAAACAAAAGAGATATATGTCCCAGAAACACAGAGCAGCACCTCCGTCATGCTGCACTATGTGACTTATTTATGAAGAGTGCCATTTAGCATCATTTTGTTGGCATACTGGTCCGCTTTGGAGTGCCGGCATCTATTTATTTATATATTGTTATTGTTATATTATATTGTTATTTTTACAGAATGGTACTGCAAGTCAAAACACTGATGTTAAGGGTGCTAGGTAATGGGCAGCTTGTGTCAATGTCTGTTGGACCCTTATGCTGATTAGAACAGCACCAGAAACCTGTACGGCCAACTTATAGGCGCTACATGCCCTATTTAATAATTCTTGGCATGCTTAAAACATTGGCACTGTATATGACAGGCGCTGGTCAGCGATTCATCATTACAGTTACAGGATATCATTCCTGTGAAAAAGGGGAGAAACTTTACAGCGCGTTTAGGCTGCGTTGTAGTTGTGCAAGAAAATAATAAAATTACATTTGGTGTCATCTAAGTCCTGCATTTACATTATTGACAAGTCACCAATGCAAGCTCTGTATAAATAATGTTGTTTAATATTAATTATAAACAAGAAAGCGCCTATAAACTCGTGCAGTTTTGAGGAGTAACATCTGCATGCTACATATTCCACAACATTTGCATGTTAAGCCCTGTAGTAGGCTGTTCAGATGGAGTGGCAAAAATGCCACAGATCAGCCTGTGTTTGTGATATAATGCTGGGTTGCAGTGGAAAAGGACTCCAGGAAAGCATGTTTCTCCAGTTACGGTTTCTTTAAGGGGCAGCTGGAAGAGCACGCTATAGGGCCTTACAGTCTGGCCAGAATGAGAAGCTGGGTGGGTCCTGCTGGCCACTCAATCCAACCCAGCCAGAAGGCTTTTAAAGAGACAGATGAGCTACAGCTGAGGGCTGCTAAATATACTGAGGTGCATGTGGCACCTGCAGCCAAGCATTAGAGAGTGCTGCAGACAGCCGTGTGGGCTAACTGGGTGCAGGCAGCACCTAAGCTTTTAGAACTCACAGACCAACAGCCATGTGGGCTAATCTGCTGCAGACAGCACCGGAGCTGAGGAGAGCCCACAGTTGGACAGCTGGGTGGGCTAGAGGGTGCAGGTGGCACCAAGCTAGAGGTCTGGCTAGAGGCTGTTTGTTGTTAGGATCTGTGTTTCCATATATGTACTGAAGAGATCCAGTTAAATTACCCCCTGTGTATGCCTGTGTCTGTGCCCAGAAAGATCCCAGGAGCTTACAGCCCTATCAAATAGCTTATGTCACCAATTACCCGAGGGGGGTGTTTAGGGGAGCAATTTACTAAGTTTTGATTTTTTGTTTTTACTGGTGGTCCACTTTGAAGTCTTACCATTAGTGACTAAATAGACTGAAAAGGCAAGTTTTGGGTTAACACTTTTATGCTTCTTCAGACAAAATACAATTCTAAATCTCAGGCCACTCTTTATACACAAAACTACAAATGGCACTATTGTTTGACCACCCAAATATAAAAACAAAAGGGTACTCTGTGTTGGACTCATGGCATCAAAGGAGCACTGCCGAAGCCTGCTCCCTCTCTCCAAGAGTGCTCCCTCTCTCCTTCACCAGTGCCGGTTTGGGTGCTCCCCCCCCCCCCCCGGTGTAGAGGGACTTCCTTGTGACTGAAGGCAGGAGAGTATAATTAAAGGGCCACTTCAGCCCCTTCCTGCAAAAAGGCAATTCTGTGAAACTCACCTGTAGAATTGCTTTTGTTTTCCGATCCATTCCAGCCAGTCCAGAATTCATCACGTTTGGGAGTTCGCCCCTAGGGGGCGCTGACTGCAAGATCAGAGATGTAGCTCCTCCCGGCCCCCTATAAAGGCAGCTGCATCTCAACCCAGACCCAGTAACTTAAAAGCAGTACTCAATAGAAGAGGCAGGCTGGGAGATCCAAAAAATAGGAGACCATGTTACTTCACATAGCCTCCGCTTGTACTCTCTCGAATCAAAAACGTAATCTAAAACTTGTATAAACAGTGTCCTATGAGCAAAAATGGTTCAATCACCATAACAGGCAAGCAGGACATAATAAACCTTAAGGGCGGGGTGGACGGGCTGGAATGGATCAGAAACAAAAGCAATTCTACAGGTGAGTTTCACAGAATTTCCAATCCATTCCAGCTCGTCCAGAAGTCATCACGATTAGGACATCCAAAAGCAGTGTCCATATGGGCGGGATCCCCAGTGCGGAACAGCAGATAGTTCATTTCACTACCGCCTGAAGCACCTTTCGGCCAAAAACACCTTGTAAAAATTTGTGAAAGTATGAAATGAAGACCAAGTAGTAGCCTTGCAAACTTGTTCCACCGAGGCCTGGTGCTGAAAAGCCCAAGAAGCACCAATGGCTCTAGTAGAATGAGCTGTGATCCGAAAAGGGGGTTCCTTCCCCCTGACAGAATAGGCTTGTACCAACGCCTGTCTAATCCACTTACTGAGTGTGGACTTGGCTGGTGGCAATCCCTTCCTAGAAACCTCGGTTAAGACAAAAAGCAAATCCGATTTCCGGATGCAGTCGCAGCCAGGTAATACCTTATCGCTCTGACCACATCCAAAGCACAGAGAGTCCGTTCTTTGGAATTAGCAGGTGCTGGACACAAGGAAGGTAAGACACCTTCCTCATTAAGGTGAAACGAAGAAACGACCTTAGGAAAAAAATCGGGCTTAAAACAAAAAACTTCCCCCACTTTCCTCTTTAGAAGGTGATGATTTATTACACAATAATGATGTTGAGATGGATGATCCGAGACAAGGATCGTTTGCTTTGGGGTCTGATCAATTATGCAGTGATGTGGAAAATCTTGCCTTTCAGGATGTTACATTAAAAATGCTCTTAGATAATATGTCTGATGAGGGTCCCGAGAGGATTTTACCCCCTTATATTCCCAGGCCAGTAGATAAAAAATTTTATCCGGTGCAATCTAGGAATAGCATTTTGGACACCTTCCAGGAAGTAGTTGAGCATGATCTTATTAAATTGGCAGATAGGGGGAAAGTGAACATTAAGCATAACTTGTCAAGTGGCGAGAGGAAAGCTATTAAAAGTTTGTCTAGTAATAAAGAGATTGTTATACGGGCCGCCGATAAAGGCGGCTGCGTTGTAGTATTGAATGCGAAGGACTATGAGGCTGAAGCGTTTAGACAACTCAGTGACACTTATACCTACTGGGAACTCGCGCAAGACCCTACAAATGATTTCCAAATACACTTAAAGGGTATCTTAAATGAAGGCAGAGAATATTATGGGTATTAGGTATTTTGTCGATGAAGGACATCGATGCGATGTATGTGGATTCCCCACGTTGCCCCGATTTTTCATCATCTCCCCAAGATCCACAAACCACAACGCCCCCCTATGGGTCAGCCTATTGTGGCGGGTATTGGGGGGATGAATGAGAGGCTGGGGCAATGGGTGGATTTCCATTTATTGCCACTGGTAAAGAGACTACCGGGCTACTTGAAGGACTCTGGAGATGTGATGCGACATCTCCAGGATTTTCAATGGAAATCTACATACCGGTCGGGTCAGGTGTGACGTTTCTTCCCTGTATTCAGTAATTCCCCATGATTTAGCACTGCGGGCAATCTTTTTTCACCTTAATAACTATTCATTTTATCCCAGGGAACTAATGACATTCTTGATTATTGCAGTAGAATATCTGCTGAGTCATAATTTTTTCTTATTTGCTGGAGGATACTATCTGCAATGTTGTGGAGCATCGATGGGGGCCCCCTTTTCTCCCTCTCTCGCCAACCTTTATATGGGTTGGTGGGAGAGGGATGTCATATATGGTCACAATAATGCTTTTTTGGCTAATATTAAATATTTTGGTCGCTATATAGACAATCTTATATTTGTGTGGGAGAGGGATGAAGAGTCGGTTGGACAATTCCTCATTTATTTAAATGATAACACCCTTAATCTTCATTTCACCTCAGAAAGCTCTACTGATTCTATCCCATTTTTGGATTTGCGCCTATATCTGTCTGAGGATAAGACTAGGATTGTCACGAGCACTTTTAGGAAGGAGACAGCAGGAAATACCACGCTTAGAGCGGAGAGTTGTCATCCCACTCATACCATAAAGGCTATCCCGGTAGGAGAGATGATTAGGGCCCGCAGGAACTGCACGGAGGAGGCAGTATTTGAAGGGGAATTAGAGACCATATCCCGCAGATTATTACAACGAGGCTATAGTGCTAATTTATTGGAAAGAGCTAAGGGAATAGCTAGGTCAAAAGATAGGGATACTATGCTGAGGGGTGGTCACAAACGGAGCCCTAAAAGAGGTGCTATGGGGAGGACAGAGAGCCCTCGTGATTATAACCAAGGGGGGCCCTTGTTGTATCCACCGCATACAGTATAGAATTCCCCAAGATTAGGAATATTATTTACAGACATTTGCCACTATTGCAATGTGATCCCCAACTGAAACAAATAATTGGATCTGGGAACATTTATCGGCAGCCCAACAAGATCGGACGATACCGTCCTCTAATGTTAGCAAACACTTTAAAGACATACATGGAGGGGATGTTAGCAGCCTCAGGTGCAAGGGGATAGAGAAAGTAGTGCCAGACATAAGAGGGGGTGACACCAGGGAGAAACTACTCCAGAGGGAAGTTTATTGGATTTTCAATCTAAGGACCCGTATCCCAGATGGATTGAACTCGCGCTGGGACGTTGATCTATTTTTGAAATAAAATGCATATAGTGTCCCTCTTGTGAAAATGGGATGGAATCGAGAGCTGTAAAATAATCCTTGAGCGAGATTGGTTTTTGAAGATTTATATGGGTTTTAGAATGAGACGAAGGTGTCAGGGTCTAGATGCTCCTTAAAGAATAAACTAAAAGGAAGAGATAAAGAAAAATTAAATGAGGATTAAAGTGTGTATTAGTGGCAATGGAGTAATGTGGAGATTTCCTCTTATTTGTAGATAAATTAAATGATTCTTTGATCCCCGTTTTTCTGAATAGATGTAGTATATAAATAGATCACTGGGCATTCTGCCAGTGGAAAGTTAACAACTTTATGTAGTAAACAGCGATTATGTATCCTCGGTAAATGTAACAATAGTATTCAGGGTCTTCCGAGTGAATGTATCTCACTTCTCTAATGTTGACCCAGCTGGAGGGGAGAGATACATCAACCTGCCAAAATGATTACATTGTAAAGATATTTGTTAGTCCTGTGGTTACTTGACTTGAATGAGCTCACATAACTGTTTCATATGGAGAAATGTATTTACTGCAGTGAAACTTACTCTTGACCTGTATTATGATGTATTTTTATGCATTTCTATCAATTACTGTGTTTTTTTTTTCTTAAATAAATGTAATATTAAATGTATATCTGATATAATATAATGAACTATTAAGGGGCTGTTATATTTAATTTCCTCTCTGTCATGCGCTCTGGTAATATATATTATATATTCCAGACAACCATTAGTTCCCTGATCTTTAGGAGTTAATATAGCAGCTCAACTGGGGTGACGCCCAGGATAGCTATGAATTAATCTAATTAGCTACAGAAGGGTTGTTGTACGCATGACTGATGGGAACCCCCTTAGAAGGGATTTAAAGGCTTTTACCTATTTGCTTCATTAGATGTCATGTCCGAAACACGTTGGCGTTAGGGCTTATCGTGTACATATTCATCCATGATGTGACCTGTTGGATTATTGATTTTAAACGAAGATAATAAATGCTGAAGGATTTTATAACATTTGCTGGCTGGCTCAATACTTTCTACAATTAAAACAAAAAAAAACACCTTATATCTGTGCATCTCAAAATAGGGTGGTTTCATACATAGCGCGGCCAGCTCTGATACGCGACACAGAGAGGTGATCGCCACCAGACAAACCACTTTGAGTGTCAGCATAGACAATGTAGCGTCATTTAATGGCTCGAAGGGGGCACCCTGGACAGCAGATAACACTAGATTTAAGTCCCATACCGGTAAGACTAATTTACGCGGTGGACGGACATGGGTGACCCCCTGGAAAAAAGTCTTGATCAATCTATGATTGGCAATGGACCTCTGGAAAAAAATGGATAAAGCCGAGACCTGACCCTTGAGGGTGCTCAGCTGGAGGCCCAAGTCTAGACCGCTCTGTAGAAACTCAAGGACTCTAGCAACAGAATATTTCTGACAAGGAAGGCTCCTGGCCTCGCACCAAGCGATATAGGCCTGCCAAACTCTGTAGTATATCATGGAAGAAGACTTCTTCCGTGCCTGAATCATTGTGTGAACAACCATGGCCAATAACCCCTTCTCCGTCAGGATGGCGGTTTCAATAACCAGGCCGCCAAAGCCAGCGTCCGTAAATTCGGGTGCCGTAGCGACCCCTGTGTGAGAAGCTCTGGATCGTCGGGCATGATGTAGTTATCTATTGACATCTGTACTATGTCCGCAAACCAACTCCTCCTTGGCCAACGAGGAGCCACCAGGATGGCTGGTACCCTCTCCTGGGTTATCTTGCGTAGCACTCGGCCCAGGAGCAGAAACGGAGGGAATGCATACAGAAGGTTGAACTGGACGCAAAAAGATCCACGTCCGGTTGACCCCAGTGGAGGCACAGAGCCTGAAAGGTCTTCCTGCTGAGGGACCATTCCCCCAGGTGCAAGGAACTCCTGCTCAGGGAGTCTGCCTCCTGGTTCTCCACCCCAGGGATGTTAACTGCCGAGATGCAGGGGACATTCTCCTCTGCCCAATTCAGAATCCGGCTTACCTCCCTGAGGGATCTCTTGCTCCGAGTACCGCCCTGGTGGTTGATGTAGGCTACAGCTGTCTGATTGTCCGAGCGGACCTGAACCACATGGCCTCTTAAATACGGGGTCAGACGTAGTAGGACCAACCAAATTGCTCTCAGTTCCAAGAGATTTATGGGCAACCGGTTCTCCTTCGGACCCCACTGACCCTGGATCTTCTGGGTCTGCCAAATGCCTCTCCAGCCTGTAAGACTGGCATTCGTGGTAACTATTTCCCATTGAGAAGTCCGAAAGGACTTGCCTACCAGCAGGTTCCAAGACTCCAACCACCACAAGAGGGATTGCCTGGCTGGAGGGAACAGCAAAAATCCTTGTTCCAGGGATTCGGGCGACCGATCCCAGTTGGTCAGCAGGTTCAGCTGTAGAGGTCTCATGTGGAATTAGGTGAAAGGCACTGCCTCGAAGCAAGCCACCATTAGGCCCACCAATCTCATCCCTAGACACACCGATGGCTGTTGACAAGCCAGCAAGGCCTGTACTTGGATTCCCAAGACTTTCTGCTGTGGCAGAAAGACCTTGCCTTGACCGGTGTCTAGAGTCATCCCTAGGAAAGATCTCACTGTTGAAGGCGTGATATACGACTTGGGGTAGTTGATCACCCAACCAAATGCCTCCAGGGTTGACAGTACAGTCCGGGTGTCGCTCTTGGCCTCCTGAAGGGACCGGGCCGAGATCAGAAGGTCGTCTAGATAGGGTAATACACGAATACCCTGACTCCTCAGGATAGCCATGATGCCCGCCAGAACCTTGGTGAACACTCGGGGAGCTGAGTATATGCTGAAGGGGAGTGCCACAAACTGGTAATGCTGATCCTCCTGTGCAAACCTCAAAAACTTTTGATGTCCCTGAAAAATCGGGATATGCAGATACACGTCCCTGATGTCCACAGTAGTCATAAAGTCGCCGGGTCGAAGCGATCTCACCGCCGACCGCCATGTTTCCATGCAGAAATGTCTGACCTTTATAAATTTGCTGAGACCCTTTAGGTCCAAGATCCGTCCTTCTTGGGGACCCTGAACAAGTTGGAGTAAAACCCCTGACCCTGTTCCTGCCGGGGCACATGGCAAATCACCCCTATCCGCAGGAGGTGCTGAACAGCTGCTCTCAAAGCCTGTGCTTTTAGCTGATTTCGGGATGTTCTTGAACATAGAAATTTTGTGGGTGGTCTGGCTGCCAGCTCTATCTTGTAACCTGACGACACCATTTCCTGAATCCAACGATCCGAGACGTGATGTCTCCAGATTGGAGCAAACAGCAGAAGCCGTCCCCCCACCCGTACTGGTGAGGGAGCCCCCTCATGCCTGAGTAGTCTTGGCTGGGGGTTTGGGCTTAGCTCCCCAAGTGGGCTTGGGACGGCTGTGGGACCTACCTCTGCCCCAGGTATCTCTGCGGGCACCGGAAAAAAGGAAGAACCTCTTCTTCCTCGAAAGGGCCGGTAAGAAGAGGAGTGCCAAAAGGGCCGAGTAGGCTCTCTCTCTGAGGGAGCTTACCATCCTTGACCAGAAGGTCCAGTCGCTCCCTGAACAGCCGACCCCCAAAAAGGGCAAACTTGTGAGGGAATTTTTGGCGGCCGCATCGGCCGACCACTGCTTCAACCACAGCGAACAGCGTAATGTGTAATGCTACAAGCAAGGCCAAAATTCTGGCACCGAGCCTGACCACATCATCCATGGCAGTAACATCAAAGCCGATGAAGTCCAAACAGGCCTTGAGTTCCTTAAACTTCTCCGCCCGCTTGCGAGATTTAGCCTTAGATACAGATTAACTTTTCTCCTCGTGGCTAGGGAAACAATTGCTGTGGCACACGCAAGCCGTAACAGGGAACCAACAAAGGTAAAAGCATGGCAAGCCAACTGATCCATGCGTTTGTCTGCAGGATCACGTAAAGAAGCATTGTCAGGTGACGGCATAACTGTGGTGTTGGGCAGACCTGAAACCGGAGGGTCCACCTCGGGAGGGTGAGACCACAACGAATCAACTCAGCAGGGAAAGGATACCGCCTGTCCAGGCCCTTAGGAACCGAAGATAGCTTGTTGGGTCTCTCCCATTCCTTAAGTATCATATTAGAAAAGTGCGGCTGCTCTGGAAAAACCCGCCGATATCTTTCAGGCCGAAACAAATCACCCATTTTCCTCTTAGCCATTCTGGGAGGAACAATGTGCAAGGTATCAAAAACGGAAGAAAGTAAACTTTCTATATCATCCGGAAGGAAGGAATCCTCATCCGAGGAGGAACCAGAGATGCCGTTGTCTCCGGCGGAGAGCAACTCAGCCATTGAGAGTGGGTCATCTGGCGACTCACCTTCCTCCGCAGAGCCCAAAGAATCATAAAAATCATCATCCGAGTAAACCGGCTCCAAATGCGGCTTCTTACTCGATGCCTTTTTAGGGGCTGCCAACGAGATCTGTTTCTCAAGGCTAGCCAGCCTGTGCGCAAAATCAGTGTGTGTCCCCTTGCTGGCTTCCCCTTCACTAGGGGCTAACTACAGCAGCGGAGTATCCGGAGAGGCCAGTGGTAACGCATGACTAGGGTCAGGAGCGACCGCCCGCTCATGGTCCAAAACAATGCCTCTGGCGCAAGTGGAACAAATGGTGCTGAATCCGCCCAGGGGATTCCGTCTGCGCAAGGGGCAGAGCCTGTCCTGCCCAAGTGGGGTGCCCGGCTCACTATGCCCTGACGCCTACATTATGGTGATTTTGAATAAAAAAAATTGTTAAGGCTAATGGCCTAAGCCTAGTAGTCAATCCCTCTTTTTGACAATGGGGACCAGGAGAAACCACAACCCTCAACCTTCAGCCCACAGTCTAAAATCAAAAAGAGAAGATACAGCAATTACTAAAGGATCAAGTGGTGTATAACATATAAACACATCATAGCAATATACATGGAATAAACAGTGACCATACTATTTCATAAAACATAAGCATCTATCCCCTGTTTCCCCCTAAGGAATGACAGTAATAACAGGGACTCACGGCCACGCTGATCAGCGCTACAGTGAAGAAGGAGCAGCCAACTAGAGGGACACGCCACAGAGGTCAGCCAGCTGCGCCACAGCAAGCAGCGTGCATTTCCAGCAGCATCCGGCGGGGGAGCATCACTGGAGCGACGTCCAGCCTGCGCGCCACCGCCCGTGACTCTGCCCCCCCGGCGTGTCACAGATCGCGGCCAAGTAGCGGTGCCATTGCCATGGTACACGCCGCCTGCCAACGCGACCCCCCCGACCCGTGAGGATCCCGTAGGGCGAACCTGCCCACATGCGGCCCGTGCCCCGGGCCGGGACGGCAGCACGGCGAGGGAAGGGGGGTAAGATGTGGGAGGAGCGGCAGCGGACTGCTCCTCGCCGTAGCATGCTATGGCGATGGAGCTCTCCACCGCTCCCCAGTAGTAGCACCAAGCACGCACATACACACAAACATAATAATGCATGTGGGAGAAGGGAGGTTATATATAAAGATATATATAAGTGGTTTCCCAGCAGTCTCACCATAAATGCCTGTGGCTGACCTGCTTTTTTTAAAGAAAGCCTGCGGCCCAGAGCGATGTGCTCTGCCAAAATGCCCCAGGTAGGCATTTCACCCTACCGTACATGGATCCCTGGTATCAGCCAAAGCTGGGAGGCAAGGATGGGTCAGAGGGGATCCGAGGAAATAGGGTCCTGCAGCCGGCCGACAGGCTAAGGGGCCCCATTCTGAGAGAGTCTAAGCGATCCTGTGCAGTCAACTGCAAGAAAAGAACTAGGGCTGGGTTGAGAGGCAGTTGCCTTTATAGGGGGCCAGGAGGAGCTACATCTATGATCTTGCAGTCAGCGCCCCCTAGGGGCGAACTCCCAATCGTGATGACTTCTGGACGGGCTGGAATGGAAAGAAAATAAAAATAACCCCCGCCCTGCCCCCTGCCAAATAGCGATTAAGCTCATGTAATAAAAGGCTGTCTGTGCAAAGTACATCTAGATCCTGCCCCCTGCACATGCCCACCCCCTACCTCTTCTCAGTATTTGATGCTTCCAAAGCAGGATGCAGCCCAGTGGGGGAAAGAATAATAAGCAACTAAAAACTTAAAATATATTAACTGGTGAATCATTTTTTAAGGGTTTGGGCTTTTCATTAAAGTGGACCAACACCCAGGATTTTGACTATCCTGGGTCTTGGTCCACTTCGGTGGGGCACCCCCGATCGGGGTGCCCCGCTGTGTGAAACCCCCCCTAACCCCCCGAAAAACTCACCTCTCCCCGCTCCCACGTACAAGGGGAGAACTGGAACGTCTAAGCGGCGGCGGCCGCCGCCGCCGCCTCCCTCGCGTCACTTTTGACGCGCGCGCCCCCGCGCCGGCCATTCGCAGACGGCCGGCGCGGAGGCGCGCACGCCTGCAGGGGCGCGAGGGAGGTGAGGCGCCGCCGAAGATAAGGTAGGTGAGTTGGGGTGTTTGGGGGGGGTTTCACCCCGCGGGACATCCCGATCTCGGATGTCCCGCGGGGTGGGGGGTGATCGGCCCGGGAATCTTATAGATTCCCGGGCCGATCACCCGTGGGTGTTGGTCCACTTTAAATAATGCTGAAGGTCTGGTTTAATCGCAATTTGGTGGGGGAAGAGTGGGGTTGTTTTTATTTTGCTGGAGGGGGCTAGATTGGCCTTTTAAGCTTATCCCAGCAGTGTGTGGCTAAAGAAGATAGCTGACAGCAGGTAAATGGAAAGAACGTTTAGTAACTTTAGTAACTTCCCCTCGTTTGAGAGGGCTTAACCCCATGCAGATGTTGTGGAATGGCATAAAGATGAATCACTCTTGAATTACATGGGGGTAGTCACCTTGCCACGCACCTGATAGTCCTGTTTACACATGAGAACTAGGAAAGTGCTGTGCCAGCAGAAATTCACACCCAATTTAGAAAGATATATGCTTTATAAACAAGGAGAAGCTTTCCTGGCAATTTTCATACATGTAGGAACTAAATAAACGGCTAATGTAGCAAAAGCAATCCGTGTAAGGAAAGCCGTTACAATGTAATGTATCTCTATGTCGGCGGCTGCCACAAAGGCACTTAGGGGATACAATACATTTTTTTCACAGATGAGTCATTACAGCTGAAGGCTTACTGCTTCTAGCTAGAAATAAGAGATGATTGCACAGAGCTATAAGGCTGATTTTGACAGAGAGACTCGGTTTTTCAGAATTAGCTCCTCCATGTGTGGCATGATGACCACTGCCATGTATGTTCAAGAGTGCATAATCTGACTGCTACTCCAAATATCTGCATGGTGTTAATCCCCCTCAATAATCTTATGTCACTGATGGCCACAGAGGGGCTTTAGGAGAGCAATTTACTTAGCTTTGATTTTTTGACTGGGGGTCCGCCTTAGCTCTCCAAAAACCATTTGTAACTGGCATCAAACATGTCAGGCACATCATTTAAATGTTTTCAAAAAGCTTCAGATATTATATTGTTTAAAGTGGTCCAACACCCAGGGGGGATCCAAAATCGGAATGTCCCGCGGGGAGGAACCCCCCAGGAGGCCCACAAACCTTACCTCAGCCCCGTTCCATCGGCGCATGCGAGAGCCGCGGCCGCATCTCGCGCTTCCCTCTAGCAGGGCGCGCACCCGAGCCGGCCGTTTGTGAATGGCCGGCGCAGGCACACTCCCTGTTAGAGGGAAGCGCGAGACGCGGCCTCCAGCGCTCAGAGCCGCTGAGCTGCTATGCGCGTCCAAGCAGCCTTGGACGCGCGCTGTGATTGGCTGGAGCGGTCACGAGGGAGCGTGGTGAGGTGAGTGTTTCTGGGCTTTCGGGGGGGTTTCAGACAGCAGGGCACCCCCGATCGGGGTGCCCCACCAAAGTGGACCAAAACCCAGGATAGTCAAAATCCTGGGTGTTGGTCCACTTTAAGTAGATCTAGATCGCTGGTCTATACATGTGTTTGCAAGCCATAACCAGGAAAATTGCTTTGTTCTATAGTATTTTACCAAAGACTGTAAAAGGGGGATCTAAACCATATTTGTGGGTCTGACCTCTGGCCTCACTCTTCTCCCTATGTTACTCCTTTAAAGTTACCAAATAGCATGGATATATTTAAAAATACATTTATTTAATGCTTACAAACACAATAGAAATATTCAGTTAATTTCCAGGTGTTTTTCATATTGCACTTCTTATTAAGCTTCATGAGTTATTTTGTTGTATTCTTTAAGATAATTTAATCCCTTTATTCTATGACAAAAAAGCTTTTTTAAAATGAATTTGAAACACACAGATGTGTTTCATGGGTTAATCCAACTTTTTCAATGTATCTAAAGAAACAGATGATATCACTATAAATTACCTTTTTGCATTTCGTAAGTTTACAGCCACCTTTAAAGTGGACCAACACCCAGGATTTTGACTATCCTGGGTTTTGGTCCACTTCGGCGGGGCACCCCAAAAAACTCACCTCTCAATGCTCCCACGTGAACGCCGCAGCCAATCCCCGCCAACGTCCAGGCGGGGATCAGGAACGTCCAAGCCGCTTCCGCCGCCGCCGCCTCCCGCGCGCCACTCTCGGCGCGCGCGCGCCCCCGCCGGCCATTCACAGAGGGCCGGCGCGGGCGCGCGCACGTCTGGAGGGGCGCGCGGGAGGCGGCGGAAGCGGCGGCGGATCAGGTAAGATGTTTTTGGGGTTTCTGGGGGGCATAACATAACATAGGATCCCACCTCCTGGGGGGCATCTCATTTTTGTGGAATTTTAAGGGTTAAAAACCCTTAAACCCCCCAAAAATAATGTGTGGCCCCCATACATAACAAGCCTGGGGACCAGCTATGCAGGGTTTGTAGAACAGGGAGCAAGGGCCAGCCTTGGTGGCCCCCTGTCCTGCTGGCTACAAGCACCGCAAAACCTAAATGGCTCCAGGTTCTTCTGACCCCCCGGGCCAATTGGGGGAGCCGGGGGCAGCCAAGGCAGATAATTGGGGTCTCATGGAGCTCCGATGACAGCTGCCAGGTGATCAGTGGAACACCTGGAGGTCCCTGGGGGGGGGGGGGGGAAGAGATTACAGACCCATATAAAGTAAATATTTTTTTTTTTATAGTTAGCAGCAGCTGAAGGGTGGGGGGCTATTCCAGGTCCTCTCCTGAAAACAGAAGAGCCCCCAGTGGCAGATCGAACAAGGGGTCAGGTGAGTTTTTAACATTTTTTCAGGTGAGCGTGGCTTATTAGCCTGCGGCCCTGTAGGACTTTTCCCACCCGTTCCTTTCACTGCCTCCCAGCTTAGGCTGCGCTGGTCGGGTGATGGTAGGCGGCACCGCTGTCTGGTGCTAAGGAGCGCTGCTCCTGCCGCAGTCCCCCACCAAAGGGTAGGCGGTACAGGCCCGTGCTGAGCCATATGGGATGTCCCTCCCACGGCCGTTTGCCCTTCGCCCCGTCCCCTCAGTTAGGCTGCTCTTGGGTTGTCCGCTGCTTCCCGGGTGGGTGGGGGGGTGGTATATGTATTTACCATGTATATCACGCTTTGCCTTGGTACACTGGTTTTGATTATCGCCACCGCCGCGCGCTGGTTCTTCGCTCTGCGGATGGCGGCGACATCGCCTCAGGGGCTGCGGCGCCGTCATTGGCTGGCCTTGTCATTGGCTGGCCTTGTCACGGGGGCGCGTTTTCGAGCTCTTCTGGGGGGGGGGCGGGCCTTGCGGATGACATTTTCCGCATCACTTCTCCGTGGCCTGCCCCTCGAGGTATATGCGGGCGCCATTTTGGAGCTCCTGTGCTGCGTGTCTGGCGTCTCCCTATCGCGGTACGTAAGTGCCCCTGCGGGCTGGCTTTTCTTTGTATTTCATTGTATTATGCTTATGGTTTCTTAGCTTTATGTCTTACAGGCGGGTCAAACTTTTTTGTGGTTTCTCCCGGTCCTATCCCCTCTATTTAGCGTTAACTCCTTATTGGAGGGCTATTGTATTTGTATATCTCCCACTTCCCTAGCGGGCTATTGGGGCATCCTGGGTAGCCTTATTGGCGTCAATCCCAACTGGCCTATTGTGCCACAATAATCACCATATGGAGGCTTCTCAGGATAATGTGCTTGGGGTTCCTTCGGGACAAGCCCAGCTGTGTATGGCGTGTGGGGTATCCCCTAGAAGGGACGATGTCAGGGTGTGCGTACTCTGCGCCCAGCAGACGCTTGCGCTGCAGTTTGGGTTACCTGTGGCTGGGCCTGCGCCCCCTCTGGCTTCGCCTACCCCCCCACGCTTACATCTGACTCCTAGTGAGGTGCATAACAGTGGGGAGTCTCAACCTGATTTGGCTGCACGGGTGGCCAGCACCCGTGTTACCGGTTATACCCCCCTGGAAGAGGGGGAATTATTTTCTGATTCAGAATCATCTGAGGAACAATCTAGGATGTATGGTGCCAATTCTGGGTCTGACCCATGGGCTTCAGATGATACTGACAGGCTTTTGGCTCACATTTTTGAAGTACTCTGTATCTCTCCTCCTGCCGTGGCTCTGCGGCAGCAGGGGGAGCTGTTTCATACTGTTAAACCACACTTGGAGTTTCCTGAACAAACTCACTTTAATAATCTGGTGCTCAAAGAGTGGGAACGGCCTAGCCGGCTTCCCAGGGTACCAAAGAGTTGGGATAAGAGGTATCCCTTTCCCGCTGAGATGGTTAAACATTGGTCATGTCCTCCCGAGGTGGATGCACCAGTTCTGGGGTTGTCCAACACATCCGTCATGCATTCCCCTGACTCTACTACCCTGAGGGATGGGGAGGACAGGCATAGATCAGCTGGCTTGCCATGCCTTTGCCTGTGTGAGGACCGCACTGCGTCCGGTCTGTGCCTCTGCCATTACGGCTGTTGCTATTAAAAGCCTGCTCAGGGGTCTCTTAGATGGGGCCCCTGATGATGCTGGTAGTGAAGAGTATAGAGCTCTTCTGCGTTGTGAGGAATTTGTTGCATATGTTCTCTCTGCCTTGGATGATACCATTAGAATGTGTGACAGGGCTTCTGCCTTGTTGGTGGCGACACGCCGCTCGGTCTGGCTGCGCCAGTGGGCAGCTGACAACGCTGCTAAGAAGGCTCTCACTAGTTTTCCCTTCAAGGGGCTGCGCCTCTTTGGTGAACGTTTGGACTTGTTTGCTAAAGGAGGCAATTACCTCAGCGTAGAAGGCAGCCCCGGTCCTTTCGGGGTTCAGGTGACTTTCTTCCCTCCTTCTGGTATTCCAGAATTGGACGGGGAGCTTCCTTTGCTGGAGCCCGCGGAGATTTTTTGGGCAGGGGCAGAGGACGTGGCCGCTCTGGTCCCTCCTGGGGTCCCAAGCCTAAGTCCTCCCCCAAGCCCCCTCAGGCATGAAGGGGTGCCCTCACCCATCGGGGTGGGGGGACAGCCTCGGCTCTTTGCTCACGTCTGGAGGCGTCATGTCTCAGATCGGTGGTTACAAGATAGAGTTTGCAGCCTGGCCGCCCCCAAGATTCATCAAATCCCGGATGGCTTAAAACCCCCTGTCAGTGGCTGGACTGCGAGGCTCCCCTCCCCATTCTATCTTCTCCCCCTGACCCCTCTCCATCTTCTTCCCTCCTTCTCATTTTATCCCGCCCCTCCCTCTTTCCTCCCTAACCTAACCCACCCATCTGTGTCTCTTTGTCCTCTCTCCCCTCCCCCCTTCTATTTTCCTTTTCATTTTTATCTTGTTCCTGTTCTATGATTCTCTTTTGCTGCTTGCGCGGCGGCTCGTCCCACGCCGCTCCCTCGGGTCCCGGGTGTGGGTGCGCCCCGCGATTGCTGGGTGGCCTGCCTCTGGGGGGCTGGGGGGGGGAGTTGCGGTGAGGAGGTGGGAGTGGCTACTGTGACTGCTCTTCCCGACTTGGGAGGCCGTGAGAGTAAAGAATCGTTACTAGCAGATACTGTTACAATATTACTTTACTTATGCTACAATTCCAATGCAATTGATTTGCTTCTTAACGCTAGGTAGACCAAAGGCGTTGAGTTTTTTCCCTTTTTTTTTTCTCATATTTGATAGAGTGTCATATTCTTACATGCTTTGTAACGATTGCCTCCCCTGCGCGGGATGGGTTCTGTTTTTCCTGCTTTGCCTGCCTATTGCCTGTAATTGTATCTTTATTCTCTTAAATAAAAATATTGACAGAAAAAAAAAAAGAAAAATCTTTTCACTGTTCCCAAGAAAGACGGGTCCATCAGACCCATCCTGGATTTAAAGCGCCTCAACAAATTTGTCAGATTCAGACACTTTCGCATGGAGACTCTGTGCTCCTCTGTGAATTCTCTATGCCCTGGGGACTTCATGACCTCTGTAGACATCAAGGATGCTTACCTTCACATATCAATCTTTCCAGGTCATCAGAGATTCCTCAGGTTCGCTCTGGAGGATCAGCCCTACCAATTTGTGGCCTTGCTCTTCGGTCTTACCTCGGCTCCCAGGGTATTCACCAAGGCGCTGGCAGGAGTGATGACTCTGGTGAGATCTCAGGGCATTCTTCCCTACTTGGACGACATGCTTATCACTTCTCAGTCCTTCCAACAGGCAGAGCTGGATACCCAGCGGGTGGTGTCCACACTGGAGTCATTCGGCTGGGTGATCAACCACCCCAAATCTTCCCTGTCTCCTTCCATGGTGAAGTCCTTTCTGGGCATGATTTTGGATTCATCTCAGGTCAAGATCTTTCTTCCTCAGCAGAAGGTGGAGAGTTTTCAAGAGCAAGCACAGCTCATTCTGTCTTGCCCTCATCCGTCCATCAGGCAGGGAATGAAGCTGGTGGGCCTGATGGTGTCCTGCTTCGAGGCGGTTCCATACGTTCAGTTTCACATGAGACCTCTTCAGATTCACCTCTTGTCACTATGGGATCGGGACCCCGTGTCCTTGGATCAGGTGTTTGTTCTGTCCCCTCTGGCCAGGCGGTCTCTATCGTGGTGGCTGGATTCAAGGAACCTGCTGGGGGGCAGATTCTTTCTGGCCCCCTGCTGGGAGACTGTCACCACGGATGCCAGTCTGACAGGTTGGGGGGGCTTTTGGAAATCTCTGAAATTCCATGGTCAGTGGGGCCCTCAGGAGGCTCACACCCCTATCAACATTTTGGAGTTGAGGGCGATCAGGTTGGTTCTCCCCCACTTAACCCCACACCTTTGGAGTCGGGCTGTTCAGGTCCACTCGGACAACCAGCTGGCGGTTGCCTACATCAATCATCAAGGAGGGACCCGGAGCAGGAGGGCCCTCAGGGAAGTGTCTATGATTTTGTCCTGGGCGGAGGACAATGTTCCATGCATCTCGGCTGTGTACATTCCGGGGGTGGAGAATCTGGAGGCAGACTCTCTGAGCAGGTGGACCTCTCGTCTGGGAGAATGCAGCAGGGTGGTTCGCTTCCTGTGCCACCGCTGGGGTCAGACGGATGTGGATCTGTTTGCGTCCCATCACAATCACAAGCTTCCAGTCTTTGTCTCTCTGTCCCAGGATCCTCTGGCCTTAGCCATGGATGCCTTAGCAATGTCTTGGATGAGTTTTCAACTCCTCTATGCGTTTCCCCCGTCTCCCCTGCTGGGCAGGGTGCTGCGCAAGATAGCTCAGGAAGGGGTGCCAGCCATACTGGTGGCCCCCTGTTGGCCAAGAAGAGTGCGGTTCGCAGACATCGTGCAGCTGGCAGTAGATCAGTACGCCCTGCCCAAGGATCCAGACCTGCTCACTCAGGGGCACCTACACCACCCCAATTTAGAAACGCTGGCTTTGACGGCCTGGCTGCTGAAACCTCCATCTTGATGGAAAAGGGTCTGCCTGCTTCGGTTGTTAATACCATCATCAGGGCTAGGAAAAGGTCTTCTTCCATCTACTATAGGGTTTGGCGTACTTACATTGACTGGTGCGAGTCTAAGTCGCTTCCCTCTCGCGTGTTTTCTATTCCTAGGATTCTGGAGTTTCTGCAACATGGTTTGGATCTGGGTCTTCAGCTCAGTACTCTGAAAGGTCATGTTTCTGACTTGGCCATTTTCTTCCAAAGATCTTCTGCTCAGCATCCCCTGGTCAAGACCTTCTTCCAGGGGGTTACTCACGTGCGTCCCCCACGTAAGCCTATGTTACCAGTCTGGGACTTGAACTTGGTATTATCAGCCCTGCAGGGGTCACCCTTCGAGCCCTTGCAGGGGCCCCTTTGTCCATTCTTACGCTTAAGGTAGTCTTTTTGGTGGCTATTACTTCTGTTAGGCGTGTTTCTGAGTTGGCGGCGCTTTCCATCAAGCCCCCTTACTTTGAGAGACACCAGGACAAGGTGGTGTTTCGTTTTCAGCCAGATTTTCTGCCTAAGGTTGTTTCTGCTTTTCATCTCAATCAGGACATTGTTTTGCCTTCTCTGTGTCCTAATCCTAGTAACTCTAAGGAGAGGGTTTTACACTCTTTGGATGTGGTCAGAACTCTGAAGTTCTATTTGGTGGCTACTGAATCCTTCAGGAAGACTGATGCTCTTTTTGTGCTCCCGTCTGGACCTAAGAAGGGTCTGGCTCCAGCTAAGTCCACTATCAGCAAGTGGATCCGTCAGGCTGTGATACAGGCCTACTCTGCTAGGGGGAAGGAGCCTCCCTTCCGCCTTACTGCTCATTTCACTCATGCTATTGGTGCCTCTTGGGCCTTACGGACACTGCTATTGGATGTCCCATGAGTAAGGATTATTCTCAGGACATGCTGTATACTTAGAATAATACAATTCTGTGATTATTCACCTGTAGAATTGGTATTATATGTATACAACACGTCCTGTTCCACCCCATCCTTGTTATCATTATTTTTAGCTACCTCTTTATGGTGATTGTTCTTATGTTCAATATTGATAAGGGTTATAGTTCTCCTGGCTTAATTTTTACTGCTTTTCAATACTGGGGAATTTGTGGGAGGTCCCTGGTATATATGGGTCTGGGAGGAGCCACTTTTCTGTCTCTGCAGTCCAGCGCCATCTAGAGGATGTATTACCCATGAGTAAGGATTATTCTGGAACAGGACATTTCTGGTGTGTTTTTTCATGTTCGTATTGGCGCTTGCGTGTGTTTAAGCCCTTTCGTTCACGTATCTATTGTGTATTTGCTATGTATTGTTTTCACGTTGATGCATATAATATGTGATTCGTATGGGTACGCTTCATTTGTGGGTTCTATTTTTTGGTATGTTTTTCCGTGGTGTGCAGGAAAGAGTAAAGGAGCCCTCCGAAGGACTACCTTGCTCATTATATGAGCGTCTGCAACATTGCAGCGTTGTGGGCAAATGTTTATCTGACTCTAGATTGCATCGGGCACGTGTGGATGGCGATTGCATGCACAATGGAAACTGCAGTAGTGGAGTGATGCCTTCTCCACACGTCAGTGTGTGTCTTTCACAATTTATACTTAATACATATGTCTACGCAAAAAACTCACCTCACCCCGCTCCTACTGCGCATGCGCGGCCGCTCGTCCAATCACCGCACTCGGAGCCGCTGTGGTATGTGCGTCCAAGGGACATACAACCACAGCGGCTCCGAGCACGCTGGCGGCCGCATCTCGCGCTTCCCTTTAACGCGCCCTGCTAGAGAGAAGCGCGAGATGCGGCCCGCGCATGCACCGTAGGAACGGGAGTAAGGTAAGGTGAATAGGGCATCATGGGGGGTTTCACACAGCGGGGCATCCCGATTTTGGATGCCCCGCGGCGAGGGATCTGATCGGCCTGGGAATCTTATAGATTCCCGAGCCGATCGGGCAGGGTGTTGGTCCACTTTAAATAAAAAAAAATGTAATAAAACATGTTACAAATTAAAAAAAATTACAATAGTAAAAGAAATAAATGAATTATTAACAATAAAAAAAAAAAAAATACAAAATTAAGAATTAGAGGCTAATTTACTATTATTTGTACAGGTTGATCGCCTTAGGGTTGATTCAGAGAGACATAAAAAGTTTTTCGTTTTTGTGTTGATCTGTTTTTTTTTTTTAATTTTCCCGCTTGCGTATGAGTGTACGAGTGATTCTAAGCATGCATCGCAAGCCTTCTGTAAAGTCTTCGTATGCCAGCTTTCGTTTTCCGTTTATGTTACTCATGAAACAACATAGGCTTTCGTTTTTGGCCTTTTTCCAACGAACTAAATGGTTTACGTTTCCCTGAATTTCTTTATCTATAAATAATAGTCCAGACGAAAATCGTTGCGATCTTACGCCTGCGCACTACAAACTTAACTCATTAATGTGCTCGTCTACATATTTTGTTCACTCACTTCTGCTCCAATGCTTACCTAAATCACATGGCGGTCTGCATATTTTTCCATTTCCTGCACCTAAAGCTTGCCTTAATCACTTCACAGCCTCATTCTTCTTCCATTTCCCACGCTGAATGCTTACCTTAATCACTTTGTGCTCTCATTCTTCTTCCATTTCCCACACCTAATGCTTACCTTAATCACTTTGCGCTCTCATTCTTCTTCCATTTCCCACACCTAATGCTTACCTTAATCACTTCGCACTCTCATTCTTCTTCCATTTCCCACGCCTAATGCTTACCTTAATCACTTTGCGCTCTAATTCTTCTTCCATTTCCCACACCTAAAGCTTACCTTAATCACTTCGCACTCTCATTCTTCTTCCATTTTCCACACCTAATGCTTACCTTAATCACTTTGCGGTCTGTATATTCTTCCATTTCCCGCACCTAATGCTTACCTTTATCACTTTGCGGTCTTATTCTTCTTCCATTTCCCACACCTAAAGCTTACCTTAATCACGTTGCGGTCTCATTCTTCTTCCATTTCCCCCACCTAATGCTTATCTTAATCACTTCGCGGTCTCATTCTTCTTCCATTTCCCACACCTAATGCTTACCTTAATCACTTTGCGGTCTCATTCTTCTTCCATTTCCCACACCTAAAGCTTACCTTAATCACTTCACAGTCTCATTCTTCTTCTATTTTCCACACCTAATGTTTACCTTAATCACTTCACAGTCTCATTCTTCTTCCATTTCCCACACCTAATGCTTACCTTAATCACTTTGCGGTCTCATTCTTCTTCCATTTCCCACACCTAATGCTTACCTTAATCACTTTGCAGTCTCATTCTTCTTCCATTTTCCACACATAATGCTTACCTTAATCACATTGTGGTCTCATTCTTCTTCCATTTCCCACACCTAATGCTTACCTTAATCACTTTGCGCTCTCATTCTTCTTCCATTTCCCACACCTAATTCTTATCTTAATCACTTTGCGGTCTCATTCTTCTTCCATTTCCTACACCTAATGCTTATCTAAATCACTTTGAGGTCTCATTCTTCTTCCATTTCCCGCACCTAAAGCTTACCTTAATCACTTTGCGCTCTCATTCTTCTTCCATTTCCCACACCTAATGCTTACCTTAATTACTTCGCACTCATTCTTCTTCCATTTCCCACACCTCATGCTTACCTTAATCACTTTGCGCTCTCATTTTTCTTCCATTTCCCACACCTAATGCTTACCTTAATCACTTTGCGCTCTCATTTTTCTTCCATTTCACGCACCTAAAGCTTACCTTAATCATTTTGCGGTCTCATTCTTCTTCCATTTCCCACACCTAATGCTTACCTTAATCACTTTGCGGTCTCATTTTTCTTCCATTTCCCACACCTAATGCTTACCTTAATCACTTTGCGGTCTCATTTTTCTTCCATTTCCCACACCTAATGCTTACCTTAATCACTTTGCAGTCTCATTCTTCTTCCATTTCCCACACCTAATGCTTACCTTAATCACTTTGCGGTCTCATTCTTCTTCCATTTCCCACACCTAATGCTTACCTTAATCACTTTGCGGTCTCATTCTTCTTCCATTTCCCACAACTAAAGCTTACCTTAATCACTTTGCGGTCTCATTCTTCTTCCATTTCCCACGCCTAATGCTTACCTTAATCCCTTTGCGGTCTCATTCTTCATCCATTTCCCCTACCTAATGCTTATCTTAATCACTTCGTGCTCTCATTCTTCTTCCATTTCCCACACCTAATGCTTACCTTAATCACTTCACACTCTCATTCTTCCATTTCCCACACCTAATGCTTACCTTAATCACTTCGCGGTCTCATTCTTCTTCCATTTCCGACACCTAAAGCTTACCTTAATCACTTTGCGGTCTGTATATTCCATTTCCCGCACCTAAAGCTTACCTTAATCACTTTGCGGTCTGTATATTCCATTTCCCGCACCTAAAGCTTACCTTAATCACTTCACGGTCTCATTCTTCTTCCATTTCCCACACCTAAAGCTTACCTTAATCACATCGCGGTCTGTATATTCTTCCATTTCCCGCACCTAAAGCTTACCTTAATCACTTCACGGTCTCATTCTTCTTCCATTTCCCACACCTAATGCTTACCTTAATCACTTCACGCTCTCATTCTTCCATTTCCCACACCTAATGCTTACCTTAATCACTTCGCGGTCTCATTCTTCTTCCATTTCCGACACCTAAAGCTTACCTTAATCACTTTGCGGTCTGTATATTCCATTTCCCGCACCTAAAGCTTACCTTAATCACTTTGCGGTCTGTATATTCCATTTCCCGCACCTAAAGCTTACCTTAATCACTTCACGGTCTCATTCTTCTTCCATTTCCCACACCTAAAGCTTACCTTAATCACATCGCGGTCTGTATATTCTTCCATTTCCCGCACCTAAAGCTTACCTTAATCACTTCACGGTCTCATTCTTCTTCCATTTCCCGCACCTAAAGCTTACCTTAATCACTTCGCGCTCTCATTCTTCTTCCATTTCCCACACCTAATGCTTACTTTAATCACTTTGTGCTCTCATTCTTCTTCCATTTCTCACACCTAATAATTACCTTAATCACTTTGCGCTCTCATTCTTCTTCCATCTCCCACACCTAATGCTTACCTTAATCACTTTGCGCTCTCATTCTTCCATTTCCCACACCTAATGCTTACCTTAATCACTTCGTGGTCTGGTGATTCTTCATATCTAAATTTTGAGTTCTGCCTTCGTTTTGTTGTAACCAACCCTTAATGAATGTATGTAGAAAAGAAAATGACACTGAAACAAGTTTTTTTTTTTTTTTTTTTACTAATAAATGGCATATTTGTTGTGCCTTTTTTTAAGTAGATTTTTTTTTTACATTTTGCAAATAACATTTGTTTAAATTTAAAATCTTTATAAAAGCAATAAAAGATATAAAACTATATACAAAGCAATGGCAGGCCCCAGAAAATTAATCTTCATCTGTGGTCCCCAACGAATCGTGCAGCTCCTGCATCTCGCCCACCAACCGAAACACTGTGGCACTGTTCTGTGCCAATCTGGCACGTGCGGTGTGTTAAAATCAGAAAAAAATATTATTGTTCTGCAAATACATGTTTAACTGTGGATGGAATGATTACTAGGTTGCAAGCTAACTCATGAGGCCATATGTCATTATGCTAAGGCAATTCTTAAAGGAAGAGGCCACATGTCATTATGCTAAGCCAATTCTTAAAGGAAGAGGCCATATGTCATTATGATAAGGCAATTCTTAAAGGAAGAGGCCATATGTCAATATGCTAAGGATATTGCCAATGGATGTAGGTTGATTGGTGATGATGTCATTGTCAACATACTCAAACTATTTACATTACTACTTACTTCGGTGGTGGGCAACCTCTGCTTCGGGGACCACCCTACGGTCTGGGGCCTGCCACTGCTGGGAATGTGAGGCTGTAAAGAAATGTAAAATAGGCTCACTTCTAATGTCTGATTCAACAGTAAGCAAATGTCACTTAAAATGTGTGTGTGACATCACCCACCTTTTCCATGTTCCTCCTGGACATGATCTGCTGCAGTCTCTGCTCCAGATCCTTCACCCACTACATATTCATCTAGAAAAAAAGATTAAGGGAATCAGCTTTGCTTTTAATAGCATATATGTCTGTGGGGTTACATTAAGAGTCACATACCAGAGGCTAATGGCTCCGTCGTTTGGGCCGACTCCCTGCCCACGCCATGACGGGGGGTAGGAACTTGGCCCTGGAGATCCACCACCTTCACTTGCTGCTGCAGATTCATGGAGCACTGGCCAGACTGCGCAGCTCCGGGTGCCTCTGATG
This sequence comes from Gastrophryne carolinensis, assembly GCA_027917425.1. Classification (NCBI taxonomy): domain Eukaryota; kingdom Metazoa; phylum Chordata; class Amphibia; order Anura; family Microhylidae; genus Gastrophryne; species Gastrophryne carolinensis. The sequence continues at coordinate 181,462,978 of CM051239.1, read as the reverse complement.
CAATACTCCATTTCCAACACTAGAAAAGAAAAGCATTTATAAATAAAGGCCTACCTTCTGTATTAGTTACATCTAGCATGCAATCACAATGGAGACCAAAAAATCACCGCACCTGGGGCATGTGGAGTCGTTTCAGGTCCGACCAGTGCTGCATGACCTGCGTATGAGTGAAGGTGGTGTCTGTCTCCTGTTGGATCCAGTCCACGATCTCCAGGGCCACGTTCCTCTTCTCGAATGTGTTGGGCAGGTAGTCGTACCTGCGCAGAAGCATCGTCTAAAAAAACACAAAAAAAAAAGTTGTTAGATCAAACTGCATACAAATATCTTTCACAGTTAGATCAGTTGACTAAATGACATTCCCAAACACATTTCTAGCCTGAAACTATCCTTCTAGATGCAAGTGACTTGGTTCGCACATGTGCGCACCAACCTCTGTTTGGCACGGAGTTTAAATAACTTTTAAAAACAACTTCCTGTGCTTCCTTAAGGCCTATGCATGCATTTAGATAACAAATCAACGTCCTTACAATACACTTACGAGCATAATCAGCTCTTGTTGTTGGCGGGTGAAGATCGTGGGCGCCATCTAGTTTCTTGTCCGCAGCAGATAAGTAATGCCCCAGTGGCCAGACGAACGGTCGTACGCACGCGAAAGCGTGAGCATCATACCCAGTCATTAGTATTTAAAGGGTCATGGACACACAGCTCATTCTCTTTGAGATTGTCAGCATGGCACCCAAAAAAGCGAGCGGAAACCAACCAGCAGCAAAGGAGGCCAAGACCAAAAGGCCACAGCGGCATGAGGACACTTCATCCTCCAGACCGAGCACTCGGTCGTACCAAGCGACTAGCAAGGTGCGTGAAACATGGAGTCAAAGTGGCCACCACAAGGCGACATTGCCCACAAATCCAGGAATATCCAAAACAGCAACCAAAAGCAAGGAAGGAACCTCAAAGAAGAAGGCACCCACATCCAAGCAGCAAGGTACGACTACGTCCAAGGCCACAAAGAAACAGAGGGTGAGAAGCCCAAGCCCACCAAGAACACCCTCTCCTCATTGCCCAACAGACTCCTACACTGATGGATGTAATCCAGGAGATGGAGGAGGAGGAGGATGCCAGCCGTATTGGACCTTCACAATTTACCCCTCTGGAACCTAATCTGCCACTGCCCCAGCATCCTACTGCACCAAATCCTCTGCAGCAGAGTGAAGCTGGACACATGCTGCCAGCCCATCGTCGGCAGCAGGCTGAGACTGAGCTTACAGTCCCCAGTGGTAGCTCTGCTGCAGAGGTTTTGCCGAGCACAGCATCTGCAGGCACTCAAACCCGGGGAAGTGGAAGACGCAGTCAACAACGTCGACCAGTTTCCCAGGGGAGGCGCGTGCAGATCCTGGAGTCAGCATGGCACCATGACAGCTGTTACTTTCGGCAGGTGACTCACAGAACAACAGAGCAGATTACTGCACAATTCGAAAATTTCAATAATACATTCACCAACATGCTGACTGAATTTAGGACCAGCAACAGCCATATGTCTGACCAAATGGCCAACTTAACCAGCAAGAAGTCTGAACAAATGGCCAACTTAACCAGCAAGATGTCTGAACAAATGGCCGACTTAACCACACAGATGGCAGGACAAATGGCCAACTTAACCACACAGATGGCAGAACAAACGGCCACCTTAAATGCAAACTTCCCATGTTATGCCATGCTAGATGCATTTCGAACTAGCAACAGAAAGATGCTTGAGCAATGGCAGATTATGAATGCCACACATGTCCAGGTGTTGGGCCACCACAACCTTATTATGGGCAACATCAATTTTAAGATCTATTTGACCTGGATCTTTCTTCTACATCCCCACTCTATTTACCTGTCTGGTGAGCGCTACCAAGATTGGGTTTTTATGGCTTTGCTGGTTTGTTTTTGAATTGGCCCATATAGCTCATTAGAGTGCTCACATACCCCACTAGCCAATGGCTGAGCTTAAGCCTCACTGAAGCGGCCGCTCAAGCTCCCACGCTGCAGGCTTGGGCCTAATCAAATGCTGGCTGGCTCATCCTGTTTGTTGGCAATATTAGGGGACATTCTTGGCTTGGAAACAACTACATTTGCCCATGGCAAAGATTGGACTGGACTGGCATTAGGACTGGGGGTCATTGGCTGGGTGCCCAGTGAACTTACAGGCGTGGATGCGGCATATGTATGGCTGCTTTCCACCTGTGCCAGTGGCAAATGTGGCAGAGCAGGAGAGGGTGTGTATGTGGGCCTATATATTCCTGCCCCACTATTCCCCGGGAAATTGTTGCTCCCTATGAATCTTGATGTTGGTGGGCAGGGAAACTTCGGCCTGGAGTCAGTTACTTTAGAACTCCTGGATGTGGCCAATTGCTAGGTGCCAGGAGTCTGCCTCAATTTATAGTTATGTTTTACAATGTATGTACATTTTTAGTCTGCGATTGCCCTTCAACTAAAAATTGACATATTTGCAGAAAATAGATTGAATGTGACTTTACCTGTTCTTGGCTAAGTTGATGCATTAATGTTTGGGTTATTTTGATATTAAAGAAGGTTCTTAAGGACAAACATGAGAAAATAAACTGCATGAGGCTCAAATCAGGTGTCAATTTTTTAGTAATTAAATCATTACATTTTTTTGTTTTAAAAAGAAAAAGGCCTTCACAAAGGCAAATCATAGTCAAAATAAAAAATTACATAAACAAACAAACCAAACAAATTTTAGGAAAAATATCCGGAAATCAAATTTGCCCGCAATGCTTGGCCAGAGGCACTAGGTGTGCCAGTGTAATGCTCATCTGCCTCCTAGCTGGGTGGAGAGGGGGGCAGATCCATATACCGGGGGATACGCTGCATGACAGCAAAATTATGAAGCATGCAGCAGGAAAGAATGATGTTGATGACCTTGTTGGGACACTTTAGAAGGAGGGATTAAGGTATACATTGTAAAGTGGTTCACAGGGACACTTTAGAAGGAGGGATTAAGGTATACATTGTAAACTGGTTCACAGGGACACTTTAGAAGGAGGGATTAAGGTATACATTGTAAACTGGTTCACAGGGACACTTTAGAAGGAGGGATTAAGGTATACATTGTAAACTGGTTTTCAGGGACAATTTAAAAGGAGGGATTACGGTATACATTGTAAAGTGGTTCACAGGGACACTTTAGAAGGAGGGATTAAGGTATACATTGTAAAGTGGTTCACAGGGACACTTTAGAAGGAGGGATTAAGGTATACATTGTAAAGTGGTTCACAGGGACACTATAGAAGGAGGGATTAAGGTATACACTGTAAAGTGGTTCACAGGGACACTTTAGAAGGAGAGATTAAGGTATACATTGTAAAGTGGTTCACGGGGACACTTTAGAAGGAGGAATTAAGGTATACATTGTAAACTGGTTCACAGGGACACTTTAGAAGCAGGGAATAATAGATAGTTACAATACAGTTTGGCAAAACAATAAAACAAAATGATCTAATTAACTTACCTATAGATGTACTCGTCGGCTGCGGAAGGGACCGATGCAATGTGGGTGCAATCGATCGCACCCATGACGTTGGGCATGTCAGCGATATTAAAAAAACCCAACTTAAGCGCATTCCAGGCAACTATGTCGCCTATTGGATACCTTATTTTTTTTTTAAGGTTTTTTTTTTTTTAATTAAAAATGGGAATTGCATTAGGGACAATAGACTAACAAACAGACAATGACAAATCTTTATCATGGCCCAAATCACAAGTTTGCAGCACAAAAAAAGTGCTAAAAATATAAAAGTAATCCCAACCAACCCAGGGATCCCATGGCACATGCAACATCCCAAAAATAAAATTAAAATAGATTGGACACTACCTGGCACTATCACAGGCGCTGTGGATTTTTGACTTGATAAATACACCTTTTTGACACTCACCTGACACTCATCTGGCACTACCTGGCCTTAGCCTTTCTTAAATAACCCCCTTGAAAAACATTGTGTGTCTTTCATTTAATATAATTTATAATCATAGTAACGTTGATACATTATATCCAGATGGGCATCCCAAATATACAACTATCAAGGAGAATATGCTTCACTGTAGAGAAGAAAGTGATAAAGGTAAGCATTAGGAAGAAGAAACGAAGAATACATGCCAAGCATGAAAATGATAAAAGCATTAGGAAGAAGAAAAGAAAAATGCATAAGCATGAAAGTGGTAAAGCATTAGGTAAGAAGTGGTAAGCATTAGGAAGAATAAAAGAAGAATGCATGGCAAGCATGAAATTGGTAAAGGTAAGCGTTAGGAAGAAGAAAAGAAGAATGCATGGCAAATATGGCATGGCATGCTAAGCACGAAGAGAGAGCTGGAGAGACTTGGTACAGCAATAAGTAAGTAATGGAATACCAGGGCCAGGGGATGAAAAATGGCAAACACTAAAAAAGAGAGGCTCGCATATGTTTACAAGCCTGCGTATATGTGTACATTCCGGATAAATGTACAAATAAAGGAATTTACGGGCTAAATTAAGGGAAAAACAGGTGTTTTCCAAAGAGAACCAGCAGGACCTCACTGGATCCTGAAACATTAAGTAGCAAGGTAGGTTGAAAAACGCCCTAAAAACGCTGGTGGATGGGTCATCCATCTCCTAAGCCGCGAGAGTCGTGCGCACAGAGCTTTTCTATGGCTTACGCAACAACAAGCACAGGATGATAGGCTCCCGATGGAAGCTCAGAATCATGCAAACGTACCTACAATCAACGAGAAAAAATGTTATAAAATGCACAAAAATGAAAAATATTATAGAAGGCTCTGAATCAACCCTATTATCAATTTCTTTAGGCACATTGAAAAAGCGGGATTAACCAGTGCCACACACCCATGTTTCAATTATCACCCAAAATTCATCTTAAACAAGCTTGTTGGTCATAGAAAAAAATGATTACAATTCTTCTGAATAATACAACAAAAAAAACAAATGAAGCGCAATAAGAAGTACTAATCAGAAGTGGAATATAAAAAAAATGGAAATGAATTGAATGTTTTTATTGTATTTGTTAGAATTAAATGTATTTTTAAATGTATCCATGTTGTTTGGTAACATTAAAAGAGTAAATATAGGGAAACAAGTGAGGCCTTGGAGCAAGAGGAGGTCAGACCCATAAATATGGTTTACATCCCCCTTTTCCAATTTTTGGTAGATGTCTATGTAACTGGTCAATCACAGAATACATACCTGGTAACCTTACCAGACTCCTTTCACATATAGAGGGAAGTGAGACTAGACTTTTGTTGTTCTACAGTATATCAGCATGTCAACAGAGTCAACCAGTAGAGCACATAGGTACAGTCCCTGTGTCCCAGCTACTGGCAGTATTTCTCGGACTTGTCTGCCTAAAACTGAAGCTTGCAGTGTAGACAGTCATGGGCATAGATAAAAAGCAAAAGTGCATTATATTAAAGGCTCCTGCTTTAAAGTGGACCAACACCCAGGATTTTGACTATCCTGGGTTTTGGTCCACTTCGGTGGGGCACCCGCTGTGTGAAACCCCCCCAGAAAGCCCCAAAAACTCACCTCTCCCCGCTCCCACGTGACCGCTGCTGCCAATCCCCGCCGACGGACAAGCGGGAGGCAGTGACGGACAAGAGAGCGCGCCCACCGCCGCCTACCGCGCGTCACTCCTACAGGCCATTCACAAACGGCCGGCGCGGGTGCGCGTCCTGCTAGAGGGATGAGCGGGAGGCGGCGGCGGGCGCCGCTGGATCGAGGAGCAGGTAGGGATTTAGGGGTTTCTGGGGGGTTTCACACAGCGATCGGGGTGTCCCGCAGTCAGGGGACTGATCGGTCTGGAAGTCTTATAGATTCCCGGGCCGATCAGTGGAGGGTGTTGGTCCACTTTAAACATATATCTATATATATTTAAGACCGAAACTGCTTTATTCAGCAGACCAAGTCAATAGGTAAGGGCATGCAGAACTAATGTTATAGTATGTTATAGTTCTAACGGCAGCTGTCATTCTGATAATATAATAGTCCAAAGTCACTTTGGATAGTAAAAATTAAAAAGACTGTCCAGGCAACAAAAAAAAGGCAAAACAGATACTCAGATTTTGTCCCCTGCAGCTGATTGGTGCTAGTCCAGCACTAACAAACTCACAGACTTATGAGATCAAGTCCCACGCCATCCAGGTCTAGTCACTGGGCAGCCTTCATGAGGAACAGCTGCTCCCCACTATAAGCCATAAGGACTGCAGCACGCCTATTACAATAACTGCCTAGGCTATACTCAATCAAGATGCTGACCAGCTAAGGGGACAAAGGGTAATTTGTTTTTCTTCATTAGTTGCCTGGAATTAAAAAGTAATTGTACTTTTTCTGAACATGGGGGTTGCACTGAGGCCCAAACTGCCAATGTTGTTCGTCTTATTATTTTATTATTTATTTCCCATATTTTATTTGTTACTGGACTTTGCTTTAAATGGACACCCAGTAACATTCTTTGAAGCAGCTCCATGGCATCTAGTGGCTGGGTTGGGCCTTCAAACCCAATATAGCCCCTCTGCATTCTCTATGCCAGTCTCTGTCTCTAAACAAAGGTGGAGGGAGAGGGTATGGTCCCTCCCCTTTCTCTATGCCAGGCTCTGTGTGTAAACAGAGCTGCATGCCATGCATTAATACTGTATGCACAGCATACAGGACTGATAGGATACAGTTACACACGTGTGCAGCAGAACTGGTGGGAAGGTGACTTCTGAGGGCGATTTGGAGGATTTCACCCAGCGGGGCATCCCGAATCGGGATGCCTCAGGGGCAGGGACCTATTACTAGGACAGTAAAAATCCTGGTTATAGGTCCAACTTTAAAGTAATTGCTCATTGCACTACTATGTGCAAAAAAACCTGTATAAAAGTTACAAAAAATACATACAGCCGACATACCCAGGCAATCCTCCAGCTTCCATTACATTGGCCAGTGTAACATCATTGGACCAGACATCATATTGCCATTTGCGCAGTCCCAGAACACCACATAGGACACGACCTGTATGTAGTCCAACTCGCATATTGAGATCAACCTCAGTGGCTTCTGCAACAGATCTAAAATTGAAGACACTGAGCTTTAGGTGTAATGTATTTGTCATTGACTGAAAACACACACTTTATTGAGTGCTTCTAGACCACAATAACTTACTACATGAAGCCTTAACACCATGAAAAATAGACCGTAGCTAGTATACAGCACAAAACAGAGTGGCTAAATGATACATTTACACAGGAAATAATAGTGTATTTGGGTCATTAGTCTGTTACCTTACCTACCTATTAAACTCTACTTAATAAAGCACTTAATGCAAACCGGAACAACACCCATCTCCTCCGTTGAAATCAATAGTGGTTGTGGTTGCCAGCGGCCAGATACCCAGAAGAAGCCTGTGGCAGCAGCCAATTACAGAGCTCGATTTAGCCGGGTAAATCAAGGAGACATGTACAATTTAATAGGGATAATGCAAAGAGGGGCATCACCAATCGGGATGCCCCTCTCCCCCTAGGCTTGTGAAAAATGGGTGTTGTTCTGTTCTAAATATGTATTTTTAAGCTTTCAAGTATAAACAGATTAAAGGATAACATATAAACCACAACTTCAAAATAAAAGTCATACTTTAGTAAAAAAAATAAAAAAAACTATACCTTTTATCCAGTGCGGGCTATCACTGCTGGTGCGGTGTAAAGACACCTAATAGATCACCCGCAGTCAGTCCTGCAGCAGGCACTCTGTCCTCCTCAGCTGCCTCAACACTTGACACTGCTGTGCAGAAGGGGACTATGGCACGCCCCGCCCCTTCATCACAGGATCTATGCCACACCCCTCTCCATTGAAGTGAATGGAGAGGGGCAAGCCATAGTTCCTGTGACGAGGGGGCGGGGCGCGCCATGGTCCCCTTTCTGCACAGCAGTGTCGAGCATCGAAGCAGAGAAGGAGGAGGGAGCAATGACTGGCACGGGACCGAAAAAGAGCTATCCGGTAAGTGCCTTTACATCACACCTGCAGCTATAGCCTGTGCTGAATGTAAGGTGAGTATAGTGTTTTTTTTAACTAAAGTATGACTAAGTCTTTCCTACAGATCTCTTAAGATCATAGATTACATACTGTAAATGTATATAGTTTAAGCCTACTTCTATGGCACGGATAATACTTCTGCTGTAGAAAAAAGTTTGGCTAAATAAACCTATCATTTTGAATTGGGCTAGCTTATTTTTATATAACTGTGAATCCCACTGATTGTTCCCATGACCACCTATTTCAATAAACAGGAGGTTAAGGGAAGATAAACTGGTTGAGATAAGATTTATTTAGATACTGTACGTGTAACTGTCAATGGCAGGGGTTGAGCAGATCCTGAAAGTTTAAACCTGCCCAATCACAACTGTCTAATTGTTTCGAAGCAACAATACTGTTAAGCTAAAACCAGGGGAATTCTTTTCCAATACCAGCCATATATTTTTAACCCCCAGTTTCAGTTTCATCTCCAAAGACAAAGGGGTAATTCATTTTAATTTGGAGAGGCTTTGAAAAGTATTGCTCCAAAGTTTTTAGAGCCTCTCCACTTGACACCCAGTTAAAGAGGAAGTCCAGCCATATGTTAAGCTCTCACCCCGCCCTCCAGCCCATCCTATGCCTGGTTCGGGCAATGAAATCCAAAATAAGAAAATAACTCACCAGTCTGTTTTCCTCCTCCGAACCTGCCGGGATAAGCAGATGTGACTGGACCTTTAGTGATCAGTCACCAATCCCAGCAACAGCTACACCTGAGCTGTTCCAGAGATTGGGTGATTGACTTTCCTTCAAATTCGTAATTAATAGCATCATATAGGCTGTTCAAATCAAAATTAAAAAAAAAAACTACCCCAGTTGTAATATATGTGGATGGTTTTAAAAAACTGTGCAACATAGACATAGAACTTATAGTTAGATAGCTAGCTGATTGGCAGTCTAAGCTGTTCCTGCTCTGGAGTGTAGTGGACTATAACAAGTATATAAAATCAGATGATACTGGCAATACCATAATTAAAACTACATATTTACATTTTAACAAGCTGGACACAAAAATATGAAAAGAACTACTTCAGGGCAGACCCTGTAGCTAAACACATGGACCAACAGAAAAGATAGAGCAGGCAGATGATTATACATTTCAATATCAGGGGACAACCCTTCTAATCAATGTAACACCATAATAGCAAATGGGAAGCAATAATCCGTACAATGGTTTTTGTTTTGTTTCAACAAGGTCTACAAACAAATAGTTCTGCTGCCAGTATTCAGTCAGCACACCTGTTTAAAATGGACCAAACCTGGGATTTTGACTATCCTGGGTTTTGGTACTTGCTCTCGGGGCACCCAGATTCGGGATGGCGTGCAGATGGTGAGACCTACACTTCTCCTTTTCCTATCAACCTGGATTGGGCAGGGTTGTAATGGAACACCCCTTTACATGTGGTTAATGCAATTAATTGTCACTTGTGAGTGAATTACTTTTTATTAAAACGATTTGTTTTTTTTAGTCGTTAATACGCTGGATTGATTTTTCTGTTGATGCTCTGCCATATGGATATTATTGGAAGTGTTATTAATTTACACATATTTTATAATCTGGTATTGGAGCCATTTTCATTGTGCTATATACTAATTAGGTGGTTGCCTATCCTTATAGCGAGAGCATTACCAAACACACTGGCTGTTATAAGGAACTCATGTTTGAAAATCTACAGCTCTTGGTAGGAATACTTTAAGCTGATGGTGGGCACTTTTTTTGTAAAGTGTGACACAGCATGGGACTGTACTTCTGATTTAATCTATTGCTTATAGCTGTGTGTAAAGGCTGCTCTGTGCAATAAGTGGACAAAAACTAATGGGTTGTCAAGTCTAGTGGAAGAAACTTGACTTATGGCTGTACCGCATAGATCACCTAAATCGTCTTATTGTCTGCACTCTACTTGGGTCAGAACAGAATCTAATCCGTAGCCATCTATTTTGTAAGCTTAAACCATAATGGATTTAAAGTTACTAAATATATCTTAAATCGGACCTTCACCATGATTTATCGAAAAGCCTAAACCCTTAAAAACTCCCCAGCATCTAAAATTAATATAGTTTAAGTTTTTAGTCACTTACTTATTATTCTTTCCCCCACTGAGCTGCAACTCTGTTAAATCTTGACTTAGAAGCATCACAGACTGAGGAGAGTGGGATATAATGCAGGGGGCGGGGTTATAGCTGTGCTTTGCTCAGACAGAGCAGAGCTGGGGTCAGGAAAAGGTCAGCAATCCCAGAAAGCAGAGCAGCACAGTTAGAAGGCACTTCCTGTTTGCAGGATGCCTGATGTTCCATAAGCCGCCATCTTGATGTTCCATAAGCCGCCATCTTGGATGTAAATGCAGGTAGGATGATTTTTAATGTGGGCAATGTACAGGGTACAGGGTGTGGGAAACACTCTTATTCAGAGTGAAGGTCCACTTTAAAGCTCAAACTGTTTTGTGATTTGGGGTCTGTACTACAGTTGTCTGTCACTCACAGAATGGTGGAGTCATAGCAGCCACCCAGGAACCAAAAACCATAATAATGTCCAAAGTTCAGAGACCAAACATAGTTACACCTGCTATAAATACATGCAGTGTAGGAAATTATCTAGTATCTAGTAAATATTACTATTATTTCATTCAGAAAAGAGGTTAGGTATGGTCTAAATTGAGCCAACATGTTCTAGTAGTTAAATGTGGCAACTATGGTGTATTAAGCTATTTTCATCCAGAAACATGAACACTCTGTACCAACCAAAGGAAACAGAGTTTTATTTTAGTACCACTTGTATACAATCATCCCATACCCCCCCAACACACACTCTGAATGCATTAGTGACAGCTACTGATGCAACCCAAACAAAAAAAGCTCAAGATGGATTTTCTATGGCTATTGTCATTTTAAACGAGCAGTAGGTACTAGTTTTGTAACAGGGTTGTGAACGGCATGATTTAAGGGGAACAAGGATTATTATATATATGCTCTCAAGCCTTGCAGCAACTATTCTGGCCTGCCAGTCAGTAATTTGGGGGCCACAAACGTCATTATAATCATCAACAACTTTCTACCTCTAAATCTCTTTCTATATACTTTAAGGCATCTTATACAGTTTCACATAAGCTTTTTATGAACAACACACGAAAATGTGCCTGGTCTGTTCTGTGATTGACAGTAAGCTAAGGTATAAGTCCCCAATCAAAATCTAGAACTCTACCAAATTATTCAATAAACAGGACTAGTCCTGCACCAATCTTGGTTTAGTCTGGCTATGGTAGGAGAAAAAAGTATTTTAATGCTCACTGCAAAATAAGGACACCCAGTATAACACCTCAGACATCAGAAAGCTTAAAAACAGAAGCAGTGGGGCTGCGTCATTTACAGAAGTGGTCCCCAGCCCTCTCCTAAGGCCTCACCAACAGGCCAGGTTTTGAGGATCTCCACACAGATAGACTGGTGAAGTAATTAGTGCAGCAACAGAGCTACAGGGGCAACTACCCTGTCTTGCTAAAAATACGACCTACCCCAAAAAATAAGCCCTAGCACGATTTGCACACAGATAAAGTAGTCTCATTGGAGTCACATTACTTTTGAGCATATATGAGAGCATTGTGGTTGCTTCTGATTACCAGGGGCGCAAACAGCTACACTTACAATGCAGTGGAATTTGAAAGAGAGCAGCTGAAATGCCAAGAAATGCATATTTTGAAGCAACAATTAATTCCTGTCTTATTTTCGGGGGAAACGGGGTATGTGGAGAAACACAAAACTTGACCTGTTGGTGGGCCTTGTAGGAAGAGGATGGGGACCAATGTGGTACAGGGTTCTTTCCAAGTAACTCCAAGCAACACAAGCTGACCAATTAGATGTATTTTGGACATCCCCAAGCAATATATATATGAGCTGGAACAGACCAGCAACAACTAGAACACAACCTTAAAATGCTGTTCCAAAAATGAAACATCAACTACTTTTGTCAACAGTCAGAACCACAGACCATATAAAAAAAACGCTTAGAGCACCAACCACCATGTCCACTAAAAAGCTATCATTTATAACCAAGGACACACATTCTGAGAGCCAAGTGGCTGCCTTAGCCAGTTAACAAACCTAATTCATAAACCCCCCAAAAAATACAATTCTGTGATTACTCACCTGTAGAATTGGTATTATGAGTATACAGTACGTCCTGCTCCAAATCTAATACTTACAGTTGGGATATACTCCGCCAGATGGCGCTGGACTGCAGAGACATCGAAAATAGGCTCCTCCCGGCCCCTCAAATACCCAGGGACCTCCCACAAATCCCCAGCATTGAAAAGCAGTTAAGGAGAAGCTGGGAGCATTAAACCACCCAAACTATCAATTAACAATGATAACAATCACCATACAGGGGATCTGAGAAAATGCAAACCAACGGTGGGTTGGAGCAGGACATACTGTATACTCATAATACCAATTCTACAGGTGAGTAATCACAGAATTGTATTATTCTTAGTATACAGTACGTCCTGCTCCAAATCTAATACTTACAGTTGGGACATCCAATAGCAGTGTCCATAAAGTAGGGTGGGATCCCCAAGAAAAATCAGCAGCAGGCAGTTTAAACCACTGCCGCCTGCAGAACCTTTCGGCCAAAAACAGCGTCAGCTGAGGCCCTAACATCAACCTTGTAAAACTTTGAAAAAGTATAAACAGAAGACCAAGTAGCAGCCTTGCAAACTTGTTCAACAGAAGCCTGGTGCTGAAAAGCCCAAGAGGCACCAATAGCACGAGTGGAATGAGCAGTAAGGCGGAAGGGAGGATTCTTTCCCTTAGCAGAGTAGGCCTGAATCACAGCCTGACGAATCCACTTGCTGATAGTAGACTTGGCAGGAGCAAAACCCTTCCTAGGACCAGAAGGGACCACAAAAAGAGCATCAGTTTTCCTGAAAGGTGCAGTAGCCACCAGATAGTACTTCAGACACCTAACAACATCCAAAGAGTGCAAAACCCTCTCCTTAGCATTGCTAGGATTGGGGCACAAAGAAGGAAGAACAATATCCTGATTCAAATGAAAAGCAGACACTACCTTAGGCAGAAAGTCAGGTTTGAAACGAAACACCACCTTGTCCTGGTGCCTCTCATAGTAGGGGGGCTGAATGGACAGCGCCGCCAACTCAGACACATGCCTGACAGAAGTGATAGCCACCAGAAACACAATCTTGAGTGTAAGAATGGCCAAGGCAGCATCCTGCACAGGTTCAAAGGGAGCACCATGCAAGGCTGACAGAACCAAGTTCAAATCCCAAACAGGCACCATAGGTTTACGTGGGGGACGCACATGAGTGACCCCCTGGAAAAAAGTCCTGATCAGAGGGTGCTGAGCAAAGGACTTCTGGAAAAGGATAGCCAGGGCAGAAACCTGACCCTTCAGAGTACTGAGTTGGAGCCCCATCTCCAACCCATGCTGCAGGAACTCCAGAATCCTGGGAATAGAGAAGACACGACAGGGAAGAGACTTAGACTCACACCAGTCAATGTAGGCACGCCAAATCCTGTAATAAATGGAAGAGGAAGACTTCTTCCTAGCTTTAATCAAAGTATCCACAACTGAGGAAGACAGCCCCTTCTCCATCAAGATGGAGGTTTCAGCAGTCAAGCCATCAAAGCCAGATTTTGTAAATTGGGATGGCGTAGTGAACCCTGAGTAAGCAGATCTGGCACCAAGGGCAGAGCGTACTGATCTACTGCCAGCTGTACCACGTCTGCGAACCACACTCTTCTTGTTGGCCACCTGGGGGCCACCAGAATTGCTGGCACCCCTTCCAGAGCAATCTTGCGCAGAACCCTGCTCAGCAGGGGAATTGGGGGGAAGACATACAGGAACTGAAAGTCCTTCCATGACATTGCTAGCGCATCCGAGGTCAGGGGCAGAGGATCCCTGGACAGAGAAACAAAAGCTGGAAGCTTGTGATTGTGGCGGGACGCAAACAGATCCACATCTGGTTGGCCCCAACGGTGACACAGAGATTGAAACACCCTGCTGCATAGGGACCATTCTCCCTGGCGAGAGGTCCCCCTGATCAGAGAGTCCGCCAGGTGATTTTCCACCCCCGGGATGTACACAGCTGAAATGCAGGGGACATTGGCCTCCGCCCAAATCAGGATCAGAGACGCTTCCTGGAGGGCCCCCTTGCTCCGGGTCCCTCCCTGATGATTGATGTAGGCAACTGCCCTCTGGTTGTCCGAGTGCACCTGAACAGGCAGGCCCTTAAGATGAGTAGTCAAGCGAGCCAGAACTAACCTGATCGCTCGCAGCTCCAAGACATTGATAGGTGTGTGGGCCTCCTGAGTACAGAGTGGACATCACCAGCTGAGTATCCAACTCTGCCTGATGTAGAGACTGGGAAATGATGAGGATGTCGTCCAGATAGGGAAGCATGCGGATGCCCTGACATCTGAGTAGAGAAATCATGCCAGCCAGCACCTTGGTGAACACCCTGGGAGCTGAAGTGAGGCCGAAGGGCAAGGCCACAAATTGGTAATGTTGATCCATCAGAGCGAACCTGAGGAACCTTTGATGACCTGGGAACACAGGAATATGAAGGTAAGCATCTTTGATGTCCACAGAAGTCATGAAATCCCCTTGGCGCAGGGAACTGATGGCAGAGCGCAGAGTCTCCATGCAAAAGCGCCTGCCCCTGACAAACTTGTTGAGAATCTTTAAGTCCAGGATGGGCCTGACAGAACCATCTTTTTTGGGTACTGTGAATAGGTTGGAATAAAAGCCCTTGCCTTTTTCTCTTAAAGGGACCTGGCAGATGACCCCCAGCTCCAGGAGGCCTTGCACTGCCTGCACTAGCTCCTGAGCTGACACAGGGTCCTGAGGAATCTGGGATCTGATGAATCTTGGAGGGGGATCGGCAGCAAATTCCAACTTGTAACCGGAGGACACAACCTCCTGAATCCACCGGTCTGAGACATGAAGCCTCCAGACATGAGCGAAGTGCTGCAGCCGTCCCCCCACCCAGATGGGTGAGGGCGCCCCATCATGCCTGAGGGGGCTTGGGAGAGGATTTAGCTTTGGGACCCCAGGAGGAGCCAGGACGTCCATGTCCTCTGCCTCTACCCCAGAAATCTCCCTGGGCCCCAGGGAAAGACACCCCCCTTCCCTGTCTTGCACCACAGTAAGGGGAGGAGAAGGAACCCTGACCCCAAAAGGGCCAAGGTTGCCGCCTGCGCTGGAGTAACCTGCCTCCCTTAGCAAAAAGGTCCAGGCGGTCTTCTTGGCAGCATTGTCACCAGCCCACTGGAGCAGCCAAACCGAGCGGCGTGTAGCCACCACGAGGGCAGAAGTTCTGGCACACATTCTGATGGTGTCATCCAATGCTGATAGGACAAAATTTACAAAAACATCACAACTGGAGAGTGCATTAAACACCTCACAAGGCAAATCATCAGGGGCACTATCAAGCATATTTCTGATAAGGGTTCTAGTGGCCACAGCAGTAATAGCAGAGACACAGACCGGGCGCTGCGCCGTCCCCGCACATGCAAAGGCGTGGGATGCCAGCTGGTTAATGCGCCGGTCCTCAGCATCCCGCAGGGTAGTAGAATCAGGGGAATGCATGACAGAGGTGTTAGATAGCCCTAGGATCGGGGCATCCACCCTGGGGGGGGGGGGGGGAAGACCAACATTTAACCACCTCAGCAGGAAAGGGATACTTCCTATCCCAACTCTTTGGAACCCCGGGAAGTTTGCTGAGGCGCTCCCATTCCTTGAGCACAAGGTTATGGAAATGTGCCTGCTCTGGAAATTCCAAACGTGATTTTGCTGTATGGAAAAGCTCCCCTCTTTGCCTGGGAGCCTCAACAGGGAGAGAGATAGACATAACCTCAAAATTCTGGGTCAATAATCTGTCAGTGTCATCCGGGGCCCAGGGGTCAGAGCCAGAATCGTCATGACCCCTTGGTCTCTCATCAGATGAGCCTGAATCAGAAAAGAGCTCCCCTTCATCAGACGGGGTATAGCCACACAGATTCTTAAACTCCTCAGTTACATTAGGCATCAAGTGCCGCTTCTTAGCAGGGGCCTTACGCGCTAAGGACTTAGCAATAATCTGTTCAACCGTAGCCAGTCTAGAAGACACATCAGGCTGAGAATCCCCACTAGTATGCAACTCAGTAGGAGTGAGATTTAAGCTTGGGGGAGTAGGTGAAGTGAAAAGAGGTGCAGCCACTGGCAGGCCAGATTGCAATGCAAGCACCTGCTCAGCACAGGGTACACAGACCCGTGCTTTATCAGTGTCAGCATGAGGCTGCCCACACGCTACACACAGCCGGTCTTGTCCCAAAGGGACCCCGGTAACATTATCTTGAGATGCCTCCATATGGTGATTATAGCGGAGCTATACGCCAATAGGGAATAACGCTATATAGCAACTCTGGATGCCCCAATAACCCGCTAGGGACGTGGGAGTATCATTTTACAAGGCCTACAAGTAATATACTAAAAGCAGGGCCGGGAGAAGCCAAGAAGGGTTCGTCCCGCCTGAAAGACATAAGCAGACAAGACCATAAGTATATTGTAGCAAAAGTGAAGCAGAGGACAGCGGTAGGTAGGAGTCCGTCGCACATAGGCCAACCAAGTCAGAAAAGATGGCGTCGGTATACCTCAGGGGGCGGGCCAGTAACAGCGATGATGCGGAAGGTGCCAAAGACGGGCCCTGCCCCCCCCCCCCCCCCAAAGAGCGCGAAGCCAGAAGGCCAACAGCCAATGATGGCGCACCAGCGCCTGAGGTAATGCCGCCGCCAAGCGCGGAACCAAGTCAGCGCGCGGCGGTGGTAAATTTAAAAGCAATAAAGACAAGTCAGCGCGGCGGCTGACACAAGAATAAAGACATGTGAAGGATGAAAGCACAGACTGCATAACCTACATATCTATACACGTACACACACACACCCCTTTTCCCCCGAAGACTATAAAGAGGATGAGGGAGGACGGCGGCCACTTAAACAGGGCCCACCGATAGACAGGGGCAAGGGGCAATAGTGCTGGAGGGGATTCCCATAGAGGCTCACCATAAGCCTGAACCGCCTACCCTTTGGTGGGGGATTGCGGTGGAGCAGTGCTCCTAAGCACCTGACAGCGGTGCTGCCTACCTTCACCCGACCAGCGCAGCCAAGGCTGGGAGGCATATTACAAGTGGAACGGGTGGGAATAGCCCTACAGGGCCGCAGGTTAATAACCCCGCTCACCTGCGAGTAGAGAGACAATTTCTCGTCCTTCGCAGCCAGACTGCAGAGAAATTCTGGGGATTTGTGGGAGGTCCATGGGTATTTGAGGGGCCGGGAGGAGCCTATTTTCGTCTATGTCTCTGGAGTCCAGCGCCATCTGGCGGAGTATATCCCAACTGTAAGTATTAGATTTGGAGCAGGACGTACTGTATACTAAGAATATCACAGTGGCCAGGAGTAATAGAATAACTGTCTGAAATGGACATTGTATATATCCAGAACTGAACCAACCCTACAGGTTCATATATGATCACAAAAAAAAGACTCAAAGAGCTTGAACTCCCTATATTAGCCTTTTGGCCATCCTTTCTGTGTCATTATGGATTGCTCCCCTCATAAAATAAGTATGGAAATAGGAATAAGAGATTGCCATGCTTCAGTCTACAAAGCACAGATCACCCTAGGTCAGGACTCATACATAAGGCAGATGACTTCTTGCCCCTGGTGTTAAACTAGACTAGAAAAGAGCCATTTTCTTTCCCTTAACCAGAGAAAAAGACTTGAAAATTAAAAAAAAATAAAATTAAAACAGCAGCATGCAAGCAGTAAGAGACTTAACAAGGTGGCTAGCATAGACAGGAAAAGGGTGCAATTGAGCACAGCTGAAAATAAAGAAATATAAAGGAAATACAACACATCAGAAAAATGCATATAGAGACTAGAGTTAAGTATTGGTAATAGCGACACCTAGTCTTCTTATTGTAAACTGCATCAAATCTAGTAAAGTCACTCCAGCAATAGACTAAGCTAGAAGTTGCTGTATCGCTAACACCCATTCTCAACAGCTGAGGCTTAGTCTGTTAAACCTATCTTCTTTGTAAGTCTTGAGTGTCTTTTAGAGCGCAGGGTCTTGGTTAAGGATATCCTCAGTTGAGCAATAAAGTAATTCAAGAAGATCCCTCAGAGCTGAGAAAATATATCAAAAAAATACCAGGCGCCAGAAGCCGACACTGTGGTGCGGGCACTGATTGGAACTTCAATAAGCTTTGTTCTCAAGCTAACCCTTTCCATATGCACAAGTGCAAGGCATCCTTGATTGTCCTCAAAGAATCTTGTTGGTTCCAACTGTCGTTGACCCAGGTCTGTTAACAGTTGTCTCAGCCATATAACTTCCTGGCTTGCCTGCTCTGCTGATGCATACTCTGCCTCACTAGATGATAGTGTGACAGAGAGCTGATTTCTGCTAGTTCAACTGACAGCACTTTCTGACAGAAGAAACAAGTAGCCACTGGTCATTCTCTTCCTGGTAGCTACTGTCCCTTTTGTAGCATGTTTGTTGTGTTGTCGAGCAAGAGTCTCACAATAGTCCTCTCCATAGTTTTGAGAATATCCCTTGGTTACGAGTCTTGCTTTTGTATCGCTCCACTCTGCCATCTGCATTGTACTTCACTTTACAAGTCCATTTACAGTCTATGGCTTTCCTTCCGGGTGGTAGTTCTGTAAGTGGCCATGATTTAGTGTCATGCATAGATTTTATCTCTTCCTTTGCAGCCTTTATCCATTTTCTGACTTCCCATTTTGAAAGCTGAGACATGCCTTCCCAAGTTGCATGTTCATTAGTACTGCCAGTACCTGTCTTGTATGAAAGGTGTACAGGTGGTTTACCTTTGCTTTCTCTCATTGAGCGTCTTGGTTCTGTGCCTGAGCTTGCTTGTTTCTGCTCTTCAGTACTGGTACATTCCGTGCTCACTTCAACTGTTTGTTAAGAAGTTACAGATAATGGCTGATCAGTGTCAGTTTTTCGTTCTCCTGTTTTCTCTTTTTCTGTTCTTACTTCCTCAGTTGTCATCGCACTGTCTCTCAGATCTTCAACAAAAGCTATGCTGTTGCTTGGGACTTAGGATTCTGTAAACATTAACACTGTAACTGTAACCAACAAAGATTCCTTCAAATACTTTTTTTGGGAGTTTAGTCAGTTTTTCCTCTGGAATGTAGATGAACGATTGCATCCAAAAACTCTTAGGTGTTTTACTCTTAGCTTCTCATTGTGCCACAGTTCATATGGGGTTTTCTTCAATGTTCTAGAAAATAGTATGTTATGCAAATAACTGGCTGTCATTGATGATTCACCCCAGTATGTTTGTGGTAGTCCAGAGTCTGTCAGCATACATCTGATCATTTCAGGCAGAGTTTGTTTATTTCTTTCATCTACCCCATTGTGTTCTGGTGTGTATGTCTTTTAAAGCTCTATTCCATTGTGCTTTAAGCATTCATGTAGTTTGTGGGCTGTGAATTCACCTCTATCGTCACCCCGAAGTATAAGAGAAGTTTCGTTTGAAACCTGTTACTTGTCTACATAGGCCAGTAATTTGTCAAGAACTTCACTCTTGTGTTGCATTAGGTAAGTGACTGTGTACCTTGAATAGTCTTCTATGAAAGTCAATATGTACCTGTTACCTGCAGATTTAGGTGGGTTTGGGGGACCACATACAACACTGTGAACTAGGTCAAGTGGCCTTGAAGCTCTATTCTGACTGAATTTTGGAAGTGTTGACCTTGTAGCTTTGGATTTGATGCACCATTCACACTTAACAGTAATTGGTCAATGAGATACTGTCAGATCCCTTGTCAGATTCCTTTTTTGTAGTTTTGGTATGCATTCTGGGTGTCTATGACCTAAACACCTGTGCTTCCTGTGCCACAATGACTGTGTATACAGTCACTGTGTTTATGGGTGCATAGTCTCACCTTTTCCTTCACTGCGTTGAGGTGATACAGATGGTCATCTAGTTTGGCACTCGCTATGGTCTGCTTGCTATCCTCGATAGTACCCTTGTCACCTTGGCATTTTACAGTGAGCGCTTTGGCTGTCAGACGTTACACAGATAAGAGTCCTCCTTCTAGATCAGGAACATAAAGCACATCCCTCACTGGTATCGCTAAATTGTGTCCCGCATCATTGGGGCATACCAGGGTCCCACACCCATATCCATCTGCATGTATTTTAATTCCATCTGCAAGGTAAATAGTCTTTTTGTTATTCGGATCAAGTTCTGTGAAAAAGCTTCTATCATTTGATAGAATTGCTCCCGAGTCAATGCACCAGCCTTGAAATGTATGTTTGCTTCACTTTAAATGTGGGATTCCAGTTCCCTTCACATTAGAGATTGTGCCTTTGACTTTCCCTTAAGTATAAGAGGGACGCCGCCTCATTTGCTCTGCTTTACATATAGTACAGTCTGTCTTTATGTGTTCCTGTTTGTGGCACCTAAAGCACACCTTTGTTTCCTGTGTTTCTTTGTGTCTGTAGTTTTAAGAACTGTTCTGGTGTTGGTTTCTATGAAGCTCCTTTCTTTGCTGATATTAATCTATGAGCCTGATCTTTACAAATGCTAGTGTCAGATCTCAGGCTTTGTCGTCAGCACATTGATCAATGCAGTATATGTATCAGGTAAGCAGCACAACAACATGGCAGCGGTGTGAAAGTTTGTTATATTCTCACCAACTGATCTGAGTTGTGCAATCACTTTCAGCATGGCATTTATATGGTCCTGCAGTCTGCTAAGCATCATTTTGTAAGGTTTCCTCAGCAGAAACAACTTGCTGTTTAAACTGGATCTCTTATGCAGTCTTTTCAGTACACCCTACATGCCTTTTACTGTATTCTTACTGCAAATTCGAATAAGCTGATCGTTTTCAACCAGTAAGCTTATGATGGCCCATGCTTGTCTATTTTTCCTGTTCCAGTCCTGATAATTATCCTGTGGCCTCCATAGAATGAAAAATAGCTCATTGTTGAGCTTAGTCACTGGGAGTTTAAGCTCTGAGCTGCTGGCCATTCTCCCTCATTTATATATAAGAACAGTCTTACTTGTATATAGGAGATGTCTCTGGAATGCTTCTTAAGGCAATTCTGGGTTTTGCTCTGCCTGGGCCATGCTTAGACACTGGATTTTATCCTGTCACTGTGGCTTTATTCGGTCACCATTGCAGTGTTGGTGCTGTGTGCAGTCAAATCCAGCTACACATTTGTGGTGTAACAGGAACTGGCTTTAATTGAACATGTAATGCAGTAAAAGGATGCCACTTTAACATGGTGGCTAACACCATGACAAAATAAGGAGTCATAGAGCACAGCCGAAAATAAAGGAAATACAACACATCAGAAAGATGCATATAGAGACTATAGTTAAGTATTGGTAACAGCGACATCTAGTGTTCTAACTGTAACTGCATCAAATCTAGCAAAAGTCACTCCAGCAATAGATTAAGCTAGATGTTGGTGTATCTCCAACAAATCTATGCGGTATTCAATAAATGTTGAGAATGTCTCCAAGTGTTAATGAATTAATCAAAAAGACACAACAATAAAAAGAACCCCAACTACTGTATGAAAAAGATTCTATTCTGATTTTAGTAGCAAAGCTATAATTATGAGTTTAATAGATAATTATGAGATTATGTAGTTAGACAGGAGTCATTTAGATAAATATATGGCTTTTGAATGTACAACTTTAAAATTCAGTGGAATACCTTGGCACATTCCTTGGTCACCACTAAGCAGTTTGTAACTACTGCAAACCAGGCTCACACATGCATTGAGCTAAGGAGATACCTGCACTGAATTTGGCTCAAGCAAGGTACCAGTTAGTAAGTGGCCAATGATGTAGATACTGCAACTACATTATTATGAAACAAGGAAAAGACTTGACTGTGCCTGCATTACCTACAATGCATCATATGATCATTGTAGTGCATTTTCTTTTGAAAGTTTAATATTAATATGTGCTGTAAGGAGAAGCTGATTAAATCATGTCCAGTAAGGTAACCCGTTTTCACAGTTTTTTCTTTAATACGTAGAGTGACTGACTGCTTATATAAACTTTGTAGTCTGGCCCATTTATAATCAGCTGTTGCAACATAAAAATACCTAATGTTTGATATTAATACAAGTAATGCAGCTTATAAACCATCTCATTCATGGTTATTATTGTTTAAATGCCCTCTCTAAAAATATCTGCATTTGACCTTAGAATTACTTTTGTTTCCTATCCATTCCAGGCCATCCAGATAGTATTCACAGTTGGGGTAACTCCGCTCCAAAGGGGGCGTGGACTGCAAGATCAAAGATGTGGCTCCTCCCGGCCCCTATAAAGGCAGCTGCCACTCCACCACGCCCAGTAATTCAAAAGCAGTACTCAAATAGTAAGAGGCAGGCCGGGAGGCCCGAACATAGGAGACCATATTACTTCACATAGCCTCCGCTTGTACTCTCTCAAACCTAAAATCCTACATTTGCACAACAAGTGTCCTACGAACAAGTAATGGTTCATCACCATAAAGGGTATGCAGGACATAATAACCCTCAAGGGGCGGGTTGGATGGCCTGGAATGGATAGGAAACAAAAGCAATATTACAGGTGAGTTTCACAGAATTGCGTTTTTCTTTCCAATCCATTCCAGGCCGTCCAGATAGTATTCACAGTTGGGACATCCAAAAGCAGTGTCCATATAGGCGGGATCCCCAGTGCGGAACAGCAGGTAGTTCATTTCACTACTGGCTGAAGCCCTTTTTTCGGCCAAACAGCGTCAGCTGAGGCCCCGACATCCACTTGTTAAACTTGGTAAACAAATGAACTGAAGACCAAGTGGCAACTTTACAAACCTGTTTCACCGAGGCCTGATGCTGAAGGGCCCAGGAAGCACCAATGGTTCTAGTAGAACGAGCTGTGATCCGAAAGGGGGCTCTTTCCCCTTGGCAGAATAAGCTCTTACCATCGCCTTTCTAATTCACCTACTGAGAGTGGACTTGGCTGGTGGAAATCCCTTTCTAGAGCCTTCCGCTAGGACAAAAAACAATCTGATTTTCGAAAGATTCAGTAGCAGCCAGGTAATATCTCATGACTCTAACCACATCTAAAGCATGGAGAGTTCTCACCTTAGGATTAGCCGGTGCTGGACACCAGAAAGGTAAGACAACTTCCTCATTAAGGTGAAAAGGAGAAACGACTTTAGGTAAAAAATCAGGCCTAAAACAAAAAAAAAAAAACACCTTGTCTCTGTGCAATTCAAAGTAAGGTGGCTCATACATAATGCAGCCAATTCCGACACTCAACGCACAGATGCGATCGCTACCACAAAGATTATTGGAGCATCAGCATAATCAACGTAGCACCAATTCAAAGGCTTGAAGGGGCCACCCTGGAGAGCCGATAACACCAGACTAAGGTCCCACACCGGTAACACTGGTTCTCGCGGGGGGCGGACAAGAGTGACCGCCTGAAAAAGGATCTAATCAATCTATGATTGGCAATAGACTTCTGGAAAAAATGGATAGGGCCGAGACCTGACCCTTGAGGATGTTCAAGTGGAGGCCCAAATCTAGGCCATATTGCAGAACTCTTGAATTCTAGAAACAGAATATCTCTGGCAAGGAAACTCTTGGCCTCACCAAGCAAAGGCCCGTCAAACTCTGTAGTAATCATGGAAGAGGTCTTCTTCCGTGCCTGAATCATGGTGTGAACAACCGTGGCCGATAACCCTTTTCCATCAGGACGGAGGTTTCAACAGCCAGGCCATCATAGCCAGTCTCTGTAAATTCGGGTGCCGAAGCGACCCGTGTGAGAAGCTCCAGATCGTCAGACATGAGGCAGTGATCTGCTGACATCCTTACTATGTCCGCAAATCAACTCCTCCTTGGCCAACGAGGAGCCACCAGGATGGTTGGTGCTCCCTCCTGGACTATCTTGAGTAGGACTCGGTCCAGGAGCAGAAACGGAGGAAAAGCATATAGAAAATTAAACCCTGTCCAGGGAACACCAGGGCATCTGTTGCTATGGCCAGAGGGTCTCTTGAGAGAGATACGAACCTTGGAAGCTTGTGATTTTGTCTGGACGCAAAGAGATCTATGTCCGTTTGACTCCAGTGGAGGCATAGAGCTTGAAAAGCCTTCCTGCTAAAAGATCATTCCCCAGACGCAAGGACCTCCTGCTCAGGGAGTCTGCTTCCTGGTTCTCCACCTCCCGATGTAAACCGCCGAGAGGGAACGTTCTCCTCTGCCCAACTCAGAATCCGGCTTACCTCCTTGAGGGATCTCTTGCTCCGAGTACCACCCTGGCGGTTGATGTAGGCTACAGTCGTCCGATTGTCCGAGCGGACCTGAACCACATGGTCCCTTAAATGGGAGGTCAGATGTAGTAGAACAAGCCAAATTGCCCTTAGTTCCAGATCTTCATGGGCAACCGGTTCTCTCTCGGGCCCACTAACCCTGGATCTTCTGGGTCTGCCAAATGTCTTCCCAGCCTGTAAGACTGGCAGCCGTGGTAACTATCTCCCATTGGAAAGTCCGAAGGACTTGCCTACCAGCAGATACCGAGGATCCAACCACTACAAGAGGGATTGCCTGGCCGGGGGAGACAGCCCAAATCCTTGGTCCAGGGATTCCGGGGACCGATCCCAGCTGGCTAGCAGGTTCAGCTGAAGGGGCCACATGTGGAATTGGGCAAGGGGAACTGCTTCGAAGCAAGCCACCATTAGGTCCACCAATCACATCCCTAGGCGCACCGATGGCTGTCGACAAGCCAGCAAGGCTTGTACCTGCGTCTAGAGACACAAGACTTTGCTGTGGCAGAAAGACCTTGACTTGAACGGTGTCTAGGGTCATCCCCAGGAAGGATCTCACTGTTGACAGTGTGATATGCGACTTGGGATAGTTGATCACCGAACCAAAGGCTTCCAGAGTTGACAGCACGGTTCGGCCTCTTGAAGGGACTGGGCCGAGATCAGAAGGTCATCCAGATAGGGTAATACCGAATACCCTGACCCCTAAGGACAGCCATGATGCCCGCCAGCACCTTGGTGAACACCCTGGGAGCTGAGGATATGCCGAAGGGGAATGCCACAAACTGGAAATGCTGACCCTCCAATGCAAACCTCAAAAAACCTCTGATGACCCGGAAAAATAGGGATGTCCACCGTAGTCATAAAGTCGCCGGGCCGAAGCGGCCTCACCGCCGACCGCAATGTTTCCACGTGGAAATGTTTGAGCTTTATAAATTTTTTGAGGCAATTTAGGCCCAAGATCGGCCGTACCGATCTGTCCTTCTCTACCTCTGCCCCAAGCATCTCTGCGGGCACTGGAGAAGGAAGAACCTCTCCCTCCCCGAAAGGATCAGTAAGAAGAGGAGTGCCGAAGGGCCCAGAAGGTTTCCTTCATTGAGGGAGCTTACCGTCCTTGACCAACAGGTCCAGCCACTCCCGAACAGCCGACCCCCCACAAAGGGTAAATTTGTGAGGGACTCTTTGATGGCCGCATTGGCCGACCACTGCTTCAACCACAGCGAACGGCGTAATGCTACAAGCAAAGCCAAAGTCTTGGCACCCAGCCTGACTACATCATCCATGGCAGTAACAACAAAGCCGATGAAATCCAAACAGGCTCTGAGTTCCCTATAATCCTGCGCTTGTTTGCAGGACTTAGCCTTAGCCACAAGCTGCTTAACCTTTTTCCTCGCGGTTAGGCAAACAATTGCCGTGGCACACGCAGGGCGTAAGAGGGAACACACCAAGGCAAAAGCATGGCAAGCCAACTGATCCATGCATTTATCTGCAGGGTCTCTTGTGGAAGCATTGTCAGGTGAAGCATAATAGAGGTGTTGGACAGACCTGAAACCGGAGGGTCCACGTCGGGATGATGCAACCATAATTTAATCAACTCGGCAGGGAAAGGATACCGTCTCTCCAGGCCCTCAGAAACCGACAGCTTGTTGGGCCTTTCCCACTCCTTAAGCATCATGTTAGAAAATGCTGCTGTTCAGGAAAAACCCGCCGCTCAGGCCGAAACAATCATCCTTCTTTCTTTTGGCCATCTTGGGAGGAACAATGTGTCAAAAACCAAGCTCTCCGTTTCATCTGGACGGAAGGAATCCTCATCCGATAGTGGCTCATCCGCCAACTCCCCTTCCTCCGCGGAACCAAAGGAAGCATACAATCTACGTCTGAGTAATCCGGCTCCAAGTGCCGCTTCTTACTCAAGGCCTTTTTAGGGGCTGCCAATGAGAGATGTTTCTCGATGCTAGCCAGCCTGTGCGCAAAATCAAAGTGTGTCCCCCTGCTGTCTCCTCCTGCTCTAGGGGCTAACTGCAGCAGCGGAGGATCCAGAGAAGCCGGAGCTGACGCATGACTAGGGGCGGAAACGACAGCCCTCCATGGTCCGAGACAATGCCTCTGTGGGAGGCAAGTGGGACAAATTGGGCTGAATCCGCCCAGGGGATTCCGTCTGCACAAGGGGCAGAGGTTGACTTGCCCAAGTGGGGTGCCCGGCTCACTATCCCCTGATGCCTCCATTATGGTGATTTTGGAATATGCAATATCCGTGAAAGGCAAAATAGACACTAATGTCCTAAGCCTATAGCCGATCCCCAACAACGGGGACCGGGAGAAACCACAACCCTCAACCTTCTTCCCACAATATAAAATCAAAAAGAGAGGAGACATTAATCACAATATGGACCACAGTGCCAAAATAACAGATATAGATACACATACATATAAACCTTAAAATATTCATATCAGAGATATATATAAATAACATTCAAACGCCAAATATGAAGAATAAATGCAGGACTCACGATACCGCAGCCTGCACAGGGAGATGCAGCAGTAGCAGCAGCAGCCCGCGTCTCCAGAAGCTTCTAGCCGGGGGAGTGTCACCGGAGCGCAGCCAGGCCCGTACGCCACGCCCCCGTGACTTCGCCCCCCGGCCAGCTCAATTGCGGCTGCTATGGCGACGGAGCTCTCCGCCGCTCCCCCACGCAGTTAAACAAGCACTACACACAATAAAGAGGAATAAAAAACATGTGGGAGAAAGGAGGGTGATATACAAAAGTATATCATGGTTTCTCAGCAGGTTCACCATGAGAGAACTGCGGCCGACCTGCTTGTTCTAGGGAAGCCTGCGGCCCAGAGCCATAAGCTCTGTTAAACGCCCCACACCCCGGCGTTTCACCCTACCGTCACGGATCCCAAACAGCCAAAGCTGGGAAGCATCAGATGGGTCAGAAGAATCCGCGGAAATAGGGTCCGCAAGCCGACAGGTTAGAAGGCCCCACTTTGCTGCTATAATCCTGAGAGAGTGTAAGCGATCTGTGCAGCTTTCCTGCAAGAAGTAAACTGGGCGTGGTGGAGAGACAGCTGCCTTTATAGGGGGCAGGGAGGAGCCACATCTTTGATCTTGTAGTCCACGCCCCCTTTGGGGCGGAGTTACCCCAACTGTGAATACTATTTGGACGGCCTGGAATGGATTGGAAAGAAAAAATGAGTATCATAATATTAATTTTAGTACAGTGCATGTTTTACCGATATCAAATAAAAGCACAGCACTTTGTTAGCATGAAGATGAATGATGGATAAATACATTTAAACAACAACAAAAAAGACACGTGTACACATCCAGCACTAGACTTCATGGCTGTTCAACTCAAGACTTCCCCTCTACTAAAATTACTGAGATAAAACCTTAAAGGAATATTAGTGGCTTGGTTATATTCTGTTTCAATGTTTTTCAAAAAAGAAACAATAAAAAAAGTATTTAAACCAAACTAAAAGTCTGTGGGGGCAAGCACAGTGAAGGAAGCTGGAAATTTGGCTGCTTTAGAATCCCGGTTTAAAATTATTGACCACCCATTATGAAAAAAACATAAGAGTACTCTCCTTTTGTCCCCACAGCTGAATCCAGTGATTTTCAACTCACCTGATTGCTAGATCGCAGTCCAGAGCATACCATCAGTCACAGGAACACTACCACACCCTCTCCATTTACTACAATGGAGGGGTATGTCAGGCCTCCGACTGCATGTCAGGCCTCAGGCATTGCAATAAATGGAGAGTGCACGGTAGTGCTCCTGTGACTGATGTTGGAAGTGCAAGCCTGGCACACAATCAGGCCGAGGCCATGCAGAATGTGGCATGGGATGCGATCCAGCGTTCAGGTGAGTGGCTGTTGGAAAAGGTGAGTATCGATTTGTTTCTTTTAAATGGGTGATCAATAACTTTAGGTTCCCTGCTGCGGGGCAACGCAAATCTACTACTATCCAGACCAAAAGTCTTTTCTGACAGATTAGCTATTCTTTGTTTCAGTGGCTATGCTAGGACCCATGTTCCAGGGAAAATCGGCATGCGATACACATGCACACAATAGAGCGCCAATGTGATCGCCAGTGCACACGTTTTTAGCTTTAATAGACATCTGCCAATCTCTTATCAGGAACATGTCGATCGCTGTTTTATTCTGATGCAGTTTCCCAGTGTTTTTTGGAATATTCTGATTCAACAGATGTCTTTGTTAAAAGAATCATCATTTTTTAGAAGTGAATGCAAAAATTGAACTTTAACTCTCTGAAAACATGAGTATATATAATTCATTAGTTGGTTAAGTTCTGCCATTATTTGCAGATCAGTTACTAGAGCCAAAGGAGGCTTCCAATTTTTTCCAACAGAAGTTGGCCTCATTTCACCTAAATTTTACCAACATTCTGTTCAGCAATTTTTTTACTGCTTGCTATTGCCAACTGTACACCAAGTTTAACAAGAAGAAAGAAGTGAGCCCTGAAAACACGGAAAGCAGCTGCTATGCATGTACAAGCATAAGTGAGCTCCCTCACCTCAGAACCAGCCATAGCACATGGCTTAGGCCCTTATTTAAGAAGGGATAGCGTCAGGTAGTAGCTGGTTAATGAGAGGTAGCGACAGATAGAGACTGGTGAACGACGGACACGGCACGCAATTACACATTTATGAAGCAGAATCTGTTTAGCGACTGGGATAGCGCCATGTAGCGTCTGATTCATCATTTTCACAGCCTCAGCAAACAGCACTGGCGCTCAGCCTTGCACAGCGCCAGGTATGACCTCTCGCTTTCTGTCGCTCTCCCATACATTTCAATGGACGAACCTTTTCTTCTCTTTAAACGGGGTTTTTGTTTTTTTTGTTTTTTTCAAAAAATCACAAATAATTCTGTGACCTTTTCTGGCATTGAAAAAGCAGTTTTTCAATTTTTTTTTATTTTTTATATATTTCTTCAGAAATGACATTACAGGTCTTTGTTACTAGTGGATAGATGCTGAAAAACAGACTTTAAACACACCGCCTCCTGCGCTCTGGGCTTCAAACAAACATTTTTCAGCGCCAGAGATTTGTGAGGCTGTTTTTTTGCAGAATATGGTGTGAGTCGGTCGCTATGAGCAGTCGCTAACATGCGCTCCCATACAGCGCTGTACTGGTCAAATAGCGACACCTCACAATGTATTCAACATTACTGAACAGCGACTGAGTCGCTATGAAGTAGCGACTCACGGCCGAGCACTGCGACTACTAGCTGCTACAGACGCTCATCTGTTGCTACCTGCCGCTAATGATGAATCAGCCTGCCCGTATAGCAACCATGTTCTCTGTGTGTAGAGGCCTAATTTCTCTCTTCTTGTAGATCTTGATATACAGACTTGGTGTACGGCTGCTAATAGCAACAGACTGCAACTGCAGGCAGTAAAAGCTGCTTCCATAAAACACACATTTGCTAGCATTAGAAAAAAAATACTACATAAGCTCAGAAACTCAAGGGCACCCATTTGGCACAGGAAAATATAAATTTTCAAAATTGCCAAAGAAAGTGGACTTTCCCTTTAAGTGTCACTGTGTTTGTGCATTTCTTTCACATCTGACTCATAATACGTATGTATTATAAGTTATTTGTTTTACCTGTCTGTAATTATTACATTGTACAGCACCATGGCTGATGGTATTATATTAAATATTTTATAAGCACTGTCCATATATTAGATCGTACTTATCGATTGAATACTATCCACAGTTTAATGCTGATTTGCATCACCCTTGTTTTAAGGAGACTGCGAAACAAAAACACTACTTTCAATAATGAATATTTAGAGGTAAGGTAGTATTCTCCATTTACGGGACATCCAATTTAAATCCAGACAATGCACCCCATGATGATGGAATTTATATTCATTTTGGACAAAACAGCTTATAAAAGCATTTCATTTATTAATGGCCAGTTTATGAAAAAAGCATAATGCTAAAAATGTATGGGCATGCATATTCTAAACTAAGGACTAAAGGGATTGCATTACAGTAAACAGCTACGAGGATTTTACTACATGTCACAAATGAATTATAAGCAGGACTAGCACACACTATTACGAAACATGGAATTCATGAAACAATGGATTTAGGTACTGACACATTCAGGTCCAGAACGCGAGGCTTGAATCTGGATCAGGACACAAGTAGACATAAAAAAAAGAAAATTAGTAAATGTATACATGAGCTATAGTACATACGAGATCACAGATGGTCTAACAAGTTATTACAAAAAGGAAAAAGATACATATTAGAAACTCAAAAAACTCTCGACCTGTAAAAGTTCACCAAAGGCTTGAAATACTGTACTGTAATGCCCAACTACACCCAAAGGCATTTTTTTTTTGCTGTCTGTGACCCCTTAGGAAAGGTGCATCTTGTATGGTCACCAAAGTTAAGGTTTATTTATTATTAAGGTTAAACGGAACAAAACACGGAATTTAGATTTTCTCAGGTTTTGTTTGTGCCCCGCTGTGTATAACCCCCCTGTTCGCCCTGTAAAACCTGTCCAGGCTCCAACGGCACATGTGCGGGCTCTCATCCAATGAGAGGCGCCCGCTGTGACTACATTACTCGGCAGGCGGCTCTCATTGGGGTAGATTGATGGCTGTGCACCAAAAAGACCAAAACCAGACGCCGGTTGCTTCTGGATGCACCTGGGTGCCCGATTCATTCATTCATAAAATGGAATGCGTTAAGTATGGTCAGAACTTGGCGACTGAGGCGCAAACTTGGTCATTGCATCTGAACTGGGGGGGCAGTTCTGCATGAAGTGTCCTGCTTAGCGTGCCTTATGCAGGCAAGTTAGTGAAGGGGGTTATTTAAGAAGGGATAGCGCCAGGTAGTGCCTCTTAGCGTCAGGCAGCGTCTGGTGAAAACCCGGCGCTGTACGCAAAACCACATTTAAGAAAGTGAATCTGGTGAGTGCCTGTAACGGTGCCATGTAGCATCACATGTATTAATCCAGGCGTCTCAGTGTATAGCGCCGCCGCTCTAGGCTCAGGAGCGCCATGTAGTACCTGTCGCTCTGTAGTGCTCTCCCATTCATTTCAATGGGGATTCATTAGTTGAGTATAAAAAGCGTGTTTGGCGATTTTTAT
The DNA here is from genome assembly GCA_027917425.1 of Gastrophryne carolinensis. Lineage (NCBI taxonomy): Eukaryota > Metazoa > Chordata > Amphibia > Anura > Microhylidae > Gastrophryne > Gastrophryne carolinensis. The sequence continues at coordinate 181,431,421 of CM051239.1, read as the reverse complement.
TATTTTTTTCTCAAATCATTGTGTGACCTCTCCTGGCTGCAAACAAACACTTTTATATTTTTTTTTAATTTTTATGCAGAACTGTATGTACAGGTCTGGCAGTGTCATTGTCACAGTGTTAAAACAATGTCATTCCCTGTGTTTTCACTTTGTTACTGGTGTATACGTGTTCAAAACTAGACTTTGATCACACAGCGTCTGGCGCTCTATGCTACAGCGCCCAGCTTTAGAGCGCCGACGCTATGTAGTGTTTTGTTAAATATGGTGTGGATTGATGAGTGCTGGGGAAAATAATCTTTTAGATTCAAGGCCTACCGCTAGTGGGTTTTGTTCCACTTTAAGCAGGTTATTATTATTAAAACATACATGGCTGTCATTAGGATTCGAATGTGGTGACAATACAAGATTCCCGTGTTTGTGACAGCAGTTTGAGCACAGTGACACCCTGGATATACTTGTTTTGATCTTTTTTTTTATGTTTTCTTATGGTAGAAAATGTGTTTTTGGAAGCAGTTTTCTCTATCTGTAATATGTTGCTACTTGCAGTGTACACCAAGTCTGTACACCAACAGAGGTTAGTCCTGCACATAGAGAACACTGCTGCTATGGCCACTGCTGAGGTAACGGAGCTCAGTCACACATTCCCAGCAGCAGTGTTCTGTGTGTACAGGACTCACATTACTCTTCTTGGTGTACAGACTTGGTGTACGTTGTCAGTAGCAACAAATTACAGGTAGTGAAAACTGCTTTTATAAAGCACACATTTTCTAACAGTGATTTTTTTTTAAAAAAGATCAGCTCAGCTCCTTGTGGACATCAATTTGACACAAATATACCCTTCAAGGCCCAAGCTCAAATGACAAATCCTATCCAGGACCCCAAATTATTTACCCTCTGCTACTCCCATGTAATCTGCCACTCCCCAGGTAACTGCTGTTGTGGCTTTCATTGTTTAGAGAGCTAAGAGGGACAGATTAACCAAGATAGTAAAAATACAATTCTGTGAGTACTCACCTGTAGAATTGTTTTTACTATGCACATCACGGCCTGCTTCATGAAAGTCCTTACATCTGGGTATTCCACCACAAGGTGGCGCAGGCCACTGCGGAAGACTCGTGGCTCCTCCCGGCCCCATATAAAAACCGGAAATCAGCCATAGACCTCGCAATAAAGGTTTAAAAGATAAAAAAACCTTAACTAACTTGGAACAATCACCATAAAGAGGCAACCAAGAATAACGATAACAAGGGAGGGATGAAGCAGGCCGTGCTGTGCATAGTAAAAACAATTCTACAGGTGAGTACTCAAAGAATTGTATTTTTCCTAATGCACAGCACAGCCTGCTTCATGAAAGTCCTTACATCTGGGACATCCAAAAGCAGTGTCCATAAGGTAGGTTGGGATCCTCAAAGAATAACGGCAGGCAGTTCAAACCAGTACCTTGCGGCCAAAAGCAGCATCAGCTGAGGCCTTAACATCAACCTTGTAGAACTTGGAAAAAGTATGAACAGAAGACCAAGTAGCGACCTTACAAACTTGTTCAACAGAAGCTTGGTGCTGAAAAGCCCAAGAGGCACCAACAGCACGAGTGGTATGAGCAGTAATCCGGAAAGGAGGAACCTTCCCTTTAGCAGAATAGGCTTGTACCACCGCCTGATGTATCCACTTGCTAATAGTAGACTTAGCCAGAGGAAACCCTTCCTAGGTCCAGCAGGAAGAACAAAAAGAGCATCAGTTTTCTTGAAAGACTCATTAGCAACCAAATAAAACTTCAATGCCCTGACAACATCCAGAGAATGAAGGGTCCGTTTTTAGCAGGGTTAGGACACAAGGAAGGTAAGACAATGTCCTGATTGAGATGAAAAGCAGACACAACCTTAGGCAAGAAATCCGGCTTAAGCCGAAACACCACCTTATCCTGATGGTGCTCAAAATAAGGAGGTTTAATGGAAAGCGCCGCCAGCTCAGAAACTCACCTGACTGAAGTAATAGCCACCAAAAAGACCACCTTAAGAGTCAGAATGGGCAACGCAGCCCCACGGATAGGCTCAAAGGGAGGACCCTGCAGAGCAGACAACACCAGATTTAAATCCCAAACCGGTAGCATAGGTTTACGTGGCGGACGCATGAGTAACTCCCTGGAAAAAAGTCTTAACCAGCTAGTGATTGGCAAAGGATCTTTGGAAAAAAATAGCCAGAGCTGACACCTGTCCCTTGAGGGTACTTAGTTGAAGGCCCGAATCCAAACCATGTTGTAAAAATTCCAGAATCCTGGGAATAGAAAACTTGGACTCCCAGGCAATGTAAGCATGACAGACCCTGTAGTAGATAAAAGACGAGGACTTCTTCCGAGCCCGAATCATAGTATCAACAACAGAGGCTGGCAACCCCTTGTCCATCAAGATGGAGGTTTCAGCAGCCAAGCCGTTAAAGCCAGCGTTTGTTAAATTGGGATGGCGCAGCTGTCCCTGAGTAAGAAGAACGGGATCCTTGGGCAAGACGTACCGGTCTGCTGCCAACTGCACGACATCTGCGAACCACACCCTCCTTGGCCAACAGGGGGCAACCAGAATGGCCGGAACCCCCTCCTGGGCTATCTTGCGCAGCACCCTGCCCAGCAGAGCAAAGGGAGGGAACACAGAGGAGCCGAAATTCCGTCCAAGGAATCGCTAGCGCATCCGTGGCGAAGGCCAGAAGCTCCTGCGACAGGGAGACAAATCTTGGAAGCTTGTGATTGTGGCAGGACGCAAACAGGTCCATATCCGGCTGACCCCAGTGGTGACACAGGGAGTGAAATACCTTGTTGCTGAGGGACCATTCCCCCAGCCGAGACATCCCCCTGCTCAGGGAGTCTGCCTCCAGGTTCTCCACCCCTTGAATGTAGACCGCCGAGATGCAAGGGACATTCTCTTCCGCCCAAGACAGTATCAGGGACACTTCCTTGAGGGCTCGCTTGCTCCGAGTCCCCCCCTGATGATTGTCCGAGATCCAGGGAAATCCTGATCCAGGGACACAGGGTCCCGATCCCAAACTGACAAGAGATGCAACTGAAGAGGCCTCATGTGAAACTGAGCAAAGGGAACCGCCTCGAAACAGGACACCATCAGGCCAACTAACTGCATTCCCTGCCGAATGGAGGGATGATGACACAAAAGCAGAGCCTGTGCCTGCAACTGAAGGCCCTCCACTTTCTGCTGAGGGAGAAATACCTTGACCTGAGAGGTATCCAGAGTCATGCCCAGAAAGGACCTCGCCAAAGACGGAGACAGTGAAGACTTGATATAGTTGATCACCCAGCCGAAGGACTCAAGATTGGAAGTCACCACCTGAGTATCCTTCTCGGCCTGATGAAGAGACTGAGCAGCAATTAGAATGTTGTCCAGATAAGGGAGGATGCGAATCCCTCGGTTCCTCAGAAGAGCCATTACGCCCGCCATCACCTTGGTGAACACCCGAGGCGCCGAAGGTGATACCGAACTGTAAGGCCACAAACTGGTAGTGCTGATCCCCCAGAGTGAACCTCAAAAATCTCTGATGACCTGGGAAGATTGGAACGTGAAGATAGGCATCCCACAGTGGTCATGAAGTCGCCCGGCCGGAGGGTACTGACAGCAGAGTGTAGCGTCTCCATGCGAAAGTGCTTGAACCGGACAAACCTGTTGAGGCCCTTCAAATCCAGGATGGGCCTCAGAGAACCGTCCTTTTTGGGCACCGTGAAGAGATTGGAGTAGTACCCCTGACCCTGTTCCTGGTAAGGTACCTGGCAGACAACTCCTGACTCCAACAGGCGTTGAACTGCTAGGCGCAAACCCTGAGCTGACAGAGGGTTTTGAGACATCCGGGATCGGAGGAATCTTGGGGGCGGCCAGGCTGCAAACTCTATCTTGTAACCGGAGGACACCACCTCCTGAATCCACCGGTCTGAGACGCGAAGCCTCCAGACGTGAGCAAAGAGCCAAAGCCTTCCCCCCACCCGGACGGGTGAGGGAACCTCCTCATGCCTGAGGGGCCTTGGGAGGGGGTTTGGGCTTGGAACCCCATGAGAGACCGGGACGACCATGGGATCTGCCACGGCCCCAAGAATCTCTGCGGCTGCCCGAGAAGAGGGAGCCACGACCTCCTCTGGGAGCATGAAAGGAGGGGAAGGAAGCGGAGGGCCCCCGAAAGGGCTGAGGCTGCTTCCTACGCTGCAGTAACCTACCATCCTTGGTCAGGACATCCAGACGCTCACCAAAGAGATGAAGCCCTGCAAAGGGAAGCCCGATGAGAGACTTCTTAGCAGCCGTGTCAGCTCGGCGCATAGCCACCAAGAGGGCCGAAGCCCTACCGCCCAGCTGGACGGCATCATCCAGGGCAGACAGCACAAATGCAACAAAATCAGAGCAAAGCAGGAGGGCCCTATAATCCTCCCTCCTCCTACCAGCCATGGCGCCATCCGCAAGACGCTTGATCTTCTACTGAATGGCAATGGCCATAAAGGCTGCGGCACAAACAGGACGCAGGCCTGCCCCTACAAAGGTGAAAGCATGACAGGCCAGCTGATCCATACAGCGGTCCGCGCTATCACGCAGTGTAGTAGTGTCAGGGGACGCATGACCGAAGTGTTAGACAGCCATAGAACAGGAGCGTCCACCTCAGGGGGACACAACCAGCGCTTGACCAGGTCAGCAGAAAAAGGATACTTTCTGCCCACCCCTTAGGCACAGTGGGCAATCTGTTCCCACAGGACGTTCCCACTCCTTGAGCACCATATTGGAGAAATGGCCCTGCTTCAGGAACTCCAAGTGTTGCTTGTCAGGGCGAAAGAGCTCACCCTGCTTCCTCTTCGCCACCTTAGGGGGGGGCGATGTGCAAAGTCTCAAAAATGTCCAACAACAGTCTCAGTGTCAACAGGGAGCCCAGTATCCTCATCAGAGGCGGACCCCGGGTCACTGTCGTACCCTTCCTGATGGTCCCCAGATGAGTCTGAATCATTGAAAAGCTCCCCCTCTTCTAGGGAGTCACGGTTGCCAAACATATGAAGGCCCACATCCTCCTCGGCAAAGAGGGAAGGCGCGGTGTCAAGATGCCGCTTCTTGCCCGAGGCCTTGCCCATCACAGGTCGTGCCAGCTGCCTTTCAATGCTGGCCACGCGTAGTGCCAGATCAGATTGGGACCCCCTGCTAGTATCCCCCTCACTGGGGGCTAAATGCAGGCGCGGGGAAGTAGGAGATGCCTGGGGGAGCGCAGAACTGGGAAGAGAAGCGCTCATGCCAGCCTGGTCCGCAATAATACTTTGGGCGCACGGCACACAAACCGCGCCCCCACCACTCAAAGGGGATGCCCCGCACATGGCACACAGCTGGGATTGTCCGGAAGGACCCCCAAGTATGCTAACCCCAGAAGCCTCCATATGGTGATTAACACAGGCGCAATAGGCCAGTATAGGGTAAGGGCTAATAAAAAGCTACCCGGGATGTCCCCCAAGGGATGCCCACAGAGAGGGCCAGGCAGGGAGAGGACGGGGGGGGGAGGAGCGGGACCAGGAGAAACCACAACACACAGTTATCCCGCCTGAAAGACATAAGCAAAAATACACATGAGCATCCCGCAGCACATGCCCCAAAATAATAAGCAACCCCCAAAGGGGACTCACGGACCAGCGACAGCACGTGCAGCACCGACAGTGGATAGGCGTACAGCCGAGCCAAAACGGATGGTAGAGCGTAGTAAGCGACGGCGAGACAACAGCAGCGGACAACCACCGCAAAACCACCTGCCGCTACCCCCCCTTCCTGAACACCCGTCGGGGAGAGGGGGAGAGGGCAGGAAGCGGCGGGAGAAGACTAGCCAGGGCTGGATGGAAGGGAGGGGGGGGGCACCAAAGAGAAGGGAGACAAACAAAACAAGGGGAGACTAGCTAATAACACCAGTCCCCAAACACAACTCACCCCCTACACCTAGCGAAGGCTGGATCTCCTCATTCCTCAGCAGGCTCACCATAAAGTCTATGGCCGGTTACCCTTTGTGGTACAGGGTATGTGGCTTGGAGCAACGCTCCCCGAGCACCTGACCCTAGTGCTCCTCTACCCTCACCCGATCTGTCAGCAGCGGCTGGAGGGCACAGAAGCGGGTGGAAATAGACTTGCAGGGCCGCAGGCTTGGTTGCCCCGCTCACCTGCGCAACATAGAGAGCCATCTTCTATCTTCGCAGTATCAGTGCAGAGGAAACACTGGGGGTCTATGGCTGATTTCTGTACATACACATCACTAGCAGAAGCCAGCAGCCCTACACCAGCCATTGCCACTGTACTAGATAACAAACATACACAGCACTGTCATAAATCAATTACCTCTCCCTGGTAATGACAATAACACTCTGCTCGAGTTTTGTGTGTGTGGATGTCTGGTGAACGTAATTCCCACTTTTGCAGCAAGAGGGCAGCTGCTGTAAAGGTGTAACTCAGGCAGCATGACCATAGAAAAATTGTCATATCCAGGGAGAAGTAATTATTTTATGTCATTGCTGTGTGTGTGTGTGTGTGTGTGTGTGTGTGTGTGTGTGTGTGTGTGTGTGTGTATGTTTGTTATCTATAGGAGTGCAGCGGCAATGAATGGAGGGGAGGGACGCACATTGGGCTTATGGGGGAACGGGAGTGCTGGCTTAATATAAATATAAGTTGTCCAATACAATACAATAGTTTAGCATTACAATTTATAATATATTTACATTTCATTTAAGTTTACAGAAACCTTTAAATGAAAAAAAAAATGTACATATGGTCACCGAGCTTACTCACCTTTCCTCTAGCCCACGCTGCAGCTAGAGCAGCAGGAAGGAATGCTAGCTGCATTTGTGAGCAGCACACAGCATCACTCGCCTTCCTTTGGCAGTTGTGGAGGCCAAAGCCAATAAGGTATGTGAGTGAGCTGGCACTGGTCGTGTAAGCGCTTTGGGCATAGGGAAAAGGTAAGATTTGCAGGCGACTCGGGGGTTCACAGAGCAGGGATGCCCCCGTCGGACGGGTGGAAGCCTGCCCTGGAGGGTTTAGTCCACACAAAAAAGTGCAATAAAAAATATTTATTCTAAAATTTCCTAAAAAAACATCTGATGGGGCATTTTTACAAGTGAAGTACATCATTTTTACAATAAGGTAAAATAATTGTGTAAAAGTTTGAAAACTATAGTACCCTATGGGGTATGCAGAAAAATCTTTAGCATAGCCCATAGGGTGTGCTGTTGTTTCCAAACCTCTCAAAAACATTTTCTTATCTCATTGGAAAAATGATGTACCTCATGTGTAAAAAAAGCCCCATCACACGTGGTTATTTTGTTTAGGAAAAATTTGAACAATTTTGTGTGTGTTAAAATTAAAAAGCTCACTGAGATGCAGGCAGCAATTTACATCCACCCAAAGGTAAAAGTCTTCCCCCTTTTCTTCACTACCCTAATAGTCTAACACAGATTCAAATACTCCAAAAGTCCCCTTCCATACAGATTGCATTCAAACACACAAATACAAACTATTGTGCACAATGCTGTGCCTCAATTGCGGTGCTGTGCAGTGGCAATACTACACGCCTTCCTGCTGTTTCCTATCCCTCATCAGTATTATACTTACATCTGCTCTTTACATCAGATTACTGCTTTAATTCAGAGAAACCCTGATGTCCTTTGCTCTTTCTCTAAGCCCTCCACTGTGCCTGCCTGGCAGCCCGGATAGGTTGATGGCAGGGGTTTACAAAGCAGAGGGAGCAGGGATGGGTTTTAATGTACTTCCACTGCTATATTTGATGACCACTGAATCATAGAGAGGTGAGTGTGATGCTTAGGCATGGGGGAATTAGGTAGCGGTATCCATTTATGGGCAATCCAAATCAGGATGCCCTCTGGGCAGGGCAATATTGCCTATGTTGGTCACCGGCAGGGAGCAAAAATAAAAAGTTGCCTGTGCTTTAATGCTCTACAACAAGCGCCCCAGTCACAGAGGGATGTGTGTGTGTGTCTGTGTGTAGGGGGTAAGAGGGCACAGAGGGGGAACAGATAGGCTGATTCAATACTAGCACCAGGTACCGACAGATGAGCATCTGTAGCGAAGCATTGAGAGCGACCGCTAGTAGTCGCTGGCCGGCATTGATGAATATATTGTGTGAGTCTCTTTAACACCAGTACAGCGCTATATGGAAGCGAAAGGTAGCGCCAGCTCAGTGCGACCAACTCACACCATATTCATCATAAAAACAGCCTCACACAGCACCAGCGCTCAAAATCGCGTCATTGAAGCCCAGAGTGCCAGAGGCTGTGTGTTTAAAGTCTGTTTTTGAGCACATATCCACTAGTAACAAAGCAAAAACATCTGGAATTACATTGTTATTACATTGTAACATGAACACTTAAATACCAGACATGTAAGGACAATTCTGCATAAAAATATTACAAATCAAAAAAGGTTACCTGGCGCTATGGCTTGATGAATAAACCCCCAGAGTTTAATGCAGTCCTTAGCCAGAATGTCTCCCTTGCACTGCTCTGGTCATGTGACTGCTGTGTGTTGGGAGCTGGTAAGCCAGTATAATGTAATATGTTCGCCCACTACTCTGCATTTCACCACTTGTGCCCTTTCTCCCCTGCCCACATTTTTTCGATATTTGAATAATTTTATTGAGTTTTCAATAAAGCAAAACAGAATTCTGAATATAACATTAAACTATGCATTGTAATGAATTGCAGAAAAGGTAACCGAAAAATATAAGCTTTTCAAGGCTGATAATCACCTAAATTAGATCAAAACAAAATCTAGGTATCAGCCATTTAAATCCAAATAGAGCCCATAACTTATAACCCAAACAAAACAGTACTAAGAAGAATATGGCAAATTGAGAGCCTAATTTCCCTAAATTGTGACTTTTTATTAATTTAAATACTACTCAGTTTTTTGTTGACCATTATCCAGTTTAATTTATCAATAAGCGTTTGAAGTTATAAAGTATGAGATTTCCATGACTTAGCAATGGTCAATTTAGCTGCCAAACAAGCATAAAAAAATACAATTCTGTGATTACTCACCTGTAGAATTTGTATTATGAGTATACAGTTGGGATATACTCCGCCAGATGGCGCTGGACTGCAGAGACATCGAAAATAGGCTCCTCCCGGCCCCTCAAATACCAGGGGACCTCCCACAAATCCCCAGCATTGAAAAGCAGTTAATGAGAAGCCGGGAGAATTAAACAATCCAAACTATCAACTATAACAATGATAACAATCACCATACAGGGGATCCAAGATAATGCAAAGCAAGGGTGGGTTGGAGCAGGACGTACTGTATACTCATAATACCAATTCTACAGGTGAGTAATCACAGAATTATATTATTCTTAGTATACAGTACGTCCTGCTCCAAATCTAATACTTACAGTTGGGACATCCAATAGCAGTGTCCATAAAGTAGGGTGGGATCCCCAAGAAAAATCAGCAGCAGTTTAAACCACTGCCGCCTGCAGAACCTTTCGGCCAAAAGCAGCATCAGCTGAGGCCCTAACATCAACCTTTGTAAAACTTTGAAAAGGTATGAACAGAAGACCAAGTAGCGGCCTTGCAAACTTGTTCAAAAGAAGCCTGGTGCTGAAAAGCCCAAGAGGCACCAATAGCAAGAGTAGAATGAGCAGTAAGGCGAAAGGGAGGACTCTTCCCCTTAGCAGAGTAGGCCTGAAGCACAGCCTGACAAATCCACTTGCTGATAGTAGACTTGGCAGGAGCCAAACCCTTCCTAGGACCAGAAGGGACCACAAAAAGAGCATCAGTTTTCCTGAAAGGTGCAGTAGCCACCAGATAGTACTTCAGACACCTAACCACATACAAAGAGTGCAAAACCCTCTCCTTAGCATTGCTAGGATTAGGGCACAAAGAAAGAAGAACAATATCCTGATTCAAATGAAAGGCAGACACCATCTTAGGCAGAGAGTCAGGTTTGAAACGAAACACCACCTTGTCCTGGTGTCTCTCATAGTAGGGGGGCTGAATGGAAAGCACCGCCAACTCAGACACACGCCTGACCGAAGTGATAGCCACCAGAAATGCAACCTTGAGCGTAAGAATGGCCAAGGCAGCATCCTGCACAGGTTCAAAGGGAGCACCCTGCAAGGCTGACAGAACCAAGTTCAGATCCCAACAGGTACCATAGGCTTACGTGGGGGGCGCACATGAGTGACCCCCTGGAAAAAAGTCCTGATCAGAGGGTGCTGAGCAAAAGACTTCTGGAAGAAAATAGCCAGGGCAGAAACCTGACCCTTCAGAGTACTGAGCTGGAGTCCCATCTCCAACCCATGCTGCAGGAACTCCAGAATCCTGGGAATAGAGAACACACGACAGGGAAGAGACTTAGACTCACACCAGTCAATGTAGGCACGCCAAACCCTGTAATAAATGGAAGAGGAAGACTTCTTCGCAGCTTTAATCAAAGTATCCACAACCGAGGAAGACGGCCCCTTCTCTATCAAGATGGAGGTTTCAGCAGCCAAGCCGTCAAAGCCAGAGTTTGTAAATTGGGATGGCGTAGTGAGCCCTGAGTGAGCAGATCTGGCACCAAGGGCAGAGCGTACTGATCTACTGCCAGTTGCACCACGTCTGCGAACCACACTCTTCTTGGCCACCCGAGGGCAACCAGAATTGCTGGCACCCCTTCCAGAGCAATCTTGCGCAGAACCCTGCCCAGCAGGGGGATTGGATGGAAGACATACAGGAACTGAAAGTCCTGCCATGACATTGCTAGCGCATCCGAGGTCAAGGCCAGAGGATCCTGGGACAGAGAGACAAAAGCTGAGAGCTTGTGATTGTGGTGGGACGCAAACAGATCCACATCTGGTCGGCCCCAACGCTGACACAGAGATTGAAACACCCTGCTGCATAGGGACCATTCTCCCTGGCGAGAGGTCCCCCTGCTCAGAGTCCGCCAGGCGATTTTCCACCCCCGGGATGTACACAGCTGATATGCAGGGGACATTGGCCTCCGCCCAAGTCAGGATCAGAGACGCTTCCTGGAGGGCCCCCTTGCTCCGGGTCCCTCCCTGATGATTGATGTAGGCAACTGCCGTCTGGTTGTCCGAGCGCACCTGAACAGGCAGGCCCCGAAGGTGAGTAGTCAAGTGAGCCAGAACCAGCCTGATCGCCCGCAGTTCCAAGACATTGATAGGTGTGTGGGCCTCCTGAGGGCCCCACCTCCCCTGGAACTGCAGGGACTTTCCAGAAACCCCCCCAACCTGACAGACTGGCATCCGTGGTGACCGTCTCCCAGGAAGGGGCAAGAAAGGATCTGCCCCCCCAACAGGTTCCTTGAGTACATCCACCACGAGAGGGACCTCCTGACCAGGGGGGAGAGCACACAGACCCTGTCCAGGGATGCTGGGTCCTTGTCCCATACTGACAATAGGTGAAGTTGCAGAGGCCTCAAGTGGAACTGAGCATAAGGGACCGCTTCGAAGCACGCCACCATCAGGCCCACCAGCTGCATCCCCTGCCTGATTGGAAGAATGGGGACAAGCTAGGAAGGACTGAGCCTATGCAATCAGACTGTCCACCTTCTGTTGAGGAAGGAAGATCCTTTCCTGAACTGTATCCAGATTAATTCCTAGGAATGGAGTTACCAAGGAAGGGGACAGTGAGGACTTGGGGTGGTTGATCACCCATCCAAATGACTCCAGAGTGGACACCACCAGCTGAGTATCCAACTCTGCCTGATGTAGAGACTGGGAAGTGATGAGAATGTCGTCCAGATAGGGAAGCACGTGGACACCCTGACATCTGAGCAGAGACATCACGCCGGCCAGCACCTTGGTGAACACCCTGGGAGCTGAAATGAGGCCAAAGGGCAAGGCCACAAACTGGTAGTGTTGATCCATCAGAACGAACCTGAGGAACCTTTGATGACCTGGGAACACAGAAATATGAAGATAAGCATCTTTGATGTCCACAGAAGTCATGAAATCCCCTTGGAGCAGGGAACTGATGGCAGAGCGCAGAGTTTTGATGCGAAAGCGCCTGCCCCTGACAAACTTGTTGAGGATCTTCAAGTCCAGGATGGGCCTGACTGAACCATCTTTTTAGGGTACTGTGAATAGATTGGAATAAAAGCCTTTGCCTTTTTCTCTTAAGGGGACCTGGCAAATGACCCCCAGCTCCAGGAGGCCTTGCACTGCTTGCACTAGCTCCTGAGCTGACACAGTGAGCTGAAAGAGTGTAAAACACAGAATGCATAGCATACACATTTACACACACCCCCCCTCTTTTCCCCCGAAAGCTACAAGGAGGATGAGGGAGGACAGCGGCCACTTAAACGGGGCCCACCGATGGGCAGGGGCACTAGTGCGGGAGGGGCATCCCATAGAGGCTCACCATAAACCTGAACCGCCTACCCTTTGGTGGGGGATTACGGTGGAGCAGCGCTCCTAAGCACCTAACAGCGGTGCTGCCTACCTTCACCCGACCAGCGCAGCCGAGGCTGGGAGGCATATTACTAGTGTAACGGGTGGGAATAGTCCTACAGGGCCGCAGGCTAATAGCCCCGCTCACCTGCGAGTAGAGAGCCATTTCTCGTCCTTCGCAGCCAGACTGCAGAGAAATTCTGGGGATTTGTGGGAGGTCCCCGGGTATTTGAGGGGCCGGGAGGAGCCTATTTTCGATGTCTCTGCAGTCCAGCGCCATCTGGCGGAGTATATCCCAACTAAGTATTAGATTTGGAGCAGGACGTACTGTATATTAAGAATATAAATGTATTCAGAAATCTAGACATACCAATGAAGTAAACACCTTAAAGTTGGATTCTAACAGCGAAGTGTTGAGAGAACCTTTACAACTACGAACCACACATTTAACCCAAACTTCAACTTTAATAGTTTGCTGTAAGTCAACTTCCCACCTTATCATATAACCATGTTTTTTCATCTGTGAAGTATTTATATGCAGTAGAAATACCACCTTTCTCTCCAGGACAAATAAGGCATAATTTCTGTAAAATAGTAATATTTACTCTATCCCCTTCTTTAATTATGCCAGGATTTACAAATTACTCAATTTGTCTATATGTGTGTATTCTTCTTTAAAAGGAATTTAAAATTGGTCTCTAAAAATTGCCATAAACTAAATTCCACTTGGAGTCATACAGTCTGCAATTCTATGCAGACCTTTCTGTGTCCACCATTTTTATATGCTCTTTTCCACCAGGTTCAAAGTCAGGAATTTCCCCTAGGGGGCTACCGATGTATATTTGGAAATCAGGTTGTGCTTTTTGTTAATAGTATTCCAAAGAGCTAAAGCATTAGACAATACAGGGCATAATATAGCTGGGCTTTTTACCTTAGCTATCCCCACGAGAGAATCAATGGAAAACAAATCACATGCTTTCTGTTCTATCATTACCCAGCCGGGCTTTTCTCTACTAATAAAAAGCAACATAATAACTACATGAATTTGGGACACCAAATCCCTCCTTCTTTCTCTGATTTATTGTTCTACTTTTGCCTGCACAAACACTTTAGATTGAAAATTTCTTTAAATCTGCCTTCGGGGTAGGAACAGGAAGTGTATTTTGAAATGTAGTTCCAAAACCTTGTCTTACCAAAACATAAAACATATAATCCCAAGTCAATGTATCAAACTATATATGTAAATCAAATGAAAGAAGCATAGCCCTGCTCCTCCTTAATACCAATAAGTCTGAACTGCAACAATCAAATCAATTACTCTTCTGGTCTGATCCGAGGTCTGCCTTCCTGGGATAAAACCCACCTGTTCAAAATGAATATACTGGGCCAGAAAGGAGTTAAGCGTTAAAGCCAATATTTTAGTAAGAAGTTTAGAACACAAAAACCAACAATCGGAATTCTCAAAATTAGGGCACTCCACCAGATAAAAATCAAATAAATTTATGAATTAGCGCAATATAATAAAAAAGACATACAACACAAACAGATAACACAAATAAAACAATTTACCCACTGAACAAATGAAATGCCAATATATATTGATATCACATAATTTCATCAAAAATCATCCAGTAGATTCAAATATGCAGTAAACTTGCTCACAATAATACTATATCTGCTGCTACAAAGGCAATAAACAAAATGGGCTTCTGCCCCTAGCTGGTACTAGACAGATCTACCACCAAAAGGCTATTCATGGCTGTTCAAAATATATCTTGAGCAGCTATTGCAATATAAAAACAAAACAAACCTCTACTGCCCCCTAAAATGACACTACATGTGTTGACTGCCCAAAAATAATTCCTACTGCAGGGTATTCACAAACAATAAACAAACCCTGAATCCGTGATTCAAATAAAGTGCAAAGTGCTGGGTAACTTATTATTAATCTATGACATCAATTAATATTCTACAATAAACATACAAATAACAAATATACAAAAAAAGTGCTAAGTGTAAAGTTTCATTTTCCTGAGTAAATGCTATAAGTCAAAGATCGTGCTTGAGGATATATGGGAGCGAGGTATACAAAAATATTAGAACATGATAATCACATCATAACATCTGAGCAATGAGTTACCGCCAATAAGATATGTCCAGTGGTCTATCTGCTACCCCTGGAGTCTATAATTATTACAATCTTCTGGATTTTTTCCTGGCTTTGAGAGGACACTAATGCATGATTTATTTATGTATATTTATATATTTACTCTAATTAGAGTATTGTGAGCTACCACATTGGCCATGCTAGCACACTAAGCTCCTGAATAGCACCGGCTGTCAAAAGATTTTAAGACCTTGCAGGATGCCTCTTTTTGACTAATGGAAAAAAGAACAACCCTTATGCACAACGAGACAAGACATTCATAATAAAACATAACCCTTTATAATTTCTTTCCATAAGCAGGGTCTCAGAAAATCTTCCAGCAGCATGTTACTCATAGAACCAGGTATACGATGCAAAGTGTTTCAAGCTAAATTGAGCTCTTATTCATGCATGTATGATTAAGATCTAGATTTAGCTTGTGAGAGCAGGGCTATTTTTGAGGAATAAAAAGAGGGTTGTTTTAAGTGAAGCAAAATACAAATAAGCACTATGTGGAGAAGGCCTTTGAAGTAAAAAGAAGGTATGATTACTGTTTCCAATCTAAAGAATATAGAGTGACTTTATACATTTTACAGGGACTGTCCATACAAATGTTTAAAAACCTTTGGCAGCGCACAGAGCTGTAGCTAGCTTCTTTTGCGCCCGAGGCAAGCCCAGAAAATCGCGCCCCCCCCCCACCAAAAAAAAAAGAAAATGATATATATATATATATATATATATATATATATATATATCTTTTCTTTTTCTTTTGTTTCTTGTTTACTGGATTATTTTGAGAGACATTAAGGAAAATAGGCATAAAGAATGTAGAATAGAACTGTTTAATTTTTCAGCTATATGAGATTCAAGAATATATTTTTGTGGAAGATGTGGATATTGCTAATTCTAGGAGACTTAATTGTTGCCTGTAATTTAAATTATGAACACAATGCAGGACCAGGAAAAATAACATTGATAGAGTGAGTATGGCCAAATATGTCCCCTTATGTCACCTTTGCATTGTAGGTGACATAAAGGGCCATATTTGGCAGTAAAATGTGCTTGGTGGGCAGCACAAGTTGTCAACAGTGAAAGTAGACAGTGTTACTGCAGAAAACAAAATGCTATTGTTCTGCATATTGCATATTATTGGTCTATTTTTAGGGCTCGATCCCACAAATGTTACGTCAACCATGCATGTGTGTGCGCGCACTTGGGATGTCACAATTAAGTTATCAATATCGTAACAGTGACACATTTACTATTACAATAACTAAGAGTACTGCAGTTCCTATCATGATGAGTGGATAAGCTGTGCTCTCCTGCAGTAAAGCAGTGACATATTGACTGTGGAATCAATACATATTTCACTCCAACAATTACAATATTTATCAAATCAAATCCTAATTTTCCATCCACTGATATCTATGTCATGATCTATTGGCATCTGACTGCTGGGCCCCAAAACACAGAGATTGGGCAGATCCCCCTTAAATTTTGGATGGATCTGGGGATGGAAACCTCTGCAGAGACATGAGCTGCCATTTATCTCCAACAGAGGGGGGAAAGTCAGTGCCTCTTATCGGGCAAATGTAAATAGAAAAAAACATTAAACTCTCATATATATCGCTACCGCGATGGCCGGGCCACCATAGCCACGGGAGGCCAGAAGATGCAAGATGCAGGAACGGCAGGCGGACAGGCAAGGTACCTGATCCCTGCTGTCTGCACTGTCCCCACCGCCGCCGCACTCAGAGCAAACATCCGACTCTGTGCAGCTGGTAGCCGTCACTTGACACAGGCCACGCCCACCTGTTGCACAGAGCCAGGCGTGTTTGCTCGCGCCGGAGAAGACGCAGCGATGGGGACATCGGGCAGGGATCCCTGCCCGCCCACCTGTGGCTCCTACATCTTCTGACCTCCTGTGGCCTGGCCAGCAACGTGGGAGAGATGTATATGTGAGTGTACATATTTTTCTTTTGCCTATCGGAGAGGGGGAATGCCACACTGCCTATGGAAAATGCGAATGCCACATTGCCTATGGGAAATAGGAATGCCACACTGCCTATGGGAAATGGGAATGCCACACTGCCTATATGGGGAATAGGAGGGAGCATGACACACTGTCTATGGGAATGGGAGGGAGCATGACACACTGTCTATGGGAATGGGAGGGAGCATGACACACTGCCTATGGGAATGGGAGGGAGCATGACACACTGCCTATGGGAATGGGAGGGAGCATGACACACTGTCTATGGGAATGGGAGGGAGCATGACACACTGCCTATGGGAATGGGAGGGAGCATGACACACTGCCTATGGGAATGGGAGGGAGCATGACACTGTCTATGGGAATGGGAGGGGGCATGACACACTGCCTATGGGAATGGGAGGGAGCATGACACACTGCCTATGGGAATGGGAGGGAGCATGACACACTGCCTATGGGAATGGGAGGGAGCATGACACACTGTCTATGGGAATGGGAGGGGTGCCACACTATGTTGTCCACTGTTGCACTGGGCACCAATGATCCAAAGCAGCGGTAATCAAGTACTTTTAGTCGAGGTCCATTTACCGTGGTCTGTGCCAAGTTGAAGGTCCAGGGGGAGGGTGTAGTTGAAATCTCTGAATAAGTTGAGAGCTCGGAATAAGAGAGATTGATGGGAGCAGTGCTGGGAAAAAGAGGAGTGGATGTGGGAAAAGCTGGGAATGAGGAATAAATGGGGGAAGAACTGGGAATAAGAGGGATGAATAGGGGCAGTGCTGGGAATAAAAATGATGAATGGGGGCAGTGCTGGGAATAAGAGAGATGAATGGGGGAAGATCTGTGAATAAGAGGGATGAATGGGGCAGATCTGTGAATAAGAGGGATGAATAGGGGCAGATCTGTGAATAAGAGGGATGAATGGGGGAAGATCTGTGAATAAGAGGGATGAATGGGGGCAGAGCTGGGAATAAGAGGGATGAATGGGGGCAGAGCTGGGAATAAGAGGGATAAATGGGGGCAGAGCTGGGAATAAGAGGGATAAATGGGGGCAGAGCTGGGAATAAGAGGGATAAATGGGGGCAGAGCTGGGAATAAGAGGGATGAATGGGGGCAGAGCTGGGAATAAGAGGGATGCATGGGGCAGAGCTGGGAATAAGAGGGATGCATGGGGCAGAGCTGGGAATAAGAGGGATGCATGGGGCAGAGCTGGGAATAAGATGGATGGATGGGGGCAGATCTGGGAATAAGAGGGACGGATGGGGGCAGAGCTGGGAATAAAAGGGGGCAGATCTGTGAATAAGAGGGATGAATGGGGCAGAGCTGGGAATAAGAGGGATGAATGGGGGCAGATCTGGGAATAAGTGGGATGGATAGGGCAGATCTGTGAATAAGAGGGATGAATGTGGCAGGGCTGGGAATAAGAGGGATGAATGGGGGCAGATCTGGGAACAAGAGGGATGGATGGGGCAGAGCTGGGAGTAAGAAAAATGGATGGGGTAAGAGCTGGGAGGAGATGGATGGATAGTGGCCGAGCTGAAAGAATGGGGGATGGAAGTGGCAGAGCTAGAAATAACAGGGAACGGGTAGGGGCAGGACTGGGGGGCATCAGACAGGGACAGCTATTCCTCTTCGGCGGAACATCACGATTTGGATGCCCTGTCATGTAAAACCTCTGGAATTGCCGGTAATTTTTACCTGACCGTCAGTCCCACAGCACATGCACTGACTCTGGGCCATTCAGTGTGGATGTATCTTTATTCATGTTTTAGAAAATGCAGCCAGCAGACATAAATGAAGATACAGCTGCACTAAGTGGTGGGGGGGGGCCTGTGCATAGGACTGCTAGTAAATTGTGAAGAATCTGTGGGTTTCATACGACAGGGTAATCGATTGCCCAGCGAGGAGGAACAGCCAACCCTGAAAATAAAGATGCTGCAGTGCAGGCTGGGACTTCTGGTCCCCCAGCTCTGAGAGATCAGGGTGCAGAGCAAGAGACAGAAAGTCAGAGAGAGAACAGGGACAAAAAAAAGAGTGCATGGAAAAAAGAAAGTGTAAATAGAGACAGAAATAGAGGGAAAGACAGAGAGTGCAACCAGATGGAGAAAAAAGACAGAACCAGAATCAGTGAAGGGAGAGAGAACAAGAGGAAAGTCCAGGGAGTTAGACAGATAGAGAGAGACACAGAGAGTGACTGCAGAAAGAAAGGCAGGAAAAGAGACAGCAAGAGGAAAGTCCAGGGAATTAGACAGATAGAGAGAGACACAGAGAGTGACTGCAGAAAGAAAGGCAGGAAAAGAGACAGCAAGATGACAACGAGACAGACAAAAGTTACCTGAGAACTCGCAGGGTGTCACACAGCAGAGAGCTGCATCCTTGCTGGCACACAAAGGGTGTCAGCAGTCACTCCGGGATCTCCACACAGGTCGGGGTCATGCAGAGGGCGGCAGGAGAGCTCCGTGTGACAGTGGGGAAAGGACGGAGGGGGGTGGGGGAGACCTGCACACTGAGGGGAAGACAGGAAGCACATACAGCACCTGAACACGTGCTGCTCTCTGTAAACTGTGTGACGGAGGACAGGAAGTGTCTCTCCCCCCACACCTCCCTGGTGCCCCCCTATGCCTGTCACTGCTTATAGAAGGCTGAACAGAGCATCGGGCGGCTCGGCAGGGGCGGGGGGGGGGGGGCGCGATTGTGTACTGGCCATCTCCACTGACCACCGATGATCTAAAAAGAAAGAATTACACCACTGCAGCTACTGCGGTTAGCCCACCCCTAGTCTCAAGCCCCGCTCTAGGTGTGCCTTACAGCAAATACGGCCCTGCTTGCGCCCCTCCTTAAATCCAGCCCTGGCTGCGCCCGAGGCCAGTGCCTCATTCGCCTCATGGCTGCTACGGCTCTGGCAGCGCATCCGCTTTTGCCTGCTGTCCTTTGTTGTGTCTTTCCTTATCATTCTCTGAATGCAGTGGAAAGTATGCTCTCCCCTGCTCATCAGCATCCCCCAAATCTTTAGCATGCTTTAGATTAACAATAATAATTTGTTTATATTGTCATTGCCTGCTTGTGAAAAAATAAAACTTTGTGCTTCACATTTATCCTATCCATGCAGTGAGATCACACAGAGGTGAACTACTGCAGTGAATGCATGCACACGTACAAAGAGTGATGGGCTGCCCTAACCATGGCGCCTGAGGAGAGGTTGGGGGTTAGGTGCCTTTAAGAGCATTTTAGTCATGGCCCAGCTGGAAATCCAATCTGCAACCCTCCAGTCACATAATCGGTTTCCTAAACACTAGGCCATGACTGCCATGCTACATACCATAGTAACAACCTCCATGCTTGCTCTGCGTATCAAAGCGAATGTGTCCTCTTTCCCCTGCTGCTGCTGGACTCTCACACCCTCTCCTGGGAAGCAAGGTGCATGGTCACATCTCTGCCCAGCCTCCCTCCTGCGCCTGTCACAGTGGCCAGACCCATTCTCCTCGCTCTGTGTGAACAAGCAGGGAGGGCTAGATTGTGTGCAACATGCTCAGCAATGGAGAACTCCTAGATGCCAATATTTATGTTCGATTTATGTTTGATGCAAAGCCAACATTACGCATTACACATCACTAAAAATAAACAACAGTAAAGCATGGTGAAGGCAGAATTATGCACTGTGCAGCTGGAACTGGGGCTTTAGCCAAGGTGGTGGGAATTATACACAATTCCAATTATCAGTCACTTTTGGCACAAACCTTTAGCCCTCTGATAAAAAGCTGAAGATGAAAAGCAGTTTCAAGTTTCAACACAATGGCGCAAAGCATACCTCCCTCCACATCAACAGAGGAATGGCCCAAACTTGAATCCAATCTGTAGGTACACAGGAGATGTCCTTGCAATGTGACAATTTTGGAGGGCTTTTGCAAAAAAAAAATAAAGAAATAAAGGTGAACCAGGCCTCATTTCACCTTAAATTCGTTCACCTTAACATCGTCCACAATATGGAAAATACTGCTCCTTCTGGGCACCGATCTGCATCCCATCAGGACTCCAGGTTATCTACCCCCAATGTGGTCCTTGCTCTGGAGAGAACAACCATTGTTGGAACCTCCACACTTAGCCACAGACCCACAAAAATCTTCTCCATGTAGACAACCCTCTGCTGGAAAAAACAGGGTCATGCCCCCTATCTCCACTACATGACCTGGTCAAATAACACATCAACCACATCATAAGACCCAAGGAGCCAGGTCACAATTGAGGAAAGAGAGCTAGGGAGCTGGTCAAGCTATGAAAAAGAGGTCTCCATGCAGCACTCCTCAATATTCAACAAACATTTTCTCAATCCTCCAAAAAACTAGATGAACTTAGGCTGATTTGAAGCAAAAGCTCTGTGATCTCATACTGGCAGCTTTATGCCGAAAAGAGACTTGACAGTAATTAAATAAAACAATATAGAGGTATAGGTGGCATTAAATGGAGATTCCAGGCAAAGGGTTAATTTAGCCTGCTTTCTGCTCTCCCCATGCTGGGTGAGAGGAGCTGCATTTTTTCTTCAGCCAGCCTTAACCTGACATGCATGTATCTCTATGGGGGACTGTGAATTCAAATAGGAAATCCTGAAAATTTAGTCAGAAGAAAGCTCAAGTTCTATAGGGTTTATGAGTGAATGCAAAGTGCTGGTGAATAAAAGACACAGCCTATGACAACCAGCATGGGGCAAGATCTAAGCAGCTGTGTGGATGGCTTGTACCTGCAGAAGAGAGGTGTCCTTGGAAAGCTCTAAGAACATGCTATCTGAGTCTAACTATATAAAGAGATTATATAGTATAAGACTATATATATCCAGACATGTTATAAGAGCTTTCCAGCAAAAAAAAACTTGTATGCATATAAAAACAGTGAGCACAGAGCCTTTAATTTGTAGACTGTAAAAGGCTCTGTATGGATGGCTTGCATCTGTAGAAGAGGGGCTGTATAGATACAGCCAATAAAATAAAGGCTATGTATCTCTGTTCCTGCGGTTATACTGTATAAATCTAGTTCTTTATAGCCAGACATCCCGTTCTTAGAGCTTTCCACCGTTAAACCTTGTCTCTGTAGTTATAAGATGTCTACAAAATGATACAGACCCCTTGTCTGCAGTCTGAGTTTGCACTAAAAGACACATCTTTTCTCTGCCACAACTGACATTCTTGCTCCCTGGGAAATGTAACAATTTGATAGCAGGAAATGTTATATAGTATGAGGCGGTTTACTTTAGCTCAGAAGAATTGCAACATATTCCTCATTCAAGAAGAAGCTCTACGCATTGAGGACTTGGGGATGCATATTTAACACATGTATTACGCATAAATATGCATTAATGCAACCTATGGTCCTGATTTGTTCAGCACTGTTGGCTTTGCACTTACATTTTGTTATTATATTGTATGCATTTGCACTTTGTTTCTGTAGTACTGTATGCATTTGCATTTTATTTGGCACTTTATTATGTGGTTCTGCGGGATCAGGTAGTGGATGCTTTTTCTTTTTTGCTTTCCTTTAGGTATTTATCAACTGGGTAGATAGGTTGTTCATTCCAGGACCTGTGCCTGGTCCTCTGCTTGATTGAATTTGATATATTGTGTTGACACCCCCCCCCCCCCCCCCACCACCAAATATAATGATAACACTGTGCTTCTAAGGTTTATGGTTTCATTGATTTTAAAGTGTATCTGTCTTGCGCTAGTTTTAGTTGTGTCAAAAGTTTTGTGTCACATTTCTAGTGTACATACATGTAAAGTTTGTGTCATTTGGATTTACTCAATACATTATATTTACATTGTCATTTGGTTATTATTCAAGTGATGAGAGTCTCTGACTTTGTTTTGCTCTT
Source organism: Gastrophryne carolinensis (assembly GCA_027917425.1). NCBI lineage: Eukaryota > Metazoa > Chordata > Amphibia > Anura > Microhylidae > Gastrophryne > Gastrophryne carolinensis. The sequence goes on along the minus strand of CM051239.1, from coordinate 181,409,026 downwards.
GTGGGTTTTTTCTTAAACTTTATTGGCCAATTAGAGACCCCAGACTTACATTAATTGATCTCTGCCAGGTCATCAGTTGTCCCCCTTTAGCAAACAAATGTTTTTACTATGCTAAGGTAATCCCCCGGCCATATTATTGCAAACAAGCACTATAGAAAGCACCAGTTACATTCCTGTATGTGGCATCCCTGTCTGCAGGGCCCTGCAGAGTGGCCGAATGAGAAAAGCATTAGGGTTTTTCTTCACTCCTGACAGATAATCTTTCACAATAGCTCTATTTTTAAGGCCTCCTACATCATGGGGCACATCCCATTCTTATCATGGCATATTCAACCTACTACAGCCAAGAAATATCACAATTAAACTTACTTAGACAGATTATAAATCTTACTCCTACAAGCTCTTAGACTCCTCAAAAGCCTTATTTTAAAATAAAGACCAATTCTTAGCACCTCAAATGGAGATAAAATATGCAAATATGTTTAAATTGGATACAAACTAATATTCACAATATATTTCATTTATATATCAATTCGTTTTTGTGCAAGGAAAAAATATAATTCGGTGAGTACTCACCTGTAGAATTGGTATTATAAGTATACAGCACATCCTGTTCCAGAATAATCCTTACACATGGGTTATACATCCACAAGATGGCGCTGGACTGCAGAAAAAGACTTGTGGCTCCTCCCGACCCCTTAAATAGCCAGGAACCTCCCACTAATTCCCAGTATTGACGAGCAGTTAACAAGAAGCCGGGAGAATCAAAAATGAATAAGAATCCAAATGAACAATCACCACACAGAGGTAACCAAGAAAAATGATAACAAGGGGCGGGGTGGAACAGGATGTGCTGTATACTTATTATACTAATTCTACAGGTGAGTACTCACAGAATTGTATTATTCCAAGTATACAGCAAGTCCTTACACATGGGACATCCAATAGCAGTGTCCGTAAGGTAGGGTGGGATCCCCAAAAGTAACAGCGGGCAGTTTAAACCACTGCCGCCTGCAGAACTTTGCGGCCAAAAGCAGCATCCGCTGAGGCCCTAACATCAACCTTGTAAAACTTAGAAAAAGTATGAACAGAAGACCAAGTAGCCGCCTTGCAAACTTGTTCAACAGAAGCTTGGTGCTGAAAGGCCCAAGAGGCACCAATAGCACGAGTGGAATGAGGCTCCTTCCCCTTAGCAGAATAGGCTTGTATCACCGCCTGACGAATCCACTTACTGATGGTGGATATAGCCGGAGGCAAACCCTTCCTAGGTCCAGAAGGAATAACAAAAAGAGCATCAGTCTTCCTGAAGGATTTAGTAGCTACCAGATAAAATGTTAAAGTCCTAACCACGTCCAGAGAATGTAATACCCTCTCCTTAAGGTTACTAGGATTAGGACACAAGGAAGACAAGACAATAGGCTGGATTCAGAGGCAAATTCGTCTGGACTTACGTAGCTATCTGTGAAAGTTTTTGTGTGTGTTTGTCATTTTATTTGTTTTTTTTGTTCATTTTTCATTCGTACGAACATTCGGGCTAATGCATATTTGCGCTTTCGAAGAATGAAGGCAAATCGGATCATTTGCGTGAGTTTGGATCATTTTCCCATCAAAATCTGATATTTTGCGCTCGTTCAGACAACTTACGTTATTGCTATGGGCTTGCGTCTCAGAGAGCTGATTGCTGAGGGACCACCACCCTATAAAACCGTTTCATTTGCGATCCCCTTACGGGACAATTTTGACCTTGGATACCCTTGCAATGAACCAGTTGTGTGCCTTTGTGGAGGAGCATCACGAGCTCCAGCTAATGGGAATTGAATGTGTCAGCAGGGCAGAGACCAGATTGCACCGACGAAGCATGCATATCGATGGCATGCATGATGTTGAGCTGTTTGAGCTGACCAGACTTAATCGCGCTTCCCTCCATAAATTGTATAGTGAGCTGCGGCCATGGTTAGCCCGCATCACAAGGAAGGGGCAAGCAATTTCAGGTATGACCAAGATGCTTGGCTGCCTGCAATTTTTGGCGAATGGCTCGTTTCAGAGGCGGGGTGCCCTCTCCGTGGGGATCTCCCAGCCTACGCTGAGCCGCGCGCTATCCAAGTTTTTGGAAGGCATGGCTACCATTAGTCAGAAATATATATTTTTTCCTGATGGTATGGTAGCCTGGAACGCGCTTAAGCTGGCATTTTATAATATCGCTGACATGCCCAACGTCATGGGTGCCATTGATTGCTCCCACGTTCCCTCCGGCAGCCGACGAGTACATCTATAGGCAAGTTCAATCAGTCCTTTTTTTATATAGTTGACATAAATGGTATTTTAAATATCTCTTAATTCCTCCTTGTAAATAGTCCCTGTGAAATATCTTATACTGTATATCTGTTAATCCCTCCTTGTAAATAGTCCCTGTGACATAGCTTACACTGTATATCTGTAAATCCCTACTTGTAAATTGTTCATGTGATATATTTGGCCGGATTTAGCGTCATCAATGTTTTTCATGTAGCCCAAAGCCAAACATTTGCATGTGGACCTTAATTTGTCATGTGAAAGTTAATATTTAGTTGATCCAAGATACATATCCTTTGTAGGCCTAAAAAATAGTTAGGTACTTAGTGTTATTTGTATTGGCCAACATGTTTTTTGGAGGATGTTAGGAGTTATTGTTTGAGTAATTTACCTAGCCTTGCTAATTATTTTTTTTTTCTTTTTTCCCAGGAACTGCAAAATGGGCCACTCACTGAATGTCCAAGCAGTGATGGCCCCAGACATGCGGTTCCTTAGCGTCCTCGCCGGGTTTCCAGGCTCATCCCATGATGTGTACATCTTGCGACGATCTGGATTGTACCATCGGTTTGAGTCTGGAGAATTCTCAGGTGGATGGCTCCTTGGTAAGTTGATGCAAATAACGTCATTCCCTTTTCAATATATGCCTATTAATATAGTTTCGGACCCATGTCTGAAGCTATGGCTGTTTTTACCCCTTGATGACAGGTGAAACCGGACCTTAACCATGATCTTTAGCAAAGCACAAACCCTTACAAAATGAGTTTCCACAATTAGTAAATAATATATTTATACTTTCTAGTAAATTACTTATTATTATTCCCCACAATCGGCTGCAATTCTGTTCTTGACTTTATGATAGGGTCTGCGCCATCTTTGCTCAGAAGCATGACAATGAGTAGAGGAGAGCGGGATAAAGTGCAGGGGGCGGGTTAGAGCTGTGCTTGGCTCACACAAAGCATGAATGCTGAGCAGCACAGTCCTAACCCAATTCCTGTTTGCAGTCTGCCTGATTTGCCCTCATCCGCCATTTTGGATGTTTAAAGGGTCAGAACAGTAGATGGTGTTAGGCTGTTTCTTTAGCAGAGCAATCTGTATGTTCAGGGTGTGTCTAAAATATAAGAGAGGCTCTTATTCAGGGTGAACAACCATTTTTTTTACACATTTTTTGTGTCATGTGTAATTTATGTTAGTATTTTCTTATTCTTTCAGGGGATTCCGGCTATCCACTACTTCCCTGGCTGCTGACGCCCGTCCTTCAGCCACAGAATGCCGCACAGGACGCCTACAATCGGGCACACCGGAAGACCCGGGCCGTTGTGGAGAGGGCCTTTGGCCTGTTAAAAACACGCTTCCGGTGTTTGGACCATACTGGGGGAGCATTCCAGTATGACCCCAAAAAGGTCATAGACATCATACTTTCCTGCTGTGTCTTACATAACTATGCCATCATGCAGCGTGTCCCCCAGTATTTGGATCTGCCCCCCTCTCCACCCAGCCAGGACCCAGAAGACCACTACCGTGGCACACCTAGTGCCTCTGGCCAAGCAGTTCGGGCCAATTTGATTCAGACACATTTTGCATAATTTTTGTTGCTTGTGTTTGTTTTGTGCCTGTAATTATTATTTGCTCCTCTAATGTTGCCTTGTAAATCTTTTATAATTTTTTGGTGTATCAACTAGTAATGAGTTAATTACTAAAATATTCACACATGATCTGAGACTTTTTTGCCCTGTTTGTTTAGGAAAACCTTAAACCGGACCTTCACCATGATTTAATGAAAAGCCCAAACTCTTAAAAAACAATTCCTCAGCATCTAAAATTAATATATTTTACATGTTTAGTCACTAATTTATTATACTTTCCCCCACTGGGCTGCAACTCTGTTCGGGAATTTAGGATACGGGCGCCGCCATCTTGACTCAGAAGCATCACACTTACTGAGGAGAGGAGAGTGGGATAAGGTACAGGGGGGCGGGTTATAGCTGTGCTTTGCTCAGACAGAGCAGAGCTGGGGTCAGGGAAAGGTCAGCAGTCCCAGAATGCAGAGCAGCACAGTCACTTCCTGTTTGCAGGCACTTCCTGTTTGCAGGCTGCCTGCAAAAATGGCAGCTTCCATAAGCCGCCATCTTGGATGTTTAAAGGCTTATAAAATGCAGTAGATGCAGGTAGGATGATTTTTAATGTGAGCAATCTGTATGTACAGGGTGTGGGAAACATATAAGATAGACTCTTATTTAGAGTGAAGGTCCGCTTTAAGTAATCTAAAAATAACCAAAACATTAATGCATCAACTTAGTCAATAATAGGTCAAGTCACATACAATATTTTTTATTGAAATATGAAAATTTGGAGTTGAAGGGTACTCGCATACTTCATGTACATACATAGTACAACATTAAAATACATTTGTGGCAAATCATGGCACCTAGCAATTGGCCACATCCAGGAGTTTTAAAGTAGTGCGCTCCAGGCCGAAGTTTCAATCCTAAATAAAATACACAGACATAGGGAGCAAGCATTTGCATGTCAATATTTGCCCTGTAATAAATAGGGCCACATACACACCCTCTCCTGCTTGGCCACATTTGCCACAGGCACAGGTGGAAAGCAGCCATACCTATGCCACATCCACGCCTGTAAGTCAGTGGCCCACCCAAACAAGAAGCCCCAGTCCAAATCCAAGTCCAGTACAATCTCTGCCAGGGTTCAAGGTAGTAGTTTGCCAGCCCAGAATGTCCCCCAATCATGCCTACAAACAGGATGAGCCAGGAGCAATGTAATTAGGCCAAAGCCTGCAGTGCAACAGCTAGAGTGGCAGGTTCAGTGAGGCTTGAGCTCAGACATTGGCTATTGGGGTATCTCAGCACTCTAATGAGCTATATGGGCGAAAATCCAAAGCAAACAAGCAAAGCCATAAAAAAAGGCTATATTGGTAGCGCTCACCAGACAGGTCAATACAGTGGGGATGTAGAGGTGTGGAGCAGATACAGGGGAAATATGTGTTAAAAAAAATGGTTGATACCCATAAAACCCTGGTGGTGGGCCTTGGAGGTGGCCCATCACCTGGGCATGTGTGGCATTCATAATCTGCAACTGTTCCAACATGTTTCTATTGGTTGTTCGAACTTTATCCAGCATGGCACTCAAATTACTACTTAAGGTGGCCATGTGGGTGTTGCTAGTTCGAACTTCCTCAAGCATGGCTGTGAAATTAGTAGATAAGGTGGCCATGTGGCTGTTGGTCGACCTAAATTTTGTCAGCATGGTGTTTATGTATTATTTAAGGTCTCTAATTGTGCCTCCCAATTCCCCGGGTTGGAGCGCCTGCAGATGATAGATGTCTAGGCCGACCAACAGCCACAGATGTGCTTGCGAAATCCTCTGCAGCAGACCTACCACTGGGGACTGTAGGCTCAGTCTCTGCATGCTGCCCATGATGGGCTGGCAGCATGCGGCCAGCTTCACTCTGCTGCAGAGGATTTGGTGAAGAAACATGTTGGGACAGTTGCAGATTATGTTCCAGGGGGGTCTGTTGTGAAGGTCCCATCAAGGTGGCATCCTCCTCCATCTCCTGGATTTCCTCCATCAGTGTGTGGGTCTGTTGGGACATGTGAAAAAAAAGGTTCAGTTTGTGCCCTAAATATATTTGTTATGCAAATTAGTCATGTTAATTCACATGCATCGGCAGATTCAGCAAATTACACTTACCGTATATATCGGGTCCTGGCTCCTAAGCAGCACGGAAGTTGACGGTGTGGTCCAACTGGATGAGGCTTCCACACTAGCTGAGGGTTGATGCTGGGCTGTATTGTTTAAAAACAGGCACATAAACACCCAAATATGCATTGCTGATCTGGATTACTACATATGCTTCAATAAAACACATGGGCAAGCAGGAATGGCAACTCCCCCAACGGTCCAAGGTGACCTTCACTATGAATGTCATTATCTGATATATGTATGAGTCACCCTGTACATACACATTGGTCACCTTAAATAAAACAAACATGCATGTACTGCATGTTATGAGGCTTCACACATCCCTAAAGGGCCATTAGGGGCCCACACTCAGCTTGCAAATAGCATTTGCCTTAAAAGTAAGCTGGTGGGCATTCTTCCTATGTAGACCTTTCCCTGACCCCAGATCAAATATTTGAGACAAAAGCACAGCTCAAACCCAAGTGGCCTAAAGACAAAGAAGTGTTGGATATGATTGAGTAGAATCACATAACAGGCAGTCCTTAGCTAATATTAAGACTTTAATAGTGACCAGAAATACTGTCCAAGGTCATGTATGGCCTAGCAAATTAGAAAATGAACATTCCAAAGACATTCAACACCCTGCTAAAACTGTAACCTCTCCTACAAGCTACTCCCTATATGCCTGTGAGCCTCATTTTACACGTTTAAAACATTTCACATACACACTAACATTACTAACCTGCTGGAATAGTAGGGATGTCCGTGTCCCGTCGCTCCGAGTGTCCCTCTAAGGCCACGGGATGTATCAGGCCCAGCACCATCTCCTCAGCTCTGGTAAATTGTAATTTAGTGGGGAAGCCTCCGCCAGTTTGCAAGCTGAAAAATATAGTTTGGGAAATGTATGACAATGTGGACAATACAAGAAGCAGACAAATGCACAAAGCATATATGTACCTGTAATTTCGCCGTTTATTTTCTTTCTTCCGTGCTGCATACTTCAGGTCCGATATTTTGCGTTGAATCTGCTCCACATCTTTGAGCTCTTCCCCCGCTTGGATTGACCTGTCTGGTGAGCTCCTCTAAAATTTCAGCTTTGCGCATTTTGCTGGTTGCTTTGGATTTGCGCCCATATAGTTCATCATAATGTAAGGTCGAGGGGGGCGGAGCTTGCCATGGAGCGGTGAAGACGTGCTGGCAGTCCGCTCCCGGCAGCTATAGCTTTTATTAGCCTTTACAGGAGATTCCTGCGAGCCCCATTGCCTGTGATCACCCACCGATCGGCTGGGGTGCCCCTTGTCCCACCCGGACCCGACATTGGCGACCTTACCTGGCCTGCGGCACGGTCAGTGGGACTGGACGGGAGGCGGCGTGGTCGCGGCCGCCATCTTCCCTGCATCAGCCCAGCTGAGGAGTCGGAGCCGAGCGGCGGGCGGCTGTGTGGAGTGGACGGGAGCGGCGGGGTCCGGACCTCTCCCCCCTCCGCTACTTCTCCCCGTGACAGGTGCGGGAGCGGGATAGGAGGACCCGCAGGCACCGGCCGGCTGCATCCTGGAGCGGCGGCGGCCGCCATCTTGGACTCGATCCCCGGCGGTCTGAGGCGGCGGGGCCGAGCGGCGTGGAGGAGGTGAGGGGTGGGTGGAGGTGTCGGGTCCCGGGTCTCCTGGGGGCCCTCCTGCTGCCTCTCCCCGTGCGGAACCGAGGAGGCCGCACACTCAGGCCGGTGCCATAGCGGTGGCTGCTGCCCTTGCTGGCTGGAGCGGCAGATCAGAAGAGTGGAGCTGAGGTGAGGGGGGGGCTTGGGATCGGGCACCGAGCAGACAGGGGCCCGTCCTTGCTTCCTCTCCCTCCCCCCAAACCCATCGGGCCACATATCCCAGCTCCTCATTAAAGGGCATCTGCGGCATCCCTGGCCTGCCCTGCACTGTGGGTGAAGATACCCCTGCCACTAAGGGGAGGAAACAGGCAGGAGACCGGACCCTGTGACCCCGGGAAAGGAGTTGTGGGCGGCCCCTCCGCCTTGTCAGGCAATTTTGGGGGTTTGGGGCGGGGGGCCCCTCGGACGCCTGGGGTTCGGCACCCCTCATTGGTCCCTATTGGCATCCTGTGACGGCCGTTCTTCTTTGGAGTGCCCCCGTAACATCCTGAGCGGGGCATCCCCCACGTCGAAGTCTTTTGTGCACCTTAGAAAGGCCACCTTTTAATAAAACACCCTTAAAAAGCACCCAGGCTTGGATAGCCCTCATTGATAGACCCCCGTCCCCTCTGGTTCTGGAGGCCCACGCCTAAGCAGTCTCACAGCACATAGAATCTTGCAGCCCCCAGCTGAAACGCCCTTAAAGCAAACCGGACCAGTCACTCCTTGTTCAAACCTTCAAAGCACTCAGGACCGGAGACTCATAGGTGTATTGCACCGTGGGCTGAAGCCCTCCACTTAAACGTCCTCAAAGCATCTTGGCCCTACTCACTCACCCTCACTGAAGCGCCCCGAAGCTCTCCTAACACCCTCACTTGTGCATCATCTAGAAGCTGACAGTCATTTTAGAGGCGTCATCAGGCACCTGGAGCCGATTCCCCTCCATTTAAACGCCGGTGAGGTTTGCTGGCTCGTACGCCCCGCACTCAGGCATCCTCAACCACCCTAGACCAGCCTTTCCTCGCTTAGGTGTCCTCTGGGCTTTCCGGGCCGGGATCCAGCAAAGCTAAGGATAACAAAGGCCAGACAAGAAGTGCATCTACGCAGGGTGACCTAAACCGCTACATGTCGAAGCCTACAGATTCGGCTCGAGGATCGGGCCCCGCTGGGGGGGGGGGGGTCCGCGAGTCCGGGCACCTCCGCGCCTGATAGCACCCTGTCCGATATCTGGGCCTATCTACGGTCTATGCCAGCAAAGGAGGACCTCACTACGATCACTCAATCAATCATAATGTAAGGTCAGCCCACTAGCCAATGCCAGAGTTTGGGCCTCCCCAAACCTGCCACTCAACTGTCCTCGGCGTAATGTCCGCCCTATTGCTTGATGTTCCGGATCATCAGTGGTTGCAGGCAATTCGGGGGACATTCTGGGCTGGATGTGTTGGGGAGAAACGTAGGACAGGTGGCTGGCTAAAGATTGTACTGGACTTGAATATGGACTTGGGGTCCTAGGCTGGGTGGCCACTAAACTTGCAGGCGTCCATGTGGCATATGGAGAGTGCCTTGCCACCTGTGCGGGTGGCAAATGTGGCCGAGGAGGAGAGGGTGTGCTTGATGTTGTTGGGCTTCTTGCCCTGTGCCTCTGTGGGCCCTTGAGACTTGTGCTTGCATGCCCCTGGGAGGTAGTTGGACGTGTCTGTGGTGATGCTGAGCTTTGGGGGCTGGGACTTCTGTCCCGGTGGATTTTCCTCTTCCCATGCCCACTTTTCTCACGTGGGTGTGGAGATGGTGACCTTTGGGGGCTGAGACTTCTGTCCCGGTGGCTTTTCCTCTTCCCATGCCCGCTTTTCCCACGTGGGTGTGGTGATGCTGAGCTTTGGGGGCTGGGACTTCTGTCCCGGTGGCTTTTCCTCTTCCCATGCCCGCTTTTCCCATGTGGGTGTGGTGATGCTGAGCTTTGGGGGCTGGGACTTCTGTCCCGGTGGCTTTTCCTCTTCCCATGCCCCCTTTTCCCACGTGGGTGTGGTGATGCTGAGCTTTGGGGGCTGGGACTTCTGTCCTGGTGGCTTTTCCTCTTCCCATGCCCGCTTTTCCCACGTCGGTGTGGTGATGCTGAGCTTTGTGGGCTGGGGCTTCTCACACTCTTCGCAAGCTTTTTTGCGGCCGTACCAGTCTGCTTGGTGGCCTGAGGCTTCTTCTTTGCCGCTGCCTCCTTTGGTTTGCTGGTTGGTAGTGCCTTAGCAGACTTTGTTAGTATTGTCGCCTTGGCCTGCCCACTGCAGGTTTCCCGCACCTTCGGCATTGGAATTTTTGAGCGACTGGTGGGGCCTGAAGAAGCCTCCTCACGCTTATCTTGCTTTTTGCTGCTGCCCTCCTTGGCTGCTTTTGCCTCCCCGACTGCTTTTTTGGGTGCCATAATGATGAGACTTTGAAAGAGAAAGAGCTGTGGGTCCAGGACCCTTTAAATACTAATGCCTGGGTATGACGCTTACGCGTTTGCGTACGCGTGCATACGGCTGTTCGTCCGGCCTTGCGGAACCCGGAAACCGCTGGGGCATTACTTATCTGCTGCAGACAAGAAGAAAGATGGTGCCCACGATCTTCACCCGCCAACAAGAAGAGCTGATTATGCTCGTAAGTGTATTTTAATGCCTTTGATTTGCCATCTAAATGCATGCCTAGCCTTTAAGGAAGCGCAGGAAGAAACGGTTTGGTTGAAAAGTGTCTAAAACTCCGTGCCAAACAGAAGTTAGGGCCCACATGTGCGAACCAAGTCACTTCCATCTAGAAGGATAGTTTTAGCCTAGAAATGTGTCTGGGAATGTCAATTAGTCAACTGATCGATCTGTGACAGATATTTGTATGTCGTTTGATCTAAATACTATGATTTTTTGTGTTTTTTAGACAATGCTTCCACGCAGGTACGACTACCTGCCAAACTCTTTTGAGAAGAGGACCGTCGCCCTAGAGATCGTTTCCAGGACACTACCTTCACCCACACGCAGATCATGCAGCACTGGTCAGACCTGAAACGGCTTCACATGCCCCGGGTGCAGCGATTTTTCGGACTCCATTTCCCAAGTAAGTACATAGCGATTGCATGCTAGATGTAACTAATACACAAGGTAGGCCTTTATTTATAACTGATTTTCTTTTCTAGTGCTGGAAATGGAGTACCGAATCCGACGCACCCGGAGGCGCACAGGCCGATCAGTGCTGCATGAATCTGCAACAGGAAGTGAAGGTGGTGGATCTCCAGGGTGACGTTCCTACCCCTCCTCTGTAGGGGCCTCCGACCAGCCCCTGGACCTTTCTACAGAGGAGGGGCGTCACGGCGTGGGCAGGGAGTCGTACCAAGCGACGGAGCCGTTAGCCTCTGGTATGTGACTCTTCATGTAACCGCACACACATACATGCTATTTGAAACAAAGCTGATTCCCTTAACCCTTTAACCCTTTTGTTGCCAAGCACGTAACACCTACGTGCTGGCTTGGCTGGGCCTTAAGTGCCAAGCCCGTAGGTGTTACGTGCTTGACTTTGATCGCTTCTAGTTTAAAAAATAAAAATAAAAAATACTCACCTGACCCCTTGTTGGATCCGGCCGGGTCTCCCCTTTAATTTGGTGCCATCCGATCCCCCGTGGGGGGTCGGATGGCTCCAGGAGAGCCCCCGGAATAGGCCGCCCCCCCCCCGCTTCTGCAGCAGCAGCTGCTAACTGTAAAAAAAAAAAAAAAATAAAAATGACATTCACTTACCTCCATGTGCGCTGGCTCCCGCTGTCCCTCCTCTTCACCTGGGGGGCCTCCGATCCCCCCCCAGGACTTACCGATCTTCAGGAGAGAGCCTGAGAGGCTCTCTCCCCTTTGATCCTCGATGGCGGCCGCCATCTTGCCGCTAAGCCCCGCCCCCTTGGGGGCGGGGCTTATGACGTCATCCCGGCCCCCGATATCTGGCTTCACCCTTCTCAACTTCTCAGATGCCGGTGATCGGCACAGGGTAAGGAGGTGGCAGGAGATCCTCTGATCTCCTGCCTCCTCCTTCTCCTGTACCGATCACCGGCATCTGTCAGCTGAGCGGCGAGGGACAAGAGCTTGCAATCGAAGGTAAGTACAGTAAAAAAAAATTATTTTTTTTTAATAAAATACTTTTTTTTATTGTGTGGTGTTTTTTTTTTTACAGTTAACCCTTTGTGAGCTGGTAAGGGGTCCATGAGACCCCTTATACCAGTTCACATGGCTGGGGGGGTGGCATTGCCATTAACCCCCGCACCCCCATTACCTGCCTCCCCAAAGGCCAGGGGGGGGCAGAAGAGCCCGGGCCCACATAGGCTATGTGGGCTCGTAGGCTGCAGGGTGGGGGGGCCACCAAAGCTGGCCCCCCCACTCTGTGCCTACAAGCCCCCATAGCTGGTCCCGGGCTGGTTACTTTGGGTAAGGGGGACCCCACGTCATTTTTTTTTTTGGATTTTTAAGGGTTTTTAACCCTTAAAAATCCAAAAAAAAATGGGGTCCCCCTCCCCGGGAAGGGGGACCCTATGTCATTTTTTTTTTTAATTAACCATTTGTCATCCAGCAGCTATAAAAGGCTTCTGGGCAGGAAAGGGTGTCTACCTATACATATGTGGTATCGCTGTAAGCGGGAGAAATTGGGGTTTCTCACGCAATAAGATTTTATTGACAAACTTACATTTTTTATTACAAAAAAACTCTACAAATTGTAAAAAAATATATTTTTTTTATTTTTTTTCACACATTTCACCCAAAAATGTTGAGAATACACCTAAAAAACACAAACAAGACATTTCATGTTAAAGCCCAGACTCTGTTGAAAAAAACAATATATAATTTTCCTGGGAAATCCCTGGAAATCCCTTCGAAAATGACAGTTGAACATGTGTAGCGCAAAACAGTCAAACTCAGTCTGGCAACAGGGAGTGGCAAATGCTGCAGGTAGGCTGGCAGCGAAAGGGTTAAGTGCCAGCCTACCTGGAGTTTTGTCACCCTTTGTTGCCAGACTATTTTGCACTATTATGCGCTCCCCATGTTCAAATGTGATTTTTGAAGGGATTTCCCAGGAAAATTATATACCTGTATTGTTTTTTTCAGCAGAGTCTGGGCTTTAACGTGAAATGTCTTGTTTGTCATTTGTTAGGTGTATTCTCAATATTTTGGTGTGAAATATGTGCAAAAAAATAAAAAATAAATATTTTTTACAATTTGTAGTTTTTTTTGTAATAAAAAATGTAAGTTTGTCAATAAAATCTTATTGCGTGTGAAATCCCAATTTCTCCCGGTTACAGCGATACCACGGTAGACACCCTTTCCTGCCCAGGAGACTCCCCCAAACTGAAACAGCGCTTTAGGGGATTTTCAGATAAAATACAACTATGCTATGCGCTATGCGCACCTTGCAGTTTTTCCAGAAAAACAACATTTTACATTTGAAATACCCCCAACAAACTATATATTCTCTGGAAGTACACACCTCAGGCTTTCTAGGTGTACCAGGCTTGTTGATGTGGCCATAGTTTTCTAATACCTCAATGTATTCTTTGGTTGCAAAGAGTTTCTCTAAAAAAATGATAAAAAAGCAGAATCAAAGCCACATTTTTCTAAAAAAACTATATACAAAAAAAAAAAAACAAGTTTAATCTGAAAAAGCAACATCCTCCAAACAGAACGATACCCAACATGCATTGCTACTGTCAAGGGAAGAGTTGTCAAACACCCCAAAGTAAAGCATGTGCGTAACGGTAATTTTACTTGAAAATTTCAGCTCTGCAGACAAAGTGCGCACCTTGCGATTTTTCAACCAAAACACATTCCCTGAAAGTACACATGTTAAGCTTTCTAAGCGTACCCAGCTTGTTCTAGTGGGCTCATCTTTCTGGAATTAATCCCTCAAAGAATCCTTTGGTTGCGCAGGGTTTCCCTAAAAAATTTATAAAAAAGCTGAATAAAAAACACCTTTTCCTAAAATATAAATATGCAAACCAGAAGAAAACAAGCTAAATCTAAAAATGCAAGGTCCCCCGAACAGAACACTACCGAACATGCATAGCTACTTTTAACCCTTTTAATTGCCAGCCTACTTGAGATTTTGTCACCCTCTGTTGACAGGTCATTTTTCCCCATTTTGCGCCATGTTTTGCACCATTTTTGCTGGAATTTTCAGGAAAATTATATATATATTTTTTTGCAGCAGAGTTTAGGCTTTAACATGAAATGTCTTGTTTGTAAATTTAATTTAGTTTTTTACAATATTATTAAGTAAAAAAAAATAAATACATTTTTTTTAGACAATTGACTCCTTTATTTTAAATAAAAAATGTATTTTATTAAGGAAAACCATATTGCATGTGTGAGCCCCATTTCTAACGATTAGAACGGTACCACATATTTAGCGGTAGCCCCCCGTTCCTGCCCGGGAGACCCCCTAACTGAAACAAGTACTTTATAACATTTACAAACAAAATACAAACACCATCCACACTACAAAGGGTTAAATCGAGAAAAAAAAATGACATAGAGTCCCCCCTCCCGGGGGGGGACCCCATTTTTTGGGGGGATTTTTAAGGGTTAAAAACCCTTAAAAATCCCCAAAAAAATTTACATGGGCTCCCCCTTACCCAAAGTAACCAGTCCGAGACCAGCTATGCAGGGCTTGTAGAAACAGGGCACAGGGGCAAGTTTTTGTGGCCCCTGGCCCTGCAGGCTACAAGCCCGCATAGCCCGTGGGCCCGGGCTCTTCTGCCCCCCCCCGGGCTTTGGGGAGGCAGGTAATGGGGGTGCCGGGGGTAAATGGCAAGTCACCCGCTAGTCGCAGGTGACTTGCCATCCCCCCAGCCTTGTGAACTGGTATAGGGGTCATGGACCCCTTACCAGTTCACAAGGAGTTAAATGTAAAAAAAAACACAGACACACACAAAGAGAAAAAAATATTTTATATTTTTTTTTTATACTTACCTCCCATCCATCCTGGAGCACTGTGTCCCTCGGCGATCACTTGCTTCTGCTCACCTGCTGGAAGCCTTTTCTAGCTGCTGGATGACAGAACACAAAGGGTTAATCAAAAAAAATGACATAAGGTCAATTTTTATTTTTAAGGGTTAAAAACCCTTAAAAATCAAAAAGAAATTGACATGGGGTCCCCCTTACCCAAAGTAACCAGCCTGGGACCAGCTATGCAGGGCTTGTAGGAACAGGGCGCAGGAGCCAGCTTTTGTGGCCCCTGGCCCTGCAGGCTACAAGCCCGCATAGCCCGTGGGCCCGGACTCTTCTGCCCCCCCCGGCCTTTGGGGAGGCAGGTAATGGGGGTGCCGGGGGTTAATGGCAAGTCACCCGCTAGTCAGGTGACTTGCCATCCCCCCAGCCTTGTGAACACGTATAGGGGTCATGGACCCCTTACCAGTTCACAAGGGGTTAAATGTAAAAAAAAAAAACACAGACACACAGCTTTTGTGGCCCCTGGCCCTGCAGGCTACAAGCCCGCATAGCCCGTGGGCCCGGACTCTTCTGCCCCCCCCGGCCTTTGGGGAGGCAGGTAATGGGGGTGCCGGGGGTTAATGGCAAGTCACCCGCTAGTCAGGTGACTTGCCATCCCCCCAGCCTTGTGAACACGTATAGGGGTCATGGACCCCTTACCAGTTCACAAGGGGTTAAATGTAAAAAAAAAAAACACAGACACACACAAAGAGAAAAAAAAAAAATTATTATTTTTTTTTTATTTTTATACTTACCTCCCATCCATCCTGGAGTACTGTGTCCCTCCACGATCACTGGCTTCTGCTCACCTGCTGGAAGCCTTTTATAGCTGCTGGATGACAGAACACAAAGGGTTAATTAAAAAAAAAATGACATAGGGTCCCCCCTCCCGGGCCCTGCAGGCTACAAGCTCCCATAGCCTGTGGGCCCGGGCTCTTCTGCCCCCCCCCCCGGCCTTTGGGGAGGCAGGTAATGGGGGTGCCGGGGGTTAATGGCATGCCACCTGCTAGTCGCAGGTGACTTGCCATCCCCCCAGCCTTGTGAACTGGTATAGGGGTCATCGACCCCTTGCCAGTTCACAAGGGGTTAAATGTGCAAAAAAAAAACACACATAATAAAAAAAAAAAATCTTTATTATTTTTTTTTTTTTTTTTTACTGTACTCACCTCCGATCCTGGGTCCCACGTCGCTGTCCCGCGCCGTTCACTCAGATCGATGCCAATAGTGATCGGCGCAGGGTGGAAGAGAGGAGCCTCCTCTCCTCTCATTCGCCCTGCGCCGATCACCACCGGCATCTAACAGATGCCGGTGCTCGGGGTAGTATAGGAGGAGCGGGATTACGTCATCCCACAATGGTCCTCGGAAGAGGGTCCTCACCTGAAGCCTGCGCAGCCCGGGGGGGGGGGATGGGACCCCCCCCCGGTGAAGAGGAGACCCGGACAGAAGGCTCGGGCGCGGAGGTAAGTAAATGACAGTTTTCTTTTGTTTTTTTTTTTACAGCCGTGATCTTTCAGCGCTGGAAACGGGGGGGGGGGGGGGGGGGGCGCACGGTTTCGGGCCCCCTCCTGAAGACGGAGGACTTATTTTTTAACTAGCAGGGGGAAATGCCAGGTACGTAGTTTCTACGTGCTTGGCACATAAGGTCAATTTTTATTTTTAAGGGTTAAAAACCCTTAAAAATCAAAAAGAAATTGACATGGGGTCCCCCTTACCCAAAGTAACCAGCCTGGGACCAGCTATGCAGGGCTTGTAGGAACAGGGCGCAGGAGCCAGCTTTTGTGGCCCCTGGCCCTGCAGGCTACAAGCCCGCATAGCCCGTGGGCCCGGACTCTTCTGCCCCCCCCGGCCTTTGGGGAGGCAGGTAATGGGGGTGCCGGGGGTTAATGGCAAGTCACCCGCTAGTCAGGTGACTTGCCATCCCCCCAGCCTTGTGAACACGTATAGGGGTCATGGACCCCTTACCAGTTCACAAGGGGTTAAATGTAAAAAAAAAAAAAAAACACAGACACACAGCTTTTGTGGCCCCTGGCCCTGCAGGCTACAAGCCCGCATAGCCCGTGGGCCCGGACTCTTCTGCCCCCCCCCGGCCTTTGGGGAGGCAGGTAATGGGGGTGCCGGGGGTTAATGGCAAGTCACCCGCTAGTCAGGTGACTTGCCATCCCCCCAGCCTTGTGAACACGTATAGGGGTCATGGACCCCTTACCAGTTCACAAAGGGTTAAATGTAAAAAAAACAAAACACAGACACACACAAAGAGAAAAAAAAAAATGTATTATTTTTTTTTTATTTTTATACTTACCTCCCATCCATCCTGGAGTACTGTGTCCCTCCACAATCACTGGCTTCTGCTCACCTGCTGGAAGCCTTTTATAGCTGCTGGATGACAGAACACAAAGGGTTAATTAAAAAAAAAATGACATAGGGTCCCCCCTCCCGGGCCCTGTAGGCTACAAGCTCCCATAGCCTGTGGGCCCGGGCTCTTCTGCCCCCCCCGGCCTTTGGGGAGGCAGGTAATGGGGGTGCCGGGGGTTAATGGCATGCCACCTGCTAGTCGCAGGTGACTTGCCATCCCCCCAGCCTTGTGAACTGGTATAGGGGTCATCGACCCCTTGCCAGTTCACAAGGGGTTAAATGTGCAAAAAAAAACCACACATAATAAAAAAAAAAATCTTTATTATTTTTTTTTTTTTTTTTTACTGTACTCACCTCCGATCCTGGGTCCCACGTCGCTGTCCCGCGCCGTTCACTCAGATCGATGCCAATAGTGATCGGCGCAGGGTGGAAGAGAGGAGCCTCCTCTCCTCTCATTCGCCCTGCGCCGATCACCACCGGCTTCTGACAGATGCCGGTGCTCGGGGTAGTATAGGAGGAGCGGGATTACGTCATCCCACAATGGTCCTCGGAAGAGGGTCCTCACCTGAAGCCTGCGCAGCCCGGGGGGGGGGGGGGGGTTGGGACCCCCCCCCCCCCCCCGGTGAAGAGGAGACCCGGACAGAAGGCTCGGGCGCGGAGGTAAGTAAATGACAGTTTTCTTTTGTTTTGTTTTTTACAGCCGTGATCTGTCAGCGCTGGAAACGGGGGGGGGGGGGGGGGCGCACGGTTTCGGGCCCCCTCCTGAAGACGGAGGACTTTAACTAGCAGGGGGAAATGCCAGGCACGTAGTTTCTACGTGCTTGGCACTTAATGGTAGGAGAAGCAACCATGTAGAAACTATGTGCTTGGCATTTAAAGGGTTAATCTCTTCTTCTAGATTTTGATGTAGCGGGTGAAGGATTTGTGGAAGAGTCTGCAGCAGATCAGGCCCAGGAGGCACATGGAGAAGGTGGGTGATGTCACACACACATTGAATTTGTCATTTGCTTACTGTTGACTAAGACATTAGAAGTGACCCTATTTGACATGTGTCTACAGCCTCAACTTCCCAGCAGTGGCAGGGCCCAGAATGGAGGGTGGTCCCCGAGGCACAAGTCGGCCACCAACGAAGTAAGTTGTAATGTCATTCTTTGGATTATGTGGTAATTGACATGATCACCGAGATACCTAAAGCTATAGTCAATGGCATTAGCATAATGACATATGCCCACTTCCTTAGATTAATTACTTAGCATAATGATATATGCCCTCTTCCTTAGATTAATTACTTAGCATAATGACATATGCCCTCTTTCTTAGATTAATTACTTAGCATAATGACATATGCCCTCTTCCTTGGATTAATTACTTAGCATAATGACATATGCCCTCTTCCTTAAATTAATTACTTCGCATAATGACATATGGCGTCATGAGTTAGCTTGCCACCTAAAAAACATTCCATCCACAGCTGAGAAACATGTATTTGCCAACAAATAATGTTTGTTTCTTTTTTATACAGGGACCACACGTGCCAGAGTGTCAGCAATGAGTGAAATGGTCCTTCAGTTGGTGGCCGACATGCAGGAGCTGCGTGACTCGTTGGGGACCACAGAAGAAGACTAATGTTCTGGGTCCTGCCATTGCTTTGCATATAGTTTTTAACGTTGATATTTTTTTTTAAATTGTAAAAATTTTAAAGTTTTATATTTTGTAAATAAAAAAAAAAGTTTATACATTTTTATGATCAAAATTTAAAAAAAAAAGCCATAAAAAAATGGCACTTTGTATTAAACCCGAAAAAAACACAAACTGTTTCAGTGTCATTTTATTTTCAAAATACATTCACACAAAATGAATGGGCCAAGAAATATTTAGAGATGAAGATTCACATGCCAGCGAAGTGATTTGGGTAAGTTTTATGAGTGAGAAATGGAAGAAGAACCTAACCGCGAAGTGATTTGGGTAAGTTTTAGGGGTGATAAATGGAAGAAGAACCTAACCGCGAAGTGATTTGGGTAAGTTTTACGGGTGAGAAAAGGAAGAAGAACCTAACCGCGAAGTGATTTGGGTAAGTTATAGGGATCATAAATGGAAGAAGAATGAGACCGCAAAGTGATTTGGGTAAGTTTTAGGGGTGAGAAATGGAAGAAGGACCTAACAGCGAAGTGATTTGGGTAAGTTTTAGGGGTCATACATGGAAGAAGAACCTAACCGCGAAGTGATTTGGGTAAGTTTTAGGGGTCATACATGGAAGATGTAGGAAAGAGCAAAGTGATTTAGCTAAGCATTGTAGCAGAAGTGAGTGACCCAAATATGTAGGCGAGCAAAGAGCAAAGTGATTTAGCTAAGCATTGTAGCAGAAGTGAGTGACCCAAATATGTAGGCGAGCACTTTAATGTGTTAAGTTTGTAGTGCGCAGACGTAAGATCGTAAGGATTTTCGTCTGGACGATCATTTATGGAAAAGGGGAATCAGAATCTAACGGGAAACGTAAAGGATTCATGGGAGGAGTCGATGGAAAAAGGGCAAAAACGAAAGCCACCGTTGTAACATGAGAAAATAAAACGGAAAAGTCACGCTGGAAAATGACATTCTCGTACTTGTACTCTGTCATAGGAACGGACGAAGACTTTACAGAAGGCTTGCAATGCATGCATAGAATCGCTCGTACACTCATACGAGAGCGGGAAAAAAAAAAACAAAAAAAACTGATCGACACAAAAACGAAAGTCTTTTTTTCTCTCTCTGAATCAACCCTATAGTCCTGATTGAGATGAAATGCAGACACAACCTTAGGCAAGAAATCTGGCTTGAAGCGAAACATCACCTTGTCCTGGTGTCTCTCAAAGTAAGGAGGTTTAATGGAAAGCGCCGCCAACTCAGAAACATGCCTAACAGAAGTAATAGCCACCAAAAAGACTACCTTAAGAGTCAAAATAGGCAAGGCAGCCTCACGAATAGGCTCAAAAGGAGAACCCCGCATGGCAGATAAAACCAAATTCAAATCCCAGACTGGTAACAAAGACTTACGTGGCGAGCGCACGTGAGTAACCCCCTGGAAAAAAGTCTTAACCAAACGGTGGTTGGCAAAAGACCTTTGGAAGAAAATAGCCAAGGCTGAAACATGGCCCTTGAGGGTACTAAGTTGAAGGCCCAAATCCAAACCATGCTGCAAGAATTCCAGAATCCTGGGAATAGAAAACACCCTACAGGGAAAAGACTTAGACTCACACCAGGCAATGTAAGCATGCCAGACCCTGTAATAGATAAAGGACGCGGACTTCTTCCTAGCCCTAATCATGGTGTCAACCACAGAGGCAGGCAACCCCTTTTCCATCAAGATGGAGGTTTCAGCAGCCAGGCCGTCAAAGCCAGCATTTGTAAATTGGGATGGCACAGCTGCCCCTGAGTGAGCAGATCTGGGTCCTTGGGCAGGGCGTACTGATCTACTGCCAACTGCACGATGTCTGCGAACCACACCCTTCTTGGCCAACAGGGGGCCACCAGGATGGTTGGCACCCCCTCCTGGGCTATGTTGCGCAGCACCCTGCCCAGCAGAGGAAACGGAGGGAACACATAGAGGAGCTGAAAGCTCTTCCAAGACAATGCCAGTGCATCCATGGCCAAGGCCAGAGGATCCTGGGACAGAGAGACAAAGACTGGAAGTTTGTGATTGTGACGGGACGCAAACAGATCCACATCCGGCTGACCCCAGAGGCAACACAGAGAGCGAAACACCCTGCTGCTGAGGGACCATTCTCCCAGACGAGAAGTCCCCCAGGTAGTCCGAGATGCCGTGATGCAGGGAACATTCTTCTCCGCCCATGACAGAATCAGAGACACTTCCTTGAGGGCCCTCTTGCTCCGGGTCCCTCCCTGATGACTGATGTAGGCAACCGCCGTCTGGTTGTCCGAGCGGATCTGAACAGCCCGACCCCGAAGTTGAGGGGTCAATCGGGCGAGAACCAACCTTACCGCCCTCAGTTCCAGAATGTTGATAGGAGTATGGGCCTCCTGGGGGCCCCACTGACCCTGGAATTTCAAGGACTTCCAGAAACCCCCCAACCTGTCAGACTGGTATCTGTGGTTACAGTCTCCCAGCAAGGGGACAGAAAGGTTCTGCCCACCAAGAGGTTCCTTGAGTCCAGACACCACGAGAGGGACCGTCTGGCCAGGGGGGACAGAGCAAACACCTGATCCAGGGACACAGGGTCCCGATCCCACACTGAGAAGAGGTGCAGCTGCAGAGGTCTCATGTGAAACTGAGCATAGGGCACCGCCTCGAAGCAAGACTCCATCAGGCCCACCAGTTGCATCCCCTGCCAGATGGAGCGATGAGGACAAGAAAGAAGAAACTGGGCCTGAGCTTGAAGACTCTCCTTCTGTTGGGGGAGAAAAAACTTGACCTGAGATGTATCCAGAGTCATTCCCAGAAAGGACCTCACCAGAGACGGTAACAGAGAAGACTTGGGATGGTTGATCACCCAGCCGAATTACTCTAGTGTGGTCACCACCACCTGGGTATCCAGCCCTGCCTGATGGAAGGACTGGGACAAGATCAGAATGTCGTCCAAATAAGGGAGAATGCGAATGCCCTGAGCTCTTAGCAGAGCCATCACGCCCGCCAGCACCTTGGTGAATACCCTGGGGGCCGAGGTGATACCGAAAGGCAGTGCCACAAATTGATAATGCTGATCTCCCAGAGCAAAGCTGAGGAATTTCTGATGACCTGGAAAGATTGGTACATGAAGGTAAGCGTCCTTGATGTCTACTGAGGTCATGAAGTCGCCTGGGCGCAGTGAATTGACAGCTGGGCGCAGGGTCTCCATGCAAAAATGCTTGAATCTGACAAACTTGTTGAGACACTTTAAATCCAAGATGAGCCTGAGGGACCCATCCTCTTTGGGGACCGTGAAGAGATTGGAATAGAAGCCTCAGCCCCTTTCCCTGAAGGGCACAGGGCAGATGACCCCCGACTCCAGAAGGTTTTGGACCGGGGGTTTTGAGCCATCCGGGATCTGAGGAATCTTGGGGGCGGCCAGGCTGCAAACTCTATCTTGTAAGCGGAGGAAACCACTTCCTGGATCCATCTGTCTGCTACACGTCGCCTCCAGACGTGAGCAAAGAGCCGAAGCCGTCCCCCCACCCGGATGGGGCTTAGGGGAGGATTTGGGCTTGGGACCCCAGGAGAGGCCGGGCGGCCACGTCCTCTGCCCCTGCCCCAATAATCTCCATGTGCTCCAGCAAAGGAAGCTCCTCGACCAGCCCTGGAAGCGCGGAAGGAGGGGAGAGAGGCACCAGTCCCCCGAAAAGGCCTCCTACGTTGATGTAACCTACCACCCCTGGCAAACAAGTCCAAGCGTTCACCAAAGAGGCGCAGCCCCTTAAAGGGAAAACCAGTGCGAGCCTTCTTAGCAGCGTTATCAGCTACCCACTGACACAGCCAGACACAGCGACGTATAGCCACTAACAGAGCAGATGTCCGCCTACACATTCCAATGGCATCATCCATAGCAGATAGAACATATGAAACTAATTCATAGCAAAGCAGGAGAGATCCATACTCCTCTCCTCCCACAACATCAGAATTTCCATCTAAGAGACTCTTAAGCAGCCCTTTAATAGCAATAGCTGTAATGGCAGAGGCACAAACCGGGCGCAGCGCTGTCCCCACACAGGCAAAGGCATGACAAGCCAGCTGGCCCATGCGCCGGTCCTCCCCATCCTGCAGGGTAGTATTGTCAGGAGAATGCATGACAGATGTATTTGACAACCCCAGAACGGGCGCGTCCACCTCGGGAGGACATGACCAACGCTTAATCACATCAGCAGGAAAGGGATACCTCTTGTCCTAACTCTTGGGCAGGTAGCTTGCTAGGCCGATCCCATTCCTTGAGCACCAGATTATTAAAGTGAGTCTGCTCAGGGAACTCCAAGCGTGGCTTCACTGTATGAAAAAGCTCACCCTGCTGCTGCGGAGCCATGGCAGGAGGGGAAATACAAAGCACCTCAAAAATGTGACACAACCACCTATCAGTGTCATCTGAGGACCATTGGTCTTCTCCAAAAGGAGACCCGGTATCACCATACACCCTAGTTTGTTCCTCAGATGATTCTGAATCACAGAATAGTTCCCCCTCCTCAAGGGGACCATAACCCGAGATGTCAAAAAAATTCCTCAGCCTCAACAGGGAAGAGGGAAACAGCGGGGCATAGATGCCGCTTCTTGGCAGAAGCCTTACGCGGGCCCGACCCAGCAATGCTGGCCACCCGTGCATCCAAATCCGATTGAGACTCACCTCTAGTATGCCCCTCGCTGGGGGTCAAATGCAAGCGTGGGGGGGGGGGTAGGTGAAGCCAGGGGGGGCGGCGCACCAGGGCCCCTAGCAGGCGACCCAGACTGCAGCACAAGGGCCTGCGGGGCACAGATTACACATACCCTGACATCCTCACTTATAGGGGAAACCCCACACACAACACACAGCCGGGCTTGTCCTGAAGGAACCCCAAGCACATTATCCCCAGAAGCCTCCATATGGTGATTTTTACAAAAGTATGCACAATAATCAGAACAGGGACACTGCTAACCAGCCACCCTATTTGGGATGCCCCCCGAAACCCGCTAGGGGAAGTGGGAGATTGGCAATAGGCAGGGCCAAGAGAGCCACAGCCAAGGGACCCGCCTTCAAGACACAATAATGTACACCATAAGCATCCCTAGCCATACAATAATATACCAAAGATAAAACCCACCGTAAGGGACTCACAGACCAAGCCAGCAAGCGCACAGATAAGCCGATCACCAACCGCGTCGCAGCACTGCAATGGAAGGGTCACAAAATGGCGCCGACAGCAGTACCTAGAGGGGCGGGCCGCGGGCGCATGACACAGAACGCGTCAAACCGCGGTACCCGCCCCCCGAATAGCGCGAAATCAAGACCACGTGACAGGCCGGCGCCATGACAGTTAAACAAAAAACACAGTAAAAGTGCCGACCACCGCGGAGCGCCATAAAACGGCCTCCACACACTCCAAACACAAGTGACAAAAACCACAGTAGAAAAACACCAGAGTGTACTCCCCGGGCATCCCCTGCCGATCACGCGGAATGCAATGAGGGGGTCCTGCACAACCAATAGCGTGAAAAGAAGGGAGGGGGGGAAGGAGGGATAAATATCCCGAGAAAAGGGACTGGGGGCATCCCAATGAGGCTCACCATAAAAAGCCCGTCGCCGACTACCCTTTGGTACAGGGTCTTGCGGCCCGGAGCAACGCTCCTTCAGCACCTGACCCTAGTGCTGTCCTACCTTCACCCAAACCGTCAGCTGTGGCTGGGAGGCAGTGGGTCCAGAAAGGGTGGAAATAAGCCTGCAGGGCCCTAGGCAAAGCCCACTCCTGCGCAGAAGAGAGCCATCTTTATCTTTGCAGTCCAGACTGCAGAAAGAGACTGGGAATTATTGGGAGGTTCCTGGCTATTTAAGGGGCCGGAAGTGGCCACAAGTCTTTTTCTGGAGTCCAGCGCCATCTTGTGGATGTATAACCCATGTGTAAGGATTATTCTGGAACAGGACGTGCTGTATACTTGGAATCTCAAAGTGAAAACCCCTTCTGATCTGCCGGCTCAATCCCATGGTTGTCTGCCAGCTCAATCCGATGGTTGGCTTTAAGCCATTCTTCTGTAGCTCTGACATTGTGTTTGGATTCATAGGGCTTGATTCAACAAACATAGAAAAAAAATAGTTTGGGTTGGAAAATTGGATCGCATGCAAAAAACTATACAAGTAACTTCGAGTGATTCAACAAAGCCGACTAATTAAATTCGTCCAGTCAAAAAAAGAATAGAGGTTTACGTTTCCATACGAAAATGGCTTTAGTAAGCAAAAATTTTGCTTGAATTTTCCAGCTGAAAATTGTAAATCACTGTACACGTCTCTGGCGCTGAGAAGCCTTTACCCAAAATGGTGCATTGATCTTTTATTTCACGCAGCTTCAGATTCAGCTATTTCAGCTTTTTGTTATGAAGGATCACATTCATTCATGAAATGGTAGATATGCATTTAGTAAAAGATCAAAGCAACTGGACATGCTGTTTTCTTTTGCTTTACATGTTTTGTTATTCATCCCACTATTAGGAAAGGCAGCTGATGACTTGTGAAATGTGCTGAAGTAAAAAAAAAAACACTATTGCAGTTGCTGTGACTAATTCCTACAGATATGCAGGAGTTAACTTTATTTATTTATGTTGTAACTTTTTCAAATAATATGAAAAAAAGGATCATGGCCCTTCCTCCAGATTACCAGAACAGTGCACCAGGCATAGTAAGCCCGGGGTCAAAAAGCCGAACAGCCTGCCCCTGGCAACTTTCCAGACCCACGGCCCTTAGCCAGGGTTTAGCACTTTTCCTGGGGTGTCGGCTTTAATAGTTTATTTAAAAAGTAACTACAAAACAGAAAATTAACTAATAATGAGATGTATTGAGTAATAGATTAAGGCAACCGGACTTGCTGTTTTCTTTTGCGCAACATGTTTTGTTATTTATTCCAACGGAAGTATGTGTGAACTCAACTTGTTTGGGAAAGGTGGCTGGATGACTTGTGGAATGTATCAACGTAAAAAAAATGGTAATATATAAACAGACAGGTGATACCTATCACTAAAATCAATGACACTGACATATAGTGAACAGTGATTTATCATTTATCACTCTTTATCATACTTCTGTGGCTCAAGATTTACCCTAATCCAGATGACACTTGTCATTAGTGATATAAAGAGAAAGTCACAAAAGACTTTACTTCAACCCCTCCCGCAGCATAGTGGCATCCTGATTTGGGATTCCCTGCTACATGGCCAGGACTGGCCTTTTCAGTTCTTACCACTCTCATATTCCACTTAAGCAGGCTGTCAGTCTGCTGTAACACCTGACAAGTTGGAATCACCAGAAGGCAGTGCAGGCCCTAATTGGTTGCTGGCAGTCCCTGAATGACTTTCATTCTAAGGGAATTCAAAAGTGGTAAGTAAGGGGCTGCCCAGCTGCAGATCTTACCTTTTCTTTAGGCTTTGTTCAGCCATAGAATCTTTTTTTTCATAAAATTCATCCAAAACAGCTGTTCCTATTATGTTGCTTAGGAAGTTTAAGCTTAGAATAAAGTGCCAAGATCATCTTTATGTGCAATCATTTATGCGTCATTCTACTTTGAGGTGGAGCTATTGTTCTTACTGGAGATTTCAACTTTACAATAACAAAGGTAGCAGAAGTTTGAAGAACTAATGTGTTAAAAACGTAGTGCTCCATGATGGTGCCACATTAATAAAGATGCCCTCTTTTTCCGAGATTAGCAAGTCATCTAGGGTAATGCCCTGTCTGGCTTAAGGAGGTGGATTAAAATATACTACTAAGGGTTTACAAAATATGCTTTCATAATGCAGTTACACATCATATACTGACCAAGAATAACAAAATTAACCATCACTGATGGGTTATTTTATTAAGCTCTATTAAGGTTCACACCAAAGTGCAGATGTTGGCAATGGATTTTATCTTTGTTAAAAATGCATTGTGTCAAAAATGCAGTTCTGTGAAATACTCACCTGTAGAATTGGTATTATACGTATACAGTACGTCCTGCTCCAGATATAATACTTACACTTGGGTAATCCTCCGCCAGAGGGCGCTGTGCACTGCAGACATGCAAAAAACAGGCTCCTCCCGGCCCTTCATATACCCGGGGACCTCCCACAAATCCCCAGCATTGAAAAGCAGTGAACAACCAGGGTGGGGTGGAGCAGGCGTACTCTATACGTATAATACCAATTCTACAGGTGAGTATTTCACAGAATTGTATTATTCTAAGTATACAGTACGTCCTGCTCCAGATATAATTGGGACATCCAATAGCAGTTTCCATAAAGTAGGGTGGGATCCCCAACAAAAATGGCACAGCAGACAGTAAAAGCACTGTCACCTGCAAACCTTGCTACCAAGAGCGACATGAGCAAAGGCTCTGACGTCAACATCATAAAAACCTTTGAAAAGGTACGAACAAAAAAACAAGTAGCGGTCTAGCAAACTTGTTCAACAAAACCTGGTGCTGAAAGGCCCAAAGATACCAAGGCACCAGTAGAATCAGAAATAAAGTGAGAAGAAACTCTTCCCCTTAAAGGAATAGGCCTGAGTAACAGCCTGACAAGATCAAACGCTAACAGTAGCCCAGGAAGAAGCCGAACCTTCCCTATGGCCAGAAGGGACATCCATCCAAGTAAAGGCTAGGCCAAAGGCCGCTTAACCCCTGGAAGCAGACGAGATCAGGCACCTACAGATGTAGGTGCCCACAAACCCCAAGGGGCATCAGTCCCCCTAAGGGACAAGAGACAATCCAGGAAAAAAATTCCAGCACCTGTTGAGGGAAAGTAGATCCCCTTGCCTCAGTGTTACTAGGAATAAAGCACAGAAGAAAGACAAATGTCTTAAATACATGAGCCTAAGACACCACCTTAGGCAGAAGGTCCGGCGTAAGGCGGAACACCACCTCATCTTGGTATATAGATCAAAGAACGAGGGCTAGCTAAACAGAGCCGCCCGCTCAGGCACACGTCTGGCTGAAGTAACAGCCCCCAGAAGGACAACTTTGTGGATAAAAACAGTCAGACAGCATCCGGAATAGGTCCAAGAGAAAAACCCCGCAAGGCAAACAGAATAAAATTCAAATCCCAACAGGGACCCTAGAACTACGTGGGGGATGCACCTGAGCAATCCCCAAAATAATGCTTAATCAAGGCAAAAAACTGAGCAAAGACTTCTACAGGAAGGCGGACAGGGCAGAACCTGAACCTCCAGAGTACCGAGTAGGAGAGCCAACTCCAACCCATGCTGTAATAACTCTAGAACTCTGGGAACAGAGAGCGCCCAACAAGGGAGAGACCAAGACTCACACCAATCAATATGGGTATGCCATACCCCACAATAGACGGAAGAAGAAGAAGAAGAAGCCAACTCCTAGGCTTCCAGAAGTCACAGTCACCCAGAAGATAAGCCCATCTCCATCAAGGTGGCTGAATCAACAGTCAGGCCATCCAGACCAGAGCCTGTAGATTGGGGTGAAATAAAAAAGGGGGCCTGAGTGAGCAGATCTGCACTCCTGACAGAACGTACAGGTCCGCTGTCCTCAGAACCACATCTGCAAACCACACTCCACTAGGCCACCCAGGGGCGACCAGTATCACCGGTTCCCCCTTCCAAAGCAAACTTGCGCAGAACCCTGCCTAGCAGGGTGAATGAATTTAAGACATACAGAATAGAATGTCCAGCCATAAAGTTACTAAGCCTCATGACCAAGGTCAGAACAATCTGAGACAGGGAAACAAGGGCCTAGAACCTATGATAGTGACGGGGCCCAAAAAGATCCACACTAGATGGATCACAAAGAGACACAAGAATTAGCACATCCTGTCGCAGAAGGATATCCACCGGAGCGAATATCGCTGATATGCAGGGAACGCTGTCCTCCACCCAGATCAGGGTCAGATACCTTCCTGGAGGATCATTCTGCTCTGAGTCCACACAGATAATTAATGCAGGCCACTGTCGTCAGACAGACCAAGGAGCCCCCAAATAGACAGATCCCGCAAAGGAGAAGTCCGGCGAGATAGAGCCAACCTGAAAGCCTACGCCAACCTGAAACCCTACCGCTTCAAAAATAGATAGGTGAATAGACCCCTAAAGGTCCCACCTCCCCCGGAACCACAGGGGATTTTAGAAGACAAAACCCCCCCCCTCCGTCAACCTGATAGATTTGGTATCCATCTACAGGAAGACGCAAGGAAGGGGGTGCCCCCTGACTGGTTCCTTGAGTACAACCGTCTCAAGAGGAACCCCCGTACCAAGGGGAAAGGTACACAGACCCAGCTCCAGGGAAGCTGGAACCCTGTCCAGCATTTACAATATAAGTTGCAGAAGAGCCCAAGGGCACTGAGCATAAGGGACAACCTCTGAGCAGCCACCAACAGGCCCACCAGCTGCAATCCAGCCTGGTGAAGAGACGGGAACAGCAAAGAGGGACCGAGCCCATGTAACCAGATTGTCCACTTTATAGCCAAGGAAGCAGGTTCCCGCCTGAACCGAATCCAAGTTCAATCCTAGGAATGGAGATACTAAATAAGGGGACAATGAGGAATTGAGGTGATTGAGCACCCATCCAAAGACTCCCAAAGGACACCACCAGCCGAGTAACAAACTCGGCCTGACGTAGAGATTGGGAAGCAAAGAAGGACGACCAGGCAGTTCCTCGCGCGGATGCCCCCTTGGTCTCATCAGAGACATCACCCCCGTCATCGCCTTGGCGAGGACTCTGGGAGCAGAAGAGAGGCCAGATAACAAGGCCACAATCAGCAGTGTTGGACCTCCAACACTAACCTGTAAGGTCCTCGGTGTCCAGAAGACACAGTGGCAATGAAATAAGCATCTTAGATCTCCACAGACGGCAAGAGGTCCCTGGACACAGGGCGCTGGCGGCCCAACTCAGAGAAACCATGCAGAAACCGCCTGTGAATGTAAATTGCCGCACCTATGGAAGGCCAGAATGGGCCAGAGTGCCTCATCCTTTTGGGGGAATGTGGAAAGATTGGTGTAGAGGCCCCTGCCTCTGCCTGTTAAGGGCAACCTGCAAGTGACCCCAGGCCAACACCTGAAGAGAGACAGAGACCAGAAGCACCTTGACAATCTCGGGAAGGCACCGCCCAGCAAACACTATCCTGCATCCAGAGGAAACTACCTCCTGAATCCACCAGAACGAGGCATGACGCCTCCTGATAGGAGCAAGGTGCTGCGGCCATCCCCTCGCCCAGACGGGCGAGGGCGTCCCATCATGCTTGGGGGGTTTTGGTGAAAGATTTGGACTTAGTCCTGTCGGAGGGGCCAGGGCGTTATCTGCCATTCCTGGGGCAGGAATCTACACCAAAAAGCTGTAAGGACACCCCTGGTTCGTGTTTGACACTAACATGGGGGGGGGGTGCTCCTGCCCCGAGGAGGCCGAGACAGCCTTCTGCGAAGGGGTGTTTTGCCCTTTTTCCCAAACAGGTCCAGACGGACCCCAAATAGGCGTCACCCTCTAAAGGGAAGCCCAGTAAGTGTCTTTTTTGTAGCATCGTCAACACCCCACTGTCGCAGCCAGACCAAGCGGCGTATAGCTACCACAAGGGCAGAAGTTCTTGCACACATCCTAATGGTGTCATCCAGCGCTAAAAGGATAAACCTTACAAATACATCACAACTGGAGAGTGCATTAAACACCTCCCAGGGGAGATCCTCAGGTTGATGATCAATCATCTTTCTGATGAGGGTCCTAGCGGCTACTGCAGCGATGGCCGCGGCACAGACCGGGCGCAGAGCCGTCCCTGCACAAGAAAAGGCGTGGGAAGCCAGCCTATCAATGCGCCGGTCCCCAGCATCCCGAAGGGTACGATAAGTAGGGGCTGCAATAAAGGGGAGGTTAAGAACCCCAATGATCGGTGCATCCACCACGGGAGGTGATGACCAACAGTTAACCACATCAGGGGGAAAAGGGTATTTCCAATCCCAGTCCCCTGGAAGTTTACTAAGGCATTCCCATTCTTTGAGTACAAGAGCCTGGAAGTGATCCTGCTCCAGAAATTCCAAGCGCGGCGTCGCTGTATGGAAACTCTCCCTTCTAGGCCTGGGAGCCTCAGGGAGGGAGATAGACAAGACCTCGAAGATCTTTATCAGTAATTCATCGGTGTCACACAGGCCCCAGGAACCAGGGCCAGTATCATCATGACTCCTCGGCCCCTCGTCAGATGAGCCAGAGAACAGCTCACCTTCATCAGAAAGAGCAAAACCCCGCGGAGTAGTGAACTCCTCAGTTCCCAGTTGACGGGTGGAAATAGTCCAACAGGGCTGCAGGCTGTAATAGCCCCGCTCACCTGCGAGAGAGTTATACTTCATGTCTTCGCAGTCAGCACTGCAGAGAAATTTGGGGATTTGTGGGAGGTCCCCGGGTATATGAAGGGCCGGGAGGAGCCTGTTTTTTGCATGTCTGCAGTGCACAGCACCCTCTGGCGGGGGATTACCCAGGTGTAAGTATTATATCTGGAGCAGGACATACTGTATACTTAGAATATATGTGCTGCACTGGTGATGCGTTACACACATGCAATGCAGGTAAAGCACAGTACACTGCGTATACCTGTGTTATGGTCATGTTGTCATAGACGTCTATTGCATTAGCAATGTTTCATACATTGTATATGAAATGGGCCATTGAAAACAATGGGCCACATTTTAATGTGCTGCACAATGCAGAGAAGGCAGATAGCTGTGAACAGAGCCTTATTCTTGGGCAAAATACACTGCTAATATTTTCACTTTTAAGAAAACACAATTGGATCCTTTAATGGGGTCAGTCTGCTGCAAAGGTTTGTCTTTGTGGGGGTGTCTTCTGATACATATACTGTAGGTTGCAATATATGTAAAAAAACTTTTGCCATGTATGCTCAGTAGGGCTTTTGATTTAACCCTTTAAATGCACCTATACTCAGAAAGGAAGTTTATATGGTCACCTTCCATCCCCAACCCTGTGCCCCAAAATAGCCTGTGTTTCTTTTCTTACTCTAAGTGCCAGCCTACCTAGAGTTTTTGTTGGCAGACCATTTTTGACTCTTTAGCGTAACACATGTTCAACTGTGATTTCTGAAAGGATTTCCCAGGAAAATTCTATATTGTTTTTTTTCAGCAGAGTCTGGGATTTAACATGAAATGTCTTTGTTTTTCAGTTTATTAGTGTATTATCAATATTTGTGTGTGAAATATGTGCAATAAAAAAATATTTTTTTTAAAAAAAATGTTTTTAATAAAAAATGTAAGTTTTCCAATAAAATCATATTGCGCGAAAGAGTCCAATTTCTCCAGGTTACAACGGTACCACATATGTATGTAAACAGCACTTTAGGAGATTTTCTGATAAAATACAACTGCTTTGCACACCTTGCAGTTTTTCAAGAGAAATAACCCTTTACATTTGAAATACTCACCTTCACCAGGCTAGATGACGTTGTCGCAGATTTCTGGAAGTTATCCCTTGATGAATTCTTTGATTGACCAGGGTTTCCATAAAAAAAAGAATGAAAAAACAGAATCAAAGCCACATTTTCCTAAAAAAACAATATGCAAACAAGAAAAAACAAGTTAAACCTGAAAAAGGCAAGGTCCCCTGAACAGAACAATACCAACATGCATAAGTACTGTCAATGAAAGAGTTGCCAAACACTCCAAAGTAAAGCATGCCTATTCATTTTACTTGAAAATGTTAGTTTTGCAGTGAGCACCTTGAGCAATTTCAACCAAACAACCCTTTACATTTGCTATACCCCCCACAAACCATATATATATATTCTCTGAAAGTAAACATAGCTAAGCTTTGGTTAAGCTTTCTAGGCATACCCAGCTTTTTGTAGTGAGCTCATCTTTCTGGAAGTAATCCCTCAAATAATTCTTTGGTTGCACAGAGTTTCCCTAAACAATTTATAAAAAGCTGAATAAAAACATATTTTTCTAAAGTATCAATATGTAATCAAGAAAAAAACAAGCTAAATTTGAAAGCACAAGGTCCCCCGAACAAAACAATACCCAACATGCATAGCAACATTTAATCCTTTTAACTGCCAGGCTACTTTTATCACCCTCTGTTGCTCATTTTTCACCATTTTGCACTATGTTTAATTCTGATTTTTGCAGTAATTTCCAGGCAAATTATATATATATTATATATATATATATATATATACAGAGTTTAGGCTTTAACATGAAATGTTTGTATTTTTCCCAGTATTTTAAATATTTTTGACTGAAAAAAACAAATAAAAATATAAAAATGCTGTTGTTTATTTTAAATAAAACATTTATTCTATTCAAGAAAACCATACTGCACGTGAAAGCCCCATTTCTACCGATTACAACGGTGCCACATATTTAGCAGTAGCCCCCTGTCCCTGCCCAGAGGACCCCCCAAACGGAAAAAGCACTTTATAACATTTACAAATAAACAGCTACTATCCACATTATAAAGGGTTAAAGAAAAACAAAAATTGGTGTGGGGTCCTCTTCCCGGAAGGGGGGGGGGGGAGACCCTAGGCTTTTTTTTATTTATATCCCCCATTCCCAGCATAACCCACCCGAGAACCAGCTATGCAGGGCTTGTAGAACAGGGCGCAGGGGCCAGCCTCGGTAGCCCCTCATCCTGCAGGCTACAAGCCCGCGTAGCCTTTGCAGTTCCTGGGCTCTTCTGCCCCCCCCAGCTTTGGGGATGCAGGTAATGGGGCAACTGGGGGTTAATGGAAAGTCACCCCCTTGCCACAGGTAATTTGCCAGACCCTGAGTCTTGTGAACTGGTATAGGGGTCTCATGGAACCCATTTCACAAAGTTCACAAAGAGTAAAAAACACACACAGACACAATAGAGAAAAAATGACATGTATTTATTTTTTCTTTACTCTCCTCCGATCCCCCGCTTCCTGTCCTTCGATGTGATCTCGATGAGACATGCCGAGGTGATTGGTGGAGGGGGCTGGAGAGGCAAGGGATAAGAGTCCTTTGCCCCTCCAACCTCTGCTCTGCCAATCACCCCAGCATCTGACAGCTGAGCGTCGGGAGTGGGGTGATGTCATGGGACAATGTCATCCATCCCGCCTACAAAAGGCGGGGCTAGCAGCGGCAATGGCCTGTTTCGGGCCCCCTATCCTCACAGCAGAAGAGTCGAGGGGAGACCAGGGGAAGAAGATACCCGTCGTGTGGGATTGTGGGCGCAGGAGAGTAAATGTGACCGGGGGGGGGGGGGCATCAGGTGAGGATTTTTTTTTGTTGTGTTTGGCCGCTAGCAGGGGGAAATGCCAGGCCCATGAATTTTACGTGGCTGGCATTTAACGGTTGGAGAGGCAACCATGTGAAATTTACATGCTTGGCGTTTAAAGAGTTAAAGCCTAATATCTAAATGTAAAAGAATGTGCAATATGTTTGTTGACTGTACTGTCAAGTGAGAATTTTGTAT
Organism: Gastrophryne carolinensis; assembly: GCA_027917425.1. Classification (NCBI taxonomy): domain Eukaryota; kingdom Metazoa; phylum Chordata; class Amphibia; order Anura; family Microhylidae; genus Gastrophryne; species Gastrophryne carolinensis. The sequence continues at coordinate 181,375,003 of CM051239.1, read as the reverse complement.
TCTGCTAGCTACAAAATAAGAACCCGCTGAAACATACTAAAATAATAAAATTAGTTCCTACTGTGCTACTTACGTTATGGTATCAATCATGTCTAACCCCATTTCAACACAGCAATGTGCATGATCTGTTTTAGGTTGTGTCAATCCAGATACACAGTAGTAACAGTCTCCAAGAATCTTTATTCTTCGACAATGATTTTCCTGTTAAAAATGACAGTGGTAATTATTCATCATCATATCATATATTCATAGAACTCTGTAAAAAAAGATTTTAGTACTCAATGTTATTCTTGGAGTCACATTTAAGACACAGACTCATGTATTTTTTCATTGATGGGTTACTAATGCTTGTCATCAGGATGGACACTTGATAAAGTTATTCCCCCCTGAGGTATATGACCCTGCATTCACTGCATCTGACTGGTTCATTACAAACAGTACACCAATTTGAAAAAAAACATCTACCACATCATCACGTGACAGCATATATCAGCACACTAAGAAAACACAAACAGCCGCCAACAGGGTGTGAGATATATCTTCTATGTAACTTCAAATAAAGTTGTCCAAGTAAAACTTGATTGCCCTGTAACGGCTGTAACGGAAGCTCTTTGCAGACGTTGTGCATATTAGTGAGCATCTGCACAAAGCCATGCAGGTTGTGTGGGTATGTGCCCTAAAGGTGTACTCCTGTGTGTGTGCATGTGCCGATTTGACGGGATCTTCAAAGTGCCCTGTTATTCACTGGAGCCCCCGCAAGAAGGGACGGACTGGGCTGCGGGATACCTGGGGTCAACCACCTGGCGGTACAAAGTGACAGGGCCTAGGCATGGCGGCAAAGGAGACACAGCAGGAAGCCAGGACAGAGAGATCAGATAGCAGGATCAAGGTCACAGTTCAAAGGTCGTGGACTGGCAACAGGGGTTCAAAGTCCAAATCCAAAGCAAAAAAAAATGAATAAGCAATCCAAAGGAAAGTCCAAGAACAGAGTCAAAGTTCAAAAGCCAAGGTCAACAGAGCATATACAATCCAGAGGCTCAAAGATGCAATGTTCATGGTGCTGGGAACTGGTAGGCAGGATTATCCAGAAAGAAAAAACAGCACTTCCTGGATGTCAGAGCCATCCTTTTAAAGGGCCAAGGGCACTTTTTGTCAGAGCTCTCTTGTTAAAAGGGCCTGGAAAGGAGTAAACATCTATGCGTATGCAAGTGAATGAGAAAACGCTTGTGGGAAGAACCCTGCACTCATGCCAACTTGTGCGCCAGGGATCCCTAGAGGATCTTTATAGCTATAAAACAAAACTGGGTGTATTTATGGTTAATGCCAGGTGAAAAACACCAAAAAACAATAGACCTGTTCATCTTCCGTATATCCAGCAGTGTGGAAGTCATAGTGTCTTTGGCCAGTGGAGATGTTCTTGAATGATTGCTGCAGAGACCGATGGAGTACTGTGGACACACTCTTACCAAGCTCAGATGTGATGCCTAGAGGGCTGATAGTAACTGGGCTTGGATAGATTTCCTGTTTAGGATTAGACCTCTGAGAGGGGAAGGGGAAGGGATATGGTGTCCATGTGGCCTTTCCTGAAAAGGTGCCCTCCTAGAAAGGAAGGAAGGGGAACCAATTAACTAATGTTTACTATTTGGTAAGGAAAATATCCTCAAAACCTTCCTGTACCAAGTGAATAAAGACTAAGTAGCAATCAACCTAACACCAATGGGAAGTGGTAGACGTCCTCCATTTTCAAGAAGAAAATCATGCACATAAAAGCTTTCTATTCTGACCAAGAAAAGAAAATGGATATCCTGGCACAAGTCTGGTTCCAGGGGACTGTAGAGCGGACTTGCCAAAAGTAGCATACCTCCTGGTAGGAGGCTCTTTGGGGGTGAGGGGTGGTGGAGGTTGATGCGCTAGGATGATACATCAGGATGATCATAGGGGATACAGATGGGTCCTGGGAGCCCTCCGCAGCCCTGCACACCTTGTTAAGAGGTGGAACTCACCTAACAGTGGATTGCTATACCATGGAGATCCCCAACCTGTAGCTTGGGAGCCACCTGTGCTGTGTGTCTAACAGAAATTAATGAATTAATGAAGTCAGGTAGCTGGAGAAAGGTGCTGCACTTGGTTTGCCAGCTTCCCTATGTGCATGATAGAAGCTGCTGTACTTTTTCACCTGTTTAATTAACTGATTAAATGCAATTTAACTTTTTTTTGGGGGGGGGGGGGCTGGGGGTAATTTGTGGGTAATTAGTATTTTTGAGGGTAGAAGTTATTAGTTGTTTTCAGATGAGAGGGATCAGCGTGCATTCTTTATAATATTTTTTTAGGGGTCTAGAAGTGATTCACATTGTTAAATGAGGCCATGCTGTATGCATCTATACACAGTGACTGTGAATGGGCATTACAGTCACCAAACTGTGAATGAGACTTGTAACCTTATCTCAGTGCTGGATGTGGCTCCCAGGTTGTGATGACAGGGGTCTAAGCTTTGGCGTGTATGAGATACAAAAATGTTAAAGAAACAAAGGAGGGGCGGCAGCCGCTCAGACCATTTTATAACTAACCTGGGAGGTGCACATTTGCAGGGCAATTAGGATACAAAAGTCTTAAAGGAGCCACAGCACTCAAACCAGTTAGCTTGCTGACCAACCTACAATCTGTCTCTAAACTTGGTTAAAAACAGATGGCTCGGTCACACACATCTGCAGAAGTATGCGTAAGCTGCACCACCAGCGCCAAGGTGCCCCTGTGAGGTGCAGTCCTAACTCTAATCTCTGAGAGCCCCATTTGGGACATACAATGCAATAGATAAATTGGGAGCAGGCTTACCTGAGGTTGCCCTAAACCTCAAGTGCAAGCCATGGGGTGGAAGGGTCAAAGACCTTGCAATACAGCCTAGACCCCACACCCCATGTGCTTGCACAAATTAAAAAGAAACAAAGGAGCGGTGGCAGCTGCTCAGACCATTTTATAACTAACCTGGGAGGTGCACGTTAGCAGGCAATTAGGATACAAAAGTCTTAAAGGAGCCACAGCACTCAAACCAGTTAGCTTACTGACCCACCTACAATTTGAGTGCTGTGGCTCCTTTAAGACTTTTGTATACATAAATGTTACATGATCACAGTCTTGCTGCCCTTATAGTAAATCCCCTTTTATTTTGGGGTAAGAAACAACTTTTTTTCTCTAGTGGTAGTGGATACCCCAATGTTATAGTTGTAACCCTGGGTATAATGAGCTTACGTAACAGATCTCTGTATTTCCCCAATGTATGTATGCTTAGTGTTCAACTGACAATTAAATGAAATGTCTGCCTCCTGCCAAGCTACTTCTAAGACTCACAGGTCTGCACTTCCTAGACCTGAAGACAGGAATTAATCTAAAAAGATACAAGAGACACAAAGTTCAGTAAGACAGCTCTAGCATACACTGGCATATCTAGGGAGAATAAGGAATTGAGGAATGCAAGTTGAGAGCATACAGGATAGGGAGGTGCAGCAGCAACTGGAGCAAAGCATCCTACATTCTTTTGAACCAGCTGGTTGAGAGGATTAATGCATGCAAAAAGTGACAAGTCCACCACTCGATTACTCCCATGGATTCTAAATTTGGGAGGACACAGACACGTAATCTAAACCCAACATGCTGTGGCACAGGACCCTCAGCAGATTAGTAACATGCTTCAAATATTGGTAAAATGTCTGTGGAAGGCTGCACAAGAAAAAGGTATGCTGCTAGAGCAGGGACAGCTGCAATAGCAAAAACTCTGGCACAATACTCACACAATAACACAATAATAAATGAGCAGTTGTTTGTAAGACAGGGTTTACTGGTAGCTATTAGCTATAAACCTGGGAAAATGCAACTGCAAGGTTGGCCATTTACAGAGATGCTAAGTCCCCCAATTTTTGGGGAGTCACCCGGATTTAACCCCACCTCACCAGCTCACTGGATGATCAGCTGATTTCACACTGTAGCTCAGCCTCTAGCAGAAATCCGGGAGACGCCTGAGAAAATCGGTTGACTTGGCATCTCTGGAAAGAGGCTGCGCTGTGGGTTGAAATAGTTGCTGCCACCTCTCTGAGCACAGGGCAGGCAGCATGCAGAGCGGAAACCAACTGTTCTCCACAAGCTCATAAATGATGTACAGTGAGCACAGGGTATCCATCCCTGAGGGCAGGAGAACTGACTATTTTGATGCTACATATCTGCAAAGCAGGTCACAAGCAGGTGAGATCTCTCAGCTGCTTGCTGTTTCCCTTGCTGTCGCTGGTCTGTGCTCTGTAGCTAAGCTGGCTTCCTATATTTTTGACCGGAGACCGGGAAAGTAGGCCCACATGTTTGTAATGCCCCTTTGTGTGAAAACTCAAGGGTCATCAAATAGTCTCTAGGGTCAGTGGTCTTCTTATTTGTGGGGAATCCCAATTTGGGATGCCCTGATTTGATTATCTAACTGGAGTGGGACCTACAGTATGGAGCCATGACAGTACATTTCTCCTCTGGTACAAAGGCATTTTCTAACTGGACACATAACATACCAAAATAGCAACAATAGGAAGATAAAACAAAAATGAGTCATAACTTAAATTGCGACCAAAAGCAGCAACCGCTGAGGCCCGCACATCAACCTTGTAAAACTTTAAAAAAGTGTGAACCGAAAACCAAGTAGCAGCCTTGCAAACTTGTTCAACAGAAGCCTGGTGCTGAAAAGCCCAGGACGCACCAACAGCACGAGTAGAATGAGCAGTAACACGAAAAGGGGGAACCTTCCCCTTAGCAGAATAGGCCCCAACAATGGCCTGACGAATCCATTTACTTATGGAAGATTTGGCGGGTGCCAAACCCTTTCTAGGCCCAGAAGGCACAACACAACGAACAACATCCAAAGAATGTAAAACCCTTTCCTTGTTATTACTAGGATTAGGGCACAATGAAGGAAGAACTATATCCTGATTTAAGTGGAAGGCAGACACCACTTTAGGAAGAAAATCTGGTTTAAAACGGAAAACCACCTTATCCTGATGCCTCTCATAATAAGGAGCCTGTATTGACAGGGCCGCCATTTCAGAAACCCGACGGACAGAGGTAATAGCAACCAAAAAGGCAACTTTCTGAGTGAGAATATGAAGAGGAACCTCCTGTAAAGATTCAAAAGGAGCCGCCTGCATAGCAGAGAGCACCAGACTAAGATCCCAAACTGGAAGTAGGAGCTTTCTAGGAGGCCGCACATGCGTGACCCCCTGGAAAAAAAATCTTAACCAAAGGGTGAAGAGCAAATGACCCTTGAAAGAAAATAGCCAAAGCAGAAACCTGCCCTTTCAAAGTACTAATCTGGAAGCCCAAATCCAGACTCCATTGCAGAAACTCCAAAATCCTAGGGATAGAAAATACCCTGCAAGGCAGGGACCTAGACTCACACCAGTCAATATAGGACCTCCAAGTCCTGTAATAAACCACAGAGAAAGACTTCTTTCTAGCTCTAACAAGAGTCAGAATGACAGCATCAGAAAGGCCTTCCTCCTTTAAGATGGAGATTTCAGCAGCCACGCCGTCAAAGCCAGCGTTGGTAAATTGGGGTAACAAAGTTGACCCCGAGTTTAAGAGATCTGGAAGAAGAGGCAGAGGCAACAGATCCTCTGCCAGCCTTGTGACCTCTGCGAACCACAGGCGTCTTGGCCACTTTGGAGCCACCAGAATTGCTGGTGCCCCTTCCCGAACCAACTTGCGCACCACCTTGCTTATCATGGAGAATGGGGGAAAAGGATACAGGAACCCCAGATCCTTTCCAGGCAAGAGACATGGCATCCACTGCCACTGCCAGAGGATCCTGGGATAGAGACACAAAGGCTGGAAGCTTGTGGTCATGGCGAGACGCAAAACAGGTCCAACCACAGTGTCCCCCACTTGTGAAAAAGGAACTGAAAGACCTCGGGGTTGAGAGACCATTCTCCCTGGCGAGCGCATGCTCTGCTCAGGGAGTCTTCCTCCACCTTCTCTATCCCCGGAATGTAAACTGCCGCTATGCAGGGAACATTGATCTCTGCCCAATAAAGGATCAGAGACGCTTCCCGGAGGGCACCCCAACTGCGAGTCCCTCCCTGGTGATTTATGTATGCAACTGCTGTTCGGTTGTCTGACCGAATCTGAACCGGCAAACCCCGCAAGAGATGAGTCAGTCGGAGCAGCACAAGACCAATGGCCCGAAGTTCCAATAAATTGATTGGGGAATGAGCCTCCAGAGGCCCCCACAACCCCTGAAACCGGTGTCTCCTCCAGATGCCCTCTCCAGCCCGTAAGGCTGGCATCTGTGGTGACCAACTCCCAACAAGGGGTCAGAAATGATTTGCCGTCCCTGAGATTGCTCGTAATCAGCCACCACTGGAGGGACTGCAGGACGAGGGGACAACAGACAAGTCCGATTCAAAGACAACGGGCGCTTGTCCCACTTCGCCAGGAGAAAGAGCTGAAGCGTCCTCATGTGGAACTGAGCAAAAGGAACCGCTTCGAGCGTGGCCACCATCAACCCCACTAATCTCATCCCCACGCGGATAGGCTGATGAGGATTGGACAGGAACAGATGAATTAAATCCGAAATCAGAACAATCTTGGACTGAGGAAGAAATACCCTGGCCTAAAGGGTATCCAGAATCAAGCCCAGAAAGGGAATCTCCCTTACGGGACAAAGAGAGGATTTGGCATGGTTTATCACTCAACCAAACCTCTCTAGTGTAGTCACCACTGTTCTGGTGTCCAGTTCCGTCTGATTGAAAGATGACGCTGTGATGAGCAAGTCGTCCAGCAATGGCATGATGCGAATGCCCTGGACCCTGAGAATAGCCATTAATCCTGCCGGGATCCTGGTAAACACTCTTGGGAATGGAGTGAGACTGGATGGAAGAGCCGCAAACTGAAAATGGTGGTCTTTTACTGTGAATCTGAGAAACCTTTGGTGAGCGGCAAAAATAGGAATGTGCAGATAAGCATCCTTGATGTCTATGGACGTCATAAATTCCCCCTGGTGGAGAGCGTCGATCGTTAAATGCAACAACTCCATGCGGAACCTTCGGAAACGTATAAACTGATTGAGTCGTCTCAGATCTAGAATAGGCCGAACAGAGCCGTCCTTTTTTGGGAAACGTTAATAGGTTGGAGTAAAACCCCAGACCTCTTTCCGCTGGAGGAACCTGGCGGATAACATCCGCCCCTGTACGATCACCGGATCTGCGGGCATCCGAGACCTGAAAAAATACCATTTTCTGAATACTCACCTGTAAAATGGGTATTATAAGTATGTCACACACCCCGCTTCAGATAGTCATTACACTTGGGTTATACTGACCTGTAGATGGCGATCTTGCAGAGATGTCAATAAAAAAAGGAAGGCCCTCCCAGTCCATAAATACCTGGTACCTCCAACTCATTCCCCAGTATTAGAACAGCAGTAAGGAAACAAAGGGACCAGGAAGATAACCAATAAAATAACCAATAGCAGTAAAAAGGTTCATATAAAGGATCCAGAATACCAAAGGGCGGGGTGAAGCGGGGTGTGTGACATACTTATAATATCAATTTTACAGTTGAGTATTCACAAAATGGTATTATTCTAAGTATGTCACACACCCCGCTTCAGATAGTCATTACACTTGGGACATCCAATAGCAGTGTCCATAAAGGGCGGGGATCCAAAAACAAGGCAACAATGCACAGCTTAAACCACTGCAGCTTGCAGAACTTTGCGGCCAAACACAGCATCCGCTGAAGCCCGCACATCAACCTTGTAAAACTTGGAAAAAGTGTGAACAGAAGACCAAGTAGCAGCCTTACAAACTTGCTCAACAGAGGCCTGGTGCTGAAAAGCCCAGGACGCCCCAACAGCACGAGTAGAATGAGCAGTAACACGAAAAGGGGGAACCTTCCCCTTGGCAGAATAGGCCCCAACAATGTGCCTGACGAATCCATTTACTAATGGAAGACTTGGCGGGAGCCAAACCTTTCCTAGGCCCAGAGGGCACCACAAAAAGGGCGTCAGTCCTACGAAAAGAGGGAGTAGCCACCAAATAGTACTTCACACAGCGAACCACATCCAAAGAATGCAAAACCCTCTCCTTGTCATTGCTGGGCTTAGGAAACAAGAAGGGTAGAACAATGTCCTAAGTAAGCGTAGAAAGTGCAATATCCTGCAAAGGTTCAAAAGGAAGACCCTGCAAAGCAGAAAGAACCAAATTCAAATCCCAAATTCAAATGCAAAGGCTTCCTAGGAGGCCGCAAATGCGTAACCCCCTGGAAAAAGGTCTTAACCAGAGGATGAAGAGCAAAAGACTTTTGAAAGAAAACCGCCAGGGCAGAAACATGCCCTTTCAACGTACTAAGCTGCAAACCCAGGTCCAGACCATGTTGCAGAAATTCCAAAACCCTAGGGATAGAAAACGCCCTGCAAGGCAAGGCCCGGACCTCACACCAATCAATATAAGACCTCCAAATCCTATAGTAGATGGCAGAGGAAGACTTCTTTCTAGCCCTAACCAGAGTCTGAATGACAGCATCAGAAAGACCTTCCTCCTTCAAGATGGAGGTTTCAGCAGCCACGCCGTCAAAGCTAGCGTTGGTAAATTGGGGTAGAGCAGTGGACCCTGAGTGAGCAGATCCGGCAGAAGGGGCGGATCTAACTGATCCTCTGCCAACCTTACGTCTGCGAACCAAACCTGTCTTGGCCATCTTGGAGCCACCAGGATTGCTGATGCGCCCTCTAGGGTCAGCTTGCGCACCACTTTGCCCACCATGGGAAACGGAGGGAACAGGTACAGAAACCCCAGATCCCTCCAGTTCAGAGACATGGCATCCGCTGCCAGAGCCAGCGGATCCCACGAGAGAGACACAAATGCCGGAAGCTTGTGATCGTGACGAGAGGCAAAGAGGTCCACCTCCAGAGTCCCCCACCGGTGGCAAAGCGACCAAAACACCTTGGGGCTGAGCGACCATTCCCCCCGGCGAGATGAGCACCTGCTCAGGGAGTCCACCAACGTGTTCTCCACTCCCGGAATGTACACCGCCGAGATGCATGGGACATTGCTCTGTGCCCAAGCCAGGATCAAAAACACTTCCCTGAGGGCACACCTGCTGCGAGTCCCTCCCTGGTGATTGATGTAGGCGACCGCCGTCCGATTGTCCGACCGAACTTGAACCGGTAGGCCCCGCAACTGATGAGTCAAGTGAGCCAGAACCAACCTGATAGCTCTCAGCTCCAGAACATTGATGGGATCGTGAGCCTCCTGAGGCCCCCACAGTCCCTGAAACTGAAGATCCTTCCAAAATCCCCCCCAACCTGACAGGCTGGCATCCGTGGTGACCGTCTCCCAACGAGGGGTCAGAAAAGATCTGCCCCTCGTCAGATTGCTTGGTGTCAGCCACCATGAAGGGAATGCCGCACCCGGGGGGACATCTGAAAAGACTGATCCAATGACAGCGGGGACCCGCCCCAGGCCGCCAAGACATGGAGCTGGAGCGTCCTTGTGTGAAACTGGGCAAAGGGAACCGCCTCGAACGATGCCACCATCAATCCCACCAGTCGCATGCCCAGCCAGATGGACGGGTGAGGAATGGATAGGAGACGCTGAGTCAACTCCTGAATCAGAAGAACCTAGGGCCGGGGGAGGAACACCCTGGCCTGAGAAGTATCCAGATACATTCCCAGGAACTCCACCACAGTCCTGGTATCTAGCTCCGCCTGGCTGAGAGAAGAAGCCACAATAAGAAGATCGTCCAGATAAGGCACGATGCGGATACCCTGGGCTCTGAGAAGGGCCATCACCCCCCGCTAGCACCTTGGTAAAAACCCGTGGAGCCGAGGTGAGGCCAGACGGAAGAGCCACAAACTGGAAATGACGATTTTCTACAAAGAACCTAAAAAATCTCTGGTGTGCCGGAAAGACTGGGATATATAGGTAAGCATCCTTGATGTCTATGGACGTCATGAAGTCCCCTTGACGAAGTGAGTAGATGGCTGAACGCAGAGATTCCATGCGGAACTTCCGGGGACGGACGAACCTGTTGAGTATCTTCAGGTCCAGAATGGGACGAACTGAACCATCCTTCTTGGGCACCGTGAACAGATTGGAAAAGTAGCCCAGGCCCCGGTCCGAGGGGGGCACCGGGCAAATGACAGCCATGTCCAGAAGATTTGCCACTGCCGCCCGTAGCCCCTGCGCTGCCAGAGGATCTGACGGCACCCGAGACCTGAAGAATCTGGGAGGGGGCCGGAACTCGAACTCCAGTTTGTAACCGGAAGACACCACTTCCCGAATCCATCTGTCCGAGACTTCTTGGTCCCAGACCCGGGAGAAGAGTTGCAGCCGTCCCCCCACCCGCAAGGGTGAGGGTGCCCCCTCACTGCTGAGCCGGCTTGGCAGCGGCCTTAGGCTTAGAGCCCCAGCTGAGTCCTGGATGGGCACGACCCCTGCCCCGGTTCCAGGAATCACCTCTGGATGAGGGGAAGGCCAATCCCCCTGCCAACTCTGGCCCTACGAAAGGAAGGAATGAAGGAAGCTGCCCCCCCAAAGGGAAGACACTGCTTCTTACGCTCAGGTAACTTACCACCCTTTGCAACCGAATCCAATTTTTCTCCAAAGAGCCCACAAAGGGAAGGGCCGTAAGCGACTTTTTGGACACAAAATCAGCCGCCCACTGGCGTAACCAAACGGACCGCCGGATAGCCACAAGCAAGGCTGAAGTTCTGCTACACATCACCAATGTGTCATCCAAGGCGGTCAGCACAAAAGACAAAAACAACTCGCATCGCTTAAGGGCGGTAAACTCCTCACTAGCCGGGTCAAGCCCGGAAGAGGTCAACAGTCCTCTAACCACCGACCTGGCAGCTACCAAAAAAAGCGCTGAAGCACAAACCGGCCGCAAGGCCGACCCAACACTGGCAAAACCATGACAAGCCATCTGGTCCATGCGTTTATCCTCACCATCCTTGAGAGCAGTGCAGTCCGGAAAATGCAGGATTGAGGTGCTGGACAACCCCAAAACAGGAGCATCCACCTCGGGAGGGGACGACCAGTGCTTCACCGCGTCCACCGGAAAGGGATATTTTTTGTCCCAACCCGGAGGAACACCCGGAAGCCGAGTAGGCCTCTCCCATTCCTTGAGAATAATGCCATCAAAATGCTTTTGATAAGGAAATTTCCAAGCGCAGCTTGGTCACCTCAAGGAACTCCCCCTTCAGCGGAGGAGCCGCCTCGGGGGGAGAAATAGCCAGGACCTCAACCATATGAGCCAGGACCTTAGAGGTATCCAGGGAATCACCCTGGCCCTGCTCGGTATCAGCACCCACAAACTGCTGATCATCGGAGCCCTCAGACTCCTCAAACAGCTTCCCTTCCTCAAACGGGGAAGACCAATCCAGGGAGTCAAACTCCTTCATATCAAAGGCCTGCGTGGCTCTATACAAATGTTTTCGCTTTGCCATGGCCTTTTTGGCAACAGCACTGGAAAACAATTTTTCAAGATTGGCCAATCTGGCACACACCTCAGATTGCGACTCCCCACCCATGACCGCATCACATGGGGTACGTATCAAGTGAGGGGGAGACGAAGAAGAGACTGGCGGAGCAGAACCAGACGCCTGAGATCCAGACTGCCGCGTAATAGACCGCTGCGCACAGGGTACACAAAGAAATACATCATTCCCCGCAAGGGATACCCCACACCCCAACACAGCCTGGATTGCCCCGAGGGGGGCACAAGCCCATTATCCGGGGGAGCCACCATATGGTGATTTTTTATATTTAGGCACAATGCCCAGAGGGAATTACGCAATAATGCAACCCGGGATGCCCCTTTAAGTCCCGCGTGGGAGGAATTTACAGAAACCCTAATTTTAACCAGGGACCCTAGGACCGGGGGAGCCCCCCTTTAATAGGACAATGGTCCACCTGGAACACACAAACAGACACAGCAATCAGACCTCAGTGACATGTCCAAAGGGGTTAATAAACAAGCATTGCCAGCAGCCCCAATAAGGAGCATGGAATATATGCAGACATATCTAAGAAAGCTAATGGGCCCACAGGCCACTCACCGACCAAGGCCTCACACGCACACTGAAGGGGAGGAAGGCGCGTAAGCAGAGGAAGAAGGAGGGCGGGCCGGCGCGGTTTGCGCGTCGTGCCCGGCCCCGCCCCTCCCCCGTCGCTCCCGGCCAGAAGCCGGGACCTGAACAGCAGTGCCAGCAGCACGGGGGCGGGCCATAGGCAATCGTGCGAATGCCCGGCCCCGCCCCCCCGCGCCTGAGGGGAAGCACCCCCCCCTTTAAGGGAATCCGGGAGAGGGGGAAACCACGCTAGAGTGGAAGGGCCAAGGGACGGGGCATCCCAAACCGGGATCACCAACCCGGTTAACCGCCTACCCCTTGTTATGGGGTCTCACGGAGGAGCGTAGCTCCTAAGCACCAAGGGTGCCATCTACCTTTGCCAAGGCAAGGAGGCAAGTACAATAACGTAAAGGGATCCGGCCAGAAATAGATCAGATAGAGGGCCGGAAGTCACCCCAGCTACCTTGCAAGGAGGAGACATCCATCTTCTGACTTGCTCGCCGTCTGCAGAGATGAAAGACGGGGGGATGAGTGGGAGGTACCAGGTATTTATGGACTGGGAGGGCCTTCCTTTTTTTATTGACATCTCTGCAAGATCGCCATCTACAGGTCAGTATAACCCAAGTGTAATGACTATCTGAAGCGGGGTGTGTGACATACTTAGAATATCTGGGAGGAGGCCGAACCTCGAATTCCAGCTTGTAACTGGAGGACACAACTTCCAGAATCCATCTGTCTGATAGCTCTTGACCCAAGCCTGGAAAAAAGAATCGCAGCCGTCCCCAACCCGTACAGGTGAGGGCGCCTCCTCATTGCTGGGCAGGCTTGGAAGTGGACTTGGGCTTAAATCCCCAACTCTGACCTGGACGGCCATGTCCTCTTCCTCTGTTCCATGCAGTCCCCCTTGGGGCTGAAAAGGGCCGATCCTCTGCCCGTTCTGGAACCACGAAAGGAAGGGTTAAAAGGAAGCCGATCCCCGCGAGGAACGACGTTGCTTCTTACGCTGAGGCAATTTGCCTCCTTTAATGACAGAATCCAACTTCTCACCAAAGAGGCGTAATCCCCCAAAGGGAAGCGCTGTAAGCGACTTTTTTGCCACCGTGTCAGCCGCCCACTGGTGTAGCCAAATAGACTGCCGAATCGCAACAAGCAAGGCAGAAGTTCTGCTACACAAGACCATGGAGTCATCTAAAGCAGAAAGTACAAAAGACACAAATAAATCACATTGCTTGAGAGCGGAAAACTCATCAGAGGCTGGATCAAGCCCTGAGGTATTCAATAGGTCTCTAATAACAGACCTAATAGCGATTGCCATAAGTGCCGAGGCACCCACAGGCCGCAAGGCCGAGCCAACGCTAGCAAACGCATGGCAAGCCAATTGTTCAATACGTTTGTCCTCCCCATCCTTTAAGGGAAGTAGATTCCGGAGAATGCAAAACAGAGGAATTGGACAAACTGAGCACAGGTGAATCCACCACAGGGGGGATGACCAACGCTTACAGTGTCTGCAGGAAAGGGATATATTTCTTTCTTTTTTTTTTATATCCCAGCCCAAAGGACTGCCAGGAAGCCGCACAGGCTTTTCCCATTCCTTAAGAATGATAACTTCAAAATGTTTCTGATTAGGAAATTCAAAATGAGGCTAGGAGGCTCAAAAGAACTCCCCTTTCTGAGGAGGGACTGCTTCTGGAAAATTGATAGCCAAGACCTCATATAATTGAGCAAGAGCTTTAGGGGTGTCAAAATTCTCCCCTTCACCTTGTTCAGCGTCAATACCCACAATTGCTGAACATCTGAAACATCCGATTCTTCAAAGAATTCTCCTTCTTCAAGCGGAGAACAATCAAAAATGCTCGCTACAGTCAAGCTCATTTGCCTCAACGGCCAGAGCGAAATGTTTTCTTTTAGCTGAGGCCCTCTTGGCCACCGAGCTAGACATTTATTTGTTCAATGTGAGCCAATCAGGCACATACATCAGAAAGCGACTCTCTACCCATGACAATATTACTGGGGGTATGAACAAGACAAGGCGGCGTGGGGGAAGAGGCAGGAGCCACCTACCCTGAGGCTTGGGCCCCTTACTGCTGCATTATAACCAATTGAACACAAGATACACAAAAAAAATGCGTTATCCCCAACAAGGGATGCCCCACATCGCAAACACTGCCGAGTCTGTCCCGCAGGTACTGAAAAGCCAGTATCCTGAGATGCGTCCATATGGTGTTTATTAAAATACTAAATTTTTTTATAGTCGCCCAGTATATGGGATTTTTACAGCCGAAGCTACCCGGGATGCCCCTTAATAGTCCCTAGGTGGGAGGATTTTTTTTTTTTTGAAATTCTTTATTTTTCTTTCTCTTTTTTCTTTTTACATATACATCTATGGTGCAATTACCAAAAAAGCAAAATTTCATCAACAACCATATAGTATATAATCACAAACCAGAGAAATAGAATGCTAATATTAGTATTGTAATGGGATATCTAAAAAAAAAAAAAAAAAAAAAAAAAAACGAACAAGAAAATACCTCATTTCTACTAAACAAATTACTTATATTTCCTATCTACCTCGGTGGGGCCACCGGCGAGGATTCAAATACCGACCCTCACCAGCCGTCACCGCCTGGAATAAGAGTCTCATTTTACAATTCTATAGCCTGTTTTATACAAAAAAAACCCCATTCAGAACTTATATGATTTCTATGATTTCAGCTAAGTAAGAAAAGGAAAAAACAAACAAAAAGAGAAAGAAATATTTTATACCCAGGTAATATAGAGTAATAGAAAAAGAAAACAGGGAAAAGAAAAAAGAAAAAAAAGAAAAAAGAAAAAAAAAAAAATTAGGGGGGGGGGAGGGGGAGTTGAACCAGGGGGGGAAACCATCCCCCAGTATCTACTAAGCTTATCCACGGCTTATTTCTAATTATCACTTCATTATCTAGAGGCTATATCTTAAGCTAAGGCAAGTCAGTCATCGGCTATTTCAGGGAGACTAGGAAGAGGATGGGAGGGGGAGATCAACAATCATTAGTTGCTTAAATCTTACCGTCTCTCTAAAGAGGAGCCATGGCTTCCATGTCTGTTGATATTGCATTGTGGTCTCTTGGACCACAGCAGTGAGCTCCTCCATTTCCCGAATATGATTAATCTCCCCTATCCAATCCTCCACCGAAGGAACTGCTTCCGAACTCCACAACCTAGGTATCATTGCCTTTGCTGCATTAATAAGATGTCTCAAAAGAGATCTCTTATAGTTCTTCAGGGGTATATCCGTCAAATGTAAAAGAAATAAAGAGGGGTCCTGAGCTATCGGTCGTCCCAAAATCTCACTAGAGATATCTGCCACTGCATGCCAAAACGGAGCGACTTTTGGGCAATCCCAGAAAATATGGAAAAAACTACCGACTGCTCCTCGACATCTCCAGCACTCGATGGAATGAGTCAGGGAAAAACCATGCAGCCTCTTCGGGGTATAATACTACCTTGTGAGATACTTGTAGTTAGTTTCCTGGACTTTAGAAGACACTGAAGTGTTATGTGTGGCCCGGAAAATAAATTTCCATTGGTCTTTCGTAAGATGCCTATCCAGGTCCCTCTCCCAGTCCGCACAGAATCGAGGTGTTTCATCCTCTCCATCATCCCCCAACAGGGCATACAATTTAGAAATTAAATGTGTAGGGGGATCGCCTTCTCTTATTAATCGCTCATAAGGTGTTAGGGGTCTAAGGAACGCTTGTCTGGGTCCTAAGCTCAAGAGAAAACTTTGGAAGATAAACAGGAGCCACTGATCAAATAAAGGCGTATCCCAGTTATCCCTTAAGTCACCCAATTGTGCCCATCCTGCGGGTAAAATAAAATGCAATCCTCTTGGGATCCCCCTTTCCTCAAAGCTCTTACGAAGGCGAGGAAGTATACCTACTGGGAGAGATGGATTATGCACCAATGGTATCAGAGGGGTTGGCCATGGAGATATCTCTTTTCTATCTCTTAGCTTATCAAAAATTCCAAGCGTAGTAGAGATAAGCGGATGGTCTCTGCATAAGATCTTCCCTGTTCTAATCGCCCATGGAACATCTTTTAATGGGGTATGAAGCCAGGATGCCTCTAAGGTCACCCATTTCTTCTTTGTGGCTTGGTGGTGCCAATCTAAGATACGTTGAAGATGAATAGCGCGCCAATATCGCAACAGATCTGGACAAGCGAGTCCTCCTAGCTGTTTATTTCTAAACAGAAGCCGAAGGTTCAATCTGGGTTTGCGCCCCTTCCAAATGAATTTAACAAACAGTGAGTTAAAGGACTTAAAATATGCCCTAGGGATCCAAATCGGTAGGGTCTGGAGTAGATATAAGATCTTTGGTAATACATTTTAAGAATGCTAATTCTTCCTAGCCATGTGAAGGTGGGTAAGTCCCAGTTCGCAAGGTCATTTTTAATTTTAGAAAACAAGGGGCCAAAATTTGCTGCATAAATCTCGTTTACTGTTTTCGTAATCTTAGTACCTAGGTATGTAATAGCTGAGGGAGGCCATCTAAAAGAAAAAGATGTTCTCAGCTGGGCCTCCATTTCTGAGGGAAGATTCAGCCCCAAGGCCTCTGATTTGTCATAATTTATTTTCAAAAAAGAAAATCTGCCAAATTGCTCAAATTCCCTCAGCAAAACTGGGAGTCCAACTATCGGGTTTGCAAGGAAAAACAAGAGATCATCGGCATATGCTGAAATCTTGTGTATGGATGATTTTACCGAAATCCCCTGTATATCTCCTCGCCCCCTAATTCTACACAAAAAAGGCTCCATAGACAGAACAAAGATCACTGGGGAAAGGGGACATCCCTGTCTAGTACCATTTCTAATATCTACCTGTTCTGAAAGAGTGCCATTTACCTTAATCCTAGCCGAAGGGTCTGTATATAAAGCCATAATCATCTGTAGGGCTTTAGGTCCTAAGCCGATATACTCTAACACTGCCCTAATATATTGCCAATTCACCCGGTCAAATGCCTTTTCGGCATCGGTGGACAGAAAAATAGCCGGTTCTCTAGTTCGTTCAATCTTATGCAGCAAATTCAGCACCCTGGTTGTATTATCCCGAGCTTCTCTACCTTGCACAAAACCGGACTGGTCCCCATCCACAAGCATCGGAAGCATCCCTGCCAATCTATTTGCATATAATTTTAAATCTACATTTAATAATGAAATAGGCCTATAACTTCCGCATGAGAGCGGGTCCTTTCCCGGCTTCTGAATTATCGTCACATGAGCAGATAGTACCTCACTTGGGATCTTAGCCTGATCGGAGGATATGGTTAATGAGTTAAAGGCCGTGAGAAAATGCGGGGCCAGAAGCGTAAAAAATTGCTTATAATATGCTACCGTAAATCCGTCTGGCCCCGGCGCTTTTCCACTAGGGGAGCCCTTGACCGCTAAACTCAATTCCTCCATAGATATTGGGATTTCCAATCTCTCTCTCTCTCCCCCGCCCCGGGTTTAGGCATACCAGATTCCTCTATATACCTCTTTATCAATTTTAATTGATCCTGATCAGGTGCTACTCCTTCAGGGTGGATATTATATAGCTTCCGATAAAAGGATTGGAAAGTCTTAGCTATATCCGATGTACTATGTAGTTTTTTTTGTTGCCCATCGACAATAGCTTCTACAAAGTTTAAAGTTTGTTGTTTCTTAAGGGCCCTTGCCAACAGCGCACTGCTTTTGTTCCCCCATTCAAAATAAAGCCTTCTGCAGCGCTTTATAATATAAGCCGCCCTTAAGGACAGAAGGGAGTTCAATGTTGATCTGGCCTCAGTGAGTGCCAGGAGGTTGCTTTTTGCCAATGATGCTTTATGCACTTTTTCTAACTCCTGGACTCTTTCTATTCGTTTCTGTAACTCCTGCTCTCGCTCCCTCTTCTTCTCAGTGGCGTGTCTAATAAACAAGCCTCTAATGACTGCCTTATGAGCCTGCCAATTGTTGAACGGAGAAGTGTCTGTGCTTTTATTAATTTCAAAATAATTTTTGATAATGTTCTGGAACTCTTGAATTAGGATCTCATTTTGCAATAGGGATTCGTTCAATCTCCATGTCCACACTTTCTTTGGGCCCCCAGTTAAAGTAATAGTGAGGGTCACCGGTGCGTGATCCGACAAAGCCATAATCTCTATATTGGAGTTGACCACCTGCGGTAATAAGCTATGCGACACCAGCACGTAGTCAATTCTGGAATACGTGGCATGTACTGAGGAATAAAAGGAATAATCTTTGGTATTAGGATGATTAATACGCCACGAGTCGCACAGCTGAGCCTTATGAAGGGCTTTCTTAATTCTTTTTAATGCCACATATGCCAGCGCCGACCGCCCCATTGATGTATCCAATAATGGATCTAGTGCCACATTTAAATCTCCCCCGAGAATAATAGGGCCTTCTTGTACTTCCGTAAGTTTGTTCAAAAAACCCTCAAGAAAGGTCACCTGCCCAGAATTGGGGACATATACTACTGCTAAGGTATAATTTTTATTAAACAGAGAACCCTTAAGAATCAGATACCTACCTTGCTCGTCTGCTATCCTATCCGTAACCCGAAAGGGAGTATTTCTAGCAATCAATATCGCCACCCCTCTTGCCGTAACATCTGGCGCATTACTTGTGTAAGATTGGGAGAAGGACCTGGAAGACAGTTTAGGGGCCACACCACCTCTAAAATGTGTCTCCTGGATGAATGCAATATTTGCTTTAAGCCTAGTTAGTTCCTGAAATAATTTCGATCTTTTCAGTGGGGTATTTAATCCCCTGGCATTAATCGATATCGCCTTGAGCTTTTGCATAGAAGAGGAGGCTACGTCGTTCATCATTCGCACCCCCCGTGGCCTATTTCTACTACTGGACATGCTAATGATTTTTGAGGGTAACACCCTGGTTCAAAAAAAAAAAAAAAAAAAGGGGAAGGAGAAGAAAAGAAGAAATAGATAAGCAAAAAGAAAAACCCACTTTATTAAAGAACTATCCGTTAATCACCGGAACGGGCACTGCCCGTGCCGAAATTTACACTAGGGTCCTTCCCGGAAAACGGGACCATGGCCGGCAAACCGACTCTAATCCTCGGCTCCCGGTGCCCTAGAAATGTAGGGACAAAGAGACCACAATCCGGGAACATCCACAGTGCGGACAGTGGTCAAAAAATTTACCGGCACGAAGCCAGCGCCCGCTCCCGGCAACCATACTATCAAAAAGATAGCTATATATGTCATTAAGCTTTTATCATTTATTAAACCTAAGAGCCCAAAATGCTCCATTTATCATATCAAAGCTCTACTCTACTGCCCATCTAACCAAAAAACCCACTACCATATCATCACACCCTAATAACCAAATTCGAGGGCATTTTTTTTTTTTTTAATAGGGTAGCCTAAGTGTTAGATCCTTGCCCCCAAGACCAACAAAACATTGTCATCATGACCATCAAGACCACGGCCCCTATCATGTGATCATACGAGCTGCGCTCACAAAAAAAAAAAAAAACAACCTTCCCTATTTAAGCCTTATATAGAGGGGAACCCTTAGCCACCCCCCCAGCCCAGAACAGAGGCCGCACCCCCCCCCCAGTATGTACCCCACCCACCCATCACATATGCAATTACACAGGCGGAGATCCGCTGCGACTCGTGATCCACCCCCCATGTAGCACCTAGGCCAATCCTAGTCCATGTGGCTCCCCGGCGGGGACCATAATCAACCAGAGACTATGCACCGGCGAACTGCGCCAGGCAATAACCCCTCGGGCCGGGGCTATGGAGGAGTGTGGAGGACCGGGAGGCATCTCGCGCACACCGTCGCGCAGTCCAACCCCTCCCAGTTGATACCTTACACCGCGTCTAGCCGGGACACCAGCGACGGGCGCCGAACCGTCGGCCCAGAAGAGGACCACCCCACCCAACACTCTCGTGCATCAGGGATGTCAGTGGGGCCCATGCACACCGAGTTCAGCCCCACTGATTAAGCATCCAGTGAAATAACATATAAGTGTTTAATAGTGTAGAAAGTATGCTGTACACAGTGAATCAATCAAGTTAAGAAAAAAAAAAGAGTGTAGAGGTGGCAACGCATGCCATCTAGAAAAGTTGTGTGAAATAAAAATGTGCATACAACCGAGAATAAGTGCATGTAGCGTAAAATTAAATAAATAACTCGAGTGTACAAAGTGGGGGGGCCCTCCCCCGGGCCGCCCGCCCGACGCCCCCCACCGGTCCCGGGTCCAGACACATCACCCGACACCATCCGAACAGCTCCAGACCACCCGACCATGCGCGCTCAGCCCCCTCCGAACCCCCCCCCTCCCTACCCTCCATTGACTTCGGCACCATCTTCCAGCGCACCACCCCCACCCATCTCCGGTCCCCCCCACGTCACTCGGTCCCACGGGTCAGGACGGCCCCAGCGCCACCCATGCCAACCCTAGTGCACACCAATCCCTCCCTTGCTCTCATCACACGCATACCGCACGAATGGCGTCCGTATCACGAGAGGGTGAAATGCGCGGCCTCCACCCCGGGCCCGTGGGAACAGGTCTGGGGCCCTTCCCTCCTCTGACCCATGCAAACTGGGAATACAACAGAAAAATAATAAAATAAATAATAATAATAAAAAAAAAAAAAAAAAAAAAAGGGATGGAGGATTTTAAACAAGGACCAGGAGTATGCAAGGAAGAAATGACAGTAAATAAAAAAGATTTCCCTTTAGTATAACTAAAGGGTACTCACAGTGACCACAACGGCCCAGTGACAGCCCTGCGACCAATCGATATAAGAAAAGCCCAGCAGTGGCACCAACGCAGCAGCCAGGACCAGTGGAGGCCAGCACCAGAACAGGAACCAGCAAACCACATGTCAAACAGGAAGAGGAAGCAGAAATGCGACGCCGACTCGAAGCCCCGCCCACCACCTAGCACTGCTCAGAGAGCAGAGGGCGAGTCAGCCAAAGACAATAGCATGACATCATAGAACGGGGCCGAACGAAGAGAGGGAAATTTAAAAAACCCCAAACAGGTATGTCACTTTCTTATCCTTTGCTTTTTTTTTTTTTTTTTGGCATAGGCCAAAAGATACTCCCTGAATAAAGATCCCCCCCCCCCCCTTCACCCCAGCAGGGTCCAGGAGGGCCAAAAGGGGGGAAAACAATAAGCACCCAATAGGCACAAGGAGATTTAAAAGGGACGGATTCCGCCTACCCCTTATTTGAGGTCTCACGGAGGGAGCAAGCTCCCATATACACCCAAGGGTGTATCTACCTTTGCCCGAGCCCATCAGCCAAGGCTGGGAGGCATAACATACATATCACAATACAAAAATGTGGCTTCAAGCAGAAATAGAAAAAGGCCGGGCGTAACCAGGCTACCTGCAGGAAGGAGAGTCATCTTCGAGAGAATGCTTCGCCGACTGCAGAGACGAAAAGACTGAGGAATAGTGGGAGGTCCCGGGTATTTATGGACCAGGAGGGGTTCCTTTTTCTCATGTCATCTCTGCAAGATCGCCCTCTTAAGGCCGGTATCCCAAGTGTCATGAATGTTGGAAGCGGGGTGTGTGACATACTAGGAATATATGCTCCATGCTTAGAAATGGTCCCCGATGTACATCAAGTGCTATGTATGCACTGCTAAAACAGCCATTCAGGGGTGAAATTTGTTGTGCAAGCTTTGTGTACCTTGCACATTTGGAAGCCCACATTGTGGATCTAAAGAAGCAACAGGCAATGTTAAGATAACCTGGAAAGGTGTCTGCTGCTTACTGAGCAGGCACTCCCTGGGTAGGAAGATGGGGAGGGCGGTAGCAAAGGGGGGGGGGCAGGAAAAACAGGATAATGAGGCAAGTAGCTGGGTAACAGTTAGAAGGCAGGGAAAAAGTAGGGAGGCTAGCCCTGAGCAGACACCCCCAACATGTTTTCCCAGTTGGCAGATGTGGAGGCTGTTAACTCTGGGGTGGCAGTACTACTTCAGTAAGGAGAAGGGAAATGGGAGTACAGAGCAGGCAATACAGGTACTGCTGCTTCTTGGGCCAAGAGTTCGACATACCACAGATCAGGATTATAGACTAAATAACATAGGACTTAGGCCACAAGGACTTAGGCCACAAGCGTGAAGCAGGAACCTCAACTTTAGTATTCTCAGAAACACTACCAGTACCAAGTATTCAGTGGGCTACTGTTTTTTATGGGAGGTTTTAGGGAGGCGCTGCACCTACATGGGGAGGGTGCATCTGCCCTTGGGGAGAGAATGGCTAAAAGATTGCAGAATAAAAAACTAAGAATTGGGAGGAGGTGGAAGGAGCACCACCACCAGGGGGAAGGTGGGAAAGAAAGAGAAACTGAGGGTAGAAATGGAACTGGGGGTAGGGAAAGGCAAATATAGTATATGGGGCAGCCAAATGGACATTATAAGAAATCACCAAACTAATTTTAACTGCTAAACTGTAATCGTGACACGGCTAGATGAAAGCCATGACTGGCAGTAACCCTACATGGTTGTTGTGTTCTTAGGAGAGGTAAAAACCGTAAGGTGGGTGGAGTCTGCTTATTTATCTACAGCCCCCATTGCGGGAGGATATATGTGAGAGAAATGAACATGTGGAATCTATACATGTAGAAATACATGGAGAAAAAATAAAATAGGGATTGGGGTTTGCTACAAGCCTCCAGATATAACAGGATCCATAGAAAATGTGCTACTAAGACAGATAAAGTTGCTAATTTAAATTTGATTTAAAGAGGACCAAAACCCACCCTGGAGTCTATGAGACTCATTTGTGAATGGCCGGTTCGGCCAAGCTTCCCATTTGAAGGTAGTGGGGGATGCGGCCTGCCAGTGTGCCCGGATTCCGCTGATTGGGCGAGCAGCCTTTCCATGCACCGTAGGACCAGGAAAAGTGAGTTTGTTCGAGCAACCTGGGGGGTTTCACACAGCACATGATTGGGGTGCCCTGGGGGCAAGGACCAAAACTTGGTCCACTTTAAGTGGAGTTATTATTGGGGACTTTACCCAGATGAAGATTGGGAATCTAAAACATGTGGATCTCAGAAATCTAAAAGATTTCTGTCTATAATAAGAGATGGCTACCTTTCCCAACACCCAAGTACAGGTCGGGGGCACCTTGGAAACAGTGATTATAACATCAATATCCTCTTATATCTCACTAGGATTCCTTTTCAGCGAGCCACAAAAACAAAACAAACATTTAAAGTGGACCAAAACCCAGGATTTTGACTATCCTAGGTTTTGGTCCTTTCCCCCGATCAGGGGTGCCCCACTGTCTGAAACCCCCAGATCGCCGGATCCTGGTCTTATGGCACATGTGCGGCCGCTCGTCCAGTTAGCGCACTCTGAGCCACTGGTCTAAGCCTTCTCCTAAGGACAGCGTCTCTGAGCACGCTGGTGGGCGCATTCCCTGCTTCCCTCTAACAGGGAGCATACCCCCGCGCCAGCCATTCGCAAATGACTGGCACGGGCACGCACCCTGCTCGTGCATGCGCAGTTGGACTGGGAAGCAAGGTAAGTGAATGGGGAAACCTGGGGGGTTTCACACAGCAGGGCATCCCAATTTTGGATGCACTGGGGAGGCAATAGATTGTGCTGTAAAGAACAGATAAAGGTGGCAAAGCTGGAGATGGAGCAAAGATAACCCCAAACAAAATGTTCTATAGTTATAGAGACAGTAAAAAATACAAACCAGAATGTGTGCCCCACCGAAAAGCAAGGGAATAATACAACTCTGTGAAGTACTCACCTGTAGAGTTGGTATTATACGCAGACAGCACGTCCTGCTCCAGACATAGTCCTTACATGTGGGTATACCCCCGCCTTCAGCGCCGTGCACTGCAGAATCATGAAGAAAACAAGCTCCTCCCGGCCCTACATATACCGAGGGACCTCCCACAAATCCCCAGCATTGAAAAGCAGTGAGAGAAGAGGCCAGGAGGAAAACAACCACCCAGAGACTGGCAATAATATCCAAGATAATAATCACCACACAGGGGATCCAGAACAAGGTGAATCAGGGTGGGGTGGAGCAGGACGTGCTGTCTGCGTATAATACCAACTCTACAGGTGAGTACTTCACAGAGTTGTATTATTCTAAGCAGACAGCACGTCCTGCTCCAGACATAGTCCTTACATGTGGGACATCCAATAGCAGTGTCCATAAGTAGGGTGGGATCCCCATGAAAAAAGGCACAGCCAACCGAAGCAGCGCTATCGCCTGTAACCTTGCTACCAGGAGCAACTAGAGCAAGGCTCTAACTTAACTTATGAAGCCTTACAAGGCTAATGAAACACGAGCAGAGAACTAGTCAACCTGCTCAACAACCAAGTGCATAAGGCCCAAACCAAGCACCGGTAGAAGAAATCCAAACCAAGAGAGAAGAATGAATCTCCCTTAACAGACAGGCCAGAGTAGCAGCCTAACCATGCTACTAACGATAACAGGGTAGCCATGGCAACCACAGAACCTTTCCCGTCAGGGAATACGAACCCTGGTCTCGGCGAGACCAACGTAATACTGAACACGAGCTAACAAGGCTCCTCAAGAGCCAACATGAAAATCAGGAGCTCAGAAGGGCAACCAGCCAAGCAAGACCCTTCCAACAGACTCCCATACACATGGGAGTAACCAGATCCTGCTGCAAGAAGGATGGTGACGTCTATAAGCCCAACGGGCATAGCCCCAACCCTGGACAGAAGGCAGTCCAGAGGTTCCCAACGCCTATTGAGGGATACAGATCCCTTTTAAGCTCAGAGAAAGCAGAACCCCAGTCCAAAGACCATAGGTTCTGGAATTGAAAAGAATAACAACCCTCCGCCTGGACTCAAGCTTGGTGCAAGGCGGACACATCCTCGCCAGACGGTGTACAGATATAAAGAGCTGTAAAAAATATAAAAAGGACTAGGCTAAGAAGCCATCTCCTATGGCACGCCCCAGACTGAGGCACCCGCCCCGAAAGAGTCATCTGAGGCAGGAAACAGTTCAGACAAGAACCTGAATAAGACCCAGGGAAACCCTTAGCAGGGCAACAGGATAAGCAACCCCCCCAAGGGAGCTTAGAATTCTCAGGGGAATGCGCCTGAGCCACCCCTGAGGAAAGCTCAACACCGAAGCTTGCAACTAGTCTCTACCGAGGACAAACAGGGCGAGCCCTGGAACCTCTCAAGGAACTGAGTTGGGAGACCAACTCCAGCCATGCCATAAGAACTCTAGTACCCCATGGGTAAGACCTCATTCCATAGGGAATAGAGAGCTAGTCCCAGCCATCCAACTAGGGTGCCAACTCCCAACATAGCTGGTAGAAAAGGGAGAGGGATAAAAAGGGGAGGGATCTAGACCCGATCCTCCAAAAAGAAGAGACACCCAGAGGGAACATTTCTGATAGAGTGAATAATGATCGTCCAAACCCTGTGAAGGGAATGACATAGTAAGGAGCCTAACTAGGCATAACAGCCCACATGAGAGGGCACACCGTACAACTGTTTCCAGCAAAAAATGCGAACCAAACCACACAGGGCCACTCATGGCCCCCAGTGCAACAGTTCACCCTTGCCACAGCAAGCCTGTGCAGAACCCCACCTAGCAGGGTGTAAGCAGGGTCAGACAAAGGGTAGAATACCCAGACAAAAGGCCAGACTAGGTCACCGTGACCAGGGCCAGAGAGTCCTGGGACAATGACCCAGGGCAACGAATTAGGACCTTAACCAGGACAGAGTCTCTGTAACAGTCACAGGGCCACGGCCCCAACCAGTAGGATCATTGAGACACTAGGGAAGGCCCTCCCAGCACAGTAGGACAGCCAACGAGCCAATACCAATGAAGCGCAAGGAGTGTAAAAACCTCCACTGGATCAGAACCAGACCCTACAAGAAGGGTCAACCTGTTCCGAGACATCTCGGATAAAACTGTGACAGGCCACTGACCAGACAGGCCAAGGCCTAAGGGAAACAGACCAGCAAGCTAGGGCCCGACAAGGCACAATGTGATGATCTACCAATGGTATGAAAATGGCCCCCCCTAAAGGGGCCCCCCTTAGGTACCTCAGGGAACTTCATAAGGAATAGAACCCCTTTAGTGACCCTACCAGACCTGGTCCCCATGGCGACCATCTACAGGGATAGCAAGAAGGAAGTGATGTCATCAACAGCTTCCATGAGTAGACCAACCATAAGGGAGCCCCCATAAAAACCGGGGGAGCGTACTGATCTATTTCCAGGGGTGTTGGAACCCCATTCAGGATAAGTAACCCAAGGTGCCACAGGCCCCAGGGGCATCTGGGAAAGGGAACAGCCTCGGGCCGCCAGCAATAGGCCCACCAGTCGCAAGGTGAATGTAATGAGATTACAGAGTGCAAGGCCCCTTCCATACCAAGGCACCCAAATCAGAAGGGAGGGTTGAACCCGGACCCATCTAAATGCCACCCTGTAGGGAGAGTATGAATCAGCTTGCACCGAGTAATAGATGTGCCTAAGCACCAATCCAAAAGACTCCAAGAGAGCCCCAAGTCAAAGTAGAAACTAGTGCGGACAGCACCAGTGAATGAGCATGAAAGCGCTCCCATACTCGCCTTGGCGAGCCATCTGGGAACAGGGGAGGGACCCCAGACAAGACCCTAATATAAAGAATGGTCCTGTAACACCGGCTGGAAAAAAGGACTAGGCGTCCAGAGGGAAAAAGGGACCGAAGGGGAAAAGGATCCTTGCATGCATCAAGAGGCTCACTGACAAGGGCGTCTGCGGCCCAACAGATGGATACCAAGTAGGCAAAGCCCGTGGAACCTAGATGCCCGGTCTAAACCGCCGAATCTGAGCAGACTGCGTCATCCCGGGGGAAGAGCAGAGTGAATGCAATTATCAGCCAAGGCCAACCTAAAAGAGGGCCAGACCCTCCAGGTCAAACTCAACCTGTGTCCAATCACTAAAGGATACAACGGGGACTAGAATACCCCTGGCTAATTTTGAAGGGAACTGCCCAAAACACTCCATTCTTTCAAAAACCACGTCCAGGAAGGCCATCACCTGCCATCGCCCGAATGAAGCATGGCATCCTGCCATAAGAGCCAAGTGCTGTGGCAGTTCCCTCGCCCGCAGGGCGTCCCTTCATGCCTGTGAGGTTTTGGCAGACTTTGGTTTTGACCTGCCAGAGGTCCCGGGGCGATGCCTGCCTCCCCTGGAATGAGCTTCCACTCCAAAAAGTTGGAAGCACACTTCTGGTTCTCTCTTAACAGAAACATAAGGAGGGGGCGAGGGGTCCCTGCCCCTGGGTTGCCTGGCTGACCGTCTGCGCGAGGGCGCCTTACCCTTTTTGCCGAAAAAGGTCCAACCTGGCCCCGAATAAGCGACGTCCTCGAAAGGGAATAGCAGTAAGAACCTTTTTAGTGTCACTGTCAGCCCCCCACTGTCGCAGCCAAAGCAGTCGACGAATGGCCACCACAAGGGCCGAGGTTTTAGCACACATTTTAATGGTGTCATCCATAGCTGAGAGGATAAATTTCACAAAAACGTCACAATCTGACAGTGCATTGAAGACCTCACAAGGGAGATCCTCCGGCTATTGGTAAATTATCTTCCTGATCAGCGTCCTGGCGGCCACCGAGGTAACAGCCGCAGCACAGACCGGGCGCAGAGCCGTCCCTACACTAAAGAAGGCATGGGAGGCCAATCTGTCCATGCGCTGGTCCTCAGCATCCCGAAGGGTGCGAGAGGGGGAAGCCGCCATGAAGGAAGGGTTAACAACCCCAATAATTGGAGCATCCACCTCTGGAGGAACTGACCATCGTTCAACCAAATCTTGGGGAAAGGGGTACTTCCAGTCCCAAACCCCCGGGACCCCTGTGAGTTTACAAGGGGAATCCCATTCCTTAGATATAAGATACTGGAAATGATCCTGATCCAAGAATTCCAGGCGCGGCGTCGCCGTGTGGAAACTCTCCCTCTTGGGCTTGGGAGACTCTCCCGGGGGAGAGATAGACAGCACTTCAAAAATCTTAATGAGTAACTCATCAGTTTCACACAGGCCCCAGGACTCCGGGCCAGAACCGTCGCGGTTCCAAGACAACTCATCTGAAGAACTGGACCCTGAGAACAGATCACCGTCCTCGGACTGATCAAGATCCTGCATCAGGATGGCCCATAGCAAATGTGGTGTCTATATTCAAAAAGGGGTCTATAGGAGAGCCTGGGAACTACAGACCAGTAAGTTTTACATCTGTGGTGGGCA
Organism: Gastrophryne carolinensis; assembly: GCA_027917425.1. Taxonomy (NCBI): domain Eukaryota; kingdom Metazoa; phylum Chordata; class Amphibia; order Anura; family Microhylidae; genus Gastrophryne; species Gastrophryne carolinensis. The sequence continues at coordinate 181,346,668 of CM051239.1, read as the reverse complement.
AGCTTTTTGAAGGTTCTCTAACAGATGCTATTCCGGAGTATCTCCGTAAAGGTGATTTTATTACTCCATATCAGTAGGAATTTATGAGGAATCGCTCTGCCAGCTGCTGCTGACGTGATTATTGTGAGCAAGGTCAGCCCAAGGAATCCAATCAGCTTGGCCTTTAGACTGGGGGTGAAAAGAGGATAAGAAATTCTGTGAGACTTTCCAGAAAGGGCTCTCCAAAATATAGAAGTAAAATTGTACTTCCCTGTCGGAAAAAATGGGGTCAATTCAGAGCCAGGTGAGAAAACGTACTTATTTTTTAGGAGAAAAAAACAATGTTCACTTTCATTGTCTACCTTGGGGCTGATTCACAGCCAGGTGAAAATTTACACCCAGTAGATAATGAAAGTGAATAGCAGTTTTCTCTCCCAAAAAAATAAGTGATTTTTCTCACATGGCCCTGAATCGATCCCATTGTGGTTAGGCATACCCACAATGAAGTCTGCTTAGGTGGAGGCCGAAGGAAGCCCAACTATAGGTACAAAATTAGCAATTTTGTAGAATCTATCCACTGTCACCCATAAAATAATGTAACCTTGAGAGGAAGGCAAGTCTGTAATGAAGCCCATAGAGATCTGAGACTATGGTTGAGTAGGAATCGGCAATGACAGCTGGAGAATGTGAAGGAGATTTTATTTGTGTGCATACAGAACAGGCAGAGACATAGCCTTTAATATCTCGACGAAGGGAAGGCCACCGGTAGTGGCGAGACAAAAACTCAAGGGTACATTGGAATCCCGGGTGTCCAAAAAGCGTAGAATCATGGGTCCACTGGGCACAGCAGAGCAGGAACTGAAAGCCAAGGTGGGAATTCCAGAAACAGCCTCAGCAGGAGCGAAATGCAATACCAGAGAATGGGTGCAAGATGGGAGGACAAGTCGCTGAACTGACAAGGCTTGATACCAGAAGCCTGTGGAGCATGCATGTTGTTCAGGCACAGGCCTCAAGCCTGTGTGGGACTTTAAACAAAGACATGTAGGAAGGCGGGCCAGTGTGTGGTTGCTAAGCGGTTCCCCATCATCCTTTTAGATGTGCAAGCTCTTTGCTAGGAGGGATTATGCCTGTCTCCAGGATGGCCAGCATTGCAGTGGCGCTAGTGCAGGATTGCTGACATTGGGCTGGTGAAAAGTCTGTCCCCAGGTTTCAACCGCCAGGGTTTCCAGGATAGAGGTGTGCCAAGAGTAAACAGCAGTCAGATAGATGTACTTGCCCAGCGAAGGAGCATAGATTCCTGGATAAACTGAAGGTCAAGGTGAGGATTGCAGGAACAACAGCGTCAGTAGGAACTAGATGAAGGACCAGAGAAGGATGCAAAGCGGAATAGGCAAGGTATCAGGACAGACATGTCTGGAGGACTGGAGCCCAGGGAACATACACCTTGTTCGCATTCACTAAGGATGGCGGAAAGACACTTCTTGCACAGGCATAAGAGAGGATTTTTTACTGTAAGAGCAGTGAGTCTATGGAACTCTTTGCCAGAGAAGGAATAGAGTAATACACTAAAAGAGTTCAAAAGTGGCCTGGAAGCCTTCCTTGCATGTATTAACATTATCAGCTATGGCTAGTAGACCACTAAACAGGCTGAACTGAAATGGACTGACGCCTTTTTTCAGGATTACATACTATGTTACTATGTGTGTAGGATGGTACTTGAAACCATTTGAAATAAGGTAGGTGATAGGTCATGAAAAAGGTTGGGAACCTCTGATATATACCATAAAGTGGTCCTATATAAGAAAAAAATATCCCCTTCCCAGGATTCCCTGTTTTTCACCATACAATACCAACATTACCAATAATGAAACTCTCACCAGAATGCCAGAAGGCAGGCATTCAATGGAATATTAGGCAAGAGTTCAGAAGACCCTGAGTAAGGTTTCTTACTTCTAGTATCCATAAATATACAAAAGCCCTTAGTCGGGCCCTTGGAAATTTAGCATCTTAGTGAAGTGTGATCTGATCATTTATAAAATGACTGTTGGAGCGTTTTAATAGGGGCTGTTATTTCAAAGGGAACTGTTCTATTCCACACCCAATGCAGGTGCAGCAGAACCTCTTAAAATGTTGTTTTCACTTTATTGTTTATTTAAAAAGCCTCTCAAAGCTTAACCCCCACAAACTGCCGAGGCTATCAAAACCATTTGGATAACCCTGACTATCGTGCATTTTGAGAAGTAGGAATTTGCAGCTGTTACAACTTAGCACTAAAATTACTATAGTATTCAGCATTGCATGCATCATTTGATACACAACTAGATTAGCTGTAAGATATAACTATGACCACATTACATTAAACTAGGCATCATAACTAAATATAAAGATGTTGAAGAAAATAGTGACCCTTACTGTTGCCAGTTCATCAAACTTTCCAAACAGTTCATTCAACAGCTTTACCAGCTCTTGTGCTGTGCACTGGGATGCCAAGCTCGTAAAACCAACAATATCTGCAAATAAAATGCTGAAAAAAAAATAAAATTAGTATGTATCAAAATAAACAATTTCATAAAAAGGGGAATTCAACATAAAATTAAGAATTCACCATAAAATCATTTTTGAAACACCATAGGAGAAACAGCAGTCACTAGGGTTATTATTAAAGTTGATTGGATCCTTCACAAAATAGTTTCACCTTCACTGCTCATGACTCCTGACAGTGAGACACATCAATTTGTAGTAGACAGTACCACATTAGGTAGTCACATGAGATCTATGATCTGATCTATTTTATAGTGCTTAGCAAAAATAACAGAGGATCCCTTTGCAGCATTTGTCCCAGTCACTGCCATCCCAATAGGGGTCATGCTAAAGATTTAGTGAAGTTCAACTCTAAGGGCACATTTGTGTGTGAACTGCAGCCTGCATCTCAGGGAGATTTTTACGTTTAAAACACAAAAACAGTGCAATTAAAGATATTTGTTCATATTTTTTCTAAACAAATCACCTGCACATGGGCATTTTTTTTAGCATAGCACATAGGGTGCTGTTGTTTCCAAACTTTTAAACAATTATTCTTACCTCATTAGAACAATGCCTGAAAAATAAATTAGTCCCAAAAAGAAAATGGTCTTAAATGAAGTAATTGATGACTTGAGGTAGTTGATCACTAGGGATGGGCAAACCTGCTTAACCCTTTAACCGCCAGCCTACCTTGAGATTGTGTCACCCTTTGTTGCCAGACCATTTTGCACTATTTTGCGCTCCCCTTGTTCAACTGTGATTTTTGAAGGGATTTCCAGGGATTTCCCAGGAAAGTAATATATTTTTTTTTTCAGCAGAGTCTGAGCTTTAACATGAAATTGTCATTTTTTAGGTGTATTCTCAATATTTTTGGATGAAATATGTGCTAAAAAACCCCCCAAAAAACTTTTTTTTTTTACAATTTGTAGTGTTTTTTGTAATAAAAAATGTAAGTTTGTCAATAAAATCTTATTGCACGTTAAACCCCAATTTCTCCCGGTTACAGTGATACCACATATGTATAGGTAGACACCCTTTCCTGCCCAGGAGACTCCCCCAAACTGAAACAACTCTTTAGGAGATTTTCAGATAAAATACAACTATGCTACGTGCTAAGCGCACCTTGCAGTTTTTCAAGAAAAACAACCCTTTACATTTGAAATACCCCCAACAAACTATAGATTCTCTGGAAGTACACACCTCAGGCTTTCTAGGCGTACCAGGCTTGTTGACATGGGTGCAGTTTTCTGGAAGTAATCCCTCAATATATTCTTTGGTTGCACAGGGTTTCTCTAAAAAAGTATAAAAAAGCAGAATCAAAACCACATTTTCCTAAAAAAAAACTATATGCAAACAAGAAAATCTGAAAAAGCAACATCCCCCGAACAGAACAATACCCAACATGCATAGGTTCTGTCAAGGAAAGAGTTGCCAAACACACCAAAGTAAAGCATGTGCGTAACGGTAATTTTACTTCAAAATTTCAGCTCTGCATACAAAGTGCGCACCTTGTGCTTTTTCTACCAAAACAACCCTTCACATTTGGAATATCCCCCATAAACCATATATTCCCTGAAAGTACATATTTTAAGCTTTCTAAGCGTACCCAGCTTGTTGTCGTGGGCTCATCTTTCTGGAAGTAATCCCTTGAAGAATTCTTAGGTTGCACAGGGTTTCACAAAAAAATTTATAAAAAAGCAGAATAAAAAACACCTTTTCCTAAAATATCAATATGCAAATAAGAAAAAACAAGCTAAATCTGAAAGCGCAAGGTCCCCCAAGCAGAACAATACCCAACATGCATAGGTACTATTAATCCTTTTAATTGCCAGCCTACTTGAACTTTTGTCGCCCTCAGTTGGTCATTTTTCCCCATTTTGCGGCATGTTTAACCGTGATTTTTGTCGGAATTTCTTGGAAAATATATATATATATTTTTTTGCAGCAGAATTTAGGCTTTAACATTAAATGTCTTGTTTGTAATTTTTCTACTGTTTTTTAAATATTTTTGCGTAAAAAAAACAAAAAAATAAATAAAATAATATTTTTTAAACAATTGTCTCCTTTATTTTAAATAAAACATTTTTTTAGTAATAAAAACCATATTGCATGTGATAGCCCCATTTCTCCCGATTACAACGGTACCACATATGTATCAATAGCCCCTCATTCTTGCCCAGGAGACCCCCCAAACTGAAAAGAGCCTTTTATAACATTTACAAATAAAATACTACTATCCACACTATAAACATAAGGGGTTAATTTAAAATGACATAGGGACCCCCTCCCAGGGGGGGGGGGGACCCCAATTTTTTTTTGAGAATTTTTGGCTAAGCCTAACCCTAAAAATTAAAAAAATAGTGGGGTCCCTATGTCATTTTCTTTTTAATTTTAATTCTTTAAAATTTTAATTTTTTTTAATTTTTTCTTTTTAATCCCAGGGGGTGGGGGACCCCATTTTTTGGGGAGAATTTTAAGGGTTATTAGCCTAACCCAAACCCGTAAAGTGGACCAACACCCAGGATTTTCACTATCCTGGGTTTTGATCCACTTCCGCGGGGGTGCCCCGCTGCGTAAAACCCCCGAGAAAGGTATAAAAAACTCACCTCAGCCCGCTCCTACGGCGCATGCGCGAGTGCTCGTCCAATCAGAGCGCTCAGAGCCACTGTGGTATGCACGGACAAGGGACGGACAACCACAACGGCTCTGAGCGTGCTGGCAGCCGCACCTCGCGCTTCCCTCTAACAGGGAGCGTGCCCGCGTCGGCGATTCACAAACGACCGGCACGTGTGCGCGCCCTGATAGAGAGAAGCGCGAGATGCGGCCCGCGCATGCACCGTTGGAACGGGGATAAGGTAAGGCGATTGGGGCGTCCTGGGGGGTTTCACACAGTGGGGCATCCCGATTTCGGATGCCCCGCAGGGAGGGATCTGATCCGGGCCGATCAGCCTGGGTGTTGGTCCACTTAAAAAAAAAAAAAAAAAAAAAGGAGGGGGGGACCCCATTTTTGGGGGGAATTTTAAGGGTTAGGGTTAGGCTAACCCTAACCGTTAAACATTTTTAAAAAAATTACGTAGGGACCCTCATTTTTTTTTGGAATTTTAAGGGTTAGGGTTAGCCTAACCCTAACCCTAACCCTTAAAATTAAAAAAAAAATGACATAGGATCCCCCCTCACAGGGTGGGGGACCTCATTTATTTTTGAATTTTAAGGGTTAGGGTTAGGCTAACCCTAACCCTTAAAATTCAAAAAAAAAATGACGTAGGGTCCCCCCTACCCGTCATAACCAGCCCGGGACCAGCTATGGGGGCTTGTAGGCACAGAGTGGGGGGGGGCAGCTTTTGTGGCCCCCCCACCCTGCAGCCTACGAGCCCACATAGCCTATGTGGGCCCGGGCTCTTCTGCCCCCCCCATGGGCTTTGGGGAGGCAGGTAATTGGGGGTGCAGGGGTTAATGGCAAATCACCCGCTAGGGCAGGTGACTTGCCACCCCCCCAGCCTTGTGAACTGGTACAGGGGTCTCATGGACCCCTTACCAGTTCACAAAGGGTTAACAGTTAAATAAAAAAAAAAACACACAGAAAAAAATAATTTTATTAAAAAATAAAAAAATTTACTCTTTACTCACCTTCGATCGTCAGCTCCTGTGTCCCTCGCTGCTCTGCTGTCAGATGCCGGTGATCGGCAGCCAGAGGAGGGGGGGAGGCAGGAGATCAGAGGATCTCTTGTCCCCTCCTTCTCTCACCACCGATCACCGGCATCTGAAAGCTGAGAGGCCTGGAGCTGTCAAGACGCCGGCCCGAGTGATGTCATAAGCCCCGCCCCCAAAAAGGGGCGGGGCTTCGCGGCAAAATGGCGGCGCCCGTCGGAGGAAGAGGGGAGAGAGCCTGACAGGCTCTCTCCTGAAGACAGATAGCCCTGGGGGGGGGGGGGGGATCGGAGGCCCCCCAGGTGAAGAGGAGGGCCGGCGCGATCGAGCGAACATGGAGGTGAGTAAATGTCATTTTGATTTTTTTTTTTTTTTACAGGAAAAGCCATCGGCCGCAAAAACGGGGGGGCTACTCCGGGCTCTCCCCTTCCTCCGGAGGAGCCCCGACGGGGGATCGGAGCCCCCCAGGGTGAAGAGGAGACCGGGCCGGTTCAAATGAGGGGTCAGGTAAGTGTTTTTTTTTACATTTTACCGGCGCTAGCAGGGGGCAAAGCCAGGCACGTAAATTTTACGTGGCTGGCGTTTAACGGTTGGAGAGGCAGCCACGTAAAATTTACGTGGCTGGCGTTTAAAGGGTTAAAGGAGCACTATCACAAAATTGTGTAATATTAAAAACTCATATAAACACGTTGGCTAATGAGAGGAGGGGTCACTTATACACCCTAACTGAATAAAAATACCACCAAGTTTGTGTTTTTCTTCTCCTGGTGGGAAAAAAATCCAGGGGTGATAGGTTTAGTGTATCAGGTGTGACAGAGCCTGTCACCCGATTTTCTCTTCCTTCCATTAATAAAAATAAAAAACAAGCCTGGTTGGAGATTTCTTGATGCCGGGTGTATAAACGACCTCTTCTCCCACCATCCTGCATATTTATATGGATTTTTATTATTGGCTCATTTTGTTCACGATAGTGCTCCTTTAAGTCTGAGTTCGACAAGTTCGGCTGAACTTGCAGCAAAAGTTCGTTTTAGGACCCTGAACCCCATTTAAGTCAATGGGGACCCAAATTTTGGGGCCCAACAATGGCTGTAAAATGGGAGGGGAGAGGCACCAGGGGGATTGTCCTGCACAAAAGGGGGTTGGGAAAGTACTCAAAATAATAACCAAAAATAAAATAAATTAAGAAATACATAAAAAAAATTAAATATTTTTTTTTCTGTGTTTAGTTCCAGCTGCAGGTAACTTCCTGTGGGTTTATATTTTTAATATTTTTTGGTAATTTTTGGGCAGTATTCATTAGTTACAATTTGTATGTAATGAAAAAAATGTTTGTCAATTTTTTTTTTGCCATGCTTTAACTCAAGCCGCATTCATCAAAGCATAAAGGCTTGTAACCCAGGGCTCAAAGGCCGCACCATTGGCAGCCCCTGTAAATGCAAGTTACAAGCCCTGCCAAGTGCCATGTCGGCTCCTGACCATGGTGAACTGGTATAGGGGTCCAGGGGAGTTCACCCCAATTAAAAAAGGAATAAGACACCATACCAAAAATACAATTCTGTGATTACTCAATAGCAGTGTCCGTAAAGTAGGGTGGGATCCCCAAAAAAGGTAACAGCAGACAGGTCAGACCACTGCCGCTTGCAGAACCTTGCGGCCAAAAGCAGCATCAGCTGAGGCCTTAACATCAACCTTGTAAAACTTTGAAAAAGTATGAACAGAAGATCAAGTAGCGGCCTTGCAAGCTTGTTCAACAGAAGCCTGGTGCTGAAAAGCCCAAGAGGCCCCAATAGCACGAGTAGAATGAGCAGTAAGGCGGAAGGGAGGATTCTTCCCCTTAGCAGTGTAGGCCTGAATCACAGTCTGAAGGATCCATTTGCTAAAAGTAGATTTAGCAGGAGCCAGACCCTTCCTAGGCCCAGAAGGGACCACAAAAAGAGCATCAGTTTTTCTGAAAGGTGCAGTAGCCACCACCACATCCAAGGAATGCAAAACCCTCTCCTTAGCGTGACTAAGATTAGGGTACAAAGAAGGTAGAACAATGTCCTGATTCAGATGAAAGGCAGACACAACCTTAGGCAGAAAATCTGGCTTGAAGCGAAACACCAACTTGTCCCGGTGTCTCTCAAAGTAGGGGGGCTGGATGGAAAGCGCCGCCAACTCAGAAACACGCCTAACAGAAGTGATAGCCACCAAAAAGACAACCTTGAGAGTAAGAATGGCCAAAGCAGCCTCCTGTACAGGTTTAAAGGGAGCACCCTGCAAGGCAGATAGGACCAAGTTCAAATCCCAGACAGGCAACATAGGCTTATGAGGGGGACGCACATGAGTAACCCCCTGGAAAAACGTCCTGATCAGAGAATGCTGAGCAAAAGACCTCTGGAAGAAAACAGCCAGGGCAGAGACATGACCCTTCAGAGTACTGAGTTGAAGCCCCAGATCCAAACCATGTTGGAGGAACTCCAGGATCCTGGGAATAGAGAACACACGACAGGGAAGAGACCTAGACTCACACCAGTCAATGTAGGCACACCAAACCCTATAGTAAATAGACGAAGAATACTTCTTCCTAGCCTTGATCATGGTGTCAACAACAGAGGCAGACAACCCCTTTTCCATCAAGATGGAGGTTTCAGCAACCAAGCCGTCAAAGCCAGAGTTTGTGAATTGGGATGGCGTAGATGTCCCTGAGTGAGCAGGTCTGGAACCCTGGGCAGAGCTGATCTACTGCCAGCTGCACTACGTCTGTGAACCACACTCTTCTTGGCCACCTGGGAGCCACCAGGATAGCTGGCACCCCTTCCTGAGCTATCTTGCGCAGAACCCTGCCCAACAGGGGGAATGGGGGAAAGACATACAGAAGCTGAAAATCCTGCCATGACATTGCTAGAGCATCTGTGGCCAAGGCCAGAGGATCCTGGGACAGGGAGACTGTGACAGACTCTGCCTTTGGATTTTAAAGGCACTGTTTTTGCATAGACCCATTACTTTCATTTTCTTGAGCATGTCCCAGACAGACTGCCATGGTGTTGATTGATTGTGTTACAGACTGCTATTGTTCTACTGATTGTGTTACAGACGGCTATTGTTCTACTGATTGTGTTACAGACGGCTATTGTGTTGCTGATTGCGTGATTGTGTGCCCTGCTCCCATTGGTCCGTGTGTTTGTCATGCAGTCCTCCATCAGGTCCACGGGGGAGGTCCCCTTGCATGGAGCCTTGCATATAAGGCACAGTGTGGCCCTAATAAAGTTCAGTTCATCTTCACCCTCAATACTGATTTCTGTCTCTTATTGGGGAAAACGCTATATTACAATTCACTAGCCCTTGTAAGGGCTGTTCCTGGTTCCTTCACGGATGACTCTGGAATTCCTGCAGCACCTCTTACGATTGGGAAAGGGACGTCTCGGGCGGTGAAGCCCTCCGGCGATAAGGGTTATCGCTACAATTGGTGGCAAGCGGTCGGATGGTCCTTTCTACCCAGAGAGAGTGCTACCCTGATGGAGAGTCAGTATGACAAGTTGAAAAGGCTGACCCTGAAGGATCTACTCGAGAGCCGGGGAAGGTCAGCTAGCAACCGCCCACGTCGGGAACTGATAGCCGAGCTGATCGAAATGGATCGTGCAGCAGTGAGGACCGAAACCAATATAGAGATCGATGAAGACGCTGCTCTCGTTCAAGCGGTTCGGAACAGATTGTCGGTCTATGGCCCGAATCCATCACAGGAACTGATCGACCGAATCTTTGCCGCAGCGGAGGCAGAGGCCAGTAAGCGAAGGGAAGATCGGCGACTTTCAACCCAGCAGCCTCTCAGCCTCAGTTACACTGGGGGGAGAAAGATTCCATTTGCAACATTTAAGTCCTTCCAGGAAAGTGACGACGAGATTGACGGATTTTTGGCCGATTTTGAACGGCAGTGTGCTTTACACCAGGTACCCACGGAGGAATGGGTCACCATATTATCAGGGAAACTATCTGGGAAAGCTTCCGATGCGTTCCGGGCCATCCCTGATGCGGACTTACCACAATACCAACTGGTAAAGGAGGCTTTGTTAGCCCGGTACGCTGTCACCCCGGAAGCCTACAGGCGACGATTTCGGGAATCCCAAAAGAAGGGAGGGGATTCTTACACGGAGTGGGCATGTCGCCTCCATCGTACAGCATCACACTGGGTCACTGGATGCCAAGCCACAACCGCTGAGGATGTACTACAGTTGTTTTTCTCAATGCCCTGCAACCAGAGCTAGGAGAGTGGGTACGTGACCGGAGGCCTCTAACGCTACCTGAGGCTGCTCATCTAGCCGACGAGTACACCGGTGCTCGCCGGACAGAACAGTCCGCTCCAAAACCACCACCTCCCATCAAATCTGGGAGCTTGTGATTGTGACAGGACGCAAACAGATCCACATCTAGTTGACCCCAACGGTGACACAGAGATTGAAACACCCTGTTGCAGAGGGACCACTCTCCCAGGCGAGAGGTCCCCCTGCTCAGAGAGTCTGCCTGCAGATTCTACACCCCCGGAATGTACACAGCTGAGATGCAGGGAACATTGTCCCCCGCCCAGGACAGGATCAGAGACGCTTCCTTGAGGGCCCCCTTGCTCCAGGTCCCTCCCTGATGACTGATGTAGGCAACCGCCGTCTGGTTGTCCGAGCGTACCTGAACAGGCCGGCCCCTAAGGTGTTGGGTCAAGTGAGCCAGAACCAACCTGATCGCCCTCAATTTCAGAATGCTGATGGACGTATGGGCCTCCTGAGGGCCCCAGCGCCCTTGGAACTGTAGGGACTTCCAGAAGCCCCCCCAACCCGTCAGACTGGCACCCATGGTGACCGGCTCCCAGCAGGGGGCCAAAAAGGATCTGCCCGCCAACAGGTTCCTGGAATCCAGCCACCACGAGAGAGACCTCCTGGCTAGGGGGGACAGAACAAGGACCTGGTCCAGGGAAGCAGGATCATTGTCCCATACTGACAAGAGGTGGAGTTGCAGAGGCCTCATGTGAAACTGGGCATAAGGGACCGCCTCGAAGCACGACACCATCAGGCCCACCAGCTGCATTCCCTGCCTGATGGAGGGATGAGGGCAAGATAGCAGGAACTGAACCTGCGCTAGCAGACTGTCCACCTTCTGCTCAGGAAGAAAAATCCTTGCCTGAACTGTATCCAGATTCATTCCCAGGAAGGGTGTCACCAAGGAGGGAGACAGGGAAGACTTGGGATGGTTGATCATCCAGCCAAATGACTCCAGAGTGGACACTACTAGCTGAGTATCCAGCTCTGCCTGTTGGAGGGACTGAGAAGTGATGAGAATGTTGTCCAAATAGGGCAGCACGCGAATGCCCTGAGACCTGAGCAGAGACATCACTCCTGCCAGCACCTTGGTGAACACTCTGGGAGCTGAAGTATTTTGAAGAATTGGTAGTGTTGATCCTCCAGAGCGAACCTGAGCAATCTTTGGTGACCTGGAAAAACAGGAATATGAAGGTAAGCATCCTTGATGTCCACAGAGGTCATGAAGTCCCCTGGAGGCAGGCAACTGATAGCAGAGCGCAAAGTTTCCACGTGAAAGCACCTGCACCTGACAAATTTGTTGAGGAACTTCAAGTCCAGGATGGGCCTGACTGACCAATCTCTTTTGGGCACAGTGAAAAGGTTGGAATAGAACCCCTTGCCCCTTTCTCATAAGGGGACCTGACAGATGACCCCCAGCTCCAGAAGGCTTTGCACCACCAGAATTAGAGCCTGAGCTGACATGGGGTCCTGAGACATCCGGGATCTGATGAATCTTGGGGGCGGCCAGGCAGCAAACTCTATCTTGTAACCGGAGGACACTACCTCCTGAATACACTGGTCTGAGACATGAAGCCTCCAGACATGAGCAAAATGCTTAAGCCGACCCCCCACCCGGATAGGTGAGGGCGCCCCTTCCTGCCTGAGGGGGCTTGGGAGAAAGCTTAGGCTTGGAGCCCCAGGATGGTCCAGGGCATCCACATCCTCTGCCCCTACCCCAGAAATCTCCTAGGGCCCCAGTAAAGGAGACCCCCCTCCCCTGTCTGGATCCACGGTAGGGGGAAGAAAAGGAGCCTGGGCCCCGAAAGGGCCGAGACTGCCTCTTGCGCTGGGGTAACCTGCCTCCCTTAGCAAACAGGTCCAGGCGGTCCCCAAATAAGCGCATCCCTTTGAAGGGAAAACCAGTGAAAGCCTTCTTGGCAGCGGTGTCAGCTGCCCACTGGCGCAGCCAACACGAGCGGTGTATAGCCACCACAAGGGCAGAGGCTCTGCCACACATCCTAATTGTATCATCCAAGGCAGAGAGGACATAAGTCACAAAAACCTCACAACGAGAGAGTGCATTAAACTCCTCACTAGACACATCATCAGGAGCACCATCTAGGACACTTCTAAGCAGGGTCCTAATAGCCACCGCTGTAATGGCAGAGGCACAAACCGGGCGCAGCGCCGTCCCAACACAGGCAAAGGCATGGTACGCCAGCTGATCAATACGCCGGTCCTCACTATCCCGCAGTGTAGTAGAATCAGGGGAATGCATGACAGAGGTGTTAGACAACCCTAGGACTGGGGCATCCACCTCTGGAGGGGATGACCAACGCTTCACCACATCAACAGGAAAGGGATACCTCTTATCCCAACTCTTAGGGACTCCGGGGAGCCTGCTAGGACGCTCCCATTCCTTGAGCACGAGATTATTAAAATGGGCTTGCTCAGGAAACTCTAAACGTGGCTTAGCAGTATGAAACAATTCCCCCTGCTGCTTAAGAGCCGCAACCGGGGGAGATATAGACAGTACCTCAAAAATCTGAGCCAACAGCCTATCCATATCATCTGGGGCCCAGGGGTCAGAGCCAGAATCATCATGACCCCTGGGCCTCTCATCAGATGACTCAGAATCAGAGAACAACTCCCCTTCCTCCAAGGGGGTATAACCGGACAGTTCAAAGAACTCTTCAGCCTCCATAGGAAAAAGAGTGACATCAGGCGTCAAATGCCGCCTCTTAGCAGAGGCCTTACGCGCCATGGTATTAGCAAGCAACTTTTCAACACTAGCCAGTCTAGCAGACACATCAGGCTGAGATTCCCCACTGGTATGCATCTCAATGGGAGTCAAATTTAAGCTTGGGGGAGTAGGTGAAGCCATACATGGCGCAAGCCCAGCTGCTGGTAAACCAGGGTGCAGCGCAAGCACCTGCTGGGCACAAGGTATACAGACCCGCACATTGTCAGCACTTGTAGGGGACACTCCACAAGCTACACACAGCCGGGCTTGTCCCGAAGGAACCCCGAGCACATTATCCTGAGACGCCTCCATATGGTGATTATAGTGTCACAATAGGCCGATAGGGATTAACGCTATAAAAGCAACCCAGGATGCCCCAATAGCCCACTAGGAAAGTGGGAGTAATTAGCACAATAGGCCTCACAAAGTTTAATAACTAAATAGAGGGGGTAGGGCCGGGAGAAACCAATTGAGTTTGACCCGCCTGAAAGACATAAGTGAAGAGAACCCCATAAGCAACATGCATAAATGACATTAGGGTAAAATAAAACCGCCCAAGAGGGCACTCGCGGATCGCGGTAGGTAGGCGCCAGCCACGCAGAAGACAGAATCCAGAAGTATACCTCGAGGGGCAGGCCGCGGAGACAGTGACGCGGAACGCGCCATCCGCAGGCCCCCCCCCGAAGAGCGCGAAGCAGCACACGTGACAAGCAGCCAATGAAGGCGCAGCAGCGCCTGAGGTAATGCCGCCGCATATATTTAAAACGCAACCAGTGCAACCAAGTCAGTGTGGAGATTGAACTAAAAGCAACCAGCACACCATCCAAGTGAAGCACCAGCGCCCACCGATAGACAGGGGCAAGGGGCAATAGTGCGGGAGGGGCATCCCATAAAAGGCTCACCATATGCCTATACCGCCTACCCTTTGGTGGGGGATTGCGGTGGAGCAGCGCTCCTAAGCACCTGACAGCGGTGCTGCGTACCATCACCTGCACCAGCGCAGCCAAAGCTGGGAGGCACATTAATAATGTAACGGGTGGGAATAGTCCTACAGGGCCGCAGGCTAATAGCTCCGCTCATCTGCGAGAAGAGAGAGCCATCTTCTTATCCTTCGCAGTCCAGACTGCAGAGAAATTCTAGGGGATTTGTGGGAGGTCCCAGGTATTTGAGGGGCCGGGAGGAGCCAATTTCGCGGTTTCTGCAGTCCAGCGCTATCTGGCGGAGAAATACCCAGAAGTAAAGAATCTAATCTGGAGCAGGACGTACTGTATACTAAGAATATATTTTTTTTATTCTTAAAGCAGACCTTTCTTAAGGCCAAAATCCGTGAAAAACTGTTCCCCAGCATCTAAAATTAATATATTTTAAGTTTTTAGTCACTTATTTATTATTCTTTTCCCCACTGGGCTTCAACTCTGTTCAGGACTCTAGGATATGGGTGCCGCCATCTTGCCTCAGAAGCCTCACGTACTGAGGAAAGGAGAGGGGGGAAAGTGCAGGTGGTGGGGTTATAGCTGTTCTTTGCACAGACAGAGCAGAGCTGGGGTCAGGAAAAGGTCAACCATCATAGAATGCAGAGCAGCACAGTCACACTTCCTGTTTGCAGGCTGTCTGAGAATACACAGGCCGCCATCTTGGATGTTAAAAAGTTAAAAAAATGCACTAGGTGCAGGTAGGATGATTTTTAATGTGAGCAATCTGTATGTACAGGGTGGGGGAAACATACAAGATAGACTCTTATTCAGCATGAAGGTACGCTTTAATTTAACTTATACTCACCCATCTCAGTCTTCGAACTTCTGTCCCACACCAGGTGCTGTTTTCCTAGGGTCCTGGTGGGTCTTTGTTGTTCAGCGCCATCTGCTCCTCCTTCAGGGATCTTTAGAGCCCCCTCCAGAATGTAGATATGGCAGCCCAGGCCAGCAGAAACCGACGGCTGCACCGCCATTTGGATCCAGGGGGAACCAAACTTTCATCCTCACTACCCAGCGAGGGACTGAAGTGAGGGCCGGAGGAGCCGGCCTTTAAACTTGGAGGCATGGCCTCCATAGAAATTCAGACAACATTGCTAAAGTCACAGAAGGGAAGTGGCCTAGAGGGGATTTTCCCAAGTCACCCCTCTAGTCCCCTGCCATTTTGTGACGTTATAAGCGTTGTTGGGTGGTTTCCAGAGAGGCCCCGCCTCTTACTATAAGATCCACCCACAGGAGCTCATCATGGAATCCCTGGCCAGAAGCTGGGATGAACAGGAGGGGAACCTGTGTTCCCCTCCTTTCTAAATGTCGCCAGAGCGTCATTAGATGACCCCGTGGTATACATTTAAAGGAGCCTGGAATTACAAGCCCCTATACTTGATTTGCTGGGTAAGTAATGTTTAGAGAGGGGACCCAGGCATTTTTTTAAACATGTTGGGGGCAGGGTTAAAATGTAAAAATATTCCCAGCAAAATGTTTGGCAAACCAAGCATAGGGGCTTGTAATTCCAGGGCTCAATGGCCCCCTGGCCCTGAGCATTCCAAGCTAATATACAGGTCAGGTGGCCCGCTACGGGCTGCTGGGCTCATCCGCACCACCCCTCGATCGGTTCGCCTGGTTCTTCTCTTCATCCATCGGAGCCTCTGATTACCCCCCCCCCCCCCCCGCAGGCTACGGCTTTAGGAGATGGCCCAGGATAGCTCCCCACTGGCAATCGCTGAAAAAAAGGTCTTCCCTCACTCGAGGGCCTCTGACCCCCCTCCCCAGGCTCTTCAGTCTTCAAGAGAGGGCCCGGAATAGGCCCTCTCCTTCCTGCTTTGGGCGGGACGGATGTTGTCATCTTGCTCCTGACATGACAGTCTTCAGATGCTGTGATCGGTGGAAAGAGGTTGGAGGGACAGGGGGCGCTGATCCCCTGGTTCCTCACCCCCCTCCACTGATCACCACATCTGTCATCAGAACGGTGTGGGACAGCGACACGGGGACATTAGAGTGGATTGGAGGTGAGTTTTTTTTAATAAAGGTAATTTTATCTTTGTGTGGTGTCTTTTGTTTTACTGTTAACCCTTTGTGTACTGGTAAGGGATTAATGACCAGTTCACAAAGCTCAGAGTCTGGCATCAAACCCCGCATTACCTGCCTCCCCAAAGCCCCCATAGACTTACCACCACCAAGACATTCACAACCTCAAAAATTCGTTGATCTGCGATCTGTGAAATGATCTGCATTCCTCTCTGCTGCTGTGCGACACCTCCTCAGATGACTGGCCCGAATTAGATCCTGAACCTCTAAATAGGTCCTCAACGTAGGAGCTAGAATCCCCCGAGGATTCTGTCTGAATATGCCTACGCTTGCCCATAGCCTTCCCTCCTGGGCAGGCAGAAACAGACTCAGGATGCCCCTGCTGACAAATGCCACTGACCATGCTCTCCAGCCGAGCCACCCTGTCCAAAACGTCAAAAGGAGGAACCCCATCCGTGGGCGGACCCTGGGACCCTCAGACGAGTCTGAGCCTGAAACCTCAGGGGAAACTGGATGATCCGACTGAGAAGCGGAACCTGCCAGCTGCATAAGGCGGCATAGGACAGTAATGCCCCCAAACCTCGGTGCCTCGGATGCCTCCAACATGGTAAAATGGCTGCTCTAACTGCAAAGCAATACAGCTGGAACGCTGGTCCCCACAACCTCCTGCCTGTTGACTACTGGCCAGACCTACCTGCATTACCAGAAAAGCAACCTCCCTGCAGCTGAGATCAACTCATCCGCCAAGGATGCAGTTGCTTCTGGACTGCCACCCTGCAACAACAAATACACTGTCGGGTTCCTAAAGGGATCAGTACAAGTCAAAAGGCTTTGCCTCCAGAGGGAGCCCTACTTGACCAGAGAAAATTGTGGGGCGGCAGCTGCACTGGATCCGATACTCAGCCCAGGAGGATCCAGGGCTGCAGCAGGGACCTCCTGGCGCTGCCTCGTGCTGTTTGTGAGGAGAAGGAGGATTAAGCCACAGCCCTCACAAATGCGGGCGTCCCATCCCCTCCTCCCGTACTCCATTGTAAGGCTGTGAGGGGCCGAAGCCACGCCCCACCACCGGTGTCGCAGGTGCGGCCGGTCCGCCCTCGCTCCTGAGTTAGCCAATAGGCAGGCCGCATGGCCAGTGGCCACGCCCCCCTTGTGACAAAGCCACCTCCCTCTCCAAACACTGACAGACATAGGGAAGGTAGACTGCGTCTCTCACAGGGTGTCATGGAGTCATGGTGGTAGATGAATTAGGGGTTAGAGGGAGTGGGGCTCAGTGGGAGACACACCCACAGGGCCAACATGCAAGGCCCAGAGATCAGGTACCCTGCTGCAGCGGGGTCCTGAACTTTGAGGCTCAGACCCAGTCGGGCAAGCCCCGGCACGCTTACCTGGACCCATGCGCATTCCCCTCACTCTGCATGATCCCTCGCTATCGGATTAGGAACTGACTTCAGGCATCTAATGGGGGTCCCCAGGAACGCTGCAGCTGGCGAGGACCTGGGAGACAGACAGGGTCGAAGCCCCTGCTCCCGGTCAGCACTGTAACTATAAAAAAGGATACCGATCCACCGCCAGCTGCACGACGTCTGCGAACCACATCTGTCTTGGCCACCTGAACTGCTGGCACTCTTTCCTGAATCAGCTTGCGCAGAACCATGCCCAGAAGGGGAAAAGGAGGGAAGAGGTACAGGAGACCGAACCCCTGCCAGGACAGAGACATGGCATCCACCGCCAGAGCCAGAGGATCCTGGGACAGTGAGACAAATGCTGGCAGCTTGTGATTGTGGCGAGAAGCAAACAGATCCACGTCCGGCATCCCCCACCTGTGACAAAGGGATAGGAAGACCTCGCTGTTGAGGGACCATTCCCCCCGGCGAGAGGCCCCCCTGCTCAGAGAATCCGCTTCCAGATTCTCCGCTCTCGAAATGTAAACCGCAGAGATGCACGGGACATTGTCCTCGGCCCAAGACAGGATCAACGACACCTCCCGGAGGGCACTCTTGCCCCGAGTCCCTCCCTGATGATTGATGTAAGCGACCGCAGTCCGGTTGTCGGAGCGAACCTGAACCGGCAGGCCCTGGAGGTGAGACGTCAGCTGCGCCAGCACCAACCGAACCGCCCTCAGCTCCAGAACATTGATGGGGGTGTGGGCCTCCTGAGGGCACCACATCCCCTGGAATTGGAGGGCTCTCCAGTAGCCCCCCCAACCTGACAGACTGGCATCCGTAGTGACCGTCTCCCAACACGGTGTCAGAAATGATCTGCCCCCCAGAAGATTCCTCGAGTCCAGCCACCAGAGGAGGGACCGCCGGACCAGAGGAGATAGAACAAAGGCCTGATCCAGAGACCTGGGCCTCTTGTCCCAGACTGACAGACGATGGAGCTGAAGAGGTCTCATGTGAAATTGAGCATAAGGGAATGCCTCGAAGCAGGTCACCATCTGTCCCACCAATTGCATCCCCTGCCGGATGGATGGATGAGGGCTGGACAGCAAGAAATGAATCAGAGCTTGAAGAGAGTCCACCTTCTGCTGAGGGAGGAAAATCCTGGCCTGAATGGTATCCAGAGTCATACCCAGGAAGGGGGTCACCCGGGACGGGGAGAGTGAGGATTTGGGATAATTGATCACCCATCCGAACATTTCCAGTGTCGCCACCACCGTCCGGATGTCCCATTCTGCCTGCTGGAGTGAGTGGGACGTAATGAGTAGGTCGTCCAGATAAGGAAGAATGCGCATACCCTGGGCTCTGAGAAGGGCCGTCACACCCGCCAACACCTTGGTGAACACTCTGGGGGCCGAGGTGAGACCGAAGGGAAGTGCCACAAATTGGTAGTGTTGTTCCTCTACTGCGAACCTGAGGAACCGCTGATGCCCTGGGAAGACCGGCACATGAAGGTAAGCATCCTTGATGTCTATTGAGGTAATAAAGTCCCCCGGGCGCAGGGAGCTGATAGCGGATAGAGCAGAGTTTCCATGTGAAAACGTCTGGTCCTGATGAACTTGTTGAGCAGTTTTAGGTCCAGGATGGGTCTGATGGAGTCATCCTTTTTGGGAACTGTAAAGAGATTGGAATAGTAACACTGACCTCTCTCTCCCGGAGGGACCTGACAAATGACCCCCATGGCCAAAAGGTTTTGTACCGCCAGACACAAACCCCAAGCTGCCCGAGGGTCCGTAGGAACTCGGGACCTGAGGAATCTGGGAGGAGGCCAGTCCGCGAACTCCAGCTTGTATCCGGAGGAGACAACCTCCAGAATCCAATTGTCTGAGACTCGTTGAGCCCAGACCTGAGCCCTCATTGCTGAGCGGGCTTCTCAGCAGATTTGGGTTTGGCACCCCAGGAGGATCGGGCCCGGGCACGGCCTCTGCCCTTGCCCCAGAAATCTCCCCTTTGCCCCGCAAAGGATAGCCCCCTGCTTGACCTAGTCCCACGAAAGGAGGGAGTGAAGGACCCGGAGCCCCGAAAGGGTTGCGGCTGCTTTTTGCGTTGGGGTAACTTACCTCCCTTAGCAAAAAGGTCCAAACGATCACCAAACAGGTGCAACCCCTTAAAGGGGAGCCCCGTGAGCGCCTTCTTAGCAGCATTGTCAGCTGCCCACTGGCGCAACCAGACCCAATGGCAGATAGAGACAACCAAGGCCGAGTTCCTGCTACACATCCGAATGGTGTCATCTAAGGCAGCGAGAACATAGCTGATGAACATCTCACATTGTGACAAGGCTCTAAATTCAGCACTAGAACGAGCCGTCCAGAAGGCCCCTGATCAAGGTCCTAATAGCCACGGCCGTAATAGCGGAAGCACAAACCGCACCCACACAGGCAAAGGCGTGGGAAGCTAGTTGGTCAATACGCCGGTCCTCACTATCCTTCAAGGTAGTGGAATCAGGGGAATGCACCACAGAAGTGTTGGACAACCCAAAAATCGGGGCATCCACTTCTGGGGGAGTTGACCAACACTTGACCACCTCCGAGGGGAAGGGATACCTCCTATCCCACCCCTTAGGGATACCGGGGAGCCGGCTAGGCCGCTCCCATTCCTTGAGAACAAGATTATTAAAATGCGTCTGTTCTGGGAATTCCAAACGTGGTTTTGCGGTCCCAAACAATTGCCCCTGCTGCTTAGGTGCCGCTGCAGGAGGGGAAATGGAAAGTACCTCAAAAATATGAGTCAAAAGTCTATGGGTGTCATCAGCATCCCAATGCTCTGAGCCAGCATCAGCGCCAAGGCAATGCTGATCATCGGAAAAATCTGAATCTGAGAATAATTCCCCTTCCTCAAGAGGGGTATAGTCAGACAAATCAAGGAAATCATCTTGTTCCATAGTAAAGGCCGGCGCAGCAGGCGCCACATGCCGTCTTTTAGCTGGAGCCTTATGGGCCGCAGAGCTAGCAATCAGTCTTTCAATGTTGGCCAGCCTGGCGGCAACATCAGGTTGAGACTCCCCGCTAGTGTTGATGTCACTGGGAGTCATAATCAAGCGAGGGGGCGTGGGGGACGACACAGTGGGTGCCGACCCAGACGCACGCAGCCCAGATTGCCGCGCAAGCGCCTGCTGGGCGCAGGGTACACATACCCGCACATCGTCACCCACATGGGATGCCCCGCACACCACACACAGCCGGGCTTGCCCCGATGGGACCCCGAGCACAACATCCTGAGAAGCCTCCATATGGTGATATTTTATGTCAGGGTGACCAATGGGAATTGCGCTGTGCAGCTACCCGGGATGCCCCTTAATGTCCGCTAGTGGGAGGATTTAAAAATTAAGCCCCCAATTTAACTATGTATAACATAGGGCACAGGACCGGGAGAAACCTCTAATTAGGCCGTTCCGTCTGAAAAACACAACATAAAAACACACAGCAGCATGTATAACCGTAAATATAATTAAATACAACAACAGTAAAAGAAAGTACAAGCCCGCAGAGGGCACTCACGGAAGTCGCAGAGCTTGCGATCTAGGACGATGCCAGGGCAAGATGGCGCCGATCAGCTCAGGAGGGGGCGGGCCACCATCGGAATGCGCAGGCGCTAGGCCCCTTCAGTAACGCGGGGACAGGCCAGGAACTGGCGGCCCGACAGCCAATCACCGCCCAGTGACGTCACAGGCCCGCCGCCGTTCCAAAAAACTAACATGTGAATGAAAGGCAGAGGAGAGGAGAGAAGGAAGGAGCGCTGAGCCTAAGTGCCAGAGCTCCAAAGCACAGTATCACAGTCAAAGACAGATGAATCACTCATACCACACATGGACACTGACACCCCCCCCCCGACCAACCGGGCAACGGGAAAAGGGGGGATAGAAGCCCATAGTCACATTCGGGGCATGTGATGAGGGCTAAAGCGGACGGGGCATCCCATATCAGGCTCACCAACCTGTGCCGCCTACCCTTTGGTGGGGGATTTGCGGTGGAGCCATACTCCATTAAAAGCACCTCTAATAGGTGCTGCCTACCGTCACCCGACCACGCAGCCAAGGCTGGGAGGCAAGTAAAGAGTGGAACGGGTGGGAATAGGACACAGGGCCAGGGGCTGTGCAGCCTGGCTTACCTGCGAGGAGAGAAGCCATCATCTTGACCTTTGCAGCCCTACTGCAGAGAATGAACTGGGGAATTTAGTGGGAGGTCCCGGGTATATAAGGACCGGGAGGGACCTCTTTTTTGCTCTCTGCAGTAAAGCGCCCTCTTGTGGACTATATCCCAGACGTAATGATTCATTACTGGAGCAGGGCGTGCTGCATACTTGGAATATGTGTTTTCTATTCTGCTTTTTTATACATTTTTTAGGAAAACCTTGTGCAACCAAATAATTATTCGAGGGATTACTTCAAGAAAGATGAGCCTACAACAACAAGCTGGGTACACCAAGAAAGCTTAAGGTGTGTTCTTTTAGGGAAGTAAAAAAGTAAAATTAACCTTATGTACAAGCTTTACTTTCGGGATTTTGGCAACCCTACCATTGACAGTAGCTATGCATTTGCAGTATTGTTCTGTTCAGGGGACCTTGCTATTTCAGATTTAACTTATTTTTTCTTGTTTGCATATTGTTTTTTAAAGAAAATGTGTCTTTGATTCTGTTTTTTATTCATTTTTAGGTAAATCCTGTGCAAGCCAATAATTCATTGAGGGATTACTTCCATAAAACTGTGCCCATGTCAACAAGCCTGGTTCACCTAGAAAGCTTGAGGTGTGTACTTTTGTTTCTGGGGGGTATTTCAAATGTAGAGTTGTTTTTCTTGCAAAACTACAAGGTGCACATAGCAGTTGCATTTTATCTGAAAATCTCCTAAAGCGCTGTTTCGGTTTGGGGGAGTCTCATGGGCTGGAAAGGGTGTCTACCAATAAATATGTGGTATCGTTGTAGCCAGGAGAAATGGGGCTCTTACACGCAATATGATTTTATAGGAAAACTTAAAAAATATTTTTTTTTATTTTGTTGCACCCAAAATATTGAGACTGCACTGTCTGGCAACAGAGGGTAATAGTTAAAAGCCACATTTAGTAAAACATCTAAAACTGAAAAAATACAATTAAAAAATAAAAGGTCAGGCTATTCTTCATTAGATAAAAATTGAATCTAACCAAAAATGCCAAATGAATTACCAAAAAAGATTTAAAAAAATAATCCCAGGCTGTTTCAAAGTTAAAATTAATGCATTTTGTAGAAGGCATTTTGTAAAACACTTCCATGTGAAAAAATAACATTTAAAAATAAAATGTCAGGCTATTCTTTATTGGATAAAAATTGTATCTAAGGAAAAATGCCAAACAAAGTACCAAAAAAAACGCCCATCAACCAGCTTTTCCGTGTTCGGGCTGAACGCCTAACCCCTTTGTGGTTTGGGTTCGCCCAACACTATTGATCACCCATTCAAACCTCTTCAAGGTGTAAAGGAGCACCTCCATCTGTTTGGGTACTGCCCATTAGATATAATATCACTGTTCTTGAGGTTTGTATACACTGGTAGCCATGTGAGCCTTCTGCACTTTGGAAGACACAGGGGTTCCCTCTACTGTAGAAGACATACAAAATGTATGTGTACAAAATGTTCCTAGTGTGATGAACTACACTTACAAATGAGAGAAAAAAAGATATACGCCAAAACTTGGGACAGAATTATTACACACACACACACACACACACTCAGTTAAACATAGAATACTGTTGATAAAAATCTGCATCAATTCTTTCCAGCAAGGACCAGAATCCACAGCCAATGCAGTGTATATCCCCAACAATGTTTACATTGCAGCTAGATACAAAACATTGGTCAAATGGCAGGCTCAGAAGACGGTGCTTAGGAACTGCTTTACTTCACTCAGGCAGCCTGTCTAAACCAGGTTGTGGGTGCGGATATGGGAAGAGCAGGCTGGGAGTAGCAGTAGGGCAGGTTGTCCTGGGTATTGCTAGCCCCACTCTTTTGACTTCCAGAAATTGACCACCTATCACAGTCTCAAAAAAACAGGGCCAGTACATTCCCCCCATGGCTTTAGTTAAGAGTATACCCTATGGAGAATACTTGAGAGCACGCAGAAACTGTTCCAGTGACTCAGACTTTAAGGGTATTCATACTAGATTACTCCAGAGGTGGTGCAGAAAGAAAACGCTTAGAAGAACTTTCAAAGGGGTCAAGGAACAAGAGCAAGGCACACTTATTAAGAGGTCTGACAACACACACCTCACATGATTTCACCCAGATAACAACTTATACAGCACAACATGGTGAGATTAGAACAATTCTACAAAAGAACTGGCATATTCTTCGAAGTGACTCCTATCTAAGCAAAATCTTACCGAAGTACCAAAAATTGTATATAAAAAATCACGAAGTATTCATGGTATTCATCCATTCATTACCAAGGTCATGGAAAAGCCTGTTGTAGCACCCTAAAAGGAACCTATGAATGTGGTAACTGCACCATGTACATTCTTCAAGGCAAACAAATTGAGGTGCACAATAATGAAAGTATAGAGCCTTAACTCTAATTCTATGAATATTATTTATCTTCTGACATGTTCCAGTCCAAGACTATATGTAGCCTAAATGGGGCCATGTCCGGTGGTTGAGGCTGACAGTGCCAAGTTTTCTGGCCTGTCAATCCGCGATGGCAGGGCCTAGATGTACAGCTCCTGCCTCTGTGGGCGGGCAGGCGATTAGTCAGTAGTGATGTTTGGGAGAAAGGATATGGGGCGGCACTTCCAGGACACATATCTTCCTTCCCATTGCGTTCCATCTGGAGCACAGGCGCTGACTGCCCCACTTCTGGAGAACATGTTTGTCGGGACTTCCGCCTCCATGTCTCTGAGCTCCATGCCTTAGAATACTGACGTCGGCCATGACCCCTATTTCTGGAGTAATGATTTTACTAGTAAATGTCTTATCAGTAAATACAATTCCCTTCCCTACATGCTATTTATGTAATGATGGAATGTGATATATTATTTTATAAAAGATGAGGAAAACTGGTCCAACAGTATAAGCACCTTCCAGCATTACAATAGCCCTTTGGATGGTATTCATATGTGGAAAAAAATGACTGAAGCCTATCTGTGAGTCTTAAAGCTGACTGCGATAAGCTATAAATGTTATTATTGTAGTGTATGCATTTTGCAGGTATGCTATTAGTAAAGTATACCCTTTTTATAATAATAATATTAAATAATATATGGTTTTATTATATTGACATATTATTTTATAAGTCATGGGAGTATGAGTAGATTGAGGGAAAAAGGGGTGATTGCCTTTTTGAGGCAATGATGTCTTGATGTCCCTGTCTCCACCCTCCCTGAAACCCTATTTTCTTGTGCCATTTCTGCTTGAAGCAGTGGCATGTCCCAGTAATGTTAAGATCCAATGCCCTACATTCAAGTGCTGTGTGTGAGAAAACCAGGGTATAAGTTTTTGGAAAGTTTTTTTTCCAAATGCACAAGGCTGTTGGTCTGCTTTAAATGTCTTGCCCAGCAATGCTGGGAACTAAAGGCCCTAGGATATCTGTTAAGCCATATTATAGGCACAGAAGTGCACTTGCCATTTAGGACTTGGGCTATAGTATCATAAAACAACAAACTATCCATCACAGTTAAACTGTTCCTGAAATCTAGTCTATATCACATACTTGGGAAGTAACTTCACTACCTACCTGCATTTTGAAATGTAGAAGTACTTGGTGTCTTGTACCTTTACCCAAGAAAAAATAAAGTACTGTTTCTCAGTTTCACTTCCTAATGGAGGAGAGGTGTATAATTGCAAGAAAGTACAAGTTGATAGGGTCTAGAGTCTACATAACCTAATAATAGGAATCTGCTAACGCAGAAGGAAGAAATAGTAACATTTGTCCTGAAATGTCCTAAAATGGAACTGTGTAAAACCTGCATACGGTCACAAGATGATTAATCAACAATTAGCAGCATCCTGACAAAGTGGTTTTTCCACGCAACGCGTCGGTAAACGGGTGTTCTAAGCTGGACCTGGACTCGTCCTTTTGGTGACAAAATTATTGCCATGTTTTATCCTGTTATGCTTTAATTACTTGTATGCCATCGTATATTGGTATCACTGTTAGCATTCTCTTCTGGCACCTTTTGCACTCTTGCACATTCAGCACTTTATTAGGGGGCACCCCATGTAAATATGGATAACTTTCTGATTTAGCATTTTTGCACATATAAGCTCTATTGCACTTATAGCTACTGTTTCAAACACATATGCTATACACCTAGCATATGGTTTACACTGTTTCTGTGCTAAGCAATACAGTGACCCTTTTATACCTGGCATATCATTGTATTCATATAAATTTACAAAACTGATGATTTCTAATAGTCCACATTTGTCCGCTTACACCACTCATCCAATAGGTTCATGTAACCTTTTTTAACCATGTTTTATTGTCATTGAGTGTTATGTGTCCATGTTATCATTGCAATAAAATTCAGTAATTAGTATAGACACTGTGTGCGGCTTTAATTGGATGGTGAGAATATAGCGGCCTACACTGGCAGACCGCAGTCTCAGGTATTGTGTATGTGGGCCCTTATTCAGGGCTCTTTTCTCACCCAGCCTGCATCAGTGGTGTTAATGTCAGCTGTTCGGGCCTCCCCCCATAGTCTATTTAAGTTGCCATTAATCAACAATTACACGGTAAAACAACTCCATTTGTCTTGAAAGTATTTTAAAATAGATTTTTAGCAATTAGAATTAAACATACAGTCATACACAGTAGCCTGACATAAAAAGAAAACATTAAATTGCATCATGTAGTGCCAATCATAATCTGTAACAAACTGTTCAAAAGCCAAGTAAGAAGGCTGGGGTTGCACAGCAATCCATCTGTTCACCATCTGCTTCAGTATAAGAGCTGATGTTAATTATTTAGTTATACCATAAAAGTAATTGAATAACTACCCTCAGGTTAAGTGCCAAGTACACCAGATGTAGACATATTACATGATGATCTGCATTTAAGGTAAGTCCATATTATGCCTCCCACATGTCTTCTGGATATATGTACATATAAATAGTACCCTACTTATTGAAGATAAACATTGCGTGGTAAAAAATGTATGATTTTAATCTCTAATGTGATTAACTTGCATGATTCATTCTGAACCAAAGTCTATAGAATATTTTTTATACCTAACTGTAATTATAATTCATTAGTAGTGATAAGCAAACACATTTAATGCACTCTTCAGCTGGCTTACATTTCCCTGGAAAATGTTCCAGGGGCTCTACTAAACAATTGATGCTAGCTAAGCAGATATTAATGCTTATTCTTTCTAAGTGCATTGTAGACATCATGTTCTTGCAACTGCGCTTGGAGCAGGGATGATTGGGAAGCACATTGTGAAATACATCACCCTCGCCTATTGGCTGTTGTACATCGGGCCTACAATATAGATATAAGAACATGAAAATGTTTCTAATGGTGCTTTGGGCAATGCAACCTACAGTATTCTTGAGAAAAAGATGAAGATAACTGATGAAAGTACAGGTGGGTCAAGTAGTGACAATGGCCAGGAGGCAGAAACCTTCAAGCCTCACTTCCACTGTTTCATTGGCCGCATTCCCTATTACCTTTTGAACCGGAAGTGTCTATTGGAACGGTGCTTTGGGCAATGCAACCTACAGTATTCTTGAGAAAAAGATGAAGATAACTGATGAAAGTACAGGTGGGTCTAGTAGTGACAATGGCCAGGAGGCAGAAACCTTCAAGCCTCACTTCCACTGTTTCATTGGCCGCATTCCCTATTACCTTTTGAACCGGAAGTGTCTATTGGAACGCAGCACGCAGGTGCATTTTTGTTACCCTCTGAACCGGAAACGGTCAGATGGACGCGGCTCGCGGACACCTCGGCTCCGGTGAGTTATCTATTTAATCCCTTTTCTTCCTTACTGCTGCCATCCTGGCTAAAGTCCCTTTGAGGGACGAAACGCGTAGGAGGCGTGCGGTTGACTTCATCCGTTCATGTTACACACATACGGGTTGTTGGATGATAAGGGATCCGGCGGTGAGAGCTACTGTATTGGCTGGTTGGATTTGTTCACACTGTTTTTAACGTTTTAATCATTGTGAGTGCATATGCTCTATTAAATTTATTTTTACTAACCTCGGGGGTACTGCACTAGATCGTTTTTCTTTTGATCTTTTTGTCTTTACATGGCATCTTGTTGGAGTATAATTTGAAAATCACAGGGATTGTGGATTAATCCTCACGGTTTCTTATTGGAGAGTGAAGCTCTATTGGGCTCTCCCCTCATATCCCAGGGCAGAGAATTTCTGGAATATTGTTTTAAATGGCTCCACTTTGAAGTTGCTCTGGTAAGAGTTTTATTCAGATGGTGGTGGATCACTTTATTAATTTGAATTTCACAAATGGACATCTTCACCTGATGGGTTAATTTATATAGAAAGAAAGAAGAAAACTTTTGGAATCTGTTTGCAGACATTTTTTCCACATTTAAGCTTTGTTGAAAGACTGAATAAGATATATCTAGCTCTGTACCCTTACAAATGTGTTTTTGATTTGCTTCTAAAGGTTGGGGAACCTTGCTGCACGTTGAGCTTGCCAATTGAGATTGCTTATTAGGCAGCGCGGTATTTGTTATTTATTTTTTGAAAAAAAATAGCATAGGTGTCCGGGAGAGAAATCCCTAGTTGCCCCAGTCCACAGCTAGAGCATGGAAAAGAAAGAGGAAACATACAGTGAAATCCTTTCGAGACAAAGTGAGATAGCACATGATAACACATGATACCCTAACAAGAAGAAAAGGGATCTTGCCGCAAAAACAAGTAAAAAGAAAGCCATGAAGCTTGGTCCAAGAGGCTTAGTCTGGCAACTTACACCAGACCAACAGCCTTGCACAGATGGAAAAAAACTCTGCAAAACTCACTTGCCCCATCTGCCTGCATGATACTGAATCATTGTCAGCTCTCACAGTTAATCCTTCATTCACTCTGAACTCAAAGCTGAAACGCCACCTCACAGATTTTCTCCCGGTAGTGACCAATTTGAAGCATCTCTGAGTCTTCTTTTCCCAGCTTCTTAGTTGTGCTGCTGACATAACCCACAATGCATAGCAGCAGGTAACCCATTAGCACTTTCTTTATGCAGGCAGCCTGCAGCTCCTTAAGGTAAAATCACCTGCTACAGGAGGGATGCATATGAGTCCTATTTCTTGTAAGGATGTTGGTCCGGTTTAACATGGTAAAATGTAACTAGGGGCAAAAATGTTGTCTATCAAAATCTGGTTACGCCTAGATCTAAAAATTTAGAAGCAGCCAAGCCTCTCTCCTTTTTGTTAAGGGATAGATCTACTCCAGCAGTAGATCAGCTTTGCAGTGCCTTTAATCCAAGTGTTCACTAGAATACCAGTCACCATCTAACCCTTGGTATGGATCCTTAAGGAATACCAGAAGAAAACACCTTTTGCAGGCACGTAAACAAGTTACACTAGACTTCCTGTTTAACAGTATACAATCCTCATCTGCATGTAGGACATTTGGTTGAGAGGTCAGAATCAACAGGTGTACAACAAAGCCCACCAAAGTGAGCTAAAACAATAAATTGCCCATAATGAGTTTAAAAGGGTACGTCTCCCAGGTCCATAAAACTAGGCTAAAGTTCTACATGTCAGCCCACTGTTTAAAAGGCAGATTACTGGTAGACACACATTGTAGGAAGGATATGAGGATGAGGAAGTCTAGCACTGAAGACAATCTTTGACAGGCACAATGTCCCCCTGTGAAGTATGTCAGCTGTTGCACTATTTCTCTTGCATTCCTGCAGAACTTTTAACAAAAATTCCACTGGGGCAACAGGGTGGCTTTAATGTAGTACCAGACAAAAAGGCATCCCAGCCGTATGCCTAATATGGCAGAAAAAGGAGCAAGCTCCGCTCATCGTGCAGAATTTACATAGGCAAATGGTGGCCTGCTTGAAGGCTAGATAATGTTCCAGAGGAACAACCGTCATATAGCCCACCCTAGAATCTCCTGCAGAGGGAGAACAAAAGAAAAGTCCTGGGTGATCCAAGGCATTACACATGATTTCCAAAAGATGGCACCAATGATTATTCCAATCAGCTGTGACAGATTACACATTCTGGTCAGACTGACGATCTGTGACAGACACAATCCCGAATAAACCAGACACACAGGAACTGCCTGGGGAAAAGTTGGAAATATTTACCTTCCGTGCCCCGTAGCAGCTTTCTCTGACTCCTGCAGCTACTTCTGGTTGCTAAAAACATACTGATTCACAGGATCAGGTACTGCTTTGCGACTAATACCCTCCTCTGTAGAAAGGCCTTACACTCTCCTGGCTCTCCTCCTACTGCTCTAAAAAGAATTATTGTATGTTACCCCAACACAATAGAGGTCCAACGTGGGTTTCAACAAGCGCATCCAATGTCTTCAAATTCCACCCATAGTTTTTGGATTAGGTGGCATTCTCACCACAGGTGAGACACCCCATATAAAGGGGGGTGTCTTGAGTTATGGTCTGTCATTAAAGTAATTATATAGTAAAAAAAAAAAAAAAACAAACATCTGGCTGGAGTCATCCTTTAAGTAAAATCTTGATATAAACTTGAAAAACAGAACAAAAACAAGAAAACAAATTTGTCTCTGGTGTTTTGTCTCCTATGTATTTCTGTCCTTTTTTTCCTTCTTTCTTCTAGAAAGATCTTCTATAATTGATCCTGGGCTTCAAATCTGGATGATTCGAAAGTAGCTGCCTGGTTTGAGCCTCTTAAAAAAATGGGTGGGTGTGGCATGGGAGAAAGTCAATATTGTGAGTCAGCAATCTGCAAAAAAGCCAAGGGAGCAGTATACATTAGAGATCTGAGGATTGAACAGATTGGAGTGAGAAAGGGGTGTTTATGGATAACATCGAAATAGGTGTAAGTACTAATTCCAATGTATCCATTTGCTACTTTTTTGTAGATGGGTACCTTTGTAGTATGTTTTAAAGTCTAGACCAGCTGAGGTTAGGTGTATTTCAAAGTTTGAGTTTAATTTATGTTTCTTATATTCCAATAAAAATCCTTTAAAATTGCTGTCATTTGTTGAAAAAACTATGCTAGAATGTAAATTGGGAGGGCATGTAATATGAAAATATAGTTGGGGAGGAAATACATGTTAAGAGATATTCTGCACATTTATATTTAATTGGTATTTTTTGCCATTTCTGGAATCTGGTTTTAAGTAGGGGAATCAGGGTTTGCTTGATATAGGTGGTCTAGGTTTTTAGTGATCTGGTCAATCTGGTCATATTACCAGCTGAAATTGGGATTCCCAGTTTCATGCTCACTTGGGTTGAGTGGCATAATGGTTGATTTTTGGTCATTTAAAGTGGACTAAAAACTGCCCCGGAGTCTAAATGTCTTCAGGGCCGCATTATTCCCTCTCCCTGGGAAATTCGCAAGTGACGGCATGCTCCGATCATGTGTGTGGATAGAATTCAATACTGCTTCTTTAACAGCACATTATTATGGGCTGCTAGAAAAGCTGATTAGAGGAGAGTCGCGTCTGTGCCATGGACGTGCTGGAAAGTTGAGAAAATGTAGCTACTGGCGGGGATGCCCCATGGGAACAGCCCAAAACCTGGGATAGTGAAGATGTCAGGATTTGTATTTTTTACATTTCCAGGTGGATTACAGCAGACAGGCATCTTAAATCTGGAACAGATTGTTTCCATGGTTATAAACAGGAGCAAAACTCCTAGAAAAAAAAAACATTGCTGTCTAGAAAAACAGAAATGAATAATTTCCTAGCCATTGCAAGCCTTACTATTTAGGTGTAAAACCAAAGCTTCCTGATACTAATGTCTGATTACTTGAAGTGAGAGTAAATCTCCTAGCACAGTGGCTGGACTAGACAGGATGCTTTGAAAACCGTAGGGATGTGGCTAAAGAGAAGTGCCGAGAGCTACAGATTGGTTAGTTGTTAATACATGGCAGGCCAAAAGAAAATAGCTGTGTGGGAGATAAAGATTCCCTTCAAACATTGCTGGACAAAGTTAAAGGGACTTTGTAGGCAAAGTGCAAGAGCTAACCCCCTAATGGTTGCCCTATTTCTTCCTGTCAGCACACCGCTGCTCTTGGAAGTAGAAACAAAGCAAAGACTAGTGGCACACCCCCTGAATTCCTTTGCCATAGATCGCCAATCATAGGGCTCGCCTGGCGGTCTATAGTTCTGCCCCCAGATTGTCCGCTCAGCAAGAATAAACACAGCTAGTATAAGAGGCAGCACAGAATATATCCCCCTGCTTTTGCATTCCACTGTTGGCCTCGTTCCTAGCATATGAATAAATGCTCCCAATTGCCATTTTAACCACCGCTGTACCTTATTTGTGTTCCAATCACCGCTGTACCTAATTAGCATTTGGATCGCCCATGGCTGCTTATGTGGTTTTGATTAAGTGGAACAATTGCAGCTTTGGAACAAGGCAATAGAGCCTGCACCCCTCCCTTCACTAATGATAATCAGACTGTAGACACCGTGGATTACAGATGACTCTGCTTGTGTGTATAAATGGATTTTAACCAATGTGTAAGTCTGTACCAACAGGGAGTGAGGGAGGAGTACATTCAGGGTGTTTGAAGCATAATATCGGGCTCTTACAGACCCTGCCCATTATGTTGATTATTATGCAGCTCCAATTGCCATGCCCACCTGCTTCTGAAATAAATTATAAGGTGAAACTATAAACCTTGATATCTCTGCCATTTAGTCTTCAATTTAAAAACAGAAAACTGTTTAGGACAGTGTCAATGATCTAACAATTACCTTTGCCTGCTGAATCCCTTTAATATGTATGACTATTGGCATACAGATTTGTTTGCAATTGATTTCTAATCAGGTGGTAATACCTGTCATTATTTAACCCTTTTGCTGCCAGCCTACCTGATTTTGTCACCCTCTGTGGCCAGGCCATATTTCACTGTTTTGCACTACACAGAATCAACTGTGGTTTTTGAAGGGATTTCCCAGGAAAATCATATATTGTTTTTTTCAGAAGTGTCTGAGCTTGAACACGAACTGTTCTGTTTGGCATTTTTTAAGTGTATATTCAATATTTTCGGGTGAAATAAGTGCAAAAAAATTGTAAGAAATCAACTTGTTACAATTTGTAGTGTGTTTTTGTAATAAAAAATGTAATTTTGTCAATAACATCATATTGTGTGTGAAATCCCCACTTCTCACGGTTGCAATGGTACCACATATGTATTGTAGACACCCTGTCCTGCCCAGGAGACTCCCAAACTGAAAAAGGGCTTTAAGAGATTTTCTGATTAAATACAACTATGTTATGCGCAAGGGAAAAATACAATTCTGTGAGTACTCACCTGTAGAATTGGTATTATAAGTATACAGCACGTCCTGTTCCAGAATATTCCTTACACATGGGTTATACATCCACAAGATGGCGCTGGACTGCAGAAAAAGACTTGTGGCTCCTCCCGGCCCCATATAAAGCCAGGGACCTCCCACAAATCCCCAGTATTGACAAGCAGTTGCACAAGAAGCCGGGAGAACAATAATAAAATTCCAAAATGAACCATTGAACAATCACCATACAGAGGTAACCAAGAATAATGATAACAGGGTGGAACAGGACGTGCTGCATACTTATAATACCAATTCTACAGGTGAGTACTCACAGAATTGTATTATTCAAAGTGTACAGCACGTCCTGTTCCAGAATATTCCTTACACATGGGACATCCAATAGCAGTGTCCGTAAGATAGGGTGGGATCCCCAAAAGCAACGGTGGGCAGTTTAAACCACTGCCGCCTGCAGAACTTTGAGGCCAAAAGCAGCATCAGCTGAGGCCCTAACATCAACCTTGTAAAACTTAGAAAAGGTATGAACCGAAGACCAAGTAGCGGCCTTGCAAACTTGTTCAACAGAAGCTTGGTGCTGAAAAGCCCAAGAGGCACCAATAGCACGAGTAGAATGAGCAGTAAGGCGGAAGGGAGGCTCCTTCCCCTTAGCAGAATAGGTTTGTATCACCGCCTGACGAATCCACTTACTGATGGTGGATTTAGACGGAGGCAAACCCTTCCTAGGACCAGAAGGAAGAACAAAAAGAGCATCAGTCTTCATGAAGGATTCAGTAGCTACCAGAAAAAGTCCTCACCACGTCCAGAGAATGTAATACCCTCTCCTTAGGGTTACTAGGATTAGGACACAAGGAAGGCAAAACAATGTCCTGATTGAGAGGAAATGCAGACACAACCTTAGGCAGAAAATCTGGCTTAAACCAAAACACCACCTTGTCGTGGTGTCTCTCAAAGTAAGGAGGCTAGATGGAAAGCGCCGCCAACTCAGAGAAACACCTATCAGAAGTGATAGCCACCAAAAAAGCTACCTTAAGAGTCAAAATGGACAAAGGAGCCGCACGCAGAGGCTCAAAAGGAGAACCCTGCATAGCAGACAAGACCAAATTCAAATCCCAGACTGGTAACATAGGCTTACGTGGAGGGCGCACGTGAGTAACCTCCTGGAAGAAAGTCTTAACCAAACAATATTTAGCAAATGATTTTTGGAAGAAAATGGCCAAAGCTGAAACATGTACCTTGAGGGTACTGAGTTGAAGACCCAAGTCCAAACCATGTTGCAGGAACTCCAGGATCCTGGGAACAGAAAACACCCGACAGTGAAAAGATTTAGACTCACACCAGGAAATGTAAGCATGCCATACCCTATAGTAGATAAAAGACGAGGACTTCTTCCTCGCCCTAATCATGGTATTAAATACAGAGGCAGACAGACCCTTATCCATCAAAATGGAGGTTTCAGCAGCCAGGCCGTTAAAGCCAGCGTTTGTAAATTGGGGTGGCGTAGCTGCCCATGAGTGAGCAGATCTGAATCCTTGGGCAGGGCGTATTGATCTACTGCCAGCTTCACGACGTCTGCGAACCACACTCTTCTTGGCCAGCAGGGGGCCACCAGAATGGTTGGTACACCTTCCTGGGCTATCTTGCGCAGCACCCTGCCCAGCAGAGGAAACGGGGGAAACACATAGAGGAGCCAAAATCTCTTCCAAGACATTGCTAGGGCATCCATGGCTAAGGCCAGAGGGTCCTGGGACAGAGAGAGACAAAGACTGGAAGCTTGTGATTGTGACGGGACACAAACAGATCCACATCTGGCTGACCCCAATGGTGGCACAGAGAGCAAAATACCCTGCTGCTGTGGGACCATTCTCCCAAATGAGACATCCCCCTGCTCAGGGAATCTGCCTCCAGATTTTCCACCCCCGGGATGTACACTGCCGAGATGCAGGGAACATTCTCTTCCACCCAAGACAGTATCAGGGACACTTCCTTGAGGGCCCTCTTGCTCCGGGTCCCTTCCTGATGATTGATGTAGGCCACAGCCGTCTGGTTGTCCGAGCGGATCTGAACAGCCCGACCCCGAAGGTGTGGAGTCAATTGGGTGAGAACCAACCTTATCGCCCTCAGTTCCAGAATGTTGATAGGGGTGTGGGCCTCCTGAGGGCCCCACTGACCCTGGAATTTCAAGGACTTCCAGAAGCCCCCCCAACCCGTCAGATTGGCATCCATGGTGACAGTCTCCCAGCAAGGGGACAGAAAGGTTCTGCCCACTAACAGGTTCCTTGAGTCCAGCCACCACAAGAGGGACTGTCTGGCCAGGGGGGACAGAGCAAACACCTGATCCCGGGACACCGGTCCCAATCCCATACTGATAAGAGGTGAAGCTGAAGAGGTCTCATGTGAAACTGAGTATAGGGCACCGCTTCGAAGCAAGACACCATCAGGCCCACCAGCTGCATCCCCTCCCGGATGGAGGGATGAGGACAAGAAATAAGAAACTGGGCCTGAGATTGAAGACTCTCCACCTTCTGTTGAGGGAGAAAAACCTTGACCTGATATGTATCCAGAGTCATGCCCAGAAAGGACCTCACCCGAGACGGGAAAGGAAAGACTTGGGATGGTTGATAACCCAGCCGAAGGACTCTAGAGTGGACACCACCAACTGGGTATCCAGCTCGGCCCGATGGAAGGACTGAGACGTGATGAGAATGTCGTCCAGATAAGGAAGGATGCGAATGCCCTGAGATCTCAGCAAAGCCCTCACGCCCGCCAGCACCTTGGTGAATACCCTGGGAGCCGAGGTGATACCGAAAGCCAAGGCCACAAATTGGTTGGTGTTGATCCTCCAGAGAGAACCTGAGGAATTTCTGATAAACTGGAAAGATTGGTACATGAAGGTAAGCATCCTTGATGTCTACAGAAGTCATGAAGTCGCCCGGGCGCAGTGAATTGACTGCTGAGCGCAGGGTTTCCATGCGAAAATGCTTGAACCTGACAAACTTGTTGAAATGCTTTAAATCCAAGATGGGTCTGAGGGACCCGTCCTTTTTGGGAACAGTGAAAAGATTGGAGCCTCTGCCCCTTTCCCTGAAAGGCACCGGGCAGATGACCCCCAGCTCCAGAAGGTTTTGGACAGCAAGGTACAGACCCTGAGCTGACAAGGGGTTTTGAGCCATCTGGGATTTGATGAATTTTGGGGGCGGCCAGGCTGCAAACTCTAGCTTGTAACCGAGGGATACTACCTCCTGAATCCACCGGTCTGAGACGTGAAGTCTCCAGACATGAGCAAAGAGCCGAAGCCGTCCCCCCACCCGGATGGGTGAGGGCGCCCCTTCATGCCTGAGGGGGCTTGGGGGAGGACTTCGGCTTGGGACCCCAGGAGAGGACGGGGCGTCCACGTCCTCTGCCCTTACCCCAATGGTCTCCGCTAGCCCCAGCAAAGGAGACTCCTTGACCAGTTCTGGAACCACGAAAGGATGGGAGAAAGGCACCCGTTCCCCGAAAGGACCGGGACGGCCTCCTACGTTGAGGTAACCTACCACCCCTGGCAAACAAGTCCAAGCGTTCACCAAAGAGGCGCAGCCCCTTAAAGGGAAAGCCAGTGAGAGCCTTCTTAGCAGCATTATCAGCTACCCACTGACGCAGCCAAACAGAGCAGCATATAGCCACCAAAAGGACAGATGTCCTTCCACCCATTCTAATGGTATCATCCATGGCAGATAGAACATATGCAACAAATTCATAGCAAAGCAGGAGAGATCTATACTCTTCTCCTCCGGCGTCATCAGAGGCCCCATCTAAGAGACTCTTAAGCAACCCTTTAATAGCAACAGCTGTAACGGCAGAGGCACAAACCGGGCACAGCGCAGTCCCCACACAAGCAAAAGCATGACAGGACAGCTGGTCCATGCGCCAGTCCTCACCATCCCTCAGGGTAGTAGTGTCAGGAGAATGCATGACAGATGTATTAGACAGCCCCAGAACGGGTGCGTCCACCTCGGGAGGACATGACCAACGCTTAATCAAATCAGCAGGAAAGGGATACCTCTTGTCCCAGCTCTTGGGCACCCCAGGTAGCTTACCAGGCCCTTCCCATTCTTTGAGCACCAGATTATTAAAGTGAGACTGCTCCGGGAACTCCAAGCGTGGTTTAACCGTATGAAAAAGTTCACCCTGCTGCTGCGGAGCCACTGCAGGAGGGGAAATGCAAAGCACTTCAAAAAATGTGAGACAATAACTTGTCAGTGTCATCTGGAGACCAAGGGTCTTCTCCAAAGGGAGACCCGGTACCACCATAAAACTTAGGCTGTTCCTCAGATGATTCTGAATAATTCCCCTTCCTCAAGGGGACAATAACCAGAAATGTAAAAAAAATTCTCAGCCTCCACAAGGAAGAGGGAAACAGCAGGTGATAAATGCTGCTTCTTAGCAGAAGCCTTACGCGGGGCAGACCCAGCAATATGTTTTTCAATGCTGGCCACCCGTGCAGCCAAATCAGGTTGAGACACCCCGCTAGTATGTCCCTCATTGGGGGACAGATGCAAGCGTGGGGGGGTAGGTGAAGACAGAGGGGGCGCAGCACCAGGCCCAGTGACAGACAACACAGACTGCAGCGCAAGCACCTGCTGGGCGCAGGGTACACACACCCTGACATCATCACTTATAGGGGATACCCCACACGCAACACATAGCCGGGCTTGTCCCGAAGGAACCCCAAGCACATTATCCCCAGAAGCCTTCATATGGTGATTAGAGTGGCACAACAGGCCAATATAGGGTTAACACTAATGATAGCAACCCGGGATGCCCCAAAAGCCCGCTAGGGAGGTGGGAGATATAACAGCAATAGCCTTAACCAAAAGGAAGAGGACCGGGAGAAACCACAATGAAGTTAAACCCGCCTGAAAGACATAAGAAAACATCCCCATAAGAATATAACAATAAATATAAAAAAGCCACCCCACAGGGCACTCACGGACCGCGGTAGGAGACAGCAGACACGCAGCACGAGGAAGGCAAAATGGCGTCCGCATATACCTCGAGGGGCGGGCCGCGGAGAAGTAATGCGGAAAACGTCATCCGCAGAGCCCGCCCCCGAAGAGCGCGAATCGCGCCCACGTGATGCTGCCGGCCAATGACGGTGCGGCAGCGCCTGAGGTAATGTCCTCAAGCGTGCGGCAGCAGCGAACAGTAAAAAACATGAAGCAGGCACATAAACAAGAAGAGCTTGACCTACCGCAGCCCCCGCCCCCGGAGATCTCTCCAGGGAGAGCGAGGCAAGGGAGCAGCAGCCACATAACGCCCAAAGTGAATAAAAGGAGATGAGGGAATAGACCCTAAGGGGGATAGGGATAAAAGGGAACCCCAGAATGGCAGAAAGGGGCATCCCACAAGGCTCACCACAAGCCTATACCGCCTACCCATGTCAAAGCAGGGACTGCGGTCGGAGCAGCGCTCCTCAGCACCTGACCCCGGTGCTGCCTACCTTCACCCGAACCAGTCAGCCGAGGCTGGGAGGCAGTGGGTTCGGAACGGGTGGGAATTGTCCTACAGGGCCGAAGGCTGATAAGCCCCGCTCACCTGCGCAGTATAAAGAGCCATCTTCTATCTTCGCAGTCCAGACTGCAGATAAGAACTGGGGATTTGTGGGAGGTCCCTGGATTTATATGGGGCCGGGAGGAGCCACAAGTTTTTTTCTGCAGTCCAGCGACATCTTGTGGATGTATAACCCATGTGTAAGGAATATTCTGGAACAGGACGTGCTGTATACTTGGAATAACAACCCTTTACATATGAAATACCCTACAAACTATATGTTCTGTGGAAGTACACACCTCAAGCTTTCAAGGCGTACCAAGCTTGTTGATGTGGGCACAGTTTTCTGGAAGTAATCCCTAAATTAATTATTTGGTTGCACAGAGTTTTCCTAAAAAAGAATAAAAAAAATCAAAGCCACATGTTCCTAAAAAAAAATATGCAAACAAGAAAAAAACTAATGAAATCTGAAAACGCAAGGTCCCAGAACAGAACAATACCCAACATGCATATGTACTGTCAAGGGAAGAGTTGCCAAATGCCCCAAAGTAAAGCATGCGCGTAAGGGTCATTTTACTTGAAAATTTCAGCTCTGCAGACAAAGTGCGCACCTTGCACATTTTCAACCAAAACAACCCTTTACATTTCAAATACCCTGGCAAGTCACTAGCCGCAGGTGACTTGCCAGCCCCCTAAGCCTTGTGAACTGGTATAGGGGTCTCATGTATCCCATTAACAGTTCACAAAGGGTTAAATGTAAAAATAAAAACACATACACACACACAAAAAAAATACAATTCTGTGATTACTCACCTGTAGAATTGGTATTATGAGTATACAGCACGTCCTGCTCCAGATAGTAATTCCTTACGTTTGGGTTATACATCCACAAGATGGCGCTGGACTGCAGAGACAGCAAAAAAGTGGCTCCTCTCAGCCCCTTATATTCCAGGGACCTCCCACAAATTCCCCAGTATTGACAAGCAGTTAGCAAGAAGCCGGGAGAATAATAACCATAATCAAAAATTTTAACCATGATAACAATTACCATACAGAGGCACTAAGAACAATGAAAAACAAGGGTGGGGTGGAGCA
Source organism: Gastrophryne carolinensis (assembly GCA_027917425.1). NCBI lineage: Eukaryota > Metazoa > Chordata > Amphibia > Anura > Microhylidae > Gastrophryne > Gastrophryne carolinensis. The sequence goes on along the minus strand of CM051239.1, from coordinate 181,307,038 downwards.
GGACGTGCTGTATACTCATAATACCAATTCTACAGGTGAGTAATCACAGAATTGTATTATTCTAAGTATACAGCACGTCCTGCTCCAGATAGTAATTCCTTACGTTTGGGACATCCAATAGTAGTGTCAGTAAGGTAGGGTGGGATCCCCAAAAGCAACAACAAGCAGATTAAACCACTGCCGCCTGCAGAACCTTGCGGCAAAAAACAGCATCAGCTGAGGCCCTAACATCAACCTTGTAAAAAAGTATGAACAGAAGACCAAGTAGCGGCCTTGCAAACTTGTTCAACAGAAGCCTGGTGCTGAAAGGCCCAAGAGGCACCAATTGCACGAGTGGAATGAGCAGTAAGGCGGAAGGGAGGATCCTTCCCTTTAGCAGAATAGGCCTGAATAACAGCCTGACGGATCCACTTGCTGATAGTAGACTTAGCTGGAGCCAGACCCTTCTTGGGACCCGAAGGAACCACAAAAAGAGCATCAGTCTTCCTGAAGGGCTCAGTAGCCACCAAATAGAACTTCAGGTTCCTGACCACATCCAAGGAATGTAGAGCCCTCTCCTTAGAGTTACTAGGATTAGGGCACAGCGAAGGTAGAACAATGTCTTGATTGAGATGAAAAGCAGACACAACCTTAGGCAGAAAATCTGTCTTAAAGCGAAACACCACCTTGTCCTGGTGTCTCTCAAAGTAAGGGGGCTTGAGGGAGAGCGCCGCCAACTCAGAAATATGCCTAACAGAAGTGATAGCCACCAAAAAGACTACCTTAAGCGTAAGAATGGACAAAGCAGCCTCATGCAGAGGCTCAAAGGGAGACCCCTGCAAGGCAAATAGGACCAAGTTCAAGTCCCAGACTGGTAACATAGGCTTACGTGGGGGGCCCACATGAGTAACCCCCTGGAAAAAAAACCTGACCAAATGAGCAAAAGATCTCTGAAAGAAAACAGCCAAGGCAGACACATGACCCTTCAGAGTGCTGAGTTGAAGCCCCAGATCCAAACCATGTTGGAGAAACTCCAGAATCCTAGGAATAGAAATAGAAATAGAAAACACACGACAGGGAAGAGATTTAGCCTCACACCAGTCAATGTAGGTACGCCAAACCCTATAGTAAAGAGGACTTTTTCCTAGCCCTGATCATGGTGTCAACAACAGAGGCAGGCAGCCCCTTTTCCATTAAGATGGAGGTTTCAGCAGCCAGGCCGTTAAAGCCAGCGTTTGTGAGCAGGTCTGGATCCCTGGACAGGGAGTACTGATCTACCACCAACTGCACGATGTCTGCCAACCACACTCTTCTTGGCCAACAGGGGGCAACCAGGATTGCTGGCACCCCTTCCTGAGCTATCTTTCGCAGAACCCTGCCCAACAGGGGAAAGACATACAGTAGCTGAAAACCCTGCCAGGGCATTGTCAGAGCATACACGGCAAAGGCCAGAGGGTCCAGGGACAGAGACACAAAGACTGGAAGCTTGTGATTGTGACGGGATGCAAACAGATCCACATCTGGCTGACCCCAACGGTGACACAGAGAGCGAAACACCCTGTTGCTGAGGGACCATTCCCCCAGGCGAGAAGTCCCCCTGCTCAGAGAGTCTGCCTCAAAATTCTCCACCCCCGGAATGTACACAGCTGAGATGCAGGGAACATTGTCCTCTGCCCAGGACAGGATCAGAGACACTTTCTTGAGGGCCCCCTTGCTCCGGGTCCCTCCCTGATGATTGATGTAGGCAACCGCCGTCTGGTTGTCCGAGCGTACCTGAACAGCCCGACCCCGAAGGTGCGGGGTCAAGCGGGCTAGAACCAACCTGATCACCCTCAGTTCGAGAATGTTGATAGGGGTGTAGGCCTCCTTAGGGCCCCACTGCCCCTGGAAGGTTAGGGATCCCCAGAAGTCCCCCCAACCTGTCAGACTGGCATCCGTGGTCTCCCAGCAAGGGGCCAGAAAAGATCCGCCCACCAACAGGTTCCTGGAGTCCAGCCACCACGAGAGGGACTGCCTGGCTAGGGGGGACAGAACCAAGACCTGATCCAGGGACACAGGGTCCCTGTCCCATACAGACAAGAGGCGGAGTTGAAGAGGCCTCATGTGGAACTGAGCATAAGGAACCGCCTTGAAGCAGGACACCATCAGGCCCACCAGCTGCATTCCCTGCCTGATGGAAGGATGAGGGCATGACAGAAGGAGCTGAGCTTGCACCTGCAGACTGTCCACCTTCTGCTGAGGAAGAAAAATCCTGGCCCGAGCTGTATCCAGATTCATGCCCAGAAATGGCTTTACCAAAGGGGGAGACAGGGAAGATTTGGAGTGGTTTATCACTCAGCCGAATGACTCCAGAGTGGTCACCACCCTCTGAGTATCTCTCTGAGAGGCAAAGCTGCCTCTTTGACCTACAGACTCATGTAGCTGACTTTAAACAGCTATAAAAAAAGTATAAAAGTTAAAAACTCACTTGACCCCTCAGTCAATCTGACCATGTCTTCTCTTCACCCGGGGGGCATCCAATATCCCCTGGGGCTCTTCTGGCTTTAGGAGGGCACCCAGAATAGCGTTTCCCCCCCGTTCGGCCTCCGCTGCTACTAACTGTAAAAAAAAAAATAGGCATTTACTAACCTGCGGTCGCGATCCCTCCTGCTTGGTCTCCTCTTCAGCAAACACCTAGGCAGAGTCAGAGCAGGGGTAGGCCAACTACCGGGGCAAAGCAAAGCAGTCCTAGCTATACTGCTCGGCCAACCATGTCCACCTATACCAAGAGGGGGAGAGCAAAGCAGAGCAGTGGGAGGCCATCTACTAGGTCAAGCACTGGTAGCCCCAGCCATAGTGGACATCCCCCCAGCCCAGAGCTCCTCCAGCAAAAGTGGCAAGGCAAAGGAGAGCAGAGACAGGCCTACTACTAGAGCCCGAAATAGCCCTCTTATTCACTTCCTACACTTTGCCAGCCGCTAGCCCCACCCTTTGTGGGTGGGGCAGAGGACATGATGGTTGGAAAGATGATGGGCTGTGATCCCTTGCTCCCAGCCCCCCTCCACCGATCATCCGGAAGCTGTCATCGGATCTTCGTGGGACATGATCGCTGATTGAAAAGAAAAAATAACTAATAAATGTTATTTTAACTCTGTGTGGTGTCTTTGTTACTCTTAACCTTTAGTGAACTGGTAAGGGATCCATGAGACCCCTATACCAGTTCGCAAGGCTTGGGGGCTGGCAAGTCACCTGCGGCCAGCGGGTGACTTGCCATTAACCCCACCCCCCCAATTATATAGGCAGTGTGGCATTATTCCCTCCCATTCCCATAGGCAGTGTTGCATCCCCCCTCTAATTCCCATAGGCAGTGTTACACTCCCCACTCTCATTCCCAAAGGCAGTGTGGCATTCTTCCCTCCCATTCCCATAAGCAGTGTTGCATTCCCCCCTCTCATTCCCATAGGCAGTGTGGCATTCCACCCTCCCATTCCCCATAGTCAGTGTGGCATTCCACCCTCCCATTCCCATAGGCAGTGTTGCATTCCCCCAGTAAAACCAGTAAGCTAATATTGAACAATATTCAGTGCTGTTATATATTGTATATTAACAACTAAATGTCACAGGTTGACACTATATAAGAATGTTTTACTCTTAAATGCCAATCTTACCTAACGTTGTCATGTCTTTGAATGTAAATCTTATGGAAAATTCTCTCGGGTGGCTTGAGAAAATCTTCTTTCATTTCCATGGCAACATTTCTAGGTAAAAGACTCATTAAAAGACGTTCCTAAAAAGAAAAAAAATATGGATATATAAATATATGAATACGTAACCTTAACATGGACTTCAGTGTTTTTGATGGCCCTGTCTAAAAGGCTCAAGGGCTGGCCAAATAACTCCCTCCACCTCCTAATGCAAGCCCCACTATGTAAACCTAGCTGGTTCTTTCTGGTGATTCCATGCCACATCCCTGGTATCACACGGCTGGGGTGTGCATGGCATACAGTGCTGAATAGACGAGAGCCCCCGCATGTGCCATCAGACCAGCAGAAAATACAATTCTATGAAACTCACCTGTAGAATTGTTTTTGAATATATCCAGTCCAGATCGTCCCAGAAGTGATGACAGTTGGGTAATCCACCGCTAGGTGGTGCTTGACTGCAGGATCAAAAGCTGTAGCTCCTCCCGGCCCCCTATAAAAACAGGTGTCTCTCTATGGTTCCCCAGTGGTTAAACAGCAGCGAGAAAAGAGACAGGCCGGGAGGCCAAGAAACCATGTTATTTCACATAGCTTCAGCATGTACTCTCTCCATCAAAACTAAGGACAACGGTCCAATACAAAAAGGCAATCACCATAACAGGCATCCAAAGATAATGAATAAGGGAGGGGTGGGACGACCTGGACTGGATATATTCAAAAACAATTATACAGGTGAGTTTCACAGAATTGTATTTTTCACTATATACAGTCCAGGTCGTCCCAGAAGTGATGACAGTTGGGACATCCAAAAGCAGTGTCCATTAGGGCGGGATCCCCAGTGCGAAACAGCATGTAGTTAATTTCACTACCGCCTGAAGCACTTTTCGGCCAAAGACAGCATCAGCTGAGGCCCTAACATCAACCTTGTAAAACTTTGTAAAGGTATGAATGGAAGACCAAGTGGTGGCCTTACAAACTTGTTCAACAGAGGCCTGGTGCTGAAAAGCCCAGGAAGCACCAATAGCTCTAGTAGAATGAGCTATAAACACAAAAAGGGGGTTCCTTCCCCTTGGCAGAATATGCTTGCACCACCACCTGTCTGATCCACTTACTGAGAGTGGACTTGGCTGGAGGTAAGCCCTTCCTAGACCCCTCGGAGAGGAAAAAAAGACAATCTGACTTCCTGAAGGACTCAGTCGCGACCAGGTAGTACTTAATGGCTCTGACCACATCCAGGGAATGGAGGGTCCTTTCCTTGGAGTTAGTTGGAGCTGGACACAAGGAAGGCAAGACAACTTCCTCATTAAGGTGAAAAGGAGACACGACCTTAGGCAAAAAATCAGGTTTAAAGCGAAACACCACCTTATCCCTATGCCGTTCAAAGTAAGGAGGCTTCATACAAAGTGCGGCCAGCTCTGACACGCGACGCACCGAGGTGATAGCTACCAAAAATACCACCTTTAGGGTCAAAATAGACAATGCAGCATCACACAAGGGCTCAAAGGGGGGACCCTGGAGAGCAGAAAGCACCAAATTCAAATCCCACACTGATAATACAGGCTTACATGGTGGGTGTACATGGGTAACTCCTTGGAAAAAGGTCTTGATCTGGCCCTTGAGGGTGCTCAGCTGGAGACCCAGGTCTAAGCCGTGTTGTAAAAACTCCAAAATCCTAGAGATGGAGAAAGTGTGACAAGGAAAGCTCTTGGATTCACACCAAGCAATGTAGGCATGCCAAACTCTGTAGTATATCATGGAAGAAGACTTCTTCCGCACCTGAATCATGGTCTGAACAACCTTGGCTGACAGCCCCTTTTCCGTCAGGATTGAGGTGTCAATAGCCAGGCCGTCAAAGCCAGCGTCTGTAAATTGGGGTGCCGCAGCGACCCCTGCGCGAGAAGCCCTGGGTCGTCGGGCATGACGTAGCGATCAACTGACATCTGAATTATGTCCGCGAACCAACTCTGCCTCAGCCAGCGAGGAGCCACCAGGATGGTTGGTACCCCCTCCTGGGCTATCTTGCTCAGCACTCGGCCCAGGAGTGGAAACGGAGGGAACGCATAAAGGAGCCTGAACGCCGTTCAAGGAGTCGCCAGAGCGTCTGTGGCAAAGGCCAGAGGATCTCTTGACAGGGAGACGAATCTCGGGAGCTTGTGATTGTGTCTGGACGCAAATAGGTCCACGTCCGGCTGACCCCAGCGGAGACACAGAGCGTGAAAGATCTAGTTGCTGAAAGACCATTCCCCCAGGCGTGAGGCGTTCCTGCTCAGAGAGTCTGCCTCATGGTTCTCTATCCCAACAATATCCCAACAATGTAAACCGCAGAGAAGCAGGGAACATTCTCCTCTGCTCAAGTCAGCATCTGGGTCACCTCCTTGAGGGCTCGCTTGCTCCGAGTTCTGCCTTGGTGATTTATGTAGGCGACCGCCGTCTGATTGTCCGAGCGAATGCACCTTTAGATGGGGAGTCAAGTGAAGAAGCACCAACCGGATCGCTCTCAACTCCAAGATATTTATGGGTAAGTGGGCCTCCTGCGGCCCCCACTGACCCTGGATCTTCTGAGTCAGCCAAAAGCCTCCGTGGTGACAATCTCCCACCGTGGAGTCAGAAATGACTTGCCTACCAGCAGATTTCTGGAGTCCTGCCACCACAAGAGGGACTGCCTGGCCGGGGGAGACAGTGAAAACTCCTGTTCCAACTGGTCAACAGATTCAACTGAAGATGTCTCATGTGGAACTGAGCAAAGGGCACTGCCTCGAAGCATGAAACCATAAGGCCACCAGTTTCATCCTCAGACGGGCAGATGGTTGCTGACAAGACAGCAAGGCATGCACCTGCGTCTGAAGACCCACCACCTTCTGCTGTGGCAGGAATACCCTGGCCTGTGAGGTGTCCAACGTCATGCCCAGAAAAGACCTCACCATCGAGGGAGTGATTGAAGACTTGGGGTAATTGACTACCCAACCGATATCCTCGAGAGTGGACAACACCGTCCGAGTGTCGCTCTCGGCCTTATGAAGAGACTGAGCCGCAATCAGTAAATCGTCCAGATAAGGCAGCACGTGAATGCTCTGGATTCTCAGGATAGCCATGACGCCCACCAGCATCTTGGTGAACACACAGGGGGCTGAGGATATCCCGAATGGCAACGCCACAAACTAGTAGTGCTGATCCTCCAGCACAAACCTCAGGAACTTCTGATGCCCCTGGAATATAGGAATGTGCAAATAAGCATCCTTGATGTCCACCGTGGTCAAGAAGTCGCCAGGTCGAAGCAAGCTCACTGCGGACCATAAGGTCTCCATGCGGAAATGTCTGACTCTGACAAACCTGTTGAGACCCTTCAGGTTCAGGATGGATTTCAGCATTCCGTCCTTCTTGGGCACCGTGAACAGATTGGAGTAAAAGCCCTGACCCAGTTCCTGCTGAGGCACGGGACAAATCACACCTGACAGTAGAAGGTGTTGGACGGCCATTCGCAGGCCTTGCACCATCAATGGGTTCTGGGAAAACCGTGACTGAAGAAATCTTGAGGGTGGCCAGACTGCCAGCTCTATTTTGTAACCGGAGGAAACCACCTCCTGAAACCGAGACATGCTGTCTCCAGACGTGAGCAAATAGCAGAAGCGGCCGCGGGACCTACCTCATCCTCAGGAACCTCTGCGAGCACCTGAAAATGAAGAGCCTCTTCCTCCTCAAAAGGAGCGATAGGCAAATGAACCCCGAAAGGGCCGCACAGACTTTTGTCGCTGAGGAAGTATTCCGTCCTTGACCAGGAGGTCCAGACGCTCCCCAAACAACATGTGACTCACAAAGGGGATACTAGTGAGCGACTTCTTGGCCGCGGCATCAGCCAACCACTGCTGCAACCAGAGTGAATGGCGAAGCGCGACCAGCAGGGCTGAGACCCTGGCACTGAGTCGGACACTATCGTCCATGGCAGAGACAACGAAGGCAATAAACTCCACGCAAGCCTTGAGGTCCTTGTATTCCTCAGCCCGCTTGCGAGACCTGGCAATATACACAAGGTGTCTCACCTTCTTCCTAATGGCCAGGGAGACAATAGCCATGGCACACACGGCGCGGAACCAAGCACCGGCAAAGGTGAAGGCATGACAGACCAGCTGATCCATGCGCTTGTCAGCTGGATCACGTAGGGAAGCAGTATCGGGTGAAGGCATGACCGTAGTGTTGGACAGACCCGACGCGGGAGCATCCACCTCGGGAGGACGGGACCATAGCCGGACCAGCTCCTCGGGAAAGGGATACCGCCTGTCCAGGACCTTGAGCACCGACTTGTTAGGCCTTTCCCATTCCTTGAAAATCATGTTAGAAAAATGGGCCTGCTCAGGAAGACTCGTCTCTGTCTCTCAGGCCGAAACAATTCACCCTGCTTCCTCTTAGCCACTCTAGGAGGGACAATGTGCAACGTCTCAAAGACTGCAGTCAGCAACAGCTCCGTATCTTCAGGGAGCCATGTATCCTCATCCGAGGAAGAACCGGACCACTATCAAGGCCAACAGAATAATCCATCGTGGGGATGGAGTCCTCATGCAACTCGCCCTCCTCCACGGAGCCGGGGCCTCCAAAGAGAACATCATCATCTCCATTATTATCAGAATAGACCGGCTCAATAGGCTCAATATGCCGCCTCTTACTTGTGGCCTTCTTAGGAGCTGAGCGAGAGATCTGTCTCTCAAGGCTGGCCACCCGATAAGCCAAATCAGAATGAGACCCCCTACTGGCTTCCCCCTCGCTGGGGACTGAGAGCAAGCACGAGGGGTCTGGAGAGGCCGCAGGCAATAACAGGCTAGGGGCATATACACCCACCCGATCATGCTCCAAAATAATACTTCTGGCGCAAGTGACACAGACCGTGCTGAGTCGGCCCAGAGGGCTAGCACCGCACATGGGACAGAGCTTCGTCCGCCCCGAAGGGGCCCCTCGCTCACTATCCCCAGAAGCCTCCATTATGGTGATTTGAGTAATGGTAACAGGTACAAGGCACTAACGATCCAACCTGACCAGCCCAAAAATGAGTCCCTCTTATGTGATCCCTCTTTACAGGGATCGAGAGGACCGAGAGGGACCACAACCCTTAGTAATCAAGGGGCCCACCTAGAAGACACAATGTGAAAGACACCTAAGCATCCCACAGCACATGCCCAGCAACAATAACAAAAGAGATGATTATCAAGAGGGACTCATGACACCTCGCGATGGCCTCAGCTCAGGACGACCGCAGCGTGCAGGAGGGCAGACAAGATGGCGCGGAGCAGCAGCAGGACACGTTCCTCGAGGGGCGGCCCCCGCCCCCCCCCCCCGCCGTCGGCGCGAAAGATCGCGCCCGCCCCCAAGATGGAGGAGGGCCCAGAGACTGCAAGCGGCCCCCGGAGGAGCCCAGCCAGAAGCGCCTGCCCAACGCCCTCGCGCGGCCTCAAGCCGGCCAGCAAGCGCGCCTCCAGCAGATTTATCCGCCGGTGCAGCGCTGTCCCCCCCCCCCCCCCTCCTCACAGCGCGGCAGCCTGATGGAGAGAGGTGAGGAGCAGGAACCTCGAGGGAGTGAGGAGGGTAAGTATGTGAGGTGAAAACAAGTCAAACACAGAACACCAGCTCACAAGGGACTCCACAGGGCATGTCCCCCCCCCCCCCCTTATAGGCTCGCCATCAGCCTATGGCCGGCTACCCTTTAGGCAGGGTCTGTGGCCCAGAGCCTAGCTCTGCCAACGCCTGACCCCGGCGTTCACCCTACCTTCACCGTCCCGGTCAGCCAAAGCTGGGAGGCAGTAGTGGGTGCACGGGAACAGTGGGAATAGGTCGCAGGAGAGAGTATTCCAGACGATCCTCATGCAGCAAGACTGCAAGAAGAACACTGGGGAATCATAGAGAGACACCTGTTTTTATAGGGGGCCGGGAGGAGCTACAGCTTTTGATCCTGCAGTCAAGCGCCACCTAGCGGTGGATTACCCAACTGTCATCACTTCTGGGACGACCTGGACTGGATATAGTGAAAAGATATGTTTTTAGGGGTTTTACACAGCAGGGCATCCCAAAACTCGGGAAAGGGATACCGCCTGTCCGGGCCCTTGGGCACCGACGGTAACTTGTTAGGCCTTTCCCATTCCTAAAAAAATAATGTTAGAAAAATGGGCCTGCTCAGGAAGACTCATCTCTGTCTCTCAGGCCGAAACAATTCACAGGGACCACAAAAAGAGCATCAGTTTTTCTGAAAGGTGCAGTAGACACCAGATAGTACTTTAGACACCTAACCACATCCAAAGAATGCAAGACCCTCTCCTTAGCATTACTAGGATTAGGGCACAAGGAAGGAAGAACAATCCCCTCGATTCAAAGAGCAAAAGTTAATTGATTTCGGATCGAGAATCGTAAGTTTGGGTGGGTGTTAGTCATTTTTTCCTGTTTTTTTGGCCATTTCCGACTCGCACGAGCCTACGTACGATTTCGTATATGCTCTTACGATCATCGGAAGTTCGTTCCTAAATTTTAGGATCAAAACGTAAAACTTAGGATCAAATCCTAAAACTTAGGATCAAAACGTAAAACTTAGGATAATCGGATGTGTTTAGGTGTGATTCAGAGAACAGTTTTCAAACCTCTAAATACGTTTTAAAAGAAAGCCACTGCCGACACCTTTTAGCAGTCGGATTGCTGTTCTTGAACAGGTTTTTTGGCTATGTGGAGGAGTCTGCGCGTCTTGAGCTCCAATGAACTGCATGTATCAGCATGGCCGAGGCCATAAATTGTATGGCAATGCATACCTGATTCATGTATGCCTTATAAAAGCATTTTAATGTGGACCTTAATTAGTCCTTTGCATGTAAACCTTTATTTTGCAATATATTTGCGTTAATTAAAGAAACTTATGTCCTTTGGTATTTATTTTTAAATTGATGTACTAGAATAATATTTTTAGATTGAATTTATTGGTGTAGTTGTTTACCTTTGCTTTGTTTAATTATTTAAGCACATCTTTGGTCAGATGCATCACACTTACTGAGGAGAGGAGAGCGGGATAAAGTGCAGGATGTGGGTTACTGCTGTATTTTGCACAGACACAGCAGAGCTGGGGGCACGGAAAGGTCAGAAATCAAAGAATGCAGAGCAACACAGTCACAAGGCCCTTTCTGTTTGCAGGCTGCCCGAGAATACCTGAGCCGCCATCTTGGCTGTTTCTAGGCTCATAACATGCAGAAGTTGCTGGGTGTTTTTTAATTTTTGAGAGCAAATCTGTATGTAGAGGGTGTGGGTAACCACACCCAAAATTTTAAGTTGTACCATTTGAAGCCAAAGTATTTAAATTAAATCCACAAGTAAAAAATGCAAGTTAACTAAAAATTAAACAAAGTAAGATTTACTTATGCAAATGCATTCATTATCATGGTTGGTTACTACAAAATTAATGAAATAAAGAAAAATAAAAGACCAAATATTTAGAATGCACTTTAATGAGGTAAGTTTGTAGTGCGCAGCCGCAAGATCAGAAGGATTTACGTCCAGACAAAAAAGGAAAAAGGGCAAAACCAATGTTGCAACCTGAGAAATGAAACGGAAAATTCAGGATGGAAACTGACATAGGTCTGATTCCCGAACTGCCATACGAACGGACGTACATTTTAGGATAGAAACGTATTTGCTTATAGAATCACTCGCAAGTTCATACGAACGCACGAGCGTATGGGAAAAATAAGATGATCGGCACCAAAATCAAAGCTGTTACATGTTTCTTTGAATCGACCCTAATGTCCTGATTCAAATGAAAAGCAGACACTACCTTAGGCAGAAAGTCTGGCTTGAAGCAAAACACCACCTTGTCCTGGTGTCTCTCAAAGTAGGGGGGCTGGATGGAAAGCGCCGCCAACTCAGAAACACGCCTAACAGAGGTGATAGCCACCAAAAAGATAACCTTGAGAGTAAGAATGGCCAGGGCAGCCTCCTGCACAGGTTCAAAGGGAGCACCCTGCAAGGCAGACAAGACCAATTTCAAATCCCAAACAGGCAACATGTGCTTACGTGGGGGAGGCACATGAGCAACCCCCTGGAAAAAAAGTCCTGATCAGAGAATGCTGGGCAAAGGACTTCTGGAAGAAAGGAGCCAGGGCAGAAACATGACCCTTCAGAGTACTGAGTTGGAGCCCCATCTCCAACCCATGCTGCAGGAACTCCAGGATCCTGGGAATAGAGAACACACGACAGGGAAGAGACTTAGACTCACACCAGTCAATGTAGGCACGCCAAACCCTATAATAAATGGAAGAAGAAGACTTCTTCCTAGCCTTTATCATGGTATCAACAACAGAGGTACAAAAGTCTTAAAGGAGCCACAGCACTCAACCCTGTTAGCTTGCAGACCAACCTACAATCTGTCTCTAAACTAGGTTAAAAACAGAGGGCTCGGTCACACACATCTGCAGAAGTATGCTTAAGCTGCACCACCACGCCAAGGTGCCTCTGTGGGTACAGTCCTAACTCTAATCTCTGAGAGCCTCATTTGGGACATACAATGCAATAGATAAATTGGGAGCAGGCTTACCTGAGGTTGCCCTAAACCTCAAGTGCAAGCCATGGGGTGGAAGGGTCAAAGACCTTGCTATACAGCCTAGACCCCACACCCCATGTGCTTGCACAAATTCAAAAGAAACAAAGGAGGGGTGGCAGCCGCTCAGACCATTTTAGAACTAACCTGGGAGGCGCACGTTAGCAGGGCAATTAGGATACAAAAGTCTTAAAGGAGCCACAGCACCCTCAGCCCATCAACAACAGAGGTAGACAGCCCCTTCTCCATCAAGATGGAGGTTTCAGCAGCCAGGCTGTCAAAGCCAGAGTTTGTAAATTGGGATGGCGTAAGTGACCCTGAGTGAGAAGGTCTGGATCCCTGGGCAGAGCGTACTGATCTACTTCCAGCTGCACCACGTCTGCGAACCACACTCTTCTTGGCCACATGGGGGCCACCAGTATTGCTGGCACCCCATGCAGAGCTATCTTGCGCAGAACCCTGCCCAACAGGGGGAATGGAGGAAAGACATACAGGAACTGAAAGTCCTGCCATGACATTGCTAGAGCATCCGTGGCCAAGGCCAGAGGATCCTGGGACAGGGAGACAAAGGCCGGGAGCTTGTGAATGTGACGGGACGCAAACAGATCCACATCTGGTTGACCCCAATGGTGACACAGAGATTGAAACACCCTGTTGCAGAGGGACCATTCTTCCAGGCGAGAGGTCCCCTTGCTCAGAGAGTCTGCCTGCAGATTCTCCACCCCCGGGATGTACACAGCTGATATGCAGGGAACATTGGCTTCCGCCCAGGCCAGGATCAGAGACACTTCCTGGAGGGCCCTCTTGCTCCGGGTCCCTCCCTGATGATTGATGTAGGCAACTACCGTCTGGTTGTCCGAGCGTACCTGAACAGGCAGGCCCCGAAGGTGATGAGTCAACTAAGTCAGAACCAACCTGATCGCCCGCAGTTCCAGAATGTTGATAGGTGTGTGGGCCTCCTGAGGGCCCCACCTCCCTTGGAACTGCAGGGACTTCCAGAAACCCCCCCCAACCTGTCAGACTGGCATCCGTGGTGACCGTTTCCCAGGAGGGGCCAGAAAAGATCTGCCCCCCAACAGGTTTCTGGAGTCCAGCCACCACGAGAGGGACCGCCTGACCAGGGGGGAAAGCCCAAAGACCTGGTCCAGGGACGCAGGTTCCTTGTCCCATACTGACAAGATGTGGAGTTGCAGAGCATAAGGGACCGCCTCGAAGCACGCCACCATCAGGCCCACCAGCTGCATTCCCTGCCTGCTGGAGGGATGATGACAAGATAGCAAGAACTGAACCTACGCAATCAGACTGTCCACCTTCTGTTGAGGAAGAAAAATCCTTGCCTGAACTGTATCCAGAGTCATTCCCGAGAAGGGAGTCACCAAGGAGGGAGACAGAGAAGACTTGGGATGGTTGATCACTCAGCCAAATGACTCCAGAGTGGACACTACCAGCTGAGTATCATCCAGGTAGGGCAGCACGCGGATGCCCTGAGATCTGAGCAGAGACATCACTCCTGCCAGCACCTTGGTGAACACTCTGGGAGCTGAAGTGAGACCAAAGGGCAATGCCACAAATTGGTAGTGCTGATCCTCTAGAGCGAACCTGAGGAACCTTTGATGACCTGGAAACACAGGAATATGAAGGTAAGCATCTTTGATGTCCACAGATGTCATGAAGTCCCCTGGATGCAGGGAACTGATGGCAGAGCGCAGAGTTTCCATGCGAAAGCGCCTGCACCTGACAAATTTGTTGAGTATCTTCAAGTCCAGGATGGGCCTGACTGACCCATCTCTTTTGGGCACGGTGAAGAGGTTGGAATAGAAGCCCTTGCCCCTTTCTCGTAAAGGGACCTGGCAGATGACCCCCAGCTCCAGAAGGCTTTTCACCGCCTGCACTAGAGCCTGAGCTGACACAGGGTCCTGAGAAATCCGGGATCTGATGAATCTTGGCGGGGGGGGGGGCAGGCAGCAAACTATCTTGTAACCGGAGGACACTACCTCCTGAATCCACCAGTCTGAGACATGAAGCCTCCAGACGTGAGCAAAGTGCTGAAGCCGTCCCCCCACCCGGATGGGTGAGGGCGCCCCTTCATGCCTGAGGGGGCTTGGGAGAGGACTTAAGCTTGGAGCCCCAGGAGGAGCCAGGGCATCCACATCCTCTGCCCCTACCCCAGAAGTCTCCTCGGGCCCCAGTAAGGGAAACCCCCTCCCTTGTCTAGCACCACGGTAGGGGGAGGAAAAGGAGCCCTGACCCCGAAAGGGCCGAGACTGCCGCCTGTGCTGGGGTAACCTGCCTCCCTTAGCAAACAGGTCCAGGCGGTCCCCAATCAGGCGTAGTCCTTTGAAGGGAAAACCAGTGAGGGCTTTCTTGGCAGCGTTGTCAGCAGCACACTGGCGCAGCCAAACCGAGCGGCGTATAGCCACCACAAGGGCAGAGGTTCTGCCACACATTCTAATGGTATCATCCAAGGCAGAGAGGACATAAGTCACAAAAACATCACAAAGAGAGAGTGCATTAAACTCCTCACTAGACACATCATCAGGGGCATCATCAAGGATACTTCTGAGCAGGGTCCTGATAGCCACAGCCGTAATGGCAGAGGCAGAGACCGGGCGCAGCGCCGTCTCCAGACATGCAAATGCATGGGACGCCAGCTGATCAATGCGCCGGTCCTCAGCATCCCGCAGCGTAGTAGAGTCAGGAGAGTGCATGACAGAGGTGTTAGATAACCCTAGGACCGGGGCATCCACTTCAGGAGGGGATGACCAACACTTCACCACATCAGAAGGAAAGGGATACCTCTTATCCCAACTCTTAGGTACACCGGGAAGCCTGCTGGGGCGCTCCCATTCCTTGAGCAAAAGATTAATAAAATGGGCTTGCTCAGGAAATTCCAAACATGGCTTAGCAGTATGAAACAATTCCCCCTGTTGTCTGGGAGCTGCAACCGGGGGAGAAATAGACAGAACCTCAAAAATCTGAGCCAACAGCCTATCAGTATCATCTGGGGCCCAGGGGTCAGAGCCAGAATCATCATGACCCCTAGGCCTCTCATCAGATGACTCTGAGTCAGAGAATAGCTCCCCTTCTTCCAAAGGGGTATAGCCAGACAGTTCCAAAAACTCATCAGCTTCCATAGGGAAAAGAGTGACATCAGGCGTTAAGTGCCGCTTTTTGCAGAGGCCTTACGCGCCAAGGTATTGGCAAGCAACTTCTCAACACTAGCCAGTCTGGAAGACACATCAGGCTGAGAATCCCCACTTGTATGCAACTCAATGGGAGTCCGATTTAAGCTTGGGGGAGTAGGTGAAGCCATAAGAGGCGCAGGCCCAGCCACTGGTAAACCAGGCTGCAGCGCAAGCACCTGCTGTGCACAAGGTAAACAGACCCACACATTGTCAGCACTAGTAGGGGACACCCCACAAGCTACACACAGCCGGGCTTGTCCCGAAGGAACCCCGAGCACATTATCCTGAGACGCCTCCATATGGTGATTATAGCGGCACAATAGGCCGATAGGAATTCACGCTATAAAAGCAACCCAGGATGCCCCAATAACCCACTAGGGAAGTGGGAGTAAATTACACACTAGGCCTCACAAGATAAAAAACTAAATAGAGGGAGTAGGGCCGGGAGAAGCCAATAGGGTTCGGCCCGTCTGAAAGACATAAGCAAAGGGGAACCGTAAGTGATATGTGAATGACAAATTATATAAATTTATAAATAAAGCCGGCCGTGAGGGTACTCACGGACCGCAGTAGGTAGATGCCAGTCACGTAGCAGACGGATCCAAGAGAAAATGGCGCCGGGTATACCTCGAGGGGGGGGCCGCGGGGACAGTGACGCGTAACCGCGGACCCCGCCCCCCCCTGAAGAGCGTGAAGCCGTACACGTGACAAGCAGCCAATAATGGCGCACCAGCGGTAACGCCGCCGACAAGCGCGGAACACTGTGGAAGAGCGCGCGGCGGCAAATTTAAGGCAACCAGTGCAACCAAGTCAGCACGGCGACTGACACCAACCATAAGTACATAATACAGTGAAGCACCAAGGCAAATTCACATACACCCCCCCCCCCCTCGAGAGCTACAAGGGAAGGCGAGGGAGGACAGTGGCCACTCAACAGGACACACCGATAGACAGGTGCAAGGGGCAATAGGGCGGGAGGGACATCCCATAGAGGCTCACCATAAGCCTATACCTCCTACCCTTTGGTGGGGGATTGCGGTGGAGCAGCGCTCCTAAGCACCTAACAGCGGTGCTGCCTACCATCACCCGACCAGCGCAGCCAAGGCTGGGAGGCACATTAATAATGGAACAGGTGGGAATAGTCCTACAGGGCTGCAGGCTAATAGTCCCGCTCACCTGCGAGAAGAGAGAGCCATCTTCTTGTCCTTCGCAGTCCGGACTGCAGAGAAGATCTGGGGATTTTGTGGGAGGTCCCTGGTATTTGAGGGGCCGGGAGGAGCCTATTTTCGATGTCTCTGCAGTCCAGCGCCATCTGGCGGAGTAATACCCAAGTGTAAGTAATCTAATCTGGAGCAGGACGTACTGTATACTAAGAATAGACACATAAGCATCCCACAGCACATGCCAAGCAACAATAACAAAAGAGATGATTATCAAGAGGGACTCACGACACCTCGCGATGGCCTCAGCTCAGGACAACCGCAGCGTGCAGGAGGTCAGACAAGATGGCGCGAAGCAGCAGCAGATGGAGGCCTGCCCGCCCCCAAGATGGAGGAGGGCCCAGAGACTGCAAGCGGCCCACGGAGGAGCCCAGCCAGAAGAGCCTGCCCAACGCCCTTGCGCGGCCTCAAGCCGGCCAGCAAGAGCACGGCGCGTACCCGCAGCGGAGACAGCGGCCTCCAGTCAATTCATCCGCCAGTGCAGCGCCGTCTCTCCCCCCTCTCAACAGCGTGGCAGCATGATGGAGAGGGGAGAGGAGCAGAAGCCTTGAGGGAGCGAGGAGGGTAAGTATGTGAGGTGAAAACAAGTCAAACACAGAACACCAGCTCACAAGGGACTCCACAGAGTCCTGTCAAGCCAAAAGAGAAGTACACCAAGCACATACACACAATAATAAAGATTGTGGGGCAGGGAGGGCAGAAGCCCCCGTGAGCATGAGTGCCCCCCCCCCCATAGGCTCACCATCAGCCTATGGCCGGCTACCCTTTAGGCAGGCTCTGTGGCCCAGAGCCTAGCTCTGCCAATGCCTGACCCCGGCCTTCACCCTACCTTCACTGTCCCGGTCAGCCAAAGCTGGGAGGCAGTACTGGGTCCACGGGAACAGTGGGAATAGGTTGCAGCGGCTGACGGGCTAAGAGGCCCCGCTCAGCTACAGTATCCAGGAGAGAGTATTTCAGACGATCCTCATTTCGCAAGACTGCAGGAAGAACACTGGGGAATCATAGAGAGACGCCTGTTTTTATAGGGGGCCGGGAGGAGCTACAGCTTTTGATCCTGCAGTCAAGCGCCACCTAGCAGTGGATTACCCAACTGTCATCACTTCTGGGACGACCTGGACTGGATATAGAGAGACACCTGTTTTTAGGGGTTTTACACAGCAGGGCATCCCAAAACTGTATACTCCAGGGACAGAGACCTATCACCATACACTATACACAGGGTGACTTTTTAAATATTTATTTTTAGAATTATTATTATAAAACATTTAAATGTATAATGTATCTTCAAATGGAAATATCAGCGTTTTTGATGGCACTGTAGTCTAAAAGACTAAAGGGCCGGCTGACAACTCCCCCTGAGGCATACTGATTTTTGGATGCCCCACTGTGTAAAACCCTGATGATCATTCACACTCACTTTTCCAGCAATCCCACAGTGCATCCTATGTCTGTTGCTTGCTTCCGTGCCCAGCCATGCACGTCATACAGCGCTGACTGGACGTGAGCCTCCACATACGCTCTGGAAAGGGTGATCTGGGTTGTTTCAGACAGCAGGGCATCCCAAATTGGGGTACTCCAGGGAGATGGTAAAAATCCTAGTGATAGGTTCACTTTAAAGTAGACCTCAGTCAAAAAAAAACCCTAACCCCTCCCCCCATGCAGATGTTGTGAAATGGCATGCATATGTTACGCTCCTGAACTGCATGGGTGCTGCCATTTTGCTACACATCTAATAGTTCTGCTTCTGAAAAACTCAGTCTCACAATCAAAATTGCCTCAAATTGCAGTGTGATCATCCTTTATCACTAGTCAGAAGCAGAGACCCATCAATTGTAATGATTCATCATAGCTTAGAAAGCTCCTAGAAACATTGTAGAGTTACATAAGAAGAGGAATGTTATGCTGGGAGGGGTGCTAAATCAAAGAGGTGATTTGAACTGCCATTCACTTTAATTGCATGTTTGGGGGTGATTCAGCACCAGGTGGAAACAGAACATTGCTACTTCTTTCACCTAAAGTAACATTTTTTCATCTGGTGCTTAATCGACCCATAGATATTTAGGAAGATTGGAAGGTATATTTAATGTATTGGTGTTTGGCGTATGACTACAGATGTCCTAGGATGACTACTGAATACATGTATAAAAAAGCAAACAGGCATTTTCTACCATACTCATAAGTCATGAAAGAATCACCGTAAAATATTTTTCTCATGATTTTTTTTCCTCAGTGAAAAATATTTAGCTGTGCACATTTAAAAAAATAGCACAGCTTAGTATGGTTCTGAATTGCATCGAGGAATAAAATCACGCAAAAAAGCTTTTTTAAAAAAAAAATGAGTAGAAGTGCTCCCCAACATTTCCGTTAGCGTCCCAAAACACACAAAAATGATTTAGGGCTTTATTTATAAAATGCACCATTTAGCATCCTTCTTGTGGCTATAGTTCCAGTTTCGGAGAGAGGGCATTTTTGTCTTATCTGGTGCTGTACTGTGGACAACATTGGCGCTAGCAGTCGCTGCGCAGAATACTACTAATTAATTTGATTGTTTCATTAGGTATTGACTGACCCAGCTGGCGATTATCTCAGCACCAGTGATCACCACTTTGTACCGCCGTTTTTCTGGCACGCCACAGCATATTTTTGAATTTTTTCTTCCTTAGAATCTTTGGCATTGTATTTTGCCGGCTTTGCTTGGCATGTCATCAATACAGTTAAAGAAATCACTGCTGGGGACAAACAGTGCGTTTAGGCTGCGTTTTAGTTGTTGGTGTCCAAATTACACATTGTTAAGCAAAAGATGCCATTAAAAATACAATTTTAATAACCCTAAAAAACTGTTGGGACATTTAGGTTCTGCGTTTAAATTACTGACAAATCACAATGTAAGTTCTGTACAAATAAATGTGTGTATAAGCAGAAAACACTTCAATCGAGTTCTGCCCATTGTGCTCTAGGAGATCTTGACCTACCTGCCGCTGCTTCAACCAGAAAGCCTGACACTGCAACCTTTTCGGCACTAGTGTTAAATGAGGCGCCAGCTGGTGGTTGAATAGGTGCTGGCGTATTTTTATTTCTTCAAACGCATGTGGCGTGACGCTGAGCATACACTTAAACGGCAACAACATCCACTTTTCACAAAATGGGTGTTGTTCCAGCAAAGGGAGCATCCCGATTCCGAGTGCTGGCAACCATGTGACCACGGCGGAGTGCTGGATTCCTCTGGGGAAATGAGGAGACAGGTAAGATTTCTCATGTTTGTTGCTGTTAAAGCTCCCCCACCCCCACCTCCCTGTGCCTAGAACAACAACCATTTTGTGGAAAAGGGTGTTTTAATTAAATGATTAATTTCAAATGTTTTGAATTTAAAGTTTTTTGAGTTAAGTCCTATTGCTGAATTGTCCTATTGTTCAGAATAAATCCTATTGCCACGCATACAAAAATCACATAGCATTGCAGTCTGCCAATGATAACGCTCTGTGTTGATAGATGTCTGCAGAAAGTGACAGGACTCATTAGTCTGCCAGA
The DNA here is from genome assembly GCA_027917425.1 of Gastrophryne carolinensis. Taxonomy (NCBI): domain Eukaryota; kingdom Metazoa; phylum Chordata; class Amphibia; order Anura; family Microhylidae; genus Gastrophryne; species Gastrophryne carolinensis. The sequence goes on along the minus strand of CM051239.1, from coordinate 181,286,892 downwards.
GGGAGGGTGCAGCATGTGTCTGCTCACAAAGCTTTCCAGCACAGTGTCAAGACACACAAATGTGCTTGTCCAATCATATGTTTCAGCTGTGTTCCTGTCATTCCTTGACATAGCTATGACCGGTTTAAAGGAAGACTATTGTGAAAAGTTGGCGCAATGATAAAGATCCACATAAATATGCTGGATGGCGGGAAGAGGGGTCACTTATACACTTGGCAAGAAATATACAGCCAGGCTTGTTATAATTTCTTTTAATGGAAGGAAAATCCCTGGATTTTACTCCTATCAGGAGAATAAAACCACAAGCTTGGTGGGCGTTTTATTCAGTTTGGGTGTATAACTGACCCCTCCTCTCATTAGCCACTGTGTTTAGAAGAATTTTAATATGAAAGTTTAAATTAAATTTACACAATTTCGTGATACACCTCCTTTAACTCTTTAAGTGCCAGCCTACCTGGAGTTTTGTCACCCTTTGTTGTCAGACCATTTTGCACTATTTTGCGCTACGCATGTTCAAATGTGATTTCTGAAGAGATTTCCCAGGAAAATTATACATAGTTTTTTTTGGGCTTGAGTCTGGCCTTTAACATGAAATGTCTTGTTTGTCATTTTTAGGTGTATTCTCAATATTTTTGGGTGAATAATGTGCAAAAAAAAATTTTAAAAATCTATTTTTTACAATTTGTAGTATTTTTTTGTAACAAAAAATTAAGTTCATCAATAAAATCTTATTGTGTGTGAAATCCCAATTTTTCCCGGTTACAGCGGTACCACATATGTAGGTCCCCAAACTGAAACAGCGCTTTAGGGGATTTTCAGATAAAATACAACTATGCTATGCGCACTTTGCAGTTTTTCAATAAAAACAATCCTTTACATTTCAAATACCCCGACAAACTATATATTCTCTGGAAGTACAGGTAGTAGGCATATCAGGCTTGTTGATGTGGCCACAGTTTTCTGGAAGTAATCCCTCAATGTATTCTTTGGTTGCAAAGAGTTTCCTTAAAAAATGATAAAAAAGCAGAATCAAAGCCACACTTTCCCAAAAAAAAAATATATACAAACAAAAAAAAGCAACATCCCCCAAACAGAACAATACCCAACATGCATAGGTACTGTCAAGGGAAGAGTTGGCAAACACCCCAAAGTAAAGCATGTGCATATCAGTAATTTTCCTTGAAAATTTCAGCTCTGCAGACAAAATGCGCACCTTGCGTTTTTTCTACCAAAACAACCCTTTACATTTGGAATACCCCTCACAAACCATATATTCCCTGAAAGTACACATGTTAACCTTTTTAAGCGTACCCAGCTTGTTGTAGTGGGTTCATCTTTCTGGAAGTGATCCCTCGAAGAATTCTTTGGTTGCACAGGATTTCCCTAAAAAAATTATAAAAAAGCAGAATAAAAAACACCTTTTCCTAAAATATCAATATGCAAACAAGAAAAAACTAGCTAAATCTGGAAGCGCAAGGTCCCCCGAGTAGAAAAATACCCAACATGCATAGGTACTTTGAACCCTTTTAACTGCCCGCCTACTTGAGATTTTGCCACCCTCTGTTGACAGGTCATTTTTCACCATTTTGTGCCATGTTTTGCACCATTTTTGCAGGAATTTCCAGGAAAATTATATATGTATATTTTTGCAGCAGAGTTTAGGCTTCAACATGAAATGTCTTGTTTGTAATTTGTCTACTGTTTTTTAAAATATTTTTAAAACCATATTGCATGAGAAAGCTCCATTTCTCCCGATTACGACGGTACCACATATGTAACAGTAGCCCCCTTTCCTGCCCAGGAGACCCCCCAAACTGAAACAAGTACTTTTACAAATAAAATACAACTACTATCCACACTATAAAGGATTAAATCAAGAAAAAAATTGGCGTGGGGGCCCCATTACCGGGGGGGGGGGGCACCCCATTTTTTGGAGGGAATTTTAAAGGTTAAAAACCCTGGTGGCCCCCGCCCTGCCAGCTACAAGCCCGCACCGCCTAAATCGGCCCAGGTACTTCTGCTCCCCCCCCCCGAGCTTTGGGGAGGCAGGTAATTTGGGGTGCCGGGGCTTAATAGCAAGTCACCAGCTAGCCTTAGGTGACTTGCCAGCCCCCGAACCTTGTGAACTGGTATAGTGGTGTCATGGACCCCTTACCAGTTCACAATGGGTTAAAGTAAAAAAAAAAAAAAAAACACACACACAATATTTAATTTTTTTAATACTTACCTCTCATCCATCTTGCGCTGTGTCCCTTGCCAATCACTGGCTTCTGCTCGATTGCTGGATGCCTTTTATAGCTGCTGGGTGACAGAACATAAGGGGTTAATAAAAAAAAAATAACGACATAAACTGGTATAGGGGTCTCATGGATCCCTCACCAGTTCACAAGGGGTTAAATGTAAAAATAAACACACAGACGCAAAGAGAAAAAAAATACAATTCTGTGAAATACTCACCTGTAGAATTGGTATTATATGCATACAGCACGTCCTGCTCCATCTATAATACTTACGCATGGGTAATCCTCCGCCTGAGGGCGCTGTTCACTGCAGACATGCAAAAACAGGCTCCTCCCGGCCCTACATATACCGAGGGACCTCCCACAAATCCCCAGCATTGAAAAGCAGTGAAAACCAACCACCCAGAAACTGGCAATAATATCAATGATAGCAATCACCATACAGGGGATCCAGAACAAGGTGAAACCAGGATGGGTTGGAGCAGGACGTGCTGTATGCATATAATACCAATTCTACAGGTGAGTATTTCACAGAATTGTATTATTCTAAGCATACAGCACGTCCTGCTCCATCTCTAATACTTACGCATGGGACATCCAATAGCAGTGTCCATAAATAGGGTGGGATCCCCATGAAAAAAGGCACAGCAAACAGTAAAAGTGCTGTCACCCGCAACCTTGCTACCAAGAGCAACATGAGCAAATGCTCTATCATCAACCTTATGAAAACCTTTGCAAAGGATGAACTGAACACAAGCCGCGAACTAGCCAGCTTGCTCAACAGAACCTAGTGCTGAAAAGCCCAAGCCAAACACAAGTAGAAAAAGAACAAAAAAGAGAGAAGAAGATTCTTCCCCTAAAAGAATAGGCCAGAGTAACAGCCTGACCATGCTACTGCAAAAAAGTAGCCATGGCAACCTTAGAACTCTCCCAATCGGGGAATATGAACCCTGGTCTCCGGCGAGACAGGCAGGAATACTGAAAACAACACTAACCAGAATCAGCAAGAACCGAAACGTTTACTTTAGGATCAGAGGGACAAAACCAACCGAGTAAGACCAATCCAAAGGGCACCTACACCCATGGAAGCAGTCAAGATCCGGCACTTAAGGATGGAGACACCTGCAAGCCCCAAAGGGCATAAGTCCCGCTCAGGGACAAGAGACAGACCAGGAAAATCTCCAACACCTGCTGAGGGATGCAGATCCCCTTAGCTCAGAGTAATCAAGGCAATAGCCCAGAGGCAGAAAAGGTCTAGATTAAAGGAGCAGTAAACACCGCCTGGACCGAAAATCGGCGTAAGGCGGAACACCCCCCCCCCCCCTCACGGTGTACAGATATATAAATATATATATATATATATATATATATATATATATATATATAATGACTAGGACCAACTAAACAGAGCCGTCCTCTACGGCACACTTCTGACTGGAGCAACAGCCCCAGAAGGGCGGCATGAGGAAAGGAACAGTTCAGACAAGAACCGGAATAAGACCAAAGGGAACCTCTCGCAGGGCAATCAGAATAAGGTAACCCCCAAACGGGAGCGTAGAATTCCCTGGGGAATGCACCTGAGCAACCCCTGAAGAATGCTCAACACGAACGACTGAACCAGACTTCTACAGTAGGGCAAACAGGGCGAACCCTGAAAACCTTTAGAGAACTGAGTTGGGGAGCCAACTCCAACCATGCTGTAATAACTCTAGGACCCTGGGAACAGTGAACTTCCAACAGGGGAGAGACCTAGACCCAACCAAGCAATACGGGTACAACATACCCTAACATAGATGGCAGAAAAGGGAGAAGAAGAGGAGGAAGCTAGGTCCTAGCCCTCCAATAGAAACAAAACCGTCCAATCGTCATAATAGAGCCTGAAGATAGGGGCGACATAGTAAAGAGCCCGAATAGGCAGAACAGCCCTCGTGAGAGAGCGTACAGGACCACAGTCCTCAGCAGAAACATCTGCGGACCACACCCCACTGGGCCACCCGGGGCCCCCAGCATAACGGTTCTCCCTTTCTTCAGCAACCTTGCGCAGAACCCCGCCTAGCAGGGTGAATGAAGATAAAGACATATGGAATATAATGTCCAGACAGAAAAATTACTACGCCCCCATGACCAAGGTCAGAAAATTCTGGGACAATAACCCAGGGCAGAGCCCCTGTGATAGTGACGGAGCCCAAAAGAGCCACACCAGTAGGAACTCAGTGGAACACTAGGATAGAACCTCCTGCCACAGGAGGACAGCCATCGAAGCTAATACCATGAAGTGCAAGGAATGTAAACCCCCACTTAGATCAGAATCAGAACCTTCCTGAAGAATCAACCTGTTCCGAGACTTTCACAGATAAAAAAGGACAGGCCACTGTCCTCAGACAGACCGAGAGTCCCCAAATGGACAGGCCCTGAAGAGGAGTAGTCCAGCAAGATAGAGCCCACCGAAGGCTCACTGTGTCAACATAAACAGTAGGTAAATGGACCCCTTAAGGGCCCCACCTAGGAACCACGGGGGATTTCAGAAGAAACAAGCCCCCCTGTCAACCTGCAGGACTTGGTACCCATGGTGACCATCGACAGGAAGAAGCAAGAAAGGAGGGGATGCCCCCTGACATATTCCTTGAATGTACAATCTCAAGAGGAACCCCCGTAACAAGGGGAAGCGCACAGACCTAGTTCCAGGGGTGCTGGAACCCTGTTCAGGATAAGTAACATAAGGTGCCACATAGCCCAAGGGCCTCTGAGTATAAGGGACAGCAACTGGGCCACCACCAACGGGTCCACCAGCTGCAATGGTGAAGGCAAGGTGACATCAAGGAGGGCGGAGCCCCTGTAAGCAGACGTCCACTTATTACCAAGGAAGAAGGCTCTAGACTGAGCCAAATCCAAATGCCACCCAGGAGCGAGATACCGAACCAGGGGACACTAAGTAAGTGAGGTGCCTGAGCACCAATCCAAAAGACTCCCAAAGGAACCACCAGTCAAATAGCCAACTCAGCCTGACGTAGAAATTGGAAGTAAAGAAAGACAATCAAGAAGATCCTAGCGCGGACGCCACACGGACACGTCCAAGATATCACTCCCGTACTCGCCTTGGCGAGCTGTCTGGGAGCAGAAGAGGGACCAAAAACAAGGCCCCAATCCATAGAGTTGGTCCTTCAACACTGGCTAGTAATGACCTAGGTGTCCGGAAGGCACAGGGATACTAAAAAGGGATCTTAGATCCTCACAGGCGTCAAGAGGCCCACTGGACAAAGAGCGCCTGCGGCCCAACACATAGATACCACGTAGGAACTGCCTGTGAAAGTATAAATGCCAGGCCCAAAATGCCAGCCTGGGTCAGACCACCTCATCCCAGAGGGAAAGGGTAATGTAGATGCAATCACCAGTTAAGGGCCAACCTGCAAGAGAGCCCAGACCCTGCATGCCGAACTCGGCCTGCATCAACTCCCAAAGAGAAACAGGGACTAGAAGAGCCCTGACAACCTCCGAAAGGGACCGCCCAGCAAACTCTATCCTGCATCCAGGGGGACTGCCTCCTGGAACCACCAGAGGGAAGCATGGCGCCCTGTGATAGGGGCCAAGTGCTGCGGCAGTCCCCTCGCCCAAAAGGGCGAGGGCGTCCCTTCATGCTTGGGCGGTTTTGGCAGATTTGGACTTAGCCCTGCCGGAGGGCCCAGGACGTTGCCTGTCCCCCCTGGGGCGAGCATCTACCCTGAAAAGTTGGAAGCACACCTCTGGTTCGCGCTTGACATTAACGTAGGGAGGAGGAGGGGTGTCCCTGCCCCTAGGAGGCCTAGACGGCCTTCTGCGCGAGGGTGCCTTAATCTTTTTTCCAAAAAGGTCCAAACGGGCCCCAAATAAGCGGCGTCCTCTGAAAGGAAGGCCAGTAAGAGCCTTTTTAGTATCATTGTCAGCTCCCCACTGTCGCAGCCAAGGCAGGCGGCGAATAGCTACCACAAGGAGGTGTCAAATAGCCAACTCAGCCTGACGTAGAAATTGGAAGTAAAGAAAGACAATCAAGAAGATCCTAGCGCGGACGCCACACGGACACGTCCAAGATATCACTCCCGTACTCGCCTTGGCGAGCTGTCTGGGAGCAGAAGAGGGACCAAAAACAATGCCCCAATCCATAGAGTTGGTCCTTCAACACTGGCTAGTAATGACCTAGGTGTCCGGAAGGCACAGGGATACTAAAAAGGGATCTTAGATCCTCACAGGCGTCAAGAGGCCCACTGGACAAAGAGCGCCTGCGGCCCAACACATAGATACCACGTAGGAACTGCCTGTGAAAGTATAAATGCCAGGCCCAAAATGCCAGCCTGGGTCAGACCACCTCATCCCAGAGGGAAAGGGTAATGTAGATGCAATCACCAGTTAAGGGCCAACCTGCAAGAGAGCCCAGACCCTGCATGCCGAACTCGGCCTGCATCAACTCCCAAAGAGAAACAGGGACTAGAAGAGCCCTGACAACCTCCGAAAGGGACCGCCCAGCAAACTCTATCCTGCATCCAGGGGGACTGCCTCCTGGAACCACCAGAGGGAAGCATGGCGCCCTGTGATAGGGGCCAAGTGCTGCGGCAGTCCCCTCGCCCAAAAGGGCGAGGGCGTCCCTTCATGCTTGGGCGGTTTTGGCAGATTTGGACTTAGCCCTGCCGGAGGGCCCAGGACGTTGCCTGTCCCCCCTGGGGCGAGCATCTACCCTGAAAAGTTGGAAGCACACCTCTGGTTCGCGCTTGACATTAACGTAGGGAGGAGGAGGGGTGTCCCTGCCCCTAGGAGGCCTAGACGGCCTTCTGCGCGAGGGTGCCTTAATCTTTTTTCCAAAAAGGTCCAAACGGGCCCCAAATAAGCGGCGTCCTCTGAAAGGAAGGCCAGTAAGAGCCTTTTTAGTATCATTGTCAGCTCCCCACTGTCGCAGCCAAGGCAGGCGGCGAATAGCTACCACAAGGACAGAGGTTCTAGCACACATCATAATAGTGTCATCCATCGCTGAGAGGATAAACCTCACAAAAACATCACAATTGGAAAGTGCATTAAAGACCTCCCAAGGGAGATCCTCCGGCTGGTGATCAAGTATCTTCCTAAGAAGGGTCCTGGCGGCCACCGAAGTGATGGCCGCGGCACAGACCGGGCGCAGCGCCGTCCCTGCACACGAAAAGGCGTGGGAAGCCAGTCTGTCAATGCGCCGGTCCTCAGCATCCCGAAGGGTACGATAAGTAGGAGCTGTCATGAAGGGGGGGTTAGCAACCCCTATAATCGGTGCATCCACCTCGGGAAGGGCTGACCAACAGTCAACCACATCAGGGGGAAAAGGGTATTTCCAATCCCAGACCCCTGGAACCCCTGTAAGTTTACAAGGTGATTCCCATTCTTTGGATATAAGAGCCTGGAAATGATCCTGCTCCAGAAATTCCAAGCGCGGCGTCGCTGTGTGGAAACTCTCCCTCTTGGGCTTGGGAGATTCTCCCGGAGGAGAGATGGACAGTACTTCAAAGATCTTTATAAGTAATTCATCAGTGTCACACAGGCCCCAGGAACCAGGGCCGGAATTGTCACGGCTCCAGGGTATCTCGTCTGAGGAACTGGAACCTGAGAACAGTTCACCTTCATCAGAAGGATCAAGGTCCTGCATAGCAGCAGACTCTTCAGTGTCAGTGGGAAACATAGAACCAGGAGGCATCAGGGACCGCTTCTTTCCAGTGCCCAAGCGCTCCGCCAAACCAGACATCACCTGCTCAGCCGTAGGTAGCCCGCGCGGCACCACCTGCTGGTCATCCCCACTCGAGTGCGAATCTTCATGAGTGAGATTTAAGCACGGAAAGATAGGAGTATTGAAGCGAGGTGCAGCCACTAGTAACCTGATTGCAGGGCCAGTACTTGTTCAGCACACGGTCCGCAGACCCGTGCTCTGTCAGCATCAGCATGGGGCTGTCCACACGCTGTACACAGCCGGTCTTGTCCCCACGGGACCCCGGACACATAATTCTGAGATGCCTCCATATGGTGATTTATCTAAGCAATATGCCAGCAGGGATTTATGCTATAAGCAACCCTGGATGCCCCAAGACCCGCTAGGAATGTGGGAGAATTTAAATTGTGAACCCGCTAACATATATATCAGGCCGGGAGATGCCACCGGGATCTAGGCGTCTGAAAGACATAAGGAGAAGAATGGGTGTCAGAGCCATGCGCAGCCGGAAAAACATATAATAAGGAGTCACCCGCGAGGGCACTTACAGACCGAGGGAGGAGGGGAACCGCCACCACGCGCGCGTGCGAAGATCAACAAAATGGCGCCCAGCGAACCTCGAAGGGCGGGCTCGATGCTCGGCCGTGACGCGGAGCGCGCCAAGTCAAGTCCCCGCCCACCCCGAAGAGCGCGAAGCTCTGAGGTATTAGTCAAAAAGGCAAGGATACAATCACAACGTATTTTGTAAGGAAAAGGCGCCTCAGCATCTAGACGACGCAGCAAACTATGTAGAAGAGAGACATACGGCGGCAGCCAAAACAGAATAAAGAGCAAGCAGCGCGGCTCTGAGACCCAAATGTTAATGAAGGGCAGAAATAAGGCCATAAGCGTGACATAATAGTACACTGGGACCGCCACACACATACCCCCCCCCCCTTTCTTTTCCCCCTAACTAGCTGGGGAAATGAGGGAGGATGGCGACCCTTTACACAGGGTCCACCGCTACACGGGGTACGGGGCAATAATGCGGGAGGGGCATCCACTAGAGGCTCACCATCAGCCTAACCGCCTACCCTATGGTGGGGGATTGCGGTGGAGCATGGCTCCATAAGCACACAAGGTGCTGCCTACCTTCACCCGACCAACGCAGCCCAGGCTGGGAGGCATATTCTTCACAAAGAGGACGGGTGGAAATAGTCCCATAGGGCCGCGGGCTGAATAGCCCCACTCGCCTGCGAGAGTGTGATACTTCATGTCTTCGCAGTCAGCACTGCAGAGAAATCTGGGGATTTGTGGGAGGTCCCTCGGTATATGTAGGGCCGGGAGGAGCCTGTTTTTGCATGTCTGCAGTGAACAGCGCCCTCAGGCGGAGGATTGCCCATGCGTAAGTATTATAGATGGAGCAGGACGTGCTGTATGCTTAGAATATTACATTTATTAATTTTTTTTTTTACTCTACTCACCTCTGATCCTGTGTCCCTCGCTGCTGTCCCGCGCCATTGACAGCTGCCAGTGACAGATGCCACTAGTGATCAGAGAAGGGCGGGTGAGGGGCAGAGGATCTAAGCCTTCTTGCCTCTCACCCGCTCTGCACTGCTACTACCAGCATCTGTCAGAGCTGTAGCACGGTGAGAGACTACAAGGAGTGGGATGACGTCATCCCGCTCCTCCCACAAAAAGGCGGGGGGTTTCTACATGCTTGCCACTTAACGGTAGGAGAAGCAACAAAGTAGAAACTACGTGCTTGGCTTTTAAAGGTTTAAGAAATGACCAGCAAACCGAAACTGATGATGGGGCATCAGGTTTGCGATTTATGTGTGAAGCCACAGCACAGTACTTGAAAGTCCTGTGAAAAGACAACTGCTCCCCTTCCCCCGACAAGGCCTCGCTGTGTGAAACCTCCCAGATAGCCCATAATAACTAACTTCTTTCCATTCCAAACGGTGCATGCATGGGCTCTAGTTCAATTCGAGCCATTTCCTGTGATTATGTCATTCAGCAAATGGCTCTTATTTGGCTCAAGCTCCCGTCCTAGCCTATCTGAATGCCTGGGGAGAGCCCATGTGCACAGCCAGAGGATGCAGGGGATGCAACTGCTCTTGCTCCCTATTGTAAACAGAGTCATTTGCCGAATGACATAGTCACAAACAAGAGGTGCGCTAAAATACCCCCCCAGATCAGGACATGGCAGAATCCCCCAAATCAAGCCTATAACAGATAGTGTGGCAGATCCCTTCCATCCCCCAAAACAAGCAGCATGCTGAATTCCACCTCTTCATATAACAGGCAGTTTGCAAAATACCTCCATAACAGGGTAGTGTGGTAGATCCCCCCCATCCACAAAAACAAGCAGCAGACACATCCCCCGCTCCCCATGTAACAGGCAGCTTAAAGAATACCCTCATAACCAGGGCTGTATTTAGGAGTCGTGCTGCCCTAGGCACTTTTTGGTCATGCGCCCCCCACACCTCAACATAGATCATCAGAGGGGACTACGGCGCCCCCCCCCCCCCCTTGTCACAGGGACTATGGTATACCCGTCTCTCCGTTAAACTGAATGGAGAGGGAAGTGCCATAGCTCCTGTGATGAGGGCAGGGCGTGCCGTAGTCCCCTTCTGTACAGCAGTGTCAAGCTTTGAGGTGGTGGAGGAGTAGGGAGCGGTGCCTGGCACAGGACTGACAGCAGGCGATCCGGTAAGTGTCTTTACACCACACCAGCATCAATAGCCTGTGCTGGATGTAAGGGGGGTGTTTTTTTTTACTATAGTATGACTTTGTTTAACAAAACCCATTATTTTGAATATCCCCAGTTCTAGTCCTTGCCCCTGGAACACCCCAATTTGGGATGCCCTGCTATGTGAAACCCCCAGGTTGCCCAGTAAAACTCACCTTTCCCTGGTACTATGGCACATCCATGGGCTCCCATCTAATTAGCTGCAGTCCCACTAGCATCTAACAGGGTGCATGCCTGCCATGCACAAATGCCTGGCAAAGGGCCCTAGTAAATTTATAGCATGGTGCAGCTGTGCCCTGCTCATGTGCCAATGATAGGTAGGTTTTTTAGGGGACTCGGGAGCAGGCCCGTATCTAGGGCTCATGTTGCCCTAGGCAGTATCTGGCCTTGCGCCCCCTATGGTTAAAGGGGACCTCCAGTCAAAACATAGGAGGTCCGGTCACCCTCTAAGCACCGAGGCATCCTGATTTGGGATGCCCTACTGTGCTCATCACTTCTGCTTTTGCTACCATCCCTTGCAGTTCACCTGACAGCCAGCAGCCTATTGGGTTAATCCAGTAGCCTTGGGACCTGATTGGCTGCTGATTATTACATATATAGCAGGTGTAGATGAGAACATGCAGCTGGTAAGTATTGGGTCTGCTAGGGAAGGGGACAGCAGAAATGGGGTACAGTGAGCAGCAAGATATGGCAGAATTTAAGAAGTGTCAGTCGGGAAGAGGGCAGAAAGGTTGAGCATAGTAGGCACCCAGAAGACACCATGAACAGAAGGAATAGCCTGGTGGGCTGTTAGAAAGGAATAATGGGCAGCAGGGAGGGAGCACAGTGCAAGGTGGTAGAAAAAAGAATCACTTATTAACCTTTACCTAATTTGAACAAGGTTGGACAAGCAGCTGCATGCTACACTCCCCTATTAAAGTTGACTATCCTGGGTTTTGGTCCACTCCCCCGGGGCACCCTGATCGGGTTTGCCCCGCTATGTGAAACCCCCCAGATTGCCCCCATCAACTCACCTCACCGCGGTCCTACGGTGCATGTGCGGGTGCTTGTCCAATCAGTGGGTTCGGAGGCGCTGAGCTATGCACGTCTGAGCGATGTCTTAGCTCAGCGGCTCAAAGCTTGCTGGTGGCCACATCTTGAGCTTCCCTCTAACAGGGAGTGTGCCCGCATGCGCCCTGCTAGAGGGATAGGGGGGGATGTGGCCGAGGACCGCGCATGTGCCGTTGGACCGGGATTAAAGTGTATGAGGCGACTTGGGGGGTTTCACACAGTGGGGCATCCCGATTTCAGATGCCCCGCGGGGAGGGGATAGATCGGCCCGGGAATCTTATAGATCCCCAGGCCAATCCAGCTCGGTTTTGGTCCACTTTAAAAAGAATTAAACAGCAGCAATGTCCAGCTGTTGTGCTGCATTCCTGATACAAAGACCAGAGCAAACAGCAGAGGGACGCTGGTGATGATGTCTTAGAGGTGGGGGGGGACTCCAGTGAAAGCATGAGCTCTGTTCTATAGACAATCATGTAAATGTAAGACAGACACAGGCCATGAGAGGGGGTCAGAGAGGGGAGGAGGGAGGATGCACAGACCTTATCTCCGCAGGACACTTCATCTTGCTGTCACGTGCCTTTCTCCTCTTATCTTCCTGTTAGTGTGCTGCTCCCGCCCACCCATCAGTACGCAGCACTTTAGTTCCGGCCTGCGCTGCCTCTGCTGCTGAGGGCTCTCCTCTGCGGGGAGTTTACAACAAGTGATGTGACCGGCATAGTGCTCCAAATGCACACCCGAATGCCCCCCCCCTTCCTTCAGCAGCTTGTCTGTATTGGGAACAGGCAACTAACTCTGCAATAGGAAGCCAAGAGAAGCCAGCTAGGGACTCCAGGCAGTCAGCACATCTATAGATTCCCTCACAACACTCTACTCTCGCACAGGATGCATGGGGAGGGAGCGATCATCCCGCCCACCATACCTAACAGACAGCCTTCATTCATTGGCTGTGCTGCCTGTCATTAGCCCGCCCGCCCCTGGGGACTGACCTTTCCGGGTGCTAGCACCGGCCCTGTAGGGAGGTGAGCTATGCATAGTATGCAGTACAAAAAAAAAAAAACATTTTTATTTGATGTTTGCTGTCTGTCAGCCCCGCCCCTGCCAAAGCTCCGCCCTAGGCACGTGCCTATTTGTGCCTAGTGGCAAATATGGCCCTGCCCATAACAAGGTAGTGTTGCAGATTCCCACCATCCTCAAAAACAAGCAGCAGACAGGCTAGGCTACCCCCTCTCCATATAATAGACAGCGTGCAGAATTTCCCCATAACAGGGTAATGTGCCAGAACCACCCCATCCCCCAAAACAAGCCGCATTTAGGATCCCCCCTTCCCATAGACAGCATGCAGAATTCCCCATAACAGGGTAGTGTGGCAGATCGCCCCCATTCCAATGCAGCTGAAAACTTCCTACCTACACCGCAATCCGGAAGCCACCACTCTCCACAGTTAGCACGTGCCGATGCATCGATGACATTGTGGTGCAAGCAAGACGTTTTGGCAGTCAGGGATTGGTGGGGAGGCTGTTTGCAACATTTGCCCTATAAGACACACTGGCATTTCCCCCCCAATATAAGTGTATCTTATAGGGCAAAAAATACAGTAATTCTCTTTTATATTTCATGTTGAATTGTGAAAAATTTAAGTTTTATTTGCACTTTATCTGCCCCTAAATTATAGACATTACGCAGACCAGTGTGTTGTAACTATTAGCATGTACAGTACTATAGTTTATGCATGTTGCCCTTTTGACTATAGATTCCTGTTTCTGCGGGCGCAGCAATAGATCTATCAAATAGGAACACTAAAAGCAAGAATAATGTTCGAATATATATATATATATATACATATATTTATCTATTCAGTATATATGTATTTGTCATCCTATAAGATGCACCCCCCCCCAAATGTTGCTGTGTCTTAAGATAAGGGAACCCTTATCTTACCACACTACACCACTTCTTGGACTGGTGCGCGCATACTCGAGTCCATGCAGCAGGTGGCGTTGCCTGCGTCCAATGCCCGCAATGGACAAGGACGCAGGTCACGGCCACAAGCTGCACTGGTCAGGGTGTGTGTGCGCGCTGGTCAGATAAGCGGCAGTGGCAGCAGCAGTCAGACCAGGGGCATGATTCCCTTACCTACTCGCCACTCCTCCAGCAGCGTGGGAGCAAGGCTTATGTGAGTTGTTTTTTTTTTTTCTTTAATCAGCGTTTGGAGGGGGGGAGGGGGCTCTGTCCCACTGCCCATGGGAATGGGAGGGGGCTCTGCCACACTGCCTAGCCACATTGCCTATGAGAATGGGAGGGGGCTCTGTCACACTATCTATGGGAATGGGAGGGGGCTCTTCAACACTGCCTATGAGAATAGTAAATGCCACACTGCCTATGGGAATGGGATGGGGGGGACGCCACACTGTCTATGGGAATGGGAGTGGGGAATGCCCCACCACCTACAGGAATGGGATGGGGGGAATGTCACATTTCCTACAGAAATGGGATGGGGGAATGTCACACTGCCTACAGAAATGCAATGCAGGAATGCCACACTGCCTATGGGAATGGGATGGGGGGAATGCCACACTGTCTATGGGGAAAGGGATGAGGGGGATGCCACACTGCCTATGGGGAATGGGATGGGAGGGAATGCCACATTGTATAAGGGAATGGGAGGCGTGGATGCAACATTGCCTATATGGGGAATGAGATGGGGGAAAATGTCACACTGCCTGTAAATGTGTGTTTTAAAATGCCTGGAGGTCTCATTGCAAATTATGGCGAGAGCCAACATGTTCAGAATGGTAAAAAGGGGGATAAACAAATTATTTGAAAAACTCCACTCACTGGCTAAGAATCGTGGGTAATTCTGTTATTCATTGCCAGTGTGTGATGTAAATAGAGCATCATTAAGAAAAGTTCTCTTTGCGACTGAGCCAAGCTATCAACTCTCTAAAGCCAATCAGTCACCCGGCAGGGAGCTGACAATAGTACAAGCTGTGATATGAGATGTGTCCCCTTTCACACCTCTTGAATTAGCAATTTAATTCCTTGTTGATTCGAAATTCTAGTGTTGCTTTTTGGATTCAGGAGTATTAGGTACGAGTATTTGCAGATTTGGTTTGATTGAATCAGAACTGTATTTCAGCTAAATAAACTAAAATGAAAATAATGAATGTATTTTAGAGCATATGGCAGAAGATCCATGCTGGGTCAGGGAAGCATCAACAAAAGGCACCAAAAAGTGTAACATGCAGGGCCGTAGCTAGGGAGGAGCGGGGGGGGGGCACTTGCCCCGGGTGAAGCGGGTCAGATGGCGCCAAACGGGGGCCTGAGAATAGCTGGGGGCGCCATTTTGAATCTTTGCCCCGAGTGCCAGAAAGCCTAGCTACTCCTCTGCAGCATGACAGAGAGGGCAGCTCTAAGATGGAGCTATAGTCACACAGCTACCTATCCCCTTCACAGGAGCACGAGGCTGAAGCTCACAGAGCAGAACAAACCTAGAAGCACACTGCACTTCATCCATAAAAAAGGCTTAAAGTCCCTATCCAGGCGTGAGCTAACAACCCTCCATGTACCATGTGGGAACAGTGCAAAATAAACCACTTAAACCATTTCAAAGCATCCTAAAATCTCCAATTTTAGGTAAATATCTTATGCATGAAATGTAAAGCAGTTGGCTTTATTTACATTTCTTAGTATGGGTGATCTAGGAAGGGAATTCCAATGGCACAGCTTTATGAGGCATGTGTACTTTTTGCTGTGGTCAGAGACTGTGGGACCCTGTGGCTTGCCTCCAATAGCCACGGGAGAGTGGTTGTTGAAGAAGCATATGGAGCAGGCATCAGATGAACTGCTTGATGCCTTATTATTCTTCTCGTCGGGACAATGCCTTTAATAATATCACCTCATGAGGATGAAATTGAAGCCCTTAACCCTTTAAGTGCCAGACTACGTTTCACTATTTTGCGCTACACATGTTCAACCTTGATTTTTAAAGGGATTTCCTAGGAAAAATAAAATTCTGTGAGTACTCACCTATAGAATTGATTTTGTAGCATACAGCACATCCTGTTTCGCTAATATTCTTTACGCTTGGGATATCCGCCACAAGGTGGCGCAGTGGACTGCAGAAGAGACTTGTGGCATCTCCTGGCGTCTCCCGGCCCCATAAAAGGACAGGAACCTTCCAAAAATTCCCAGTGTTACAAAGCAGTTAGACAAGAAGCCGGGAGAATAATAATGTAGGAAACCCCAACCAAACATCTGAACAAATCACCATACAGAGGTAACCAAGAACAATGATAACAAGGGAGGGGTGAAACAGGACGTGCAAAATCAATTCTACAGGTGAGTACTCACAGAATTGTATTTTTCCAAGTATACAGCACGTCCTGTTTCACTAATATTCTTTACACTTGGGATGTCCAAAAGCCGCGTCCGTAAAGTAGGGTGGGATCCCCAAGAACAACAGCAAGCAGTTTAAACCACTGCCGCCTGAAGAACTTTGCGGCCAAAAGCAGCATCAGCTGAGGCCCTAACATCAACCTTGTAAAACTTGGAAAAAGTATGAACAGAAGAGCAAGTTGCGGCCTTACAAACTTGTTCAACAGAAGCCTGGTGCTGAAAGGCCCAAGAGGCACCAATAGCACGAGTGGAATGAGCAGTAAGGCGGAAGGGAGGTTCCTTCCCCTTAGCAGAATAGGCTTGCACCACCGCCTGATGAATCCACTTGCTGATAGTGGACTTAGCCGGAGGCAAACCCTTCCTAGGACCAGAAGGAAGAACAAAAAGAGTCTTCCAGAAAGATTCAGTAGCTACCAAGTAAAACTTCAGAACCCTGACCACATCTAAAGAATGCAGAGTCCTCTCCTTGGAATTAGCAGGATTAGGACACAAGGAAGGCAAGACAATGTCCTGATTGAGATGAAAAGCAGACACAACCTTAGGCAAGAAATCTGGTTTAAACCGAAACACCACCTTGTCCTGGTGTCGCTCAAAATAAGGTTTGATAGCCACCAAAAGGGCTACCTTAAGAGCGGCCTCACAGAGAGGCTCAAAAAGACGACCCTGCAGAGCAGATAACACCGAATTCAAATCCCAAGCTGGTAACATAGGTTTACGTGGTGGACGCACATGAGAAACCCCCTCGAAAAAAGTCTTAACCAAACGGTGACTGGCAAAAGATCTTTGGAAAAAAATTGCCAGAGCTGAAACATGACCTTTGAGGGTACTAAGTTGAAGGCCCAAATCCAAACCATGTTGCAAGAATTCCAGAATCCTGGGAACAGAAAACACCCGACAGGGAAGAGATTTGGACTCACACCAGGCAATGTAAGCATGCCAGACCCTGTAGTAGATAAAGGACGAGTACTTCTTCCTAGCCCTAATCATGGTATCAACAACAAAGGCAGGCAAACCCTTTTCCATCAAGATGGAGGTTTCAGCAGCCAAGCCGTCAAAGCCAGCGTTTGTAAATTGGGATGGCACAGCTGCCCCTGAGTGAGCAGATCTGGATCCTTGGGCAAGATGTACTGATCTACTGCCAACTGCACGATGTCTGCGAACCTCACCCTTCTTGGCCAACAGGGGGCCACCAGAATGGTTGGCACCCCTTCCTGGGCTACCTTGCGCAGCACCCTGCCCAACAGAGGAAACGGAGGGAACATATAGAGGAGCCGGAAACCCCTTCCAAGGCATTGCCAGCACATCCGTGGCAAAGGCCAGAGGATCCTGTGACAGAGAGACAAATAATGGAAGTTTGTGATTGTGAAGTGAAGCAAACAGGTCCACATCCAGCAGACCCCAGCGGTGGCACAGGGAGAGAAATACCCTGTTGCTCCCCCAGCCGCAACATTCCCCTGCTCAAAGAGTCTGCCTCCAGGTTCTCCACCCCCGGGATGTAAACTGCCGAGATGCAGGGGACATTCTCCTCCAGCCAGGACAGTATCAGGGACACTTCCTTGAGGGCCCGCTTGCTCCGAGTCCCTCCCTGATGATTGATGTAGGCGACCGCTGTCTGGTTGTCCGATCGGATCTGAACCGCCCGACCCCGAAGGTGTGGGGTCAACTGGGAAAGGACCAACCTTATCGCCCGCAGTTCCAGAATGTTGATGGGGGCATGAGCCTCCTGAGGGCCCCACTGACCCTGGAACTTCAGAGAGTTCCAAAAACCCCCTCAACCTGTCAGACTGGCATCTGTGGTGACAGTCTCCCAGCACGGAGGCAGAAAGGTCCTGCCCACTAGGAGATTCCTTGAGTCCAGCCACCACGAGAGAGATCGACTGACCAGAGGGGACAGGACCAATGTCTGATCCGGGGACACAGGGTCCCGATCCCAAACTGACAAGAGGTGCAACTGAAGAGGTCTCATGTGAAACTGAGCATAGGGAACCGCCTCGAAGCATGATACCATCATGCCCACCAGCTGCATCCCCTGCCGGATGGAGGGATGAGGGCAAGAAATCAGAGACTGTGCCTGCGTCTGCAGGCTCTCCACTTTCTGCTGAGGCAGAAAAACCTTGACCTGAGATGTATCCAGAGTCATGCCCAGAAAGGACATCACCAAGGACGGAGACAGAGAAGACTTGGGGTAGTTGATCACCCAACCGAAGGACTTGAGCGTGGAGACCACCATCTGGGTATCCAGCTTGGCTTGATGGAAGGACTGAGACGCAATCAGAATGTTGTCCAGATAAGGAAGGATGCGAATGCCCTGAGATCTCAACAGAGCCATCAGCCTACCGAGGGGCTGAGGTAAGACCGAATGGTAAGGCCACACATTGGTAGTGCTGATCCTCCAGAGCGAACTTGACAAATCTCTGATGACCTGGAAAGATAGGAACATGAAGGCAAGCATCTTTGATGTCCACAGAAGTCATGAAGTCGCCTGGGCGCAAGGTACTGACCGCCGATCGCAGAGTCTCCGTGCGAAAATGCTTGAACCCGACAAATTTGTTGAGGCGCTTTAAATCCAGGATGGGCCTCAGAGACCCATCCTTTTTGGGAACAGTGAACAGATTGGAATAGAAACCTCTGCCCCTTTCCTGGAAGGGCACCAGGCAAATGACCCCCAAATCCAAAAGGCTTTGGACCGCAAGCCACAAGCACTGAGCTGACAAGGGATTTTGAACCATCCGGGATCTGATGAATCTTGGGGGCGGCCAGGCTGCAAACTCTATCTTATACCCGGAGGACACCACCTCCTGAATCCACCGGTCTGAGACGCACAGTCTCCAAACGTGAGCAAAGAGTCGCAACCGTCCCCCCACCCGGATGGGTGAGGGCGCCTCCTCATGCCTGAGGGGGCTTGGGGGAAGATTTGGACTTGGGACCCCATGAGAGACCAGGGTGACCACGGCCTCTACCCCGGCCCCAAGGGTCTCTACGTGCCCCTGCAAATGATGCACTCCGACCGGACCTGGGAGCACGGAAGGAGGGGAGGGAAGAACCAGCCCCCCCGAAAGGGCTGCGGCTGCCTCCTGCATTGATGCAGCCTGCCATCCTTGGCAAACAGATCCAGGCGCTCCCCAAAGAGCCGTAGCCCAGTAAAGGGAAAACCAGTGAGAGCCTTCTTAGCAGCATTATCAGCCGCCCACTGAAGCAACCAAACAAAGTGGCGTATAGCCACCAAAAGGGCAGAAGTCTTACAATACATCCTGACCGCATCATCCATAGCAGAAAGAATAAATGCCACAAATTTATAGCAAAGCAGGAGGGATCTATACTCCTCTCCCCTATTGGCATCCGAGGCATTATCCAGAAGGAACTTGAGTAGCCCTTTAAGAGCTAGAGCCATGATGGCAGAAGTGCACACAGGGCGCAGCACAGTCCCTGCGCAAGCAAATGCGTGACAGGCCAGTTGATCAACACGCCGGTCCTCACCATCCCTCAGAGTAGAAGTGTCAGGGGAATGCATGACCGAGGCATTGGACAACCCAAGCACGGGAGCATCCACCTCGGGGGGACATGACCAGCGCTTAATCAAATCAGCAGGAAATGGATACCTCCTGTCCCAACTCTTAGGCATCGCGGGCAATCTGCTAGGACATTCCCACTCCTTGAGCACCAAATTATTGAAGTGGATCTGCTCAGGGAACTCCAAGCGTTGTTTAACAGTGTGAAAAAGCTCACCCTGCTGCCTTTTACCCGGGACAGGAGGTGTAATACACAGTACTTCAAAAATGTGAGTCAACAGCCTGTCAGAATCCTCAGGAGACCATGGGTCTTCTCCAAAAGGCGACCCAGTACCACCATAAACCTCCTGCTGCTCCTCAGAAAAATCAGAATCAGAGAAAAGTTCCCCCTCTTCTAGGGGGTACAGGCCAGGGAAAGGAAACTGTCCCTCATCCTCCTCATGAAAAAGGGAAACAGCGGGAGTAGAATGCTGCTTCTTGCCAGAAGCCTTACAAGGGACCGGCCCAGCCATATGCCTTTCCAGGCTGGCCACCCGCAAAGCCAAGTCATAGTTTGATTCCCCACTAGCATGTCCCTCACTAGGGGTCAAATGCAGGCGCGGGGGGGTAGGTGATGTAGAAGGGGACGCAGAGCTGGGCAGCGTAGCAGGCAACCCAGACTGCAGCGCAAGCACCTTCTGGGTGCCGGGCACACATACCCTGACACCGTCACTCACAGGGGATACCCCACACACGGCACACAGCTGGGCTTGTCCCGAAGGAACCCCAAGCACATTATCCCCGGAAGCCTCCATATGGTGATTAGAGTGGGCACACTGGCAAGTATAGGGTTAAGGCTAACAAGAGCCACCCGGGATGCCCCAAACCCCGCTAGGGAAGGTGGGAGAAGGAAGGGAAGAGGGCCGGGAGAAACCACAGTCACGTTTATCCCGCCCGAAAGACATAAAAAATACAATTCTGTGATCACTCACCTGTAGAATTGGTATTATACGTATACAGCACGTCCTGTTCCAGAATATTCCTTACCCATGGGACATCCAATAGCAATGTCCGTAAGGTAGGGTGGGATCCACAAAAAGTAACAGCGAGCAGTTTAAACCATTGCCGCCTGCAGAACTTTGCGACCAAAAGCAGCATCAGCTGAGGCCTTGACATCAACCTTGTAAAACTTAGAAAAGGTATGAACAGAAGACCAAGTAGCGGCCTTGCAAACTTGCTCAACAGAAGCTTGGTGCTGATGGGCCCAAGAGGCACCAATAGCACGATTAGAATGAGCAGTAAGGCGGAAGGGAGGCTCCTTCCCTTTAGCAGAATAGGCCTGAATCACAGCGTGGCGAATCCACTTGCTGATAGTGGACTTAGCTGGAGCCAGACCCTTCCTAGGCACAGATGGAAGCACAAACAGAGCATCAGTGTTCCTGAAAGATTCAGTAGCCACCAAATAGAACTTCAGAGTCCTGACCACATCCAGATAGTGTAAAACCCGTTCCTTAGGGTTAGTAGGATTAGGGCATAGAGAAGGCCAAACAATGTCCTGATTGAGATGAAAGGCAGACACAACCTTAGGTAGAAAATCTGGCTTAAAACGAAACACCACCTTGTCCTGGTGTCTCTCAAAGTAAGGGGGTTTGATGGAAAGCGCTGCCCACTCAGGAACAAGCCTAACAGAAGTGATAGCCACCAAAAACCATAATATATAATAATAGGATAAGGTCAACACACTGAGGAAGCCGACAGGCGAAACGCGTTTGTGACGTGACCAGAGTGAACTTGCTACAAACTGAATTGAAAGAGGGTAAAAACTCACCAGAAACACTATCATTGCTACAATCTGAAAGAGGGTGTAAACCCACCAGAGACATCTCCCTTGCTATAAACTGAAGGGAACACACCCAATCAGGATACCTGAGAAGTGGGACAACCCACGATCATAGAGAGAACTACCGTTCACACAAATAACCAAAAACAAGGAAATTTTGAATGTTATTTATGAATGTATTACTTGTAAGAAATATACCTGCATGTACTGTAAGAAACATACCTGCATGAATAATGTATAATGCCTGTATGATATAAGGTAAAAAAGAAGACGTGTAAATAAACGTGTATTATGTATACATCAAGTAAACCACTGTGAATACAATAACATGGTGTGTGGAGTAAGGTAATTAAGAGTCCAGTCTGATCCTCAAGCGGGAAACCAGAGGAAAACAGTGGTACTCTTCCCCCAAACCCAGTATAAAATAAAGTGGCCCCCACCCAGGGGCTACTTTTTACCAACCCACCGCCAACAAGTATAATACGGTAAAAAAGGTGTCCCGAAGAACCTCCTTCCTCTCCACCCCCTCCCCCCCCCCTCCCCCCCAACAGACATAGCCACCAAAAAGACTACTTTTAAGAGGACAAAGTCAAAATGGACAAAGGGGACTCACGCAGAGGCTAAAAGGGAGACCCCTGCAAGCCAGATAAGACCAAGTTCAAGTCCCATACTGGTAACATAGGCTTACGTGGAGGACGCACATGAGAAACCCCTTGGAAGAAAGTCTTGACCACACTATGGTGAGCAAAGGATCTTTGTAAGAAAATGGCCAGAGCAGAAACATGACCTTTGAGGGTACTAAGCTGAAGACCCAAATCCAAACCATGTTGCAGGAATTCCAGAATCCTAGGGACAGAAAACACCCTACGGGGAAGCGACTTAGACTCACACCAGTCAATGTAAGCATGCCAGACTCTATAGTAGATGGATGATGAGGACTTCTTCCTAGCCTGAATCATGGTATTAACAACAGAGGCAGGCAGCCCCTTCTCCATCAAGATGGAGGTTTCAGCAGCCAGACCGACAAAGCCAGCATTTGTAAATTGGGATGGCGTAGCTGCCCCTGAGTGAGCAGGTCTGGATCCTTAGGTAGAACATACTGATCTACTGCCAACTGCACGACGTCTGCGAACCACACCCTTCTTGGCCAACAGGGGGCCACCAGAATGGTTGGCACCCCTTCCTGAGC
Source organism: Gastrophryne carolinensis (assembly GCA_027917425.1). Lineage (NCBI taxonomy): Eukaryota > Metazoa > Chordata > Amphibia > Anura > Microhylidae > Gastrophryne > Gastrophryne carolinensis. The sequence goes on along the minus strand of CM051239.1, from coordinate 181,264,264 downwards.
AATCTTGTGTAGCACCTTGCCCAACAGAGGAAAAGAAGGGAACACATAGAGAAGCTGAAAGCTCTTCCAAGACATTGCTAGTGCATCCATGGCCAAGGCCAGAGGGTCCTGGGACAGAGAGACAAAGACTGGAAGCTTGTGATTGTGACGGGACGCAAACAGATCCACATCTGGCTGACCCCAGCGGTGGCACAGTGAGCGAAACACCCTGCTGCTGAGGGAACATTCTCCCAGTTGAGAGGTCCCCCTGCTGAGGGAGTCTGCCTCCAGATTCCCCCCCCCCCCCCGGGATGTACACAGCTGAGATGCAGGGAACATTCTCCTCCGCCCAAGACAGTATCAGGTACACTTCCTTGAGGGCCCTCTTGCTCCGGGTCCCTCCCTGATGATTGATGTAGGCAATCGCCGCCTGGTTGTCCGAGCGGACCTGAACCGCCCGTCCCCGAAGGTGTGGAGTCAATTGGGCGGGAACCAACCTTATCGCCCTCAATTCCAGAATGTTGATAGGGGTGTGGGCCTCCTGAGGGCCCCACTGACCCTGGAATTTCAGGGATTTCCAGAAGCCCCCCAACCTGTCAGACTGGCATCTGTGGTGACTGTCTCCCAGCACGGGCCAGAAAGGATCTGCCCACCAACAGGTTTCTTGAGTCCAGCCACCACGAGAGAGATCATCTGGCCAGAGGGGACAGAACCAACACCTGATCCAGGGACCAAAGGTCCCGATCCCAAACTGATAAGAGGTGAAGTTGAAGAGGTCTCATGTGAAACTGAGAGTATGGAACCACCTCGAAGCAAGACACCATCAGGCCCACCAGCTGCATCCCCTGCCGGATGGAGGGATGAGGGCAAGACATAAGGAACCTGGCTTGGGCCTGAAGACTCTCCACCTTCTGCTGAGGCAGAAAAATCTTAACCTGAGATGTATCCAGAGTCATGCCCAGAAAGGACCTCACCATTGACGGTGACAGGAAAGACTTGGGGTGGTTGATCACCCAGCCAAAAGACTCCAGTGTAGACACCACCCGCTGAGTATCCAACTCGGCTTGCTGGAGAGATTGAGACATGATGAGAATGTCATCTAAGTAAGGAAGGATGCGAATGCCCTGAGATCTCAGCAGAGCCAGTACGCCCGCCAGTACTTTGGTGAATACCCTGGGGGCCGAGGTGATACCGAAAGGCAGAGCCACAAATTGATAGTGTTGATCCTCCAGAGCGAACCTGAGGAATCTCTGATGACCTGGAAAGACTGGTACATTAAGGTAAGCGTCCTTGATGTCTACAGAGGTCAAGAAGTCCCTTGGACGTAGTGAATTGACAGCAGAGCGCAGAGTCTCCATGCGAAAGTGTTTCTGAATCTGACAAATTTGTTGAGGCACTTTAAATCCAGGATAGGTCTAATGGACCCGTCTTTTTTGGGAACGGTGAAAAGATTGGAATAGTAACCTCTGCCCCTTTCCCTCAAAGGCACCTGGCAGATAACCCCCAACTCCAGAAGGTTTTGGACAGCAAGGCACAGACCCTGAGCTGACAGGGGGTTCTGAGCCATCCGGGATGTGATGAATCTTGGGGGCAGCCAGGCTGCAAACTCTATCTTGTAACCGGAGGACACTACCTCCTGAATCCACCGGTCTGAGACATGAAGCCTCCAGACGTGAGCAAAGAGCCGAAGCCGTCCCCCCACCCGGATGGGTGACGGCGCCCCTTCATGCCTGAGGGGGCTTGGGTGAGGATTTTGGCTTGGGACCCCAGGAGAGGCCAGGACGGCCACGTCCTCTGCCCCTTCCCCAGTGATCTCCGTGGGCCCCAGCAAAGGAGCCTCCTTGACCAGGTCTGGAACCACGGAAGGATGGGAGAAGGGCACCCATCCCCCGAAAGGACCGAGACGGCCTCCTACGTTGAGGTAACCTACCGCCCTTGGCAAACAAATTCAAGGGTTCACCAAAAAGATGCAGGCCCTTGAAAGGGAAACCAGTGAGAGCCTTTTTAGCAGCATTATCAGCTAGCCACTGAAGTAGCCAGACAGAGCAGCGTATAGCTAACAACAGGGCAGAAGTTCTACCACACATTCTAATGGCATCATCCATAGCAGACAGGACATATGCAACAAATTCATAGCAAAGCAGGAGAGATCTATACTCTTCTCCTCCCGCGTCATCAGAGGCCCCTTCTAAGAGGCTCTTAAGCAAACCCTTAATAGCAATAGCTGTAATGGCAGAGGCACAAACCGGGCGTAGCTCGGTCCCCACACAGGAAAAGGCATGGCAAGCCAGTTGGTCCATACGCTGGTCCTCACCATCCCTCAGGGTAGTAGTGTCAGGGGAATGCATAACAGATGTATTGGACAGCCCCAGAACGGGCGCGTCCAACTCAGGAGGACATGACCAATGCTTAATCACATCAGCAGGAAAGGGATACCTTTTGTCCCAACTTTTGGGCACCCCTGGCAGCTTGCTAGGCCTCTTCCATACTCTGAGCACCAGATTATTAAAGTGTGACTGCTCAGGGAATTCCAAACGTGGTTTAACTGTATGAAAGAGCTCACCTTGCTCCTGCGGAGCCACGGCAGGAGGGGAGATACAGAGCACTTCAAAAATATGAGCCAAGAGCCTGTCAGTGTCCCTGTACCACCATAAACCCTGGGTTGCTCCTCAGATGATTCTGAATCAGAGAACAATTCCCCCTCCTCCAGGGGGGAATAACCAGTAGTGCCAAAAACGTCCTCAGTTTCCACAGGAAAGATAGAGACGGTGAGAGACAAATGCCTCTTCTTGGCAGAAGCCTTACGCGATGCAGACCCAGCAATATTTTTCTCAATGCTGGCTACCCGTGCAGCGAAATCAGGCTGAGACTCCCCGCTGGTATGCTCCTCATAGGGGGTCAGATGCAGGCGTGGGGGGGTAGGCGAAGCCCGAGGGGGCGCAGGCCCAGCAAATCATCACTGATTAGGGACACCCCACACGCAACACATAGCCGGGCTTGTCCCGAAGGAACCCCAGGCTCATTATTCCCAGAAGGCTCCATATGGTGATTTGAACAGAGACATGGCATCCACTGCCAAAGCCAGAGCATCCCGCGAGAGAGACACAAGTGCCGGAAGCTTGTGATTGTGACGAGAGGCAAAGAGATCCACCTCCGGAGTCCCCCACTTGTGCCAAAGTGACCGAAAACCCTTGGGATTGAGAGACCATTCCCCCCGGCGAGATGAGCACCTGCTCAGGGAGTCCGCCTCCGTGTTCTCCACTCCCGGAATGTACACCGCCAAGATGCATGGGACATTGCTCTCCGCCCAGGCAAGAATCAAGGACACTTCGCTGAGGCCACTCCTGCTGCGAGTCCCTCCCTGGTGATTGATGTAGGCGACCGCCGCCCGATTGTCCGACCGAACTTAAATCGGTAAGCCCCAGCCGAATCTCTCCAGAGTGGATACCACAGCTCTGGTGTCTAGCTCCGCTTGGCTGAGAGAAGATGCCATAATGAGAAGGTCGTCCAGATATGCCACGATGCGAATACCCTGGGATCTGAAAAGGGCCATCACCCCTGCCAGCACCTTGGTGAAAACCCTTGGAGCCGAGGTAAGGCTGAACGGAAGGGCCACAAACTGAAAATGACGATTTTCTACCACGAACCTGAGAAATCTCTGGTGTGCCGGGAATATAGGAACATGCAGATAAGCATCCTTGATGTCTATGGACGTCATGAAGTCCCCCTGACTAAGTGAATTTATGGCTGAACGCAGAGTTTCCATGCGGAACTTCCTGGGACGGATAAACCTGTTGAGGAGCTTCAGATCCAGGATGGGACGAATGGAGCCGTCCTTCTTGGGCACCGTGAACAGATTGGAATCCAGGCCCCTTTCCGAGGAAGGCACCGGGCAAATGACAGCCATGTCCAGAAGATTCCTTACTGCCGCTCAGAGCCCTTGCGCGGCCAGAGGATCCGAAGACACCCGAGACCTGAAGAATCTGGGAGGGGGCCGGATCTCGAACTCCAGCTTGTAACCGGAAGACACCACTTCCAGAATCCATCTGTCTGAGACCTCCTGGTCCCAGACCTGGAAGAAGTGTCGCAGCCGTCCCCCCACCCGCAAGGGTGAGGGTGCCCCCTCATTGCTGAGCTGGCTTGGCAGCGGGCTTGGGTTTAGATTTCTCCAAAAAGTCGCAACCCCATGAAGGGAAGACCCGTAAGCGACTTCTTAGCCACAAAATCAGCTGCCCACTGGCGCAACCAAACTGACCGTCTACTACACATCATCATAGTGTCATCCAGGGCGGCTAGCACAAAGGACATGAACAATTCGCACCGCTTAAGGGCAGTGAACTCATCACTAGCTGGGTCAAGCCTGGAAGTAGTCAACAGGTCCCTAACAACCGACCTGGTAGCTACCGCCAAAAGCGCCGAAGCACAAACAAGGCTGAACCGACACTGGCAAAACCGTGACAAGCCATCTGATCAATGCGCTTGTCCTCACCATCTTTTAGGGTGGTGGAGTCAGGAGAATGCAAAATAGAAGAATTAGACAACCCCAACACGGGGGCATCAACCTCGGGAGGGAACGACCAGCGCTTCACCGCGTTCACCGGAAAAGGATATTTCTTATCCCAGCCCCGAGGAACACCCGGAAGCCGAGTAGGCCTCTCCCATTTCTTAAGAATGATGCCATCAAAATGCTTTTGATTTGGGAATTCCAAGCGCGGCTTAGAAGTCCCAAAGAACTCCCCCTTCTGCGGAGGAGCCTCCTCTGGAGGAGAAATAGCCAGAACCTCGAAAAGATGAGCCAGGACCTTAGGGGTATCCACGGCATCCCCTGTCCCTGCTCGGTATCAGCGCCAACAAATTGCTGATCGTCAGAACCATCAGAGTCCTCAAATAATTCCCCTTCCTCTAGTGGGGAATAATCAGACCAGTCAAGTGAATCAAACTCATCAAAATCAAAGGCCGGCGTGGCTGAAGACAAGTGCTTTCTCTTAGCCGTGGCCTTTCTGGCCACAGCTATAGAAAATAATTTCTCAAGATTGGCCAATCTGGCACACACATCAGATTGCGACTCCCCACCCGTGACGACATCACTCGGGGTACGGATCAGACTGGGTGGGGTAGGCGATGAGGCCAGCAGCGCTGACCCTGTGTTATAGCCTGCTGCGCACATGGTATACAAAGTAATACATTATCCCCCGAAAGGGATGCCCCACAACCCACACACTTCCGGGATTGCCCCGAGGGGAGCCCAAGCCCGGTATCCTGGGGAGCCTTCATATGGTGATTTTAATGGTCGTAATGACCAAGGGAATTACACTAATAAGCAACCCAGGATGCCCCTTTAAGTGTCACGTGGGAGGATTTATTGGGAGCCCTAATCAAACCCAGGGACCCTAGGACCGGGAGGACCCCTTAAAAATCCAATAAGAGTCCACCTGGAAGACATAAGGAAAAGGGCTAATCACACACACACACAACATGGCCCACACATAAACTGAGCAGTGTGACATTATAAAAATATATAAATATATATAAATGCCATTCGGCAGATGATAGGATCAAGAACAGCATGGAGCCCACAGGGCGCTTACAAAAATGGCGGCGTCCACAGACTGAGATGCAGAGCACGAACACAACCAATTGGAGGGAATTGTCTGGGAATCCCACGGGTCCCCAGATGGTCCGCACTCCACCCACACTACACTTTGTAATGATATAACACTGCAGTCAATAGTACTAAACAAAATATAAATTTTTATTAATGATTAAAAAGGACTCACATGAGCACTAATGTACATAAAATACCAACATGACAATCTTAAAAAACATATACACAAAAGATATACACAAAAAGGGGGTTTGAGAGGAAAAATGGGGCTAAATCTGAATGCAATACAGTCAGTATATCTGATGCAAAGTACAGCTCTATCACTGCCCACCAGCATATATACATGCAATGGAATGTCCTAGTTATGCAAATAATTAGCCCAAATATGGATCACTATACAATATAGAGCATATGTATACACACTCTCATCTATAAAAGTCCCGGAGCAATGTCCAGTGAGCAGACTATAAGACAGTTATTCAATACATGGCCAGTTATTCAATACATGGCAGTAAGGAGATAGTCAAAGCACAATTGTAGCAAACACAAGGTCTACATTACCACATGATGTCTCTTGCCCGCCTCAAAAAAAGTGGCCACTTGCGCCCTGGTGAAGTGGGGAGTCCACGGAACGCGTCGGCGGGCCGCTATACACGGGGGTTTTTTTGAGGCGGGCAAGAGACATCATGTGGTAATGTAGACCTTGTGTTTGCTACAATTGTGCTTTGACTATCTCCTTACTGCCATGTATTGAATAACTGGCCATGTATTGAATAACTGTCTTATAGTCTGCTCACTGGACATTGCTCCGGGACTTTTATAGATGAGAGTGTGTATACATATGCTCTATATTGTATAGTGATCCATATTTGGGCTAATTATTTGCATAACTAGGACATTCCATTGCATGTATATATGCTGGTGGGCAGTGATAGAGCTGTACTTTGCATCAGATATACTGACTGTATTGCATTCAGATTTAGCCCCATTTTTCCTCTCAAACCCCCTTTTTGTGTATATCTTTTGTGTATATGTTTTTTAAGATTGTCATGTTGGTATTTTATGTACATTAGTGCTCATGTGAGTCCTTTTTAATCATTAATAAAAATTTATATTTTGTTTAGTACTATTGACTGCAGTGTTATATCATTACAAAGTGTAGTGTGGGTGGAGTGCGGACCATCTGGGGACCCGTGGGATTCCCAGACAATTCCCTCCAATTGGTTGTGTTAGTGGTATAGAAGGGCACACATTGGCCCAGCACCCCCACATAGAGATAATTTTGGGCTGTGCGCGTCCAATCCATATTTTAGTACATATTTGGTGAGATGCAGAGCACGAGGCAAGGCAGAGAGCGAGATGAGGAAGAAGGAGGGCGGGCCGGTGCGGTTCGCGCATCGTGCCCGGCCCCGCCCCCCTCCCCCAACATAACGCGGCTCCCGGCCAGCAGCATGGGAGGCGGGCCATAGGATCGCGCCGAGCGCTCGGCCCCGCCCCCACATCACCGCACCTGAGGGGAAGAAGCTCCCCCAACGAAAGAAAAAAACGCATGTCCATGGCCAGCGCCGCAGCAACAGCCGGTGCCGGCCAAGGTGTAACATAAAGACACGCACACTAATAAAACACAGTTTCAATAAAAACAATCAAACAATCAATCCTCAAGGGAAAAGCCCCCCCCCCCCTCGTTTAGGGAGCAATGGGTGACCGGGAGAGGGTAAATAACACCGAAGGTGGAAGGGCAAGGGACGGGGCATCCCACTCCGGGATCACCAACTCGGGCAACCGCCTACCCCTTAGTATGGGGTCTCACGGTGGAGCATAGCTCCTAAGCACCGTAAGGTGCCATCTACCCTTGCCCGGACCAGCAGCCTAGGCTGGGAGGCAAGGGAAATTTTAATTAATGTGGGTCCAGGCAGAAATAGACCAACAAGAGGGCCGGGGGTTACCCTGGCTACCTGCAAGGAGGAGACATCCATCTTCTGACTTGCTCGCCGACTGCAGAGATGAAAGACTGGGTAATGAGTGGGAGGTCCCAGGTATTTATGGACCGGGAGGGACTTCCTTTTTTCATGATATCTCTGCAAGATCGCCCTCTACAGGTCGGTATAACCCAAGTGTAATGACTATTCTGAAGCGGGGTGTGTGACATACTTAGAATAACGACATAGGCTCCCCCCTCCTTGGGGGGGGGGCCCATTTTTGGGGTATTTTAAGGGTTAAAAACCCTTAAAAATCCCCCAAAAATTAGACGGGGGTCCCCCTTACCCATCATAACCAGCCCAGGACCAGCTATGGGGGCTTGTAGGAACAGGGAGCAGGGGGCCTGCCGGCTACCAGCCCACATAGCCAAGGGCTTTGGGAAGGCAGGTAATTGGGGGTGCTGGGGGTTGATGGCAAGTCACCCGCTAGCCGCAGGTGACTTGCTAGCCCCCAGCCTTGTGAACTGGTATAGGGGTCTCATGGATCTTTTACCAGGTCACAAAGGGTTAAGTGTAAAAACAACACACAGAGACAAGGAGAAAAAATATTTTATTTATTATTTTTTTAATACTTACTTCCCCATTTATCCCTGGGCACTGTGTCCCACGCTGATCACTCTGGTTTCTGCTCTCCTGCTGGAAGCCTTTTATAGCTGCTGGGTGAAAGAACATAAGGGGTTAATAAAAAAATGACATAGGGTCCCCCCACTCGGGGGGGGGGGGGGGGGAGACCCCTTTTTTTGAAATTTTAAGGGCTAAAAAAAAAATTACATGGGGTCCCCGCTACCTGAAATAACCAGCCCGGGGCCAACTTTGGTGGCCTCCCCGCCCTGCAGGCTACAAGCCCTCACAGCCACGGGCCGGACTCCACACAGACACATAATTAAAAAAATGACATTTATTATTTATTTTTTTCTTTACTCACCTCCGGTCCTCGTCTGTTCCCCGGCAATCCCCGATGACAGCTGTCGGGTGCTTGGTGGAGAGGGGCTGGGGTGGCGAAGGATTACAGCCCTCTCCCCCTCTCGACCTCTCTCCTCCAAGCACCTGGCAAGACTGATAATCTCGGGTGAGGGTCAGAGAAGCCGGCTGCCCGAGGGAGGGATCGCGGCCTCAGGTGAGTAAATGTAATTTTTTTTTTATTATAGTTAACCGTGGCAGTGGTCAAAGCGTGTGACTCACGTAAAGCTGAAAACAGTACGCTTTATCTAAAATTTGAAGTATGTGGAAAACAGGGTCAGAAGGGCTAATGTCTGTATCAGAGACTACAGCTACTTAATTGTTTCTAAAACTAGCCCCTGCGAAAGCTGGAAAGTGCCTATAGAGCGCTGGGGAAAAGACCAAAGGATGCCCCCCTCCCAGAGGTTAACCAAAGCCATTAACCAGGTTTATGTAGATTTGGCACCATCTACAATTCGGAAAAGGAGAGAGCTGCACCCCTTCTTGAAGATGCTGCAATACATGTATAGGATCAGGATAAGTATACAGTTAGGTCCATAAATATTTGAACACTGACACAAATGTTGTTTTTTTCAATAAAACACATTCAAGTTATAATTAAATAATGGACATAAAGTCCAGACTTTCAGCTTTCATTTGAGGGTATCCACATTAAAATTGGATAAAGGGTTTAGCATCTTAACATATGCTCCCTGATTTTAAAAGGGACCAAAAGTAATTGGACAATTGATTTAAAGGCTGGCGTGGGCAATTCCTTTGTTATGGCATTCTCAATTAAGCAGATAAAAAGCCTGGAATTGATTTGAGGTGTTGCTTGCATTTGGAAGATTTTGCTGTGAAGGTAACGTGAGCTCTCCATGCAGGTGAAACAAGCCATCCTTAAAGCGGACCAAAACCCAATGAGCTTGTGAAATACATTTGGCCAAACCCCCTGCCGATATTCCCTTTTTAGTGAGTAGAACTAAAAAATAAAATTCTGTGATTACTCACCTGTAGTCTCACTTAATATGTGATGAAAAAATATTTAAAATATATTCCATCAAACACCGCGCTTAAACAATTAAAGTGAATAACAAACAATAAACAAGATCGCGCTGGAGTATTTCAAACTGTGTTGGATCAGTCTGTGGCTGTGTACAAAACTTATTTTGTCTATATTGGCGTTTAAAACACCAAACAACTCCGCGGAGTATGTAGAATTGGTATTATATGTATACAGCACGTCCTGTTCCAGAAGATATTCCTTACACTTGGGATATACTCCAGCAGATGGCGCTGGACTGCAGAGACAGAAAAGTGGCTCCTCCTGGCCCCTTATATACCCGGGACCTCCCACAAAATCCCCAGTATTGAAAAGCAGTTAGCAAGAGACCGGGAGAACTATAACCATTATATGAAAATTTGAACATAAGAACAATCACCATAAAGAGGTACCTAAAGATAATGATAACAAGGGTGGGTTGGAACAGGACGCGCTGTATACGTATAATACCAATTCTACAGGTGAGTAATCACATATTTGTAAGTATACAGCACGTCCTGTTCCAGAAGATATTCCTTACACTTGGGACATCCAATAGCAGTGTCCGTAAGGTAGGGTGGGATCCCCAAAAGTAACAGCAGACAGATTAAACCAGAACCTTGCGGCCAAAAGCAGCATCAGCTGAGGCCCTAACATCAACCTAGTCAAAGACCAAGTGGCGGCCTTGCAAACTTGTTCAACAGAAGCTTGGTGCTGAAAAGCCCAAGAGGCACCAAAAGCACGAGTAGAATGAGCAGTAAGGTAGAAGGGACGCTCCTTCCCCTTCGCAGAGTAGGCCTGAATCACAGCCTGACGTATCCACTGACTGATAGTGGACTTAGCCGGAGCCAGGCCTTTCTTAGGTCCAGACGGAAGCACAAAAAGAGCATCAGTCTTCCTGAAGGATTCTGTAGCCACCAAATAGAACTTCAGAGTCCTGACTACGTCCAAAGAATGCAAAACTCTTTCCTTAGGGTTACTAGGATTAGGACACAGAGAAGGCAAAACAATGTCCTGATTGAGATGAAAGGCAGAAACAACCATAGGCAGAAAATCTGGCTTAAAACGAAACACCACCTTGTCCTGGTGTCTCTCAAAATAAGGAGGCTTGATGGAAAGCGCCGCCAACTCAGAAACACGCCTAACAGAAGTGATAGCCACCAAAAAGACCACCTTAAGCGTAAGAATGGACAAAGGGGCCCCTTGCAAGGGCTCAAAGGGAGGCCCCTGCAGGGCAGACAAGACCAAGTTCAAGTCCCAGACTGGTAACATAGGCTTACGTGGGGGACACACGTGAGTAACCCCCTGGAAAAAGGTCTTGACCAGGGGATGCTGAGCAAAGGATCTTTGGAAGAAAATAGCCAAAGCAGACACATGGCCTTTCAGAGTACTGAGCTGAAGATCCCAGATCCAAACCATGTTGGAGAAACTCCAGAATCCTAGCAATAGAAAAAACACGACAGGGAAGCGAGTGGGACTCACACCAGTCAATGTAAGTAAGCCAGACCCTGTAATAGATGGAAGAAGAGGACCTCTTCCTAGCCCTGATCATGGTATTCACCATCGAGGCAGGCAGCCCTTTTTCCATCAAGATTGAGGTTTCAACAGCCAGGCCGTCAAAGCCAGCGTTTGAAATTGGGGTGGCGTAGGTGTCCCTGAGTGAGCAGATCTGGAACCAGTGGCAGCGCGTACTGATCTACTGCCAACTGCACGATGTCTGCGAACCACACTCTTCTTGGCCAACAGGGGGCCACCAGGATGATTGGCACCCCTTCCTGAACTATCTCGTGCAGCACCCTGCCCAGCAGTGGAAACGGGGGAAACACATACAGGAGCTGGAACCTCGTCCAGGACATTGCCAGGGCATCCGTGGCCAAGGCAAGAGGATCCTGGGACAGAGAGACAAAGACTGGAAGCTTGTGATTGTGACGGGACGCAAATAGATCCACGTCCGGCTGACCCCAGCGGTGGCACAGGGAGCGAAACACCCTGCTGCTGAGGGACCACTCTCTCAGACGAGAGGTCCCCATGCTCAGATAGTCTGCCTCCAGATTCTCCACCCCCGGGATGTACACAGCTGAGATGCAGGGAACATTCACCTCTGCCCAGGACAGTATCAGGGACACTTCCTTGAGGGCCCTCTTGCTCCGCGTCCCTCCCTGATAATTGATGTAGGCAACCGCCGTCTGGTTGTCTGAGCGGACCTGAACAGCCCGACCCCTCAGGTGAGGGGTTAAGTGGGCGAGAACCAACCTGATCATCCTCAATTCCAGAATGTTGATAGGGCCTCCTGAGGGCCCCACTGACCCTGGAATTTCAGGGACTTCCAGAATCCCCCCAACCTGTCAGACTGGCATCCGTGGTGACAGTCTCCCAGCAGGGGGCCAGAAAGGACCTGCCCCCCAGCAGGTTCCCTGAGACCTACCACCACACTAGAGACCACCTGCCCTGAGGGGACAAGACAAACACCTGATCCAGGGACCCAGGGTCCCGATCCCATACTGACAAGAGGTGAAGCTGAAGAGGCCTCATGTGGAACTGAGCATATGGAACCGCATCGAAGCAGGACACCATCAGGCCCACCAGCTGCATTCCCTGCCTGATGGATGGAAGGGGACAAGACAGCAGGAACTGAACTTTCTCTTGAAGGACCTCCACCTTCTGCTGAGAAAGAAGGATCTTGACCTGAGCTGAATCCAGAATCATGCCCAGAAAAGACTTCACCCTGGAAGGAGACAGGGAAGATTTGGGGTGATTGATCACCCAGCCGAATGATTCCAGTGTGGACACCACCAGTTGAGTGTCCAGTTCTGCCTGATGGAGGGACTGAGAAGCAATAAGCATGTCGTCCAGGTAGGGAAGAATGCGAATGCCCTGAGATCTCAGCAGAGCCATCACTCCTGCCAGCACCTTGGTGAACACCCTGGGGGGCTGAGGTGAGGCCGAAGGGCAAGGCTACAAATTGGTAGTGCTGATCCTCCAGAGCGAACCTGAGGAACCTCTGATGACCTGGAAAGATAGGGACGTGAAGGTAAGCATCCTTGATGTCTACAGAGGTCATGAAGTCCCCTGGGCGTAGGAAAGTCATAGCTGAGCGCAGAGTCTCCATGCAAAAGTTTCTGAATCTGACAAACTTGTTGAGAAGCTTTAAATCCAGGATAGGTCTTATGGACCCATCCTTTTCGGGCACAATGAAAAGATTGAAATAATAGCCTTTGCCCCTTTCGTTCAAGGGCACCCGGCAGATGACACCTAGGTCTAGAAGGCCTTGGACAGCCAGGGAGAGACACTGAGCCAACAAGGGGTTTGGAGCTACACGAGATTTGATGAATCTTGGGGGCGGCCAGGCTGCAAACTCTATCTTGTAACCAGAGGAAACTACCTGCTGAATCCACCGGTCTGAGACATGACGCCTCCAGACGTGAGCCAAGAGCCGCAGCCGTCTCCCCACCCGGATGGGTGAGGGCGCCCCTTCATGCCTGAGGGAGCTTGGGGAGGACTTAGTCTTGGGACCCCAGGGAGGCCACGTCCTCGGCCCCTGCCCCAAAAATCTCCACGGGCTCCAGTAAAGGAAGCTCCCCGTCCAATTCTGGAGCCCCTGAAGGAAGGAGAAAAGGCACCTGAACCTCGAAAGGACCGGTGCTGCCTTCTACGCTGAGGTAATTTGCCACCCTTAGCAAACAAGTCCAAACGTTCTCCAAAGAGGCGCAGCCCCTTAAAGGGAAAACCAGTGAGGGCCTTTTTGGCAGCATTGTCAGCTGCCCACTTGCGCAGCCAGACTGAGCAGCGTATTGCCACCAACAAGGCAGAAGCCCTGCCACACATTCTAATGGTATCATCCAGAGCAGAGAGAACATATGCAACAAATTCCTCACAACGCAAATGAGATCTATACTCTTCACTACCAGCATCATCAGGGGCCCCATCTAAGAGACCCCTGAGCAGGCTTTTAATAGCAACAGCCGTGATAGCAGAGGCACAGACCGGACGAAGCGCGGTCCCAACATAGGCAAATGAATTGCTAGCCAGCTGAGCCATGCGCCTGTCTTCCCCATCTCTCAATGTAGTAGTGTCAGGGGAATGCATGACAGATGTGTTAGACAACCCCAGAATTGGTGCATCCACCTCTGGAGGACATGACCAACGTTTAACCATTTCAGCAGGAAGGGATACCTCTTATCCCAACTCTTCGGTACCCCGGGAAGCCGGCTAGGCCGTTCCCACTCCTTGAGAATCAGATTATTAAAGTGAGTTTGTTCAGGGAACTCCAAACGTGGCTTTACAGTATGAAACAGCTCCCTCTGCTGCTGCGGGGCCACGGCAGGAGGAGAGATACAGAGTACTTCAAATATTTGAGCCAAAAGTCTGTCAGTATCATCTGAAGCCCATGGGTCAGACCCAGACTCAGCATAACCCCTAGGCTGATCCTCAGATGATTCTGAATTAGAGAATAATTCCCCTTCTTCCAGGGGGGTATAACCAGTAACATAAAAAAACTCCTCAGCTTCCATAGGAAAGAGAGTAACACCGGGTGCCAGATGCCACCGCTTAGCAGGAGCCTTACGCGGACCAGAACCAGCAATATGCATTTCAATGCTGGCTACCCTGGTAGCCAAATCAGGTTGAGACTCCCCACTGGTATGCACCTCACTGGGAGTCAGCTGTAAGCGTGGGGGGGGGGTAGGCGAAGCCAGAGGGGGCGCAGCACTAGGCCAAGCCGCAGGTAAACCAGACTACAGGGCAAGTACCTGCTGGGCGCAGGCTACACAGACCCTAACATCATAACTTATAGGGGTTACCCCACACGCCACACACAGCCGGGCTTGTCTCGAAGGAACCCCGAGCACATTATCCTGAGAAGCCTCCATATGGTGATTATCACGGCACAACAGGCCAATAGGGATTGACGCTAGTAAAAGCAGCCCGGGATGCCCCAATAACCCGCTAGGGAAGTGGGAGTAATGGTATGTAATAGCACTCCAATAAGAGTTAACACTAAATAGGGGGGATAGGACGGGGAGAAACCACAAAGTTTGACCCGCCTGCAAGACATAAGCAAAAGATCCCATAAGCTATATGCAATACAGATATGTACATAAAACAAATCAGCCCGCAGGGGCACTTGCGGGCCGCGATAGTGAGACACCAGGCACACGCAGCAGAGAATTAAAATGGCGCCCGCATATACCTTGAGGGGCGGGCCGCGGAGACAGTGATGCAAAATGCATCATCCGCAAGGCCTGCCCCCCCCCGAAGAGCGCGAAAACGCGCCCACCTGTCAAGACCAGTCAATGAGGGAGCAGCAGCGCCTGGGGCGATGTCGCCGCCGACCGCGGAGCGCAGTACAAACGTGCGGCGGCAAAAGAAACCAGGGCAATCAATTCAACATGGATCAAACACAACAAACAATATATATATCAAAGACATGCACCCCCCCCCCCGAGAACTACAAGGGAGAGCAAGGGGGAAGCAATGACCAGCCGAAAGGGAGCCAACTGTGGGGACAGGGGGCGAGGGCCAATAATGCGGGAGGGGCATCCCATAAGGCTCACCATGGGCCTATACCGCCTACCCTTTGGTGGGGGACTGCGGTTGGAGCAGCGCTCCTTAGCACCTGACAGCGGTGCTACCTACCTTCACCCGATCCAGAGCAGCCTGAGCTGGGAGGCAGTAGAAGGAAACGGGTGGGAATAGTCTTACAGGGCCGCAGGCTAATAGCCCCGCTCACCTGCGAGTAGAGAGAGACATCTTCTAGTCATCGCAGCCAGGACTGCAGAGAAGAACTGGTATTTTGTGGGAGGTCCCGGGTATATAAGGGGCCGGGAGGAGCCACTTTTCTGTCTCTGCAGTTCAGCGCCATCTACTGGAGTATATCCCAAGGGTAAGGAATATCTTCTGGAACAGGACTGTATACTTAGAATACAGACTTTTTCGCTTTTCGAATTGTCCTAGAACACTGTTTTTTTTTTTTTGCTGTCCCTCTCTGTAAGATAGCATGCAGTCAGTCATTACATTGGTGTGGCAATGGCAACATTGTCACACAACAACAGTGGTAATGAATGGAGGAGGCTGAGCTTTACAGCTGAAACATGCACCATTATCTGGGATTAGAGTGAAAGAAGGATCACGAAAATTGGCAAAAGCCTCTCTTCATGGGGGCAGCAATTCAAGGGATGCTAGTTAAAAATGTGGGTTTTGGTCCACTTTAACCCTTTAAGTGCCAGCCTACCTGGAGTTTTTGTCACACTCTGTTGCCAGACCATTTTGCACTATTTTGCGCTCCCCATGTTCAACTGTGATTTTTGAAGGGATTTCCAGGGATTTCCCAGGAAAATGATATATTGTTTTTTTCAGCAGAGTCTGGGCTTTAACCCTTTCGCTGCCAGCCTACCTGCAGCATTTGCCACTCCCTGTTGCCAGACGATGTTTCACCATTTTGCGCTACACATATTCAACTGTCATTTTTGAAGGGATTTCCAGGGATTTCCCAGGAAAATTATATATTGTTTTTTTCAACAGAGTCTGGGCTTTAACATGAAATGTCTTGTTTGTATTTTTTAGGTGTATTCTCGATTTTTTTGGGTGAAATGTGTGAAAAAAAACAAAAAAAAAACATTTTTTTACAATTTGTAGAGTTTTTTTGTAATAAAAAATGTAAGTTTGTCAATAAAATCTTATTGCGTGAGAAACCCCAATTTCTCCCGGTTACAGCGATACCACATATGTATAGGTAGACACCCTTTCCTGCCCAGAAGCCTTTTATAGCTGCTGGATGACAAATGGTTAATTAAAAAAAAAAATGACATAGGGTCCCCCTTCCCGGGGAGGGGGACCCCATTTTTTTTTGGATTTTGAAGGGTTAAAAACCCTTCAAAATCCAAAAAAAAAAAATGACGTGGGGTCCCCCTTACCCAAAGTAACCAGCCCGGGACCAGCTATGGGGGCTTGTAGGCACAGAGTGGGGGGGCCAGCTTTGGTGGCCCCCCCACCCTGCAGCCTACGAGCCCACATAGCCTATGTGGGCCCGGGCTCTTCTGCCCCCCCCTGGCCTTTGGGGAGGCAGGTAATGGGGGTGCGGGGGTTAATGGCAAGCCACCCGCTAGGGCAGGTGACTTGCCACCCCCCCAGCCTTGTGAACTGGTATAAGGGGTCTCATGGACCCCTTACCAGCTCACAAAGGGTTAATGTGAAAAAAAAACACCACACAATAATAAAAAGTATTTTATTAGAAAAAAAAAAAATTTTTTTTTACTGTACTTACCTTCGATTGCAAGCTCTTGTCCCTCGCCGCTCAGCTGACAGATGCCGGTGATCGGCATCCAGAGAAGGAGAAGGCAGGAGATCAGAGGATCTCCTGCCACCTCCTTCCAGGGCACCGATCACCGGCATCTGAGAAGCTGAGAAGGCTGAAGCCTGAGATCGGGGCCGGGATGACTTCATAAGCCCCGCCCCCAAGGGGGCGGGGCTTAGAGGCATGATGGCGGCCGCCATCGTGCAGAAGAGAGGAGAGAGCCTCCCAGGCTCTCTCCTGAAGATCGGTAAGTCCTGGGGGGGGATCGGAGGCCCCCCAGGTGAAGAGGAGGGACAGCGGGAGCCAGCGCACACACAGGTAAGTGAATGTCATTTTTATTTTTTTATTTTTTTACAGTTAGAAGCTGCTGCTGCAGAAGCGGGGGGGGGGGCGGCCTATTCCGGGGGCTCTCCTGGAGCCATCCGACCCCCCACGGGGGATCGGATGGCACCAAATTAAAGAGGAGACCCGGCCGGATCCAACAAGGGGTCAGGTGAGTATTTGTTGTTTTTACTTTTTAAACTACAAGCGAGGAAAGTCAAGCACGTAACACCTACGTGCTTGGCACTTAAGGCCCAGCCAAGCCAGCACGTAGGTGTTACGTGCTTGGCAACAAAAGGGTTAACATGAAATGTCTTGTTTGTCATTTTTTAGGTGTATTCTCAATATTTTTGGGTGAAATATGTGCAAAAAAAAAAAAAAATTTTTACATATTGTAGTTTTTTTTGTAATAAAAAATGTAAGTTTGTCAATGAAATCTTATTGCGTGTGAAATCCCAATTTCTCCCGGTTACAGCGGTACCACATATGTATTGGTAGACACCCTTTCCTGCCCAGGAGACTCCCCCAAACTGAAACAGCGCTTTAGGGGATTTTCAGATAAAATACAACTGTGCTACGCAATATGCGCACCTTGCAGTTTTTCCAGAAAAACAACCCTTTACATTTGAAATACCCCCAACAAACTATATATTCTCTGGAAGTACACACCTCAGGCTTTCTAGGCGTACCAGGCTTGTTGATGTGGCCATAGTTTTCTGGAAGTAATCCCTCAATGGATTATTTGGTTGCAAAGAGTTTCCCTAAAAAAAGGATAAAAAAGCAGAATCAAAGCCACATTTTCCTAAAAAAACTATATACAAACAAGAAAAAACAAGTATAATCTGAAAACGCAACATCCCCCGAACAGAACGATACCCAACATGCATAGCTACTGTCAAGGGAAGAGTTGCCAAACACCCCAAAGTAAAGCATGTGCGTAACGGTAATTTTACTTGAAAATTTCAGCTCTGCAGACAAAGTGCGCACCTTGCGATTTTTCAACCAAAACAACCCTTGACATTTGGAATATCCCCCATAAACCATATATTCCCTGAAAGTACACACGTTAAGCTTTCTAAGGGTACCCAGCTTGTTGTAGTGGGCTCATCTTTCTGGAAGTAATCCCTCAAAGAATTCTTTGTTTGCGCAGGGTTTCCCTAAAAAATTTATAAAAAAGCTGAATAAAAAACACCTTTTCCTAAAATATAAATATGCAAACCAGAAAAAACAAGCTAAGTCTGAAAGCGCAAGGTCCCCGAACAGAACAATACCCAACATGCATAGGTACTATTAACCCTTTTAATTGCCAGCCTACTTGAGATTTTGTCACCCTCTGTTGACAGGCCATTTTTCCCCATTTTGCGTCATGTTTTGCGCCATGTTTTGCGCCATTTTTGCTGGAACTTTCAGGAAAATTATATATACATTTTTTTGCAGCAGAGTTTAGGCTTTAACATGAAATGTCTTGTTTGTATATTTTTTTTTTTTTTTTTACAATATTATCAAGTAAAAATAATAAATAAATAAATAAACATTTTTTTTAAAAAATTGACTCCTTTATTTTAAATAAAAAATTTATTTTATTAAGGAAAATCATATTGCATGTGAAAGCCCCATTTCTACCGATTAGAACGGTACCACATATTTATCGGTAGCCCCCTGTTCCTGCCCAGGAGACCCCTCTAACTGAAACAAGTATTTTATAACATTCACAAAAAAAAATACAAATACCATCCACACTACAAAGGGTTAAATCGAGAAAAAAAATGACATAGGGTCCCCCCTCCCAGGGGAGGGAGACCCCATTTTTTTTTTGATTTTTAAGGGTTAAAAACCCTTAAAAATCAAAAAAAAAATTGACGTGGGGTCCCCCTTACCCAAAGTAACCAGCCCGGGACCAGCTATGGGGGCTTGTAGGCACAGAGTGGGGGGGCCAGCTTTTGTGGCCCCCCCACCCTGCAGCCTACGAGCCCACATAGCCCATGTGGGCCCGGGCTCTTCTGCCCCCCCCCTGGCCTTTGGGGAGGCAGGTAATGGGGGTGCCAGGGGTTAATGGCAAGCCACCCGCTAGCGCAGGTGGCTTGCCATCCCCCCAGCCTTGTGAACTGGTATAGGGGTCATGGACCCCTTACCAGTTCACAAGGGGTTAAAAGGAAATAATGACACAGACACACACTGAGAAAAAAATATTTTATTAATTTTTTTTTTTTTTTTTTTACACTGTACTCACCTCCCATCCATCCTGGAGCACTCTGTCCCTCGGCGATCACTGGCTTCTGCTCACTTGCTAGAAGCCTTTTATAGCTGCTGGATGACAGAACACAAAGGGTTAATCAAAAAAAAAAATGACATAGGGTCCCCCCTCCCAGGGGGGGCGGACCCCATTTTTTTTTTGATTTTTAAGGGTTAAAAACCCTTAAAAATCAAAAAAAAAATTGACGTGGGGTCCCCCTTACCCACAGTAACCAGCCCGGGACCAGCTATGGGGGCTTGTAGGCACAGAGTGGGGGGGCCAGCTTTTGTGGCCCCCCCACCCTGCAGCCTACGAGCCCACATAGCCTATGTGGGCCCGGGCTCTTCTGCCCCCCCCTGGCCTTTGGGGAGGCAGGTAATGGGGGTGCCAGGGGTTAATGGCAAGCCACCCGCTAGCGCAGGTGACTTGCCAGACCCCTGAGCCCTGTGAACTGGTATAAGGGGTCACATGGACCCCTTACCAGTTCACAAAGGGTTAACAGTATAAATAAAAAGACACACACAGGTTTTGAAATAGTATGTTTATTTAAAAAAAAAAAACATTTTACCTTTACTCACCTCCGATCTTCAGATGCATTGTCCCGCAGCGATCTGATGCAGGTGACAGCTGGGCAGAGAAGGGGGGAGGCAGGCGATCGGAGGATCGCCTACCTCCCTCCTTCTCCGCCCAGCCGTCACCGGCATCTGAGAGGAGAACTGCCGGGTGCCCCGATGACACCCGGCGGTGACGTCATTAGCCCCGCCCCCGAAGGGGCGGGGCTAAAATCCAAGATGGCGGCCGCCATCGGAAGATGCGACGGAGGGAGGGCTGTTATGCCCCCCTCCAGAAGACAGAAGACCCGGGGGGGGTACACGGAGCCCCCCCCCCCATGAAGAGGAGAGGCGGCGGGAGTCGGCGGGAGCGGAGGTGAGTAACTGTCATTTTTTTTTTTTTTAACAGGCAATCCGGCGGCTGCTGAAACGGGGGGGGCACCCTATTCCGGGCCCTCCCCTGCAGCCGGAGAAGCCCCGATCGGCGATCGGAGCCCCGCTGGCTGAAGAGGAGACCCGGCCGGACAAAACAAGGGGTCAGGTAAGTGACTTTTTTTTAAACTTTTTTTTGTGGGATTGGGGAATGCCAGGCACGTAAAATTTACGTGGCTGGCACTTAAGTGACGGAGAGGCAACCACGTAAATTTTACGTGGCTGGCATTTAAAGGGTTAACCCTTCTAGCTTCTAGTGCCAACTACGTGAAACTCACGCAGCAGCCTCTCCTACCGTTAAGTGCCAGCAAGCCCTCATAGCTGGTCCGGTGCTGGTTATGATGGGTAAGGGGGACCCCATGTAAATTTTGGGGGATTTTTAAGGTTTTTTTTTTAATTAACCCCTTATGTTCTGTCACCCAGCAGCTATAAAAGGCTTCCAGCAGCAACAGGAGAGCAGAAACCAGAGTGATCAGCATTCTGACACAGTCTTCAGGGATGGATGGGAGGTAAGTATTAAAAAAAAACAATAAATAAAATATTTGTTCTCCTTGCCTATACCAGTTCACTAGGCTGGGGGCTGGCAAGTCACCTACGGCTAGCGGGTGACTTGTCATTAACCCCTGGCACCCCAATTACCTGCCTCCCCAAAGGCCAGGGGGGGCAGAATGTCCCGGCTTGTAGCCGACAGGGCGGGGAGCCAACAAAGCTGGCCCCTGCACCCTGTTCTACAAGCCCAGCATAGCTGGTCCCGGGCTGCTTATGCTGGGTAGGGGGGGGAGCCTTAAAATTAAAAAAAAATGCCCCCCCCCCTTGGAGTGGGGACCCTATGTCGTTTTTTTTTTTTTTAAATAACCCCTTATGTTTATAGTGTGGATAGTAGTTGTATTTTATTTGTAGCTACCAGAAGGGTGCACCGCTCATCTAAAGCAAATAATAACTGTGTGCTCACCTTAACAAAATTCAGACTTCAACAAATGCTTGGAGGCACTCCTTTCTCCCATAAGGAAGTACCACGACAACCATCAATACTACAATACAATATTTTATTGATACAAAAAAGAGGGCTAAAAACATATAACACAAGACATATTAAAAACAACCGTTATGACTGTAAATAGACAATAAATGATGTCCAATCAAAGGGGCTATCCAATTCCTACCACATGGGTGTAAGGCCTCAAGCTGTTAAATACCCTAAATCAATTGTTTTGTGCCGGCACAAAAAATGGGTATACCATAGTGCTAAAGTGCTGTAAACTGAATAATCATGCTATCTAACAATTAATATAATACAATATAATAATGACCCTAATACATATATACACACACCAACAAATAGAAATTGCAAAGTGCAAGTGCATGTGTATAAAAACATCAAATACGACTATATATACAACTAATATTGCACAAGGAATCCATCCCCACCAATAATGAGTGAAATGACACAAACCTCAATAAGTATGTAAAAAATAATAAATAAATGCAGGTGCCGGCAGACAAACAGAAATCTCACGTCATATAGGGCCACCCAGGGTATGCAAAAGAAGAGCCAATCACGGTATTAACCACCCATGCACGCAGCTCCCATGCTGCTTCAAGTGTGAGGCTGATCTGAATGCCTACTGTGTCCCTCTTAAAGCGGACCTTCACTCTGAATAAGAGTCTATCTTATATGTTTCCCACACCCTGTACATACAGATTGCTCACATTAAAAATCATCCTACCTGCATCTACTGCATGTTATGAGCCTTTAAACATCCAAGATGGTGGCTTATGGAAGCTGCCATCTTATCAGGCAGCCTGCAAACAGGAAGTGCCTCCTGACTGTGCTGCTCTGCATTCTGGGACTGCTGACCGTTACCTGACACCATCGCTGCTCTGTCTGAGCAAAGCACAGCTATAACCCGCTCCCCTGTACCTTATCCCACTCTCCTAAGTGTGATGCTTCTGAGTCAAGATGGCGGCGCCCGTATCCTAAATTCCTGAACAGAGTTGCAGCCCAGTGGGGGAAGAATAATAAGTTAGTGACTAAAAACGTAAAATATATTAATTTTAGATGCTGGGGAACCGTTTTTTAAGAGTTTGGGATTTTCATTAAATCACGCTGAAGGTCCGCTTTAAACCGGACCTTCAGTGTGATTTAATGAAAAGCCCAAAGTCTGAAAAAACAGTTCCCCAGCATGTAAAATTAATATATTTTACGTTTTTAGTCACTAACTTATTATTCTTTCCCCCACTGGGCTGCAACTCTGTTCAGGAATTTAGGATACGGGCGCCGCCATCTTGACTCAGAAGCATCACACTTACTGAGGAGAGAAGAGTGGGATAAGGTACATGGGGGCGGGTTATAGCTGTTCTTTGCTCAGACAGAGCAGAGCTGGGGTCAGATTACGGTCAGCAGTCCCAGAATGCAGAGCAGCACAGTCAGGAGGCACTTCCTGTTTGCAGGCTGCCTGATAAGATGGCGGCTTCCATAAGCCGCCATCTTGGATGTTTAAAGGCTCATAACATGCAGTAGATGCAGGTAGGATGATTTCTAATGTGGACAATCTGTATGTACAGGGTGTGGGAAACATATAAGATAGACTCTTATTCAGAGTGAAGGTCCGCTTTAAGTACTCACCATATGCCCGAACTAACAACGCCCACCGCATGCCCGGTGACCGGATGGCGTGCGGTCGCAATCCAGGTGTAGTGCGGCGTCCCCTGGAAGATCGCCATCCCCCAGCGCACCTCTCGCCCCCAGCCAGACACTGCGCAGGCGCCGCTGTTGAACGTGGCGGCAGAGCCGTAACTGCGCAAGTGCTGCTGGGAGAGAGTAGAAGTCACCCACGACTCCGTGTCCTGCACACACGCCGCCCAAGGCGCGAGCCTGGGGATGACATGGCGCGCGCGCTGCCGCTTATGCAGCAGTAGCTGTCAAAGGCACTCAGTGTGATGGGTGATACGAGGACGATCCACCTGGGGGCGCCACACCAAGGGGGAGGACGCAAGCCCAGCCAAAGAGAGCGAGCACCAAAAGGGGACACTAACAATACAAAGGATAAAAGATGTGCCCATTAATAATACTCTATAGATACGAGAAGTAAATATTAATTAATAAATTAACCTGAAATCTAATGACCTAACAACATGGCCATAAAACAATTTACTCAAAAATCCCACACACAAAAAGAAAAATGAAAATAATGAAAAAAATATTTATCTAACTACATGATAATCATTAAGTACCAAACAATCATAAATGAGTCTGTAGATTGAAATATCTATATGTGTTTCATTATATACACATCTGATCTATATACTATACGTACATTTAGCCCCATATATAATATACGTGTGTTTGTAGATCTAGAAAGTTCTGTAACACTAAAAATCTTAAGCGTGTGACTACACACTAAATGACAATTAATTAAATAAATGAATAAATCAATAGAAACAATAACAAAATTATTTACATTATATTAATTAACATCCTCATCTCCCGAATGTCTAACCATATCTTATAATTTGCGATCTTCCGGGGGACGCCGCACTACACCTGGATTGCGACTGCGCGCCATCCGGTCGCCGGGCGTGCGGTGGGCGTTGTTAGTTCGGGCATATGGTGAGTACTTAAGGGGGACACAGTAGGCATTCAGATCACCCTCACCCTTGAAGCAGCATGGGATCTGCGTGTGCGGGTGGTTAATACCGTGATTGGCTCTTCTTTTGCATACCCTGGGTGGCCCTATATGACGTGAGATTTCTGTTTGTCTGCCGGCACCTGCATTTATTTATTATTTTTTACATACTTATTGAGGTTTGTGTCATTTCACTCATTATTGGTGGGGATGGATTCCTTGTGCAATATTAGTTGTATATATAGTCGTATTTGATGTTTTTATACACATGCACTTGCACTTTGTATTAATACATTTCCATTTGTTGGTGTGTATATATATGTATTAGGGTCATTATTATATTGTATTATATTGATTGTTAGATAGCATGATTATTCAGTTTACAGCACTATGGTATACCCATTTTTTGTGCCGGCACAAAACAATTGATTTAGGGTATTTAACAGCTTGAGGCCTTACACCCATGTGGTAGGAATTGGATAGCCCCTTTGTTTGGGCATCATTTATTGTATATTTACAGTCATAACGGTTGTATTTAATATGTCTTGTGTTATATGTTTTTAGCCCTCTTTTTTGTATCAATAAAATATTGTATTGTAGTATTGATGGTTGTCGTGGTGCAAATCAACAGAAAATCCAGGACCAAATCCTCGGTGGAGTCTGTTGATGGATTGGCTAAATTCTCTCCATGCTGAATATTTCCATCATTATTCATTTTTTTGCTTGAGATTTACTTTTTACGCCCCAGATGGAGAAGGATGCGCATAAAATATTGGTGATGCAAAACCAAATCCTTGCCTGTGATCAAGCTTTGGTTTTGCATCTAGTACATTAGGTTACTAAGATACATTTCAACCATATTTATGTTTTTTTTTATATTTTTAAGTCTTTTGGTATTATTAGATGCATTTTGACTACACCTATAACCCATAATCTGTTGTCACTCCACTTTGGGATGCCCTGGGCACGGAACAAAACCCGGAATAGTTAAAATCCTCGGTTTTGTTCTGCTTTAAGGCTAGTTTTAAAATAAGATTATACATTATTTTAAAGGTATGGGTGGGTTTTTATCAGCACCAAGTTATGTAGATATATTCCTGAGATATAAGGAGCAGTTGGTTATTTGGTCAGTACTCTCTTTGGGCCTTTACGTATGCATTAAAGTGGACCTAAACCATTCTTGGTAAATATAAACACCAACAACCATGAGCCAAGCTCCCCTTCTATTTAATCTCCCGACTGTCACATAAAAATTGATGAAACCCCCTGAAAATATCTCTTTTATTGCAGATCTGGAATCTGTCTCATGTAAATAGGCACATACAACTTGGCTTTCAAAAATACCTTTTAAACCCTTCATGACTAACCTAAGTTTAGCTTTAAAGATTAGTTCATTCTTTTCCTGTGTAGCAGGTTCATGCCTTGTGATTCATGGGAGGGACTGTAGCATTACTGCTGTCCCCAGAAATGAAAACTAGCACCACTCCATCTGTGCTGTGTGTGAACCCCACCCCATAGCTTCCCGCCTTCCAGATTACCCCCACAGACCCCCCCAAAATGTAAATGCATAGTATACATACCCTTCCTCTCCATGCAAAGTATGCCTACAGACCTGTCCTCCCCACAATATGCTGCGGATGCCTGTTGCCTGCCCCCCATAATATGCAGTGTGTGCTCATCCCCCTTACCATTAAAATGTGTGTCTGCAGACCATCATCCCACACAATAAATATGCAGAATGTGCCTGTGGACCCTCCGTCCACAAAAAATATGAGTGCACCCCATGCGACCCCATTCACAATCCTTCAAACCTTCCACAATGTGGACCCTGCGTCCACAATTAATATGCAGAAGGCACATGCAGCTCCTCTAACAAAATGTATATGCAGAGCCCACCAGCAAGCCCCCAACTCTATTATAGTTAAAATGCAGAGCGGCTAGCTAGTCTCCAACCCCCAGGTAGTTAATAGGCAGAGCATCAAGCGGGGCAATTTATGAAATGTGTTATACACATGTATGTGTGGGGGTATAGTTGGGTAGGCAGGTGTGAAAATAAGTAGAAGAGTGGGCAGGTAAGTTGATGATAGAAAGAGGCACTCCAACTCAGAATCAAAAATTAATATCAAACTTTATTAAATGTTTTGGATGTTGGCAGGCGGTGGGGAGACCCTATTGGTTTGATATTTTGATATTATGGATATTGATTTTATTTGCATTCATCAGTTGGCATGTTAATTCATATAGTGATTTGATCAGATGATATAGATTTGATACTGTTGTTTCTGACTTTGAGACCGGCTATATGACAGCTGGTTTATATTATTGGCACTATTGCACTTACAATAGATATCCATTATATTATTCTTGCACATTTTTGCAATTTTTGCACAAATAGTTATTAAATTAATTTAGTATATGGATTTCATGCTTGCTGTATTATTATTATGATGAGGTATCAATTTTCTTCCCACCGCTTACACATCCTTGTATGTTTGTATGTCCTGTGTGGTATTGTCGTATGTTTTTAATATGTCCATTGTATAGGTTGTGGTTGTAAACATTTAATAAAGTATGATATACATTTTTGCTTCTGAGATGGAGTGCCTCCCCTGTTGTGTTTTTGTGGTATCCTATATATGGCCGTTTGAGCCTGGGAGTAGCACCCTTTATTATACTTTGTGGGCTGTGCAAGCCCCCCCCCATATTTGGCAGGTAAGTGGTAGGTAAGTGGGTAGATAGGGCCATGCAAGCAGATAGGTACATATAGGCAGGCAGGTAGGTAGCTATGATTAGGCAGGTAGGTGGTGAGATATATATTTTCTTTAATGCATGGCACAGCCCGCTTCAGTATTCATAACTGATGGGTTATTCCGCCACAAGGTGGCGCAGCAGCACTGCAGAAAGCTGTGGCAGCTCCCGGCTCCCTATAAAAACGGTATTAACCAACAAGTTCCCAGTCTCTGCAGTGACACTGCGAAGTTAGAAGATGGCTATCTCTCTTGCGCAGGTGAGCGGGGCAACCAAGCCTGCGGCCCTGCATGTCTGTTTCCATCCAGTTCTGGCCCCTAACTGCCTCCCAGCCTTGGCTGACAGATCTGGTGTAGGTAGAAGAGCACTAGGGTCAAGTGCTCCTGGAGCTCTGCTCCAAGCCTCAGACCCTGTGCCACAAAGGGTAGCCGGCCATAGGCTTTATGGTGAGCCTTCTTGGGATGCGGAGTTCCTGCCCTAGCTTCTGAGGGGGTGAGTTGTTGGAGACTGTGTCCCCTTACTTTCCTTTTGGGGTCCCTAACCCCCCCTCCCCCTCCCTGGCCATGGCTGCTCGCCGCTGCCTCCTTGTCCCTCACTTCTCCCCCTCCCCTCTCCCCTCGCCACCTTTTGGGGGGGGGGGGGGTGGTAGCAGCGAGGAGTAATATCTGTGGTGTTTTGACGTTGTTTGTGTGTTTTTAGCTGCTACTCCGCTTTGTACTACGCTCCGCGGCTGTGGGCGCTATGACCTGAGGTGATTTTACCTTGTCATGGCGCCGGCCGGGTCACGTGAGCGCTGTTTTCGCGCTCTTCGGGGGAGCGGGGCCGCTTGGTGACGCGTATCGCGTCGTCTCCCCGCGCCCCGCCCCTCGAGGTACTTCTGCCGGCGCCATTTTGAGACAGCTGCGCGTCTGGATTTCTCCCTTCCTGGCTGCTTCTGGCTGCTCCTCTGGTGTGTCGCTTATCCTGTGGCGGTGCCTGGGTGACGCTGTGGTGTCTTTGGTCCATGAGTCTCCCTTGAGGGTTTTTTTATTGGAGGGTGTATGTGCTGCGGGATGCTCATGCGTCTTTTTGCTTATGTCTTTCATGCGGGATACCATTGGGTTGTGGCATATCCCGGCTCCATTCCTTCCCTCCCTTTATTCCCCCCTTCACTAATTTCTGGGGGCATCCTGTGGGAGGGCATCCCGGGTGGCCTTTGTATTTGTATAGACTTTACCCACCGCTGGCCTATTGTTAATCACCATATGGAGGCTGCTGGGGATAGCGTGCTTGGGGGCCCTTCGGGGCAAGCCCGGCTGGGTTCAATGTGTGGGGTGTCCCCTGTGAATAATGGTGTCATTGTGCTACAAGCTGGTTTGCCTGCTTCGCTTTCCAGCTCAGCACATCCCTCTGCTTCACCTACCCCCCTGCTCCTGCGACTGGGCCCCAGTGAGGGGGACGTCAGCAGGGAGTCACACTTGCCAAGTCTATTCCCTGCAAGGCCTCTGGCAAGAAGCGGCTCCTGACTTCCACTCCCTCACGCTCTACTGAGGAGTATGGGGAATTGGATGTCACAGCTGGACGTTATTCCCTGGAGGAAGGAGAATTGGCTCTGGATTCTGACTCCTCGGGAGACCAGCAGGAGAGTTGTGACAGTGACGCTGCATCTGGGGATTCATGGTATCCTGAGGACACTGGTAATTTACTGTTTCATATTTTTTAAATCCTACACATTGCCCCTCCTGTGGAGGCTAAAAGGAAACAGGGTGGGCTGTTTCGTCCTGTTAAACAGCGTCTGGAGTTTCCTGAGCAAGGTAATTTCAACTCTATGATACTTAAAGCATGGGAACGTCCTAACAAGCTACCTACTGTGTCCAAAAGTTTGGATAAGAGGTATCCCTTTTCTGCTGATCTTGTTAGGAGGTGGTCAATTCCCCCTGAAGTGGATACTCCCATACTGGGCTTGTCCAACACTTCGGTCATGCCTTCCCTGGACACTACCACTCTGAGGGGCGGTGAGGACAGGCGCATGGACCAGTTGGCCTGTCATGCTTTTATGTGGGGGCTGGATTGCGCCCGACCTGTGCCGCAGCTATTATGGCTATTGCTCTTAAGTCTCTGCTCAAGCGCCTCATGGATGGCGCTTCAGCTCGTGGAGAGGGAGAGGAGTTTAGGACTCTCTTGGTTTGCTCTGATTTTGTGGTCCTTATTCTTGCCGCTATGGATAATGCTGTGCGGCTAAGTGCCAGGGCCTCCGCGCTCTTGGTGGCTATGCGACGATCTGTCTGGTTGCGCCAATGGGCTGCTGATGCTGATGGGGAGGTTTCTGGCAGTCCCTGAGGTTCCAGGGTCGGTGGGGCCCTCAGGAGGCCCATGCTTCCATCAACGTACTGGAACTGAGGGCGATCAGGTTGGTTTTTTCTCACCTGACCACACACCTTCAGGATCGGGCTGTTCAGATCCGCTCAGACAACCAGACGGCGGTTGCCTACACCAATCATCAGGGAGGTACTCGGAGCAAGTGAGCATTCAAAAAAGTGTCCCAGATTCTGTCTTGGGCAGAGTGGCATGTTCCCTGCATCTCAACGGTATACATTCCGGGGGTGGAGAACCAGGAGGTGGACTCCCTGAGCAGGGGGACGTCTCGTCTGGGGGAATGGTCCCTCAACAACCGGGTTTTTCTCTCCCTGTGTCACCGCTGGGGTCAGCCGGACGTGGACCTGTTTGCGTCCCATCACAATCACAAACTTCCCAGATTTGTCTCTTTGTCTCAGGATCCTCTGGCCTTCGCCACGGATGCCCTGGCAATTCCTTGGACGGAGTTTCGGCTTCTATATGTGTTCCCTCCGTTTCCTCTCCTGGGCAGGGTCATAAGCAAGATAGTCCAGGAACGAGTACCCGCCATCCTGGTGGCCCCTTGTTGGCCAAGAAGGGTTTGGTTCGCAGACGTCGTGCAGTTGGCAGTAGACAGGTACGTCTTACCCAAGGATCCAGATCTCCTCACTCAGGGGCGGCTACGCCACCCCAATTTACAAACACTGGCTTTAACGGCTTGGCTGCTGAAACCTCCATCTTGAGGGAAAAAGGATTACCGGCTTCTGTGGTCGATACCATGATTAGGGCTAGACAGAAGTCCTCGTCTTTCATTTATTACAGGTTCTGGCATGCTTACATTGCCTGGTGTGAGTCCAAATCTCTTCCCTGTCAGGTGTTTTCTATTCCCAGGATTCTGGAATTCTTGCAACATGGTTTGGACTTGGGCCTTCAACTTCGTACTCTCAAGGGCCATGTTTCAGCTCTGGCAATTTTTTCCAAAGATCCTTTGCCAATCACCGGCTGGTTAAAACTTTTTTCCAGGGTGTTCCTCATGTGCGTCCACCACGTAAGCCTTTGCTACCAGTCTGGGATCTGAATCTGGTGTTGTCTGCTATGCAGGGGCCTCCCTTTGAACCTATTCGTGAGGCCGCATTGCCCATTTTGACTCTTAAAGTAGCCTTTTTAGTGGTTATCACTTCTGTAAGGCGTGTTTCTGAGCTAGCGGCGCTTTCCATCAAGCCTCCTTATTTTGAGCGGCATCAAGATAAGGTGGTGTTGTGGCTTAAGCCAGATATCTTGCCCAAGGTCGTGTCTGCTTTTCACCTTAATCAGGGCATTGTCTTGCCTTACTTGTGACCTAATCCCGCTAATTCCAAGGAGCGGAATCTGCATTCTTTGGACGTGGTCAGGGCTCTGAAATTCTATTTGGTTGCTACTGAGACCTTCAGGAAGTCTGATGCTCTGTTTGTTCTCACATCTGGGCCTAGGAAGGGTTTGCCTCCGGCTAAATCCACTATCAGCAAGTGGATCCATCAGGCGGTGGTTCAAGCCTATTCTGCTAAGGGGAAGGAACCTCCCTTTAGAATTGCTGCTCATTCCACTCGTGCTATCGGTGCCTCTTGGGCTTTTCAGCACCAAGCTTCTGTTGAACAAGTTTGCAAAGCCGCTACTTGGTCTTCTGTTCATACCTTTTCCAAAGTTGATGTTAAGACCTCAGCGGATGCTGCTTTTGGCCGCAAGGTGCTTCAGGCGGTAGTGGTTTGATCTACTGGCCTTTACTCATTTGGGATTCCACCCTACTTTTGGACACTGCTTTTGGATGTCCCATCAGTTATAAATACCGAAGCGGGCCGTGCCATGCATTAAAGTAAAAAGCAATTGTGTGAGTATTCACCTGTAGAATTGTTTTTGTTCTTGCATGGCACGGCCCGCTTCGCCCCACCCTGCTATAGTTGTTCTTGGTTGCCTCTTTATGGTGATTGTTCCAAGTTAAGTTGGGTTTTTTTACCTTTTTTACATTCTTAAATTTATTCACTCCCGGCTTCTTGTCTCACTGCTCGTCTACGCTGGGAACTTGTTGGTTAATCCCGTTTTTATGGGGAGCCGGGAGCTGCCACAGCTTTCTGCAGTGCTGCTGCGCCACCTTGTGGCGGAATAACCCATCAGTTATGAATACCGAAGAGGGCCATGCCATGCAAGAACAAAAACAATTCTACAGGTGAGTACTCACAGAATAGCTTTTATTCTTAGTATACAGTACGTCCTGCTCCAGATATAGTACTTACACTTGGGTTATCCTCCGCCAGATGGCGCTGCACTGCAGAGACAAAACAGGCTCCTCCCGGCCCCTCAAATACCCGGGGACCTCCCACAAATCCCCAGATTTCTCTGTAGTGCTGACTGCGAAGACATGAAGTATCACTCTCTCGCAGGTGAGCGGGGCTATTAAAGCCTGCGGCCCTGTTGCACTATTCCCACCCGTCCTCCTTGTGATGTGCCTCCCAGCCTGGGCTGCGCTGGTCGGGTGAAGGTAGGCAGCACCGTGCGTGCTTATGGAGCCATGCTCCACCGCAGTCCCCCACCAAAGGGTAGGCGGTTTAGGCTGATGGTGAGCCTCTAGGGGATACCCCTCCCGCATTATTGCCCATGCCCCGTGTAGCGGTGGGCCCTGTACAAAGGGTTGCCATCCTCCCTCGTTCCCCCCGTAGCTCGGGGGGAAAGAAAGGGGGGGGGGCGTGTGTGTGGTCTCAGTGTATTGGATTACACGCTTGTGGCCTTTAGTAATGTCCTTTGACTTGTATACTGGGTGTCAGACACCGCGCTGCTTCGCAGCCTTATTTGTGTATCTGCCGCCGCCTCTTTGCTTCATTGGATATGCTGCGCCTTAGACGCCGCAGCGACATCATTGGCAAATCATCTATTCTAAGTGTGTCATACACTTCGCTCCTCATGACAACCTTGTCTACTGTCTTAGAGCTTCGCGCTCTTCGGGGGGGCGGGGACCTGGCTTGGCGTGCTCCGCGTCACGGGCCACTTTGGCCCACATTTTGAGGTTCGCTTGGCACCATTTTGATGGTAGTCGCGCAGCGCGTGGTATCGGTCCCCCTCCTTCCGCGGCCTGTAAGTGCCCTCGCGGGCGATTTTCATGCTCCTTGCTTACTTTGCATGGTTCTGACACCCTTTATTCTCCTTATGTCTTTCAGACGGTTGAATCCAGTGGCTTCTCCCGGCCCGGTGTAATTGCCAGTTGGGCCTAGTATAATTAATCCCACTTCCCTGCGGGTCATTGGGGCATCCAGGGTAGCTTTCTGCGTCAATCCCTACTGGCCTATTGGGCCTATTAATCACCATATGGAGGCATCCCAGGATATTGTGACCGGGGTTCCTTCGGGACAAGCCCGGCTGTGTGTAGCTTGTGGGGTCTCACCTATCAGTGGTGACAATGCACGGGTCTGCGTTCCTTGTGCACGGCAGGCGCTAATGGTACTTCCCGCCCCTCCTGTGGCTGGGCCTGCACCTCGCCTCACTTCACCTACTCCCCCAAGTCTGAGTCTAACCCCCAATACAAGCGGGGATTCTCATCCTGATGTGGCTGCTAGACTGGCCAGTGTTGAAAAATTGCTTGCTAATACCTTAGCGCGTAAGGCCACCGCAAAAAAACGGTACTTAGCCCCTGATACCGCTCTTTTCCCTATGGAGTCTGATGAGTTTTTGCATCTATATGGCTATACCCCCTCGGACGAAGGGGAGCTCTTCTCCGACTCAGGGTCATCTGACAAGAAGTCAAGGGGTCATGATGATTCTGGCTCTGATCACTGGACCCCGGATGATACTGACAAACTGCTGGTTCAGATTTTTGAGGTTTTGTCCATCTCTCCCCCTGTTGCGGCTCCCAGGCAAAGGGGTGAGCTATTTCATACTGCTAAGGCTCGATTGGAATTTCCCGAGCAAACCCATTTCAATAACCTTGTGCTTAAAGTGGACCAACACCCAGGATTTTGACTATCCTGGGTATTGGTCCACTTCCCCGGGGCACCCCGATTTGGGGTGCCCCGCTACCTGAAACCCCCCCAAACACCCCGAAAACTCACCTCTCCACGTTCCCACGTGAGTGCGCTGTCCAATGCCCGCCGACGGACAAGTGACGTCCGTCGACGGACAAGGGATCGCGCCCGCCGCCGCCTCCCGCGCGTCACTCTTGACGTGTGCGCGCCCGCGCTGGCCATTCAGAGACGGCCGGCGCGGGCGCGCGCACGTCTAGAGGAGCGCGAGAGAGGCGGCGGCGGAAGCAGCGGCAGGAGAGGTAAGGTTTTTTCGGGGTTTTGGGGGGGTTACACCCCGCGGGACATCCCGATCTAGGATGTCCCACGGTGTGTGAGGTGATCGGCCCGGGAATCTTATAGATTCCCGGGCCGATCACCCATGGGTGTTGGCCCACTTTAAAGAGTGGGAACATCCCAGTAGACTTCCCGGGATTCCTAAGAGTTTTCCTGCTGATATGGTCAAGTGCTGGTCATCGCCCCCCGAGGTCGATGCTCCTATTCTAGGGTTGTCTAACACCTCTATTATGCACTCCCCTGACACTACTACCCTGCGGGATCCTGAGGACCGGCGCATTGACCAATTGGCATGCCATGCCTTTGCATTTGGGGGGGCGGCGCTGCGCCCGGTTTGCGCTTTGGCCATTACTGCGGTGGCACTCAGGGCCATGGTCAGGAATGCACTTGATGGCCCAGACGATTTGCCACCTGATACTATTAATGCACTGTCTAACTATGATGTGTTTATTAACTTTATCCTGTCTGCATCGGATGATACAATTAGGATGTGTGCCAGATCTTCCGCCTTGGCGGTAGCTATAAGCCACGCGGTATGGCTGTGCCAGTGGGCTGCTGACAATGCTGCTAAGAAAGCCCTTACTAGAGTTCCATTTAAGGGGCTACACCTGTTTGGGGACCGCCTAGACCTCTTTGCTAAAGGAGGTAAGTTACCCCAGCGCAGGCGGCAGCCTCTACCCTTTCGGAGCCAGGGCCCCCCTTCAGTCCCCTACCGAGGCGCTAAGCAGGGGAAGGGGGTGTCCTTCGCTGGGGCTCGCGCAGATTCCTGGCATAGGAGCAGAGGACGACGTCGGGGCTCCTCCTGGGGGTCCAAACCCAAAGCCCCTCCCAAGACCCCTCAGGCATGATGGGGCGCCCTCGCGCACTTCGCGCACGTCTGGAGGCGCCAAGTCTCAGACCGGTGGATTCAGGAGGTAGTGTCCTCTGGTTACAAGATAGAGTTTGCTGTGCGGCCCCCCACAAGATTCATCAGGTCCCGGATCCCCCAGGACCCTGTATCAGCTCAGGTCTTGCTACAGGCCGTGCAAGGTCTTCTGGATCTGGGAGTCATTTGCAGAGAGAATTGGGCAAGGGGTTCTATTCCAACCTTTTCACAGTGCCCAAAAAAGATGGGTCAGTCAGGCCCATTCTGGATTTAAAGATCCTCGACAGATTTGTCAAGAACAGACGCTTTCGCATGGAAACTCTGCGCTCGGCCATTGGCTCCCTGCACCCAGGGGATTTTATGATGTCTGTGGACATCAAAGATGCTTACCTTCACATCCCTGTGTTCCCGGGACATCAAAGGTTTCTCAGATTCGCGTTGAAAGATCAACATTATCAGTTTGTGGCCCTACCATTTGGCCTCACTTCAGCTCCCAGAGTGTTCACCAAGGTGCTGGCGGGGGTGATGTCTTTGATAAGGTCAGGGGGCATACGCGTGCTGCCCTACCTGGACGACATTCTCATCTCTTCACAGTCCCTACAGCAGGCGGAGCTGGACACTCAGCTGGTGGTGTCCACCTTGGAGTCCTTCGGCTGGGTGATCAATCATCCCAAGTCCTCTCTGTCCCCTTCGTCGGTGACACCATTCCTGGGGATGATTCTGGATACGGTTCAGTCACCGATATTCCTTCCTCAACAAAAGGTAGAAGCTCTGACTGCGCAGGTGAGGTTCCTGCTCTCGTGCCCCCAGCCCTCCCTCAGGCAGGGAATGCAGCTGGTGGGCCTGATGGTGGCGAGCTTCGAGGCAGTGCCCTTTGCTCAGTTCCATTTGAGGCCTTTGCAGCTTCACCTTCTGTCAGTATGGGACAAGGACCCTATGTCTTTGGACGGGGTTTGTGTGCTTCCACCCTTGGTCCAAGGGTCCCTCTCGTGGTGGCTGGACCACAAGAACTTGCTACAGGGCAGGTATTTCCTGGCCCCCTCCTGGGAGACGGTCACCACGGATGCCAGTCTGTCAGGTTGGGGGGGATTCTGAAAGTCCCTGCAGTTCCAGGGGAGGTGGGGCCCTCAGGAGGACCACCTGCCCATCAACATTCTGGAACTACGGGCGATCAGGTTGGTACTGGAGCAGTTGACCAACCACCTGAAGGGTCTAGCTGTGCAGGTGCGCTCAGACAACAGGACGGCGGTTGCCTACATCAACCATCAGGGAGGAACCCGGAGCAGAGGTGCCCTCCAGGAGGTGTCGCGGATTCTGACATGGGCGGAGGCCAATGTTCAATGCATTTCAGCAGTGTATATCCCGGGGGTAGAGAATCTACTGGCAGACTCTCTGAGCAGGGGGACTTCCCGTCAGGGGGAGTGGTCCCTCTGCAACAGGGTATTCCAGTCCCTGTGTCACCGTTGGGGTCGACCGGATGTGGATCTGTTCGCATCCCCTCAAAATCACAAGCTCCCGGCCTTTGTCTCCTTGTCTCAGGATCCTCTGGCCTTGGCCACGGATGCTCTGTCAATGTCATGGAAAGAATTTTGGCTCCTGTATGTCTTTCCTACGTTCCCCCTGCTGGGCAGGGTTCTGCGCAAGATTGCTCTGGAAAGGGTGCCAGTGATTCTGGTGGCCCCAAGGTGGCCCAGAAGAGTGTGGTTCGCAGACGTGGTACAAATGGCAGTAGACCGGTACGTCCTGCCATCGGCGCCAGATCTGCTCACTCAGGGCTCCTTACGCCATCCCAATTTACAAACTCTGGCTTTGACGGCCTGGCTGCTGAAACCTCCATCTTGATGGAGAAAGGCTTGTCTGCCTCGGTGGTGGATACCATGGTGCAGGCTAGGAAGAAAACTTCTTCTGCCATCTATTATAGGGTATGGCGTACCTACATTGATTGGTGTGAGTCTAGGTCTCTTCCCTGTAGGGAGTTCTTAGTCCCCAGGGTTCTGGAGTTTTTACAGCATGGATTGGAGTTGGGTCTAAAACTCAGTACTCTCAAGGGTCAGGTTTCTGCCCTGTCTGTCTTCTTTCAGAAGTCTTTTGCTCAGCATCCCTTGGTTAAGACCTTCTTCCAGGGGGTCACTCATGTGCGTCCCCCACGTAAACCTATGGTCCCTGTTTGGGATTTGAACTTGGCTTTGTCTGCCTTGCAGGGTGCTCCCTTTGAGCCTATTCAGGATGCTGCCCTGGCTGTGCTTACTCTAAAGGCTGTCTTTCTGGTGGCTATTACTTCGGTCAGGCGGGTGTCTGAGCTGGCGGCTCTGTCTATTCAGCCCCCATACTATGAGAGACACCAGGACAAGGTGGTGTTCTGCTTTAAGCCAGATTTTCTGCCTAAGGTGGTGTCTGCTTTTCATTTGAATCAGGATATTGTTCTTCCTTCATTGTGTCCTAATCCTAGCAATACTAAGGAAAGGGTTCTGCATTCCTTGGATGTGGTCAGGTTTCTGAAGTATTACCTGGTAGTCACCGCGGCTTTCAGGAAGACTGATGCTCTTTTTGTGGTCCCTTCGGGTCCTAGGAAGGGTTTGGCTCCTGCCAAGTCTACAATTAGCAAATGGATTCGTCAGGCTGTGATTCAGGCCTATTCTGCTAAGGGGAAGAATCCTCCCTTCCGCCTTACTGCTCATTCTACTCGTGCTATTGGTACCTCTTGGGCCTTCCAGCACCAGGCTTCTGTTGAACAAGTTTGCAAGGCCGCTACTTGGTCCTCTGTTCATACCTTTTCAAAGTTCGACAAGGTTGATGTTAGGGCCTCAGCTGATGCTGTTTTTGGCCGCAAGGTTTTGCAGGCGGCAGTGGTTTAAACTGTCTGCTGTCACCTTTTGTTGGGGATCCCAGCCTACTTTATGGACACTGCTATTGGATGTCCCAAGTGTAAGTACTATATCTGGAGCAGGACGTACTGTATACTAAGAATAATACAATTCTGTGAAGTACTCACCTGTAGAATTGGTATTATTTGTATACAGTACGTCCTGCTCCACCCACCCTGGTTTTTGCATTATTCTGGATCCCCTGTATGGTGATTGTTATCATTGTTATCATTACCAGTTGTTTTGGGTGGTTAAATTCTCCTGGCTTCTTGTTCACTGCTTTTCAATGCTGGGGATTTGTGGGAGGTCCCCGGGTATTTGAGGGGCCGGGAGGAGCCTGTTTTTGCATGTCTCTGCAGTGCAGCGCCATCTGGCGGAGGATAACCCAAGTGTAAGTACTATTGGGTCGATTCAAAGAAACATGTAACAGCTTGGATTTGGGTGCCGATCATCCTATTTTTCACGTCCGCTCGTGCGTTCGTATGAACTTGCGAGTGATTCTATAAGCAAATACGTTTCTATCCTAAAATATACGTCCGTTCGTATGGCAGTTCGGGAATCAGACCTATGTCAGTTTCCATCCTGATTTTTCCGTTTCATTTCTCAGGTTGCAACAATTGGTTTTGCCCTTTTTCCTTTTTTGTCTGGACGTAAATCCTTCTGATCTTGCGGCTCCGCACTACAAACTTACCTCATTAAAGTGCATTCTAAATATTTGGTCTTTTATTTTTCTTTATTTCATTCATTTTGTAGTAACCAACCATTAATGAATGCATTTGCATAAGTAAATCTTACTTTGTTTAATTTTTACTTAACTTGCATTTTTTACTTGTGGATTTAATTTTAATATTTTGGCTTCAAATGGTACAACTTTAAATTTTTGGTGTGGTTACCCACACCCTCTACATACAGATTGCTCTCAAATATTAAAAAACACCCAGCAACTTCTGCATGTTATGAGCCTAGAAACAGGCAAGATGGCGGCTCAGGTATTATCGGGCAGCCTGCAAACAGAAAGGGCCTTGTGACTGTGTTGCTCTGGATTCTTTGATTTCTGACCTTTCCGTGCCCCCAGCTCTGCTGTGTCTGTGCAAAATACAGCAGTAACCCACATCCTGCACTTTATCCCGCTCTCCTCTCCTCAGTAAGTGTGATGCATCTGACCAAAGATGTGCTTAAATAATTAAACAAAGCAAAGGTAAACAACTACACCAATAAATGCAATCTAAAAATATTATTCTAGTACATCAATTTAAAAATAAATAACAAAGGACATAAGTTTCTTTAATTAACGCAAATATATTGCCAAATAAAGGTTTACATGCAAAGGACTAATTAAGGTCCACATTAAAATGCTTTTATAAGGCATACATGAATCAGGTATGCATTGCAATACAATTTATGGGCTCGGCCATGCTGATATATGCAGTTCATTGCAGCTCAAGACGCGCAGACTCCTCCACATAGCCAAAAAACCTGTTCCAGAACAGCAATACGACTGCTAAAAGGTGTCGGCAGTGGCTTTCTTTTAAAACGTATTTAGAGGTTTGAAAACTGTTCTCTGAATCACACCGAAACACATCCAATTATCCTAAGTTTTACGTTTTCATCCTAAGTTTTAGGATTTGATCCTAAGTTTTACGTTTTGATCCTAAAATTTAGGAACGAACTTGCGATGATCGTAAGAGCATATACGCATTCGAACGTAGGCTCGTGCGAGTCGTAAATGGCCAAAAAAACAGGAAAAAATGAGAAACACCCACCCAAACTTACGATTCTCGATCCGAAATCAATTAACTTTTGCTCTTTGAATCGAGGGGTATGTCTGGAGCAGGACGTACTGTATACAAATAATACCAATTCTACAGGTGAGTACTTCACAGAATTGTATTTTTGAGTGCTGATCTTTCCAAAGCTACCATGATATTCGGGTATCATCTCTGCCACTCCTTATCAGTCTGTCCTGTGTTGCCTGTTCACCGCAGCCAGGCTCCAATCTGTCCAGGGACAGGGTATGAACCAAAACCTGGGATAGTGAAAATACTGGATTTTGATCCACTTTAAAGCAGGAGTAATAGACTAATTGATACAGTTTACTTAATAAAAAAACGTTCTATTATCTTTTTTTTTTTTTTTTTTTTTACAAATGTCTATGACTAGAAGCAGCCTTCAGCGAAACATGACTAATGGTCAGCTTACAGCTATGGGCATTGTGATTTCCCAGCATTCCCTGCTCCACCAGCAAGCACTAGACTTGACAGGTAGGAGTGCGCCAGCTGTGCATGGTGCCACAGACTACTGCCAGAAAGAGCAGTGAAGGAGTATGGACCTGGAGAGTTATTTTACCTGAATTGGGGCTTGATTTTAACCTGTAAGTGGATCTCAAAAATGTTTGAAAGGAGGTTGCAGTGGTTGCCTTCACTGACTAGTTTCTTGAGCAATACTATAGAAATCTGGGCAAGTGCAGTAACTAGCCAAAACTCACACTCTCACACCTACCCCACAAACATACTCTTTGTCTCTCTGAATATACTGTAGATGTGGTTGAAAGAGTGGAATGTACACAATAATAATTTCCACTATTACATACATCCAGTCTGTACCTGCATTTTTTTTAAATTACAATACATTAGGGATATGTTGTGTACCAAGAGAGATTGTAAGAGGGCTACTGGGAATCAGTGACACTGGAAGCAGGGGGCCTTTACAATTTAGGGAAGCAACATCTGCTTAAAAGAGGGTACAGAATGCCATCTCCAAACTAAAACCGCCGTCCCCAAGATTAAAGTGGACCAACACCCAGGATTTTGACTATCCTGGGTTTTGGTCCACTTCGGCGGGGCACCCCGATCGGGGGTGCCCCGCTGTGTGAAACCCCCCAGAAAGCCCCAAAATCTTACCTGTCCCCGCTCCCACGTGACTGGACGGTCCAATCCCCGCCAACGTCCAGGCGGGGATCAGGAACGTCCAAGCGGCTGCCGCCGCCGCCGCCTCCCTCGCGTCACTTTCGCACCATTCGCAGACGGCCGGCGCGGGCGCGAGCACGCCTACAGGGGCGCGAGGGAGGCGGCGGCGGCCGTCCGCCGCCGAAGATCAGGTAAGGTGTTTGGGGTTTTTTGGGGGGTTTCACCCCGCGGGACATCCCGATCTCGGATGTCCCGCGGGGTGGGAGGTGATCGGCCCGGGAATCTTATAGATTTCCGGGCCGATCACCTCTCGGTGTTGGTCCACTTTAAGGCTGATTGAGGCTGTGAATATGGAGGATGGCTGTGCAAGGCATTTAATTGAATATATCACATTTAAAATACCACATTCTAAAAAAGGTTTGCCTCTTTTCCAAAATTCAGGATTTCATTTTGAAGGCCTATAGAAAATGGGGCTATTTGCAAGCATATAAAAAAAATATACCCATCTTACTTGACTAGGGTCTGGTGATGCAATACCCATTCAGCCTCCTGGAAGGCAGCATGGGTGCCTCAGACAGAAGGACCACCCCAGGCAATACTTGCCACCCCTCATACAGGCACACAGTTAATAGAGCTGATATTTGCAGAAATGGTTCTTTTCCTGATAAACTAGGCTGGATTGGATTTCATGTATAGGTAAGTATTGCTGCACTGGACCTAGAGTGATGTGTTGGGGTAAGCAGAATAACCTTTTTTATTTTGTTAGCCCTTTTATGCCTTTTAAAGCAGAACTTTAGTCAA
Organism: Gastrophryne carolinensis; assembly: GCA_027917425.1. Classification (NCBI taxonomy): domain Eukaryota; kingdom Metazoa; phylum Chordata; class Amphibia; order Anura; family Microhylidae; genus Gastrophryne; species Gastrophryne carolinensis. The sequence continues at coordinate 181,223,450 of CM051239.1, read as the reverse complement.
ATTATAACCCCCCTGCCCAGCCACCATACCCTGGCCCTAAGGCAGGATGAGGGGGGGGGTTACAAAGAAAAAAACCCTTACCTTATCCAGGGCCCCCTGCTGCTTCCCCGGTCGCTGTGCAGCCCCCACAAGAAAAGATACAAATCGGCACCCCCTAGGTCCGCGTGTTCTTCCGCCACCCATTCACTTGAATGGGTGGGCGGAAGTGCACTTGGAGCAAGGGGATGTAGCTGTGTTTTACTCCATAATGGAGGCGCCCAGAATCCAGCGTGCCGGAGGAGCGGTGCTGGTCCCTGGATAAGGTATGTTTTATTTCTTTGTAACCCCCACCCTGCCTCAGCACCAGGGTGGCAGGGTGGGTGGGTTATAGTTTGACTAAAGTTCCGCTTTAAAGCAGTAAATTCAGAAAATGGGCAAATGGAGAGAGTTAACCAGTCGATGGAGCAATACTTCTATTGTTACTCTCTAGCCATTCAAAATGACTGGGTACGGCTTCTTCCGCTTGCGGAAATTTCCTATAACAACGCTCTGCATTCATCTACAGATATGTTTCAATGACTTGGTTTTGCTCGAATAATCACTAAGTTGAATCGACTGAGGCATACAACCTAATCCATATGCGTGAAGGTGATGAGTGGAAGATGGCTTCCGCATCCACTATGAGCATTTTGTATATCTTGCTATGCCCTTCGGCTCTGCAATGCCCACGCAACCTTTTAACACTTTCTCAAGGATGTGTTTTGGGACCTCAATGTCTTTATCATTATCTATTTTGACAACATTCTCATCTACTCTGCCTCCATGGTCTCTCCCTCCAAGGTCTCTGCCATTCTTGAGTGGATTGTTCCCGCCAATCGCAACGACTTGCAACATCTGATTGGCTTTGCCAATTTCTATCGTTTGCTTATCAAGGGGGTTTCCAAGGTTGTTAAGCCCATTACCGACTTAACCAAGAAGAATTCTTCTTTTTCCTGCACTCCATCAGCCGACAAGGTTTTTAATGACCTTAAGCAGGGATTCACTTATGTTCATCCTGATCCTCTGTGCTAGAGGTCGATGCTTTGATCAATGCAGTAGGGGCAGTCCTGTTCCAACGAGCTTCAGAAAAAGGGGAACTTCATCCTGTGGCTTTCTTCTCCCCTAAATTGTTCCCCACAGAACTGCTCTCCATTAAGTTAGCCTTAGAGGAATGGCATTACTCACTAGAAGGTGCCAAACATCTGACCTGATCCTGACTGATCATTGAAACCTCGAGAATCTTTGCCCCCACCTCGTCCAGATTTGATTTTCACATCTCCTACAGATTGGGTCAGAAAAACACTAAACCTGATGCTTTGTCTCATCTGTTCACATCTTCCTGTTATAAAGAATCAGGTCATCAGACAATCCTTCAACCGAGTCACTTTTCTCTTAATTGAATCTAAACTAATCTCCACTAATCCATACCCGACAGTATAGAGGAACACCTGACTAGGTCTGATGGCTTCCTTATTTCTCATGATAAAATATTTGTTCCTGAGCCTGTCCGCGCAGAAATATTAGCTAATATTCATGATCTTTAGCAGGTCACAATTTCAAGAAGACATTTATTCTACTAAGACGCTCCTTTTGGTGGCCTACAATGGGCTGTGACTGTAAGAGCTACATTCCCACATGTGGGGTATGCAATACCAAACAGGTTGTGGTTGACTATTTGACCAAACTTAGTGGCTTTGATCCCTTTCCTGGCCTTCTCTCAGCTTCTGAGTTGGCTCTATCCTTCCCGAAGGAAATTGTCTGTCTACATTGTCTACCCTCTAAAATGATCTTGGATCGGGGCTCCCAATTTACTGCCAAGTTCTGGTCAGCCTTGTGCAAAAATCTTTGAATTGCACTTGCCTTTCCTCGGCATACAATCCACAAACTAATGGACAAACGGAGACTTCGATCAGTCAATAGAGCAATACCTCTATTGTTACTCTTAGGCAATTTAAGATGATGGGTATGGCTTCTTCCGCTTGCGGAATTTGCCTATAACAACACTCTGCATTCATCTAATGATATGTCTCTATTTATGGCTAACTACGGTTTTAGCCCTAAACTGTTGCCTGACTTTTGCCTGTCCTCAAATGTACCTGAGGTGACTGCTCTTCATTCTCAGCTCAGTGACACTCATCGGAGTACTCTGCTCCATGCCCATGAACAGTATAAGAAAACCGTTGATGTCCATCATTTTGCAGCTCCCAGTTTCACAGTTGGGGGCTCTGTGTTGATTTCTTTCTAACATCTTAAGCTTAATTTTCCTTCGAAGAAGCTTGGTCCTAAATACATTGGGCCATTCAAGATCAAGAAGTTCATCAATGAAGTCGCTTTTGAGCTAGATCTCCCTCAGCTTCTCGAGATTCACCCAATTTTCCATGCGTCTCTCCTGAAAAAAAGCTGACCTTAGGGAAATCATCTAGAAACCTACCTGAACCTGTTTAAGTTGATGGAAAAATGGAATTCAAAGTGGAACAGATTTTGGACAGGAGAGGTAGGAGCTTCCAGTCTTTGGTTTGGGGGAAAGGGTATGCACCTGAAGAAGATTCCTGGGAGCCTAAGTGCAAAATGTATCCCCCTTGGCTAATTTATGCTTTCCAATTGAGACGTTTGAAAACCACAACAGGGTTGGTCAACCGGAGGTCTCCCATAAGGGCAATGTCAGAGGTCTGGTGGCTTTAAGGTGCGTGCATGCACATGGAAGAGAGCTGCAGTGCAAAGGTTACCTGCATTTCATTCTGGCAGATAATCCGCTCCAGGATTTCTCTTTTGCACCCTTTCATTCAGAAGCCTGGATTCATCAGACAATCCAATCTTGGGTCTTCTCACATGGTCACTGATTATTTAATGGAGGCCCTTGCAGCAATGCCTCGCTGTGTTGTCAGCATACCTTGGATCTTGTCTTGAGTCTGCTACTCTGGACTGAATTCTCGTTTGACCGTGGTATAAAATGTAAATAAAATGAAATATACTCTTCCAAATGTAAAATACTAAAAAATACTAAAAAATTGAAAAGTGTATATGTGCTTATGCCCCTGTACACTCTCTCTCTCTCTATATATATATATATATATATATATATATATATATATATATATATATATATTTATTTATTTACACACACACAAACACACACACACACACACACACACACACACACACACACACACACACACTGGAGGAGGGTAAAGGGAGCAACAAAAAGAGATAGATATAAATAGTAAAGAACTGTGAAAACCTAAACAGCCTATAATACCATGCAAAGCGACAGCAATTTTTAATTGACCTGTTTTTCATTTTCATCCTCCAGTCGGAGTCTGTCCTCGATGCAGTTTCTGGCCTGAAGGAAAGCTTTTCTCTGGGCCCTTTCTGTCAAAATCCGCACGAAGACCCCAGACAAATTCACACTGACAAAAAGAATACCATTGGCCACAAGCTGCAACAGAACAAAATGTTAATATTAGTAATTTAAATGATAAAATATAGTAGTTGTGAATACAGAGCTTCATTTTATTTTGTATCAAGAAAATGATAATGATTACACCACTAAAACAAATCATTCTAATGGTATAGCTTTCTTGAATTGCTTATGTGTAGCTTCACGTAAAAGTTTTAACACACAAAAAAGCGTCCAGTGTAGAACTGCATATATGTAAATAGCACAGTCTACACATGTGGGAGATGAAGCCCGTTTAATGCTCTAACATCTCTTCACTTGCTCATTAGAGCACAAAATTGCCCAGGTAATCTGGTATTAATGCCTGGCTGTGGCTGGGAGTTTTGACTATGCTGTTATTAAAGCAGCCAAAACCCTGCGGGTGCGAGTGTTGGTCCAGCTGCAATAGGACAGGCTGGGGGGGAATGCTGGACGCCCAATATTCTTACCTTAGCCTTGATCTTTCCCTCTCACATGGGTAGTGAGGCCATCCATTTTTCCAGTCACCAGAAAGCCCGCCCATGTGAGTGCCAGCGGCCAATCGTGGGTTATGCTCCCCCAACCTGTCTTATTGCACCTAGACCAACACTTGCACGGGTGTTGGTCCACTTTAATGTATTAGAGAGGTTTAAATATATGGGATTAACATTTCGAGTGTGAAGAAGGTAAATTAGCTGACTATCACCAACCAAACTACAGGGTCACATTTGCTACCAAATCAGGATTCAGATTCAGATTTTTCCAGGTCAGTGGTTACTTTCAACTGGAATTTTTTTTTCTGCTGAACTGGAACTAGTAAGCAAATCATAAGTACTAAATACACTTTACATGTTGCATGTAGATATACCAGTAATACAAGTAATGGAAGTCCCACAACTTTCCTATTGTAGGTCCAGGATGTCTGGATTATCGCAACCGGAAGTTTGAACGATAGGTACGGGAAATATTACCAAATGAATATCAGATAGACAGTATACAACAATCTGCAGAACATATTCCCAAGCTAACTAAAAGCTGTTATACCATCTGCTTCCAAGAATGGCAAGGTCATTGGCAATACAAAATAGAAATACAAATCTCCTTGTGATGAACCTAATATTTCAGATGGGTAGTTAGGGCTAAATTAACAATGTTATATGCAATACATACTCAATAGAAGCATACATATATGTTATCTATTCAAATGGACAAATAGGGGGTTAATTCGTTACCTCTACCCTACCTACCACTTGGCAGGCTGGTAAATTTACTGTGACTCCTACAGCTTATAGCTTGAAATCAGGCTGGGGATGGGGAACCCCAGAGGACCTATTTTACTCCTGACCATGCTCAACAGTTATTGGATACCATTAAATATGAGAAGTATTATGTCTTATTATAAATATTTATTAGCAGTGGTATACTTATTAGTAGTGGTCAGTCAATGATAACAAAATGGCCTTTGGTCTTAATAAAAGCCCTTAAACCGGACCTTCAGCATAATTTAATGAAAAGCCCAAACCCTTAAAAAACTATTCCCCACCCCCCGAAGAGCGCGAAAAGCCCGAAAAGCGCCCACATGACAAGACCAGCCAATGATGGCACAGCAACGCCTGAGGCGATGTCGCCGCCAACCGCGGAGCGGAGTACAAGCGTGCGGCGGCAGCGGCGGCAAATGAAACCAGTGCAACCAATTCAAAGGGATAACCTCATAAATCATATACACAAGACATGCACCCACCCCCCCCCCCCCCCCAGAGATCTACCAGGGAGAGCGAAGGGGAAGTGGCGGCCAGCCTAAAGGGAGCCAACTGCGGGGACAGGGGGCGAGGGGCATAAGACGCGGGAGGGGCATCCCATAAGGCTCACCATGGGCCTATACCGCCTACCCTTTGGTGGGGGGCTGCGATTGGAGCAGCACTCCTTAGCACCTGACAGCGGTGCTGCCTACCTTCACCCGAACCAGTGCAGCCTAAGCTGGGAGGCAGTAAAAGGAAACGGGTGGGAATAGTCCTACAGGGCCGCAGGCTAATAGCCCCGCTCACCTGCGAGTAGAGAAAGCCATCTTCTAGTCATCGCAGCCCAGACTGCAGAGAAGAACTGGGAATTTTGTGGGAGGTCCCTGGTATAAATTGGGCCGGGAGGAGCCACTTTTCTGTCTCTGCAGTCCAGCGCCATCTACTGGATGTATAACCCAAGAGTAAGGAATATCTTCTGGAACAGGACATGCTGTATACTTAGAATATTAATATATTTTATATAAGTTTTTAGTCACTTACTTATTATTCTTTCCCCCATTGGGCTGCAACTCTGTTCAGGACTCCAGGATATAGGCACCGCCATCTTGACTCAGAAGCATCACACATACTGAGGATAGGAGAGCGGGATAAAGTGCAGGGGGTGGGTTATAGCTGTGCTTTGCACAGACAGAGCAGAGCTGGGGCCAGGGAAAGGAAAGCAATCCCAGAATGCAGAGCGACACAGTAAGAAGGCACTTCAAATTTGTAGTCTTGGATGTTTAAAGGCTCATAACATGCAGTAGATGCAGGTAGGATGATTTTTAATGTCAGCAATCCGTATGTACATATGCTCTTATTCAGGGTGAAGGTCCGCTTTAATGTTTTATTTGCCCAATGTTTTGTCCCAGATGTTCTCGTTAACCCTCCCTTCCGTTTGGTTTGCATATTAATGCTTAATAGTTTAATTTAAAAAAATGGTGTTTTTGCTGGGGAACAATATTTACATTTTTGTTGTTTTGACCTTAATTCTTTTTATAACTTTTTATCATTTTTTTCTAACAAAACCCCCCAAAAAAGTGTTCAATCCCTAAAAAGAACTTGCGTCTGACACTCTTTATTCTTCAAAAACATGCCGGACGCTGCCAGCATGTGTTCTTCGGAATCAAATAGGCATGTTACTCATTGGAATCGGCAATTTCCTCCACCTATTTGCTGGAGGAAATTCACTCTTCAAATTGCCACATTTGCGCATGCTTTTCTGCCCTCTAAAGATAACATAAAACAGGCACCGGAGACAGATTGGTGCGCCAAAATGGCAGATTCAGGCGCAAATTGACGTATTGACAAACGCTAGTGTGCAAATTGGCACAAAAACAAAGGCACATCCCATTTTGACAACCATGAATCAGACGGAAGCCCGAGCACAACCATGAAGCAACTCTATTGTGTCTTTATATTTACTTAATTAGCATTTTAGAACTATTGACTGATCACTGCTAATAAGTTTTGTAATATATTTATAATAAAACGTAACACTTTTTAAATTATATTTATTGATATCTAATAATTATTGAGTGCGGTCAGGGTAAAATAGCTTCCCATCCCTATACATGTGTGTATATGTAAACAAATATGCATTCCTTGGAACTACATGAATGAATGAATTAAACTGGGGTTCACAACATGTTTTTCAACTCAACAGTGCTCAGTGTTGCTTCGTTTTACAGCAGACTTATACCCTCCCTTCAATTGCTATACTTACAGTTGCCCTTTACCCTCCCTGGGACAAAAAGCCCCATCCTAACACCCCACCACTGCAGCAGCTTGTCTGTACTACCCCTCTCCCACCGGTGGTTTTGAGTACCACCAAAAAGAAACCTAAGCACCACTAGTGGTACAAGTACCTCCAGTGGTACAAGTACCTCCAGTCGGGAAATACTGCATTAAGATAACAATTACATGATATGCATATAAGCCACCTAATGTGAGACTTAAAAGTCTTGTACAGTATAGGAACCAGCAGCATCCCTGACCACCTGCCAGTGGTTCTACACCTTGTGTACCTTCAGAACTTACATGAAAGTGGATCAAAACCCATTTTTTCAAGATCCGTGCCACCCACCTGTCCTTCCTGTCCAAGCACCTTGGGCGATGCTGCTGGCTTGATGATGGCCCAGCTTAAAAAAAATGGGTTTTTCCACCACCGAGGCAATGCCCCCTGGCAAATTTGTGATCGCAAATTTGCTGATCTCAAGATTGCCTGATGACGTAAGCCAGCAGGCTGCGCACATTCCCTAGGTTTTTTTACGAGATATTCAGTTAGGCTGGGGGTGGGAGTGTGCACAGGGATGCCGGGGATGCAGCAGATGTTGGTCACAGCGTCGCTGGAGCCGCAATCCCAATATGTGGTGACCCTGGTGCAGGCTAGTGGCCAGCCCTGGAGTCTTTTAGATTCCAGGGCTGGCCCCGGGCAGGGGTTATCCCCTTTATATATATCTACAATACCCCAAAAACTAAACTTTAGATAAATTAAAAGCATTCAGCTTTCAGTCCCCACCCCGCTGATGTGGTTCATCAATCAATCTTCAGTGGACCACGAACACCCCACCACTCCCTGCCCAGACATCCTGATTGGCTGCCTCTCTCTGCAGTTCGGAAATCACACCCACTCTCTCCTCTCACACTCATCATCACTGTTGCTACACCCACTGTTTGTTATTGTTTCTCTGCATCTCTAATGCTCTAAAACTTTTACAGGTAACAGGAACTACAGGGTCTTTTTGAAAACGTATTACAGTTTGGGACAGTGCAACATGTAGCCTGAGACAATAGGACAACAATCGGGCTTGCCTTTAGTATAACTTTAAGGTAACCCAAGTTGGTTCTACAACGAAAATTGGAGATATATATAGCCAACCTGGGTGAGGCAGTACCATACATTCTGTACCTTATGCACAGAGAGACAGTATCACCGTTTCTCATTTAGGAAGATATTAGAGAAGTGATCTTGCTGAACAAAAACTTTTCAGAAAGGGCCGCATCCAATGGTGAAAACACTTCTCGGGGTCAACATCCCCTAAAGCCACTACTAACCCCTAGAAAGAGACAATACCCTTCCCCCTCCCCACCTTCAATCTAGAGAGGGAAATAGCGCCATGTTCTTGCTTACAACTGTTCTACCTGGGCAGAATCCATTTGTTTGAAATTGTCACCTTTCTCAAACTATTAAACATAGTCCAGAGCCCCCCACCCCTTTTAGGCCCCAAAGATATAGTGAGGCTTGGGAGTCTCCAACAATTTACATAAGGGTTAACCTCTACAATATTGAATTTAGCAATTTGGCATTTTACCTCCTACCTGGATTGGTTTAAAACAACCCCTTTTGCACTATACTGAATGGCAGGTATGACATAACTCCCTAACTTACTATTACATAAATCACTATTAATCCCAAGTTCCCCCTTGCAAGAGTAAGGAGGTCTTACAAGACGTGGAGTGGGGGAGGAGTTGTGGGGGAGGGGTCCTTGGTGTTTACTGCAAGTTGTGTTGTTTTGACTTTTAATCAGCTAAAGAGAAGTTTTCCTGAGAGACTGCTCAACCATATACCGTTCTCCTGCAAGACTACAATTTATTCTTAGAGAAACCAGAAAACCCCTGGCTTGATCTCTTCAACCAGATTGTTAAAATTGGTAGCAATAGGTAGATGACCTGGTTCTTTCATCACTGTCGCTCTTACCACTCTTGGTTGCCCTAAGTGCTGTGTACAAGGGACGAGCATCTATCACATGCTATGGGAGTGTGGCTTAAATAAACTTTGCTGACATTTATAATATAAATCTTCCATAAAATATATTTTACAGCAACTAATAAGCCCCTATCATTCCACATAATCACTGTTTTAACTCTTATCATTCCTCTTTTATGTGGAACTTTTGCAGGCAACACCCCAAAAGAAGGAAACAGTCCGGAAGCTCTGAGACATGGGAGAGTCAAATTCATACACTTCCTAAAGACTTCAAACAACAGTTTGATGCCTCTTTCAGCAAAGCCTATTAGTTACTGATAAGGGTCAACACTAGAAAATAATTTAATTCTATATAAATGATAAGTTGGTGGGTGGAGGGGGGCGATCGACAATACATGAATATATTATAAACATTGTAAATAATTAATAATAATAATTAATTTTAACATCAGATTTATTAGTAAAAGAATCCTTCTTATTTCCATATATTGGTGCAAAGGAAAACTGGTAAGGGATACAACAAAAATGCAGGGAACTCAAAAGAGCATAAAGCAAGGTAAGACTTTTCTCCTTTTCCTATTCCCATTTGACTAATATGTTCTCTCTGTCACAATGTAATCTGGAAGCATATTACATGCTCCAAGATCAATTAACATGCTTGTCTCACAGTCCATCAGCAGATTTACTGCGCTGCAGAGACAAATTAAGATTTTAAAAAATACGATTTTGCTCATCAACTAAAAATTAGATAATTGTGGTGCTAAAATTATCTGCATGTTTTTTGCTAAAAAGACTGCAAAATGTAAAACAAACAAGTGTTCATACAGTAACTGCCACCAGATTTTAAAGAGATAACTAACTCCTAAACCTTCTAGAATGAGAAAGATTTTATTACGAGAGTTGTTCAATAAGTTATTAACACCCAGCTTGTGTTAGAGAGGTGATCTTGCCTGTGCAGGCTGAGACATGTCTGGACATGCAACATACACAGTAGCAATTTGGTCTCATGAAAGCACTGGAAGTAACAGAAAGTGGCAAGCGCTGTACAGTGTGGGTCTACAAATGAAGGGATGAAACAAGAACTTTGTCCCATGATTAAATTCCTTACAAAAGGAGGAAAAAAAGCCTAAAGAATTCCATAAAAGGACGATTGCTGTATATGGTGATGAGGCACCTGCAAGTCTTGGGCCGAGCAGCTAAAATGGGGTAGGAAAGATGACCCCCAGATTAGGGCGTTTAAAGGAAATGTGCTGTAAAGTAGAGACCATGATTTGGGAAGCTGCCAGGCCTTATAACTCATGAATTAGGTATTTCAGTTGACATGGCTGCTAGTATCATTCAGAATGTTTTGATAATGTCAAAGGTCAGTTCAAGGTGGGTGACATGAATGTTCATGTCTGAGCAAAAATACAATTCTGTGATTACTCACCTGTAGAATTGTTATTATGAGTACACAGTACGTCCTGCTCCAGATAAGAATCATTACACTTGGGTATTACTCCGCCAGATGGCGCTGGACTGCAGAGACAGCGAAATTGGCTCCTCCCGGCCCCTCAAATACCTGGGACCTCCCACAAATCCCCAGCATTGAAAAGCAGTTAACGAGAAGCCGGGAGAATGATAACAGAACCAACTAGTAACTATAAAACAATGATAACAATCACCATACAGGGGATCCAAGGATAATGCAAACCAAGGGCGGGGTGGAGCAGGACGTACTGTATACTCATAATAACAATTCTACAGGTGAGTAATCACAGAATTGTATTATTCTTAGTATACAGTAAGTCCTGCTCCAGATAAGAATCATTTGGACATCCAATAGCAGTGTCCATAAAGTAGGGTGGGATCCCCAAAGGTAACAACAGACAGGTCAGACCACTGCCGCCTTCAGAACCTTTCGGCCAAAAGCAGCATCAGCTGAGGCCCTAACATCAACCTTGTAAAACTTTGAAAAGTTATGAACAGAAGACCAAGTAGCGGCCTTGCAAACTTGTTCAACAGAAGCCTGGTGCTGAAAAGCCCAAGAGGCACCAATAGCACAAGTGGAATGAGCAGTAAGGCGGAAGGGAGGATTCTTCCCCTTAGCAGAGTAGGGCTGAATCACAGCCTGACGGATCCATTTGCTGATAGTAGATTTAGCAGGAGCCAAACCCTTCTTAGGACCAGAAGGGACCACAAAAAGAGCATCAGTTTTTCTGAAAGGTGCACCTAACCACATCCAAGGAATGCAAAACCCTCTCCTTAGCGTTACTAGGATTAGGTCACAAGGAAGGAAGAACAATGTCCTGATTCAGATGAAAGGCAGACACAACCTTAGGCAGAAAATCTGGCTTGAAGCGAAACACCACCTTGTCCTGGTGTCTCTCAAAGTAGGGGGCTAGATGGAAAGCGCCGCCAACTCAGAAACACGCATAACAGAGGTGAAAAAGACAACCTTGAGAGTAAGAATGGCCAGGGCAGCCTCCTGCACAGGTTCAAAGGGAGCACCCTGCAAGTCAGACAAGGCCAAGTTCAAATCCCAAACAGGCAACATAGGCTTATGTGGGGGACGCACATGAGTAGCCCCCTGGAAAAAAGTCCTGATCAGAGAATGCTGGGCAAAGGACCTCTGGAAGAAAACAGCCAGGGCAGAGACATGACCCTTCAGAGTACTGAGATGGAGCCCCAGCTCCAACCCATGCTGCAGGAACTCCAGGATCCTAGGAATAGAGAACACACGACAGGGAAGAGACCTAGACTCACACCAGTCAATGTAGGCACACCAAACCCTATAGTAAATGGAAGAAGAAGACTTCTTTCTAGCCTTTATCATGGTATCAACAACAGAGGCAGACAGCCCCTTCTCCATCAAGATGGAGGTTTCAGCAGCCAGGCCATCAAAGCAAAGTTTGTAAATTGGGATGGCGTAAGTGACCCTGAGTGAGCAGGTCTGGCACCCTGGGCAGAGCGTACTGATCTACTGCCAGCTGCACCACGTCTGCGAACCACACTCTTCTTGGCCACCTAGGAGCCACCAGGATAGCTGGCACCCCCTTCTGAGCTATCTTGCGCAGAACCCTGCCCCACAGGGGGAATGGGGGAAAGGAGCAGACATACAGGAGCAATAATTCCTGCCATGACATTGCTAGAGCATCTGTGGCCAAGGCCAGAGGGTCCTGGGACAGGGGGACAAAGGCCGGGAGCTTGTGATTGTGACGGGACGCAAACAGATCCACATCTGGTTGACCCCAACGGTGACACAGAGATTGAAACACCCTGTTGCAGAGGGACCATTCTTCCAGGCGAGAGGTCGCCCTGCTCAGAAAGTCTGCTTGCAGATTCTCCACCCCCGGAATGTACACAGCTGATATGCAGGGAACATTGTCCTCCGCCCAGGACAGGATCAGAGACACTTCCTTGAGGCCCCCCTAATGATTGATGTAGGCAACCGCTGTCTGGTTGTCCGAGCGTACCTGAACAGGCCGGCCCCGAAGGTGTTGGGTCAAGTGAGCCAGAACCAACCTGATCGCCCTCAGTTCCAGAATGTTGATGGGTGTGTGAGCCTCCTGAGGGCCCCACCACCCTTGGAACTGCAGGGACTTCCAGAAGTCCCCCCAACCTGTCAGACTGGCATCCGTGGTGACTGTCTCCCAGCAGGGGGCCAGAAAGGATCTGCCCACCAACAGGTTCCAGGAGTCCAGCCCCCACAAGAGGGACCGCCTGGCTAGGGGGGATAGAACAAGGACCTGGTCCAGGGACGCGGGATCCTTGTCCCATACTGACAAGAGGTGGAGTTGCAGAGGCCTCAAGTGGAACTGAGCATAAGGGACCGCCTCGAAGCACGCCACCATCAGGCCCACCAGCTGCATTCCCTGCCTGATGGAGGGATGAGGGCAAGAGAGCTGGGACTGAACCTGCACTAGCAGACTGTCCACCTTCTGCTGAGGAAGAAAAATCCTTGCCTGAACTGTATCATTCCCAGGAAGGGGCGTCACCAAGGAGGGAGACAGGGAAGACTTGGGATGGTTGATCACCCGGCCAAATGACTCCAGAGTGGACACTACTCGCTGAGTATCCAGCTCTGCTTGATGGAGGGACTGAGAAGTGATGACAATGTCGTCCAAATATGGCAGCACGCGAATGCCCTGAGCCCTGAGCAGAGCCATCACACCTACCGGCACCTTGGTGAACACTCTGGGAGCTGAAGTGAGACCGAAGGGCAATGCCACAAATTGGTAGTGCTGATCCTCCAGAGCGAACCTGAGGAATCTTTGATGACCTGGAAAAACAGGAATATGAAGGTAAGCATCCTTGATGTCCACAGAGGTCATGAAGTCCCCTGGACGCAGGGAACTGATAGCAGAGCACAAAGTTTCCATGTGAAAGCGCCTGCACCTGACAAATTTGTTGAGGATCTTCAAGTCCAGGATGGGCCTGACTGACCAATCTCTTTTGGGCATGGTGAAAAGGTTGGAATAAAACCCATTGCCCCTTTCTCGTAAGGGGAGCTGTCAAATGACCCCCAGCTCCAGAAGGCTTTGCACCGCCAGAATTGAAGCCCGAGCTGACATGGGGTCCTAAGACATCCAGGATCTGATGAATCTTGGGGGACGGCCAGGCAGCAAACTCTATCTTGTAACCAGAGGACACTACCTCCTGAATCCACCGGTCTGAGACCTGAAGCCTCCAAAAGTGAGCAAAATGCTGAAGCCGTCCCCCCACCCGAATGGGTGAGGGCGCCCCTTCGTGCCTGAGGGGGCTTGGGAGAAGACTTAGGCTTGGAGTCCCAGGCTGATCCAGGGCGTCCCCGTCCTCTGCCCCTACCACAGAAATCTCCTCGGGCCCCAGCAAGGGAGACCCCCCTCCCCTGTCTGGATCCACGTTAGGGGGAAGAAAAGGAGCTTTGGCCCCGAAAGGGCCGAGACTGCCTCCTGCGCTGGGGTAACCTGCCTCCCTTAGCAAACAGGTCCAGGCGGTCCCCAAACAGGCGTAGTCCTTTAAAGGGAAAACCAGTGAGAGCCTTCTTGGCAGCGGTGTCAGCTGCCCACTGGCGCAGCCAAACCGAGCGGTGTATAGCCACCACTAGGGCAGAGGCTCTGCCACACATCCTAATGGTATCATCCAGGGCAGAGAGGCCATAAGTCACAAAAACCTCACAACGAGAGAGTGCATTATACTCTTCGCTAGACACATCATCAGTAGCACCATCCAGGACACTTCTAAGCAGAGTCCTAATGGCCACCGCTGTAATGGCAGAGGCACAGACCGGGCGCAGCGCCGTCCCCACACAGGCAAAGGCATGGGGCGCCAGCTGATCAATACGCCGGGTCCTCACTATCCCGCAGCGTAGTAGAGTCAGGGGAATGCATGACAGAGGTGTTAGATAAACCTAGGACCGGGGCATCCACCTCTGGAGGGGATGACCAATGCTTCACCACCTCAGCAGGAAAGGGATACCGCTTACCCCAACTCTTAGGGCCCCCGGGGAGCCTGCTGGGACGCTCCCATTCCTTGAGCATGAGATTATTAAAATGGGCTTGCTCAGGAAACTCTAAACGAGGCTTAGCAGTATGAAACAATTCCCCCTGCTGCCTAGGGGCGGCAACCGGGGGAGAGATAGACAGTACCTCAAAACAGCCTATCAGTATCATATGGGGCCCAGGGGTCAGAGCCAGAATCATCATGACCCCTGGGCCTCTCATCAGATGACTCTGAGTCAGAGAACAACTCCCCTTCTTCCAAGGGGGTATAACCAGACAGTTCCAATAACTCCTCCGCCTCCATAGGGAAAAGAGTGACATCAGGCGTCAAGTGCCGCTTCTTAGCAGAGGCCTTACGCACCAAGGTATTAGCAAGCAACTTCTCAACACTAGCCTGGAAGACACATCAGGCTGAGAATCCCCACTGGTATGCAACTCAATGGGAGTCAAATTCAAGCTTGGGGGAGTAGGTGAGGCCATACGTGGCGCAGGCCCAGCCGCTGGTAAACCAGGCTGCAGCACAAGCACCTGCTGGGCACAAGTTATACAGACCCGCACATTGACAGCACTAGTAGGGGACACCCCACAAGCTACACACAGCCGGACTTGTCCTGAAGGAACCCCGAGCACATTATCCTGAGATGCCTCCATATGGTGATTATAGCAGCACAATAGGCCGATAGGGATTAACGCTATAAAAGAAACCCAGGATGCCCCAATAGCCCACTAGGGAAGTGGGAGTAATTAGTACATCAGGCCTCACAAGTTTAATAACTAAATAGAGGGAGTAGGGCCGGGAGAACCAATAGAGTTCAACCTGCCTGAAAAACATAAGCGAAGAGAACCCCATAAGCGACATGTATAATGACAAAGGGTAAATAAAGCCACCTGCGAGGGCACTCACGGACTGCGGTAGGTAGATGCCAGCCGCGCAGCAGACGAAACCAAAGAAAAATGGCGCAGAGTATACCTCGAGGGGCGGGCCGCGCCAGCCGCGGGCCCCGCCCCCCCGAAGAGCGCGAAGCAGCACAAGTGACAAGCAGCCAATGAAAGCGCATCAGCGCCTGAGGTAATGCCGCCGCCAACCGCGGAACGCAGTGGAAGCGTGCGTGGCAGCAGCATTTTTAAATCGCAACTAGTGCAACCAAGTCAGCGCGTAGACTGACAAAAACAAAAAGCACATAACCAAGTGAAGCACCAATGCATACACCCCCCCCCCCCCCGAGAGCTACAAGGGAGAGAGCGAGGAAGGGCAGGGGCCACTTAACATAGGGCCCACCGATAGACAGGGGCAAGGGGCAATAGTGCGGGAGGGCCATCCCATAGAGGCTCACCATATGCCTATACCGCCTACCCTTTGGTGGGGGATTACGGTGGAGCAGCGCTCCTAAGCACCTGACAGCGGTGCTGCCTACCATCACCCGGACCAGCGCAGCCAAGGCTGGGAGGCACATTAATAATGGAATGGGTGGGAATAGTCCTACAGGGCCGCAGGCTAATAGCCCCGCTTACCTGCGAGAAGAGAGAGCCATCTTCTTGTCCTTCGCAGTCCAGACCGCAGAGAAATTCTGGGGATTTGTGGAAGGTCCTTGGTATTTGAGAGGCCGGGAGTAGCCAAATTCGCGGTCTCTGCAGTCCAGCGCCATCTGGCGGAGTAATACCCAAGTGTAATGATTCTTATCTGGAGCAGGACGTACTGTATACTAAGAATAAACATGTTGCCAGCAAATTATTCAAGATAAATTAAATATGCTTAGAGAAAATCAAGGAGACTTCTATTCTTAAAGGGGACTGAAACCTGTGATTCATAGACTCCAGGGTGGGTTTTGGTCCACATTAAATTGTTACAGGTGATGTTACATGGGTCCAACACCATGATCCTGAGACCAAACAGTCCATGTAATGAAAGCACAAGGGATCACCAACTTCACAGACAATCATGTGCAGCAGGCAGCTGGAAAGGTAATGACAACAGTTTTCTGGGTTACAGAAAGTGTTTACTAGATATCAGTTCACACAAGACAATTACTGTACACACCTATGCTTTAAGAATCAAGGCAATGAAAGAGAAATGGTGCGATGAGAAGTTGTCAGCAGGTGTAAGGATTGCATGTTTATTTGATTGTAATGCTCTGTGCTCTATGGCTTTGCTCGGTAATCCTGTGCATCCCTGGCATCCTTTTAGAGGTGCATGCTTCCTATAATACACTATGGCAGTGATGTGCTGAAAAACTGCAGGCAACACAGTCTCTGGGCTAGACTGGGCTGACTCTGGGCTCCAGCCCTGACTGGTTGGTGGCCACATAAAGCCAGGCCTCTCCCAACATGCAAAGCCCTGTTATAGCAAAAAGCTAGGGAGCTCTATACCTGTTCGGATGCTCTTGTGACCTCAGCTTTACCCCTTGACCACCGCTTCTGACTTAGTCTCTTGGCCCCCAGCTTGACCTTCAGCACGTTCCACAACCATCCTCCTGTCTCATCCACTGATTCTGCGCAGCTCACTGACCTCCCAGCTCTCGACCCTTGTTTGCTTTTGGAAATCTGTCTGTGCTTTTATCTCTAGCTCTTTGCTGAATCAGCCATGCAGTTCCACTGCCAGCTTCAGTCTCCAGCTCCTTGCTGGCTTAGTCACCCACACTAACAATTCAGAACCTAGGTGCCTTGGAGGTTCACATGCCTTCAGTCTTTCAGATTACATTCTCTGCACTTATTAGATCCTGGGGGCAACCGTGGGCAGTGAAGCGTTTCCAGCAACATGGCAAGCTTGTCTATAGGCAGAAGTAGCAGCAGAGATTGGGCGTTGTGATCTGACTGAAGGCGGGTGTCCAACTGGGTAGTACAGCAAGCGTGTTGCTGTTAATCAAAAACTGCAATCAGGGAATTCAACTTCATGGAGCTTTCCCATCCATCGTGAAATCTGGCTCTTTTTCTTTTATAAACATTTTTCTGATGATAATGCAGTCAAAGAGGCAGTTACTGGGTTTCTGCAGCAGCAAGAGGTTGCCTTCTATTCTGAGGGCATCACTGGAGGCAAAGTGGAATAAATGTATTGAAGACAAGGGGAATTACACTGAAAAATAGAAAGTTCAGTTTTCGTATAAATATTTTTTTCATATTGAGGTAGATACTTTATTGAACACTCCCTGTAGGATCATAAACTGTATAGATGGGTTCTTCACTTTACAATACCTTCATAACTACGTGAGCTAATACAAAGCTCATGTTATTAAAGGCAAATAAATGTATCTAGGCTTACTGGCTTTAAAGTGGACCAAACAGCATCAGCCCTGTAGTCTAAAAGACACCAGGTACCCGCAGAATCTTTCATTTCCGCTGATCTCTTGCCGCAATCACAGGCCACATACCCTGCATCCCTCTAGCTGAATTGGTAAAGTGTCCTTGACAGACAGCAAGCAGGTGACTTGCCAAACCCCCCGGCCTGATTACCTGATAGGCTATGTGGGCTGGTAGTCTCTAGGGACAGGGGTGGCCGCACGGCCTCAGAACCCCAGGTCTACGAGCCCTCATGGGCTGGTGCCCGTGCAATTAATGCTGGAGAGGGGGGCCCCCCATGCCACGTTTTAAAGGGTTTAACCCGTGATAGTTACTGCAAGTTAACTGCAAGGTGTAGTTGTATTTTATTTTAAAAACCCATAAAGCGCTCTTTTCAGTTTGGTGATGATAGGATTTTGCCTGTGATTTAATTTTTCCATGCTCATATTTTGGTTACTCTGTTTTGCTTTTTGCTACAGTGGGAGTGATTTTCATTGCTTTGAGTAAAAGTATGGACTACAAGTTCCACAATTCTTCCATTGTAACAGGTGAACTCTTTAGCAGCTTTTCTAAGTCTAAGCAGCCTAATGACCTAACTATCTAGCTGAGAACCCGGCGATTAACCCTTGCTACTGAAACATAAGACTGTGATTGTTCCAAATTGAAGAAGTTGAATTTCAGCAAATGTATTTCACCCATGCCTTAGCCACTCAGATAATTAGCAAGCTAGAGTGAGGAAGTCTATATGTACTCGAAATCACCACTTTGGTGTACAT
Organism: Gastrophryne carolinensis; assembly: GCA_027917425.1. Taxonomy (NCBI): domain Eukaryota; kingdom Metazoa; phylum Chordata; class Amphibia; order Anura; family Microhylidae; genus Gastrophryne; species Gastrophryne carolinensis. Next base: position 181,205,022 of record CM051239.1, on the reverse strand, counting down.
ATCTAAGGTAAACACATTGTTGCTATGCTTTTATAATACAGAGTTGCAAACAAATAGAAAATTACAAAAATAACATATAATCTTAGCACATTAAAGATATCATTGAACTTTTAAAAATGCTATTGAAAGTGGAATTACCCTTAAAAAATTGCTTCCGCAGGAAACCCGCCTCCATGCCCCTCACCTCCTGTGACGAATGTAGTCACGTGGGAAAAATACTGACACACCCAGCTTTACTCCCCTAAGGACATATGTGACCTGCAGATTAGCAAACATCTATCCTAAGATAAAGAGTACATAAAGTATACACATAAGGGCAGACTAGATGGACCGTATGGTCTACTTCTGCCGTCAACCTTCTATGTTTCTATGTTAAAAAAAACATTCCCTGAATAAAATAAGTTTAGGCTTTTTGAGATAAATTTGGTGTTAAAGAGTCACTATGGTCAAGTCAGCTAACATACTCTTTCATTTTATGACTGTCAATCTGTGACTGCCACCGGGTCTCCTCTTCACGGGGGGCCTCTTCCCCCCTGGGCTCTTCCATCCGTCGTCGCCCACCACTAGCCCCGCTTCTTGTGGGTGGGGTGGATGATGTCACCCTTGATGTCATCCTGCATCCACTTGAAGACGCTCAGTAGTGCCAGGCAATCGGCAGGGAGAGAGTTGGAGGGGCAAGAGGCTGAAATCCCTTGCCCCCCCCTCCACCGACCACCCCGGTAGCTGTCACCGGAGCTTCGTGAGACGGGGTCACCAGGAGACAGCGGAGGATCGGAGGTGAATAAAAATACAATTCTGTGAATACTTACCTGTAGAATTGGTATTATATGTATACAGCACGTCCTGTTCCAGAAGATATTCCTTACACTTGGGTTATACATCCAGTAGATGGCGCTGGACTGCAGAGACAGAAAAGTGGCTCCACCCGGCCAGATATATAGCAGGGATCTCCCACAAAATCCCCAGTATTGAAAAGCAGTTAAAATGAGACCGGGAGAACTATAACCATTATATGAAAATTTGAACATAAGAACAATCACCATAAAGAGGTAACTAAAGATAATGATAACAAGGGTGGGGTGGAACAGGATGTGCTGTATACATATAATACCAATTCTACAGGTGAGTAATCACAGAATTGTATTATTCTAAGTATACAGCACGTCCTGTTCCAGAAGATATTCCTTACACTTGGGACATCCAATAGCAGTGTCCGTAAGGTAGGGTGGGATCCCCAAAAGCAACAGCAGACAGTTAAAACCACTGCCGCCTGCAGAACCTTGCAGCCAAAAGCAGCATCAGCTGAGGCCCTAACATCAACCTTGTAAAACTTTGAAAAAGTATGAACAGAAGACCAAGTAGCGGCCTTGAAAACTTGTTCAACAGAAGCTTGGTGCTGAAAAGCCCAAGAGGCACCAATAGCACTAGTAGAATGAGCAGTAAATCGGAAGGGAAGCTCCTTCCCCTTAGCAGAGTAGGCCTGTATCACAGCCTGACATATCCACTTGCTGATAGTGGACTAAGCCGGAGCCAGACCTTTCTTAGGTCCAGACGGAAGCACAAAAAGAGCATCAGTCTTCCTGAAGGATTCAGTAGCCACCAAATATAATTTCAGAGTTCTGACTACGTCCAAAGAATGTAAAGCCCTCTCCTTAGGGTTACTGGGATTAGGACACAGAGAAGGCAAAACAATGTCCTGATTGAGATGAAAGGCAGAAACAACCTTAGGCAGAAAATCTGGCTTAAAACGAAACACCACCTTGTCCTGGTGTCTCTCAAAATAAGGAGGCTTGATGGAAAGCGCCGCCAACTCAGAAACACGCCTAACAGAAGTGATAGCCACCAAAAAGACCACCTTAAGGGTGAGAATGGACAAAGGAGCCCCTTGCAAGGGCTCAAAGGGAGACCCCTGCAGGGCAGATAAGACCAAGTTCAAGTCCCAGACTGGTAACATAGGCTTACGTGGGGACGCACGTGAGTAACCCCCTGGAAAAAGGTCTTGAGCAGGGGATGCTGAGCAAAGGATCTTTGGAAAAAAATGGCCAAAGCAGAAACATGGCCTTTCAGAGTACTGAGCTGAAGACCCAGATCCAAACCATGTTGGAGAAACTCCAGAATCCTAGGAATAGAAAACACACGACAGGGAAGCGAGTGGGACTCGCACCAGTCAATGTAAGTACGGCAAACCCTGTAATAGATGGAAGAAGAGGTTTCAACAGCCAGGCCGTCAAAGCCAGCATTTGTAAATTGGGGTGGCGTAGGTGTCCCTGAGTGAGCAGATCTGGAACCCGTGGCAGGGCGTACTGATCTACTGCCAACTGCACGATGTCTGCGAACCACACTCTTCTTGGCCAACAGGGGGCCACCAGGATGGTTGGCACCCCTTCCCGAACTATCTTGCGCAGCACCCTGCCCAGCAGTGGAAACGGGGGAAACACATACAGGAGCTGGAACCTCGTCCAAGACATTGCCAGGGCATCCGTGAGAGAGACAAAGACTGGAAGCTTGTGATTGTGACGGGACGCAAACAGATCCACATCCGGCCGACCCCAGCGGTGGCACAGGGAGCGAAACACCCTGCTGCTGAGGGACCATTCTCCCAGACAAGAGGTCCCCCTGCTCAGAGAGTCTGTCTCCAGATTCTCCACCCCCGGGATGTACACAGCTGAGATGCAGGGAACATTTTCCTCCGCCCAGGACAATATCAGGGACACTTCCTTGAGGGCCCTCTTGCTCAGGGTCCCTCCCTGATGATTGATGTAGGCAACCGCCGTCTGGATGTCCGAGCGGACCTGAACAGCCCGACTCCTCAGGTGTGAGGTTAAGTGGGTGAGAACCAACCTGATCGACCTCAATTCCAGAATGTTGATAGGGGCATGGGCCTCCTGAGGGCCCCACTGACCCTGGAACTTTAGGGACTTCCAGAATCCCCCCCCAACCTGTCAGACTGCCATCCGTGGTGACAGTCTCCCAGCAGGGTGCCAGAAAGGACCTGCCCCCCAGCAGGTTCTTTGAGTCCAGCCACCACACTAGAGACCGCCGGACCAGAGGGGACAAGACAAACACCTGATCCAGGGACACAGGGTCCTGATCCCATACTGACAGGAGGTGAAGCTGAAGAGGCCTCATGTGGAACTGAGCATATGGAACCGCCTCGAAGCAGGACACCATCAGGCCCACCAGCTGCATTCCCTGCCTGATGGATGGACAAGGAAAAGACAGCAGGAGCTCAGCTTTCTCTTGAAGGACCTCCACCTTCTGCTGAGGAAGAAAGATCTTAATCTGAGCCCGAATCCAGAATCATGCCCAGAAAAGACTTCACCATGGAAGGAGACAGGGAAGATTTGGGGTGATTGATCGCCCAGCCGACTGATTCCAGTGTGGACACCACCCGCTGAGTGTCCAGCTCTGCCTGATGGAAGGACTGAAAAGCGATAAGCATGTCGTCCAGGTAGGGAAGAATGCAAATGCCCTGAGATCTCAGCAGAGCCATAACTCCTGCCAGCACCTTGGTGAATACCCTGGGAGCCGAGGTGAGACCGAAGGGCAAGGCCACAAATTGGTAGTGCTGATCCTCCAGAGCGAACCTGAGGAATCTCTGATGACCTGGAAAGATAGGTACGTGAAGGTAAGCATCCTTGATGTCTACAGAGATCATGAAGTCCCCTGGGCGTAGGAAAGTCACAGCTGAGCGCAGAGTCTCCACGCGAAAGTGTCTGAATCTGACAAATTTGTTGAGAAGCTTTAAATCCAGGATAGGTCTGATGGACCCATCCTTTTTGGGCACAATGAAAAGATTGGAATAATAGCCTTTGCCCCTTTCCTTCAAGGTCACCCGGCAGATGACACCTAGATCTAGAAGGCCTTGGACAGCCAGGGAGAGACACTGAGCTGACAAGGGGTTATGAGCTAACCGAGACTTGATGAATCTTGGGGGCGGCCAGGCTGCAAACTCTATCTTGTAACCGGAGGATACTACCTCCTAAATCCACCGGTCTGAGACATGACGCCTCCAGACATGAGCCAAGAGCCGAAGCCGTCCCCCCCACCTGGATGGGTGAGGGCGCCCCTTCATGCCTAAGGGGGCTTGGGGAGGACTCAGTCTTGGGGACCCAGGAGGGGCCAGGGCGGCCACGTCCTCTGCCCCTGCCAGAAAAATCTCCACGGACTCCAGCAAAGGAAGCTCCCCGTCCATTTCTGGAGCACCTGAAGGAAGGAGAAAAGGCACCTGAACCCCGAAAGGACCGGGGCTGCCTTCTACACTGAGGTAACTTGCCTCCTTTAGCAAACAAGTCCAAACGTTCCCCAAAGAGGCGCAGCCCCTTGAAGGGAAACCCAGTGAGATCCTTTTTGGCAGCGTTGTCAGCTGCCCACTGGCGCAGCCAGACCGAGCGGCGTATTGCCACCAGTAACGCAGAAGCCCTGCCACACATTCATCATCCAAGGCAGAGAGAACATATGCAACAAATTCCTCACAACGCAGAAGAGCTCTATACTCTTCACTACCAGCATCGTCAGGGGCCCCATCTAAGAAACCCCTGAGCAGGCTTTTAATAGCAACAGCCGCAATAGCAGAGGCACAGACCAGACGGAGCGAGGTCCCCACACAGGCAAAGGCATGGCAAGCCAGCTGATCAATGCGCCTGTCCTCCCCATCCCTCAGTGTAGTAGAGTCAGGGGAATGCATGACGGATGTGTTAACCCCAGAACTGGAGCATCCACCTCGGGAGGACATGACCAACGTTTAACCATCTCAGCAGGAAAGGGATACCTCTTATCCCAACTCTTTGGTACCCCGGGAAGCTGGCTAGGCCGTTCCCACTCTTTGAGCACCAGATTATTAAAGTGAGTTTGTTCAGGAAACTCCAAGCGTGGTTTAACAGCATGAAACAGCTCCCCCTGCTGCCGCGGGGCCACGGCAGGAGGAGAGATACAGAGCACTTCAAAAATGTGAGCCAAAAGTCTGTCAGTATCATCTGAAGCCCATGGGTCAGACCCAGACTCAGCATAGCCCCTAGGCTGATCCTCAGATGATTCTGAATCAGAGAATAATTTCCCTTCTTCCAGGGGGGTATATCCAGTAATATCAAAAAAATCCTCAGCTTCCACAGGAAAGAGAGTAACACTGGGTGCCAGATGCCGCCGCTTGGCAGGAGCCTTACGTGGACCAGACCCGGCAATATGCCTTTCAATGCTGGCTACCCAGACAGCCAAATCAGGTTGAGACTCCCCACTGGTATGCACTTCACTGGGAGTCAGATGTAAGCATGGGGGCGCAGGCCCAGCCACAACCCAGCCACGCATATACCTCGAGGAGCGGGCCGCGAAGACAGTGATGCAGAACGCGTCTGCCGCAAGGCAGAGCACGAAAATGTGCCCCCACCTGACAAGGCCAGCCAATGATGGTGCAGCAGCGCCTGAGGCGATGTCGCTGCTGACCGCGGAGCGTAGTACAAGCGTGCGGCGGCGTTAAAAGAAAACAGTGCAATCAATCAAAAGGGATCAAAACACAAGAATTAGTAAAGACATGCACCCACCCCCCCGAGATCTACCAGGGAGAGCGAAAGGGAAGCGACGGCCAGCCTAAAGGGAGCCAACTGCCGGGACAGGGGGCGAGAGGCATAAGACGCGGGAGGGGCATCCCATAAGGCTCACCATGGGCCTTTACTGCCTACCCTTTGGTGGGGGACTGCGGTTGGAGCAGCGCTCCTTAGCACCTGACAGCGGTGCTGCCTACCTTCACCCGAACCAGAGCAGCCTGAGCTGGGAGGCAGTAAAAGGAAACGGGTGGGAATAGTCCTACAGGGCCGCAGGCTAATAACCCCGCTCACCTGCGAGTAGAGAGAGCCATCTTCTAGTCATCGCAGCCAGGACTGCAGAGAAAAACTGGGGATTTTGTGGGAGGTCCCTGCTATATATGGGGCTGGGAGGAGCCACTTTTCTCTGCAGTCCAGCGCCATCTACTGGATATATAACCCAAGTGTAAGGAATATCTTATGGAACAGGACGTGCTGTATACTTAGAATAAAAAAATAAATAAATGTAATTTTTGCTCTGTGTCTTTTTCTTTACTGTTTTACCCCTATACCAGTTCACAAGGTTTAGGGGGCAGGTAAGTCACCTGTGGCTACCGGGTTACTTTCCATTAACCCCTGCCCCCCCATTACCTGCCTCCTCAAAGCACGGGGGGGGGGGGCAGAAGAGCCCGGGGCCATTTAGGCTATGCAGGCTTGTAGTGCCAGCCACCATAGCTGGTTATGCAGGGTAGGGGGGACCCACCTCATATTTTGGGGATTATAAAGGGTTTTTAACCCTTAAAATTCTCCCAAAAAATGGTGTCCCATCAGGAAGGGGGACCCCAAACCATTTTTTGTATTTTGTTTTTGTATTTTATTTGTAAATGTTATAAAGTGCTCTTTTGAGTTTGGGGGGCTCCTGGGCAGGAATGGGGTGCTACCAATACATATGTTGTACTATTGTAATTGGAAGAAATTGGGCTTTTATTTAAAATAAAGGAGACAATTTTTTTTTTTTTACTCAAAAATATTTTAAAAACCCCTTTACCCCTTTCAGTGCCAGCCTACCTAGAGATTTTGTCATTCTCGGTTGCCCAAGCATTTTTACCATCTTGTGCTATATCTTTAACTGTGATTTTTGCAGGAATTTCCAGGGATCTTCAGAAAAATTATACATTGTTTTTTTGGCATAGTCTAAGCTTTAACATGAAATGTCTCGTTAGGAATGTTTTCATTGTTTTCTTAATATTTTTGGGTAAAAAATGTAAAAAAATGGTTTATCAGTCATCATAACCAATGTAGTCTGTCATAGGTCCCATGTGGAGTATTTTCCCAGTATTTTTTCTATCTAGACCACCACATGCCAAAAGCAAACTATTGGCATGAACAATCATGTTTTATTATTAGATGTAACGTAACAGTATGATGTAAATGAAAACACATAATAAAGAAATATTTGAATGATCAAAAACAATGCCATAATCCCCACTGTTGTTAAAGCAGTCCTTCACTATGAATAAGAGTCTATCTTATATGTTTCCCACACCCTGTACATACAGATTGCTCACATTAAAAATCTTCCTACCTGCATCTTCTGCATGTTATGAGCCTTTAAACATCCAAGATGGAGGCTCATGGAACATCAGGCAGCCTGCAAACAGGAAGCGCCTTCTGACTGTGCTGCTCTGCATTCTGGGAATGCTGACCTTTTCCTGACCCCAGCTCTGCTCTGTCTGAGCAAAGCACAGCTATAACCCGACCCCCTGTACTTTATCCCACTCTTCTGAGTCAAGATGGCGGCACCCATATCCTAAAGTCCTGAACAGAGTTGCAGCCCAGTGGGGAAAGAATAATAAGTAAGTGACTAAAAACTTAAAATATATTAACTTTAGATGCTGGGGAATAGTTTTTTAAGGGTTTGGGATTTTCAATAAATCCGGTTTAAGTAGTTATATCTGAAAACATGAAATGTCTTTTAATAAAAAAATAAATTGTGACGTGCTTCTAAAATACTTTTCTCAGAGTACAGACAGGGCTTCACTCTTCTAAAATTTTTAATTGCGACAAATAGGCCCTTAAAATAGGGTAGACACTATTTAGAGTTCTTCACCACTAAGAGAGGCTAAATATACCCAAAACAAAAAAACAAGAAGTCTCCCTTTTTTTATACATAACTCACTAAATGATGAGTTATAAATGATTTATAACTAACAACCACCATAATCCAGACCTCTCACTCTCGTTTACAAGAGTTCTCCTGTGTTGCTCCCATTCTCTGGAATGCCCTATCACCTACATTTAGATTACCCCTACATTTAGATTAACCCCCAACATCAACAGTGTTAAGACACTCCGGTAAAAGCATACTCAGCCCTTCTACTTCATTTCTCGGGACCTGATCCATCATCAAACACCATCCAACACATGCATGCACCCAAAAAATGCACTAAATCAACTAGGGGCTGGTCAATACAGCCTGTATATGCTATTATTTCTGCTAAGATGGCTGGACCATTAAACAAAGCACTTATTGCCTTTTCTGCCACCCTCATTCTCCTTAGAATGTTAACTTGCGAATAGGGGTTTTATTTCTTTTGTTTCAATTTCTTACCCATTTTTTGCTATCAAATTCAGGGGTCCCCAAACTTCCTGCTCAAGGCCCACCAGCAGGATATGTTTTGTGGATCTCTACATAGCTGTTTCTATAGCTCTGCTGCTGCACTAATTACTGAACTTGTGCATCTGTGTGGAAATTCTAAAAAAAAAGGCCTTGAGGAGGAGGATCCTAATTTATTACACTGCTTGTACATGAATCCTTTGATTGCAAAGCGCCACGGACGATGTAGATGCCAAATAGATAAACATTATTATTATATGTTGGTACACTGTTGCTGCGTATTTACATATACCATATTTTTCGCCATATAAAACGCCTGCCCATAATACACACCTAAGTTTTGGAGGAGGAAAATAAGAAAAAAAATATTCTGAACCAAAGGTTGTCCTGAAACATGGTCCTCCCTAGAATCAAGTAATAGGCAAAGTGTAGAATCACCCCATTAAAGACACCCCTCCCATTCTCCATTATAGGCAGTGTGGACTCTCCCCTCCCATTCCCCATGGGCAGAGTGGCACCGCCCCTCTATAGGTAGTGGTATTCCCCCTTCCCAATCCCCAAAGGCAGTGTGGCATTCCCCCCTCCCAATCCCCCCCATTATAGGCGGTGTGGAATGCCTCCCAATCCCTCATTATATGAAATGTGGCATTCCTCCCCCAATCCCCATAGGCAGTGTAGTATTCCCCCTTTCCAATCCCCATAGACAGTGTGACATTCCTCCTTCCCAATTCCCATAGGCAGTGTGGCATTCCTCCGTTCCATTTCCGATAGGTAATGTGGAATTCCCCCCTCCCAAGCCCTACAGGCAGTGTGGGGCAGTGTAGCATTTCCAATACCCAATTACTAGAGGAAGTGTGGCATGCCCTCCCTCCCCCGGAAGAAAAAAAAAGTAAACTTACATAACTGTCACTCCCGCACCGCTGCCAGAGAAACAAGGAGAGGGCGGGGTAGATTAACCCTCCCAGCTGTCCCCGCTCTAGGCGCTGCTGCTGATTCTGGGGCACGGGGTGCGCACACACAACAGGGTCTGTGAAGCGGGTGGGTGTGGCCTGCGGCAAACGTCCATTGAAAACAATGGACGCGGACACAGGCTACGTCCACCCATGGCACGGACTAGAGTATTTGTGTGTGTGAGTGAGCTGGGCCAAAAAAGCAGCAGCAGTGTAAGCGCTCACAGCGGGGACAATGGCTAGGGATCTGTTATCCTGCTCACCCGCCTCTTACCCATCGGGTGCTGTTGTTTTCAAACTTTCCAAAAAAATATCCTTCCATCATGCAATAGATAATTCTATTTACTTCCCCTATAAAAATGTCCCACTGCAGCTACAGAAAAAATGTTATTGCACGTATTTGTGTGTTCAGGCTCAGCGAGGTGCACACCCAAATGTGCAAATTTAAACTTGTTTCTCTAAATAATTAGCCTAGCCGTGTTATGTCATGATGTAGCACTGTACTGGTTGCTAGCACTGACCATTGGTCATGCTAATTATTTAGTGAAGCAAGTTATATTTGGGGTGTGTTTATTAAAATGTGTTTTGCTTGAACACAAACAAATTGTAATACATTTTTGTTCTAATTTTGCCCCCAAAATTATCTGTATCTGTGTTGGGGCATTTTTACAGGATGTGAACATCATTTTACAAAAGGGTAAGGAGTTTTTTAAAGGTTGCAAACAACAGCACTCTGTGGGCTATGCTAAAGAATTTACACATTTTTTTTTTGCATAGCCCATAGGGTACTGAGGTTTCGAGGCTTCACTAAAAAATACCCTTACCTCATTGGAACGATGATGCAACTCACCTGCAAAAATGCCCCATTGCAGATGCAGGTGATTTCTTTATGAAATAAGAACATTTTTTATAGTACAACAAAAACAGTTGTAAGACGCTCACTTTTAAGAATATACATATATCCACAGTGTGGAGCTGCTGAGGAGGAAGAGTTTGCCAATCAATTCCTTGAACACGTGTAACTACACCAGCGCTCCTTAGGCAATCGTAAATGGTTAAAACTTCCATCCAGATTTATGAAATAATCGGGGGGGGGGGGGTATACCATCCATCAGCAATGCGTTTCAGGGCGAAATCCCCATGTATCAAGCCGATGTTTGAACACAGCGGATGGGAAACCAATAAACAGCTGACTGAAAACAGCCAATCAAGAGGGTCGTACATCGAATTCCCAGGTGCAGCAAATGACAGAGCTAGAACTGCTACTGGGTAAGATAGTCATTGGACAGCCCATATCAACACCAGTCCACAAATAGTAAACACAAGCACATGGCTAGAGTGTAATGATGTCGACTTGTGCCACCCCTATCTAGATGGATGCTAGTTGGCACGACTTCCATGGATGAGAAAACGTAAACAAAAGACATGTGGCTAGATTACTGCCTGGATGCACCTGACATCTGCTGGTTCTGCCCCTATTTGATATTCGCCAGTGGCAGTTAGATGTTTATGCCGAGGCCTATCCGCTGTCAGCCGCCAATAGTGTAGTGATTGTCGGAAGCGGGACTTGTTTAACACAATACCCACATCATTGATAATGATACCAATATAAAAAGTATCCCCTACAAAAATGGAGGAAAAGAAAATAAGTCTTAATGAAAGTACCCGACCTTACAAAAAGTAAATAGAAGCATCCTGCTTGCAAATCATGATTTTACACATACTGCTGTATACTGTACTAAAATAGGAAGCCATAGTATGTAATGTATAAACTCAATAGGTTATTGAAGATTTGTTTTAGTTATTCAATGCCATGTTTACCATATTTGTTTTAGTTATTCTATGCCATTTATACCAGAGAACCCCCGGATAGCCAGGGATGGCAAGGTAACCAGTTAGCAAAGATATAAATTCAGAAATAATCCAAGAAGAAAGAAAAGTTCAGTACAATAATTGCCTAGACCTTAGAGTATTAATGGCCTCAAGACTAATCACTATTAAAATGCTGCATTCACAACTGGTTCAAAAAATTATAAATAATACAAAATACAGGTTTAAAAACAACCCACCCGTGGGGATAATTATTATAACAGGAAAATATAATGATAGTATTATGAGTCTCATCATCCTAATACACCCACAAGAGACATAATACATGCAACACCAATAAGAAATATGTTCAAAAAAGGGTGGAATAATCACCCCACAGTAGAGTCACCTAAGAATATAAACTTATGTTCAAGAAGAATTTTTTTTTGTACTTTTTGAGTGTTAAAAGGTAAAAAAGCACACCAAGATGCCGGTTTTCATTTCACATCCAAATGTGCACCCAGAGATAAACTTGTTTCACTAAACAATTAGCATAATATCATTACACTCTTACTTTTGGGGTTAGAGTATATGCAGGCATGAGCTGTGCGAATTGCAACCTACATCTCATAAAGACCATGCTAATTATTTGGTAGAGCAAATGTAACTTTGGGTGAGTTTTGGGGTGTGAATTGCAACCTACATCCGTGTGAGTTATTTTACCTAAAAATCACCTGTACTTGTGATGGGGCATTTTTAATCATGAGGTACATATGTTTTCCAATGAGGTAAAGATGTTATGGAAAGTTTGGAATCAACAGTGTCAGGCTGGAGAGACACAACACAGGGATTAATGTACGTTAATATGTAAGGAAATTTAATTGAACAAAGGCAAACAAATCATGAAACAAAGGAACAGATAACCTTGGATTCAGGGTACTCTAAACCAACACATACATATACTAAAGGGAACATAAACAAAACAGAGTGACCTCCAGGTGCTGGTGCACTCACCTAGGGTCCAGGGCAGGGGCCTGCAGGAAGCCTACAGTATAGAAGACTTGGAGCATGAAGTGGCCAAGCAACCTCTGGGAAACCAGAAAGAGGCCTGCTTGTCACAAGATTCAGATCGAGATTGAGATCCAGGAGCATCAGCGGTACAGAACGTCCATGAGATTCATCCACACACAAAGGGAATAGAGTGAACCCAATCCTGCTGCAGCACATAAAGGGCAGTTCGCACTTAAATAAGCCTAACACAGGTACAGCAGTAAAGGGGGAGATAGAACAGCCAGGGGCTCTGCTAACACCCAGTGGTGGCTGTCAAAAATGCAGGGTAATAAATGGCACAAGCCATCAGCCGGGCATCAGCTGAACCTCACATTACCCCCCTTCTCAGGAGCAGGCTCCTGATTGCTCCCCTGAAAAAAAAAAAAATTCATCCAGAGGGCAAATCCATATTGTAGGCATTCAAGTCCATGAGTCAAAAGTTTAAAAAGTGCAGTTTTTAGTCCCACCTCCGGCGTACAATAGAGTCCATAGGGGAAGGGGCCCAGGTGGTATTGGGGAGAAAACTGAGACTCAAGACGGCCCAGGCGCAGGTTCAGAGCAAGGCCCGGTTAATGTGTCTAGGCAGAGCCCGAACAAGGAAGGTTCAGACAAGGCAGACTCGGCTGAAGTCTCACTGTGGGACCTGTTGCAGACTTGCTGTAGGGCTGAAAACAAGGCAGATTCTTGGAGGAGTTCAGACAAGGCAGACTCGGCTGCAGACTCACTGTGGGGCCCAGCTGAAAACTCGCTGTGGGACTGAAACAAGGCAGATTTTGGGTGGGGCCTGTGGCGGCTGACTCGCAGTGAGGCCCGGGCGTGGGTTTAAGATGGAACTGGCCTATACTAGGTCAATCAAAGCGTAGGTACTGGACAGAGGAATACTAGCAGCAGGCCGGCCAATCTGGAGGCAGGCTGGCATTGGCCGCTTTGGAGGCAAGCTGGCATCAACCGCAGGATGCGCTGGAGGCGAGCTGGCATCGACTTCACAATCAACATCATCAGATAGATCAGTACATGCATCGAACTTATCCTCCTTCCCAGACCAATCAGCCGATTCCTCTGCGGCATCATTGGCATAATTAACATGAAGGCCAAAAACAGGATCATCATCATCCGAATCTTCATGTGGAACCAGCCAACCCCTGAGTCAAGGCCGGTGAAGCACATAGCACCTCAGAGTAACCCCCAAACAATACAGGTCTATTTAAAGGGAGAGGAGCTTTGGAAATCTGGGGTATACTAGGGGTACAGGATTCAACAGAGCAAGCCTGATTAACCGGCAACAAAGGAGTATCCATACCTAAACAGGACTGGGGATTCTGAAAACCGGGAACTGGAGTAGTAAGATTAAAGGCAACAGCAACTAGGATTTTAATGAGGGGCTGAGCAGTTGGGAAATCAAAATCCCCTTGGTCAAACTGGAGCCCATGCTAAGGAGCTAAGACAGGAAATATAGCAACAATCTAGAGGAAGTACAAGTCCCAGTATGAACAATACTCTGGCTTAGTGGGGTTTTTGGCAGCAGGATTCTTTCAGGCCGAAGAGTTCTCCTAATGGAACTCACCAGGGAAACAGATAATTTGGCCAGAGCAAGACACGACACATGAAAAAACAGACAAAAACAGACACAGACAAACAAATCATGAAACAAAGAAACAGAAAAACCTTGGAATCATGGTACAGAACACTAAACCAAAACTAACACAACCATATATTAAAGGGAACATAAAGGAAACAGAGGGACCTCCAGGTGCTGGTGCACTCAGCTAGGGCCCAGGATGGGGGCCTGAAGCCTCCAGGAGCCGGTAGGAAGCCTGCAGTATAGAGGACTCGGAGCATGAAGTGGCCGAGCAGCCTCTGGGAAACCACAGGCTGGAAACGGAGAGAACACAATCCTGCAGGTAAAGGGCGGTTCCCACTTAAGTAAGCCTAACACCAGGTGCAGCAGTAGAGGGGGACATAGATCATACAAGGGCTCTGCTGACACCCAGTGGTGACTGTCCAAACTGCGGGGTAATAAATGGCACCAGCCACCAGCAGGGCATCAGCCAAACCCTGGGATCTCACAGTCAGGTAATGTTCCTGCTCACACAGGCATATGCACACATGTTCACACTCTTTGGGTGCGTACGCAGTCATGGAGATGATTAGTGCATCCAGTTGCACATGCGCAGTGTGGCGCCTGTGATTCCACTTGCCTTGTTGCACTTGTAGGCAGGTGCGAACCACTATTCACAGTATTGTACGCTTCTGTGCATTGTGAACTAGTCCTGGCACAAAAACGGCCTTTAAAGTGGACCAAAACCAACTGCGATCGGTCTGGGAGTCTATAAGATATCCCTTGCTATGCCTCAAGCAGGGTGCGAGCCTGCACCAGGCATTTGTCAACGGCCGGCGCAGGCTCCCAGTTAGAGGGTAACAAGGGATGCGACACGCTTGGAGCCGCTGGCCTTAGATGAAGCCTTAGATGACGTGACATCAGCCGCTCGGAGCTCGCTGATTGGACAAGTGGCCACGTATGCCCCTTAGGACCGGGAAGAGTTGAGTTGGCTGCAGTGATCTGGGGGGTTTCGCACAGCGGACCGAACAGGGTGTCTTGTGGAAAAGACCAAAACCCAGAATAGTCAAAATCCTGGGTTTTGGTCCACTTTAAAAGGAGGCCCAGGGTGCAGAGAAGATGCCTACAGATCTTCACTCAAGTGACCTGCTCCTGTTTCTTGTGAAACTTCAGTTCGGCCTTGGCTCTGCTGACTTCCCACTCTGGTTTTAACTTCTGGCTTTGGATGACTACCTGCTTTGGCTCTGACCCCTTGGCTTTGAACAACAACTCTACTCTGGCTCCCGACCACGGCTTTGGACAACTACTTACTCTGGTTTAAAGTGCAGTCTTCCTTGCAGGGGGCCCTGGTGAAAACCAGGCTTGCCAGCAGATTCCCCACCCCTGAACCGATGCGTGGTGTAGCACTCCGCGACCTGCTCATTGCCGACTCCCCCCAGGTACAGACTTTGCTAACTTCTTCCCGTCTTCTAGGTCTTGAATGTCCTGAATACACACTCTACTCACCAGATGATTCAGTACATCTATACTTGACACTCCATTCTTCTCTCCAGTTTTGTTTCCCTGGAGGTAGTCTGTCTCTACAATGGCCTGATCTCCAACAATGTACATGACAATCAGCACCCTATGGGTTGTCACCCAAGTGTTGCTTTTTTACTTTGGCTTACTACATATCCTTTTAAAACCATCATTCGCAGAGACCCATGAGAGGCTTTGCTACACATGAAGCCAGGGGACAACAAAACTCCACATAGACTGACGTCTTGCTGGCTGCAAAGTTAACCATTGATAGATCCCAGATAAAGAGAAACATCCCTTTCCAAGCTGTGGGACAGTGGCTAAATGGAATTCTAATTAATGAAAGAGGAATATGCTTATTAAAGGTTTCTCATAAAGCATTCATACAAGTGTGGGGCACATAGGTGGAATACACTTTTCCTGACCAAGGCAGTGCTATTCCTCAGTAAAATATAGCCCAAGACCTCATCATCTTACCCCCCCCCCCCCGCCTTTTTTTTTCCTTCTTCCCCTTTGTCCTCTTTTCTCCTTTCCTTTTAACTTCTTCACCCAGGTTATTGTGGTGATGGTATTATCAGTTGGCTGGGGAGGGTGAAGCTGGTCACTCCCCTATCTCAGCCCTTAATTATTAAAATGAATGCGCCTTACATGTTTTTGGTATGTAATTTTCAAGTTCAATGTCCATAACAAGAATAACCTTATGTCTATATTCAAGAAAATAAAAGTATGCAATGCCTTGGCAAGATGTGTAATTGAATATTTTATTGCACTAAGTTACAAAACTACAATAAAAATATTGAAATAGGAAACAACAGCACCATATGAACTATGCAGACCATTCACCATCGCAGGTGCATGAGGCTGAGAGAATTGGCAATGTCATAGGTTCAGATTTATGAAGTGCACTGCGGCACCCTATGGGGATTAAGCTAATTGTTTGGTAAAGAATTGTGCCCCAGCGGTGTGCCCTGTGATGTGAATTGCAACCTGTATCTCAGTGAGCTTTTACATTTTAATGATGTACCTCCCCTGTAAAAATGCCCCACAGATTTATGGGGGAAAAATAGAACAAAATTTTTTTACAGAATTTGTTTCAAGTTAGAATGCTCACTTAATGTAAGTTTCAGTTCACACCCAAAAGCACACCCAAAGGTAAACTTGCTTCACCAGATCTTTAGCATGAACCGAGAGTTAAACTTCATCAGATAATTAGCATGACCACCAATTCTGGGAAATTGCCATTATAGTTTGATGTATTTGTTTAAAGCATTGAGGCTGGTTTCACACCAAGTGCAGAGCATTCTGCAAGTTATAACCGTTTAATGACCATTTAACGGAGTGCAATCACAGGCGATCGCAAGCGATAACATGTGGCATGCTGGACTTGCAGGGCTAATTGCGTCTGAAACAAATGAGAATATTTGTGCTCGGTTGTGCTGCACTGTGCCACCCATGTCCCTGTTAAGCTGCCATGAAAGAGCCCTACTAAATAAAGTTCAAGCCGCAGAACAGTCAAGCACAAAATAAAAAAATTGATTTAAAGCAGTATGCCAATTATGGACACATACACAATAAGCCATAGTGCCAACTTTGCAGTCATGCTAACTATTTCTTGAAGCAAGGTTCACTTTGGGCCCCGCTAGTTTAGTAGATGATTTCTATGATGACCAATTTTCCCTTAGCACCTTCTACACAGGCTTCTAAAATTAGCAATAGACCCTTTCATATATATATATATATATATATATATATATATATATATATATTTATATTTAGGTGTGTGTGTGTGTCCATTGGTTATTTTCATAAAGGAATGGATTCAGGCAGATAAAAAAATACCATTTTGTGATTACTCACCTGTAAAATGGGTATTATAAGTATGTCTCACACCCTGCTTCGGAAAGATTAATTACACGTGGGTTATGGTCTAATAGAGGGCGAACTTCTGCAGAGATGACTAGAAAAAGAAGCCCCTCCCGGTCCATAAATACCTGGGACCTCCCACACATTCCCCAGTATAAGAAAGCAGTAAGGAGACCAGGAAGAGCCAATAAAATCCATGAGAAAAAAAAATCACCATATAGAGGATCAAGATACATCTCAGGGTGGGACGAAGCAGGGTGTGAGACATACTTATAATACCCATTTTACAGGTGAGTAATCACAAAATGGTATTATTCCAAGTATGTCTCACACCCTGCTTCAGAAAGATTAATTACACATGGGACATCCAATAGCAGTGTCCAAAAAGGGTGGGGATCCCAACAGGCAATAGTGCACAAATTAAACCACTGCAGCTTGCAGAACTTTGCGGCCAAAAACAGCATCTGCTGAGGCCCGCACATCAACCTTATAAAACTTGGAAAAAGTATGAACAGAAGACCAAGTAGCAGCCTTACAAACTTGTTCAACAAAGGCCTGGTGCTGAAACGCCCAGGAAGCCCCAACAGCACGAGTAGAATGAGCAGTGATCTGGAAAGGGGGGATCCCTCCCCTTAGCAGAATAGGCCCTAATAACGGCCTGGCGAATCCATTTACTAATAGTAGACTTGACGGGCGCCAAACCCTTCTTGGGCCCAGAGTGCACCACAAAAAAGGCGTCCGTCTTCCGGAATGGTGAAGTAGCCACCAGATAGTACTTTACACATCTAACAATGTCCAGAGAGTGCAAGGCCCTCTCCTTGTCATTGCTAGGTTTAGGACACAATGAAGGAAGAACAATAGCCTCGATTCAGAGACACATTCGTCCGGACTTCTGTAGCTGTCTGTGAAAGTTTTGGTGGGTGTTTGTCATTTTTTTCGTTCATTTTTCATTCGTACGAACGTTCGGGAATGCGCTTTCGATGAACGGAAGCAAATCGGAACATTTCCGTTACTTCGGATCATTTTTCAAACAAAATCGGAAATTTTCAGTTCGTTCAGATAACTTCCGTTGTTGGGATGGGTTTCTGTCTGATTCAGAGAGCTGATTTCCGACGGATCACCACCCTATAAATCCGTTTCATTTCCGATCCACTTACAGGACCTTTGAGGGCTCGGATTGCTATTGTTGAACATGTTTTGCGGCTATGTGGAGGAGTCTGCGCGCCTTTAGCACCAAGGCATTGCATGTATCAGCATGGCCGAGGCCATAAATTGTATAGCAATGCATACCTGAATCAATACATTTCATGTATGCCTTATAGATGTATTTTAATGCTGACCTAAATTAGTCCTTAGCATGTAAACCTTTATTTTCCCACACATCCATATAATTGCTATATTTTTTTAGACATGTCCTTTGTGAATTATATTTGGATTGTTGAACTTGAATCTTAATTTGTTGTAGGAGTTATTGTTTTAGATGGTTACCTTTGCTTTGTGCAATTATTTTATATTTGGTTGCAGGAACTGCAAGATGTGCCATTCGCCCTTGCTCCTGATGCACGTTCTTTGCCTGCAGAATGTGGGCCAGGGGTTCTCTAATCGGGCACTATGCAAAACCCGGCCCGTGTTTGGACCATACGGGGGGGGGGGGGGAACTGCAGTATGACCCCAACAAGGTTATACCAATATCTTAATTTACCTTTTTTTAACAGGGACCACACGTGGTGGGCGAGATGCAGGAGCTGCGCAACTCGTTGGGGACCACAGATGAAGAATAATGTTCTGTGGCCTGCCATTGCTATGTATCTTGTTTTTTATAGTTGTAGAAATTAGAAATGTTCAACATTTTTTACAGTTTTATATTTTATGATGGAATAAAAAAAAAATGTTACATTGTCATTTCATTTACAAAATACATTAACACAAAACTAATGGGCCCAGAAATATTTAAAGATGAATATTCACATGACCGAGAAGTGATTTGGGTAAGTTTTAGGGGGCTAAAATGGAAGAAGAACCTAACCGAGAAGTGGTTTGGGTAAGCTTTAAGGGTCCAAAAGGAAAGATGGAGGATAGTGCTAAGTGGTTTGGGTGAGCTTTAAGGGTCCAAAAGGGAAGATGGAGGACAGTGCTAAGTGATTTAGCTAAACATTGTAGTAGAAGTGAGGGTGGCAAATATGTAGGTGAGCACTTTAATGAGTTAAGTTTGTAGTGCGCAGGCGCAAGATCGTAAGGATTTCCATCTGGACGATTATTTATTGAAAAAGGGAAACAGAAACTAACGGGAAACGTAAAGGATTAGTTGGAGGATACGATGGGAAAAGGGCAAAAACTAAAGCCTACGTTGTAACATGTGAAAATGAAACGGAAAAGTCTGGATGGAAAATGATATTCTCATATTTGTAATCTGCCGTACGAACGGACGGAAACTTTACAGAAGGTTTTCAATGCATGCATAGAATTGCTCGTATGCTCATACGAGAACGGAAACATTTCCAAATAAAAAACGGATCGGAACTCAAATGGAAGTTTTTTTTTGTCTCTCTGAATCGAGCCTAATGTCCCGATTGAGGTGAAAGGCAAAGACAACCTTTGGCAAGAAGTCTGGTTTAAAACGGAAAACCACCTTGTCCTGATGTCTCTCAAAGTAGGGGGCCCGAATGGACAGAGCCGCCAACTCAGAAACACGTCACAGAGGTGATAGCCACCAAAAAGGCAACTTTTAAGATGAAAATAGATAGTGCAGAATCCTGCACTGGTTCAAAAGGAGGACCCTGGAGGGCAGACAACACCAAATTTAAATCCCAAACAGGTAACATGGGTTTGCGAGAAGGGCGCACATGAGTGACCCCCTGCAAAAAGGTCTTAACCAAAGGATGAAGAGCGAAAGAAAACCGCCAGAGCGGACACATGCCCCTTAAGAGTGCTAAGCTGAAAACCCATGCCCAGACCATGCTGAAGAAACTCCAAAATCCGAGGAATGGAAAACACCCAACAGGGAAAGGCCCTAGCCTCACACCAAACAATGTAGGTCCGCCAGGTCCTGTAGTAGATATTAAAGGAAGATTTCTTCCTAGCCCTGACAAGAGTCTGGACAACGGCTTCAGACAAACCTTTTTCCTTTAAGATGAATGTTTCAGCAGCCACGCCGTCAAAGCCAGCATTTGTAAATTGGGGTAACAAAGCTGACCTTGTGTGATCAGATCCGGAACCAGAGGCAGCCTGAATTGATCGACCACCAGCCGGACGACGTCTGTGAACCACGCCTGTCTTGGCCACCTTGGGGCCACCAGGATTGCTGGCACACCCTCTTGAGCCAGCTTGCGTACCACCTTGCCCACCATGGGAAAGGGAGGAAACAGATACAGGAGACCGAGCTCCCGCCAGGACAGAGACATGGCATCCCCTGCCAGAGCCAGAGGGTCCTGGGACAGAGACACAAATGCCGGAAGCTTGTGATTGTGACAAGAGGCAAACAGATCCACCTCCGGACTATACCTTGTTGCTGAGGGACTATTCCCCCCGGCGAGAGGTCCCTCTGCTCAGGGAGTCCGCTTCCACGTTCTCCACCCCTGGAATGTAGACTGCCGAGATGCACGGAACATTGCTCTCGGCCAAGCAAGAATCATAGACACCTCCCGGAGGGCACTCCGGCTGCGAGTCCCTCCTTGGTGATTGATGTAAGCGACCGCTGTCCGATTGTCGGAGCGAACCTGAACTGGTAAGCCCTGAAGGTGATGTGTCAGGTGCAACAGCACCAGCTGAACTGCCCTCAGCTCCAGAATGTTGATGGGGATATGGGCCTCCTGAGGACCCCACAGCCCCTGGAACTGACGTTCCCTCCAGAAGCCTCCCCAGCCTGGCAGACTGGCATCCGTGGTGACCGTCTCCCAACAGGGCGCAAGAAAGGACCTGCCCCCCAGGAGATTCCTCTGGTCCATCCACCACTGCAAGGACCGCCGGACAAGAGAGGACAGAACACAAGTCTGATCCAGAGACAGAGGACATTTGTCCCAAACCGATAGAAGATGGAGCTGAAGGGGTCTCATGTGAAACTGAGCAAATGGCAATGCCACGAAGCAAGCCACCATCAAACCTACCAGCCTCATGCATTGCCTGATGGACGGACGAGGGCTGGACAGAAGAAAACGAATAAGAGCCTGAAGAACATCCACCTTTGGCTGAGGTAGGAACACCCAGGTCTGAATAGTATCCAGAGTCATGCCCAGGAACGAAGCCACCCTTGACGGGGATAGAGAGGACTTGGGGTAATTGATTACCCACCCGAACCTCTCCAGCGTTGTCACCACCGTTCTGGTGTCCAGCTCCGCCTGGTGGAGAGAAGATGACGTAATGAGAAGGTTGTCCAGATAAGGCAAGATACGAATGCCCTGGACTCTGAGAAGAGCCATCACACCCGCCAAAACCTTGGTGAACACCCTGGGCGCCGAAGTCAGCCCGAACGGAAGAGCCACAAACTGGAAGTGCTGGTTGTCTACCACGAACCTGAGGAACCCTTGGTGTACCGGAAAGACCGGCACATGAAGGTAAGCGTCCTTGATATCTATTGAGGTCATAAAGTCCCCCGGATGCAGTGAGTCAACAGCAGAGCGCAGAGTCTCCATGCGAAATTTTTTGGTCCTGATGAACCGGTTGAGAGTTTTCAAGTCCAAAATGGGTCTTATGGAACCATCTTTTTTGGGGTCCGTAAAGAGGTTGGAATAGTAACCCAGACCTCTCTCTGTGGGGGGAACCGGACAAACTACCCCCATATCCCAAAGGTTTTGCACCGTCAAAAAAAGGCCCTGTGCCGCCCGTGGGTCCGACGGAACCCGGGACCTGAGGAATCTGGGAGGAGGCTGGCATGCAAACTCCAGCTTGTACCTGGAGGAAATTACCTCCCGGATCCAGACGTCTGTGACCTCTAGGGTCCAGACCTGAGCAAAGAGCCGCAGCCGTCCCCCCACCCGCAAGGGTGAGGGCACCCCTTCATTGCTGAACGGGCTTGGCAACAGACTTGGGTTTAGTACCCCAGGAAGCCCCTACCCCAGGCATCTCCTCGGGAATGCAGTGAAAAACTTTCCCCTGCTTGACCGAGAGACACGAAAGGAAGGGTTGAATGAACCCGAACCCCGAAAGGGCCAGCGCTGCTTCTTGCGTTGAGGTAACTTACCCCCTCTGGCAACAGAGTCTAAACAATCACCAAACAGGCGCAGACCCATGAAGGGAAGACCTGTGGGTGCCTTCTTAGCAGCGTTATCGGCCGCCCACTGGCGCAACCAGACCAACCGGCGTATAGCAACCTGCAATGCCAAGGTCCTGCTACACATACGGATATTATCATCCAAGCCTGATAAGACAAAAGCAATGAACATCTCACAATGAGTCAAGGCTGTAAACTCCTCACTGCAAGGATCCAATTGGGAACCATCCAAAAGGCCCCTAATTAGAGCTCTAGTAGCCACGGCCATGATCGCAGAAGCACAAACTGGGCGCAAGGCCAAACCCACACAAGCAAAGGCATGTGAAGCCAATTGTTCGAGACGTCGGTCCTCACCATCCTTCAAGGTAGTGGAATCCGGGGTATGCACGACTGAAGTATTGGACAATCCCAGGACAGGAGCATCGACCTCTGGGGGTGTCGACCAAAGTTTCACCACTTCAACAGGAAAGGGATACTTTCCTAGCCCACCCGTGAGGGATACCAGGGAGCCGACTAGGCTTTTCCCATTCCTTAAGGATCAGATTGTTAAAGTGCTTCTGATCCGGGAACTCCAAACGAGGTTTGGTGGTCCCAAAAAATTCCCCCCGTTGCGGAGGGGCCTCCGCAGGAGGAAAAATGGCAGGTACCTCAAAAATTTGAGTAAGGAGCCTATGGGTGTCAACAGTATCCCCGTGCTCTAAGCCGGCATCAGCGCCAGGGTACTGCTGATCCTCAGATGAGTCAGAGTCTGGGAACAGTTCCCCTTCCTCGAGCGGGGAACAATCAGACCAGTCAAATGGTTCAAAATCAGCATAATCAAAGGCCTGCGTCCCGGGCGCCAAGTGCCGTCTCTTAGCTGGGGCCTTCCTGGCCGCAGAGCTAGCAATCAGTCTCTCAATGTTGGCCAGTCTTGCGCATACATCAGATTGCGAATGCCCCACTGGTGACAACGTCACTTGGGGTCATAACCAGGTGTGGGGGTGTAGGTGATGAGGCCAGCGGGGCTGAACCGTCCGCACGGGGCACATGGTATACAAATTTGCACATTGTCTCCCAAAAGGGATGCCCCACATATCACACACGACCAGGGTTGTCCCGAAGGGACCCCGAGTCCAGTATCCTGGGGAGCCTCCATATGGTGATTTATTGATAGTCGCAATGATCAATGGGAATTACGCTATGAAGCTACCCGGGATGCCCCTTAGCGTCCGTAAGTGGGAGGATTTATAATCACACAGGGAAAACCCCAATTTGAACAAGGGACTAGGACCGGGAGAAAAAAACCCTTTTAATAAGGAAACATTCCCACCTGAAAGACATAATGAGGGTACCCCTTAAATACATTGACAGGCACACAGATTCATGCAATTTAAATATGCCACAGCTGAAAAGGCTATTGTAGCAATAACAAGGCCAATATAATGCCATAAGAAGGAAGGGGGGAGGCACTCACGCGTGACAGAGCAGCTGAAATGGCGGAGCTGGTCCGGGGAAGGAGGAAGAAGGGCGGGCCAGCGCAGGTCGTCTTTTCGCGCCGCGCCTGGCCCTGCCCCCTCCCGACCAGGAAGTGAAGCGCCCCCACTAACTGGAGCAGAGGATAACGCGCGCCAACAGTAGAGGGAAGGCCACACAAGGCACGACGAACGCCAGGCCCCGCCCCCTTCCCTGACTGAGTCCCGAGGCCGCGCTCCCCAGCAAAGCTGCGGAGCCGGCCAAGGGGATAAAACGCACACACTCTCACAAAACCCACGCTGGCGCGGCCAGCTGGGGCACAAACGAAATAAAAGCTAATGGGAGCTGAGGGAGACAAGCCCCCCCCCCCCCCTACTATCCGGAAAGGGAGTAAAGGGAGAAGCTGATAGCTACATTTTAATATGTAGTGAGGGCTACTCGATGGACGGGGCATCCCAAGTCAGGATCACCAACCTGACGACCGCCTACGCTTTGGTGGGGGATTTGCGGTGGAGCATAGCTCCAGGTAACAGGACACCTCTAGAGGTGTACCCTACCCTCACCCAGACCCTACAGCCAAGGCTGGGAGGCAAGGGGAATTAACAAAGGAGTCTGGGCGGCAATAGGAATAAGAAATGGCCGGGTGTAAACCCGGCTTACCTGCAAAGGAAAGAGACAGCCATCTTCTTGACTTGCATCGCCTTCTGCAGAGACTTAAATGGGGAATGTGTGGGAGGTCCCAGGTATTTATCGACCGGGAGGGGCTTCTTTTTCTAGTCATCTCTGCAGAAGTTCGCCCTCCACTGGACCATAACCCACGTGTAATTAATCTTTCCGAAGCAGGGAGTGAGACATACTTGGAATAATACAATTCTGTGATTACTCACCGGTAAAATTGGTATTATGAGTATACAGTACGTCCTGCTCCAGATTAGATTACTTACACTTGGGTATTACTCCGCCAGATGGCGCTGGACTGCAGAGACATCGAAATTGGCTCCTCCCGGCCCCTCAAATACCAGGGACCTCCCACAAATCCCCAGCATTGAAAAGCAGTTAACGAGAAGCTGGGAGAATTAAACAGAACCAACTGGTAACTATAACAATGATAACAATCACCATACAGGGGATCCAGGATGATGCAAAACCAAGGGTGGGGTGGAGCAGGACGTACTGTATACTCATAATACCAATTCTACAGGTGAGTAATCACAGAATTGTATTATTCTTAGTATAAGTACGTCCTGCTCCAGCAGTGTCCATAAAGTAGGGTGGGATCCCCAAAGGTAACAGCAAACAGGTCATACCACTGCCGCCTGCAGAACCTTACGGCCAAAAGCATAAACCTTGTAAAACTTTGAAAAGGTATGAACAGAAGACCAAGTGGCGGCCTTGCAAACTTCAACAGAAGCCTGGTGCTGAAAAGCCCAAGAGGCACCAATAGCACGAGTGGAATGAGCAGTAAGGCGGAAGGGAGGATTCTTCCACTTAGCAGAATAGGCCTGAATCACAGCCTGACGGATCCATTTGCTGATAATAGATTTGGCAGGTGCCAAACCCTTCCTAGGACCAGAAGGGACCACAAAAAGAGCATCAACATCCAAAGAATGAAAGACCCTCTCCTTAGCATTACTAGGATTAGGGCACAAGGAAGGAAGAACAATGTCCTGATTCAAATGAAAGGCAGACACCACCTTAGGCAGAAAATCTTGCTTGAAGCGAAACACCACCTTGTCCTGGTGTCTCTCAAAGTAGGGGGGCTGGATGGAAAGCGCGGCCAACTCAGACACATGCCTAACAGAGGTGATAGCCACCAAGAAGATCACCTTGAGAGTAAGAATGGCCAGGGCAGCCTCCTGCACAGGTTCAAAGGGAACACCCCTGCAAGGCAGACAAGACCAAGTTCAAATTCCAAACAGGCAACATAGGCTTACGTGGGGGACGCACATGGGGGACCCCCTGGAAAAAAGTCCTGACCAGAGAATGCTGGGCAAAGGACCTCTGGAAGAAAATAGCCAGGGCAGAGACATGACGCTTCAGAGTACTGAGTTGGAGCCCCAGCTCCAACCCATGCTGCAGGAACTCCAGGATCCTGGGAATAGAGAACACCCAACAGGGAAGAGACTTAGACTCACACCAGTCAATGTAGGCATGCCAAATCCTATAGTAAATGGAAGAAGAAGACTTCTTCCTAGCCTTTATCATGGTATCAACCACAGAGGCAGACAGCCCCTTCTCCATCAAGATGGAGGTTTCAGCAGCCAGGCCGTCAAAGCCAGAGTTTGTAAATTGGGATGGCGTAAGTGACCCTGAGTGAGCAGGTCTGGCACCCTGGGCAGAGCGTACTGATGTACTGCTAGCTGCACCACATCTGCGAACCACACTCTTCTTGGCCACCTGGGGGCCACCAGTATTGCTGGCACCCCCTCCTGAGCTATCTTGCGCAGAACCCTGCCCAACAGGGGAAACGGAGGAAAGACATACAGGAGCTGAAAATCCTGCCATGACATTGCTAGAGCATCCGTGGCCAAGGCCAGAGGATCCTAGGAAAGGGAGACAAAGCTTGTGATTGTGACGGGACACAAACAGATCCACATCTGGTTGGCCCCAACGGTGACACCGAGATTGAAACACCCTGTTGCAGAGGGACCATTCGCTCAGAGAGTCTGCTCAGAGAGTCTGCCTGCAGATTCTCCACCCCCGAGATGTACACCGCTGATATACAGGGAACATTCTCCTCCACCCAGGCCAGGATCAGGACCTGAACAGGCAGGCCCCGAAGGTGATGAGTCAAATGAGTCAGACCCAACCTGATCGCCCGCAGTTCCAGAAAGTTGATAGGTGTGTGGGCCTCCTGAGGGCCCCACCTCCCTTGGAACTGCAGGGACTTCCAGAAACCCCCCGAACCTGTCAGACTGGCATCCGTGGTGACCGTCTCCTAGGAGGGGGCCAGAAAGGATCTGCCCACCAACAGGTTCCTGGAGTCCAGCCACCACGAGAGGAACCGCCTGACCAGGGAGGAAAGCACAAGAACCTGGTCCAGGGACGCAGGATCCTTGTCCCATACTGACAAGAGTTGGAGTTGCAGAGGCTTCATGTGTAACTGAGCATAAGGGACCGCCTTGAAGCACGCCACCATCAGGCCCACCAGTTGCATCCCCTTCCTGATTGAGAGATGAGGGCAAGATAGCAGGAACTGAACCTGCGCAATCAGACTGTCCACCTTCTGCTGAGGAAGAAAAATCCTTGCCTGAACTGTATCCAGATTCATTCCCAGGAAGGGAGTCACCAATGAGGGTGCCAGGGAAGACTTGGTATGGTTGATCACCCAGCCAAATGACTCCAGAGTGGACACTACCAGCTGAGTATCCAACTCTGCCTGTTGTAGGGAGTGGGAAGTGATGAGAATGTCGTCCAGGTAGGGCAGCACGCGGATGCCCTGAGACCTGAGCAGAGACATCACTCCTGCCAGCACCTTGGTGAACACTCTGGGAGCTGAAATGAGACCGAAGGGCAACGCCACAAATTGGTAGTGCTGATCCTCCAGAGCGAACCTGAGGAACCTTTGATGACCTGGAAACACAGGAATATGAAGGTAAGCATCTTTGATGTCCACAGACGTCATGAAGTCCCCTGGACGCAGGTAACCGATGGCAGAGCGCAGAGTTTCCATGCGAAAGTGCCTGCACCTGACAAATTTGTTGAGGATCTTCAAGTCCAGGATGGGCCTGACTGACCCATCTCTTTTGGGTACGGTATAGAGCCTGAGCTGACACAGGGTCCTGAGAAATCTGGGATCTGATGAATCTTGGGGGGGGCAGGCAGCAAACTTGTAACCGGAGGACACTACCTCCTGAATCCACCGGCCTGAGACATGAAGCCTCCAGAAGTGAGCAAAGTGCTGAAGCCGTCCCCCCACCCGGATGGGTGAGTGCGCCCATTCATGCCTGAGGGGGCTTGGGAGAAGACTTAAGCTTAGAGCCCCAGGAGGAGCCAGGGCGACCACGTCCTCTGCCCTTACCCCAGAAATCTCCTCGGGCCCCTGTAAGGGAGACCCCCGTCCCCTGTCTGGCACCACAGTAGAGGGAAGAAAAGGAGCCCTGTCCCCGAAAGGGCCGAGACTGCCGCCTGCGCTGGGGTAACCTGCCTCCCTTAGCAAAAAGGTCCAGGAGTTCCCCAAACAGGCGTAGTCCTTTGAAGGGAAAACCAGTGAGAGCCTTCTTGGCAGCGTTGTCAGCAGCCCACTGGCGCAGCCAAACCGAGCGGCGTATAGCCACCACAAGGGCAGAGGTTCTGCCACACATTCTAATGGTATCATCCAAGGCAGAGAGGACATAAGTTACAAAAATACCGTTTTATGAGTACTCACCTTTAAAACGGGTATTATGAGTGTGCCATACACTCCACTTCGATCTTCATGACATATGGGTAATCTCCAGTAGAGGGCGAACTTCTGCAGAGATGAATATGCAAAAAAAGAAAGCCCCTCCCGGTCCAAATATACCTGGGACCTCCCACCAATTCCCCAGTGTATAAAAGCAGTAAAGGCACCAGGAAGAACCAATTATAACCTTAACAATCAAACCAATGGTTCACCATATAAAAGCCCCAGAATACCTGAAAAAAAGGGGTGGGGCGAAGTGGAGTGTATGGCACTCATAATACCCGTTTTAAAGGTGAGTACTCACAAAACGGTATTATTCTAAGTGTGCCATACACTCCACTTCGATCTTCATGACATATGGGACATCCAATAGCAGTGTCCGTCATGGGTGGGAACCAAAAACAGTAAAGAATGCACCAACTCAAACCACTGCAGCTTGCAGAACCTTGCGGTCAAAAACAGCATCCACTGAAGCCCGCACATCAACCTTGTAAAACTTGGAAAAAGTATGAACGGAAGACCAAGTAGCAGCCTTACAAACTTGTTCAACAGAAGCCTGGTGCTGAAAAGCCCAGGATGCACCAACAGCACGAGTAGAGTGCGCAGTGACCCTAAAAGGGGGAGTCCTCCCCTTAGCAGAATAGGCCCCAACAATGGCCTGAAGAATCCATTTGCTAATCGTAGACTTAGCAGGCGCCAACCCTTTCCTGGGCCCGCAGGGCACCACAAAAAAAGCGTCCGTCTTGCGGAAGAAAGAAGTAGTCACCAAATAGTACTTCACACAGCGAACAACATCCAAATTGTGCAGAACCCTCTCCTTGCCATTGTTAGGCTTAGGACACAAGGAAGGGAGAACAATATCCTGATTAAGGTGGAAAGCAGACTCCACCTTAGGAAGGAAATCCGGCTTAAAACGAAAAACCACCTTATCCTGGTGTCTCTCAAAGTAAGGGGCCTGAATCGACAAGGCCGCCAACTCAGAGACACGCCGAACCGAGGTAATAGCCACCAAGAAAGCAACCTTCTGAGTGAGAACCGAAAGAGCAATATCCTGTAATGGCTCAAAAGGAGGACCCTGCAGAGCCGAAAGAACCAAATTCAAATCCCAAACAGGAACTACAGCCTTCCGAGGGGGCCGCACATGCGCGACCCCTTGGAAAAAGGTCTTAACCAGCGGGTGTACAGCAAAAGACCTCTGGAAGAAAACCGACAGAGCAGAAACCTGTCCTTTCAAAGTACTAAGCAGGAACCCAAGATCCAGATTATGCTGAAGAAACTCCAAAATCCTGGGTATCGAAAAAACCCTGCAAGGCAAGGCCCTAGCCTCACACCAATCAATATAGGACCTCCAAGTCCTATAGTAAATGCCAGAAGAGGACCGCTTCCTAGACTTAATCAGGGTCTGAACAACAGCCTCAGACAAACCTTCCTCTTTCAAGATGAAGCTTTCAGCAGCCAAGCCGTCAAAGCCAGCGTTTGTAAATTGGGGTAAAGTAGATGACCCTGAGATAGCAGGTCTCGCAACAAGGGAAGCCGGTACTGGTCTACGGCCATCCTTACGACGCCTGCGTACCAAACCCTTCTTGGCCACCTTGGAGCCACCAGAATCGCAGGTGCCCCTTCTAGAACCAGTTTGCGAACTATCTTGCCCAGCATGGAGACGGGTGGAAACAGGTACAGAAAACCCAACTCCTTCCAAGCCAGTGACAAGGCATCCACTGCCAGAGACAGAGGATCCTGAGAAAGAGACACAAAGGCCGGAAGAGATCCCCCTCCAGAGTCCCCCACTTGCGGCAAAGATCCAGAAAAACCTCGGGGTTGAGAGACCACTCTCCGTGGCGAGAGGATCCCCTGCTAAGGGAATCCGCCTCCGTGTTCTCCACTCCCGGAATGTAGACTGCCGAAAGGCAAGGAACATTGCTCTCTGCCCAGTGCAGGATCAGAGAGACTTCCCTGAGGGCACTCCAGCTGCGAGTGCCTCCTTGGTGATTGATGTAAGCTACCGCCGTTCGGTTGTCCGATCGAACCTGAACCGGTAGACCCTGTAAACGTGAGGTCAGCCGAGCCAGAACCAGTCGGATGGCTCTGAGCTCCAAGACATTGATGTGGGTGTGAGCCTCCTGGGGACCCCACACCCCGCTGAACTGATGACTTTTCCAATAACCTCCCCAGCCCGACAGGCTGGCATCCGTGGTAACCGTTTCCCAACAAGGGACCAGAAAGGATCTGCCCTTCACCAGATTGCTCGAGTCTAGCCACCACCGAAAAGACTGCCGAACCCTGGGAGACATCCTGAAAGGTTGATTCAACGACTGCGGACACCTGTCCCAATACGTCAATAGGTGAAGTTGAGATCTCATGTAAAACTGTGCAAACGGAACCGCCTCGAAGGAGGATACCATCAAACCCACCAGTTTCATCCCCTGTCGGATAGAGGGACAAGGACTGGCCAGAAGAAGGCGGATCAGGCCCTGAATCCCCTGCACCTTGGTCTGGGGCAAAACACTCTGGCCCGAATGGTATCCAGATTCATGCCCAGAAATGAAATCACACGAGACGGGGAGAGAGAAGACTTGGTGCGTTTGATCACCCACCCGAACCTCTCCAGGGTCGACACCACCTGGTGGGTGTCCAGCTCCGCCTGACGGAGGGAAGAAGCTGAGACCAACAGGTCGTCCAGATAAGGCACAACGCGAATGCCCTGAGCTCTGAGCAGAGCCATTATGCCCGCCAAGGCCTTGGTGAAGTCCCTTGGCGCCGAGGTCAGACCGAAGGGAAGAGCTACAAACTGATAATGTTGATCCTCCACTGCAAACTGGAAGAATCTCTGATGTGCCTGAAAAATCGGAACATGCAGATACGCATCCTTGATGTCTATGGATGTCATAAAATCCCCTTGGTGAAGGGAATTGATAGCCGAGCGCAGAGTCTCCATGCAGAACGTTTTGGCTCTGATAAACCTGTTGAGAACCTTGAGATCCAGAATGGGTCTCACTGAACCCTCCTTTTTGGGAACCGTGAAAAGGTTGGAGTAATAACCCCTGCCTCTCTCCCACAGAGGCACCGGGCATATAACCCCCATGTCCAGAAGGTTTTTTACCGCTAACAGGAGCCCCTGTGCAGCCTGAGGGTCCGAGGGCACCCGAGACCTTAAGAATCTTGGGGGCGGCCAGTACTCGAACTCCAGTTTGTACCCGGAGGAGACCACTTCCAAGATCCAATTGTCTGTGACCTCCCGGGCCCAGACCTGGAAGAAGAGGCGCAGCCGTCCCCCCACCCTTGCGGGTGAGGGCGTCCCTTCATTGCTGAGCCGGCTTAACAGCAGGCTTGGGCTTGGAACCCCAGGCAGGTGCGGGTCATGCCCGACCTCTGCCTCTGTTCCAAGACGAGCCCCTGACACCCGAGAAGGCCAAACCCCTAGCCGCTCTGGCCCCTCGAAAGGAAGGAGTGAACGAGCCCGCCCCCCCGAAAGGGGTGGCGCTGTTTCCTCCGCTGAGGTAACTTACCTCCTTTAGCAACAGCATCCAATTTATCTCCAAACAGCCACGAACCCAAGAAGGGAAGAGCTGTGAGCGACTTCTTGGCCCCAACGTCCGCTGTCCACTGGCGGAGATAGACCAATCTGCGCATAGCCACCAGTAAGGCTGAAGTCCTACAACACACAACAATAGAATCTTCCATTGCAGCCATGACAAAATACATGAACAATTCGCATTTCTTAAGGATAGCGAACTCAGCGCCAGCTGGATCAAACTGAGCGTTATTCAGCCAGTCCCTGATAAGAGACCTGGTAGCAAGCGACACCAGGGCAGATGCACTAACAGGCCGCAGGGCCGAGCCCAAGTTGGCAAATGCGTGGCACGCCATCTGATCAAGGCGCTTATCCTCGCCATCCTTAAGGGAAGTGGCGTCAGGGGTGTTCAGCACAGAAGAGTTGGTCAAACCTAAAACTGGAGCGTCGACCTCGGGAGGAGAAGATACTTCTTATCCCATCCCTGAGGCACACCAGGATGCCGACTGGGCCTCTCCCATTCTCTAAGGATCAGCGCATCAAAATTACCCTGGGTAGGGAATTCCAGACGGGGCTTGCAGGCCCCAAAAAATCCCCCCTTCTTGAGAGGGGACACCTCAGGCGGTTCAATATCCAACACCTCCAATAGATGTGACAAAACAGTGGCCGTATCTACGGCATCCCCCAGCGCCTGTCCGACATTGGCATTCCCAGACTGAACATAGTCAGCCTCTGTTTCCTGATACAATTCCCCCTCCTCTAACGGGGAATAATCTGACAAATCAGCGGAATTATCGTCAACATCCCACAAGGGCTGGGCCGGCGACAAATGTCTCTTTTTAGCCTGGGCCTTCTTGCCCACTGTGCTAGCAATAATTTTCTCGATGCTGGCCAACCTAGCCCAAACATCAGAAAGCAACTCCCCACTGGTACCAATGTCACTTGGGGTACGGATAAGGTGGGGAAGGCGATGAAGCGGGAGGAGCCGACCCAGAAGGCTGGGTACCAGACTGCCGCGTTATGGCCTTCTGTGCGCATGGTATACAGATTAGCACATTCTCCCCCGTAAGGGATACCCCACACATGGCCCGGATTGTCCCAGAGGGAGCCCGAGCTCAGTATCCTGCGGAGCCTCCATATGGTGAATTTTTGTGGTCAGTCGCAAGACCACAGGGAATTTACGCTTAAGCAACCCGGGATGCCCCTTAAAGTCCCGGTGGGAGGATTTGAGGTGAACAATTTTACACTAGGTATCCCAGGACCAGGAGGGACCCCTTAATATGCACATATACAGGACAATCTGTAACACACAAAACAGGCAACATAAGTGCAATGCTAGATAATATGGCAATAATCTTACAGTATATGCCTATAAAAAAAGGTATTTATATATATATATATATATATATATATATATATATGTATATACTAACTGTATCCCAGCCAGACATGTGAAAAACCACACACACACACACACACATGCCCGCGACCAGTGGGGGTCCCCACCACACAGAACGCAGCTCAGATCCTGATAGAATATGGCCCCCATGAAGCCTCATGCATGAAGAGGGAGAGCAGGGGGAGGGCGGGCCAGCGCAGAACGCGCGCTCGCTGAGGCCACGCCCCCCTCTCAGCAACGCGGATCCCTAGAAACGAGCTGAGAAATTGCGCCAAAGAAAGGGGGCGGGGTTACCGCAGCTGCGCTGAGAGCCCGGCCCCGCCCCCTTCCCGAACACAGCCTGAGGGGAAGAAGCTCCCCCAGGCTGCCACAGCCCTGACATGCCCAAGTAAAAACACTCCCTGTCTGCCACACTCACACACACACAGTGAATAACACACCAACACACACAGGGGCATATGTGGGAAAAACGAAATAACGGCCAGGCCAGGCAACCCCCCCCCCCCCCCCCCGGAGGGGAATCAGGGACCCGGAAGGGGGGAGCCCTGCCAGAATCCAGCCATAAGCATAGAGGGACGGGGCATCCCACACCAGGATCACCAAGAAACCTGGATAACCGCCTACCCCATAGTGAGGTCTCACGGTGGAGCAGTGCTCCTCCTGCACCCATAGGGTGCTCCTACCTTCACCAGGACCCGCAGCCTAAGCTGGGAGGCTCAATATAGGGGCAATTTAGAAAGGGTCCTGGCAGTAATAGGGACAATAGACGGCCGGGCGAGCCCGGCTTACCTGTAAGTAAAGAAGTCTTCATCTTCTGTCTTGTCGCCTTCCCTGCAGAGAAGGAACTGGGAATTGGTGGGAGGTCCCAGGTATATATGGACAAGGAGGGGCTTTCTTTTTTTGCATATTCATCTCTGCAGAAGTTCGCCCTCTATTGGAGATTACCCATATGTCATGAAGATCGAAGTGGAGTGTATGGCACACTTAGAATAAACTCACAACGAGAGAGTGCATTAAACTCCTCACTAGACACATCATCAGGGGCACCATCAAGGATACTTCTAAGCAGGGTCCTAATAGCCACAGCCGTAATGGTCGAGGTACAGACTGGGCGCACCGCCGTCCCCACACATGCAAAGGCATGGGACGTCAGCTGTTCAATGCGTCGGTCCTCAGCATCCGGCAGCGTAGTAGAGTCAGGGGAGTGCATGACAGAGGTGTTAGATAATCCTAGGACCGGGGCATCCACTTCAGGAGGGGATGACCAACAACACCACATCAGCAGGAAAGGGATACCTCTTATCCCAACTTAGGTACACCGGGGAAGCCTCATTCCCCGAGTACAAGATTATTAAAATGGGCTTGCTCTGGAAAATCTAAGTGTGGTTTAGCAGTATGAAACAATTCCCCCTGTTGTCTGGGGGCCGCAACCGGGGGAGAGATAGACAGTACCTCAAAAATCTGAGCCAACAGCTTATCAGTGTCATCTGGGGCCCAGGGGTCAGAGCCGGAATCATCATGACCCCTGGGCCTCTCATCAGATGACTCTGAGTCAGAGAATAACTCCCCTTCTTCCAAAGGGGTATAGCCAGACAGATCCAAAAACTCATCAGCTTCCATAGGGAAAAGAGTGACATCAGGCGTTAAGTGCCGCATTTTTGCAGAGGCCTCACGCACCAAGGTATTAGCAAGCAACTTCTCAACACTAGCCAGTCCAGTAGACACATCAGGCTGAGAATCCCCACTTGTATGCAACTCAATGGGAGTCAGATTTAAGCTACGAGGCGCAGGCCCAGCTACTGGTAAACCAGGCTGCAGCGCAAGCACCTGCTGGGCACAAGGTACACAGACCCGCACATTGTCAGCACTAGTAGGGGACACCCCACAAGCTACACACAGCCGGGCTTGTCCCGAAGGAACCCCGAGCACATTATCCTGAGACGCCTCCATATGGTGATTATAGCGGCACAATAGGCCGCTATAAAAGCAACCCGGGATGCCCCAATAGCCCGCTAGGGAAGTGGGAGTAAATTACACCCTAGGCCTTACAAGTTAAATAACTAAATAGAGGGAGTAGGGCCGGGAGAAACCAATAGAGGTCGGCCCGTCTGAAAGACATAAGCAAAGGGGAACCGTAAATGACATGTGAAATGACAAATGGTAAATAAAGCCGCCCGCGAGGGCACTCACGGACCGCGGTAGGTAGATGCCAGTCACGCAGCAGCCGGATCCAGAGAAAATGGCGCCGGGTATACCTCGAGGGGCGGGCCACGGGCCCCCTAAAGAGCGCGAGGCCGCACACGTGACAAGCAGCCAATAACGGCGCACCAGCGCCTGAGGTAACGCCGGCGCCAAGCGCGGAACGCAGTGGAAGCGGCGGCGGCGGCAAATGTAAAAAAAAGAAGCAACCAGTGCAACCAAGTCAGCGCGGCGACTGACACCAACCAGAAGCACACAATACAGTGAAGCACTAAGGCAAATTCACATACAACCCCCCCCATCCCGAGAGCTACAAGGGAGAGCGAGGGAGGACAGCGGCCACTTAACATAGGACCCACCGATAGACAGGGGCAATAGGGCGGGAGGGGCATCCCATAGAGGCTCACCATATGCCTATACCGCCTACCCTTTGGTGGGGGAAAGCGGTGGAGCAGCGCTCCTAAGCACCTGACAGCTGTGCTGCCTACCATCACCCGACCAGCGCAGCCAAGGCTGGGAGGCACATTAATAATGGAACGGGTGGGAATAGTCCTACAGGGCTGCAGGCTAATAGCCCCGCTCACCTGCGAGAAGAGAGAGACATCTTCTTGTCCTTCGCAGTCCAGACTGCAGAGAAGATCTGGGGATTTGTGGGAGGTCCCTGGTATTTGAGGGGCCAGGAGGAGCCAATTTAGATGTCTCTGCAGTCCAGCGCCATCTGGCGGAGTAATAGCCAAGTGTAAGTAATCTAATCTGGAGCAGGACGTACTGTATACTGAGAATAACACTATACTCTCCTCTTGTGCAGCACAACTCTATCGCCCAGAACAGAGAACAGCTGCACCACTGGTTCTCTTTGCAATGGAGGGTGTGGTGCCGAGTTGGGGTCAGAAGACCTAAAAGGGTATTTTATAGTTGACACGTGTCATGTTGTTGAGAAAATCTTCTCAATAGTGATACATAATGTATGGAATGTGTTGTAGCATAGCTCAGCAGAATATTTATTCCTAGGTGAATTGTGCTTAACAACATAGAATAGTAACAGACTTCCAGGCTGGTAAAAGAAATACCATGGAAACAGTCTTTCTATTCAAGACAAAAAAATCCCCACGTTCTCAGCGTCCTAATCATGCAGGAAATCTAAATATAGATATTTTGTAAATACCCTAAGAGAGCAGAACCAGATATAGATTATAAGAAAACAAAGAAATCATTTTCTTTATCCCAAATTTTTTTACAAAGAAAAAAAAACTACTTTAGACCATGGCCGGAACAAGTGTGGTGGAGGACCCTGAGAAAAAAGGAAGTGAGATCTTTGCTCACGGAACGCGTGGCTCAGGATGTTGGTAGGAGGTGGGGAGATCCTATTGGTTTGATATTTTGGATATTGATTTTATTTGCATTCATCAGTTGGCATGTTAATTCATATAGTGCTTTGATACTTCTGTTTCTGTCTTAGGACAGCCTTTGTGCTGTTGTGGTTTCTGACTTTGAAACCAGCTCTATGAGAGCTGGTTTATATTATTGGCACTATTGCACTTTAAATAGATATCCATTATATTATTCTTGAACATTTTTTCACTCTACCTTGCACCTTGCACTTTCTGCCACTTTTTGCACAAATAATTATTAAATTCATTTAGTATACAGATGTCATGCTTGCTGTATTATTATTATGATGAGGCATCAATTTTCTCCCCACCGCTTACACATCCTGTATGTTTGTATGTCCTGTGTGGTATTGTCTTATGTTTTTATATGTGTTTTAATATGTCCATTGTATAGGTTGTGGTTGTAAACATTTAATAAAGTCTGATATAAATTTTTGATTCTGAGTTGGAGTGCCTCCCCTGTTGTGTTTTTGTGGTGGAGGCCCCTGGGCACAAAATCTGGTGGCGAGCAGAACCAGATATAGATTATAAGAAAACAAAGGAATAGTTTTCTTTATCCCAATTTTTTTATTAAAAAAAAAACAAAGATACTACTTTAGACCATGGCAGGAACAAGCGTAGTTGAGGCCCCTGGGCACAAAATCTGGTGGAGACAGTATTTTTTTTTCTTTAAAATAATTGTCCAGCCAAGTAACTGATTGGTGATTGTCTGGCACCCGCCTACTTACTGGAAGCTGTACCTTAGTCTACAAGCTTAGCTGTTGAAATTTTAAGGCATTAGCTGGGGTCACAGTGTAGCGCTTTTCAGCATGCAAACTCTGGTAGGTCTCCCATAATTCAAGCAAAAAGGGATGCAATGTAGGGACACTAGATCAGTGATGCATAACAAAGAAAGGAGGGTTGAGATTGAGGGAGGCAGCCTTATAGACATAAGTGAAAACAGGAACTACCTGGCCTCCCATAAGGAAGAGGAGCCTGAATCCCTAAGCGACATCTTTGGGCAGAAGAGTGGCAATGGTCCAGGAACTATGAGTGGAATCTGTAGAGCTCACTGGAACAATTGAATCATCTGTAGATTTATTAATTCTCTCAAATCTGCTTCCTGTCAAGAATGGGCTTCTTGCATCTGTATTACATAGGGAACTAGTTAGAAGGTGCAATCATGCTGCGAGGAATAAACCCCCTGTATCTGACCATCCTCCCATCTTCTAAGTGACATAACATGGTACCCACAGATCGCATCAGCCTTCTGCAAAAAGACTAATTGGATCTAAGTTCATCTGTTGGGCGCACTGTGCAAGGAAGTAGTATACAAAATACCAGGTATGCGGTTGAGATAGCCTACGGATGTTTTGGCTTGAAAAGAATAGAACAACTGGGGAGAAACACACAGATATATTAAAGTGGACATTTTGACTATCCTGGATTTTGGTTCTTGCCCCCAGGGCACCCAATTCTAGATGCCCCACTGTGTGAAACCCGCCCGATCTGACTCGGCCTTCCCTGGTCCTATGACATACGAGCAGCTTCCCGTCCAATCAGCGTACTCAAATGCGCTGACGTAATCTCGGCTTGGCTCATCTAGGGAGCCGAGTCTAGCCGAGCTCCACTGAGTGCTCCTGCCCCGCATCCCTGCTATGCTCTAACAGGGCAGGACAGGAGAGTGCAGCAGAACTGCCTAGTTTGATGATTACTCCACTGTGGTGCATTCAAGTGTCTTCAGAAAAAGTTATGTTTTAACCCTTTAAACCTTAAACCGTACCTTCACCATGATTTACTGAAAAGCCCAAACCCTTAAAAAACTAGCATCCCTAGCATCTAAAGTTAATATATTTTAAGTTTTTAGTCACTTACCTATTATTCTTTCCCCCACTGGGCTGCAACTCTGTTCAGGACTTTAGGATATGGGCGCCGAGCAGAGCTGGGGTCAGGAAAAGGTCAGCAATCCCAGAATGCAGAGCAGCACAGTCAGAATGCACTTCCTGTTTGCAGGCTGCCTGATGTTCCATGAGCCGCCATTTTGGATGTTTAAAGGCTCATAATATGCAGTAGATGCAGGTAGGATGGTTTTTATTGTGAGCAATCTGCATATACAGGGTGTGGGAATCATATAAGATAGGCTCTTATTCAGGGTGAAAGTCCGCTTTAAGTGCCAGCCTACTTAATGTTTTTGTCACCCTCTGTTGCTAGACCATTGTTCACTATTTTGCGCTACAACTGAAATTTTTGAAGGAATTTCCAGGGATTTCCCAGGAAAGTTATATATTGTTATATATTGTTTTTTTATCAGTAGAGTCTGGGCTTTAACATGAAATGTCTTGTTTGTCATTTTTAAGTAAGTGTATTTTCAATATTTTTGGGTGAAATATGTGCAAAAAAACCTATTTGATATAATTTCTAGTGTTTTTTATGTAATAAAAAATGTAAGTTTTTCAATAAAATCTTATTGCATGTAAAAGCCCCATTTCTCCTGGTTACAACAATATATGTATTGGTAGACACCCTTTCCTGCCCAATAGACTCCCCCAAACTGAAACAGCGCTTTAGGAGATTTTCAGATAAAATACAACTGCTATGCGCACCGTGTCATTTTTCAAGAAAAACAA
The DNA here is from genome assembly GCA_027917425.1 of Gastrophryne carolinensis. NCBI lineage: Eukaryota > Metazoa > Chordata > Amphibia > Anura > Microhylidae > Gastrophryne > Gastrophryne carolinensis. The sequence goes on along the minus strand of CM051239.1, from coordinate 181,165,993 downwards.
CCATTTACACCCTTTACATTTAAAATACCCCCACAAACTATATATTCTCTAGAAGTACACACCGCAAGCTTTCTAGGTGTACCAGGTTTATTGATGTGGGCACAGTTTTCTGGAAGTAATGAATTCTTTGGTTACACAGGGTTTCCCTAAAAAATACAAAAACAGGATCAAAGCTACATTTAACTAAAAAAACAATATGCAAACAAAAAAAAAATAAGTTACATTTGAAAAAGCAAGATCCCCCAAACAAAATAATACTCAACATGCATAGGTACTGTCAAGGACATTGTTGTCAAATACCCCAAAGTAAAGCATGCACATAAGGGAAAATTTTACTTGAGAATTTCAGCTCTGAAGACAAAGTGCACACCTTGCAATTTTTCAACCAAAACAGCTCTTAAATTTGGAATACCCCCCACCAACCATATATGTCCTGAAAGTACACACATTAAAGTTTCTAGGCATACCCAGATTGTTGTAGTGGGCTCATCTTTCTGGAAGTAATCCCTCAAAGAATTCTTAGGTTGCACAGGGTTTCAAGAAAATCTGAAAGAGCAAGATTCGCCAAGCAGAACAATACCCAACATGCATAGGTACGTTTAACCCTTTTAACTGCCAGCCTACCTGAGGTTTTGTCACCCTCTGTTGACAGGTCATTTTCCTCATTTTGCACCATGTTTAACCTTGATTTTTGCAGGAATTCCCAGGAAAATTACATAAATTACATTTTTTTTTTGCGGCAGAGTTTAGGCTTTAACAAGAAAAACAAAAAATATATAAAAAAAAAACATTTATTTTAGTAAAGAAAACCATATTGCATGTGAAAGCCCCATTTCTCCTGATTACAACGGTACCACATATGTATTGGTAGCCCAATGTCCAGGAGACCCCCCAAACTGAAAATAGCACTTTATAACAGTGCTAACTACAGTATAACTACTATCTACACTATAAAAGGTTAAATAGAAAAAAATGGCGTGGGGTCCCCCTCGCCGTGCGGAGAGGTGTTCTTTTGGAGCATTTTAAGGGTTATAATGGTTAAAACCCTTTTTTGTTTAAAGATAAGAGGCACTGACATTCCCCTAATTTTTTGGGGAGAAAAAGATGTGTCTTATAGGGCGTAAAATACGGTAAGTATTTTGGCTATCCCAGGGGGTTTCACACAGTGAGATATACCAAATCAGGAGTTCTTTGACTTTAGGGCTGTCCCAAGCTGGATTTGATTTGCTTTAATCAGTGGGGTTAATGGTGTGTGTGTAATGGGGATATTCCAGTGTTTAGGGGCTAATGGAGGGCAAAAGTGTGTGTGTGTAGGTGGGGGTTAACTGTATGTGGGGTTAAAACAGACCAAAACCTGGGTCTTGCCACCCCTTTACTAGGACATCCTGGTTGGGGATGCCCCGTGTGTGAAACCCAGGGAATGCATAGAAGAACAACTCCCCTGGTGTATGCCTAGGCTTCCAGCAATTCAAATTCAGTATATATTGTGCAACCCAGCAATCTATTCTGGATGAATGGAAGGCTTGGACCCCCCCCCCCCCCCACATACACTGACTGCTCACATTCTGCTGTGCCGGCCATTAAACCAGGGGGATGCTACCACAGGATGTGCATGCTTTGTGGGATCAGTAAAAATGTTATATGGCGAATGTACGGGGTTTCAAAGAGTGGGGTATCCTGAATCAGAATGCCTTGGGGAAAGGGGTCTTTTAAATTATAGGATACTGGACGAAACTGGTTATGGACTGGTTTAACAATGTTAGTTAATAGTGTGTGTGTGGGGGGGGGGGTAATGGCGTAATGGGGGTAATTGGTGTAATGGGTTGATGGGGCGTTGATCACAGTGGAGTATTGTGGATGCTCTTTCAGGCCCATTTCTTACCTGCTCCTTGCTCCTTTGACAAAATGGAACCATGATTGGCTGCTAGCCGCCACATTGATCACCAGTGTCCTATCATGGAGCCCCATTTTATATTTTTAAATAAAATTGGCTGTAAATGATGAATGTGGGCAGGTAAAAAAGTATACCTGGCCTCCTGGACACAGACCCCTGCCTGGTGCTAAGCTGATTTGGCTCTTTAAGCAAAACAAAACCCAGCTGGTTGACCATGTAATCTAAAAGATTCCAGACTGCTGCCTTTCCCCAGGGCATCCAGAATAGGGATCCCCCATTGTGTGAAAACCCCCATAGCCCCGGTACACACTCAACTTTATCTGGTCCAATGGCGCCTGAGCGGGCTCTCGTCCAATCAGAGCCACCCACTAAACTGCAAGGCGGCTCTGGTGGGGATGGAGAGTGAGAATGGCCGCATCCCCACATCCTCGGGCTGTGTACGCGCTCCTGTCCGAACCAGATTCAGATGCGCTGGGGCGCAAGTGCAGAGCAGCTAGGGATGTGGCCACTCCTGCTCCCCATTAACACAAATCAGAGCTGGTCACCAAATTCCGTCATTTCAGCAGGCAGTTCTGTTTAGATGAGAGCCTGCACAGGCTTGTGGACCAAGAGGAGGCAAGTCTGCAGACGCCGATCTGGGGGTTTTCACACAGCGCGGTATCCCAAATCAAGACTTGCTGCCAGTCTTACTGCAACTTTGAGTTGGAATATAACCGCGCTAGTTATTTTTATTAAAAAAAGATTTCAATGGGTTACTAGTTGCTCAATGTGTGTTAATCCTTTTACCCCTATGGATCCTACAATCACTCATCTAAAAACAAAGAGCACTCAATGGCATAACATCACAATTTAGGTCAGCTTATACTGCTTAAATATATTCACAAATATAAATATCCTCTAAAGTTAAATAGTTTAGTGTCCTTTTATCATAGGGATGCTTGCGCTCTTGGACTTGATTTTTTATTTTTTTTAATTAAACGTTTTTATTGAAGGAAGCAAAAATTACAGTGCTTGGCAACACAGTGCCACATAAGTACACACATAGCAGTCAACATATAAACGGAGTCGCACAATGTCAATTTTCAAGAGTCAAGGAACACATGAATAAAGTACAGGGTCACAACAAGCCCCACTCCCTATATTTTAGGCTGCAATCCCATTTAATAATTTACTTTAGCTTCTGCAACCCATGCCTCCAACTTTCTTTCAAAGGGTAAAGCAACAAAGAATAATCAAACTATTCGGGAATAAGTAACAAGAGGGGAAAGGGGAGGGGGGGGAGACTAGACAGACACATTTGAGGAAGAAGCAGGAGGGAAAGGACAGTATGGGGTAGGAAAAGAAAGCAGCGAAGGGGCCATCCCACTAGCAGCCTGCCCGGGCCATATTACGTATATCAAAGAAATCTGAGGAGAAAGTGAAACGGTCCCATTCCTGCCAGGTCCTCCTATGTTTTTCCAAAGTCCCCCTTAGCGAGGCAGTAAGTTCCTTCATCCTATATATATCCTGAACAGCGGCCAGCCGCTGTGCTGTTGTGGGGGGTTCAGCGGACTTCCATTTAGCCGGAATGCATGTTCTGGCAGCGCTCAGAAGTGGGACGAGGAGGGACCTGCGCCTAGATCTCATGGAGGCCGGAGCCAGGTTAAAGTGGAACAACACCCAGGATTTTGACTATCCTGGGTTTTGGTCCACTTCGGTGGGGCACCCCCAAAAAACTCACCTCTCCCCGCTCCCACGTGAACGCCGCAGCCAATCCCCGCCAACGTCTAGGCGGGGGACAGGAACGTACAAGCCTCTTCCGCCGCCGCCGCCTCCCGCGCGTCACTCTCGCCGAGGCGGCGGCGGTGGAAGCGGCGGCGGATCAGGTAAGATCTTTTTGGGGTTTCTGGGGGGTTTCACCCCGCGGGACATCCCGATCTCGGATGTCCCGCGGGGTGGGAGGTGATCGGCCCGGGAATCTTATAGATTTCCGGGCCGATCACCCCTGGGTGTTGGTCCACTTTAAGCAGGTAGCATGCAGGGTCTCCACCAAGGTCAAAGTCCGTCAGTTTCCTAACAACCTCCCTCCCCCCCCCTCCAGAAACCAGCCAACTTCTCACACTCCCAGAAGACATGTGTCATAGTCCCCCTACCACGCAGACACCTCCAACAGAGGAGGGAAGAGGAAGGGAACATGTTTGCCAATAACGCTGGGACTCGGTACCAGCGAGAAAGAATTTGGAATGTAATCTCCTGATATTTCCAGGAGATAGAGCTCTTATGCGCCAACTGAATCATGGCAAGCCTTTGCTCATCCGTAAAGGTTCTGCGCAATTCCCTCTCCCATCCCCTCACATAGGGGGGAACAAAGTCATCCGGAGGCTCTACCAGTAACGAATATGAGTTTGACAGAGCTCCTCTAAAATGGCCGGATCCCAAACAGGTCTGTTCAAATTGTGTTGGCCGCCTGGATGTGTCAGCCGTGCACTCGACCGACCGCTGATAGTGCAGAAGCTGAAGGGTCTGTAACTGCGTGATGGGTCTGAGGGCAAGGTCGTCAACCAGGGTCTCCGGCCTCCTCCATTCGCCGCCAGCCTGCATGTGAAGTCTCCTGAAACAATTCTGTTGGATCCAAGGTTTAAAGGGACCACCAGTTATCTCCACCGGGAAATCAGGTTGGCCCAAGACAGGCACCATGGGGGACGGCCCGGGGGAGAGACCCGGCCTAGGAAAAAATCTATTCACCGCTCTCCTGGACGGGCCAATTGTAGGGTGTTTGTTCAGCTGTGGAAGTCTATTCAGTGGGACCCATGGTAAACCCATAAGAGGGCAAGGAGAGGCATCTTGTTCCATCTGGACCCACTGTTTCAGAACGGAGTGTCGGCACCAGTCAATAACCCGGCTCAGATGAGCCGCTGCATGATAGCACCTCCAGTCCGGCAGGCCAAATCCCCCCCTAGATTTAGAGACTGTCAGAAGGGAAGCCGCCATACGATGAGAGCGACCAGCCCAGACAAACCTAGTGCACATTACTGGAAGCTGCTTAAAGAAGGTAGAGGGGATGTCTATTGGGAGGGTCTGAAGTAAATACAGCACCCTGAGAAGGATGTTCATCTTGACGACACTAACCCTTCCGAACCAAGAAAAGACTCCCCTGTTCCATTTCAGGAGGTCTTCCTCCAACCTTTTTAACAAAGGAGGGAAATTTAATGCAAACGTTTCTTGCAGTTTGGAAGGGATTTGTGTACCCAAATACGTAACAGCCTCCCGCTCCCCGTGATGCGACGCAATCTCTCAGCAGGGACATTAATGTTCAAAGCGGAGGACTTCTGGTAATTGATCTTATAATTGGAGACCTCCTGGAAACTCCTAAGCTCTGCAAGAAGGTTTGGCAAGGTGATCTCTGGTTTCGAGACAAAGAACATCAAGTCGTCGGCATAAGCCGCTACCTTGTGCTCGGTCCCGCCCACCCTCACACCCGCAACATCCACATTTTGTCTAACCAACCGAAGGAATGGCTCCAGTGAGAGGATAAAAATAAGCGGGGAAAGTGGGCAGTCCTGCCGCGTCCCGTTAAATAAATGGAAGGCCTGGGAGGGCAAGCCATTCACCACCACGGATGCCGAGGGGCAAGTGTATGAAGCCAGGACCCGGCAAAGCATCTTGTCGCCCAGCCCAATGTGCCTGAGGGTCTCCTCTGAAAAAGCCCAGCTCACCCTATCAAAAGCCTTCTCAGAATCCGTTGAGAGAAGCAGTGCGGCCTCCCCCATCTGTCGCGCGTGATGGATCACCCCCATAACTCTTATCTCTTATAACTCAATATATCTTGAGGTCGCAATTTAACAGGGATATGGGCCTGTAACTGCCACACTGTGCTGGGTGATTACCCGGTTTAGGGATAACCGCAATGCTAGCACGAAGAGTGTCCTGAGGGGGGGGGGGGAGGCCATCGCTCAAAGAACCGAAGGATGAAATAAAGTGGGGGCCCAAAGTACCCGCCAATTCCTTATAATATTCCAGGCTAAAGCCATCAGGGCCAGGAGCCCTTCCAGGTTTCATGTTCCCGATGGCCTTTAAATACTCCCCCATGTCAATCTCCTACTCGAGAGCCTCCACCACACTCCGCCTGAGCTGGGGAAGGCCCGATTTCTGAATATAGGCCCTGATTTTTTGCTGATGAGCCTGAGAGTTATTTTGCGGCAGATTGTACAGGCCGTCATAACAGTCCCTAAAGGTCTTAGCTATATCCCCTATTTTATAGTGCCTATTACCGCCTGTGTCAAGTATGCTGGGGATGAAGTTTCTGGCCCGCTGCCCCCGCAGGGCTCTAGCGAGGGCCCTGCCGCTTTTATTGCTGAATTCATAGAAATACCTACGGCACCTAGCAATCTGGCCCCTCACCTTCACAAAGCTCACATCCCGGAGGGCCTCCCGTAGTTTAGCCAATTTTGCGCCCAATGCGGGGTCTAAAGATTGTTTATGCCGAGTCTCCAGACTCCGAATTTCCTGCAACAGGTGAGCTGTTTGTTTCTCCCTCTCCTTTTTAAGGTAAGCGCCCCGTCTAATCAAAAGGCCCAGGATCACGCACTTGTGAGCCTCCCATTGGGACATCCGAGAAACATCAGGGGTGTTGTTTACTGAAAAGAATTCGGTGATTGCCGATCGAATTTCTGCCTTAAACTCAGGGTCCTGAAGGAGGGAGCCGTTGAGCCTCCAGTGTCCCGATGGGGGGGGGGGGGAATCCGGGATCGACAGAGAGATGGAGATGGGAGCGTGGTCAGAAACGGAAATTGAGCCTATAGAAGGCCGCGATATGAGATGCACGTATCTATGGGGGACCAAAAAACAGTCAATACGCGAATAAGTATTATGAGGGGGGGAGAAGTAAGTATAGTCCCCTTGAACTTGATTTTACAGTGCGATAATTTCAAAATATCCACCACGTGTGTATGACATCATTTTGCTAGTTGCACCTTGTGCCCACCACCTTCTTCAAATTGCTCTTACCAGATAACGGTATACTTTAAAGTGGACCAACACCCAGGATTTTCACTATCCTGAGTGTTGGTCCACTTCCGCGGGGGACCCCGATCGGGATGCCCCGCTGTGTGAAACCCCCCAGAAAGCCCCTAAAATCTTACCTTATCGACGACGGACAAGCGCCGGATAAGCCGCCGCCGCCTCCCACGCGTCCCTCTAGCAGGGCGTGCACCCACGCCGGCCGTTTGTGAATGGCCGGCTTATATATACTTATAAGTGTGACTATCTAGTGTGTTTCGTGATAGTCTACTTTACCTGTGGAGTGCATATAAACCGTGGTCATTGAGTGGTGGACTGTATTTTATAGGTAATTGTAGGTGTGCAATAATTAAGGGTGTGGAAACATAAATGATGATGCGCGCTGTGTGTGGAAATGATCCCAATGGGAGTGGTGCAAGAAACTAGCCCCTATGGGCTAATAAATCATTGTGAACCGTGATGTTTATCATGATGTGTCTACAAAGCAATTTAGGTCAAATTCAACATTTAACCCTTGTGGTGTAAAAGAATTTAAAGTGTATATCCAAAAACTTTCCCTACGTGATAGGTCCCTTTTTAGGTGGGAACCCCTCCAGTGTCTTTCTATTCGTTCTATTCCCATAAATGTTACCTGACCTGGGTCCTGGGAATGTTACTGTTTAAAATGCGTAGAAAGACGCGAAAAGCGTTTCCATTCCTTTTCTTATATTACATAAGTGTTCACGTATGCGTGTCTTGAGTGGTCTTATGGTCCTACCTACATATTGCAGACCGAATGGGCACCATATGAGGTAGACCACTCCCGCCGTGTTACAGGATATGGTTTTCGTTATTTTAAATTCTTTTGTGCGGTTAGGATCTGAAAATGTTCTCTTAGGTTTTTCTATGGGAATGCAGGTTTTGCAACCCATACAGGTTCCACATCTAGAGGATTGTCAATTATAAACAAACAATAGACAAGCTGACTGAGCAGCACTAGCCTAATATGCACTAATCTAAAATGTAACCAAAGTAAGCGTGTGCCTACTCAACCCGGGATCACACTATGAAAATTTGACAAGCAAGAAAAGGGGGGACCCACCCTCCCCCAAATAAGGATACCGGGTAACTATTGAGTGGCACTACTCATAAGTATGCAAAAAATATAAAGAATTTATTATCATCAAAAATTACAAAAGACATAACACACTACACTAATACATGTACACAAGAGACATAACATTACAATCTAAAAACACCAGGGGGCACCAGAGGTCTGCCAGTTACATAAAACCACCCTAAAGTCCCACCTAAACCACAGACATAGCCTGTATCAAATATGTGCAAATCAGCAAAAACATTGTGCAATTGTGCTAAGTGCAAACACTTACATTGAAGCAAAATCACTCTAAATACAACAGGAGGACTCGCCAGGGTGTACAGAAAGAGTCAACAAATATCAAACAATAAAGCAAAGTGTAAAAAATGACTGTGCATATAGACAGACCAACCGGGGTACCCCTGCAGGGATAACAAACCAACGCGTGTCGTAGTGACCCTACACTACTTCATCAGGGCAAGAATGAGGGGAGCCCCACACCCAATCCCTTAAAAACACACCGATGCCACCCGCACGTGCCGGTATTTCCTTGGAATGACTACCCACATCTCTCGCTCCCAACAGGACTTCATCATTACACTTCTGGAATTTGTGTTGTCACACAATTTTTTCACCTTTGACGGAGCATTTTTCCGACAGATCTGTGGAGTGGCGATGGGGGCACGTTGTGCCCCTTCCATTGCCAATTTATTCTTGGGTTGGTGGGAGCGAGAGGTGGTTTTTCAGGATGAGTCCATGGATTATTGCCGGCACGTGCTGGGTTGGTATCGTTATATTGATGACGTGTTATTGCTGTGGCGGGGGACCGAGGGTGAGCTGGATGAGTTCATCGATGTTCTCAATAGGAATACACATAATATCTTCTTGACCACACATAAGTCAAAAACATGTGTAACGTTCCTGGATCTGCAGATCATGTTGAAGGAGGATGGGAAGATTGAAACTGACTTGTTCCGCAAGGCTACCTCAACCAATGCACTCCTCCACTATGATAGTTTTCATACCCCGGCCCTGAAGAACGGCATACCGGTTGGCCAGTTCCTGCGGGTACGCAGGAACTGTTCTGAGGAGACTTATTTTCAACATCAAGCAGGTGAGTTGGGTGCCTGGTTCGAGAAGAGGGGCTACCCGAAACAAGTAATTAGACGGGCATGGGAACGGGCAGAGGCTACTTCCAGAGACACTCTTTTGATCCCGAGGAAGAAGAAACAGGGTAAGTCTGAAATCAGGTTTTGCACCAAATACAACCGGGACTGGAGTAGACTTAGACGTATTTTAGAAACTCACTGGAACATTCTTGAATCGGATCCAGACTTGGCTAGATGGACATCAGGTGGTCCCAGACTGGTGGCACAACGCGCACCTAACCTGAGAGACATCCTTTGCCCTAGCCACTTTAAGCAGTCTTCGAACTGGCTTGTGGAGCATGGCATCACAGGGAATTTTCCCTGTGGTGACTGTTCCGTTTGCCAGTACATGGTTAAGGATAAGAGGGTACATAATGTTACCACAGGTAAAACTTTTAAGATCAAACAGTTCATCAATTGTCGTAGCACAGGGGTGATTTATGCCCTCTGGTGCCCCTGCCCTAAGGTGTATGTCGGGGAGACCAGAAACAGTTTGAAGGCTAGGCTGCAGGCCCACATTTCAAGTATACGCCTGTCAGCAAAACATGTGGAACAAGGCAAAGTTATCACCCCCGTAGCCAGACACTTCCTGCAGGCCCATAACTCGGATTACACACTATTGAAGGTTATGGGTATAGAGAGGGTTACGCTGGGCCCCAGGGGAGGAGATCTTAAACGCAAACTGCTCCAACATGAACTGAGATGGATTCATCTACTCAATGCTCAACATCCTGTGGGTCTCAATGAAGATGTATCCTTCATGCCGTTCTTGGGGTCATAACATGGTTGACCCGGGTTGTGGGCGCATGGCACTCACCTTGGTGGAGTGGGTTGGTCACTTGGGTGTGGGGTTGGATTGGTTTTGGATGTTCATGGGTTTGTGTGAGTTGGGTATTGGTTGCACATAGTTTGCACACGGGGCAATTTGTCCCTCATACTTATATTTTTCTGGGCACATGTCCACTCGGATGGATGTGTGTCGCTCTGGTTTTTCACTTTTGTGAATTTAGTTTTGTTTGGATGCATTCACTTTGTAATATTATTATTGTTTTTAATATTCAATCACGATTATTATTTTTTATAGATTGGATAATGGCACTGGATACACTTGCAGGTGGATGTGCAGTACGCCGCAGCGTGAGTTGGTGAGATCCAAGAATGTTGCCCCAAGACGACCCTGAGTGGTGCATGTGGATTTGGATCCTTTTCTCAGGACGATAGGTGGAGCGCTTTGGTCGCTGCCTTGGCTCACTCGTGCTGTTCCAGGATTGCAGTGTTCCCCTGGCGCCTGTGGTCGTGGCCATGCCACCCTGTTTACCCTTTTCTGGGCCTTGCGGATGGAGGGAGACCTGATGACCTCAGATTCCAACTGCTGGAAGGTCAACCTGAATTGAATCCCTCTGAATAGGACTGTTTGATCTTTGCCGGTCTTTGTATACGGGCCTTTATTCGAGGAAGCATTGGCGGACCTTATTTATGGAGAAAGTTATATCAAGGCTCTCTACTCTGGTGTGCCTCCTGTACCAGTGTGTATCGAACACTTCGCGGGCTGAGGGCAAAGAGTCTCAGCCCTAAGCATCTGAAATGAATTCCCTCTAATATTGTCTATTTATTTGTATTTAGATGGAAGGCTCTGGTGCCCTGTTATTTTCTCCCCCCCCCCTGAATAAATTTGTATGTGATGTTGGACCTGGTAGAATATGCTGACTTATTATTTTTTCCATATGTTATGCTTGTATATTGTTTTATAATGAAGATCTAAATAGTGTGTTTATCTGTTTATATGTTGTTTGTGATTTTTGAAACATTGTCTGTGGATAACAATGAGGGGTGGCCCCATTTCCCTCCCTTTTCTTACTGGCCAAGGCACTGATTGCTATTTTCCACATTATACTCAGTACACTATGTCACTCGCGCTCTTATATATTTTAATTACCCAGGTATGGGTCTAGCGCGGTGTCCCTAGATACTGTTATCCTTGCCTTTCCCTTTACCCTGTACCCCCCTCCCACTGCGTTGCCTTGGTTATCCTCTTACCAGCACTATGGCTGTGTGACACTAGAATGTTAGCTGCAGCGGACGGCCCGAGCGCCGGTGACGTCACTGATATGGGGACTGTGACTGAACGTGCGCTTCGGCCTCCCGCTGTATAAAATTTTTTCACTCAAATCAACCGTACTGCCTTGCGGTTTTGTGCGTCAACGCGGGGAAAGGGTGGGCACCTCAATGTCCTCCTGTTTTGGCCAGTATTTTGATGCTATATTATCTCCTATGTTACCTGGCAACGGTGGGCGGGACTGGCATCGTGCACTTCCGGCCGGAGTGCACCTGCGCGAGCCCCGGCCCGCTTCTAGCACACACTGCCAGCTTATTATTGCACAGCTGATTGAGATGTATACTGGCCATGCGGGATGACGTGGAGGCGGGGGATGGGAGGTAAGGCTTTGAGGATAGTGGATGCACATTGGTGCGCTCCACCTTGGGGTGGGCTGGTCAGTCTGTATTTAAGGGATTGGGTGTGGGGCTCCCCTCATTCTTGCCCTGATGAAGTAGTGTAGGGTCACTACGACACGCGTTGGCTCGTTATCCCTGCAGGGGTACCCCGGTTAGTCTGTCTATATGCACAGTCATTTTTTACACTTTGCTTTATTGTTTTATATTTGTTGACTCTTTCTGTACACCCTGGCGAGTCCTCCTGTTGTATTTAGAGTGATTTTGCTTCAATGTAAGTGTTTGCACTTAGCACAATTGCACAATGATTTTGCTGATTTGCACATATTTGATACAGGCTATGTCTGTGGTTTAGGTGGGACTTTAGGGTGGTTTTATGTAACTGGCAGACCTCTGGTGCCCCCTGGTGTTTTTAGATTGTAATGTTATGTCTCTTGTGTACATGTATTAGTGTAGTGTGTTATGTCTTTTGTAATTTTTGATGATAATAAATTTTTTTCTTTATATTTTTTGCATACTTATGAGTAGTGCCACTCAATAGTTACCCGGTATCCTTATTTGGGGGAGGGTGGGTCCCCCCTTTTCTTGCTTGTCAGATTGTCAATTATAGTCACTGGTTTCGGGGGGTCTAGGTAACTTTTAGTAAGTCTATCTCTGAGATTCGGAGCTTTTCGAAATATTATTTTTGGGTGGTCAGGTAATGCTGGTCCCAAGGTGGGATCTCCCTTCAATATGTGCCAGTGTTTATTAATAGGTTTTTTTCACTTCCTTATTTTGGGAACTGTATCCTGTTATAAAAGGGAGTTCTGACTGCAGTCTAATTAGTGTGTTTTAGTGGTTCTTAATAAGGAATACCTTTCCCGCTTTCTTACTTCTCCCCTTTGGGTCTCAATTTCTTCTTTTCTATACCCTTTGTCTATAAATCTTTGAGAGAGTACATTTGATTGGATGTCATAATCGTTTATTAAGGTACAGTTGCATCTAAGACGCATAAATTGGCCTTTAGGTATGGCCTTTAGCCATGTCGGATGGTGACAGCTCAAAAACGGAACATATCCGTTGCGATCTGTACTTTTGAAATAAGTCGATGTCACTAGAATTGGGCCTTCTTTTTTGATGGTTAGGTCTAAAAAATTAATTGTTTTATCGCTACTTTCAACTGTAAAAGTCAAGTTCAGCGTGTTGGTGTTCACCACTTGGAAGAATTGGTCTAGTTGTTGTTGAGTGCACCCCCCAAATGCATATTACGTCATCTATATAACGCCTCCAGCAAAGTAGGTGTGGCCTATGTATGCCATATATAAACTGTTCCTCCCACCACCCGACATAGAGATTTGCCATACTGGGGGCAAATTTCGCCCCCATGGCTATGCCCGTCTTTTGTAAATAGAACTGACTATTATACCAAAAGTAGTTGTGTTGTAAGGCGAAGTCAAGGCATTCTATGAGAAAATTTACTTGTTGAGGTGGTAAGGAGGACTTAGATGTTAAAAAATGCCTAACGACCGCCACCCCTTTGCTATGGGGAATGACTGTATATAGCGATGAGACATCAGCGGTGGCCAATATAATAGGTTCCTCTAGTTGTTGTTTCTCACAAAGTTCCAGGACTTGAGTCGAGTCATTAAGGTAGGCAGGAAGCTGGACTACTATGCCTTGCAGGTATCGGTCCACGTATTCCCCTAATCTACAGGTCACCGAGCCTATCCCACTTACTATGGGTCGTCCTGGAGGTTTCTGTAGGCTCTTGTGCAACCCCCATGTCATTCCACTGTTGTAGCCTCCTCTAATGGTTCTTCCACTCTCTCCACCTCTTCCAATTGTTTGAGGGGAACCTAAGTTCAAATAGTGCCTAGAGCAGCATGGACCCTAAATACGGCTCTGACTACATATACTTCCCTTTTAGTATAGTTGCACTTTAATATTAGTCAGTACGTAGTTGCTATTATTTAGGGTAATTCTGATTAAAGGAGCTATATCGCGAAATTGTGTAATATTTAAAATCCTTTTAAACACATTAGCTAATGAGAGGAGGAGTCACTTAAACACCCAAAATGAATAAAACTCACACCAGGCTTGTAGTTTTCTTCACCTGGTAGGGGTGAAAGGTTTGAGTGTATCAGGGGTGACAGAACCTGTCACCCATGATTTTCTCTCCCTTCCATTAAATGAAGTAAACAGGCCTGGTTGGATATTTCTTAATGCCAATTGTATAAATTACCTCTCCTCCCGCCATCCAGCATATTTAAACACATTTTTATAATTGGGCCATTTTTTCACGATAGCCATCCTTTGGCCACATGTCCAGCTTTTCTAGTAAGATTTTTTTACATCTATTTAGTTGAATTTTACAGCAAAAGCCATGATTTGAAAAAAAAAAAACAAATCAAAGGGACCTCATTGTTGTGTCATACCAATTGAATAGTGATTGCAAAGGTGCTTTGATAGACTCGAATCGAGGAGTGACTGCGATTCAATTCTCCAAAATTGGCACCTTAATCCAATAGGCTTTGATTGCGGGGCGACAACAATGTCCTCATGTAATCTATTATGCAGTTGCGCAGTGATTTTGGACCTCTGTGATTGCACTGTATTCCTGGTATATTAAGCTAGATCCAGGATCCCACATATTTGGCCCTTGCTCGGCATCCCCACGGTGGGCGCTCATTGCACCTAGCGATTACCCGCAGGGCAGAGGAAGTGGGGATGCCCCAAGGTACATGGCTAAGCCCTGTGCGGTCCCACCAACAGACATTTAAGCAGGGATGCCGCTGGAGGCCCATGCATTCACGAGGGAGCTTACAACTATAACAGGGGATTGCATAGTATAATTTAGGTCACAGATGCTTAACCTGTGACCCGGGGGCCACATGTGGCCCTCAGAGCCATATGATGTGGCCCTTGACCTTCTGAGTAGAAACTTGGGAAGGGTAAACAGAACTGAAATGTAATGGTAGTTAAATAGGGTTACAGTAAGGATGGGCGATTGCACAGAGATGGATACAGGAGGGGCACGTTGAGGTGACAGCGGTGTCTTGGAGAAACAAGGTCACATTGATTGTGCAAAAACTAAATGTAATTTAGTAAAATTGTTTTGCTATAATAATTATATATGTTTAGCATGGTGGGAGCTTAGACGGTTACGATGTGGGACTGATGGGGGAGGTCTATAATTAAGGACCCATATATATGGTAAAGAGGTAAGCCAATCAGTCTGTGTATTGCTAGCATGTAGGGATTGTTACATATAAATGTAGGGGTGTAATGGAAGGACATACGATTGGAGTTTGTGAAGACAGTGGATATCCTGATTGTTGTAGAAAAACCTCCTAATGCTATTCCCCACGAGCAGGTTCCATGGCCCATGCTTATCAACAGAGAAGGACTGGGGTTAAAAAATGGCCCGAAACTTTACTCGGCACACCAGCCCTGCTGTACTGTTCTTGGCCCAGTATGGTATCTTAACCCTACCTGGTTTTCCTCCCCTGCTAGCCCCCCCCCCCAAAAAAAGACACTCAGCTGACTCCTCGATCAATCCAGTCGGGTCTCCTCTTCACCCGGGGGGCCTCCGTTCCACCCGGGCTCTTCCAGCTTCAGGAGAGGACCCGGAATAGCCTCCCCCCCCCCCCACTTCAGCCACCGTGGCATTTACTGTAAAAAAATTGACATTAGCTTACTTTTGTGTGTGATCCCTCCCATTGGGTCTTCTCTTCACCGGGGGGTCACTGACCCCCCCTTGGGCTCTTCCGCAGTGGGGAGATGGCCCGCAAGAGGCCTCCTCCCCTACCATCGCCGGTAGGTGGGAAATGTCATCCCGCTCCTGGAGCTGAGCTACTGAGCTATCAGATGCTGAGGGTGATCACTAAAGGGAGGATCACCCCTGGCAGCTGTGTGTGTCTTTTTTACATTTAACCCTTTGTGAACTGGTAAGGGATCCATGAGACCCCTATACCAGTTCACAGGGCTTAGGGGGCTGTCAGGTCCCCTGCTGCTAGCGGGTGACTGGCCATTAACCCCCAGCCCACCCAATACCTGCCTCCCCAAGACCCGGGGGGGGGAAGGACCCCATTGTTATTTAGGCTGTGCGGGTTTGTAGCCTGCAGGGCAGGGGGTCACCAAGGCTGGTCTCTGCACCCTGTATTACAAGCCCCCATAGCAGGTCCCCAGACTGGTTATGCTGGATAGGGGGGACCTCACATCATATTTTTTTAAAGGGTTTTTAACCCTTTATAAGCAGTGAGCGGCATCCCTCATTACAGCCGGCAAGTAGCATCACTCATTACAGCCAGTGAGCGGCAACCCTCATTATCAGCAGTGTGTGGCATCTCAAATTGGAGGCAATGCGCAACACCTCCCATCTCCCAGACAGTGAGGGGCATCCCACAAAGGCAGTGTGCAGCATCTCCTATTACAGGCAGTGTGCAGCATCCCCCATTACAGGCAGTTTGCAGCATCCCACCTTACAGCCAGTAAGTAGCATCCCTCATTACAGCCAGTAAGCGACATCCCTCATTACCAGCAGTGTGCAGCATCCCACATAAGAGGCAGTATGCAACATCTCCCATGACGCATACTGGGCATCTCTCATTACAGCCAGCGAGCGACATCTCTCCATTCCAGGCAGTGACTGGCATCCCTCCATTACAGGCAGTGGGGAGCATCCCAGTGAGCGGCATCCAACCCCGCCCCCCCAGTGCTGGAGAATAATAAGGCCGCAAGCAAGCAGGGTAACCGATTCATGCCTGCCCACAACTGCTGCTGCGCACACACATGCTTACAGCGATTCATGGTTGCCGCGTCGCTGGTTCCCGGTTCCAATGAAAGCAATGGATGCCGCCCATAGATACAGGCACCAACACCCACAAGCCGCCTGGAACTAGCAGGAGCAAATGTCTGTGAGTGTGTTTGTATGTGTGTGAGCAGTGGCGTAGGCAAAAGCAGCAGAGACAGCCGGCCGGCAGGCATAAATCAGTTACCCCGCCCGCTGTCTTGTACAGCGCTCAGGGACACTCACCAGCCACCACCCGGCCTCCTGCAACTGTCACTCACCGGCCGCAGGCCTTCCCTGTT
Source organism: Gastrophryne carolinensis (assembly GCA_027917425.1). Lineage (NCBI taxonomy): Eukaryota > Metazoa > Chordata > Amphibia > Anura > Microhylidae > Gastrophryne > Gastrophryne carolinensis. The sequence continues at coordinate 181,149,354 of CM051239.1, read as the reverse complement.
GCTGTCCTACCGGGATTTCCCCCCGTATTTCCTGATGCCAGTCTGCCACCTGCATGTCAAGAGGTTGAGCACCCCTAGATTAGGTCCTATTTGAGATGCAGAAAAAACTAGTCAAACAGGCTTGCCTGTTCTGATGTATATGAAAATAGAATACATCTGTCAACAAATATGGCCATCTGAAAATATAGCTTACATATACACCTGCTGTTATTTCTGGGTTTTTTTTTTGTTTGCAAATAAAATTTACTGAATTGAACTGATAAAGAGATTTAAAATGTTCCAAAAACGGGATTTCGACTTCCCGACTACATTTTGACTACACCCCAATCTGTGTGAACCCCCCAGGTCGCCCAGTAAGACACAACTTTCCAAAGTTAGACACTTAGAATATATAAGGTGTTTACCTATAACCAGAGATTATTTGGAATAGGGGGGCATGTCTGAACAGGCACTTTGACCTAATGTAGTGTGTGTATGCAGTCTTTCAAAAGCCCTCAAAATGTATATGGATCCCCTGAACCATAGAATAATTTCCTTCACTACATGTGAATCACGGCTTCTCGGTCCAACAGCTCACATGCAATTTGCTTCTCCAGCCGTGCATATTAATGTGAGGCTGGAAAAGCTTAGTGGAATCCCAGTCTAAAGAGACTGCGACTGATGCTGTCGCTGGCCGCACATGCACCTTGGGCTTGTGGGATAGGTAAAAATCCTGCGCAAACTCGGGATGCCCCGGGGAGAAACAATCAGCCGACCCCATGGCTGGTTTTGGTCCACTTTAATGTTGTAGGTGTTAGTAACTAAAGTTAGCAACTTCGGATCCAGGCCGAAGCTAGATTTGACCTGGATCTTGTCATTTCGACAGTTCACCCTATCCTGGATGACAAGATCAAGGTCAAGTCATTCTGCATGTCATCTGCCAGTGCTGGCAGGTGGCATTCCGGCCATCACATCATGTGAACCAGTATAGAAGACCCTTGGACCCCTTGCCAGTTCACAAACTATAACACATAAAAAAATAAATAAATAACTTTGCGTTCCTCTATCCTGTCCACTATTGGAAAAATGCCCTAACCAGGTTGGGGACTCCCTCCTGGTCAGGCAGATGCTGGTGTTATGATGACGGGGAGTGGCTTTGCAACCACCCCCCTGGCATCTGAAGTGAAGGGGGACAAAAGTCCCCCCTCCTCCTACGTTGATGTACCGTCAAGGTAATGCTGGGCTGCCAGGGAAGAAGCCTTTTATATCATAGAGGTAGAGACTCTGAGGAATCTTCCCCATGTCACTAATGGCACGACCAGAGGGGAGGGACATGGAGGGAGATTCTCCCCGTCTATATTCCTCCCCTTCAGTGATGTCCTGGAAGTAGGTGCATATGAGGGCTTTAGACAGGGTATGTGGCTAACAAGTTACCCTGCAGAGAATCCCAAATCGGCATGCCCCACATAATGTGGACTAATACTAGAAGTGTTTTCTTTGCAGCTTATTGAGCCACAGAGTTTCCCAGCCTCAGCGCTCAGTGTGTCCAAGGAATATGACACAAGTGGCAAGTCTGCGAAGCATGCTTCTCTGCATTTATCTTGGACAGTATGTGAGCCACACAGCTAGGGACCCAGATAAGTAACATAACATATGGTAAAATTTGCCTGTACTGGTTTAGGCCTCTGACATTTGAACACATAAAAGTAGAAAGATGTCTCAGCTGGAGAAAGAACTTACACGTTTTTCTTGACGAAAAAAGTATAAGGAGAATAGGCATTCTCTTGTTTAGCTCAGATCAGATCAAGCAGCACACAACTCCACACACTGAATAGAGGGGCTGAAATAATCTCTGACAGCTGCTTCACAGCTCAATGGTGCTTTGTCAAGATTAGCACTAAGAAGCACGATAAGCTGACTTATTTAGACACACACCTCCACAATGCCTGTCCATTTACAATATAATAAACAGTAAACAGGACATACTGTAGTACTATTGCTTTAGTAATGCAAAGTATGCTTTGATAGGCATCAATTGGAAAGATTCAACAGGCAAAAAGGGAAATTTGTGTACTGCCTTTCTCGTCCTCCACCACCAGTAGCAAGGGCGCCTCCTTCCTCTTGCAGGTGTAGGCTTGTATGAACGCCTGCCTGATTCATCTGGTAAGAGTGGATCGTCAGTACCCTCTCCACTCAGACCAATCTTGGGATCCTTGGATTTCCTACCTGACCAAATAGATGCAGGATTCAAAAGATGGACAGCTGCGGGAAGGGGCAGGGCTTGAGACTTCCTAAGTGGGGCAGCAAGGAAATCCGTGCAGGAACTCAGGGCATAGGGGGGCCAGCCCCGGCTGTCGCACTGGCGAGCGATACAAGTTTCCTGAAGCCCTAAGAAAGGCTATGTGTATCCACTGAACCGGTTAGAGGATCTTTGTACCTCATAAATAAATTTCTGGTCGACCCGGGAGAGACCTATGTACCAAACTTTATCAGGGCCTGGGAGAGGGACCTTGAAGTGACCTTCTCTCCAGCCCAAACGAGAAAGATTTTGGAGCTGTTCCAGCGGGCATCCATAAGTAATTTGTACGAAGAAGCGGGATACAAAATCCTTAGCCGATGGTACAGAACGTCTCAAGCGCTGCACCGGTTCTATCCAGAGGTCTCCCCTTTGTGCTGGAGATGCAAGAAAGCCCCAGTCACATTGTTACATCTTTTCTGGGAATGTGAGAAAATCAGGGACCTCTGGAGGGAGGTGGTGAGATGGACTCACGAGATAACGGGAGAGGCTCTTATCCCAGAGGCCTACATTCTACAACCCTCTCTGTAGGGAAATATAAAAAATCATTAACTATCCACCTAATAAACTCCGCTTGGGCGTGTATCCCGGCACACTGGAGAGATCCAACCACACCTTCCCTGAGTTCCTGGGCTAGGATAGTGGAGGACATCAGACGAATAGAAGACCTTACGGCCACTCTTAAACAGACAGAGGAGAGACACAGGCTCCTATGGACCTCTTGGAATATGTTAATCAAATCCGATGAAGGCAAAGCCATATTAGAACCCCCTGAGACGCCAGAGGAAGACGGATAGAGAGGGGAGAGCCGCGGGCACCAGATCCGGAAACCCAACCTACCCAACCCAACCTACCCAACCCTCATGGTTTCTCCCCTCCTTCAAACTACCACCTTAACCCTCCTCCTTTCCCTCTCGCCTTCCTTTCCCTTACCCTTCTGACCAACCTAGGGCAAGATCCCTAACACCCCGCACTGTTCTACAAAAAAAAAAAGAGTACATAGCTCAGCGATGGGAATGGACATGCAGGTAACTGAATAGAAGATATGCTGAAGGACATTTGAATTGAGGTTTATCCTAAAGTTTGGATTATATTATTCTGTACACCAGTATATGGAAAATGTATAAATGGAAATTTCCGTGTATCCTATGACCCGATCAGCCTTCATAAAGATTTACTGTTAAAAAAAAAAAAAGAGAGAGTGGATCATCAGGCCCCTGGTCCTTCTGGGATAACAAACAAGACATCCGTCTTACGTACCTCTCGAGTAGTGGCAGAGTAATACTTTAATGCCCTGACCACATAGAGGGAATGCAGGAGCCGCTCCTTATGGTGAGTGGGGCGTGGGCACAAGGAGGATAGCACTATCTCCTGATTAAGATGAAAGGGAGAGACCACCTTGGTCAAAAAATTCTGCTTCACATGAACACCACTTTGTCTTCATGCAGCACCAGAAAGGGTGATCTATTCGAAAGTGCTGCCAGCTCCAAATTTCACGGGTTGGATTTGATTGCCACAAAAAAAGCCACCTTCAACGTGAGCGTTATCAGGGAAGCCTCCGCCATGGGTTCAAAGAGGGGCCCCTGATCAGCCTGAGATCCCAGGGCAGGACAATCGACCATAACGGAGGCCGAAAATGTACAGCGCCCTGCATGAAAGTGTGGACGCAATCGTCCATTGGAAAAAGGCCAAGACCTAGCTGTTAAGGGAGCTGGACTGTAGGCCAGTGTGCAGGCCTTGCTGGAGGAACTCCAAAATTTTGGGTACCTAGAACCTCCTACAGGAATGGCCCTCCAAGACAGGAAAACAGCCCTCCAGGTCCTGTTGTAAATTCTAGAGGATGACTGTCTTTGTGCTCGAATCATGGTCTGAATTATCGCTGCGGACAAACCCCTCTCCTCCAATATGCCGGTCTCAACAGCCAAGCCATTAAAGCCAGTGCTGCAGAATTAGGGTGCCCCAGAGGGCCTAGTTGCAGAAGATCTGGGCGGTTGGGGAGTCACCAAGGGGGCTCCAGGCTGACCAGATCCATGAACCACAACCTTCTGGGCCCATGTGGGGCGATCAGGATGATAGGAATCTTCTCGCAGTTTAACTAACATGCGACCAAGAATTGGGAGTGGTGGGAATGTGTACAGCATGTTGTACCCTGACCAGGGAATGTGCAGGGGGTCTCGCACCCTGGACATGAATCTCTGGACCTTCCGATTGTGCAGAGGTGCAAAGAGGTCCACCTCTGGCACTCCTCACTGGTCGCAGAGGGCGTGAAACATGTCCTGGTGAAGGGACCATGCACCCTGGTCCACCTTCCTGTTCAAATAATCGGCCTGCAGATTCTCCACTCCCGGAATGTGAACCGCCAAAATCCATGGACTTTCCACCCACCTCATGATGCAACTCACTTCCTGGAATGCCTGACAGCTCTTGGTACCCCCCCTGATGGTTTATGTAGGCCACAGCCGTGGAATTGTTCGACTGTACCCTGACTGGAGGGCCCCGGAGCTGGGCAGACCAATACCTGAGAACCAGCAGAATCGCCCTCAGTTCCAACACATTGATTGGAAGACAGCGCTCCCGCTGGTTAGAAACCCTGAACCGTCTGGTTGTGCAGAACACCACCCCAAACTGGCATCTGTGGTCAGGCTGACACACTAAACCGTCAGGAAAGACTGCCCCACTGCCAGCGACTGTTGGTCCAGCCACCAATTCAGGGTCCAACGATCCAATGTCTGCACAGTTTAGCGCCATTTTGATAGGAGCAGCATTTGTAGAGACCTGGAGTGGAACTGGGCATATGGAACTGCCTAGATGGTAGACACCATCAAGCCAAGGTGACACATGCCCTGCCTGATTGTGGAATGTTCATATGTCAGCAGCAACCTTACCACACTGAAAGAAGGACCCGTGCCAGATGATTATCCAGTGTCATACCTGGATAGGTCTCCACCATGGAGGGAACCACCTGGGCCTTGGGTTAGTTGATCACCTATCCGAAAATTTCCAGCATGGACAGGACCGTACGAACATCCTGCAGTGCCTCTGCCGAGATGGGTTCGGATGATCAAGTCGTCCAGGTATGGGGTAATGTGCACACCCTACCTCTGCAGGAGTGCTATCACCACCGCCAAGACTTTCATGAGCAGTGGACAGTCCAAACGCCAGTGCCCCAATTTGGAAATGCCGGGCACCCACCGCAAAGCACAGGTATTGTTGGTGGCCAGAGAAGTTTGGAACATGCAGATAAGCATTCCTTATGCCCACCTTGGCCAAAAATACAATTCTGTGATTACTCACCTGTAGAATTGGTATTATACGTATACAGCACGTCCTGTTCCAGAAGATATTCCTTACTCTTGGGTTATATATCCAGTAGATGGCGCTGGACTGCAGAGACAGAAAAGTGGCTCCTCCCGGCCCATATATACCAGGGACCTCCCACAAATTTCCCAGTATTGAAAAGCAGTTAAACTGAGACCGGGAGAACTATGACCATTATATAAAAAGTTATAAGAATAATCACCATAAAGAGGTAACTAAAAATAATGATAACAAGGGTGGGGTGGAACAGGACGTGCTGTATACGTATAATACCAATTCTACAGGTGAGTAATCACAGAATTGTATTATTCTAAGTATACAGCACGTCCTGTTTCAGAAGATATTCCTTACACTTGGGACATCCAATAGCAGTGTCAGTAAGGTAGGGTGGGATCCCCAAAAGTAACAGCAGACAGTTTAAACCACTGCCGCCTGAAGAACTTTGCGACCAAAAGCAGCATCAGCTGAGGCCTTAACATCAACCTTGTAAAACTTGGAAAAAGTATGAACAGAAGACCAAGTTGCAGCCTTACAAACTTGTTCAACAGAAGCTTGTTGAAAAGCCCAAGAGGCACCAATAGCACGAGTAGAATGAGCAGTAAGGCGGAAGGGAGGCTCCCTCCCCTTAGCAGAGTAGGCCTGTACCACAGCCTGATGGATCCACTTGCTGATAGTGGACTTAGCTGGAGCCAGACCCTTCTTAGGTCCAGACAGGAGCACAAAAAGAGCATCAGTCTTCCTGAAGGGTTCAGTAGCCACCAAATAGAACTTCAGAGTCCTAACCACATCCAAAGAGTGTAAAACACTCTTCTTAGAGTTACTAGGATTAGGACACAGAGAAGGCAGAACATGTCCTGATTAAGATGAAAGGCAGAAACAACCTTAGGCAGAAAATCTGGCTTAAAACGAATGTCCTGGTGTCTCTCAAAATAAGGAGGTTAACAGAAGTGATAGCCACCAAAAAGACTACCTTAAGCGTAAGAATGGACAAGGGGGCCCCCTGCAAAGGCTCGAAGGGAGACCCCTACAGGGCAGATAAGACCAAGTTCAAGTCCCAGACTGGTAACATAGGCTTACGTGGGGGACGCATGTGAGTAACCCCCTGGAAGAAGGTCTTGACCAGGGGATGCTGAGCAAAGGATCTTTGGGAAAAAATGGCCAAGGCAGAAACATGACCTTTCAGAGTACTGAGCTGAAGACCCAGATCCAAACCATGTTGCAGAAACTCCAGAATCCTAGGAATAGAAGACACACGACAGAGAAGCGAGTTAAGACTCACACCAGTCAATGTAAGTACGCCAAACCCTATAGTAGATGGAAGAAGAGGACCTTTTCCTAGCCCTGATCATGGTATTAACAACCGAGGCAGGCAGCCCCATTTCCATCAAGATGGAGGTTTCAGCAGCCAGGCCGTCAAAGCCAGCGTTTGTAAATTGGGGTGGCATAGGTGCCCCTGAGTGAGCAGATCTGGAACCCGGGACAGGGTGTACTGATCTACCGCCAGCTGCACGATGTCTGCGAACCACACTCTTCTTGGCCAACAGGGGGCCACCAGTATGGCTGGCACCCGTTCCTGAGCTATCTTGCGCAGCACCCTCCCCAGCAGGGGAAATGGGGGAAACACATACAGGAGCTGAAAACTCGTCCAAGACATTGCCAAGGCATCCATGGCCAAGGCCAGAGGATCCTGGGACAGAGAGACAAAGACTGGAAGCTTGTGATTGTGACGGGACGCAAACAGATCAACATTCGGCTGACCCCAGCGGTGGCACAGGGAGCGAAACACCCTGCTGCTGAGGGACCACTCTCCCAGACGAGAGGTCTCCCTGCTCAGGGAGTCTGCCTCCAGATTCTCCACCCCCGGAATGTATACAGCCGAGATGCAGGGAACATTCACCTCCGCCCAGGACCGTATCAAGGACTCTTCCTTGAGGGCCCTCTTGCTCCGGGTCCCTCCCTAATGATTGATGTAGGCAACCGCCGTCTGGTTGTCCGAAAAGACCTGAACAGCCCGACCCCGCAGGTGTGGGGTTAAGTGGGGACGAGAACCAACCTGATCGCCCTCAACTCCAGAATGTTGATAGAGGTATGGGCCTCCTGAGGACCCCACTGACCCTGGAATTTCAGGGACTTCCAAAAGCCCCCCCAACCTGTCAGACTGGCATCCGTGGTGACAGTCTCCCAACAAGGGGCCAGAAAGGATCTGCCCCCCAGCAGGTTCCTTGAGTCCAGCCACCAGGATAGAGACCGCCTGGCCAGAGGGGACAGGACAAACACCTGATCCAAGGACACGGGGTCCCGATCCCACACTGACAAGAGGTGAAGCTGAAGAGGCCTCATGTGGAACTGAGCATATGAAACCGCTTCGAAGCAGGACACCATCAGGCCCATCAGCTGCATTCCCTGCCTGATGGACGGATGAGGATAAGACAGAAGGAGCTGAGCTTTCTCTTGAAGACTCTCCACCTTCTGCTGAGGAAGAAAGATCTTGACCTGAGATGAATCCAGAATCATGCCCAGAAAGGACTTCACTATGGAAGGAGACAGGGAAGATTTGGGGTGGTTGATTACCCAGCCGAATGACTCCAGTGTGGACACCACCCGCTGTGTATCCAGCTCTGCCTGGTGGAAGGACTGAGAAGCGATAAGCATGTCGTCCAAGTAGGGAAGAATGCGAATGCCCTGAGATCTCAGCAGAGCCATCACTCCTGCCAAAGCCTTGGTAAATACCCTGGGAGCCTAGGTGAGACCGAAGGGCAAGGCCACAAATTGGTAGTGCTGATCCTCCAGAGCGAACCTGAGGAATCTCTGATGACCTGGAAAAAAAAGGTATGTGAAGGTAAGCATCCTTGATGTCTACAGAGGTCATAAAGTCCCCTGAGCATAGAAAATTTACAGCGGAGCGCAGAGTCTCCATGCAAAAGTGTCTGAATCTGACAAATTTGTTGAGGCGCTTTAAATCCAGGATGGGTTTGATGGACCCATCCTTTTTGGGAACAATGAAAAGATTGGAATAATAGCCTTTGCCCCTTTCCCTCAAGGGCACCCGGCAGATGACTCCCAGTTCCAGAAGCCTTGGACAGCCAGGGACAGACCCTGAGCTGACAGGGGGTTTTGAGATAACCGGGATTTGACGAATCTTGGGGGCGGCCAGGCTGCAAACTCTATCTTGTAACCGGAGGACACTACCTCATGAATCCACCGGTCTGAGACATGACGCCTCCAGACATGAGCCAAGAGCCGAAGCCGTCCCCCCACCCGGATGGGTGAAGGCGCCCCTTCATGCCTGAGGGGGCTTGGGGGAGGACTTAGGCGTGGGACCCCAGAAGGGGCCAGAGCGGCCACGTCCTCTGCCCCTGCCCCAAAAATCTCCGAAAGCTCCAGCAAAGGAAGCTCCCCGTCCAATTCTGGAGCCACGGAAGGAAGGAAGAAAGGCACCTGAACCCCGAAAAGATCGGGGCTGCCTTCTACGCTGAGGTAACTTGCCTCCCTTAGCAAACCAAAGAGGCGCAGCCCCTTGAAGGGAAAACCATTGAGAGCCTTCTTAGCAGCGTTGTCAGGTGCCCACTGGCGCAGCCAGACCGAGCGGCGTATAGCCACCAACAAGGCAGATGCCCTGCCACACATTCTAATGGTATCATCCAGGGCAGAGAGGACATATGCAACAAATTACTCACAACGCAGAAGAGCTCTATACTCTTCACAACCTGCATCATCAGAGGCCCCATCTAAGAGCCCCCTGAGCAAGCTCTTAATAGCAACAGCCGTAATGGCAGAGGCACAGACCAGACACAGCGCGGTCCCCACACAGGCAAAGGCATGGCAAGCCAGCTGATCTATGCGCCTGTCCTCCCCATCCCTCAGTGTAGTAGAGTCAGGGGAATGCATGACGGATGTGTTGGACAACCCCAGAACTGGAGCATCCACCTCGGTAGGACATGACCACCGTTTAACCATCTCAGCAGGAAAGGGATACCGCTTATCCAAACTCTTTGGCACCCCGGGAAGCCAGCTAGGCTGTTCCCACTCTTTGAGCACCAGATTATTAAAATGAGTTTGTTCAGGAAACTCCAAGCGTGGTTTAACAGTATGAAAAAGCTCCCCCTGCTGCCGCGGAGCCACGGCAGGAGGAGAGATACAGAGTACTTCAAAAATGTGAGATAAAAGCCTGTCAGTATCATCTGAAGCCCATGGGTCAGACCCAGAATCGGCACCGTACACCCTAGATTGTTTCTCAGATGATTCTGAATCAGAAGATAATTCCCCCTCTTCCAGGGGGGTATAACCGCCTCCATAGGAAAGAGTGAAACACCAGGTGATAAATGCCGCTTCTTAGCAGAAGCCTTACGCGGCCAGAGCCAGCAATATGTCTCTCAATGCTGGCCACCCGTGCAGCCAAATCAGGTTGAGACTCCCCACTGGTATGCACCTCACTAGGAGTCAGATGTAAGTGTGGGGGGGTAGGCGAAACCAGAGGGAGTGCAGGCCCAGCCACCGGTAACCCAGACTGCAGCGCAAGCGTCTGCTGGGCGCAGGGTACACACATCCTGACATCATCACTTATAGGGGATACCCTACACGCCACACACAGCTGGGCTTGTCCCGAAGGAACCCCAAGCACATTATCCTGAGAAGCCTCCATATGGTGATTATTGTGGCACAATAGGCCAATTGGGATTGACGCCAATAAGGCTACCCGGGATGCCCCAATAGCCCGCTAGGGAAGTGGGAGATATACAAATACAATAGCCCTCCAATAAGGAGTTAACGCTAAAAGGGGATAGGACCGGGAGAAACCACAAAAAAGTTTGACCCGCCTGTAAGACATAAAGCAAAGAACCCGTAAGCATAATACAATGAGATATAAAGAAAAGCCAGCCCGCAGGAGCACTTACGGATCGCGATAGGGGGACACCAGACATGCAGCACAGGAGCTCCAAAATGGCGCCCGCATATACCTTGAGGTGTGGACCGTGGAGAAGTGATGTGGAAAACGTCATCCGTAAGGCCCGCCCCCCCGAAGAGCGCGAAAACTCGCCCCCCGTGACAAGGCCAGCCAATGACGGCGCAGCAGCGCCTAAGGCGATGTCGCCGCCGTCCGCGGAACGGAGTACAAGCTTGCGGCAAAACCAGTGCAACAATGCAAAACACATAGCAAAACACATAGTAATATATACACCCCCCCACCCCCGGAGATCTACCCAGGGGGAGCGAAGGGGAAGCAACGGACCTAAGAGGAGCCTAAATGAGGGGACAGGGGGTGAGGGGCAAACGGCCGCAGGAGGGGCATCCCATAAGGCTCACCACGGGCCTGTACTGCCTACCCTTTGGTGGGGGACTGCGGTAGGAGCAGCGCTCCTTAGCACCTAGCAGCGGTGCTGCCTACCATCACCCGACCAGCGCAGCCTAAGCTGGGAGGCAGTGAAAAGGAACGGGTGGGAATAGTCCTAAAGGGCTGCAGGCTAATAAGCCCCGCTCACCTGCGAGTATAAAGAGCCATCTTCTAGTCATCGCAGCCCAGACTGTAGAGAAGAACTGGGGAATTTGTGGGAGGTCCCTGGTACATATGGGGCCGGGAGAAGCCACTTTTCTGTCTCTGCAGTCCAGCGCCATCTACTGAATGTATAACCCAAGAGTAAGGAATACCTTCTGGAACTAGACGTGCTGTATACTTAGAATAAACAGAAACCACCCCTGTAGAAGCGACGTCACGACCAACCTTAGAGATTCCATGCAGAACTTACCTTAACGTAACTGTTCAGATTCCAGAGATCCAGGATCGGCTGAACGGACTGGTCCTTCTTGAGGATGACGAATAGTATTGAGTGGAAGCCACAGCCCCGCTGGACACGGGTACTATAACTCCCCTGTCCAGTGAGAGCTCTCTTGCACGGTCGCGAGCCGGCGCCCCATGGAAAGGCTTGGACATCCGATACTTAGCCAAGGAGAACAGGGAGGAGCTGCCAAGCAACAATCCGGTGCTGCAGAAGGGACCTCCTGGCACCGCACAAAATGGCGCTGCCTCATGCTGTTAGTGAGGAGAAGGAGGGGGAAGCCACAGACCTCGCAAATGCAATCGTCCTGCCCCCTCCTCTCATCCTCCACTGTATGGCCCGAGCAGGCCAATGTCATGCCCGACCCACCAGTATAGCAGCCAGCCCACTTCTCGAGTTAATCAATAGGCAGGCCGCAAAGGTTGGCAGCCAAGCTCTGAATAGGCTCTGACCAATGTGGCTGCCAGCAGTAGTAATCACAAACATACTGACACAAGGGAACCTGGCCACAAGAGGGCTGAATCAGGAATCAAGTTGAAGTGATATCACAGCACCAAATACACATAGCCAGATTACATTTGTACAACTATGACAAAAATGCATTAGGCAGGAACAGAAAATAAAGAAAAAGGGAACATATAGAAAAGACACACCCACATAAAACTTACAGGTGCATCAAACAAACAAATTACACTTAACTTTATAATCTGGCCGTTGGCCAGAGGGTCCTATTTAGGAGAACACTAGGTAGTGCAAGGTGTGAACACTAGAAGGAAGCCACAACATTTAACATAGAATGAATGTTGCATGGGATGAGACGTAGTGCCATTTCTGAACGACTGAAAGGTGGTGCTGAAACTTAGATTTATGACCACAGACACAGCTTGGGCGCTGTAGAACTGGGTGCTAAGTTGTACAGCTAACATCACAAAAAAATACAGTGGAAGTGAGAACACCATAGAGCCTGATATTATTTGGCACTGCAGGACAAACTGCGCCGGCGCTCTGATGACACCGAGTGCTACTCTTAGAACACTACCTGATGCTATTAGAGGTACAGGACCTTTTGCCTGTCATAAATACGGCTTTCAGCGTGAGCAGCGCTAAAGCACCTGCTGCTACTTCTTGCTTCTTAAATAAACCTGTTAATGTTCAACTAGATAAGGATTATTTTTCTTTATAATATTGATCATCTTAAAGGGTACCACATTTTTCGCCCTATAAGACGCACTTATTTTTCCCCAAAAGTGGGGGGAAAATGTCCGTGCGCCTTATCGGGCGAATGTAAAAAAAAAAACGTAAAAAAAAAAACTCACCCGTTCCCGGCGCTCCCGCGTTGTCTGCCACACTGCGAGAGGCCAGAGGAGCGGCGGGGGCCCGGTCTGTCCCGGTCCCGCCGCTGCGATCGCTGTCTTTTCAGGCAGCGATGACAGCGGCGGGGCCAGAGACAGAGCCCCTGCCGCTCCTCCATCTGCTGCCTCTTCCGGGCTCAGAGCACACGCGAGCACGAAGGTCCGGGCAGTGGGTGGGCGTGGCCTGCACCGCCACTGCCTCTTCTTGGTCCCCATAGCTTCCGCTACCTGCCGCCTCACACTCCCACCGGTTCCAACTTCCGGGTGGGCGTGGGCTGGTACTCCTGCCAGCATCATTGAACACTGGCAGAAGTCACGGGCCATGTCCCACCCATTTGCCTGAACCGGGTCTCTGGGTACAGTGGGTGGCAGGCAGCAGCGGCGACTATGGACTATGGTTTAATGTTGGCTTTATGAGACGGCTGCTCTGGGAGCTGGGAATGTACTTTTTTTGCTGTTTTTTATCATTTTTCGTTTTTTTTGCATTCGCCCGATAAGAAGCGCTGACATTACCCCCCCCCCCCCCTCACTTTTGGGGAAGAAATAAGGGCATCTTTTGGGGGGCGAAAAATACAATTCTGTGAGTACTCACCTGTAGAATTGATTTTGTAGTATACAGCACGTCCTGTTCCAATAATTCCTTACACTTGGGTTATTTCGCCACAAGGCTTGTGGCCACTCCCGGCCCCATAAATAGCCAGGAACCTCCCACCAATTTCCAGTGTTGACAAGCAGTTATACAAGAAGCCGGGAGAATAAAAAAAATGGATAAGAACCCAAAAAGAACTTTAGAACAATCACCATACAGAGGTAACCAAGAAAAATTTTAACAAGGGAGGGATGGAACAGGAGGTGCTGTATACTACAAAATCAATTCTACAGGTGAGTACTCACAGAATTGTATTTTTCCAAGTATACAGCACGTCCTGTTCCAATAATTAGTTACACTTGGAACATCCAAAAGCAGTGTCCGTAAGGTAGGGTGGGATCCCCAAAGTGCAAAAGTGTGGAGTTTAAACCACAGAACTTTGCGGCCAAAGCAGCGTCAGCTGAGGCCCTAACATCAACCTTGGAAAACTTGGAAAAAGTAAGAACAGAAGACCAAGTAGCGGCCTTACAAACTTGTTCAAGAGAAGCCTGGTGCTGAAAGGCCCAAGAGGCACCAATAGCACGAGTGGAATGAGCAGTAATATAAAATATGGTTCCCAGAACAACCAAAGCGCACCCTAAATGTACACGCCGCACACTATAGGTAAAATATTAAGGTCTTTATTCTAATCAGCGCACACTAATTACATATAACACATAAGTTTAAAAACATAATTAAAACTGGATATGACAGGCTCCTAATAGCAATTATCCATCAATCTCAATGTTCCCTATACCAGTAATTAAAGACTATAGAAAAAAGTATCAATATAAAGTGCGACTATTGTACAATTGCAAAAATAAAGTGACAAGTGCATATAAAGTGGTTAGTGCAATATAACATGAGCTAAATTCATAATATTATAAGTGAAGGTCCTATTGGACCACATGAACATAACTATTAATCAATATATTAAAAAAGTTAATAAGCATAAGAAAAAGAGATGAAACAACACATTACAATGTGAACAATATCTGCCTTGCAAAGGGACAATATGTGCAAGTGAGCACTGGTAGCATGGGAACTAATAGGAAAAAAGATCAATAAATCATATCACCAAATTCCATGGGGCCAACATCCAACAATCCCACCCAAAAAGTGTAACATGCAGGGCTGCAGCTAGGGAGGGGGGGGGGGGGAATTGCCCCAGGTGAAGCGGGTCAGATGGCGCCAAACGGGGGCCTGAGAATAGCTGGGGGGCGCCATTTTGAATCTTTGCCCCGAGTGCCAGAAAGCCTAGCTACTCCTCTGCAGCATGACAGAGAGGGCAGCTCTAAGATGGAGCTATAGTCACACAGCTACCTATCCCCTTCACAGGAGCACGAGGCTGAAGCTCACAGAGCAGAACAAACCTAGAAGCACACTGCACTAGAATACTAGATAGCCTATCCAGGAAAATAAATGGTCTGTCTAATCATCCAGAAAAAAGGCTTAAAGTCCCTATCCAGGTGTGAGCTAACAACCCTCCACGTACCATGTGGGAACAGTGCAAAATAAACCACTTAAACCATTTCAAAGCATCCCAAAATCTCCAATTTTAGGTAAATATCTTATGCATGAAATGTAAAGCAGTTGGCTTTATTTACATTTCTTAGTATGAGTGATCTAGGAAGGGCATTCCAATGGCACAGCTTTATGAGGCATGTGCTGTGGTCAGAGACTGTGGGACCCTGTGGCTTGCCTCCAATAGCCACGGGAGAGTGGTTGTTGAAGAAGCATATGGAGCAGGCATCAGATGAACTGCTTGCTGCCTTATTATTCTTCTCGTCGGGACAATGCCTTTAATAATATCACCTCAATCCCGGAGGCTCATGAGGATGAAATTGAAGCCCTTAACCCTTTAAGTGCCAGACTACGTTTCACTATTTTGCGCTACACATGTTCAACCTTGATTTTTAAAGGGATTTCCCAGCAAAAATACAATTCTGTGAGTACTCACCTATAGAATTGATTTTGTAGTATACAGCCCGTCCTGTTTCACTAATATTCTTTACGCTTGGGATATCCGCCACAAGGTGGCGCAGTGGACTGCAGAAGAGACTTGTGGCGTCTCCCGGCCCCATAAAAGGACAGGAACCTCCCAAAAATTCCCAGTGTTACAAAGCAGTTAGACAAGAAGCAGGGAAAATAATAATGTAGGAAACCCCAACCAAACATCTGATCAAATCACCATACAGAGGTAACCAAGAACAATGATAACAAGGGAGGGGTGAAACAGGACGTGCTGTATACTACAAAATCAATTCTACAGGTGAGTACTCACAGAATTGTATTTTTCCAAGTATACAGCACGTCCTGTTTCACTAATATTCCTTACACTTGGGATGTCCAAAAGCTGCATCCGTAAAGTAGGGTGGGATCCCCAAGAACAACAGCGAGCAGTTTAAACCACTGCCGCCTGAAGAACTTTGCGGCCAAAAGCAGCATCAGCTGAGGCCCTAACATCAACCTTGTAAAACTTGGAAAAAGTATGAACAGAAGAGCAAGTTGCGGCCTTACAAACTTGTTCAACAGAAGCCTGGTGCTGAAAGGCCCAAGAGGCACCAATAGCACGAGTGGAACGAGCAGTAAGGCGGAAGGGAGGTTCCTTCCCCTTAGCAGAATAGGCTTGCACCACCGGCTGACGAATACACTTGCTGATAGTGGACTTAGCTGGAGGCAAACCCTTCCTAGGAACAGAAGGAAGAACAAAAAGAGCATCAGTCTTCCTGAAAGATTCAGTAGCTACCAAGTAAAACTTCAGAACCCTGACCACATGAAGAATGCTTGGAATTAGCAGGATTAGGACACGAAGGAGGGCAAGACAATGTCCTGATTGAGATGAAAAGCAGACACAACCTTAGACAAGAAATCTGTCTTGAACCGAAACACAAAATACAATTCTGTGAGTACTCACCTATAGAATTGATTTTGTAGTATACAGCCCGTCCTGTTTCACTAATATTCTTTACGCTTGGGATATCCGCCACAAGGTGGCGCAGTGGACTGCAGAAGAGACTTGTGGCGTCTCCCGGCCCCATAAAAGGACAGGAACCTCCCAAAAATTCCCAGTGTTACAAAGCAGTTAGACAAGAAGCAGGGAAAATAATAATGTAGGAAACCCCAACCAAACATCTGATCAAATCACCATACAGAGGTAACCAAGAACAATGATAACAAGGGAGGGGTGAAACAGGACGTGCTGTATACTACAAAATCAATTCTACAGGTGAGTACTCACAGAATTGTATTTTTCCAAGTATACAGCACGTCCTGTTTCACTAATATTCCTTACACTTGGGATGTCCAAAAGCTGCATCCGTAAAGTAGGGTGGGATCCCCAAGAACAACAGCGAGCAGTTTAAACCACTGCCGCCTGAAGAACTTTGCGGCCAAAAGCAGCATCAGCTGAGGCCCTAACATCAACCTTGTAAAACTTGGAAAAAGTATGAACAGAAGAGCAAGTTGCGGCCTTACAAACTTGTTCAACAGAAGCCTGGTGCTGAAAGGCCCAAGAGGCACCAATAGCACGAGTGGAACGAGCAGTAAGGCGGAAGGGAGGTTCCTTCCCCTTAGCAGAATAGGCTTGCACCACCGGCTGACGAATACACTTGCTGATAGTGGACTTAGCTGGAGGCAAACCCTTCCTAGGAACAGAAGGAAGAACAAAAAGAGCATCAGTCTTCCTGAAAGATTCAGTAGCTACCAAGTAAAACTTCAGAACCCTGACCACATGAAGAATGCTTGGAATTAGCAGGATTAGGACACGAAGGAGGGCAAGACAATGTCCTGATTGAGATGAAAAGCAGACACAACCTTAGACAAGAAATCTGTCTTGAACCGAAACACCACCTTGTCCTGGTGTCGCTCAAAATAAGGAGGTTTGATGGAAAGCACCGCCAACTCAGAAACACGCCTGACAGAAGTGATAGCCACCAAAATGTCTACCTTAAAAGTCAAAATGGGCAAAGCGCCCTCACGGAGATGCTCAAAGGGACGACCCTGCAGAGCAGATAATGCCAGGTTCAGATCCCAAACTGGTAACATAGGCTTACGTGGCGGACGCACGTGAGAAACCCCCTGGAAAGAAGTCTTAACCAAACAGTGATTGGCAAAAGATCTTTGGAAAAAAATTGCCAGAGCTGAAACATGACCTTTGAGGGTACTAAGTTGAAGGGCCCAAATCCAAACCATGCTGCAAAAATTCCAGAATCCTGGGAATAGAAAACACCCGACAGGGAAGATATTTGAACTCACACCAGGCAATGTAAGCATGCCAGACCCTGTAGTAGATAAAGGACGAGGATTTCTTCCTAGCCCTAATCATGGTATCAACAACAGGCAACCCCTTTTCCCTCAAGATGGAGGTTTCAACAGCCAAGCTGTCAAAGCCAGCGTTTGTAAATTAGGATGGCGCAGCTATCCCTGAGTGAGCAGGTCTGGATCCTTAGGCAGGACGTACTGATCTATTGCCAATTGCACGATGTCTGCAAACCACACCCTTCTTGGCCAACAGGGGGCCACCAGAATAGTTGGCACCCCTTACTGGGCTATCTTGCACAGCACCCTGCCCAACAGAGGAAACGGAGGGAACACATAGAGGAGCCGAAACCCCTTCTAAGGCATTGCTAGCGCATCCGTGGCGAAGGCCAGAGGGTCCTGTGACAGAGAGACAAAGAATGGAAGCTTGTGAATGTGACGGGACGCAAACAGGTCCACATCCGGCAGACCCCAGCCACAGCACAGGGAGCGAAACACCCTGTTGCTGAGGGACCACTCCCCCAGCCTAGACATCCCCCTGCTCAAGGAGTCTGCCTCCAGGTTTTCCACTCCCGGGATGTAAACTGCCGATATACAGCGGACATTCTCTTCTGCCCAGGAAAGTATCAGGGACACTTCCTTGAGGGCTCGCTTGCTCAGAGTCCCTTCCTGATGATTGATGTAGGCAACTGCCGTCTGGTTGTCCGAGCGGATCTGAACAGCCTGACCCCATAAGGTGTGGGGTCAATTGGGCGAGAACCAACTTTACCGCCCTCAGTTCCAGAATGTTGATAGGAGTATGGGCCTCCTGGGGGCCCCACTGACCTCGGAATTTCAAGGACTTCCAGAAGCCCCCCCAACCTGTCAGACTGGCATCTGTGGTGACAGTCTCCCAGCAAGGGGACAGAAAGGTCCTGCCCACCAAGAGGTTCCTTGAGTCCAGCCACCACGAGAGGGACCATCTGGCCAGGGGGGACAGAACAAATACCTGATCCAGGGACACAGGGTCTCGATTCCACACTGATAAGAGGTGTAGCTGAAGAGGACTCATGTGAAACTGAGCATAGGGTACCGCTTCGAAGCAAGAC
Source organism: Gastrophryne carolinensis (assembly GCA_027917425.1). NCBI lineage: Eukaryota > Metazoa > Chordata > Amphibia > Anura > Microhylidae > Gastrophryne > Gastrophryne carolinensis. Next base: position 181,130,659 of record CM051239.1, on the reverse strand, counting down.
ACCATCAGGCCCACCAGTTGCATCCCCTGCCGGATGGAGGGATGAGGACAAGAAAGAAGAAACTGGGCCTGAGCTTGAAGACTCTCCACCTTCTGTTGAGGGAGAAAAACCTTGACCTGATATGTATCCAGAGTCATGCCCAGAAAGGACCTCACCAGTGACGGGGACAGAAAAGACTTGGGATGGTTGATCACCCAGCCAAAGGACTCTAGTGTGGAGACCACCATCTGGGTATCCAGTTCTGCCTGATGGAAGGACTGAGAAGCGATCAGAATGTCGTCCAAATAAGGAAGGATGCGTATGCCCTGAGATCTCAACAGAGCCATCACGACCGCCAGCACCTTGGTCAATACCCTGGGAGCCGAGGTGATACCAAAAAGCAAGGCCACAAATTGGTAGTTCTGATCCTCCAGAGCGAACCTGAGAAATTTCTGATGACCTAGGAAGATTGGTACATGAATGTAAGCGTCCTTGATGTCTACAGAGGTCATGAAGCCGCCCGGGCGCAGTGTATTGACTGCTGAGCGTAAATGAGTCCATACGAAAATGCTCGAATCTGACAAACTTGTTGAGGCTCTTTAAATCCAGGATGGGCCTGAGGGACCCATCCTTTTTGGGAACCGTGAATAGAGTAGAAGCCTCTGCCCCTTTCCCTGAGAGGCACCGGGCAGATGACCCCCAACTCTAGAAGGTTTCGGACCGCAAGGCGCAAGCCCTGAGCTGACAGGGGGTTTTGAGCCATCCGGGATCTGACGAATCTTGGGGGTGGCCAGGCTGCAAACTCAATTTTGTAACTGGAGGAAACCACCTCTTGAATCCACCTGTCTGTTACGTGTAGCCTCCAGACGTGAGCAAAGAGCCGAAGCCATCCCCCCACCCGGATGGGTGAGGGCGTCTCCTTATGCCTGAGGGGCCTTGGGGGAGGATTTGGGTTTGGGACCCCATGAGAGACCGGGACGTCCACGTCCTCTACCCTTGCCCCAATAGTCTCCACATGCCCCAACAAAGGACACCCTTCGACCAGCCCTGGAAGCGCAAAAGGAAGGGAGAGAGGCACCAGTCCCCCGAAAGGGCCGAGACGGCCTTCTACGTTGAGGCAGCCACCTGCCACCACCTCCACCTCGGGAGGACAGGACCAACGCTTAACCACATCAGCAGGAAAGGGATACCTCCTGTCCCAACTTTTGGGCACCCCAGGTAGCTTACTAGGCCGCTCTTACTCTTTGAGCACCAGATTATTAAAGTGATTCTGCTCAGGGAACTCCAAGCGTGGTTTAACAGTATGGAAAAGCTCCCCCTGCTGCTGTGGAGCCATGGCAGGAGGGGAAATACAAAGCACTTCAAAAATGTGAGTCAGTAACCTGTCAGTGTCATCTGAAGACCACGTGTCTTCTCCAAAAGGAGACCTGGTACCACCATATAACTTAGATTGTTCCTCAGAGGATTCTGAATCAGAGAATAATCCCCCCTCCACGAGGGGGTAAAGGCCAGAAAAGGAGTAAAGTCCCTCATCCTCCACAGGAAATAGGGAAGCAGCGGGAGATAAATGCCGCTTCTTGGCAGAAGCCTTACGTGGGGCTGACCCAGCAATATGCTTTTCAATGCTGGCCACCCCTGAAGCGAAGTCATACTGAGACTCCCCGCTAGTGTGCTCCTCACTGGGAGTCAGATGCAAGCGTGGGGGGGTAGGCGAAGCAGAAAAGGGCGCAGCACCGGGATCCGTAGCAGACGACCCAGGCTGCAGCGCAAGTACATGCTGGGCGCAGGGCAAACATACCCTGACACCGTCACTAACAGGGGATACCCCACACGCAACACACAGCTGGGCTTGTCCCGAAGGAACCCCAAGCACATTGTCCCCGGAAGCCTCCATATGGTGATTTTAGATACAGGCGCAACGGCCAGTACAGGGACACAGCTAGCAATAGCCACCCTTTTTGGGATGCCCCCCAAAGCCCGCTAGGGAAGGTGAGAGATTGGTAAGGGGCAGGGCCGGGAGAACCACAGTCAAAGGTGACCCGCCTGCAAGACACAATAAGTACAAAATATACATCCCCAGCGCATACAGAGTAAAGCAATATAAAAACCCCGTAGGGGACTCACGGACCAGGCGGACAGATCGTCCAGAGAGGTAAAGCACAGCCAGACCGCGCCACAGCACAGCAAGGACGAGGCCACAATGGCGCCGGCAGCAGTACCTAGCGGGGCGGACCGCGAGCGCATGACGCAGAACGCGTCAAACCGCGGTTCCTGCCCCCCTCGAAGAGCACGAAACTGTGATCACGTGAGGCGCTGGCGCCATGACAGAACCTAGAAAATACATAGCGCCAACCACCGCGGAGCGCCGTACAACGGCCCGCACACACACCAATAATAAAAAAAAATTAACACACACAAATCACTGACCCCCCGGGCGCCCCCTGCCAGCCGAGCGGCCACAAAAAAGGGGTCAAGCACAACCTTCTAGAGGGGAGGGGAGACAGGGAGAGGGAACAAGGACCCAAGATTCAAGGCTGGGGCATCCCAATGAGGCTCACCATAGAAGGCCTGTCGCCGGGTACCCTTTGGTACAGGGTCTTGCGGCCCGGAGCAGCGCTTCTTCAGCATCTGACCCTAGTGCTGTCCTACCTTCACCCGAACCGTCAGCCGAGGCTGGGAGGCAGTGGGTCCAGAACGGGTGGAAATAAGCCTGCAGGGCCCTAGGCTTGAAAAGCCCCGCTGCCTGTGCAATAGAGAGCCATCTTCTATCTTCGCAGTCCAGACTGCAGAGAAACACTGGAAATTGGTGGGAGGTTCCTGGCTATTTATGGGGCCGGGAGTGGCCACAAGTCTTTCTGCAGTCCACTGCGCCACCTTGTGGCGGAATAACCCAAGTGTAAAGAATTATTGGAACAGGACGTGCTGTATACTTGGAAAAATACAGTAATTCTTCAATGTTTTCTGAACTTCCTTATCCATTCTTTTACTGTGGGGAAGGTCTCCTGTTTCCAAAATCTATGTATTCTTGCTGCATTAATTAAGTGAAATGCTAAAGATCTCTTATATTAAGAAACACTGGTTATTTATATGCAGAAGGAAAAGGCCAGGATTCAGCTCATAATTTTCCTCTGTTACTATATTAATCAAATCTATAACTTCTTTCCAATACAATGTCAGTTTTCTACAACTCCGAAAGACATGGAGGATAGATCCTTCCTCCTTTCCATATCTCTAACCATTGTTAGATATTTGGGGTACATCCTTTTTAATCTTATAGCAATAAGGTACTATTGTGTCAAATGTTTATACCCTGTTTCCTGCTACTTCGCTGCTACTGGGCACTTACAATTAGACCTTCAGCATGATTTATTGAAAAGCCCCAACCCTTAAAAATACCATTCTGTGAATACCTGTAGAATGGATATTATCAGTATGCATCACACCCTTACGTCTGGGTTATAGTCCACAAGAGGGCGCTTTACTGCAGAGATGGCAAAAAAGAGGCCCCTCCCGGCCCATATATACACGGGACCTCCCACTCATTCCCCAGTATATGTAAGCAGTAAGGGAACCAGGAGAAGCCAAAAACAAATTAACAACATTAACAAGGAAAAATTCACCATATAGAGGATCCAGAATACAACTCAGGGCGGGATGGAGCAGGGTGTGATGCATACTGATAATATCCATTCTACAGGTGAGTATTCACAGAATGGTATTATTCTAAGTATGCATCACACCCTGCTCCAGAATAATTCATTACGTCTGGGACATCCAGTAGCAGTGTCCAACAACGGGTGGGGATCCCAAAGCAAGGCCATAATGTGCAGTTCAAAACACTGCAACTTGTAAACCTTTGCGGCCAAAAGAGCATCCGCTGAGGCCCGAACATCAACTTTGGGAAAGGTATGAACAGAAGACCAAGTAGCAGTCTTACAAACTCGTTCAACCAAAGCCTGGTGCTAAAAAGGCCTAAAGGCCCCAACAGTACAAGTAAAATGAACAGTAACTCGGAAAAAGGGGGAACCCTTCCCCTAACAAAATAGGCCCTAACAATGGCCTGACGAATCCATATACTAATGGTCGACCTGACCGACGCCAAACCCTTCTTTGGACCAAAGGGTACCCCAAACAAGGCGTCGGTCTTCCTGAAAAGGCACTGAGGCCACCAGGTAGTATTTCAAGTTTCTGACAACGTTCAGAGAAGCAAGGCCCTGTCCTTGTCATTACCAGGATTAGGACATAAGGAAGGAAGCACAATGTCCTGAATAAAGTGAAAGGCTGAGGCAACCCTATGCAAGAAGTCCGGTTCAAAACAGAAAAACCACCCTGTCCTAGTGTCTCTCAAAGTAGGGGGCCTGAATGGACAGAGCCACCAACTCAGAAACACGTCAAACAGAAGAAATAGCCACCAAGGAGGCAACTTTCAAGGTGAGAATAAACAGTGCAGCCTCATGCACAAATTCTAAGGAGGACCCCGAAGGGCAGACAATACCAAACTCAAATCCAAACCGGAAACAAGGATGAAGAGCAAGGACCTCTGGAAGAGAACAGCTCAGAGCGCTGAGCTGAAAAATATTATCAGGACCATGTTGAAGGAACTCCAGTATCCGAGGAAAGAGGAACCCCCGACAGGGGAAGGCACCAGCCTCACACCAGACAATGAGGGTCCACCAGGTCCTGTAGAAGCTGCTAGAAGAAAATTTCTTCCTAGCTCTGACAACAGCATCAGACATACCCTCTCCTCTAGGATGGAGGTAACAGCAGCCATGCCGTCAAAGCCAGCGTATGTACATTGGGGAAACATAGCCGTCCTTGAGTGAGAAGATCCAGAACCAGGGCAGAGGGTACTAATCGACCGTCAGCTGCACGACGTCTGCGAACCACACCTGTCTTGGCCACCAGAACAACTGGCAATCCTTCTTGAATCAGCTTACGTAAGACTTAGTCCAGAAGAGGAACGGAGGTAAAAAAGGTACAGGAGACCGAACCCCGGCCAGGATAGAGACATGGCATCCACCGCCAGATCCAGAAGATCCTGGGACAGTGATACAAATGCTGGAAGCAAGCGATTGTGACAAGAAGCAAAGAGATCAACAACCAGCATCCCTCACCTGTGACAGAGAGATAGGAAGACCTCGCTGTTAAGGTACCATTCTCTCCAGCAAGAAGCCCCTCCCCCGCTCAGGGGATCCGCTTCCAGGTTTCCCGCTCCCGGGATGTAATCGCCAAGATGCACGGAAAATTGTCCTAGACCCAGGATAGGACCAACGACACCTCCCAGAGGACACTCTTGCTCTGAGTCCCTCCCTGATAATTGATGCAAGCGACCTCAGCCCAGTAGTCGGAACGAACCTGAAACGGTAGGCCCTGGAGGTGAGGCATCAGCTGCGCCAGCGCCAACCGAACCGCCCTCAACTCCAGAACATTAATAGGGGCGTGTGCCTCCTGAGGGCCCCACAGCCCCTAGAATTTTGGAGGGCTCACCCAGGAGCCCCCCCAGCCTGACAGTCTGGCAACCATAGTGAGCGTCTCCCAGTACTGTGTCAGGAATGATCTGCCCCCAGAAGATTCTCAAGTCCAACCACTCGAGGGGGGACCGCTGGACCAGAGGATACCTATTTAAAGCAAAGGCCTGAACCAGAGACAGGGGACAATTCCTTTCCCAGGCTGAAAGAAGATGGATCTGAAGAAAGCCACATGTGAAATTGAGCATAGGGCACTGCCTAGAAGCAGGCCACCATATGTCCCACCAGCTGCATCCCTTACCGGAAGGATGGATGAGGGTTGGACAGCAGAACAAGAATCGGCCCTTGAAAGGCGACCACTTTCTGCTGAGGGAGGAAAAACCCTGGCCTGAGTGGTATCCAGAATCATACCCAGGAAGGCGATCACCCGGGACGGGGAGAGAGAGAGAACTTGTGGTAATTGATCACCCACCCGGACCACTCCAGTGTCGCCACCACCGTCCAGGTGTCCAGTTGGAGTGAAGGAGACTCAATGAGAAGAATGCGAATAACTACGGGCTCTGAGAAGGCCATCACGCTTGGCAACACCTTGAGTAACCCCTGTGGGCAAGGTGGGCCCGAAGGGGAGTGCCACAAATGGCAGTGTCGTTCCTCTACTGCAAACCTGAGGAACCGCTTGTGCCCTGGAAGACCAGCACGTGAGGATAAGCATCCAAGATGTCTGTCAAAGTCATAAAGTTCCCCGGGCGCAGGGAACTGAAGACGTAGCGCAGCGTTACCATGCGACAAGTCAGGTTCTGATGAACTTGTTGAGAAGATTAGTTCTCGGATGGGACTGGCGGGACCATCCCTTTTGGGCACTGTAAAGAGATTGTTAACACTGACCTCTATCTCCCGGGGGGACCTGACGGACGGCACCCATGGCCAGAAGGCTTTGTACCGCCAGCAACAGGCCCTGAGCAGCCCAAGGGTCCGTAGGAACCCGTGATAAGAATCTGAGAAAAGGAGTGAAGAGCAGCAGCCGTCCCCCACCAGAAGGGTGAAGGCGCCCCCTCAATGCTGAGCGGACTAGCAGTGGATTTGGGCATAGCACCCCATAAGGATCCAGATCGGGCACGGCAACTGCCTCCGCCCCAGAATCTCTCCTTTGTCCCGCAAAGGGTACCCCCCTACCTGACCCAGGCCCATGAAAGGAGGGATTGAAGGACTCTGACCCCCGAAAGGGTCGTCGCTGCTTATTGCGTTAGGGAAACTTACCTCCCTTAGCCAGAGATCCAACGATCACCAACAGGCGCCACCCAACAGAGGGAAGCCCCTTGAATGCCTTCCTAACAGCATTATAAGCTGCCCACTGGCGCCACCAGACTGAACAACTGGAAGAGACCACCAAGCCGAGGTCCTGCTATACCGCCGAATGGTGTCATCTAAGGCGGGGATAATCAGCTCACATTGTGACAAGCTCTAATTCAGCCCTAGAAGGATCCACATGGAAGCCTTAAAGAAGGCCCCTGAATAAGGTCCTAATAGCCACGGCCGTAATAGCAAAGGCACCCACCGGGCGCAAGGCCGAACCCACACAGGCAAGGGCATGGGAGTCCCGTTACTCAATACATCAGTCCTCACTATCAATCAGGTAGTGGAAGCGAGGGAATGAGCCACAGACGTAACAGACAACCCCAGGATGGGGGCGTCCACCTCAGGGGAAATTGACCAACACTAGACCAATGTGCGCGGGGAAAGGATACCTCTATCCACACCGTAGGTATACCGAGAACCGGCAAGCCGTTCTCATTCCTAGAGGACCAGATAACAAAAAGGCGTCTGTTTTGGCAATTCCGACCGCGGTTCTGTGGTACTAAACAATTCCCCCTGCTGCTTAGGAGCCGCTGCAGGAGGGAAAATGGCAAGTACCTCAAAACTCTGAGTAAGAAGCCTATGGGTGTCATCAGCATCCCACTGCTTTGAGGCGGCATCAGTGCCATGGTAGGCGGATCAGAATCTGAACAATTTTCCCTTTCACTAGAGGGGTACAGACAGACAATGATTTAATCATGATGTTAACGTAAAGGCCGGCGCAGCTGGCGCCATGTGCCGTCCTTTAGCTGGAGCCAACCGGGCTGCAGAGCTAGCAATCAATATCTCAATGTTGGCCAATCTAGCGCAAACATCATATAGCGACTCCCCGCTAGTGTTAATGTCACCAGGATGGCTGACACCCCCTCCTGGGCAATTTTGCACATGACCCTGCCCAGTAGAGGGAACGGAGGGAACACATAGGGAAGCCGAAACTCAGTCCAAGGCATTGCCAGTGCATCCGTGGCGAAGGCCAGAGGATCCTGTGACAGGGAGACAAACCTGGGAAGTTTGTGATTGTGACGGGACGCAAACAGGTCCACATCCGGCTGACCCCAGCAGTGACACAGGGAGAGAAACACTTGGTAGTTGAGGGACCATTACCCCAGACGAGACGTCCCCCTGCTCAGGGAGTCCGCCACCTGGTTCTCCATCCCGGAATGTATACCGCTGAAATGCAGGGGACATTCTGTTCTGCCCAAGACAGTATCAGAGACACTTCCTTGAAGGCTCACTTGCTCCGAGTCCCTCCCTGATGGTTGATAGGCAACCACCGTCTGGTTGTCTGAGTAGATCTGAACAGCCTGACCCCGAAGGTGTGTGGTCAGGTGGGACAGAACCAACCTGATCGCCCTCAGTTCCAGGACATTGATGGGAGCATGGGCCTCCTGGGGGCCCCAACGACCCTGAAACTGTAGGGACTTCCAAAAGCCCCCCCAGCTCGTCAAACTGGCATCTGTGGTGACAGTCTCCCTTGAGTCCAGCCACCACGAAAGGGACTGCCTGGCCAGAGGAGACAGAGCAAACTCCTGATCCAGGGACACAGGTTCCCGATCCCAAACTGACAAGAGGTACAACTGAAGAGGTCTCATGTGAAACTGAGCAAAGGGGAACGCCTCGAAGCAGGACACCATCAGGTCCACCAACTGCATCCCCAGACGGATGGAAGGATGAGGACACAAGAGCAGAGCCAGTGCCTGCTTCTGAAGGCCCTCCACCTTCTGCTGAGGAAGGAACACCTTGACCTGGGAGGTATCCAGTGTCATGCCCAGAAAGGACCTCACCAAGGACGGGGACAGTGAAGACTTGGGAAATTTGATCACCCAGCCGAAGGAGTGGAGATCACCACCTGGGTGTCCTGTTCGGCCTGATGAAAGGACTGAGCCACAATGAGGATGTTGTCCAGGTAGGGAAGGATGCGAATGCCCCGGGTTCGTAGCAGAGCCATCACTCCCACCAGCACCTTGGTGAACACCTGAGGCGACGAGGTGATACCGAATGGTAAGGCCACAAACTGGCAATGCTGATCCTCCAGCACGAACCTCAGAAATCTCTGATGACCTGGGAAGATAGGCAATGAAGATAAGCATCCTTGATGTCCACGGTGGTGATGAAGTCGCCCGGGCGAAGGAGCGTAGCGTCTCCATGCGAAAATGTTTGAATCTGACAAACTTGTTGAGGCCCTTCAAGTCCAGAATGGGCCTCAGTGAGCCATCCTTTTTTGGGGACAGTAAAGAGATTGGAATAGTACCCCTGACCCTGTTCTTGATGGTGCACCAGACAAATGACCCCTGACTCCAGCAGGCATTGAACCGTCGAAAGTAACCCTTGAGCTGACAGGGGGTTTAAAGACATCCGGGATCTGATGAATCTTGGGGGCGGCCAGGCTGCAAACTCTATCTTGTAACCAGAGGACACCACCTCCTGAATCCACCGGTCTGAAACGTGGAGCCTCCAGACATGAGCAAAAGGCCGAAGCCGCCCCCCCCCCCCACCCGGATGGGTGAGGGCGCCCCCTCATGCCTGGGGGGCCTAAGGAGGAGGTTTGGGCTTGGAACCCCAGGAGGGACCGGGACGTCCATGGGATCTGCCACGGCCCCAAGACTCTCTGCGGCTACCTGAGAAGAGGGAGCCACGACCTCCTCTGGAAGAACGAAGGGAGGGGAGAGGAAGGTCCCCCGAAAAGGTCGGGGCTGCCTCCTACGCTGAAGTAGCCTGCCATCCTTGGCCAAAACATCAAGACGCTCACCAAAGAGCCGCAGCCCCGCAAAGGGGAGCCCAGTGAGAGCCTTCTTAGCAGCAGCATCAGCTGCCTACTGACGTAACCAAACAGAGCAGTGCATAGCCACCAAAAGTGCAGAAGCCCTACCGCCCAGCCTCACAGCATCATCCATGGCAGTAAGGATAAATACAACAAAATCAGAGCAAAGCAAGAGGACCCTATAATCCTCCCTCCTCCTACCAGCCATAGCGCCATCACAGAGACACTTGAGCAGTTTCTTAAGGGCAATAGCAGTAATGGCAGCAGCACAGGCTGGGCGCAGTCCAGCCCCACACAAGTAAAAGCATGGCAGGCCAGCTGATCCATGCGCCGGTCCTTGCTGTCCTTCAGAGTGGTAGTGTCAGGGGAAGGCATGACCGAAGTATTAGACAGGCCTAGCACGGGCGCGTCCACCTCAGGGGGACAGGACCAACACTTTACTAGATCAGCCTTGGGCACAGCGGGCAGCCTGTTAGGACGTTCCCACTCCCTAAGCACCATAGAAGTGAAATGGCCCTGCTCAGGGAACTCCAGACACTGTTTACCAGGACGAAAAAGCTCACCCTGCTTTCTCTTAGCCACCTCAGGGGGAGCAATGTGCAAGATTTCAAAAATTTGTGACAGCAGATTGTCAGTGTCCTCAGGGTACCATGTTTCCCTCCAGACGCAGACCCAGGGTCACTAATGCAACCTTCCTGCTGGTCCCCAGAGGAGTCAGAGTCCTGGAACAGTTCCCCTTCCTCTAGGGATAAAGTCCCCCAGTGGCATCAAATTCCTCATACTCCTCAGTGAAGCGGGAGGGTGTGGAAGTCAGGTGCCGCTTCTTGCCAGAAGCCTTTCTAGGAATAGGCCCGGCAAGCTGCTTCTCAATGTTGGCCACAGGAAGTGTCAGATCAGACTGTGACCCACTGCTAGCATCCCCCTCACTGGGAGCTAATTGCAGCAGTGAGGGTGTAGGTGATGCCGAAGGGGGCGCAGAGCTGGTAAGCAATGCAGGCAAACCAAGCTAAAGCGCAAGGACACTTTGAGCGCACGGCACGCACACCGTGACATCATTGCTGATAGGGGATACCCCGCACATGGAACACAGCCGGGATTGCCCCGAAGGAACCCCAAGCACGCTATCCCCAGAAGCCTCCATATGGTGATTAACACAGGCGCAATAGGCCAGCGCTGGGTAAAGGCTAATACAAAAGCCACCCGGCATGCCCTCCCACGGGATGCCCCCAGATCAGCAAAAAAGGGGGGGGGGATGAGGGGGAGGAAGGAGTAGAGCAGGGAGAAACCACAACCCACTGGTATCCCGCCTGAAAGACATAAGTAAAAATGACACATGAGCATCCCGCAGCACATGCCCCACAAGACCAATAGAAAAAAACCCCAAGGGGGACTCACGGACGAAGGACACCGCAGGGTCACCAAGGCACAGACTGCAGGATGAAGCGACACACTGGAGGAAACAGCGCTGCAGCCCGGAAGGGAGAAATCCAGACGCGCAGCTAATCCTAAATGGAGCCAGCAGAAGTACCTCAAGGGGCGGGCCACGGGGACGACGCATTACGCGTCATCCCCCGCCCCCCCCGAAGAGCGCAAAAAAGGCGCCCATGTGACCCCGCCGGCGCCATGACAAAGCAAGAACGCCACAGGTTATAGCGCCCACAGCCACGGAGCGCAGTACAAAGCGGTGTGGCGGGCAAAAAACACCAAAAAACACACTGTAAACACCAAAACACCACAGCTAACACCACTCGCCGGTCCCCCCCCCCCCCCCGAACAAAGTCAGAGAGGGGGAGGGGGGAGAGAGAGAGACAAGAGAAGGCAGTGGCGAGTATCCAGGCCAGGAGGGGGGGGGACCTATGGCCGGCTACCCTTTGTGGAACAGGGTCTGCGGCTTGGAGCAGCGCTCCAGGAGCACTTGACCCTAGTGCTCTTCTACCCTCACCCGATCTGTCAGCCAAGGCTGGGAGGCAGTGAGGGTCCAGAAACGGGTGGAAATAGACTTGCAGGGCCGCAGGCTTGGTTGCCCCGCTCACCTGCGCAAGAGAGAGAGCCATCTTCTAACTTTGCAGTTTCACTGCAGAGGAAACACTGGGAACTCTATGGTTAATCCTGGGAGATGCCACAGCTTTCTGCAGTACCACTGCGCCACCTTGTGGCGGAATAACCCAACTGTTATGAATACCGAAGCAGGCCGCGTCATGCAATAAAGAAAATTTAACCCTAGATTCATTATATCTACATATATCTATGTCTTTTAGTCTCTATCCAAAGTTACTATCAACACATTAACTTTGATCTGAAACAATCTAGTGCAGGGGTACTCAAGTACTTTTAGTCAAGGTCCGTTTACTGTGGTCTGCACCAAGTTGAAGGTTGGGGGGGGGGGGGTGGTAGTTGAAATTAGCGCACCGGAGAGATATATATCCTCATGAGCAGAACTAAAAAATTGCTGTGCCCCCCTCCCCCAGCAGTATCTGTATTGGGCACTAAGACACCTTTTTTTTAGTTTGGCCCTATGGAACCTACAGCTCTGGTAACAGGGATGGGTGGACGAGGGCAGCGCTGAAACAAGAGGGATGGATGGGAGCAGAGCTAGGTATAGGGGGGATGGATGGGAGCAGAGCTAGGTATAAGTGGGATGGATGAGGCAGAGTTGGGAAATAGAGGGATGGATTGGGACAGTGCTGGGAATAAGGGGGATAGATGGAGGCAGTGTTGGGAATAAGAGGAATGGATGGTGGAAAAACTGGGAAAAGAGAGATGGGATGGGACAGAGCTGGGAAGAGAGATGGGAGAGATCTGGAAAAGAGAGATGTGATGGGAAAGAGCTGGGAATAGAGAGATGGAATGGGACAGAGCTGGGAAAAGAGAGATGGGATGGGACGGAGCTGGGAATAGAGAGATGGGATGGGACAGAGCTGGGAATAGAGAGATGGGATGGGACAGTGCTGGGAAAAGAGAGATGGAATGGGACAGAGCTGAGAATAGAGATGGGATGGGACAGAGCTGGGAATAGAGATATGGGATGGGGCAGAGCTGGGGAAAGAGAGATGGAATGGGACAGAGCTAGGAAAAGAGAGATGGGATGGGACAGAGCTGGGAATAGAGAGATGGGATGGGACAGAGCTGGGAAAAGAGAGATGGGTTGGGACAGAGCTGGGAAAAGAGAGATGGGATGGGACGGAGCTGGGAATAGAGAGATGGGATGGGACAGAGCTGGGAATAGAGAGACGGAATGGGACAGAGCTGAGAATAGAGATGGGATGGGACGGAGCTGGGAATAGAGACATGGGATGGGGCAGAGCTGGGAAAAGAGAGATGGAATGGGACAGAGCTAGGAAAAGAGAGATGGGATGGGAAAGAGCTGGGAATAGAGAGATGGGATGGGATAGAGCTGGGAATAGAGAGATGGGATGGGACAGAGCTGGGAACAGAGAGATGGGATGGGGCAGAGCTGGGAACAGAGAGATGGAATGGGACAGAGCTGGCAGAAGAGAGATGGAATGGGACAGAGCTGGGAAAAGAGAGATGGGATGGGACAGATCTGGGAATAGAGAGATGGGATGGGACGGAGTTGGGAAAAGAGAGATGGAATGGGACAGAGCTTGGAAAAGAGAGATGGGATGGGGCAGAGCTGGGAATAGAGACATGGGATGGGACAGAGCTAGGAATAGAGAGATGGGATGGGACAGAGCTGGGAATAGAGAGAATGGATGGGACCGAGCTGGGAATAGAGAGATGGGATGAGACAGATCTGGGAATAGAGAGATGGGATGGGACAGAGCTGGGAATAGAGAGATGGGATGGGAAGGAGCTGGGAATAGAGAGATGGGATGGGGCAGATCAGGGAGAAGAGAGATGGGATGGGACAGAGCTGGGCAAAGATAGATGGGATGGGACAGAGCTGGGAATAGAGAGATGGGGCAGAGCTGGTAATAGAGACATGGGATGGGACGGAGCTGGGAATAGAGAGATGGGATGGGGCAGAGTTGGGAAAAGAGATGGAATGGGACAGAGCTGGGAAAAGAGAGATGGGATGGGACAGAGCTGGGAATAGAGAGATGGGATGGGACAGAGCTGGGAATAGAGAGATGGGACCAAGCTGGGAATAGAGAGATGGGATGGGACAGAGCTGGGAATAGAGAGATTGGATGGGACAGAGCTGGGAATAGAGAGATGGGATGGGACAGACCTGGGAATAGAGAGATGGGATGGGACAGATCTGGGATTAGAGAGATGGGATGGGACAGATCTAGGAATAGAGAGATGGGTTGGGACAGAGCTGGGAAAAGAGAGATGGGATGGGACAGAGCTGGGAAGAGAGATGGGAGAGATCTGGGAATAGAGAGATGGAATGGGACAGAGCTGGGAAAAGAGAGATGGGATGGGACGGAGCTGGGAATAGAGAGATGGGATGGGACGGAGCTGGGAATAGAGAGATGGGATGGGACAGAGCTGGGAATAGAGAGATGGGATGGGACAGTGCTGGGAAAAAAGAGATGGAATGGGACAGAGCTGAGAATAGAGATGGGATGGGACGGAGCTGGGAATAGATATATGGGATGGGGCAGAGCTGGGGAAAGAGAGATGGAATGGGACAGAGCTAGGAAAAGAGACATGGGATGGGACAGAGCTGGGAATAGAGAGATGGGATGGGACAGAGCTGGGAAAAGAGAGATGGGTTGGGACAGAGCTGGGAAAAGAGAGATGGGATGGGACGGAGCTGGGAATAGAGAGATGGGATGGGACAGAGCTGGGAATAGAGAGATGGAATGGGACAGTGCTGGGAAAAGAGAGACGGAATGGGACAGAGCTGAGAATAGAGATGGGATGGGACGGAGCTGGGAATAGAGATATGGGATGGGGCAGAGCTGGGAAAAGAGAGATGGAATGGGACAGAGCTAGGAAAAGAGATGGGATGGGAAAGAGCTGGGAATAGAGAGATGGGATGGGATAGAGCTGGGAATAGAGAGATGGGATGGGACAGAGCTGGGAACAGAGAGATGGGATGGGGCAGAGCTGGGAACAGAGAGATGGAATGGGACAGAGCTGGCAGAAGAGAGATGGAATGGGACAGAGCTGGGAAAAGAGAGATGGGATGGGACAGATCTGGGAATAGAGAGATGGGATGGGACGGAGCTGGGAAAAGAGAGATGGAATGGGACAGAGCTTGGAAAAGAGAGATGGGATGGGGCAGAGCTGGGAATAGAGACATGGGATGGGACAGAGCTAGGAATAGAGAGATGGGATAGAGCTGGGAATAGAGAGAATGGATGGGACCGAGCTGGGAATAGAGAGATGGGATGAGACAGATCTGGGAATAGAGAGATGGGATGGGACAGAGCTGGGAATAGAGAGATGGGATGGGACGGAGCTGGGAATAGAGAGATAGGATGGGGCAGATCAGGGAGAAGAGAGATGGGATGGGACAGAGCTGGGCAAAGATAGATGGGATGGGACAGAGCTGGGAATAGAGAGATGGGGCAGAGCTGGTAATTGAGAGATGGGATGGGACGGAGCTGGGAATAGAGAGGGGATGGGGCAGAGTTGGGAAAAGAGATGGAATGGGACAGAGCTGGGAAAAGAGAGATGGGATGGGACAGAGCTGGGAATAGAGAGATGGGATGGGACAGAGCTGGGAATAGAGAGATGGGACAAAGCTGGGAATAGAGAGATGGGACAAAGCTGGGAATAGAGAGATGGGATGGGATAGAGCTGGGAATAGAGAGATTGGATGGGACAGAGCTGGGAATAGAGAGATGGGATGGGACAGATCTGGGATTAGAGAGATGGGATGGGACAGATCTGGGAATAGAGAGATGGGTTGGGACAGAGCTGGAAACAGAGAGATGGGATGGAGCTGGGAATAGAGAGATGGGATGGGGCAGAGCTGGGAAAAGAAAGATGGGATGGGACAGAGATGGGAAAAGAGGGATGGGACAGAGCTGGGAATAGAGAGATGGGACGGGACAGAGCTGGGAATAGAGAGATGGGATTGGACGGAGCTGGGAATAGAGAGATGGGACGGAGCTGGGAAAAGAGAGATGGGCTGGGACAGAGCTGGGAACAGAGAGATGGGATGGGACGGAGCTGGGAATAGAGAGATGGGATGGGACGGAGCTGGGAATAGAGAGATGGGATGGGACGGAGCTGGGAAAAGAGAGTTGAAGAGGGGAAAGGTGAGTTTTTACAGGTGCCCTGGGGGGGGGGGGGATGTTCACACACTGGGGGCATCCCGATTCAGGATGCCCCAGGGAAAAGCTGGCTGGCGATAAAAGGCACACTCAGCCAACTGCAACTATCCCAGGAGGCTGAGCAACGCACATAATCATAAACGTCCTGCTTCGTGCACGGTGTTATATCCGCTGGGAAGCTACAAACACAACTATGCAGGGCAAAACTAATACACCGCCCTGTTTGTTGCTGCCCGGAGGATATTTAAAAGTGCCCTGCAGAACTTCTTTTAATTGAGCGCCACTCAGCCTCCTGCGATCGAAGCAGACAGCTGAGCCAGCCGCTCCGCCACAAATCACCCACCTGCAGTCTTTCCTACTGCCCCGTCGCACGTGCCATCTTTCCTCCCGCCCGGCCTCCTGGCTGGCCGGCCCAGCCCACTGCCTTCCCTCATGGTCTCTGGTCCCGCCCACTGCCTTCTCTCCCGGCCGCCGGCCCCGCCCGCTGCCTTCCCTCACAGTCTCCGGCCTCGCCCGCTGCCTTCTCTCCCGGCCGCCGACCCCGATACCACTTCTTTTCCCCACTGGTCACACCCGTCTCTGCTCCCACCCTCCTGGCCATGGGGTCCGGAATCCTAGCGGCCGCGGTCCGCAAACAGACCGCAGTCCGCGGGTTGAATACCCCTGATCTAGTGACTTCCAAAAAGCTGTTCATGCAGTGACTGTTACACTGTTTATCCAACACCTTTGCCAACTGCTTACCAGAGTTCCAAATAAAAACAGCATTTTCAAATGGCGCCCGACTAGTGCTTTCAGGATAGCCTCCTCAGAAGGGCTTCTTGTTGCCACCAATAGTTCCAGTATTGGGTGATTTTTTAAGATTAAAATATAAAACGCAACATAGCAAAATCCTATAAAATTCACAATTTAAAGAGAAACATCATTAGAAGTTAAAACCTCCCCCAAACCTCACCGATCTGTTGCTCCCCACCTCTGGGCACTATTTACTCACCTCTTCGGGGGCTCTATGTTGTGTGTCCCTCGGGTTCCGGGCGACCTTCCGGCAGGCGGCTCCATCTTGCATGCCATCAGGCACTGCGCGCGGCTCCTGGTCTCTCACCTACGCAGTGCCCATGAATGGGATGCAATGCAGCTGCCCGAAATCCCGCGAGACTTCGCTGAGCGGCATGGGACTTTGAAGCCGTGCTGTCACTTACAGATAGGTAAGCCGGCAGGGGGCAGAGGATCAGGCCCTGACATCCAAGAGGTAAGTAAGGGCAGATGGGGGGGTCGGACCCTTTTAATTTTAGGTCCGATGCTCCTCTTTATTAGTGAACAAAATAACACACTCACAAAGCTCCAGAGTATCCATGCCTGTAAAGAGACATCAAATCTCGCGCCATTCTCACCTGTAGAATTGTTTTCTCATCCATATCCACTCCAGGCTGTCAGAATTCAGTAACAAGTGGGTTAACTCTTGACTGAAATGGGTGGACTTCAAGACAAAGGTGTGGCTCATCCCGGCCTATATACTTCCAGCTGCACTTCCACAATCCAGTAATTGAGAAGCAGTAGACACAGCCGCACGGGAGGACAAGGTATCCTAAGAAGCCCCTATAACCTTGTTGGAGACAAAAAGAAAGAAGATAAGATTCCCTCTATCTCTCCCCATTTTTTTTTCGATGCTGTACAACTATTTACAAGCTCCACCAGGACTAGGCATCTGAAACATAGATATAGTAACCTAGCAGAAGAGAGGGTCTGGCGGTCTGGAGTGGATATGGAAGAGACAACAATTCTACAGGTTAGAATCACAGAATTGTATTTTCTCTCCCAATCCACTCCAGGCCCTCAGCATTCAGTAATGATTGGTACCTCCAAAAGCAGTGCGCTTACTTCAGGGTGAGGAGTAGCTAAGCTTTATGGCACCCGGGGCAAAGATTTGAAATGGCACACCCCACCTGTTCCTAAGTCCCCCTTTGGTGCCCCTTAACCTGCTGCACCCGGGGTAAATGCCCCCCCTCGCTAGGCCCCTGCGGGGTGGGATTCCAAGTATTAATCTTATTCTTTGAAAGAAGTGTAAGTTATTTCAACCGCTAGCTTACCACTGTCTGTAATACCTTCCTACCAAAGGCGGCATCAGCCGAGCCTCTAATATCTACCTTATAAAATTTGGCACATGTATGAACTGAGGACCACATAACAGCCTTGCATACTTGTTCCACCGAAGCCTGGTGCTGAAATGCCCAGGAAGTTCCAATAGCTTGTGTAGAATGAACTGTAACCCAAAAGGGGGGGGAGACTTCCACTTGGAGATATGGCCCTTATCACTGCTTGTATAATCCAGTAAATTGAAATTCCCGCACAGCTTAGGTGCTGACACTACTGGTGCTGGCTAGGTGAGCAAACAGCCCTAAAAGGGCAACACCCTATGAACCCCAAATTTGCGGACTGCCAGTACAGATCGCAGAAGCTCATCATAAAATGTATTAAACAGAATAACTAAACCTTATTAGGGTTAGATCTACAATGGCATGGTTTAAAAAAAAGACACAATTAAAAAGATTAAACAAAACACAGATGCGGTTGATAAAAGTGGACACTTATGGACTATACAACAAATTACATAAATTATTTATAAAGCCCGTCACATTGTATGGTAGAATGACGCTGATATGTGTCTAATAATAGAAGAATGAATACGTTTGTGCAAATTAAGCAATGTGTGCAAACAAGGCAGTTAGTGCAAAGATTAGCAACTGCGCAAAAGGTAGCAATGCAAGAGGTAGCAAGTGTAAAGTGAGTTGGGTGTATCCCCATAAAAATACAATACAGGCCAAAAAAAGAAAAAATACAAAATACCAATTCTACAGGTGAGTAATCACAGAATTGTATTATTCTTAGTATACAGTACGTCCTGCTCCAGATATAATACTTACTATCGGGACATCCAATAGCAGTGTCCATGAAGTAGGGTGGGATCCCCAAAAAAGGTAACAGCAGACAGTTTAAACCACTGCCGCCTGCAAAACCTTGCGGCCAAAAACAGCATCAGATGAGGCCCTAACATCAACCTTGTAAAACTTTGAAAAGGTATGAACAGAAGACCAAGTAGCGGCCTTGCAAACTTGTTCAACAGAAGCTTGGTGCTGAAGAGCCCAAGAGGCACCAATAGCACGCGTAGAATGAGCAGTAAGGCGGAAAAGGCCAAACCCTTCCTAGGAACAGAAGGGACCACAAAAAGAGCATCAGTTTTTCTAAAAGGTGCAGTAGCCACCAGGTAGTACTTCAGACACCTAACCACATCCAAGGAATGCAAAACCCTCTCCTTAGCATTACTAGGATTAGGGCACAATGAAGGAAGAACAATGTCCTGATTCAAATGAAAGGCAGACACTACCTTAGGCAGAAAATCAGGCTTGAAACGAAACACCACCTTGTCCTGGTGTCTCTCAAAGTAGGGGGGCTGAATGGAAAGCACCGCCAACTCAGACACACGCCTAACGGAGGTGATAGCCACCAGAAAGACAACTTTGAGAGTAAGGATGGCCAGGGGAGCATCCTGCACAGGTTGAAAGGGAGCACCCTGCAAGGCTGACAAAACCAAATTCAAATCCCAAACAGGTACCATAGACTTACATGGGGGACGCACATGAGTGACCCCCTGGAAAAAAGTCCTGATCAGAGGGTGCTGAGCAAAGGACTTCTGGAAGAAATTAGCCAGGGCAGAGACCTGCCCCTTCAGAGTACTTAGTTGGAGCCCCATGTACAACCCATGCTGAAGGAACTCCAGAATCCTGGGAATAGAGAACACACGACAGGGAAGAGACTTTGACTCACACCAGTCAATGTAGGCACGCCAAACCCTGTAGTAAATGGAAGAAGACTTCTTCCTAGCCTTTATCATGGTATCAACCATTGAGGTAGACAGCCCCTTCTCCATCAAGATGGAGGTTTCAGCAGCCAGGCCGTCAAAGCAAGAGTTTGTAAATTGGGATGGCGTAGGGAGCCCTGAGTGAGCAAGTCTGGCACCACGGGTAGAACGTAATGATCCACTTCCAGCTGCACCATGTCTGCGAACCACACTCTTCTTGGCCACCTGGGGGCCACCAGAATTGCTGGTACCCCTTCCAGAGCAATCTCGCGCAGAACCCTGCCCAACAGAGGGAATGGAGGAAAGACATACAGGAGCTGAAAGTCCTGCCATGACATTGCTAGGGCATCCACGGTCAAGGCCAGAGGATCCTGGGACAGGGAGACAAAGGCCGGAAGCTTGTGATTGTGACAGATCCACATTTGGTTGGCCCCAGCGGTGACAAAGAGATTGGAACACCCTGTTGCATAGGGACCATTCTCCCTGGTGAGAGGTCCCCCTGCTCAGAGAGTCTGCCAGGTGATTTTCCACCCCCGGGATGTACACAGCTGAAATGCAGGGAACATTGGTCTCCACCCAGGTCAGGATTAGAGACACTTCCTGGAGGGCCCCCTTGCTCCGGGTCCCTCCTTGATGATTGATGTAGGCAACTGCTGTCTGGTTGTCCGAGTGCATCTGAACAGGCAGGCCCCCAAGGTGAGTAGTCAACTGAGCCAGGACTAACCTGATTGCCCGCAGCTCCAAGACGTTGATAGGAGTGTGGGCCTCCTGAGGGCCCCACCTCCCCTGGAACCGCAGGGACTTCCAGAAACCCCCCCAACCTGACAGACTGGCATCTGTGGTGACTGTCTCCCAGGAAGGGGTCAGAAAGGATCTGCCCCCCAACGGGTTCCTTGAGTCCATCCACCACGAGAGAGACCTCCTGACCAGGGGGGAAAGCACACAGACCCTGTCCTGGGATGCTGGATCCTTGTCCCACACTGACAAGAGGTGGAGTTGCAGAGGCCTCAGGTGGAACTGAGCATAAGGGACCGCCTCGAAGCAAGCCACCATCAGGCCCACCAGCTGCATTCCCTGCCTGATGGGATGATGACAAGATAGCAGGAACTGGACCTGTGCAATCAGACTGTCCACCTTCTGTTGAGGAAGGAAAATCCTTGCCTGAACTGTATCCAGATTCATTCCTATGAAGGGAGTCACCAATGAGGGGGACAGCGAAGACTTGGGGTGGTTGATCACCCATCCAAAAGACTCCAGGGTGGACACCACCAGTTGAGTATCCAATTCTGCCTGATGTAGAGATTGGGATGTGATGAGAATGTCGTCCAGATAAGGCAGTACGCGGACGGACTGAAACCTGAGCAGAGACATCACGCCCGCCAGCACCTTGGTGAACACCCTGGGAGCTGAGGTGAGACCGAAGGGCAATGCCACAAACTGGTAGTGTTGATCCTCCCGAGCGAACCTGAGGAACCTTTGATGACCTGGAAAAACAGGAACATGAAGGTAAGCATCTTTGATGTCCACAGAAGTCATGAAATCCCCTGGGCGCAGGGAACTGATGGCAGAGCGCAGAGTTTCCATGCAAAAGCGCCTGTTTGTTGAGGATCTTCAAGTCCAGGATGGGCCTGAGTGACCCATCTTTTTTGGGTACTGTAAATAGGTTGGAATAGAAGCCCTTGCCTTTTTCTCTTAAGGGGACCTTGCAGATGACCCCCAGCTCCAGGAGGCCTTGCACTGCTTGCACTAGCTCCTGAGCTGACACAGGGTCCTGAGGAATCCGGGATCTGATGAACCTTGGGGGGGGGGGCCTGGCAGCAAAATCTTGTAACCGGAGGACACTACCTCCTGAATCCACCGGTCTGAGACATGAAGCCTCCAGATGTGAGCAAAGTGCTGCAGCCGTCCCCCCACCCAGATGGGTGAGGGCGCCCCATCATGCCTGAGGGGGCTTGGGAGATGACTTAATCTTGGGGCCCCAGGAGGAGCCAGGACGTCTACGTCCTCTGCCCCTACTCCAGAAGTCTCCCCGGGCCCCAGTAAAGGAAACCCCCTCCCTTGTCTAGCACCACGGTAGGGGGAGGAGAAGGAGCCCTGACCCCGATAGACTGCCGCCTGCGCTGGGGTAACCTGCCTCCCTTAGCAAAAAGGTCCAGGCGGTCCCCAAACAGGCGTAGTACCTTGAAGGGAAACCCAGTGAGGGCCTTCTTGGCAGCGTTGTCAGCAGCCCACTGGCGTAGCCAAACCAAGCGGAGTATAGCCACCACAAGGGCAGATGTCCTGGCACACAAAATTTACAAAAACATCACAACTAGAGAGTGCAATAAACACCTCACAAGACAAATCATCAGGGGCACTATCAAGTATATTTCTGAGCAGGGTCCTAATGGCTACAGCCGTAATGGCCGAGGCACAGACCGGGCGCAGCACCGTCCCAACACATGCAAAGGCATGGGACGCCAGCTGGTCAATGCGCCGGTCCTCAGCATCCCGCAGGGTAGTAGAGTCAGGGGAGTGCATGACAGAGGTGTTGGATAACCCCAGGACCGGGGCATCCACGGGAGGGGATGAGCAACACTTTACCACATCAGCAGGAAAGGGATACTTCCTATCCCAACTCTTAGGTACACCGGGAAGTCTACTGGGCCGTTCCCATTCCTTGAGCACAAGGTTATTGAAATGTGCTTGCTCTGGAAATTCCAAGCGAGACTTAGCAGTGTGAAAAAGTTCCCCCCTTTGCCTGGGGGCCGCAACCGGGGGAGAGATAGACAGTACCTCGAAAATCTGAGCCAACAGCCTATCAGTATCATCTGAGGCCCAGGGGTCAGAGCCAGAATCATCGTGACCCCTGGGCCTCTCATCAGATGAGCCTGAGTCAGAGAACTCTTAGTGTCAGCCTGATCGTGTCAGCGGGGATGATGCCGCGCGCCCCCGCCGTGAAAAAAACGGCAGCATGACTGATGCACTATACAGAAGAGGAGGGGAAACAGGGGAAACCCTACACCCATATCAACATAAATTCATGCTACATTAAAGAAAAATGTGTGGCTTAGTCCATCAATGTCACAAATATCCTAAATGTCCATTTAACACTGTAATATTCACATTCATAATGGCCATTATATGGCCAAATATTGCTTTCCCTTCCCAAAATAAAATTAATAATGATAATGATGATAATAATAATGATAATAATAATACTGATAATAATAATAAACACCTACCAACCCAACAGCGACCGCAGTGGCGGCTCGGAGAGTGGCCCTGCTGCACGAGGCACCCAGCCGGACCAAGCCGCAATGACCCCTGAGCAGTCCCCACGTGCAGGCGAGGAGGCGCCGATATGCGGCCAGTAAAGCCGACCTGCTGTCGGAGGAAGCTGTTCGAAGCCGCAAGCTGGTGCAAAAAAAAGCTGCGGTATGGGCGGAGAAGCGGCCCCACTCGCGGGGAAAAGTTGAGAGTCGCAATCCAGAGAGAGATCCGGCGGCGGCATAAGCAACTTAGCCTCTGAGGCCGTGGACCAGGCATCGATCTTCCCTCACTGCAACAGTGGAGGGAAGCATCTGCGCTCCTGCTGCCTAACTAAGCCCCCTTAACAAAAGGGTGAAAATGTAAGTATTTTAAAGTGCCAGCATGAAAATAAAAATCGTGGGTAAGCAATAAAAGGAATAAAGGAGGAAATTGAATCCCCTGCCCCCCCCAACCCCCCCCCCCCCCCCCGCAGGCTCACCAGACAAAAACCTGCGGCTGACCAAAGACCCTGGTGCTTACCCTTGCCATCCTGATCCGTATCACAGCACAGCTGGGGAAGCATCATGGCTCCATCAGATCAGTGGGATATAAGGGCCTGGAAGGCAGACAGGGTTAAAATTCCCCTGCTTCCTAAGTAAATCATATAAACAAAGTAAAAATGAAAGAAAGGAGTTCCAGGTACACCTTCGCAGTCCAATTCCAACTGCAATAATGAAACTGGATTGTGGAAACCCAGCTGGAAGTATATAGGCAGGGAGGAACCACGCCTTTGTCTTGCAGTCCACACCCTTCAGTCGAGAGTTAACCCAATCGTTACTGAAGGCTGACAGCCTAGAGTGGATTGGGAGAGAAAATCTCACCTTACAAATTGCTCCCCTGGCAAAATTGAGGCTTGTGATTGGCTGCCGACAGCTGGATACCAAGGGGAGACCTGTGGACCTCATGAACCTGACTGGTAATAACAGGGCTTGAATTTTGTGCCATTCCGGTTGAAATAGTTAGCCCCTAGACAAGCACGGGGGAGATCAGAATGATACTGTAGTCTATTAAGATGCAAGTAATATATTTCGCTCTCCAATCTCCTGGATACGGCACAGCTGACATCAGCTCCTGTAACTGTGTGGGTGTGAGCACAGTTGTGAGCAGTATGACTGCTTGAGGTGAGCACCCTACAGGGAACACAAAAATGAATGACTTCACCAGTTAAATTTCCTCACTACTATTATTTTGAACAAGCCCCTTTTAATTAATCAGAATTAATGCATGTCCTACTTGTTGGGTCATTTATTCTACTACACCAGATTAATTAATTTGTAGAAATGTCACTTCTACCTAAAAATTAATTTATCAGGTAATGTTTCGGGCTGCTATTTTAACACTACTGTAAGCCTTTTATATATACATAGGTAAAAGCGGACAGAACTAATATTTAACTAATATCTTGCTGAAATGAGTATACATAGACCCCACAGGGAGTGCTCTTGGCTTACACTGCATATCAAGTGAAATGCTTGATAACTGACAGCCCTGCTAAAGTATAGAGGCACTCCTGCAAGATCATTCTCTGCAGATTGCTCCCAAGTGCCTGATAATCATGGCCGTGACTGCATTCTGAAAATGCCTGGCCACTGCAGATAATAATAGTGACAGGAAAAGGCTATATGATACTGCTTCATTCTTTTGTACAACCATGTGAATATACGTGTGCCTGCAGTTAAGAAAATGGAGGCATTTAATTTACCACCCATCTTTCCATACTCAGCATGGGCTACAAGATTAAGAGACGGGCAGGTGCTGGCCCCTGGGGAACTGAACACACTGAATAATCTCGGATATATGTACCATAACTTGGACAAATATTATCTAGCAAGTTGGTGACCTGTGATTTATGGGGAAGCCTCTCTGAACAGCAGAGAAAATATAGCGCGGGATCCTGGAAATGGTGAGTTTGGCGATCACTCGTGTGCTGCCATCGGTGGATGTTTAGGTGCTGGGGGGGAGCATGCTTTTTGCTTCAGAGTTGAGTGCAATGTAACCAGATCGACGCTACCCACAGGACTATGTTTTTTCATGTCGCTAAATTACTACACTGCTCAAAAAATAAAAGGTAACATAAAAACAACACAATTAAACGCCAAAACAGTGTCATATCTGTGAAATCTCCAGTTTATCAAGCAACAATGGTTGTGAACCAATTTTTGATGTTGTGCAAACTGAACAGACAACAGGTAGAAATGAGCAATTTTAGCTGCTGTTTTCTTCACTTCTGCATTTTGTCATAGCATGAGGTGTTGTCTACAACCCACAGAAGGTGCTCAGATAGTGCTGGTCATCCAGAATGGCACTTCAATGTGAACTGTGGCAAGAAGGTCAGCTGTGTCTGTTAGCACAGAGTCCAGAGCTTGGAGCAGATAGCAGGAGACAGGCCAGTACACCAGGAGACATGGAGGGGGCCGTAGGAGGGCAACAACCCAGCAGCAGGACTGCTACCTCCTCCTTTGTGCAAGGAGGAGCAGTGCCAGATCCCTGCAAAATGGCCTCCAGCGGGTCCATAATACATGTGTCTGCTCAAACTGTCCAAAACAGACTCCATGAGAGTGGTACTGATTTTGAGTATCATTCCAAATCCAGATCTTCATGGAAAAGTTCATTTTGATTTACAGTGGGCAATTTTATGTTTTACAGTTCTCAGCACATTACACTATGTAATGAATAAAGATCTGCAACTGGAATATTTCATGTGAGATCTAGGATGTGGTATTTTAGTGTTCCCTTTATTTCAAGCGTAATAAACTAAATAGAAACATAGAAGTTTGAAGGCAGAAGGAGACCATGCAGTCCACCTAGTCTGCCCTTATGTGTATACTGTATGTACTCTTTATATTAGGATAAATGTGTGCTTATCCCAGGCATGTTTACATTCAGTGACTGTCAATTTTTCAACTAAATCTGCTGGAAGTTTGTTCCAAGCATCTACTACTCTTTCCGTAAAATAATATTTTCTAACATTGCTCCTGATCTTCCCTCTGACTATCTTTAGGTTGTGCCCCCGTGTTCTATCATTTAGTAAAAACACTTCCCTCCTCAACCTTATTGAATCCTATCACATATTTAAAGGTCTCAATCATGTCCCCCCTCTCCCTTCTTTCCTCTAGGCTGTACAAATTAAGTTCTTTAAGTCTTTCCTGATAAGTTTAAGTTTAAGCCCTTCTACCATTTTTGTTGCCTGTCTTTGGACCTGTTCAATTTGAATAATGTATTTTTGCAGGTAAGGTCTCCAGAACTGCACACGGCATTCTAGCTGTGGCTTCACCAGGGCTCTATAGAGTGGCATCACAACCTCCCTCTTCCTACTGGTGATGCCTCGAGCTATGCAGTCGAGCATCCTGCTTGCTTTTCCCAATGCCTGGCTACACTGTCCACTCATATTGCAGATTTCAGAAATCAGTATACTTAAATCTCTTTCCTCCGAAGTCCTGGCTAACACAGCACTGCCCATACGGTACTCAGAGCAGGAATTCCTTCTACCCAAGTGCATGATTTTGCATTTAGAGACATTAAACTCACAGTTTTGACCATTTATCCAGTAAAGCTAAATTATTTTCCATGTTGCAGACACCTCCAAGAATATCCACCCTACTTACTAACCTTTGTATCATCAGCAAATAGGCAAACTTTTCCTAACAAGCTTCTCCTTTGTCACTTACAAACATATTAAAAAGAATGGGGCAGAACCTTGTGGCACACCACTTGTAACTCGCCTTTGTTCAGCTTGCACGCCATTAACAACAACTCTCTGATACCGATCCTTCAGCCAGCTGAACTCTCCAGAGATGGAGTCCTAACTTCAATAACTCATCTATGAGCTCTTTATGTGGTACAGTATCAAAGGCTTTGCTAAAATCCAGATAGGCGATATCCACAGCACCACCTTCATCTAACACTTTAGTGACATTGTCAAAGAAATCAATAAGATTGGTCTGACATGAACTGCCCTCAGTAAAGCCATGATGTTTTGGGCCCAACAGGTTGTTAGATGGGAAATGATCTGTTTTTTTAAGAGAATTTCCATTAGTTTGACCACTATAGATGTTAAACTAACTGGCCTGTAATTACTGTCTTCTTCTCTACCCCCCCCCCTTTCTTATGGATTGGTAAGACATTGGTCATTCTTCAATCATCTGGAACCTCACCGTTTGAATGGGAATGGCTCAGTAAATCAGTCATAGGGGCTGCAATCACAAATCTGAGTTCCATTAGAACTCTGGGGTAGATTCCATCTGGACCCATTGCTTTACTTACCATTAGACGTGCCAGCTCGGCTAAGACATCAGCCTTCAAAAACTCTGGAGCTGGACCTCCTAGCTGGATGCTATGCTATGGCCATATCTGCTATGGGTTTGAAAGCCACTATCTGAAAATACTGAACAAAAGTAGCTATTCAGATGGTCAGCCACAGCTTTATCTCCCCTGACCTCCTGGGCCCCTCTGCAGTTGCACCCCCTATAATTATGCAGCATATGTGCCCCTTAAGTTGTCCTGTGGCCAAACGTCCCTTGTGGTCACTGCCCCTTAATTTGCCAGGCAAACTGTGAGGCCTGAAAAATAAAAAAGCTGTCCAAAGTCTCCAGCGCTGCTCTACATGCCTCTCTTCCTTCCTGGTATGTGAAGGGAGAGGCGGGCGGTGGGCGGGGATCCAGCAGCACTGTTCCACATGTCTCTCTTCCTTCCGGGTATGTGAAGAGAGAGCGGCAAACGGGATTCCAGTCAGTGAGGTCCATGCTGCCTTCATCCTGCTCACTGCTCACTGTTGCCTGGCAACGGGGAGGGGGGTAGCAGATTTTTTTGTAAAGATTACACAGCGGGAAAATTGCTACCATCATTACAGCCAGAGGCCGAGCCCCCGCCCCTCCCGCTCTGATGGCGGCCCTGTGAGAGACAGACAGAAAAACTGGTAGCTGGCTATGAGAATATTTTCTGTGACACCAATGATCATGTAAAAGATTTTACTCACTTAGGCTCTGTTCACACCTCTCCGTTGCGTTAAGAGCAAACATTTTGTAAACATGTCGGAGGGGCATTGTATCAAAACAAACACTGTGCTTTTGATGTGTTTGCGTCACACTTTTTATAAAGGAAACCATTTTTGCACAATAAGTAAAAGTCTATAGCAACGCGGGTACACTGTGTTTTACGTGCATTGTGCTTGCAGTGCCATAGACTTCTATTGACCTGTACTGTTACAACTTTCGCTGAAAAAGGTGTCTGCAACATAGCGCATATATGTGAACTATCCCATCTAAAAATACAATTCTGTGAAGTACTCACCTGTAGAATTGTATTATAAGTATACAGTACGTCCTGCTCCAGATAGATTACTTACACTTGGGTTATCCTCCGCCAGATGGCGCTGCACTGCAGAGACATGTAAAACAGGCTCCTCCCAGCCCCTCAAATACCCGGGGACCTCCCACAAATCCCCAGCATTGAAAAGCAGTGAACAGGAAGCCGGGAGAATTTAACCACCCAAAAACTGGTAACTATAACAATGATAACAATCACCATACAGGGGATCCAGAATAATGCAACAACCAGGGTGGGGTGGAGCAGGACATACTGTATACTTATAATACCAATTCTACAGGTGAGTACTTCACAGAATTGTATTATTCTTAGTATACAGTACGTCCTGCTCCAGATAGATTACTTACACTTGGGACATCCAATAGCAGTGTCCATAAAGTAGGGTGGGATCCCCAATAAGAAAAGGTAACAGCAGACAGTTTAAACCACTGCCGCCTGCAAAACCTTGCGGCCAAAAACAGCATCAGCTGAGGCCCTAACATCAACCTTGTAAAACTTTGAAAAGGTATGAACAGAAGACCTGATTGGCTTCTATGAGGAGGTGAGTAGAAGCCTGGACAGAAGGGCGGCTGTGGATATAGTTTTTCTGGATTTTGCAAAAGCATTTGACACTGTCCCCCATAGACGCTTATTGGGGAAATTGAGATCTTCAGGATTAGAAAACGCAGTTTGTAACTGGATTGAAAACTGGCTGAAGGAACAAGAAGCCGGGAGAATTTAACCACCCAAAAACTGGTAACTATAACAATGATAACAATCACCATACAGGGGATCCAGAATAATGCAACAACCAGGATAGGGTGGAGCAGGACGTACTGTATACTTATAATACCAATTCTACAGGTGAGTACTTCACAGAATTGTATTATTCTTAGTATACAGTACGTCCTGCTCCAGATAGATTACTTACACTTGGGACATCCAATAGCAGTGTCCATAAAGTAGGGTGGGATCCCCAATAAGAAAAGGTAACAGCAGACAGTTTAAACCACTGCCGCCTGCAAAACCTTGCGGCCAAAAAACAGCATCAGCTGAGGCCCTAACATCAACCTTGTAAAACTTTGAAAAAGTATGAACAGAAGACCAAGTAGCGGCCTTGCAAACTTGTTCAACAGAAGCCTGGTGCTGGAAGGCCCAAGAGGCACCAATAGCACGAGTAGAATGAGTAGTAAGGCGGAAGGGAGGATTCTTCCCCTTAGCAGAATAGGCCTGGATCACAGCCTGACGGATTCATTTGCTGATAGTAGACTTGGCAGGAGCCAAACCCTTCCAAGGACCAGAAGGGACCACAAAAAGAGCATCAGTTTTCCTGAAGGACGCAGTGACTACCAGGTAATACTCCAGACACCTGACCACATCCAAGGAATGCAAAAACCTTTCCTTAGCATTGCTAGGATTAGGGCACAATGAAGGAAGAACAAGCAGACACCACCTTAGGCAGAAAATCCTTATCCTGGTGTCTCTCAAAGTATGGGGGCTGGATAGACAGAGCCGCCAGCTCAGACACACGCCTGACCGAAGTAATAGCCACCAGAAAGACAACCTTGAGGGTAAGTACAGCCAGAGCAGCATCCTGAATAGGTTCAAAGGGAGCACCCTGCAAGGCAGACAAGACCAAGTTCAAATCCCAAACAGAGACCATAGGTTTTCGTGGGGGACGCACATGAGTAACCCCCTGAAAGAAAGTCTTAACCAAGGAATGCTGAGCAAAAGACTTCTGAAAGAAGACAGACAGGGCAGGAACCTGACCCTTCAAGGTACTGAGTTGGAGACCCGACTCCAACCCATACTGTAAAAACTCCAGAACCCTGGAAACTGAGAACACCCGACAGGGAAGAGACCTAGACTCACACCAGTCAATGTAGGTACGCCATACCCTATAGTAGATGGAGGAAGAAGTTTTCTTCCTAGCCTTCACCATGGTCTCAACCACTGAGGCAGACAAGCCTTTCTCCATCAAGATGGAGGTTTCAGCAGCCAGGCCGTCAAAGCCAGAGTTTGTAAATTGGGATGGCGTAAGGGGCCCTGAGTGAGCAGATCTGGTACTCCTGGCAGAACGTACAGGTCTACTGCCATCTGCACCACGTCTGCAAACCACACTCTTCTTGGCCACCTGGGGGCCACCAGAATCACTGGCACCTTTTCCAGAGCAATCTTGCGCAGTACCCTGCCCAGCAGGGGGAATGGAGGAAAGACATACAGGAACTGAATGTCCTGCCATGACATTGCTAAAGCATCCGTGGTCACGGCCAGAGGATCCCTGGACAGAGAGACAAAGGCTGGAAGCTTGTGATTGTGGCGGGACGCAAACAGATCCACATCTGGTTGGCCCCAACGGTGACACAGAGATTGAAACACTCTGCTGCATAGGGACCATTCTCCCTGGCGAGAGGTCCCCCTGTTCAGAGAGTCCACCAGGTGATTTTCCACCCCCGGAATGTACACAGCTGAAATGCAGGGGACATTGGCCTACGCCCAAGTCAGGGTCAGAGACGCTTCCTGGAGGGCCCCCTTGCTCCGGGTCCCTCCCTGATGATTGATGTAGGCAACTGCCGTCTGGTTGTTCGAGCATACCTGAACAGGCAGGCCCTGACCGTCTCCCAGAAAGGGGCAAGAAGGGATCTGCCCCCCAACAGGTTCCTTGAGTCCATCCACCACAAGAGAGACCTCCTTACCGGGGGGGGGGGAGCACACAGACCCTGCAGAGGCCCTAAGTGGAACTGAAGACAAGGGACTGCTTCGAAGCACGCCACCATCAGGCCCACCCGCTGCATCCCCTGCCTGATGGAGGGATGGGGACAAGCTAGGAGGGACTGAGCCTGTGCAATCAGATTGTCCACCTTCTGCTGAGGAAGGAAGATCCTTGCCTGAACTGAATCCAGATTCATTCCTAGGAATGGAGTTACCAAGGAAAGGGACAGTGAGGACTTGGGGTTGTTGATCACCCATCCAAATGACTCCAGAATGGGCACCACCAGCTGAGTATCCAACTCTGCCTGATGTAGAGACTGGGAAGTGATGAGGATGTCCTCCAGGTAGGGCAGCACGCGGATGCCCCTTGGCCTCATCAGAGACATCACCCCCGCAAGCACCTTGGTGAGCACTCTGGGAGCTGAAGAGAGGCCAGATGGCAAGGCCACAAATTGGCAGTGTTGATCTTCCAACGCGAATCTGAGGAACCTTGGTGTCCTGAAAACACAGGGATGTGAAGGTAAGCATCTTTGATATCCACAGACGTCATGAAACCCCCGGGGCGCAAGGAGCTGATGGCCGAGCGCAGAGTTTCCATGCGAAAACACCTGTTCTTGACAATGTTGTTGAAGATCTTTAAATCCTGAATGGGCCTGCCTGACCCATCTTTTTTGGGAACTGTGAAAAGGTTGGAGTAGAGCCCCCTGTCTCTGTCTTTTAAGGGAAATCTGCAAATGACTCCCAGACCCAGCAGGCCTTGCACGGCCCTGCGCCAACACCTGAGCAGAGGCAGGGACCTGGAGTATCTGGGACCTGATAAATCTTGGGGGAGGCCCCACAGCAAACTCTATCTTGTAGCCGGAGGACACTACCTGAATCCACCGGTCTGAGGCCTGATGCCTCCAGACTTGAGCAAAGTGCCGCAGCCGTCCCCCCACCCTGACGGGCGAGGGCGCCCCATCATGCTTGAGAGGGGTTGGGAGAGGATTTGGGCTTAGCCCCCCCCCGGAAGGAGCCAGGACGTTGTCTTCTGCTCCTGTGACAGGAATATGCGCGAGCACCCGCGAAGGACATCCCTGTTTCTTGTTTAACACCATGGTAGGTGGGTGAAGGGGGGCCCTGGCCCCGAAGGGGCCGAGACAGCTGTCTGCGCTGGGGTAACTTACCTCTCTTAGCAAACATTTCTAGACTGGCCCCAAACAGGCATAGCTCCTTAAAAGGAAGCCCAGTGAGGGCCTTCTTCGCAGCATGGTCAGCACCCCACTGTCGCAGCCAAACTAAGCGGCGTATAGCCACCACGAGGGCAGAAGTTCTTGCACACATTCTGATGTTGTCATCCAATGCTAATAGGAAAAATTTTACAAAAACATCACAACTGGAGAGTGCATTAAACACCTCACAAGGGAGATCATCAGGGGCACTATCAAGCATATTCCTGATAAGGGTTCTAGTGGCCACAGCCGTAATAGCAGAGGCACAGACCGGGCACAGCGCCATCCCCACACATGCAAAGGCGTGGGAGGCCAGCAGGTCAATACGCCGGTCCTCAGCATCCCGCAGGGTAGTAGAATCAGGGGAATGCATGCCAGGGGTGCTAGATAGCCTTAGGATCAGGACATCCACCCTGGGGGGGGATGACCAACATTTAACCACCTCAGGGGGAAAGGGATACTTCCTATCCCAATCCCTTGGAACCCCGGGAAGTTTACTGGGGCACTCCCATTCTTTGAGCACAAGGGAATGGAAATGTGCCTGCTCTAGAAATTCCAAACGTGATGTTGCTGTATGAAAACGCTCCCCTTTTGCCTGGGAGCCTCACCAGGGAGAGAGATAGACAGAGAGAGATAGATTGAACCTCAAAGATCTGCGTCAATAATCTGTCAGTGTCATCCGGGGCCCAGGGGTCAGAGCCAGAATCGTCGTGACCCCTGGGCCTCTCATCAGATGAGTCTGAGTCAGAGAATAGCTCCCCTTCGTCCGAAGGGGTATAGCCACATAAATGCCAAAACTCATCAGTTTCCATAGGGAAAAGAGTGACATCAGGCGTTAAAGTGGACCAACACCCAAGATTTTGACTATCCTGGGTTTTGGTCCACTTCCGATCGGGGGTGCCCGCTGTGTGAAACCCCCCAGAAACCCCAAAAAACTCACCTCTCCCCGCTCCCACGTGAACGCCGCAGCCAATCCCCGCCAACGTCCAGGCGGGGGACAGGAACGTCCAAGCCGCTTCCGCCGCCGCCGCCTCCCGCGCGTCACTCTCGGCGCGCGCGCCCCCGCCGGCCATTCACAGAGGGCCGGCGTGGGCGCGCGCACGTCTGGAGGGGCGCGCGGGAGGCGGCGGCGGCGGATCAGGTAAGATCTTTTTGGGGTTTCACCCCGCGGGACATCCTGATCTCGGATGTCCCGCGGGGTGGGAGGTGATCGGCCCGGGAATCTTATAGATTTCCGGGCCGATCACCCCTGGGTGTTGGTCCACTTTAAGTGCCGCTTTTTAGCAGGGGCCTTACGCGCCAAGGTATTAGCAGTTAACTTTTCAACACTAGCCAGTCTAGAAGACACATCAGGCTGAGAATCCCCACAAGTATGCAACTCAACAGGAGTGAGATTTAAGCTGGGGGGAGTAGGAGAAGTGAAACGAGGTGCAGCCACTGGCAGGGCAGATTGCAATGCAAGCACCTGCTCAGCACAGGGTACACAGACCCACGCCTTGTCAGCGTCAGCATGAGGCTGTCCACAAGCTACACACAGCCGGTCTTGTCCCAAGGGGACCCCGGTAACATTATCCTGGGATGCCTCCATATGGTGATTATTAGGCACAATGTGCCAGTAGGGATTGACGCTATGAAGCAACCCTGGATGCCCCCAATGACCCGCTAGGGAAGTGGGAGTAATTTTTACAAGGCCCAACTTTATCAATTACACCGGGCCGGGAGAAGCCAATGCATTCACCCGTCTGAAAGACACAATGAGAAGAAGGGGTGTCAGAACCAAAACACTCTACAATGAGTATAAAGCCGCCCGCGAGGGCCCGCGGTAAGTAAGAACGTCACACGCGTGCACGACCTGACAACATGGCGCCGAGAGTACCTCGAAGGGCGGGCCAGAGCGAGCCGCAACGCAGGGCGCGCCAAGCCAGGCCCCGCCCCCCCGAAGAGTGCGAAGTCCACCGACAAGCAGCCAATGAGGACGCAGAAGCATCTGAGGTAACGCCGCCGCCCGGCGCGGAACATCCAAATGAAGGAAAAGACGCGCGCGGCGGCGGCGGCATTTGCAATAGTAAAAAGACAAGGCCGCATGGCGGCTGACACTACATATACTAGTCAAAAGAAAACATGACAAAAGGCTTTGTATGCACGAATCACGATACACGCTCACCCACACACCCCCCCGAAGGCTACAGGGAGAAAAGGGAGGATGGCGGCCCTCTGTCAGCCTATACCGCCTACCCTTTGGTGGGGGACTGCGGTGGAGCAGCGCTCCATAAGCACGCATGGTGCCGCCTACCTTCACCCGACCAGCGCAGCCCAGGCTGGGAGGCACATCACACAAAGGACGGGTGGGAATAGTCCAACAGGGCCGCAGGCTAATAGCCCCGCTCACCTGCGAGAGAGTGATCATTTCATGTCTTCGCAGTAAGCACTGCAGAGAAATCTGGGGATTTGTGGGAGGTCCCCGGGTATTTGAGGGGCCGAGAGGAGCTTGTTTTTTACATGTCTCTGCAGTGCAGCGCCATCTGGCGGAAGATAACCCAAGTGTAAGTAATCTATCTGGAGCAGGACGTACTGTATACTAGGAATAACAAGATAAGAATAAGAACTCAAACAGCAGCCTGTTAAATAGCATAGCATTCACTGGTGCAAACTTGTCAATTCTGTAAAACTTAAGAAACTGTAGAAACTATGAACCAAGGACCAGGTGACTGCCTTTGCCGACTAGATCCACAGTGGCCAAAATCCCACAAACAACCATCATTGTCCGATTCCCTTCTGGTAATTTTATGACCTTCTGGATAAGATGATATAGGATTTTGTAACACTCATTTGCAAATCCATGTTTCTATATTTTTTTAAGCCAATCAGTATGATGTTGGAGGTAGGAGGAAGGAAGCCATGAGTAAGGTATAAACAGATGGGAAAAAGGCTGTATGGCATATGAAAATAAGACGTAGGAGTAGGTATATTTAGCATAGAAAAAAAACAATTTTTTAGGAAAAGAGAATGGTAATGAAGTGAGAAGCTTCTGGGTATGGAACATAAACAAAAAAGTTTCAACTAAAAAGGAGAGAGGCAAAGGAAGTAAGCATAGTGTAAGGAACAGTGATTTAGAGATAAGCAGTTAATAGTAACCTTTTCATTCAACAATATATTAATTTTATTTTATTCTAGAAGCTGAAGAACAGTGGCATAACTAAATGTAGCCAGGTCCTGTTGCTAAAATGTAATGGGGGTCACTACATTGCTCATACAGTAACATTATTCCTATAAATTTAACTTGGATACAAATAGACAACTGAAGACTAAAACAGCTCAGACAATTGGCTTCTTTGTCCTGTACCTGAGGCTATGTGGGCACAAATCTGACAAATAAGGTGGAGCAACAATGATGGTGCCCCTGATCTTGAGGGCCCTGCTGCAATAGCTATCCCTGCACCCCCTTTACTACACCACTGGTGAAGAGGTAAAGAAAGCTGGCATTCCCTGGGCTGTCACACATGCCACACATGGAGCATCCCAGCCCCAATATCCCAATGTGCCCTCCAGATTACAATGTTACTCTTGCTGTTTGTTGGATACCCTAATGATGCGTTTCCACAAATCGATTTGCAAATGAAAAATCGCAAATCACCCACAATGAAACGAGAAAGGATCTGTGGAAATGCCAGCTTATTAAAACATATAATTTAAAGACATATTTTGCAGTAATGTTCACATGTGAAAACAGAAATCAACCACAAATATTGTAGGATGTGGAGTGTACAGGCAATCTCACTAACTAACGCGTTAATGAATAATCAGTAGAGAATTTTTTTTGCATCGAGTACAAATCATCCGTTCAAATACGAGTTTGTCCTACAAATTGTAGATTTGGCTGTTCATAGAAATGAGCCATTAACTAACATATTAGGATCGATTTAGTGGCTACCCAGGACCGGATTATGAGAGGGGCGCGAGAACCGGGGCCTCCACCACTTGCCCTGCAAAGGGGCCTCCACCAACCTTTGGGTTATGATCTTGTCCAGGAGGCTTTTCAGTCTTTGGTCTGACGGGCCGCGGGGGCTAGCAACAAGGCTATCGGCGGCAGTAGGGTCCCCCCGAGTCTGGGCAGCCAAAGCCACCACAGGGCAGGACTGAGAGTCTAGGGCAGCAAAGCCACCATCAGCAACGCTACAGTGATGGGTGCGTGCAGAGCTGTCACTCAATCTTAGGTTCCAGTAAGCAGAAGGGTGCCAGACAACCACCAATCAGTTAATTGGCTGGGCTATTATTTTAAAGGAAGAAAATACTGTATCTGAGGCCTCCGCCAGATTTTGTGCCCAGGGGCCTCCACCACACTTAATCCGGCCCTGATAGCGCCAGTTTCAGAGCGCCAGAATTCCTGTCTTATCTGGCGCTGTGCTGTGCAGTACATGGGCGCTAGCAGATGCTGCAATTAGCTACTAATTAGCTTTGATTGTTGCACTTAGGTATTGGCCAGCCTGCGTCAGTGTCTATTGGACCCGCTGACTTATTATCTCAGTGCCAGTGAACGCCACTTTGTACTGCCATTATTCTCCAGCATATTTCAGAATTTTTTCTTCCTTCAAATCCTTGGCTCTGTATTTTTCCAGGGCTGGTTAGCATTTCTTCATTACAGTTAGTAGTAATCACTGCTGGGGAGGGTAGAAGCTTTACAGTGCATTTCAGCTGGGTTTTAGCTGTTGGTATCCAAATTACACATTGTTAAGCAAAAGAAGCAATTAAAATCAATTTTAATAACCCTGCGTTTCAATTATCGACAAGTCCCAAAGCAAGTTCTGTACAAATAAATGTGTTTAATATCAATTATAAGCATTCAACATTTCAATCCAGTACTGCCCATTGTGCTCTATGGCACGTGTCAAACTCAAGGTCGGGGGCTGGATGCAGCCCTGCATGTGGCCTTCTAATTGGTACCAGACAGTGGTGGCTATGTGACACTGACTGGCCCAGTCACTCCAAGGCATCTGACACCTGTAGCTTGTCCTCGTGTGAGGTGCTGCCGAAGCACTGGTAGGTTGCACTCCACTATGGTGCCCAATTCTACCTCTAATTTAAGGTGCGGTGCCTATAAAAGCAGCTGGTGTGCAACTTTTATGTTGAGGGCAGAAGAGAGTAGTGTCTGCAACTGTGTCTCTGTGCAACCAGCTCTCGCCACACAAGGGCACCTCTCTAACCCACCAAACTAACTGCCACAGCAGAGAATGCTACATCTGCTGCATGTGTACGTGATAGCTATTGCCAGGTAGAGTGGGAAAAATGATTGAAGTGCTGCCCTGGGCTAAATAATTCAGAGTATGCATCTGTCCATGGCGAAATAATTCTGCATCTGTCCTGAGCAAAATAATTTGGTGTCTGCATCTGTCATTGGCAAAATATTTCTGTATCTGTAAATAATTCTGTGTCTGTAACCATACATTTGAATGGTCATGTTTCCATCTTGAAGGCAACCAGAATGCTGATTTGGCCCTTGGAAAAATGAGTTGGAAACTCCTGCTTTATGGAATCTTGACCTACAGCACCAGGTTTCATCTGGTCGCTGCTTCAAACAGAGCTTCAAACAGAGCGCCCGGTACTGCAGCATTTTCAGCACTAGTGTTAAATAAGACGCTAGGCAGCGCCTGCATCAGCATTTGCCTTTTTTAGTCGTTAAATTGTATACTGAGTGCCGCTGAGGCCAAAAAAGTGGCACTATGGTGCTTTTTCTCACATGAAAATCTCTCAAAACAATTAAACCTGTGTGATTTAGGGATTGTTTTCTTGGCAGCAATACTTTTTGTGAGCATTTCTCCTTAACTCCGAGTAGGAGAAAAAGTCAGCTTCACCACCTGGCATGCTTTTTTCACTGAAAAAAGCCATGCCACAATTACCAGGCAGGAGGGAATGTTTTTTTGTCTAAAAAGTAGGCCCTGGCGCTTTCATTTGTTGAACAAGAGGAAAGAGCCCCCTGCTTCTATCCTGGGTCCCAACCAGGAGTAATGGCAAGGAGCCAGTGAAGAAGGCCTTTATACCTCAGAGACGCCCCCCCCCCCCCCCCCCCCAATGTGACTATACTTCACTAACAACACGCTTGGAAGAGCAACTGACCCATACCAAAGGGCAAATCAGCAATGTAAAACGATGGTGCCGGGATTGTAAGCTCGGGGGGGGGGGGGGGGGGGGGCTACTATTACTATTATACATTTTTTAATTAAATAAAAACCATGCATGTCATTTTAATGTAACATATTGGAAAAAGGCAAACTCACATACTGTCATTCATTTGATGTTGATGTGAGAATCATATGAAAAACTGTCCTGTGACTAGACAAAACCCGCACAGTAGGTCAAATTCCCCCATGGATGTGTGAGAGTTGTTTTGCATGTCTCCCCTGAATTATGCAAGTGAGAAAATGCTTTTTCACAGAAGGGAGATTTTCCCAACCCTAACTTAATTGATCCTATCGCCTCCTGATCTTAAAAACAGTAAAAGTTATTTTTTTTGGCTGCATGTCTGTTTGACATTTATGCTGGCCATCTCATTTACAATAGTTTCTACAATTATTGCATACTCTTAGAAAAACTTTTTAATATCAAAGCCCCACATAGCTATGTGTAGTAGGATCCAGAATGAATCAGAATAGATTGTATAATGTAAGGGCAGCAACTCCTGTTATGTCTGGATCTTCAATTCTTATTTTTGCAGTGGCCAGAGGGGGCATTTACTTGTACAGAGGGGGTATGCCAGGTTCTCTATGTCAGTCAGCAGGAACATGCTTGCGCACTGTGCAGTCTTCTGGCAGTGAGGAGCTCAATTCGATATAAACAGAGCAGTCACGGCAGAATGGTCTATGTATTAACTGGTTGTGGGTGAAACTTGCTGAGGATGGCATATAGTATAAGGATTGTCACTGCTGGTCCTAATTCATAAAGCTGATTTCTTCTTGCACACTTCTTCAATTTTCCTATCTAATGTATCAGATAGAAGAGAGTTGGAGATAAATTCTGAAATCTTTCCTATTTCTCGCTGATGTGTGTAGTTGGGTGGACATGAAGAGTGGGGAAATGAATGAAGAAATGAATATGTGCAACTTCATCAAATGTAAGAACAGCCAATACCAATGAAGAACACGCTGTCTCCTCTACCCCCTCAGAGTGCCGCTGAGGCCAAAAAAGTGGCACTATGGTGCTTTTTCTCACATGAAAATCTCTCAAAACAATTAAACCTGTGTGATTTAGGGATTGTTTTCTTGGCCGCAATACTTTTTGTGAGCATTTCTCCTTAACTCCGAGTAGGAGAAAAAGTCAGCTTCACCACCTGGCATGCTTTTTTCACTGAAAAAAGCCATGCCACAATTACCAGGCGGGAGGGAATGTTTTTTTTGTCTAAAAAGTAGGCCCTGGCGCTTTCATTTGTTGAACAAGAGGAAAGAGCCCCCTGCTTCTATCCTGGGTCCCAACCAGGAGTAATGGCAAGGAGCCAGTGAAGAAGGCCTTTATACCTCAGAGACGCCCCCCCCCCCCCAATGTGACTATACTTCACTAACGACACGCTTGGAAGAGCAACTGACCCATACCAAAGGGCAAATCAGCAATGTAAAACGATGGTGCCGGGATTGTAAGCTCGGGGGGGGGGGCTACTATTACTATTATACATTTTTTAATTAAATAAAAACCATGCATGTCATTTTAATGTAACATATTGGAAAAAGGCAAACTCACATACTGTCATTCATTTGATGTTGATGTGGGAATCACATGAAAAACTGTCCTGTGACTAGACAAAACCCGCACAGTAGGTCAAATTCCCCCATGGATGTGTGAGAGTTGTTTTGCATGTCTCCCCTGAATTATGCAAGTGAGAAAATGCTTTTTCACAGAAGGGAGATTTTCCCAACCCTAACTTAATTGATCCTATCGCCTCCTGATCTTAAAAACAGCAAAAGTTATTTTTTTTGGCTGCATGTCTGTTTGACACTTATGCTGGCCATCTCATTTACAATAGTTTCTACAATTTTTGCATACTCTTAGAAAAACGTTTTAATATCAAAGCCCCACATAGCTATGTGTAGTAGGATCCAGAATGAATCAGAATAGATTGTATAATGTAAGGGCAGCAACTCCTGTTATGTCTGGATCTTCAATTCTTATTTTTGCAGTGGCCAGAGGGGGCATTTACTTGTACAGAGGGGGTATGCCAGGTTCTCTATGTCAGTCAGCAGGAACATGCTTGCGCACTGTGCAGTCTTCTGGCAGTGAGGAGCTCAATTCGATATAAACAGAGCAGTCACGGCAGAATGGTCCATGTATTAACTGGTTGTGGGTGAAACTTGCTGAGGATGGCATATAGTATAAGGATTGTCCCTGCTGGTCCTAATTCATAGAGCTGATTTCCTCTTGCACACTTCTTCAATTTTCCTATCTAATATATCAGATAGAAGAGAGTTGGAGATAAATTCTGAAATCTTTCCTATTTCTCGCTGATGTGTGTAGTTGGGTGGACATGAAGAGTGGGTGAATGAATGAAGAAATGAATAAGTGTAACTTCATCAAATGTAAGAACAGCCAATACCAAGGAAGAACACGCTGTCTCCTCTACCCCCATTATGGTGGCACCTTCTGTACTTATTTGAGTTTTTAGCAGGTCATAGATAAGTAACGTTCAGTAAGTGTGTCTTCTTATACATTTCAAGTAATGGGAATGGTAAGGATTACACCAGCCAGTCAGATAGGCCTGGCACAGGTGCACAAATCAGCCTGAGGGATGCAGGGGATGAAGCTGCGGCCCATGCCGTGGGATCACAGGAAAGGTAAAGTTCAGGGCAAACCAGGGAGTGTCAGACCACAAAAGGCATCCCAACTCAGGTAAATTGGCACATGGAATGGTATTTTAACACAAGGGCTTATCCACAAAATGTCAAATGATTTGAAGACAACAGTTGCCCTCCCACTTAAACTTCAACTCTGCCAAACTGCTCTTTTTCCACCCTACTCTGAAATCAATACAAAATAATCAGACTACAAAATATACTTCCCCACTTACACTATCTCCTCCCCATTTATGCAAGTAAGTAATACACTTCACTCTCTGTACACATATGTTGTTCCATACTTTTCCTCTTGGCTCAATATAACCAAAATGACCCAAAATATTTTAGTATATTCACTGTTAAATCTCTTTCTCAATTGTGTGTAGGTTACAGCTTAGGTAAATAGAAATACACTGTAAAGTATCAAGACCATGAACACTTTTCAGTAAAAATAACTTCCAATCACAACAGCCACACTGTCTACTCTAGTTCACCAACACAGGGTGGGTGCTGTGCCGCCAAATGAATATCAAGGGAAAGAGATTTTACTGTGAATACATGGAAATCTTATTTTCCTACACAGTCCCAGCATGTGAACCCCGGGCAATGGG
This sequence comes from Gastrophryne carolinensis, assembly GCA_027917425.1. Taxonomy (NCBI): domain Eukaryota; kingdom Metazoa; phylum Chordata; class Amphibia; order Anura; family Microhylidae; genus Gastrophryne; species Gastrophryne carolinensis. The sequence continues at coordinate 181,089,109 of CM051239.1, read as the reverse complement.
TGGCCATCTTGTACAAGCTGATAACTGATCTGTAGGTGCAACCGTCCCCCTAGTCACTTTAAAGCGGAACTCCAGTCAAAAAAAAGTATAGTAAATGGCCTCCCTTATGATCAGTGACATAAGCAGTTTGAGAGGGCTTAACGATTATTCACTCTAGAATTACACTGGGGCAGCCATCACGCCTGATTTTCCTGCTTACACATGAGAATTAGTGGGGTGCTGCGCCAGCAGCAATTCACACCAAATTGAGAAAGATATATGCTTTAGAAACGAGGAGACGCCTGCCTGTCATTTTTCACGCGTGCAAACACTAAATAAACAGCTAATGTAGCAAAAGAGATCTGTGTAAGGGGAGCTGTTACAATATACCCATATGGTGGCAGCAGCCACAAAAAGCATTCAGTCAAGGGATACAATGTATTTAGAAGATGTTAGCATCTAGCAAAGCAAGGATGAGCCATTACAGCTGAAGGCTGAACCCTTCTCTAGAAATAAGAGATGATTACATAGAGCTATGAGGTAATTTTGATGGGCAGGCTAATTCATCATTAGCGGAAGGTAGCGACAGATGAGCGTCTGTATAGCAGCGTATGAGCGACCGCTAGTGGCCGCCACGATCAGCCGTCAGTCGCTATTTCTGGCCTCCTCAGTCGCTATAATACCCTGGCTCTAATGATGAATATGTTGTGTTGCAGTCGCTATGAAGCCACTGTACAATTACTCACTCGGAGGAATAGCTGGGGAGAGGTCTGGCAGGGCGTCTGGGCCTCATGATGGATCCTCGTAGGTGGGAAACCGGAAGTTGCAAAAACAAAAGTGAAAGCAAAAATTCTGACACGCCTCGCATAAAAAATACATTAACACACCCCTATGATATCGCTATGATACGCAAATGTTAAAATAGCGTACGCATACCAATGTCCGCCGCTACATACACACACGCAAAATCAACATTTAACAACTGTGGAGCCCAGCATGCAGCGAACGACAGCAACTGCTCATTGCGCCACAAACTCCGCGAACAGTAACGTATTCATCAAAAAATCTCAGCGACCCAGCGCAGTCGCTATAAATTGTGTGGATGGAGGAGATAGCGCCAGTCGTTGTGTGATTACAATGATTTTTAAACGTAAGAAATAACATTAGGCGAACACAATACACAGGAATTTAATAAGCTTTGATATTTTGACTAGAGGTTCACTGTAAGTTGTTTTATTTTTTAGCCCCCCCCCCCCCCCCGGGCGAGGGTGAGGGACAGAATGCATCTCCTCTTTAACAAGATAACTGTCAAACTAGCAACATCAACTACAAATAAACACTACCAACTTTGTCTTATCCTTGCTCAAGTAGACATTTAACAACTGAGGAGCGCAGCATGCAGCGAATGACAGCGACTGCTCATTGCGCCACAAACTCCGCGAACAATAACGTATTCATCAATAATTTTTAAACGTAAGAAATAACATTGTTGAAGGAGTGTGACTTTTATAGTTTCAGTTCAGACCCTAAAATTGGTTTAAAGTAACAAATAAAAAAAAACCACTAAAACATTCTCAGAAATCTGGACTAATTTAGTAAACACTTGTCTGAATGTTTGAAAAAAAAAAAAAAAAAAACATAAAACAATAAAAATGGGATTTGAGGCTCAGCCATTGAGATGTATGGGAGAGCGAGAGGTAGTGAGAGGTAATACGTGGCGCTCTGCAAGGCTGAATGCAGGCGCTGTTCGTCGAGGCTGGGATAATGATGAATCTAACGCTACATGGCGTTCTCCCAGTCGCTAAACAGGATCGGCTTCATAAATGTGTAATTGCGTGCTGGAGCCGGCATTCTCTAGCTGATACCTCTCGCTACCTGTCGCTAAAAAGTCACTACCTGACGCTATCCCTTCTAAAATAAGGGCCTATGGGTTTTTCAGAATCACCTTTTTCATGTGTGTGGCAAGATGGCCACTGCCATGCATGTTTAGAGAAGAACAAAAGACAGGAATTTCACTTTCCCGTGTGTTGTTCTTCAGTGCAGTGGCGAATTGGGATGCCTCACTGTGTGTATTCCCACAGGTCGCTGATCAACTCACCTTCCAGTCGCTCCCATGGCGCAGGGTTGAGCTGAAAGCGAGCACGCTGACACTCAGCCACCCTTCGGGGCCACTAAATGCTAAGCTGCCTGGACGGCTAAGCACCCAAGCAGTGTCAAAGGGACATTCACCTTGCAGCCGAGACCCGCTCATTCAGAAAGATTGGGCGGCACAGAGTCGCAGGCCTGGGTGAAGCTGAGTATATCAGCATCTGGGGGGTTTCACAGTGTGGGGCATCCTAGTTCGGGAAGCCCCAAAGACAGGAACTCAGACAGACATCTTTAAGAGTGCAGAATCTGCCTGCTATTTCAAACATCTGCATGGTGTTAATTGCTCTCAATAAGCTTATGTCACTGTTTGCCAGAGAGGGCCTTCAGAAGCGGAATTTACTAAGCTTTGATATTTTGACTAGAGGTTCACTGTTTGTTTTATTTTTTAGCCCCCTCCCCCCCCCCCCCCATGGCGAGGGTGAGGGTCAGAATGCATCTCCTCTTAACAAGATAACTGGCAAACCAACAACATCAACTGGTACAAATAAACACTACCAACTTTGTCTTATCCTTGCTCAAGTAGGCCTTCAACACCAGCTGACAAATTCATTCACTTGTCTCTGATTTGGTTACTGCGAAGATCTTCCCTCTGGGCACCAAGAAACCACATGAAGAGTACCTAAATGTAGTCTGGAACCTAAATGCTCCTATGGAACACTCACACCTCTGTCTAATATGGTGTCAATGGGGGAGAGAAAAAGACATTTCTGGCACAGACACAGCCCAAGACTTTTATGCAGCTGCAAACATGTCCCTGCACAACAAATCACACATGTAGGCTTGGTACGGGGGGGGGGATGCCCTCACTCATCAGCCCCAGGAGTGATAGTTGCCATCAAGGCCAGGCACCTCGGGCCGCAGTCTTGACTCTCCCACTGGTGGCCCTGTATCAGATTAGATACTGGGGGGGGGTCTGAATCTGATGAAGATCCAGAGAGCTGCTGTGCAGGGATCACATAGTGAAAAGAATTACGACATTTTGGATCTAAAACTGTTACAAAATATAAAGCAAATGTGCCATATGTTTACAAACGTTAAAGAACTCTGTGAAATTGCAGCAAATAACTGATATCACAACTTTGTTAATTGTGATAATGTGTTGCTTTGTTTTCTCACTTTCCAGATTTGAAAGGCTAGTACTAAAAAGCATTTATATTTGTTCACTAAAGTTGAAATACCTTTTCTGGCTATTAACCTTTAACATGTCAAACATGTAAGATTATGGGGCTGCTTCTCCACCCATAAATTTTATTGCACCTTTTAAGCTCACCTACGCCCAGGATTCAGCACTGGGGGTCATCTTATTCCCTGGCAGGTATCCGATTCTCAAGCAGGGGGCTTCAGTGGGGTAGAGAACACTGTCCAGCATGCAGGAAAGGGAGGGGACAGGGGCACCAGGGTGTGAAGGCCGAGCAATGTCTCTTCTGCATCCCTCTGGCCTTTGGGGGTGCAGGTAATGGGCTGGGGGGGGGGGGGGTTGGCTCTTGCCGCTTGCTGGCAGGTGACTTCAAAATTCACAAAGGGTTAAATGTGAAAAAACACACGCATTAAAAAGTCCTTTATTTTTCCCCCTCCCCTACTTACTACCCTGAGTGGCAGAACCCAGAAGGGGGCAGAGGATCAGTGCTTCTGGCACTCAGTCGCCCAATTTCTGGGGTTGGCACTTAAAGTGGACCAAAAGGCCAAAATAAAAATAGTCCATAGGATTTACTTACCTTTCCGACACAGGTCTGGATGTCCCCACACTGGATGGCCCCACTACTGTCAGCTGTGCTGCTGCTTCTGCTAGCCGTTTCGGTTTCATGGAGCGTTGTAAATGTGCTCCATTAACCTACAGGGAGCTACAGACTACAGTCTGAAGCTTTCTTCCCCGGGACTTCCGCGATGATCACCTCCCTAGCAAAATGGAGGCACGCAAGTGAGCGGTGTGGGAGCAGGCGACCTGGTGAGGTGAGTAGGTCATTAGTAAGCATACAGCGGGTTGCTTGCTTATTGATGACCTTTCCTTTTTTAAGTTTTATTATGAAAAAAATACTATTCTGTGAGTACTCACCTGTAGAATTGTTTTTACTATGCACAGCACGGCCTGCTTCATTACGCCATTACACCTAGGTATTCCGCCACAAGGTGGCGCAGTGCACTGCAGAAGACTTGTGGCTCCTCCCGGCCCCATATAAAAACCGGAAATCAGCCATAGACCTCCAGTGTTGACAAGCAGTTATACAAGAAGCCGGGAGTTAAAAGGCAAAAAAGGTAAAAAAAACCCTTAACTAACTTGGAACAATCACCATGAAGAGGCAACCAAGAATAACGATAACAAGGGAGGGATGAAGCAGGCCGTGCTGTGCATAGTAAAAACAATTCTACAGGTGAGTACTCACAGAATTGTATTTTTCCTAATGCACAGCACGGCCTGCTTCCTGAAGTCATTACATCTGGGACATCCAAAAGCAGTAAGGTAGGGTGGGATCCCCAAAGAGTAATGGCAGGCAGTTCAAATCACTACCGCCTGAAGTACCTTGCGGCCAAAAGCAGCATCAGCTGAGGCCTTAACATCAACCTTGTAGAATTTGGAAAAAGTATGAACAGAAGACTAAGTAGCGGCCTTACAAACTTGTTCAACAGAAGCTTGGTGCTGAAAAGCCCAAGAGGCACCAACAGCACGAGTGGACTGAGCAGTAATTTGGAAAGGAGGAACCTTCCCTTTAGCAGAATAGGCTTGTACCACCGCCTGACATATCCACTTGCTAATAGTAGATTTAGCTGGAGGCAAACCCTTCCTAGGTCCAGCAGGAAGAACAAAAAGAGCATCAGATTTCCTGAAAGACTCAGTAGCAACCAAATAAAACGTCAATGCCCTGACAACATCCAGAGAATGAAGGGTCCGTTCCTTGGAATTAGCAGGGTTTAGGACACAAGGAAGGTAAGACAATGTCCTGATTGAGATAAAAAGCAGACACAACCTTAGGCAAGAAATCTGGCTTAAGCCAAAACACCACCTTATCCTGATGGCGCTCAAAATAAGGAGGTTTAATGGAGAGCACCGCCAGCTCAGAAACTCGCCTGACGAAGTAATAGCCACCAAAAAGGCTACCTTAAGAGTCAGAATGGGCAACGCAGCCCCACGGATAGGCTCAAAGGGGGACCCTGCAGAGCAGACAACACCAGATTTAAATCCCAAACCGGAAGCATAGGTTTACGTGGTGGACGCACATGAGTAACTCCCTGGAAAAAAGTCTTAACCAGCCGGTGATTGGCAAAGTATCTTTGGAAAAAAATAGCCAGAGCTGACACCTGTCCCTTGAGGGTACTAAGTTGAAGGTCCGAATCAATTCCAGAATCCTGGGAATAGAAAACACCCGACAAGGAAGAGACTTGGACTCACACCAGGCAATGTAAGCATGCCAGACCCTGAAGTAAATAAAAGACGAGGACTCCTTCCGAGCCCGAATCATAGTATCAACAACAGAGGGCGGCAACCCCTTGTCCATCAAGATGGAGGTTTCAACAGCCAAGCCGTTAAAGCCAGCGTTTGTAAATTGGGATGGCGCAGCTGTCCCTGAGTGAGAAGATCTGGATCCTTGGGCAAAACGTACGGGTCTGCTGTCAACTGCACGACGTCTGCGAACCACACCCTCCTTGGCCAACAGGGGGCCACCAGAATGGCTGGTACCCCCTCCTGGGCTATTTTGCGCAGCCCCCTGCCCAGCAGAGGAAAGGGAGGGAACACATAGAGGAGCCGAAACTCCGTCCAAGGAATTGCTAGCGCATCCGTGGCGAAGGCCAGAGGATCCTGCAACAGAGAGACAAATCTTGGAAGCTTGTGATTGTGGCGGGACGCAAACAGGTCCACATCCGGCTGACCCCAGCTGAGGCGCCGAGGTGATACCGAACGGTATGGCCACAAACTGGTAGTGCTGATCGCCCAGAGTGAACCTCAGAAATCTCTAAAGACCTGGGAAGATTGTAACGTGAAAATAGGCATCCTTGATGTCCACAGTGGTCATGAAGTCGCCCGGCCGGAGGGTACTGACAGCAGAGCGTAGCGTCTCCATGCGAAAGTGCTTGAATCGGACAAACCTGTTGAGACCCTTCAAATCCACTGTGAAGAGATTGGAGTAGTACCCCTGACCCTGTTCCTGGTAAGGTACCTGGCAGACGACTCCTACCTCCAACAGGCATTGAACTGCTAGGTGCAAACCCTGACCTGACAGAGAGTTTGGAGACATCCGGGATCTGAGAAATCTTGGGGACGGCCAGGCTGCAAACTCTATCTTGTAACCGGAGGACACCACCTCCTGAATCCACTGGTCTGAGACGCGAAGCCTCCAGACGTGAGCAAAGAGCCGAAGCCGCCCCCCCCACCCGGATGGGTGAGGGCGCTTCCTCATGCCTGAGGGGCCTTGGGAGGGGGTTTGGGTTGGAACCCCATGAGAGACCGGGACGACCACGGGACCTGCCACGGCCCCAAGAATCTCTGAGGCTGCCCGAGCAAGAGGGAGCCACGACCTCCTCTTGGAGCACGAAAGGAGGGGAAGGAAGTGGAGGGCCCCTGAAAGAGCCGAGGCTGCTTCCTATGCTGAGGTAACCTACCATCCTTGGACAGGACATCCAGACGCTCATCAAAGAGACGAAGCCCCACGAAGGGAAGCCCGATGAGAGACTTCTTAGCAGCAGTGTCAGCTGCCCACTGGCGCAACCAAACAGATCGGCACATAGCCACCAAGAGGGCCGAAGCCCTACCACCCAGCTGGACGGCATCATCCATGGCAGACAGCACAAATGCAACAAAATCAGAGCAAAGCAGGAGGGCCCTATAATCCTCCCTCCTCCTACCAGCCATGGCGCCATCCGCGAGATGCTTGATCTTCTTCAGAAGGACAATGGCCGTAATGGCTGCGGCACAAACAGGACGCAAGCCTGCCCCTACAAAGGTGAAAGCATGACAGGCCAGCTGATCCATACGGCGGTCCGCGCCATCACGCAGTGTAGTAGTGTCAGGGGACAGCATGACCGAAGTGTTAGACAGCCCTAGAACAGGAGCGTCCACACGACCAGCGCTTGACCAGGTCAGCAGAAAAAGGATACTTTCTGTCCAACCCCTTGGGCACCGTGGGCAATCTGTTAGGACGTTCCCACCCCTTGAGAACCATATTGGAGAAATGGCCCTGCTCCGGGAACTCCAAGCGTTGCTTGTCAGGGTGAAAGAGCTCACCCTGCTTCCTCTTCGCCACCTTAGGGGGAGCCCGGTATCCTCATCAGAGGCGGACCCCGGGTCACTGTCGTACCCTTCCTGATGGTCCCCAGATGAGTCTGAATCAATGAAAAGCTCCCCCTCCTCTAGGGAGTCACGGCCGCCAAACATATGAAGGCCCACATCCTCCTTGGCAAAGAGGGAAGGCGCGGTGTCAAGATGTCGCTTCTTACCCGAGGCCTTGCCCATCACAGGTCGTGCCAGCTGCCTCTCAATGCTGGCCACGCGTAGTGCCAGATCAGATTGGGACCCCCTGCTAGTATCCCCCTCACTGGGGCTAAATGCAGGCGCGGGGGAGTGGGAGATGCCTGGGGGAGCGCAGAACTGGGAAGAGAAGCGCTCATCCCAGCCTGGTCCGCAATAATACTCTGGGAGCACGGCACACAGACCGCGCCACCACCACTCAAAGGGGATGCCCCGCACATGACACACAGCCGGGATTGTCCCGAAGGACCCCCGAGCACGCTATCCCCAGAAGCCTCCATATGGTGATTAACACAGGCACAATAGGCCAGTATAGGGTAAGGGCTAATAAAAGCCACCCGGGATGCTCCCCAAGGGATGCCCCCAGAAGGAGCCAGGAAAGGAGAGGTGGGGAGGAAAGAGCAGGACCAGGAGAAACCACAACACACAGTTATCCCGCCTGAAAGACATAAGCAAAGAACACATAAGCATCCCACAGTACATGCCCCAATAAGAAAAACCCCCCATGGGGGACTTACGGACCAAAGGGTACAGCGCGTGCAGCCCACACAGATATCCCCCTCCGATCACCGCACAACCGGCCAAGCAGAAAGACAGAGCAGCCGACAGATCACACCGCAGCACATGCTGGAAATGGCCCCTGGAGACCAGACACGCGCCCGCAGCAGCATGTGAATGGCGCTGAGAAGAGAACCTCGAGGGGCGGGCCGCGGGGGTATGACGCGATACGCGGCATCCCCCGGCGCCGCCCCCCACGGCGAAAAGCGCGCCCACGTGACCAAGTCAGCGTCATGACAGGTCGCAGCATGCGAAGCAATATAGCGCCGCCCGCAGCGAAGCGTAGTACGTCCGCAGCGAACAGCAAGCGGGGCAAAACCAAAAAAAACGGCGCCCGACGGGGAGAAGAGAGGAGGGTAGGCAGCGGCGGGAGTCATCCAGCGGGGCCCAGGGGAGTGGAAAGGTGACAGGAGACACAGGGAAGGGAGAAAAGAAGGGGAACATAATAACACAAGTCCCCAAGCACAAACTCCCCCCCTCACATAGTGAAGGCAGGAGCCTTAATCCCTCAGCAGGCTCACCATAAAAGCCTATGGCCGGCTACCCTTTATGGTACAGGGTCTGCGGCTTGGAGCAACGCTCCCGAGCACCTGACCAAAAGTGCTCCTCTATCCTCACCTGATCCGGCAGCCGAGGCTGGGAGGCACAGAGGGTCCAGAAGCGGGTGGAAATAGACTTGCAGGGCAGCAGGCTTGGTTGCCCCGCTCATCTGCGCAACATAGAGAGCCATCTTCTATCTTCGCAGTATCACTGCAGAGGAAACACTGGAGGTCTATGGCTGATTTCCGGTTTTTATATGGGGCAGGGAGGAGCCACAAGTCTTCTGCAGTGCACTGCGCCACCTTGTGGCGGAATACCCAGATGTAATGACCATGAAGCAGGCCGTGCTGTGCATTAGGAAAATTAAATAGACTTTTGACCTGCTTTAACATTCAGAGATGCAGCCCTGTAAAATGTATGGTCTTGTCATTTAAAGGGTTTTCATTGTCATTTAAATAGCTTGTCATTTAAATAGTCTTTAGGTGTTTAATGTTTGATAGTTAAGTACAAGGTGGAGTTAGTTGTTTTTTATTTAAAAAATCTCCTAAAATGTATGTCTACTGGTGCATATGTGGTACTGCTGTAAACGAAAGGATTGGGGCGCTTATTGTTTTTCTTGAATTTTATTTCTAAAAAAAAGCTACAATTTTTAGGTGTGAGTCATCCCAGAACGCTCATACAAATGTAAAAAATAGACTTTTGACCAGCTTTAACATTCGAAGATGCAACCTTGTAAATTGTATGGTCATGTCATTTAAAGGGTTAAAATATATATTTTTAAGCGTGCCCCCCTCCCAGTAGAGGATAGAGCCCCTTTGTGTAAAACCCCCCAGATCTCCTATAACTCAAGTTATCCTGGTCTTGTTCAATCAGAGCCGTTTGGCATGCAAATGTAATGTTCGGTGATCTTCTCTGTTTATGGCAATCTACATCCCTAGCTGTGAGCGGGCTCCCACCTTTATAATTAGCTGGGGACAGGAATGCACGCACAGCCCAAAGATGCTGGGGATGGGGCAACCGGTGCTAACAGCGGGGAAGCCTGGAATAAGGTGAGTTTCGCAATGCCCTGGCGGGGGGGGAAATCACACATCCGGGTATTTGAGATGCCTCACAGGAAGGCCCCGGTTGGATTTTGTTTTGCTTCACAGTGATAGTCCAGACAATGCCATTAATAAGGCAGCAGGGAGTTAACATGAAGACTGTCCAATGTGCCTCTCCTCCATATACTGCACCCCGCTGTAGATGCTGTTGCAAGTGTCCAAAGTTTGTCCTTCCCCTTCAATTCTATTACTCCACAACCATGCTCCAAATGTAGCATGCCAGTCCCTGTTTCTCAGCGTCCCCAGCGTAAGCGAGCCTGGAAAGCCACAGTGGTCATGCTTGCCGGCCTTGCTCATGTTGGGAGTGCTGCGGGATAGTGAAGGGCATGTAAACGATTCCCCCCCTGGGGCATCCAAAATGGGCATGCCCGGCTGTGTGAAACCCCGCAGGTCGCCCCATTCACTTACCTCATTTCCCGGTCCTACGGCGCGTCTAAGAGCAGTGGCTGCATCCCGTTATCCCTCTAGCCAGGCGCGTACCTGCGCCAGGTATTTACGGAAGGCCGGTGTGGGCACGCTCCCTGTTAGAGGGAAGCAGAAGATGCGGCTGTCATCTGCCTTTTCTCATTGCACCCTGAGGTTGGTCAGCTGCTGGGGCACATCTGAGCATATACACCAGCTCACCTGAGGGCACCACACGCATTTTACTTTCTGGGTGTTAGAAAAAAACTATTAACTAGCTGACACACTTTGCATTAAACCCTCTTGGCCTATAATTGTGGGCACACCTGGCATTAGACCCTTTCTTGGCTTTGCTAAATATATGTAATTGTGGGCATTAGACCCTTTCTTGGTCTTTACTAAAACGATGTAATTGTGAGCACACCTAGCATTAAACCCTTTCTTAGATTTGCTAAAACTATAATTGTGGGCACACCTGACATTAGACCCTTTCTTGGTCTTTGCTAAAACGATATAATTGTGGGCACACCTGGCATTAGACCCTTTCTTGGCATTGCTAAAACTATGTCATTGTGGGCATACCTGACGTGGCCCTTTTTTTCCTTCGCTTGTACATTAAAGGGTAGCAAGACTTCTACACTAGAGAGAAAACAGCGCACCCTTAACCTGTTCATGTTTCATTATGCATGAAAAATATTCTATACCATCCACCTGTTCGTGTGTTTTCTGCCAGGTTGGTGGAAGAGATGGAGGTAGGCAACACTTCAACCACCGCTCAGGCCAAGTCCTGTGGGATCTCCATCCAAGTTTATCTTCAGAAATGTAAGGATGTCCATGTTGGCTGTGGGTAGGCTGACTAAATTTTCTGATAGAACACTTTCCACGGGGCAGACAGGCACCTTCAAGGCATAATGGGCAAGCTCTTGCCACGTGTTCAATTTACCAACTTGCCTGCTGAACCTCCACTATTGCTTGCTGCTGCGGTGGCTCACACACACTTCCCAACATACAGGGTATTATGTGTTATTATACCAGGTTGGTAAATCACCTATGAGGCAGTGGGTGGAAAGGTCAAAGTTCCTCTGCGGTGCAGATAGGTGAGCAGCAGCAGGGTGTGAATGCCCAAAGTGTGCGCTATTGTATGTCTGGATAATGATCTGAGGAGCTTTGCACCACATGTGCGCACATGGATGTGCCTCAACCCAGCTTGGCCCAAGGGCGCTCCTAGGGTCCTCTCCTTGTCACACACCACCTTGCCGGGATTTAGTTGCAGTTTAGCTCAGACCTGGCCACCACTACATTAACCAATGGGTAGTTAAAGAGATGTAACAACCCTGCCAATGCTTAGTCGTCCACGTGCCATTTATGATGTGAACCTTGCAACATATAGCATTGCACACCTCGTTTTCTCCACAACCTATTGGTGCAGGGTACGGACCTGAGGCTTGGCATTTTGGAGCTGGAACTCCACTGTTGAGCACATACGCCAGCCAACAGATTCTGCCAGGTAGGTGGAAGAGATGGAGGTAGCCAACACTTCAAACACCCGCTCAGGTGCTGGAACAGCCAAGTCCTGTGGTATCTCCATCTAGTTTATCTTCAGGAATGTAAGGATGTCCATGTTGGCTGTGGGCAGGTGGATTCCGTTGTCGGTGATGGCAGCCCCCTACGGGGCTGACAAAATTTTCTTATAGGACACTTTCCACAGGGCAGACAAGCACCTTCAAGGCATAGAGGGCAAGCTCTTGCCACGTGTCCAATTTACCAACTTGCCTGCTGAAACTCCACTATCGCCTGCTGCTGCAGCGGCTCCCATACTTTTTCCAAAACACAGGGTGTTAAGTGGAATTAAACCGGGTTGGTAAATCAGCTATGAGGCAGTGGGTGGAGATAGGTGAGCAGCAGCAGGGTGTGAATGCCCAAAGTATGCGCACCATATGCAGCAACTCTGGCATGTCTGGATAATGATCTAAGAAGCTTTGCACCACATGTACGCACATGCGCCAGCCAATGGCTGTGCCTCAACTCAGCTCGGCTCAAGGGCGCTCCTAGGTTCCCCTCCTTGTCATACACCACCTTGCCGGGCTTTAGGTGCAGTGGCAACAACCACTCAACTGACTGCGCATGAAGGGTAGACCCCACTCTTGGATGGTGTGTGGTCTTTCGCCCAGACAGATGATTTTCAGCAGTGGGTAAGGAGTTAGAAGAGGAGGAAGAGTAGTAGGAGGCAACAAGTGAAGTCCACTAATCCTGGTTGGTGGGAATATATGCAGCAAAGCGCTCTGTGGCTCAGGCCTGAGCACTACTACATTAACCAATGGGCAGTTAAAGAGATGTAACAACCCTGCCCATGCTTAGTCATCCACTTGTCATTTGTGATGTGGACCTTGCAACATATAGCATTGCGCAATGCACACCTCATTTTCTACACAACCTATTGGCGCAGGGTAGGGATGGCCTGCAGAGAAAAGTTGCGGCGTAGGGGAATGATGTATTGTGGGGCAGCGCAGTAAGATTTTTATTAGCACCGCACCTTAACTTAGATAAACGTCCCACCTCACAAAAAGATCTTTAAAGCTCTCCTGCTCCAGCGTCTGGAATGGGAACATTTCAAAGGCAAGAACAAATAAATGTCCCTCATAGAGGTCCACTCATTGGTGGTTGCTGTTGGTCTGCACTTGACCCGAAGCTGGGCATTTTGGAGCTGGAACTCCACTGTTGAGCACATGTGCCAGCCAACGGATGTCCTCAACCCAGCTGCCAAGGCCGCTAATAGGTTCAGCACTGTTGACGCACACCACCTTGCCGGCCTTTAGGTTCATCATCAGCAACCTCTCTAGATGAGGTTGGCAGGAAAGAAGAAAACAGGAGTTGAGGCATAACAGTAATTCTAATCATGTTTTTCTGTGTGGCTAGCAGGTTTCTCATGATAGACTTCATTAACAATTTATGTTATTGTTATAAATTCGCTGAGCTCTGGGCTCTTCCCACACTGCTCATTTCCTGGCATGCTGCCACGAAAATGACGCATTATACACCCTGCTGTGAGGAATAGCCCTACCCAGAAGCCCCCAAGACTGTCCCTTGGCTGGCTGTTGACAGTCCAGCAACCCACCCTGCAAGCCGCGTGTGAAGTGGCCAGACACTTGGAAAAATGGGCCATCCTGCTTTTATAATTTTAATGTTTTATTGATTTTTACTTTTTATTAATACTAGTCATTTATTTTTTGTTTGGTTTGCAGGTGCAAGCAGAGGACAATGAACACATGGTTTTATATAACATATGAAAAAGACCCTATTCTATACATGTATCCGCTTTTAGATGACTACAAAGGAGATCTTCGTATCATGCCTGACTGTAATGATTATCCTCCAGAGGAAAGAGAGCCAAGAGAGGTTGTGGACAGCCGAGTTGGGAAGCAAGTGCTATATGCCAAAGAAGATGGCTCAAAAAGGACTGGCATGGTAATTCATCAAGTGGAAGCTAAACCTTCAGTGTACTTCATCAAGTTTGACCAAGATTTCCATATTTATGTCTATGATTTGGTAGAGGCCTACGAAAACCCTGGGGCATGCTTGCACCAGAAAAAAAAGGTGCAATCCCCCCTACCCACTCCTCCCCGTAACCCTCCTTCTCAGCCTCCACATTGCTGAAAGCCACAGCAGTTGGCTTCTAGGTTGGATAACTCTTGGGACAGGTCTCAGATTTAAAGAAGGAAGGCGTTGGAGGCAAAGCAGACACAGGTTTGACAGTGGCCTATCTTGGTCGGACCACAAGAACCTGGTAGTGACAACGGTTCTCTCGATCTCTTCATGGGGTTGGGGGGCCAATTGCGGATCCCTGACCGATCAAAGGAAATGGTCCAGAACACTGAGCCTATACTCGAAATCTCAGAGAATTGATAGCTGTGAAGGAGGCATTGCTAGCCTTCTCTCCCCACCTGAAGGGTCATCACATACAAATCAGAACAGACAATGAGACGACTATGGCACATCCGAATCGTCAGGGAGGGACAAAGTCATCCATCCTGCAGCAAACAGCAAAGGAAATTCTGATCTGTGCAGAACTGAACCTTTTATCGGAAACAGAATGATCAGTGAACCAAGAGGTGTTTAATCAGATTTGTGTCCTGAGGGGGACTATGGAGGTGGATCTTTTTACCTCCAGTCAAAAAAAAACAAGCTGAGGAAGTTCTTCTCCCTTGATCCCTCCGATCAAGCTCTAGGAGTAGATGCCCTGGCTCACCAGTGGCATATCCGTCTAGCTTACACTTTTCCTCCATTTCAGATCCTCCCTCTTTTTTTGTTCTAAACAAAGTATCCTGCCATGGTGGCCAAAGAGACCATGGTTTTCAGCTCTGAATATGCTCGCAGTCCAAGAGCCTTGGGAACTCCTGGTGAGACCAGATCTTCTACCCCAGGGACCAGGTGATTTTAAGGATCCACAGAAGTGGCATCTGACACTTTGGACCCAGAGATTGTGATGCTCCTGAAAAGGGTGTTTCCTAGGGAGGTGATCAACAGAAAGGAGGTGACAAGGAAGATGTATTTGAACATTTGGAAAACTTTTACCACCTGGAAGGTGAGTAATCAAAGATCGCCTTCTAGTCTTCCAGTCGTATTGGATTTCCTTCAAGGAGTCAACTTGGGTCTCAGCATAAGTAACCTGAAGGTCCAATTAGCAACCTTTTTGTTTATTTTTTTATAAGAGACCTTTGTTTTTCACATTAGTCAGGATTTTTTTCTAGTTGTCAGGCAGTCCAGAGCAGTCCGTTGAGGTTAGCCCCTCAATGGGATCTTGTCTGGGTCCTTAGAGCTTAGACCGCACCACCCTTTGAACCTCTGTCAAGGTCTCATATAAAAATGCCTTACATGGAAGGCTCTCTTTTTGGTGGCAAAAACTTCAGCCCGCAGAATCAGTGATATCCAGGCTCTATCCTGCCATCACTCCTTTCTTCAAGTTTTCCAGGTTCATATAATATTAAGGGTGGATCCTTGCTACCTTCCTAAGATCTCTTCTGACTTTCATCAGACCCAAGAAATGATCCTTCCATCCGCCATGGATAGTGATCCCTCTACGGGTTCTGTAGATAAGTCTTTGGATGTCAAGGCCTCTTTGCTGGAATACCTTTGACAAACAAAGAATTGAAGAAAGGGCTATAGCTTATTCGTTTGCTTCTCAGGTCACAGGAAGGGTCAGCCTGTTTCCAAAGCAACAATCGCCCAGTGGATGAAGAGCACTATCAATTTTGCTTACAACAGTTCTCCTTCTCCAGGGCAGATTACAGCAAGCTGGTGCCTCTATTGAACAGATCTGTAGAGCGGCAACCTGGTCTTCAGCTAAAATGTTTATTAATAATTACCGCCTGGATCTGCTCACCTTTCAAGATCAAACCTTTAGCAGGAGTGTGTTGTAGGCAGCCTTTCTCACCCAGTAGAGGTAGTATCTCGCTTATCCTTGTAGTGGTATGCTGCCCTAAGGATGTTTTGAGAAAACTTAAGCTACTTACCTGGTAATTTCTTTTCTAAACATCCAAAAGGACAGTATACAGCATTTCCTCCCTCGGGCTACATTATTTTATATGTTATCTTACTGATTTAACAGTTGGTGCTTTACCTGTCTTTGTTTTTCAGATCTCTTAAACTACTGGTGTCTGGAGGAGGATCTAAAGCTTTTGTGTATTCTGGTGGTCATGTGTTCCTACCTTGGGACAGAGCCTTAAAATCTCAGTGGTATGTTGTCCTTTCAGATGTTTAGAAAAAAGTTATCAGGTAACTAACTTTAGTGTTTTTCCCTATTAGTGTATTTATTTTTTTAGTTTATCTGTGATGATTTTGAGTACTTTCTCTAGCCCATTTTGTGCAGGGCAATCTCCCAGGTGTCACCCCTCAATTTGACCTCTGACACATGAAAAAAAAAAAAAAATTCTTATTTATGTATGTATTTCTTCAATTTTTTTGTTTTCTGTTCCTGTTTTGAGTACTTTCTATAGCCCATTTTGTACATCTATAGCCCATTTTCTATAGCCCATTTTGGTGTTTCCTTCGATTGTCAGCCCCGAAATTTGACCAAATTCGTCTAACCTGAATTTCAACCAACCCGCTCATCACTAACCATAACCAAAGAAATGCTGGTATTTTAAAATGAGTTCAGGTTTAAGTGCAAATATTGAATTGAATACCAATGCAATCCAAATTTCATTGAATGTGTTCATTTAGTTGATCACCTTTTTACTGGCACTTTTTACACGCTGACTAGTTTTTCTCTCCCTATTGTTAACAATAATAAGTATCAATTTTTGTTGATTGGCTATGTTCTTTACATGCATCTCACAACTTTTGCTACCCATGGTGCATTTTCTGGAGGTCAACCCCCAAAAAGTTCAAGTGAAGGAATGGTAGGAGATGCAAAAAAAGGTGTACACCTTTGAAAAATACAGAACAAAACAGTGAAATTAAATGGACTGTCTAGACAGAAATAAAAATGCATTAAACAAAAAGAAGCCAGGATACTCCAAGAATTCCAGAAAACAGATCTAATTCTTCTATTCAAATCCAGAATGTGGGATTTTCAACCCCTAATTCAACCTTGCAATTAAGAGAAATACAAGTCAGCACAGCATCATGAAGACTAACATTCATACCAAAGCCTCAAGTCAGAACAAACATGAGGCTAAATAGTTACGATAAATAAGGAGAAGCCACCACAAACGTCAAATGCCATTATACAACTGTATTGATAGCCTGGAGCCAAGTCCCCACCCCCATACCTGGGAAAAATGTTGTGGGTTACCTCTATCAGTGTCATTTTATAGTGTCTTAAACTCCCATTATTTATATTCAACCCAACCAGCTAGAACAAACATCTGCCACCTGAGAGTACTCCCAACAGATGTGCAGCAGGAAGCCCAGAGCACACACTTAGGACAGTCACTATCTGCTATCAAATAGGCCCATTTTATTGAGACTGACCTGGTAAATGATACATGGTGCAAATCTGGAATCACATCGACACCTAGACACCAAATATCAAATTAACCTCTCAATAGCTAAATTGACGGAAAACTACCTTCCAAATAAAGTTGCCCAGGAGACAGATATCCCAATTTAGTGTTTACTGTTCCTTGTCCTGTGCGGAGCCAGCAGTTAGCCAGGGCAGCAGGGTTCATACAGTGTTCCCCCCTTCCCACCCCCTCTCCGGATATAGCTAGGAGCATCCACTATTTCAAATTACCCCCCCTTCCCGTGGCTGGCAAAGGAGTGCATTTAAATTAAACCCCCCCTCGTTGCTGCCGCGGGTGTGCTGGACGTGACCATTTAAAGTATATTATTTATATTAGATTATTAGGAAGAGGCATTCAGAGAAAATATACACACTCTGCAGCTTACTGGTGCCTCCAAACACCTGCAACAGTGTGGGGGGTGGGGGATTCCATTACAAAGGAGGAGGGGGAGGGAGGGGGGATTCAGTTAAATGGCAGTACCCTGCACACTGGTGGCAGCCACAGGGGTGAGAATCAATTGAGACTGCGAGGTCCAACACACCCACAGGGGTATTCAATTTAGATGGTGGTGCCCGGAACACCCGCAATATGGCCAAAAAAGGAAATTAGTGTACTCACCAGTAGATTTCCTTTCTTGTCCACTTGTACTGCAAGATAGAAAAAAAATAGCTCCTCCCAGCTTATATAGGGCAGGCTGTGGTAGAATCTCCTCAGTTAATTCAAAAGTAGTTCAACCTCCAACAACGCAACCATAACACAACAGGAGGGTGGGTGTAGTGCCCCACTATGGAAAAGGACAAGAAAGGAAATTTACCAGTGAGTACACAAATTTCCCTTTTCTCATATCTTCCATTCCGGGGCACCACTAAGAGCAACGCGTGGGGTGTCCCAAAGCAGTACCCTCAATAAGCAATGGAACATGCAAGAACAGCCAGCAGCCAACTGCGTCAACATAACCAAGAACAATGGCACTGACACCTTAAGCTTAGACCCCCGGAGAGTGGTTCACCACCATCTGCAACACCTTACGCTCCAGAGCAGCATCGGCAGATGCCCTGACACCAAGTCTGTAAAACTTGGTGAAGGTGTGGAGAGACAATCAGGTCACTGCCTTGCAGACCTGTTCCACCGACACCTGGTGTTGAAAAGCCGAAGATGCGGCAATCACCCAGGTGGATTGAGCGGTGACATGGAGGGGCACCACCTTCCCCTTGCAGGTGTAGGCTTGTATGACCACCTGCCTGATCCGGCAGCTTCCAGGCCCCTCCTTGGACCTTCTGGGATCACGAACAAGGCATCAGTCTTACATATCTCTCGAGTAGTGATGTGGTCAGGGCAATACTTTAATGCCCTGACCACACCGAGGGAATGCAGGAGTCCCTCCTTATGGTGAGTGGGGCTTGGCACAAGGAGGGTAGCACTATCCCTTGTTTAAGATGGAAGGGAGAAAACTCCTTGGGCAAAAAAATCCTGCTTCACATGAAACATTGCTTTGTCTTCATGCAGCACCAAAAAAGGTGATCTGATCGGAAATCTGATCGACCAGGCCCTTAAAGCGGACCTTCAGCATGATTTAATGAAAAGCCCAAGCCCTTAAAAAACTATTCCCCAACATCTAAAATTAATATATTTCAAGTTTTTAGTCACCTACTTATTATTCTTTCCCCCTCCAGGCTGCAACTCTGTTCAGGACTCTAGAATACGGGCACCGCCATCTAGACTTAGAAGCATCACACATACTGAGGAGAGCGGGATAAAGTGCAGGGGACGGGGTTATAGCTGTGCTTTGCACAGACAGAGCAGATCTGGGGTCAGGGAAAGGACAGAAATCCCAGAATGCAGAGCAGCACAGTCAGAAGGCACTTCCTGTTTGCAGGCAGTAGATGAAGGTAGGATGATTTTTAATGTGAGCAATTGGTATGTACAGGGTGTGGGAAACATACAAGATAGACTCTTATTCAGGGTGAAGGTCCTCTTTAAGGGTGCTGGGCTGTAGGCCAGCATGAAGGCCTTCCTGGAGGAACACCAAAATTTGGGTACAGAGAACTACCTACAGGAGTGGACCTTAGATTCGCACCAAGACACGAAGGCCCTCCAAGTCCTGTAGTGAATTCTAGAGGATGACTGTCTCCGTGCCCCAATCAAGGTCCGAATTACCGCAGCGGACAAACCCCTCTCCTCCAATATGCTGATCTCAACAGCCAAGCCGCCAAAGCCAGTGCGGAAGAATTTGGGGTGCCGCAGGGGACTCTTGGCAGTTGGCAAGTCGCCATGGAGGCTCTACCACCAGACTGACCAGATCCGCAAACAACACCATCGTGGGCAAGTCTGGGGCGAGCAGGATGATGGGAATCTGCTAGCAGTTGACCTTCTTTAAAACGCAACCCAGAAGTGGCAGTGGTGGGAATGCGTAGAACAGGCTGTACCCTGACCAGGCAATGGCCAGTGTGTCGACCGCCACAGTCAGGGGATCTCGCACCCTGGACACGAACCTCTCAACTTTCCGATTGTGCCAAGATGGGCTTGAAACATGTCCTAGTGAAGAGACCATTCGCCCTGCTCCACTGAATGTGAATTTCTGCCCACCTCGACTCACTTCCTGGAACACCTGCCAGCTTCTGGTACCACTCTGATGGTTAATGCAGGCAACAGCAGTGGAATTGTCCGACTGTACCCTGGCGGGAAGGCCCCGGGCTGGGCAGACCAATGCACTGAGAACCAGCAGAATCACCCTCAATTGATTGGAAGACTGCACGCCCACTGGTCCCAGAGGCCCTAAAGCATCTGGTTGTCCAAAACACCACCCCAACTCGTCAGACTGGCTGGCGTCTGTGGTCAGAATGACCCATCAGACTGGCAGGAAAGACCGACCCACTGTCAGCGACTGCTGCCAATTCTGGGATCGCTGGGCATTGTCCGTCAATACGAAGAGACAGTCTAACGTCTGCACAGTCCTGCGCCATTTTGATAGGAGCAGCATTTGTAGAGGCCTGGAGTGGAACTAGGCATATGGAACTGCCTCGATGGTAGACACCATCAGGTCAAGAAGACGCATGCCCTGTCTGATCGTGGAATGTTCGTCTGTCAGCAGCAACCTCACTGCCTCCTGAGGAGCCATGCACCTCTGCAATGGAAAAAGTACCCGTGTCTGTCGAGTATCCAATGTCATACCTAGTTATGTCGCCACCATGGAGGGAACCACCTGGGACTTGGGGTATTTGATCACCCACCCGAAAGTTCCAGCGTGGACAAGACCGTCCGAAGATTCACCAGTACCTCTGCTAGAGATGGGGCTCGGATGAGCAAGTCGTCCTGGTATGGTGATGTGCACACCCTGCCTCCACAGGAGTGCCATCACCACCGCCAAGACTTTCATGAACATTCATGGGGCAGTGGACAATCCGAACAGCAGTGTCACCAATTGGAATTATCAGTCGCCCACCACAAAGCGCAACTATTGTTGGTGACCCGGGAAGCATCCTTTATGTCCACTGTGGCCAGAAAATCCCCCTGTTGCAGCAACCTCAAGACCGACCTTAGAGATTCCATGCAGAACTTTTGCACCCACACGTTACTGTTCAAATTCCGGAGATCCAGGATTGGCCGAACGGTAGAAGCCGCAGCCCCGCTCTATGGGAGGCACAGGTACTACAAATCCCCAGTCCAGCAAGAGCTCTATCACGCAGTTGTGGGCCGGTGCCCTTTCCGTGACGCAGGAAAGGTTTGGAAGCTACAAACCTGTGTGGAGGCCTGGTCCTCGATCTTGTATCCAGAAGAAACAACCTTCCAGACCCAGGTGTCAAATATCTAGTACCTCTACACTGGTGTATAGTGCAAAAGCCGTCCCCCCACCTGATCTGGTGAAGGTGCCCTGTCAACCCTGAGAGGGCTTGGCTGGGGGCTTAGGTCAGCTAGGTCTCTACCGTGGCTTTCACTTACCCCAAAAATCCCTGTGAAATCTGAGGTCTGTAGAACCTCGGAACTTCTGGAATGGACGAAAATTCTGCAACCTGCGAAACGAGGTCCTCGTTTTTTTGTTACTGTGCAACCCTAGTCGACTTCCCACCCATGGCCTTCCAGACCAGGTCATCCAAAAGGTGACCAAAAAGACGACCCGACCCCCCCGGAAAGAGGAGGGCAGTAAGCGTCTTCTTAGAAGCAGTGTCAGCCGACCACTGTTTCAGCCAGACCGTGCGTTGCAAGGTGACCAGCAAGGCCAGCCCCCTAGCCACCAGACTCACCAAGTCATCCATAGCTGACACCATGTATCTGAAGACCTCCATAGCGAAAGTGTACAAACGAAGTGCAGAGAAACACGAACCTCCATGTCGCAAACACCTTCTCTGCTACTTCATCCAAACCTTGTCTGCTGTAGCCGCCATGGACACGGAGCAAGCTGGGCGTATGCCCGACCCCAGTGACCAGGGAAAACCGTGGGGCAACAGCCATGCTGGATCCAATACTCACCTCAGGAGAACAGAGAGGCAGTGCAGAATCTGCCAAGCGACAATCCGGTGGATGCAGCATGGACCTCGGGCACCAGACAAGATGGTGCTGCCTCGTGCTGTTAGGGGGGAGAACGGAGCCATGGACCTCACAAAAGTGGCCGCCGCACCCCCTCCTCCCGTCCTCCACTGTAAGACCTGAGCAGGCCAAAGCTACCCCCCACCAGCATGGCAGGCTCGGCCAGCCCGCCTCCTTCTCTAATTAAACAAGAGGCAGGTCACAAGGTCGATTGCCACACCCCCTCATGACGAGACCGCCTCCCCCTACAAATTCTGGCAGCCGAACTCTGAATGATGCAGTAGTAATCGCAAACACACTGACACCAGGGAGTTCGGCCACCTAGCTTAGGCCCCACCCAGCAGCCATTATGAAGGTAGACTAGGTCTCTCACAGGATGTCATAGTCATGGGGGAAGATGACCCAAGGGGTAGAGGGACTGGGGCTCAGCAGGAGACACACAGCAAGGCCACTATGCAAGGCCCAGAGATCAGTTTCCCTGCTGCAGCGGGGTCCTGATCCTCGAGGCTCAGACCCAGTCAGACTAGCCCCAACACGCTTACCTGGACCCATGCATGCCCCCTCACTCTGTGCAATCCCACACTATCAGCTTAGGAACCGACTTCAGGCAGCTAACGGGGGTCCCCAGGAACGCTACAGCTGGTGAGGGGCTGGGAGACAGAGTCGAAGGCCCAGCACTGCATCAAAAAAATCCAGACATCTTCACTGTCCCTTGCGACTGCAAGAAAAGAACTGAGGCGATCCTGCTACAGCCTGCCCTATATAGGCCAAGAAGAGCTAGTTTTTTTCTGCAGTTTTTCAGTCACCGCCTACGGCTGAGCTAAACCCACGCTATTGGTGGTGCCCCAGAATGGAAGAGATGAGAAAATAGGATTAGCAGTGTATTCAGGGTTTAGGAATTGTGTTTTTACAAATGTTTATTCGGTCATCTACCTGTCACTTTGTTCTATACATATATAAAACAGTACTTGAGCTCTGCTAAGATCACACTAGGTGAAATAGTTTAGTTGTATCACATATGCTTGGAAGTTAAGTGGACAAAAACTAAACTGACCACTTTTGGTGGGACAGTCCCACTTTGAGGCCCACTGTCCCTACAAAAAAAAAATTGAAAACACCTAAATGACACCACTCTTTGCTGACATTGGGAAGACAGTCTCACCAAGTGCAGAATGCTGGATGTCTGGGTGGTTTACAACTGCTCTGACTCTTTGGTTGAATGGTGGTAGTGGAATGTATGGACTTTGAGCATTAACTCAATCACCAACATCTTTTATGGACCAAATATTCCTAGAGGATGTGACCGTAATTAAGCCACATGCTATACCACACCCCTGCCGTGCCTATCACCGACATGGTTTAAACTGTCCCTTTTTTAGGACCCCCAAAAAATGGTCAGTTTAACCTAAACCCATCTTAGGCGGCCCAGGAATCTATAAGACACCCTGATTTGGGATGTCCCACTGGGTAAAACCCCCAGCCCTCACTAAAACTTTACCTGATCCCCGATCCAACGCCACATGCATGGGTCGCTGCCGTGCACTGCTATACCTTTTAGCCAGGCATGTGGCCGCACCAGGCATTTGTGATGCATCGGCATGCTTGGCTGAGTTCGGCCCATAGCTGAAAATGATGAATGGATCTTAGCGTGCCGATGGGAATAGTGAAAGATAAGTTTTTATGGGCGACCAGGGTTTTTTTTAACAGAGAGGGGATTCCTCATGGAGGAGGACCAAAATCTTGGATATTCAAAATCCGGGGTTTTAGTCCACTTTATATCTGATACAGGTTATTAGGATATAAAATAATGTATAAGGTAAAAGGACTGTTATGTTAACGTTAACAGTATTTTGTAATTTATGATCAACTACAGATTTATTTTTTTATTTTGTGCCTGTACAGCCTGTTTTAAAGTGGAACAAAACCCAAAAGAGCCAGCCCCTGGGACATCCTAAATTGGGATTCCCCAGTGTTGTTGGTCCCTCCCCCCCCCCCCCTGGCTCCCAGCTCCCAGCAAAACTCACCTCCTTCCTGGCTCCATTTCCAATGTAAATTTCAGTGGTCCCATCCCCAGCATCTTCGGGCTGTGGGTGGGAGTGCGCCCTTTTCTGGTCTGCTGCTCTCACGCCTGATTGCTGTAAACTGAGCCATTTGCCGAGCATTACAGAAGCACAGAAAATGGCTCTGATTGGACCAGAGCCTGCGTATTCACACCATAGGACCGGGGAAAGGTGAGTTTGTATGAGCAATCTGGGGGGGGGGGTTTAGCCAAATAAAAAAAAATATACATTTGCTTACCAAACCCCCACTCTCAGCCCCCTATATATATATATCTGATTGAGTGAACCCTCCTCTTCTTAGGCACAAGGAGGTAGGCTCCCTAGCCAGCAACTATGTATCCCATCAGACCACTGATAACAGTCTAAAGGGGAAGGCAGCTGCCTCGAGTAAAAAAATGACTGGGCTACTCACACAAGCCCTGTGGCATCCGGATTTGGTAATGTCCCAACCGGATGTAAAAGATAGAAAGATAAAGTGATTGACCATCCAATAAAAAACAAAAACAAAAAGGTTACTCACCTTTTGCCCCATGCAGCTGATTGGTCCTCGTCCAGTGATCAGCAATTCCCTGAAGCCCCAGACCCACACGGGGGCGGTACTGATGCCGTGTCAGGCTCACAACCTGCTATCAGGCACAGAAGCACTCCCCCGCCCTCTACATTTGTTGCAATGGAGGGGGTATGTCAAGGTCTGACACCCCCCCAGTGAATGGAGAGGACGTGGTCATGCCCCTGTGACTGTTTGCCGGTACGTGAGTCAAACACCGAAGCACCAGTCAATAGAATACGGGCCAAGAGAGGAGCAGGAAGTGCGGGCTGGAATCCCGCTTGCTCCTGTATGCTTTTGTTTTTTTATTGGCCAGTCAATCACTGTGCAGACTGAAATTAGACAAAACAGTATATCTGGTTTGAGCAGGGGAGACGACAGAGGCGTGGTAGTGCAGACCAGAACAAAATAAAATTGCAACAATGGCAGTGAAAGCGAAACAAAACCCGAGATTTTGACTATCCCGGGTTTTGTTCTGTGCCGTGGAGGCATCCCAAACGCCCATCCAAATTTACCTTTCCCCTGTTCTACAGTGCATGCAGTGCAGGCTCTCGTCCAATCAGAGAACCCAGCAGCCATTATGAAGGTAGACTAGGTCTCTCACAGGATGTCATAGTCATGGGGGAAGATGACCCAAGGGGTAGAGGGACTGGGGCTCAGCAGGAGACACACAGCAAGGCCACTATGCAAGGCCCAGAGATCAGTTTCCCTGCTGCAGCGGGGTCCTGATCCTCGAGGCTCAGACCCAGTCAGACTAGCCCCAACACGCTTACCTGGACCCATGCATGCCCCCTCACTCTGTGCAATCCCACACTATCAGCTTAGGAACCGACTTCAGGCAGCTAACGGGGGTCCCCAGGAACGCTACAGCTGGTGAGGGGCTGGGAGACAGAGTCGAAGGCCCAGCACTGCATCAAAAAAATCCAGACATCTTCACTGTCCCTTGCGACTGCAAGAAAAGAACTGAGGCGATCCTGCTACAGCCTGCCCTATATAGGCCAAGAAGAGCTAGTTTTTTTCTGCAGTTTTTCAGTCACCGCCTACGGCTGAGCTAAACCCACGCTATTGGTGGTGCCCCAGAATGGAAGAGATGAGAAAATAGGATTAGCAGTGTATTCAGGGTTTAGGAATTGTGTTTTTACAAATGTTTATTCGGTCATCTACCTGTCACTTTGTTCTATACATATATAAAACAGTACTTGAGCTCTGCTAAGATCACACTAGGTGAAATAGTTTAGTTGTATCACATATGCTTGGAAGTTAAGTGGACAAAAACTAAACTGACCACTTTTGGTGGGACAGTCCCACTTTGAGGCCCACTGTCCCTACAAAAAAAAAATTGAAAACACCTAAATGACACCACTCTTTGCTGACATTGGGAAGACAGTCTCACCAAGTGCAGAATGCTGGATGTCTGGGTGGTTTACAACTGCTCTGACTCTTTGGTTGAATGGTGGTAGTGGAATGTATGGACTTTGAGCATTAACTCAATCACCAACATCTTTTATGGACCAAATATTCCTAG
The DNA here is from genome assembly GCA_027917425.1 of Gastrophryne carolinensis. Taxonomy (NCBI): domain Eukaryota; kingdom Metazoa; phylum Chordata; class Amphibia; order Anura; family Microhylidae; genus Gastrophryne; species Gastrophryne carolinensis. The sequence goes on along the minus strand of CM051239.1, from coordinate 181,063,264 downwards.
AGGATGTGACCGTAATTAAGCCACATGCTATACCACACCCCTGCCGTGCCTATCACCGACATGGTTTAAACTGTCCCTTTTTTAGGACCCCCAAAAAATGGTCAGTTTAACCTAAACCCATCTTAGGCGGCCCAGGAATCTATAAGACACCCTGATTTGGGATGTCCCACTGGGTAAAACCCCCAGCCCTCACTAAAACTTTACCTGATCCCCGATCCAACGCCACATGCATGGGTCGCTGCCGTGCACTGCTATACCTTTTAGCCAGGCATGTGGCCGCACCAGGCATTTGTGATGCATCGGCATGCTTGGCTGAGTTCGGCCCATAGCTGAAAATGATGAATGGATCTTAGCGTGCCGATGGGAATAGTGAAAGATAAGTTTTTATGGGCGACCAGGGTTTTTTTTAACAGAGAGGGGATTCCTCATGGAGGAGGACCAAAATCTTGGATATTCAAAATCCGGGGTTTTAGTCCACTTTATATCTGATACAGGTTATTAGGATATAAAATAATGTATAAGGTAAAAGGACTGTTATGTTAACGTTAACAGTATTTTGTAATTTATGATCAACTACAGATTTATTTTTTTATTTTGTGCCTGTACAGCCTGTTTTAAAGTGGAACAAAACCCAAAAGAGCCAGCCCCTGGGACATCCTAAATTGGGATTCCCCAGTGTTGTTGGTCCCTCCCCCCCCCCCCCTGGCTCCCAGCTCCCAGCAAAACTCACCTCCTTCCTGGCTCCATTTCCAATGTAAATTTCAGTGGTCCCATCCCCAGCATCTTCGGGCTGTGGGTGGGAGTGCGCCCTTTTCTGGTCTGCTGCTCTCACGCCTGATTGCTGTAAACTGAGCCATTTGCCGAGCATTACAGAAGCACAGAAAATGGCTCTGATTGGACCAGAGCCTGCGTATTCACACCATAGGACCGGGGAAAGGTGAGTTTGTATGAGCAATCTGGGGGGGGGGGTTTAGCCAAATAAAAAAAAATATACATTTGCTTACCAAACCCCCACTCTCAGCCCCCTATATATATATATCTGATTGAGTGAACCCTCCTCTTCTTAGGCACAAGGAGGTAGGCTCCCTAGCCAGCAACTATGTATCCCATCAGACCACTGATAACAGTCTAAAGGGGAAGGCAGCTGCCTCGAGTAAAAAAATGACTGGGCTACTCACACAAGCCCTGTGGCATCCGGATTTGGTAATGTCCCAACCGGATGTAAAAGATAGAAAGATAAAGTGATTGACCATCCAATAAAAAACAAAAACAAAAAGGTTACTCACCTTTTGCCCCATGCAGCTGATTGGTCCTCGTCCAGTGATCAGCAATTCCCTGAAGCCCCAGACCCACACGGGGGCGGTACTGATGCCGTGTCAGGCTCACAACCTGCTATCAGGCACAGAAGCACTCCCCCGCCCTCTACATTTGTTGCAATGGAGGGGGTATGTCAAGGTCTGACACCCCCCCAGTGAATGGAGAGGACGTGGTCATGCCCCTGTGACTGTTTGCCGGTACGTGAGTCAAACACCGAAGCACCAGTCAATAGAATACGGGCCAAGAGAGGAGCAGGAAGTGCGGGCTGGAATCCCGCTTGCTCCTGTATGCTTTTGTTTTTTTATTGGCCAGTCAATCACTGTGCAGACTGAAATTAGACAAAACAGTATATCTGGTTTGAGCAGGGGAGACGACAGAGGCGTGGTAGTGCAGACCAGAACAAAATAAAATTGCAACAATGGCAGTGAAAGCGAAACAAAACCCGAGATTTTGACTATCCCGGGTTTTGTTCTGTGCCGTGGAGGCATCCCAAACGCCCATCCAAATTTACCTTTCCCCTGTTCTACAGTGCATGCAGTGCAGGCTCTCGTCCAATCAGAGCTGTTTGCTGTGCATATGTAATGCTCAGCAATTGGGCTCAGAGGCCGCATCCCCAGCGCACTCCCGCCCCATCTAAATGGCTGGGGGCGGAAGCACGCTAAAGTGCTGAAGATGTGGGGATGTGGCCTGCCAGATGTTCACATAACCGTGAAAGCGGCGCCCTGGGGAGGGTTAATACAGCAGGGCTCGGGATTCCAGAGAATTGCTACTTATTGTAATAGTGAGGGTGAATTGGGTACAACTAGTGGCATTATTTATTACCTACACCTTTTTGCAGCATCCTGTAACACAAACACACACACACACACACACACACACACACACACACTGCTTTTTAAGAAAGAAAATGACTCTAGGGTCGATTCAGTGCCGTGCAGCAGCACATTTTCACACAGTTTTTAAGTGTGAGAGCCTTTCTTTTGTTTTACGCACAAGATTTAGCAGACACCATTATTCGTGCAGATTTTTTAAGCGAGCCCATGCACACGCAAGTATTCTTGTTTTACGTTTTCCTAGGTGCGAACATTCTCACAAATGTAGCTGCGCTCACATGATTCAGGGACCACAATGAAAGTGGACCAAAACCCAGGATTTTGACTATCCTGGGTTTTGGTCTGAAAACCCCCAGGTTACCCTTCCCCAGTTCTACGGCGCATGCGCAGCCCTCTCAGCGATCAGTGTGCTTGGATCAGCTTCGTGTCGCTGCCCCGTCTAATGTGAGCGGATCCGAGCATGCTGGTGGCCACGTCCCCTGCTACCCTTTAACAGGGAGTGTGCCCGCGCCGGCCTTTCACAAATGCCTGGCGTGGGCACACACCCTGCTAAAGGAATAGCGGGAATGCAACCGTTGCTCGCGCATGTGCCATTGGACCGGGTATGAAGGTGAGTTTGCTGGTGCGAATGGAGCTTTTGGTTTGTTTAAGTCACCTTTTTGGAGAAATGGAGCTTTATATCTTCATTAAAGTGATGAATCCTGACTGTTTATATTCATATTGATATTCAAAACATATTGTTCTTTTTATTAATTTCTAGCAATATTTGCATTTAATTGCTGAGTGGGCCCCCAGAGTCACTTCTGCTAGTGGACCCATGTTACCCCAGGCCCACACTGGTTGAGGGATGGAGACAAAACAGCTCTGAAAGCAATCGGTAAAGGTATGCTTTAAAGTACACTTAAACAGCAGTACCGTTTTACAGTATATCAATACCAAACATCTTAACTGCTTGACACCCATGGCACTGCTCCCCACTACCAGTGAGTGTCAGCAGGGCCTGAGTTTCAACTTAGGTTGCCTATCAAACAAAAAGGTTTTGTTGACAGATAACCGCCTGATTCAACTTGTTGGTAAAATCTAGTGGATAGCCTAGTGCCTAACGGTGACTAGTCTTGTTCTGACTTACTGCATTGTGACCTCCTGCATAGGTGTCAGTGAGATCAGCACCACGCAATCAGCAACAGCAGGCTCATACCAGCCCACATGAGTACCAGGGAATCCTCCAGTGGGCGCCCATAACCAAAAAGACCCTCTGCTCTAGGTGCCCTAGCTGTTGTGGTCCTAGCACAGTGCGATCTATTGAGCACCTAGGAACAACATGGTCAGACGTTTTCTACATTTTTGCTATGTGCCCCAGCACTCACCACTCTCCATAATAAATGGAGAACTGTCATTTATTGTGATAGTGTTTACATTTGCTGCCACTGTTTTTCTAATCTATAATTTATATAGCAGCCCCAGACTATGTATAACTAATTAGTGGGACAATCTAGTTTGCCATGGCAATGTCTGTGTGAACGTGTCCTTCATATAAGCTGGTAATATATGCATTGAAGTGTGGGGTGTACCCCCAGAGTCAGTTTTACTGGTGGGCCCTAGATGCCTCAGCTATACTGAGGCTACATTCACACCTTCCCGCTTCTGCTTACCTTTCAATTAAGCACACAGGATCCACAGAAAACACTTGTAATGTATCTTCTATGAGCCCTTAGCCTATGTTCCAATCGCACTGTATCAAAATAGTGAATTAATTACATGACTTTATCTTGCAAATCTGCAAAGCACGTGAAGGCAAATGCATCTGGACAGATGTGACTGTAGCATTACAATACAGTGCAGTTAGAACATAGCCAAAAAGTCCTTCTTGCTGCACTCCAACCGATCTGCAAAGGTATTCTGTTTCTAGTCTATAGAAATGAAGCTGCAATAGAAAACTTGCTCACATTTGGGAACGCAGCAACTGCACTTTATCCAAATGAAAGGTGTGATAGGGCCTATAAAGGATACATTACAGGACTTTTTCTGAGGATCATTTGCCTTTTAACAAGACACAAACAGGAGAGGTGTTAATTTAGCCATAATGAGTCTGGGCAAATGATAAAAAAATGTACTCAATGTTTGTCTTCATAGCTGTTCCATCAGTCGTAGGGAATGGAGGCCGGGCATTTTAGGTACATTTTGCACAGTTGGAATAGGATGAAAAAACTGTAGGGGAGAACATTTTTTATTATTTTCATGTGCCCTTTTAATCAGACCAAAACCTAGGATTATCACTAGGTCTTGGACCTCTGTACAGGGGGTTTGGGATGCCCATGTGTGTGTGAAACCCTAGAATCTCTTCTTTGCTACCCTCGATCCATCCTCTCAAGGAGAATGTGCAGGCTCTCATCGGATCAGAACTACCCATCTAACATACCGGTATTCTATTTGAACATGCACTCCTGCTGCAGCTGCAAGGAAGCAGGGGATGCAACAGCTAGCAATCGCAGTGTCGCAGGAACCGTCGGGAAAGGTGAGTTTACCAGCGACAAGGTTCACACTGTGGGGCTTCCCACTATAGGATGCCTTCCGGGATAGGCTATCGGCCGGCCATTTCATCTGCTTTAAAGGAAACCAGGATTATGACTACTCACCTAGCATACTGGTCTACATCATATGAAACTAGAATTCCACTCAAAGAATAACAAATGGTTACACATTTGGTTAAAGTTGTCCAATAATAAACTATCACAAAGATTTGTCCACAATCACTTGTACAAATACAATTTGCATATATTGAATCTCTTCCATCAAATTTCTATATGTTCGATAAATAATTATTTGTTCACTTTAAATAAAACCAGGATTCTGTCTACTTACCTAACATACAGGTCTACTTTAAAGGAAACCAGGATTATGACTACTCACTTAACATACAAGCCTACTTTAAAGGAAACCAGCATTATGACTACTTACCTAACATACCGGTTTACTTTAAAGGTAACCATGATTTTGAATGGTCATCTAACATACTTGTTGGCATCTCCTAATTTGTTGGATGCAGGCTGTGAGCTTAGTTTTGTTATATTTATAGCAATGCAAGGCACAGTAGTGCCTGTAAAGGTAAAGTGTATTGGTAAACACATAATATAGAGATCTATAAGCAGCAAGTAAGGATGATCAGGTCCTGGACTTACCATTCTCCATAGTTTGTGTCTTTTGGCGTTGACAGATGTGGCGGTGACAATGATGTGGGAAACAGACACCATGAATCCAAAGATAATGGGCAGCATAGTCCTGACAGGCAGCAACGCGTAGGACACAAATGTCACCAGCATGAGCTGCCACATGCCCTGGTCGGAGGAGGTGGGGGGCTGCAGGCCATAGGTGCCCAGCGAGAAGGGGCAGCAAAGGATGGAGAAAGTGAAGCTGAAGAGCAGGGTGAGCTTGACGATCTGCTGCAGCTGCGTGACCTGCAGGTACTTCACATTGGTGACGATGAAGAGGGACACGAAGATGATGCAGTGCACCGGGTGCGAGCCCTTGGAGATGGTGAGGCTGGGACCAGACAGCAGCTCCACCAGGGCCAGGGTGGCTGTCATGATGATCAGCACGGCCAGGGCCTTCAGGGTGGAGGTCTGCTCCAGCTTCAGGTTGTAATTCTGGAAGAGAGATTCCAGCTCTTTGCAGTCGAACTCGTCCTCGCAGGCGATGGTATCCAGCGGCAGGGCGGCCGAGCAGTGGCACTTCTTCCTCCGGGTCTTGACTTTCTGGAAAGGTATTTCCTCCATATCAGGGCCATTCATAAAGCCGAGACAGCGCGAAGTCCGGCTACAGGGCTCCTCATGCGAGCTAACAAGTGATAGACGGAGTGCAGCTGACAGGTGCTAGATTACACTGTGCCAATGCACTTCATGGCCACACACGGCCCTGGCTACTCCAGTCCGGGGCACCTATGGGCGACACATGACCCCCTCAAATGGCACTGACACGCGCACATAATAAAAAAAGAAAAAGGGTGATCGGGAAATTCTGTGCTAAGGGAAAGATGCCGAGGGAAAATGAAATGGCTGAACGAAGAAGATAGCAGATAGAAAGGAAGACGAAGGAAAAACAAGCCACCAGGTGGAAGGAGCTGCAAATCGAATGGCAAGGTAATCCCCAGCCTACATGCGGAGCGTGTCAGCAGCGGCCGCACATGCGCACTGGCGCCTCGGCAAGCCAGACACGTCTGGACCCTCGCAGCAGATTGACAAGGAGAAAACACACAGTTGACAACACGAGCACGCTGGAGTCCGCTCTGCGAACGTGCCGCGCTCCTCCCCCCATTCTATAGCTGCCATGCAAAGGGCACGCGCTGCTGCCATCACTGCACAGGGCTGAGCGAGGGGCACAGCTTCCTGCACAATGCCATCCGCTCACTGCACGGGGCTGGCATAGCACACCACAGCCTCGTTACTCAATCAGGGCCGCCACTAGGAATTTTGGGGCCTGTTCAGCCACAATGTCTTCCTCCTCCCCTATGTTGATTTTACACAAATATATAAAATAGTATTTTAAAAATTTACAAAAATAAGAAAAGTAAAAAAGCTTACAAAAGTGCCCATTTGCAGGAATCTGGATACCCTGCTGTGTGAAACCCCTTAGACACCCATTAAAAAAAACCTTTCCCTGCTCCAGCAGCACATGTGCGGGCTTTCATACAAGAGGACGTGCTGCAGCATCTCTAACGTGTGCATGTTCCCAGCCATACACAGACGCTGGAGCTGGAGCACGCGCATGCATGGAGATGCGGCAACACGCGCTCTCCATTGTAAACAATGATAGCCGTCTGCTGAATGTCGTAGTCACAGCAGGTGGCTCTCATTGGATGAGAACCCATGCACGGGCCTTGGAGCGTGGTAAGGTGAGCTTTTTATGTCTCCTGGGGGGCTTCACATCATAGGGCATCCTGCTTGAAGGTGCCCCAGGGACAGAGGAAAGTCAAATTCCCATGTTTTCTTCTGCCTTAAAGACAAAAAGGGGTTTAAAGGGCTACAGTGCCTGTCTGTGACCCCCATAACCTAGGGCCCTTTTGTGCATACATTTTGTGGGCCCCATCAGGTGTGCCATGCGCAACAGGGGCCTAGGTTATTGGGGGGGGCAGACAGACAACTGGTGATCATTAGTTCGGGGCCCATTTTCCCCAACCTATTGGGGCCTCTTTATGGGGGAGGAAGAACAGGCAGTGGGGACACTGTCAAAACATTTTTCTAACCCATGACCAATGGTCTATAGTCTGGAGTGTGAAAATGGTGGGGTCTGGGTGCATAACATGATCCCCCGAGATTAGCTAAAGTGCATACCGCATGTCCCAATGAGTTAATAAAAATGGTGCCCCCCCACCCCCATCAGGGGAAGACTGGGGTTAAAACACGGAATTGGACCTTTTTAGTCACACTGGCCCTTCTGTACTGTATCACGCCCCATATATTATCCCCCTCCGATAATAGGCAGTATGGCAGAAAATCCCCCAGAAAACCCAATAACAAGCAGTGCAGCAGAGAATTCTCCAAATCGTCCCATAATAAGCAGAATGGCAGAAAATCCGCCAAATCACCCCATAACAAAAAGTGCGGCAGAGCATACCTCAAAATCACTCCATAAGCAGTGCGGCAGAGAATCCCCCATAATCTCCAACAAGCAGTGCGACAGAGCATCCCCCCAAAACACCTCATATTAGGCAGTGCGACAGAGCATCCCCCCAAATCACCTCATAACAAGCAGTTCAACAGAGATTCCCCCAAATCACCCTATAACAAGCAGTGTGGCAGAACATCCCCCAAATCATCCCATAACAAGCAGTGCAGCAAAGAACCCCCTCAAATCACCCCATAACAAGCAGTGCAGCAGAGAATCCCCCAAATCACCTCATAACAAGCAGTGCAGCAGAGAATCCCCCAAATCACCCCATAACATGCAGTGCAGCAAAGAACCCCCCAAATCATCCCATAACAAGCAGTGTGGCAGAGAATCTCCCAAATCACCCCATAACATGCAGTGCAGCAAAGAACCCCCCAAATCATCCCATAACAAGCAGTGTGGCAGAGAATCTCCCAAATCACCCCATAACAAGCAGTGCAGCAGAGAATCCCCCAAATCACCCCATAACAAGCAGTGTGGCAGAACATCCCCCAAATCATCCCATAACAAGCAGTGTGGCAGAGAATCCCCCAAATCACACCATAACAAGCAGTGCAGCAGAGAATCCCCCAAATCACCCCATAACAAGCAGTGTGGCAGAACATCCCCCAAATCATCCCATAACAAGCAGTGTGGCAGAACATCCCCCAAATCATCCCATAACAAGCAGTGCAGCAAAGAACCCCCTCAAATCACCCCATAACAAGCAGTGCAGCAGAGAATCCCCCAAATCACCCCATAACAAGCAGTGCGTCAGAGAATCTCCCAAATCACCCCATGACAAGCAGTGCAGCAGAGAATCCCCCAAATCACCCCATAACAAGCAGTGTGGCAGAACAGCCCCCAAATCATCCCATAACAAGCAGTGCAGCAGAGAATTCTCCAAATCGCCCCATAATAAGCAGAATGGCAGAAAATCCCCCAAATCACCCCATAACAAAAAGTGCGGCAGAGCATACCCCAAAATCACTCCATAACAAGCAGTGCGGCAGAGAATCCCCCATAATCTCCAACAAGCAGTGCGACAGAGCATCCCCCCAAATCACCTCATATTAGGCAGTGCGACAGAGCATCCCCCCAAATCACCTCATAACAAGCAGTTCAACAGAGATTCCCCCAAATCACCCTATAACAAGCAGTGCAGCAGAAAATCTCCCAAATCACCTCATAACAAGCAGTGCAGCAGAAAATCTCCCAAATCACCCCATAACAAGCAGTGCAGCAAAGAACCCCCCAAATCACCCCATAACAAGCAGTGCAGCAAAGAACCCCCCAAATCACCCCATAACAAGCAGTGCGGCAGAGAATCTACCAAATCACCCCATAACAAGCAGTGCAGCAGAGAATCCCCCAAATCACCCCATAACAAGCAGTGTGGCAGAACATCCCCCAAATCATCCCATAACAAGCAGTGTGGCAGAGAATCCCCCAAATCACCCCATAACAAGCAGTGTGGCAGAACAGCCCCCAAATCATCCCATAACAAGCAGTGCAGCAAAGAACCCCCTCAAATCACCCCATAACAAGCAGTGCAGCAGAGAATCCCCCAAATCACCCCATAACAAGCAGTGCGGCAGAGAATCTCCCAAATCACCCCATAACAAGCAGTGTGGCAGAGCATCCCCCCAAATCCCCCCATAACAAGCAGTGCGACAGAGAATCCCCCAAATCACCCCATATCAAGCATTACAGCAGAGAATCCCCCAAATCACCCCCTAACAAACAGCGCAGCAGAGAATCCCCCCCGAATCACCTCATAACAAGCAGTGCAGTACAGCACCCCCTAAATCACCCCATAACATGCAATGGAGCAGAGAATTCCCCCAAATCACCCCATAAAAATCAGTACAGCAGAGAATCCCCTCAAATCACCTCATAACAAGCAGTGCAGCAGAGAATCCCCCAAATCACCCCATAACAAGCATTACGGCAGAGAATCCCCTAAATCACCCCCTAACAAACAGTGCAGCAGAGAATCCCCCCTGAATCACCTCATAAGCAGTGCAGTACAGCACCCCCTAAATCACCCCATAACAAGCAGTGCAGCAGAGAATCCCCCAAATTACCGCATAACAAGCAGTGCAGCAGAGAATCCCCTCAAATCACCCCATAACAAGCAGTGCAGCAGAGAATCCCCCCAAATCACCCCATAACAAGCAGTGCAGCAGAGAATCCCCTCAAATCACCCCATAACAAGCAGTATAACAGAGAATCCCCCAAATCACCCCATAACAAGCAGTGCGGCAGAGAACCCCCCCAAATCACCCCATAACAGGCAGTGCAGCAGAGAGTCCCCCAAATTACCCCATAACAAGCAGTGCAGCAGAGAATCCCCCAAATCACCCCATAACAAGCAGTGCAGCAGAGAATCCCCTCAAATCACCCCATAACAAGCAGTGCAGCAGAGAATCCCCCAAATCACCCCATAACAAGCAGTGCAGCAGAGAATACCCCAAATTACCCCATAACAAGCAATGAAGCAGAGAATTCCCCCAAATCACCCCATAACAAGCAGTGTAGCAGAGAATACCCCAAATCACCCCATAACAAGCAGTGCAACAGAGAATCCCCCAAATCACCCCATAATAAGCAGTGCAGCAGAGAATCCCCCCAAATTACCCCATAATAAGCAGTGCAGCAGAGAATCCCCCCAAATCACCCCATAACATGCAGTGCAGCAGAGAATCCCCCAAATCACCCCATAACAAGCAGTGCAGTAGAGAATCCCCCAAATCACCCCATAACAAGCAGTGCAGCAGACAATCCCCCAAATCACCCCATAACAAGCAGTGGAGCAGAGAATACCCCAAATAACCCCATAACAAGCAGTGCAGCAGAGAATCCCCCAAATCACCCCATAACAAGCAGTGCAGCAGAGAATCCCCCAAATCGCCCCATAACAAGCAGTGCAGCAGAGAATCCCCCAAATCACCCCATAACATGCAGTGCAGCAGAGAATCCCCCAAATCACCCCATAACAAGCAGTGCGGCAGAGAATCTCCCAAATCACCCCATAACAAGCAGTGCAGCAGAGAATCCCCCAAATCATCCCATAACAAGCAGTGTGGCAGAGAATCCCCCAAATCACCCCATAACAAGCAGTGTGGCAGAACATCCTCCAAATCATCCCATAACAAGCAGTGCAGCAAAGAACCCCCTCAAATCACCCCATAACAAGCAGTGCAGCAGAGAATCCCCCAAATCACCCCATAACAAGCAGTGCGTCAGAGAATCTCCCAAATCACCCCATGACAAGCAGTGCAGCAGAGAATCCCCCAAATCACCCCATAACAAGCAGTGCGGCAGAGAATCTCCCAAATCACCCCATAACAAGCAGTGTGGCAGAGCATCCCCCCAAATCCCCCCATAACAAGCAGTGCGACAGAGAATCCCCCAAATCACCCCATATCAAGCATTACGGCAGAGAATCCCCCAAATCACCCCCTAACAAACAGCGCAGCAGAGAATCCCCCCCGAATCACCTCATAACAAGCAGTGCAGTACAGCACCCCCTAAATCACCCCATAACAAGCAATGGAGCAGAGAATTCCCCCAAATCACCCCATAAAAATCAGTACAGCAGAGAATCCCCTCAAATCACCTCATAACAAGCAGTGCAGCAGAGAATCCCCCAAATCACCCCATAAAAATCAGTACAGCAGAGAATCCCCTCAAATCACCTCATAACAAGCAGTGCAGCAGAGAATCCCCCAAATCACCCCATAACAAGCAGTGCAGCAGAGAATCCCCTCAAATCACCCCATAACAAGCAGTGCAGCAGAGAATCCCCCAAATCACCCCATAACAAGCAGTGCAGCAGAGAATTCCCCCAAATCACCCCATAACAAGCAGTGCAGCAGAGAACCACCCAAATCACCCCATAACAAGCAGTGCAGCAGAGAATACCCCAAATTACCCCATAACAAGCAATGAAGCAGAGAATTCCCCCAAATCACCCCATAACAAGCAGTGTAGCAGAGAATACCCCAAATCACCCCATAACAAGCAGTGCAACAGAGAATCCCCCAAATCACCCCATAATAGGCAGTGCAGCAGAGAATCCCCCCAAATCACCGCATAACAAGCAGTACAGCAGAGAATCCCCCCAAATCACCCCATAACATGCAGTGCAGCAGAGAATCCCCCAAATCACCCCATAACAAGCAGTGCAGCAGAGAATCCCCCAAATCACCCCATAACAAGCAGTGCAGCAGAGAATCCCCCAAATCACCCCATAACAAGCAGTGCAGCAGAGAATACCCCAAATAACCCCATAACAAGCAGTGCAGCAGAGAATCCCCCAAATCACCCCATAACAAGCAGTGCAGCAGAGAATCCCCCAAATCGCCCCATAACAAGCAGTGCAGCAGAGAATCCCCCAAATCACCCCATAACATGCAGTGCAGCAGAGAATCCCCCAAATCACCCCATAACAAGCAGTGCGGCAGAGAATCTCCCAAATCACCCCATAACAAGCAGTGCAGCAGAGAATCCCCCAAATCACCCCATAACAAGCAGTGTGGCAGAACATCCCCCAAATCATCCCATAACAAGCAGTGTGGCAGAGAATCCCCCAAATCACCCCATAACAAGCAGTGTGGCAGAACATCCCCCAAATCATCCCATAACAAGCAGTGCAGCAAAGAACCCCCTCAAATGACCCCATAACAAGCAGTGCAGCAGAGAATCCCCCAAATCACCCCATAACAAGCAGTGCGTCAGAGAATCTCCCAAATCACCCCATAACAAGCAGTGCAGCAGAGAATCCCCCAAATCACCCCATAACAAGCAGTGCGGCAGAGAATCTCCCAAATCACCCCATAACAAGCAGTGTGGCAGAGCATCCCCCCAAATCCCCCCATAACAAGCAGTGCGACAGAGAATCCCCCAAATCACCCCATATCAAGCATTACGGCAGAGAATCCCCCAAATCACCCCCTAACAAACAGCGCAGCAGAGAATCCCCCCCGAATCACCTCATAACAAGCAGTGCAGTACAGCACCCCCTAAATCACCCCATAACATGCAATGGAGCAGAGAATTCCCCCAAATCACCCCATAAAAATCAGTACAGCAGAGAATCCCCTCAAATCACCTCATAACAAGCAGTGCAGCAGAGAATCCCCCAAATCACCCCATAACAAGCAATGAAGCAGAGAATTCCCCAAATCACCCCATAAAAATCAGTACAGCAGAGAATCCCCTCAAATCACCTCATAACAAGCAGTGCAGCAGAGAATCCCCTAAATCACCCCATAAAAAGCAGTGCAGCAGAGAATCCCCTCAAATCACCCCATAACAAGCAGTGCAGCAGAGAATCCCCCAAATCACCCCATAACAAGCATTATGGCAGAGAATCCCCTAAATCACCCCCTAACAAACAGTGCAGCAGAGAATCCCCCAAATCACCCCATAACAAGCAGTGCAGCAGAGAATCCCCCAAATAACCGCATAACAAGCAGTGCAGCAGAGAATCCCCTCAAATCACCCCATAACAAGCAGTGCAGCAAAGAATCCCCCCAAATCACCCCATAACAAGCAGTGCAGCAGAGAATCCCCTCAAATCACCCCATAACAAGCAGTATAACAGAGAATCCCCCAAAACACCCCATAACAAGCAGTGCGGCAGAAAACCCCCCCAAATCACCCCATAACAGGCAGTGCAGCAGAGAGTCCCCCAAATTACCCCATAACAAGCAGTGCGGCAGAGAATCCCCCAAATCACCCCATAACAAGCAGTGCAGCAGAGAATCCCCTCAAATCACCCCATAACAAGCAGTGCAGCCGAGAATCCCCCAAATCACCCCATAACAAGCAGTGCAGCAGAGAACCACCCAAATCACCCCATAACAAGCAATGAAGCAGAGAATTCCCCCAAATCACCCCATAACAAGCAGTGCAACAGAGAATCCCCCAAATCACCCCATAACAAGCAGTGCAGCAGAGAATCCCCCCAAATCACCCCATAACAAGCAGTGCAGAAGAGAATCCCCCAAATCACTCCATAACAAGCAGTGCAGCAGAGAATCCCCCAAATCACCCCATAAAAAGCAGTGCAGCAGAGAATCCCCCAAATCACTCCATAACAAGCAGTGCAGCAGAGAATCCCCCAAATCACCCCATAAAAAGCAGTGCAGCAGAGAATCCCCCAAATCACCCCATAACAAGCAGTGCAGCAGAGAATACCCCAAATAACCCCATAACAAGCAGTGCAGCAGAGAATCCCCCAAATCACCCCATAACAAGCAGTGCAGCAGAGAATCCCCCAAATCACCCCATAACAAACAGTGCAGCAGATAATCCCCCCAAATCACCCCATAACATGCAGTGCAGCAGAGAATCCCCCAAATCGCCCCATAACAAGCAGTGTGGCAGAGCATCCCCCCAAATCACCCCATAACAAGCAGTGCAGCAGAGAATCCCCAAAATCACCCCATAACAAGCAGTGCAGCAGAGAATCCCCCCAAATCACCCCATAACAAGCAGTGCAGCAGAGAATCCCCCCAAATCACCCCATAACAAGCAGTGCAGCAGAGAATCCCCAAAATCACCCCATAACAAGCAGTGCAGCAGAGAATCCCCCCAAATCACCCCATAACAAGCAGTGCAGCAGAGAATCCCCCCAAATCACCCCATAACAAGCAGTGCAGCAGAGAATCCCCCAAATCACCCCATAACAAGCAGTGCAGCAGAGAATCCCCCAAATCACCCCATAACAAGCAGTGCGGCAGAGCATCCCCAAATCACCCTATAACAAGCAGTGCAGCAGAGAACCCCCCCAAATCACCCCATAATAAGCAGTGCAGCAGAGAATCCCCCCAAATCACCCCATAACAAGCAGTGCAGCAGAGAATCCCCCAAATCACCCCATAACATGCAGTGCAGCAGAGAATCCCCCAAATCACCCCATAACAAGCAGTGCAGCAGAGAATCCCCCCAAATCACCCCATAACAAGCAGTGCAGCAGAGAATCCTAGCCGGTCTGTTACTTTAGAGTGCTCTGGGGAAGCTAGATATGTTATTGGCATTAGAGCTGCGGCATACGTGCTGTCTTGGCTGTGTCCACAGTAGATCTTATTTGTGACATCTAAAGAGGAACATCGGCCTCTCTGAAAAGGGCCTTATTTACACTCATTAGCGCCATTTAGCACCTGTCTTGTGGCTATAGTGCCAGTTCCTGAGCGCCGGCATTTTTGTCTTATCTGGCGCTGTACTGTGGACAACATTGGCGCTAGCAGTTGCTGATTATCTTTGATTGTTGCATTAGGTATTGGCTGACCTATGTCAGTGCCTGTCGGACCTGCCGGTCGATTATCCCAGCACCAGTGAGCACCACTTTGGACCTAATTACACTTTCGGTCTGATTCAGAGCCTCTCTCACATGCATTCCCTCCAGCGGAAATGACATCAAAGAACCGTATTTGGTCTCTTTTCTGTCGGGTGATTCTGAGCCTTGTTTTTGAGTTGTCCTTTTTGCAGAAAATTACGCTATGCGTACGCCAAAGCAGGTGTTCGCCGTATAAATAAGGTTCAAGGGGCCAGCGTGTCCATCATTTTACTGGTTTAACCTGAGCTTGCCCTGATTTGTGGGTTTTTCGGACCTAAAAAAGCTGTAGATTTCCGTTTCAAACTTACGCCATCTTTTTGCTAGGAAAAACTTGAATAGTCTGTTGTTGCCAGTGAAACTACAGCCTACATCCTCTGCAATGGAGCCCCTTGACGAGTTCCGTGAAGAGTACGAGCCGGGTGGGCTGTTAACCGTGTACTTTCCAGAGCTTAGGCATACACGTAGTCACCTGGATATCGATCAGATGACCAATCAGCAGGTGTTCCAATTTACCCGACTGACCCGCCTTTCTCTTGAGAAGAGTTTCGGCCATGGTTGGCCCCCTGCCACAAGAAAGGGCCATGCAATTGGAGGTATGACCAAATTGTTTGGCTGCCTTCAGTTTTTAGCAAATGGCTTCTTCCAGAGGCTCGGGGAACTGTCATTTGGCATGTCCAAGCCTCCGCTGAGCCGCCCCCTGATTACATTTTTCGATGGCATGGCTGTCCTGCAGGAGAAATACATTTCTTTCCCTGACAGCATGGCAACCTGGAACGCGGTCAGGTTGGGTTTTTTCAACATTGCGAATATGCCAATTGTCATGGGTGCCTTTGATTGTATGCATGTGACCCTGGAGTATACATTGTACATTGTAGCCCACACTCCTCTCTTGAGGCTAGCCTAGCTTCCCCTCCCCCAAACAGCTTTTATGTGTCCCATTTGGTCCTTGTTTTACATATGTTTATTTGTTGTTGCCAGTCTAGTGACCCTTTTTCATTTTTGGCAACCGCAAGATGGACCACTCTCTTAATGTCTAGTGTGTTGGGGGGGCCAGATCTTCGCTTTCTGTTTTGGCTGGCTAACTTGGCTCATCCCACAATGCATTTATCTTGAGGAGTTCCTGTTTATACACCCGTTTTGAGAGTGGTGGGCTGACTGGCGGCTGGCTTGTGGGTAAGTCTGTTTATTTCTGTAGTGGATCTGCGTGTTTATTGTTTATGTTGCATTTGCAGTGTGTTTTTCTTTTGTTATGTGCCCCCTTTTTGTAAGTGGTCCAAGTTTCTATTAGCCAATTGCTCTCAATGCCCTCCATCACTTCGACTGTACTCATGCCCCTCTTTGAATGGCCCACTCTCCCTGTTACAGTTACAAATGCTTGGTCCGAGCATCCTGCCTTACCTTTTGCTTGTTTTGCCCTACTTTTTTGTAATACTTACTATTTGGTCTAGGTTGTTTTGATGTTGTGTTGCCCGTTAGTAATTTAAATTCCATTTTCATTTGTCTATCAGGTGATTTAGGTTATTCCTTGCTGCCCTGGCTCTTGACACCCTTCTTAAGGCCCCAGACACCTGGCCAGGATGCCTATAATAGGGAACACTATTGCCGCACATGGGATGTAGTTGAGCATGCCTTCAGGCTGTTGAAGGCCAGATTTCACTGTCTGGACCACACAGGGGGCGCCCTTCAATACAAGCCAGAGAAGGTTGTGCAAATTATCATGGCGTGCATCAGCCTGTATAACTTGGGTGAGAGGGTGGCAGCATATTTGGAGGAGACAACCCCTGCTTCTGCTCCAGAGATTCCTGGACATCTGTATGCTGGCACCCAGAGCCGTGCGGGCCAAACCATTCACCAGCATTTATTATATCGTATTTAAAAGACACAGAGCTAGATTTTCTTAAAGTGGAATGTGACACTCCCAAACTTCATGCACATCTATTATCCTCCACCATCCTGCACTTTCAAATAGATGGGATCATTCTTTGATTTCCATAATGCCACTTGATACAAATTCCTCTAATCGACTCCAAGATGTATCAGGATCTAATCAATAAGGGCCTTCAACCATATCCAACTCATACACCCAATTCAGAGTGCAGAGAACCATAGATGGAGAGAAAAGGAAAAAAATCTAGTGCAACACCGTTGATCCAAGTAAAAACCAGTGTTTTAATATATGACAGAAAACTCACAATATCCAAGTAAAAACAGCGCATATAAAAATCACAGCGGACAGCTCTCACCGCTCCAGCCGGCTTCTTTATAAGCTTTGCAAAGGTCCAAAGTATATGTAAATCCAACACGTTTCGTCGCTCGCCGCCGACTTTAACTAGGATGAACGGCGCCGCCTGAGCGCCGCTATTTATATCGGCACCTGGCAAAAACGAGGGTAAAGGACCCGCCCCCCTTGTGACGCATACCGCGTCAGATGTCACGCCCACTTAGTGACGTGATGGATATCAGCTGTTAAGTGGATTACACTAACAGACGGCGCGTCTGCAAGTCCGCCCTTCAGATGACGCGAAAAACTTCACCACACGGCGGTGTTGATGAAATCAGGAAGCTGAGGCTATGGGATTTCATAAGCAATTGTGCCCTTACAGCACTAACTTCCGCCAGCACCTATATACTCATTAATCAAATTATTTTATTTAAAACGGCCACTAGTCCTGAATTAAATTATAAGTGCATTAAACCCACCCCATTATAAAGTGAAAATAGTCAGAATTAATCTGACAATGTTTAGCCCTCAAACGAGGGTAAATATCAGCCTTAAGTGAACTTTAAGGCTTTAAAGAATGTGTAAGTGCAATTAGCCAATATAAATGAACCCCTTAAAGGTGAAAACTCAATCCAAGTGCAGTTTAGAAAAAGGTTTATTAAAAGTTGCTAAAATCTAAGGCTCCTAAAAGGGGCATAATTATTTCATAAAACACCAAAATGTGAAAGAGACTATAATAAAGGAATGTAATATCTGTTCTAAAGGCTTTAAACTTAGAACGGCTAAAAGGAACGGTGAAAGCTGTTCGCGAACCGCATATTAAAATAACAAACAATAAAATTAAAATATTGTTTTAAAAAACTATGAAGTGTCAATAAAACAATTTAGATCAAATTCCACATTTAGACCTGTGGGAAAAAAAGAATTCAAGTTGGACTTTCTATTGGACTGGAGTCTGGCACGTTGAGCTTTTGGACTTTTTATTTAGCGCGGTATTGTTTCTCCTCTGTATATAAGCATTTATTATATCCCTTGCCTTGTATGGGTGTGATTAAATAACATCCAAACTTCTGTTTTTTGGCATTTATTCTCTAATTACATGTTAAATGTCACAAGTTGTTCAGTTATGCCACAACAGTGGATGCAGGTCAACAGAAAAGTGATCAATAAAAATGTAGCCCGGCTATGGGTGTTTGCAGCATGTTGTGCCTCAAGCCTCTCCAGCTTTTGAAGGGTAACCTGGTTAGCCTCCACCAGAGCCCCAACCAGCGTCTCCATCTGGTGCTGGTGGCGCTGCTGCTCCACAACCACTGCAGCCAGGTCTTCATGGAGCAAACTGACATGGTGTCACACTATAAAATATCTATTGGCGTTTTGCCAAAAAGTGGTGCTGTTGGACCGCCAGTTTGCCTGCATGATTTGGCACCGCCTTACCAAAGATGGTGATGCCTGGCCCAGGCTGTCTTTCTCCTGGGCGCTCAGTGGAGCTGGTGGGACTGCTACTGGAAGAATGAAACTGGAGCTGCAGGGAAGAGTGTAGAGTGTTGATGGCCAGTGTCTGTGGTGCCAGCAGCTGGTGGAGGTGTCCAGATAATATTGAGGGTCTCATGCAGATGTTCAGAGTGCCTTTCCTCCAGCTCATTCATTTCATCCAGGAGAGGTGTGTCTGTGTGGAGAAAGTTCAACATTAGTGTTGGTTTTTCCCAATGTTACCACACAGCCTCTAGGGCCCCAAACTTTACCCTGGGTTCCCCCTCCTCCTCCACCCTGCCCCTTGTCCTTTGCCTATTAAAATCAATCATTTACCTCATCAATGTCTGGACTCCGCTCCCTTGGTGGCTGGATGGTGGATGCCATGATGTTGTCTTGGTGGTAGCCAAACCAGAGGGGCTAGCTGTGGCTGCAGGTGGCAGGTCTTGCAGACGAGGTGCTGCTGGCTCGGGTGTTGCTGCAAAGTCAAGGTAAATTCACTGGTAGATTCCTTTTAACAGTGTATGTGCCCCTTCAAAATCTCCATAAGCGATACACACTGGGTCCCACATCGACGTGGGCCCCTAAATTGAGGTCTGCTCACTTCCATGTTGAGGGTTACATATAAAGGTTGCCTAATACTCTTGGTGTGTGTAGTCCCACAACATATGTTGCCCAGGCAAGCCCTCAAAGTTGGCTGTGAATGTGGAAACTAAGGTTGGTGGGTGACGTGTTTGGTTGGCCTACCCCCCCCGTGCCAAGCTGCTAACATGCCTTACCATTGGTGGGCACATGCCACCTATCGGTGTCCATGGTGCCCGACACCCCCCTGGTAGGTGTTGGGGTTGAGCATCCCCAACATCCGTTCCTCAGCATGGGTAAATTGTAGAGTTTTGGGGAGTCCCCCACCATTAAATGCAGCTATTGCTAGTGCAAGCTAGATTGAAACAAAGGTGGCTTTAATGAGTTGTCCAATATTTCCTGTACAAGCAGCCTTCTGGATGTTCAGTACTTACCCCTCAGCCCGTCTGGTGTTGAGTTTCCGCTGAAGTCCCACCTTCAGGCCGTCCCACTTTTCCTTGGCCTAGGCACCATTCTTGGGTTCCGGCCCTGCCCAGTCATGCTGCGGGCAATCCCCAATCATAACTTTTCCCGCAACATTTTGTGGGTAGAACGGGTCCAGAACCGAGCCATTTGATCATAATTTTTGGCAACACCATCTAGCAGAGGAAAGTCACTATGCCCACTCCCATGCTGAGGCAGTAGTAGCGAACTGGAGAGGCTTTTTGGCCTATGTGCGTCTGCGCTTGCAAGCCACTACTATTGTGGTGTGGGAGAGCTGGATTTGTTAGCATTGGCATACAGTAGCGTATACGAGGCTTGGGTGGTTGCATTGTCCAAGAAATTTACTTAAAGGGGCAGGGGCATGCATGTGGAGCTAAAGGTGACACAAAAAGCGGACATAAGTTAACAATGTACATCTGTTTGTTTGCAGAATGTCATGTAGCAACTGTACGACTTCAAGCCCTACACACATGAAAAGAGGGCGTTGGCAGTTCTACAGCCATAACTTCCTAGGTAAGTACAGAGAAAGTAAGGTAAGAGAAAAGGCTATCAGGGTAATAAATAACATATTTTCCAAAATTATTTTATCTTTTGTAGCTGGGGAGTTCTGGCTGCAGATCAAGCTCACTCAGAGGCGTGGGATCCAACCAGTGGAGCCAAGAAAACAGGGTGTGTGTGTAAGGTGGAGGCCCCGAACTCTGCCGATGTCCTCCTCCCCCTCTGAAGCAGCAGCAGCACCAGCCATGGAGCCCTCTGAAGAGGAGGGTGTGTTGGGCTTGGAGCCCGCCCACAGCTCCAGCACCCCTGGCGTAGGCCATACCCAAAAAACGTGGCGTTGCTGCCACCCAATATGAAAGTGGCGCAAGACTCTGGTGGGTGTGAAGCAGATCAATGCCCAAGCATTACACAGACAACACATGCCCATAAATACTAACTTAGGTCTTTTCCCTCTACAGACCCTGAAGAAGGGATGGTGCCGCAGAGGAGGATGGCCCCCTAAAAATATGCGTCAACCACTTTGGGTGAATATGTAAAAATGTGCGTGCATGTACAGGCACACATGTGAACAAACAAGTGCTAATGTAATTTTTTTTCTCTTTGCAGGTGCCACTTTGGTCCCAGAAAATTTTTTTTTAGAAACTGTATAGTTTTTTTTATTTAATTAGTTTTTTTAATCTAACTATTTTTTTTTAGAAAAGTTAATAAAGAAAAAGGTTTTTAATAAAACAATACATTTTAAAGTTATATGCTGCATGGTGGTGTGTTTAACATGCAGCTACATAAAGCAGGTGGAAACCAAACAAACAACGATGTAAAACAGAACACCAAAACAGAAGGTGAGGTGAGTAACAGTGGGTAGAAGCAGACGACATGGCAACCAAGGCGCAAATGTAAGTATGTGCAAGGACATGCAGACTATATGGTATGCCCCTGATACCAGCAGGCGAGAGAAGGTGAGTATGTGAAAGAACATGCAGATTACATGGGATACACTAGATGCCAGCATGCTGGCCGTGCATATTAATGTGTGGCTGGAGAGCTGGGCTCTTTCACATCTGGGGTTCAGGTAAGAGGACAGGAGCTATTGGCCACAACCTACCTTATGAACTGGTGTAGGGGTCCTTGAGGCATTTTACCACCACTTTCATTAGTTATGAAAAAAGTAAATAAAACCCAATAAAAAAACCTTTAACAATAAAAGTTAAGATTAAAGAGGAGGCCCAACTATTACATAAACCATGCCTCCCAACATTTTAGGGTAGGAAAGAGGGACAATGGTTAAATTAAGCCATGTAGCAGTGTAACAGTTACAACAATATAAACCTTTTGAATAGGCAAATTAATCATTTATTGATGCAGATCTGCATGTTACACCTCAAACAGGGACAAATGAGAACAACGAGGGGCAAGGAGACATGGACTCAAAAGAGGGACAGTGCCTCCAAATCAGGGACACTTGGGAGGTTTGCATAAACTGACATCCACCCCTCTCTTCCCTTCTATAAGCCCTAATCTGGTATTAAGATAATAAATCAAATCACCTGATCGCCAAGACAAGCCTGGGGAATGGCGTCTTGGAATCTAAAAGATTCCAGGACTGGCTGCTGGCTTTTCCCTGGGGCATCCCAAATCGGCATGGACCCCTGTGTGAAACCCCCTAGGACACCCGTAAAAACTCACCTTTCCCCCGATACAGCGACACATGCACTGGCTTTCGGCCAATCAGAGCTGTTTGTCTTTAAGCAAACTGCTCTGCTTACAATGGGGAGCACATGCTGCTGGTTTTGTTCCTCTTTAAATATGTTTATTTTTATAAAGTCTGTCATGTAGAGAAAATAATACTTTTTACTATTATTTCTTTCTCTACTAGCGACCTTGTAAGGGGTCTCAAGAATATCAATTCTCCGTTACCCAATTACCTGCATCTCCTCCCAGGAGTGCAAG
The DNA here is from genome assembly GCA_027917425.1 of Gastrophryne carolinensis. Taxonomy (NCBI): domain Eukaryota; kingdom Metazoa; phylum Chordata; class Amphibia; order Anura; family Microhylidae; genus Gastrophryne; species Gastrophryne carolinensis. Next base: position 181,040,922 of record CM051239.1, on the reverse strand, counting down.
AGTCCATTGCCCATTGGCATTCTGTCTGCGGCACCCCTGGAAAAATACCGACTCACAACCCTGTGAAAGGCATCCCTAATGGGGGGTGCAAGTTTTTTTTTCCAAAAGAACATAAAAAAAATACCATTTTGTGAATACTCACCTGTAAAATGGGTATTGTAAGTATGTCACACACCCCGCTTCAAGACGTGTGGGTAATACTGACCCGTAGAGGGCGATATGCAGAGATGCCAGGAAAAAAGAGAGCCCCTCCCGGTCCATAAATACCTGGGACCTCCCACTCATTACCCAGTATAAGAACAGCAGTAAGGTAAGGGACCAGGAAGAGCCCAACACAAAGCATAACAACGCGAAGTTCACCATATAAAGGATCCAGAATACAAAAGGGCAGGGTGAAGCGGGGTGTGTGACATACTTACAATACCCATTTTACAGGTGAGTATTCACAAAATGGTATTATTCTAAGTATGTCACACACCCCGCTTCAAGAAATTCATAAGGTGTGGGACATCCAACAGCAGTGTCCATAAAGGGCGGGGATCCAAAACAAGGCAACAAGGCACAACTTAAACCACTGCAGCTTGCAGAACTTTGCGGCCAAACACAGCATCCGCTGAGGCCCGAACATCAACCTTGTAAAACTTGGAAAAAGTGTGAACAGAAGACCAAGTAGCAGCCTTACAAACTTGCTCAACAGAGGCCTGGTGCTGAAAAGCCCAGGACGCCCCAACCGCATGAGTAGAATGAGCAGTAACACGAAAAGGGGGTACCTTCCCTTTGGCAGAATAGGCCCCAACTATGGTCTGACGGATCCATTTACTAATGGAAGACTTGGCAGGCGCCAAGCCTTTTCGGGGCCCGGAGGGCACCACAAAAAAGGCATCCGTCTTACGAAAGGAAGACGTTGCCTCCAAATAATACTTCACAACATGAACCACATCCAAAGAATGCAGGGCCCTCTCCTTGTCATTGCTGGGATTAGGACGCAGAGAGGGCAGAACAATGTCTTGGTTTAGGTGAAAGGCAGAAACAACCTTAGGAAGGAAATCGGACTTGAAACGAAAAACCACCTTGTCCTGATGCCCCTCAAAGTACGGGGCTTGAATGGACAAAGCCGCCAACTCAGAGACACGCCTAACCGAAGTGATGGCTACCAAAAAGGCCACCTTCTGCGTAAGTGAAGACAAGGCAATATCATTCAAGGGCTCAAAAGGAGAATCCTGAAGAGCAGAAAGAACCAAATTCAAATCCCAAACAGGGAGCAAAGGTTTTCTAGGAGGCCGCACGTGCGTGACTCCCTGGAAAAAAGTCTTAACCAAAGGATGTAGGGCAAATGACCTTTGAAAGAACACCGCCAGGGCAGAAACCTGCCCCTTCAGAGTACTAAGCTGGAGCCCCAGGTCCAGACCATGTTGAAGAAACTCCAGGATTCTGGAGATGGAAAATTCCCTACAAGGCAACGCCCTGATCTCACACCAATCAATATAAGACCTCCAAGTCCTATAGTAGATATTAGAGGAAGACTGCTTCCTAGCACTAATGAGAGTTCGAATCGCAGCATCGGAAAGACCTTCCTCCTTCAAGATGGAGGTTTTAGCAGCCACGCCGTCAAAGCCAGCGTTGGTAAATTGGGATAACGTAGTTGACCCTGGGTGAGCAGATCCGGCAGCAGGGGCAGAACGAACTGATCCTCTGCTAACCTTACCACATCTGCGAACCAAACCTGTCTTGGCCACCTTGGAGCCACCAGTATTGCTGACGCACCCTCCAGGGCCAGCTTGCGCACCACTCTGGCCACCAAGGGAAACGGAGGGAACAGATACAGAAACCCCAGATCCCTCCAGTTCAGAGACATGGCATCCACTGCCAGAGCCAGTGGATCCCGTGAGAGAGACACAAATGTCGGAAGTTTGTTGTTGTGACGAGAGGCAAAGAGGTCCACCACCGGGGACCCCCACCTGAGACAAATCAAGCGAAACACTTTGGGGCTGAGAGACTATTCCCCCCGGCGAGCTGAGAACCTGTTCAGAGAGTCCGCCTCCGTGTTCTCCGCTCCCGGAATGTAAACTGCTGAAATGCACAGGACGTGGGTCTCCGCCCAGGCCAGAATCAAAGACACTTCCTTGAGGGCACTCCTGCTGCGAGTCCCTCCCTGGTGATTGATGTAGGTGACCGCCGTCTGATTGTCCGACCGGACTTGAACCGGCAATCCTTGCAACTGATGAGTCAAGCGAAACAGAACCATCCTGATGGCCCTCAATTCCAGAACATTGATGGACTCGCGAGCCTCCTGAGGCCCCCACAGTCCCTGAAACTGACAATCCTTCCAGAACCCCCCCATCCTGATAGACTGGCATCCGTGGTGACCGTCTCCCAACAAGGGGCCAGAAAGGATCTGCCCCTCGACAGATTGATTGGATCCAGCCACCACTGAAGGGAGCACCGAACTCGGGGGGTCATCAGGAAGGACTGATCCAACGACAGTGACGACCCATCCCAGTCCGCCAACAGATGGAGCTGGAGTGTCCTTGTGTGAAACTGAGCAAAGGGAACCGCTTCAAAGGAGGCTACCATCAATCCCACCAGCCTCATCCCCAGTCTGATGGCCGGACGAGGGATAGACAGGAGGAGTCGAACCAACTCCTGAATCAAGAGAACCTTGGACTGAGGAAGAAATACCCTGGCCTGGGAAGTATCCAGGGACATTCCCAGAAAAGACACTAACCTGGACGGAGAAAGGGAGGACTTGGGGTAGTTGATCACCCACCCGAATCTCTCCAGAGTGGACACCACAGTTCTGGTGTCCAATACCGCTTGGCTGAAGGAAGATGCCATAATGAGAAGGTCGTCCAGATAAGGGACAATGCGAATACCCTGGGCTCTGAGGAGAGCCATCACCCCGGCCAGCACCTTGGTGAAAACCCTTGGAGCCGAGGTAAGACCGAAAGGAAGTGCCACAAACTGAAAATGCCAATCCTCCACTACGAACCTGAGAAATCTCTGGTGCGCTGGAAAAATCGGCACATGCAGATAGGCGTCCTTGATGTCTACGGACGTCAGAAAGTCCCCCTGCCGAAGAGAATGGATAGCTGAACGCAGCGTTTCCATGCGAAATTTCTGCGGACGGACGAACCTGTTGAGGATCTTTAGATCCAGAATGGGTCGAACCGAGCTGTCCTTCTTGGGCACCGTGAACAGATTGGAATAAAAGTCCCGACCCCTGTCTGAGGGGGGCACTGGGCAAATAACTGCCATATCCAACTCTTTACTGCCGCCTGGAGCTCCTGCGCGGCCAGAAGATCCGAAGGCACCCGAGACCTGAGGAATCTGGGAGGGGGCCGGAACTCGAACTCCAGCTTGTAGCCGGAAGTCACCACTTCCCGGATCCATCTGTCCGAGACCTCCCGGTCCCAGACCTGGGAGAAGTGTTGCAGCCGTCCCCCCACCCACATGGGTGAGGGCGCCCCCTCATTGCTGAGCTGGCTTGGCAGCGGGTTTGGGCTTAGAGCCCCAGCTGTATCCTGGGCGGGCACGTCCTCTGCCCCTGTTCCAGGAATCTCCTCTGGCTGCGGGGAAAACAATTCCTCTGCCAGCTCTAGCCCCACAAAAGGAAGGAGCAAAGGAACCCGCCCCCCGAAAGGGACGACGCTGTTTTTTGCGTTGAGGTAACTTACCACCAATAGCAACTGAATCCAACTTCTCACCAAAGAGCCGTAATCCCACAAAGAGAAGAGCGGACAGCAACTTTTTAGACACAAAATCAGCCGCCCACTGGCGCAACCAAACCGAACGCCGAATAGTCACCAATAGAGCCGACGTTCTGCCACACATCATCAGTGTGTCATCCAAGGCGGCTAGTACAAATGACAAAAACAATTCACACCTTTTAAGGCCAAGGAACTCGTCACTATCCGGATCTAACCCGGAAGAAGTCAACAGGTCCCTGACCACCGACCTGGTAGCCACCACCAGCAGCGCTGAAGCACAAACCGGCCTCATGGCTGACCCAACACTGGCAAAACCATGACAAGCCATTTGGTCAATGCGTTTATCCTCACCATCTTTAAGCGTGGAGCAATCAGGAGAATTTAAAACAGTAGTGTTGGATAAACCCAGAATCTGTGCATCCACCTCGGGAGGGGACGCCCAACGCTTAACCGTATCCAAGGGAAAGGGATATTTTTTGTCCCAACCCTGAGGGACACCTGGGAGCCGGGCAGGCCTCTCCCATTCCTTAGCAATAATCCCATCAAAATGCTTTTGGTTAGGAAATTCCAAGCGCGGCCTGGATTCTTCGAAAAATTCCCCCTTTTGCTGTGGAACCGCCTCAGGAGGAGAAATAGCCAAAACCTCAAACATCTGAGCCAGAACATTAGGAGTATCCGAAGACCTCCCCAAGCCCCGCTTGGTATCAGCACCCACAAACTGCTGACCGTCTGAATTATCTGATTCTTCGTATACCTCCCCTTCCTCAAGTTGGGAGTAATCAGACCAGTCCAGATTATCAAGATCATCCAAGTCGGCCGCCGGTGAAGACGGCGACAAGTGCTTTCTCTTAGCCGGAGCCTTTCTGGTGACCTTGCTGGAGAATAATTTTTCAAGATTGGCCAATCGGGCACACATCTCTGATAGCAACTGCCTGCCCAGGACAACGTCAGACTGGGCACAGATCAAACTGGGAGGGGGGGAGGAGAGACCGGCGGCGCTGAACCAGACGCCTGGGGTCCGGACTGCCGCGTAATAGTCTGCTGTGCGCATGGTATACACAGATATACATCATCGCCAGTAAGGGATGCCCCACACCCCATACACTTCCGGGATTGCCCCGAGGGGAGCCCGAGCCCAGTATCCGGGGATGCCTCCATAAGGTGAACTTATAGTTGGTTGCAATGACCGAGGGAATTACGTATATAAGCAACCCGGGATGCCCCTTTAATGTCCCAAGTGGGAGGATTTGCAATAAGCCAATTAAGAACCCAGGGACCCTAGGACCGGGAGAAACCCCCTAGCACCACTGTAGGTTATATCTGAAAGACATAATAAAAAAGGCTAATAAGAAAAGCGGAGTATAAAATATATATATATATATATGACATAAAAATATATAATTATAGGTGATGGGATAGAAGGGGGGCCCACCGGGCCACTCACTGTGGTCCTGAAGACAGCTTCCTCTCTCCGTGAGGTAAAGAGCAGCTCTGAGGAGAGAAGGGGGGCGTGGCTAGCTCCTTCTGAGGAAACAGGCACAGAGAAAAGCACCTCAGCGGTGCCTGTGACACAGGGGCGGGCCGCAGTGCTGGAAAGCCCGGCCCCGCCCCCAAGAGTGAAAGCGTGAGGGGAGAAGCTCCCCTCCGCCATGACAATGCAAAAAGGCCGGCACCGCAGCCATGTGCGGCCGCGGCGCTGGTCTCAGAAGAGACAGAAGGAGGGGAGCGGGCCGTGGCTTTGACCCTGATGCCCGGCCCCACCCCTTTTACCTCAGGGAGAAAGCCTGCATAAAAATGGCGGCCACAGTGCCGTTTTGACAGAGAAATACACACTGTTATGAAGTAATAAATAAGTTAATAACTATTGGGAGGATAATTTAATAAATTAATACATTAAAACATTATTAAGAATTAATGATTACAAAATTTGGACCTAACACCGAATAAGGGGCCCTGCTCCTACCCTCCGCTATCCCGCTAGAGAGAGGGGCATTACCCAAAGGGGGGGACCACCCAAAGTGTAAGGCCAAGGGACGGGGCATCCCAAACCGGGGTCACCGTCCCGGATGACCGCCTACCCTCTTATATAGGGTCTCACGGGAGAACATTTGCTCTTAAGCACCAAGGGTGCTTTTCTACCCTCACCCGGACCGTCAGCCTAGGCTGGGAGGCATGAGGTAACAGAAAAAAAAAAAAAGATCCAGGCGGAAATAGATAACTATAGGGCCGGGAGTCATCCCAGCTACCTGAAATCCCCCTGTGTAAGGAGGAGACCACATCTTCTGACTTGCTCGCCGACTGCAGAGATGAAGACTGGGTAATGAGTGGGAGGTCCCAGGTATTTATGGACCGGGAGGGGCTCTCTTTTTTCCTGGCATCTCTGCATATCGCCCTCTACAGGTCAGTATTACCCACACGTTATGAATTTCTTGAAGCGGGGTGTGTGACATACTTAGAATATAGGAACAATGGCCAAATAATGAGGCTGTATTTTCCCCCTGTAGAACTTTGAGAATCAGATTCAGGGGAAATCCCGAATTATGGGGAAAATTTGACCGAACAGCATCCAAACCAGATGCAATAGATGCATATTTGGCTCATTATTAGTCACAAGAGTCTAGTTTTTAGATCTATCCATATGACTGGATGCTGCCCTATTACAAGCCTAACGCACAAAGAGCAGCAAGCCACTCAAGGCGAAGCACCACTAAAAAGAAAGGCAGAGCTGAAATGAAATGCCGTTTTTAAAGAGGCTTCCGTGTTAGAGGGCCTGTGTACTGGAGTCACATGCCCTGAGGCTTGGTCATGTCCCATGACAGTGTCACTGGAAGCGCTGGCTCACATGTCTACTCTGTATTGCTGTTCTAAGCGGATATTTGTAGCCATGGAAACATTCATCAAACATAGGTGGCCTTGGCTATAATACCACCAAGGGGCTCTAGAGAAAATGCTAGAAATGCCAGCCATGTTTCTGAAAATCTCATCTAACCCTAATACAACCAGTGAGACTAAAATGTACATCTTCTTTAAGAGCTGCTTTGTGTTGCATTGGTTGCCATAGAAACGTCATTTAGTAGTCGTGAGACCCTCTGTGTGATTACCACCGATCAGTATCAAGCCCCGCAAGCAGGGGGTCAGCCATCATTATACAGCAGGACAGGAAAGCGTCAGCGTCAGCAGCACTAATGCAGAGGTCTCATTGGTTCGTTAGCAGGATATTAAAGTGATCTTATGAGGTTTATGTTGTCACCGTCCCCAGCCCAGTGCCCCAGCTTGTTTCTTTTTTTCTAAAGCCTTTACACTATATTAAAAACAGGATGCCGTATGATGTTGGAATGGTGGCTATACGGCTCCCTGGCCATGCATCAGCGCCCTCTGGTACTCTACAGCGATGATACATGGAGGGTCATGCTAAATATTTGGTGAAGCCAGTGTGACTTGCAGTGTACATTGCGGTGTGGATTGCAATGAGGTACCTAATCTGTAAAAATGCCCCATCACAGGTACAGGTCATTTTGGGGAAAAAAGGTAGAAAAATTATTTTTGGGCACTTTTACTAAACGCAAGGGTGCAAGGGGGGGGGGTAGTGTAGTTGCCCAGTTGGTCCAGCAGAAAACAGTTCTCCGGATTGAGCTGCCAGCGGCTGTGCTTGGTGGCTTATGTTCAGTGAGGGGCCATCGATTGACAGCTCTGCGGGCATCCATCACTGTAGCGTTGCTGGCGGCGGCTTTGCTGATCTAGACTCTCCATCCTGCCCTGTGGTGGCTTTGGCTGCAGGTTTGCAAAAACATAAAAAGGCTTGCCCAGGCCCTGGGGGCCCCACTGCCAACGACAGCTTTGTTGCTGGCCCCGCAGCCTGTCAGCCCGAAGACTGAAAATCCTCCTGGACAGGCCATAACTCAAAGGTTGGTGGAGGCCCCCTTTGCGTGCACCCCTTGAGTCCCCCTCATAATCTGGCCCTGCCCCCATTGATACAACTACACAGAGCTCAGCATTACAGTGGACAAACAGTCTATTATTTTACTTTAAAAAGAAACAAAAAAGGTCATTAATAAGCATGCAAACTGCTGCAAGCTTATTAATGACTTACTCACCTTACCTGCCCATCAGCTCCTGAACATCTTGCTCCCATGCTGCCATCTTGCTACACCCTGGAGTATGCTCCTGGACATCTCGCTCCCACGCCTCTGTCTTGCTACACCCAGGAGTATATATCCCACATGCCTTCCAGGTGCAGCCTTTTACCCTACCAGTTATCCGGCCTCTCACAGAGAGTGGCCGGCTTTTATTACACCAGGAGCAGCGGGAGGTGCGGGAGCGGGTGACGGCATCAAACAGCACAAGATGAGGTAAGAAGCTGCAACCAGCAGTAGCCAGAAGTCTGTAGCTTGCTGTTCAATCATGGAGTGGCAGATTCCAACACTCCATGAACCCAGAAGCGGTTTGCAGAGACAGCTGCACAGCCGACATCAGTTGGCCATGTGGCTGCAGGGAAATCTGGACCTGCATTGGAAAAGTGAATAAGTCCTCTGGGCCTTTTTTTTTGTTTTTGACCGTTGATCCACTTTAAGGGGTCAGCCTTTTTAGTTATAATAACTGCAATACATCTGAAAATACTACAAGATAAACTGCCACCTACTCCTCATGTGGCAGTTTGGCTTGTAACTGAATGAAACAATGAGCACCTGCTACTCCAAGGCAAGGGAATCCTACGGCAACCACTGGAGAAGCAGACTGCATTCGGTTAGTGTTTTTATAAATATTGGGCAAAGGCTTTAGTAAAAGACTCAATACAGGTTGTTTTGGGGCACTAGGCTGGCACTATAAGGTGACGACATAAACTTCCTTTCCGTGTATAGGATTACTTTCACTGTAAAAACTTCCCTTAGTGTTAAAGAAAAATTGAGTAGAGCGGACCTACTCAAAAATGACTTCAAATCTGCTTTACCCACCCCCAGCTATCTGCCAAATACCACAGCAGTACAGAGATACTTACCTTTTTCTTAAAGAGCCCGATCCAATAGAGGACCAAAGAAACCACTGTGCATATGAGGCAATGTCATCTCTGCAAATGGGGGTATCGGACACTGCACCGTGGAGATATTTATTAGTCAGAGATCTTAAATCAGCACGTCCAAAGAGTGGGGGAATGCAGCGGCGAGATGCAGCAGCCCAAAGGGTTCCTGAGGTTTTATAGGCTGGAGCTAATGTAGTTGTTTCAACTGTGTGAAGCTATATCAGAGATATATGGTGTTAGGGCATATGGATAACCAGTGACACTTGCTCTAAGGAATGCCAGAGCAGCACTGTGTAGCACTATCGCATATGTAATGCATGTAATGAATTGTGAACCATCTGTGCTTTGGCCAACCCTGCATAGGAAAAGTATGCTGATATTAACTTTACCATTGAGGGGAACAGCATAACAGTTGGATCAGGATACACAACTTCTCACCTTATGAGAAGCTGTGGTTAAGAAGAACCAGCTGGGGGGAGGAGTGCAATGGTTGGTTTTGCATATTCTAAGGTGTTTAATGATCGCAGCCCTGTCTGCCACTATACTGCAGACTTACATTCTGGTCATTACTGAATTTGTTTTTAGGGTTGAACCCTCACTAACCTAACAGGCTGGCCCTTGGGACCCACCCTGTTGCCTAAACCAACCCCTCCATCTTGTGGCTCTGATGAAGGCCAAACGCTCTTCTGTAGCAAATAGGGTGCATAGGGAGTAGGGAATGTTTGAGTTCTGTTTGAATGAGAAGCACAGGAGCTTTCTCCAAAATAATAAACAGGAGTGCAGAATCAACTGTTCCCTTCTCTCTGGAGAGCCTTAAGATTTAGTTGTAGGGCCTTGTTTATAGTTTATGAGAAGCTTTTGTTGCTTTAGCACTAGTCTCGAAACTTTCCAACCATGCCTGAGCATTCTTTTGGAATACCTTTGGGATATCCGTTTGCCAACCATCTCCTCCACAGTCTCCTTTTCTTCCAGCACCTGTTTCCCTTTTTTCCTCAGGGGTTCCTCACTTTGTTCCTTTTGCTCATGAACTACCCCCTTAAACGTCTCACCGTTCCTGGAAGTACTAGGCACTACCTCACCATCTTGAGGAAGAATCTCAAACTCTTTAATTGCTGCTGCCAAGCTAGGATTCCACACTAATACCTGCAGGAACACCAGGTTTCATCAAAGGGTTCTGTTTTTACTACATTGGAAAAAAGACTTCTCCCCTCCATCTGGGAGCATTCTTGAACTATATGGCCTGGAGAACCACAAAAGTCACACGTTTTTCCGACCTTGCACTCTAGGGCCTTAAGCTCTGTTCTGTGACAGTATAGGCATCTCTCAGCATTGTTACAAATGTCCACAGTATTCCCAAATCTCTGACTATTCTTACAAAACAAGGGCTGTCCTGCATAATAGATAGAGCATCTCTCCCCAGCTATGGTAAAAGCTGTGGGGCGGATACCTAAGGCCATTATACCCTTGCAGGTCTTAAAGAAACTTAGCCTTTACCTTAAATCTGCTTCACAGATAGCCATAGCTGTTTGCCAGTGCAATGGGCTCACCGACCAGTTCCATATACAGATGCAAGTTTGATCAATGACTCGGGTTAAAGCTGTGGACGTACAAAAACTTTGCTCCCGGCTTGAACAGGACTTTCCACTCCCCCCTCTGCAGAATCACCTTGCCATCTTTCCTCCCACGGGCCAAGTTCTCTATCATCGCCAGACACTGGTTCTCAGAATGAGACATATGGGTTGATTCAAAGAAACATGTAACAGCTTGGATTTGGGTCACGATCATCCTATTTTTCACGTCCGCTCGTGCGTTCGTATGAACTTGCGAGTGATTCAATAAGCAAATACGTTTCTATCCTAAAATATACGTCCGTTCGTATGGCAGTTCGGGAATCAGACCTATGTCAGTTTCCATCCTGAATTTTCCGTTTCATTTCTCAGGTTGCAACATTGGTTTTGCCCTTTTTCCTTTTTTGTCTGGACGTAAATCCTTCTGATCTTGCGGCTCCGCACTACAAACTTACCTCATTAAAGTGCATTCTAAATATTTGGTCTTTTATTTTTCTTTATTTCATTCATTTTGTAGTAACCAACCATTAATGAATGCATTTGCATAAGTAAATCTTACTTTGTTTAATTTTTAGTTAACTTGCATTTTTTACTTGTGGATTTAATTTTAATATTTTGGCTTCAAATGGTACAACTTTAAATTTTTTGTGTGGTTACCCACACCCTCTACATACAGATTGCTCACAAATATTAAAAAACAACCAGCAACTTCTGCATGTTATGAGCCTAGAAACAGCCAAGATGGCGGCTCAGGTATTATCGGGCAGCCTGCAAACAGAAAGGGCCTTGTGACTGTGTTGCTATGGATTCTTTGATTTCTGACCTTTCCATGCCCCCAGCTCTGCTGTGTCTGTGCCAAATACAGCAGTAACCCACATCCTGCACTTTATCCCGCTCTCCTCTCCTCAGTAAGTGTGATGCATCTGACCAAAGATGTGCTTAAATAATTAAACCAAGCAAAGGTAAACAACTACACCAATAAATGCAATCTAAAAATATTATTCTAGTACCTCAATTTTAAAATAAATAACAAAGGACATACGTTTCTTTAATTAACGCAAATATATTGCAAAATAAAGGTTTACATGCAAAGGACTAATTAAGGTCCACATTAAAATGCTTTTATAAGGCATACATGAATCAGGTATGCATTGCCATACAATTTATGGCCTCGGCCATGCTGATACATGCAGTTCATTGGAGCACAAGACGCGCAGACTCCTCCACATAGCCAAAAAACCTGTTCACGAACAGCAATCCGGCTGCTAAAAGGTGTCGGCTGTGGCTTTCTTTTAAAACGCGTTTAGAGGTTTCTCTGAATCACACCTAAACACATCCAATTAACCTAAGTTTTACGTTTTGATCGTAAGTTTTAGGATTTGATCCTAAGTTTTACGTTTTGATCCTAAAATTTAGGAACGAACTTCCGCTGATCGTAAGAGCATATACGCATTCGTACGTAGGCTCGTGCGAGTCGGAAATGGCCAAAAAAACAGGAAAAAATGACTAACACCCACCCAAACTTACGATTCTCGATACGAAATCAATTAACTTTTGCTCTTTGAATCGAGGGGATAGTATAGTCCATTTTTGTGATCTCCTGCACAGCTTGAATGTCCCTTACCGGAACCCAAAGAAAATCACGCAGAACGTCCACACAAATGGACCTCAAGCTCGAGGTTCCTGCTGAACCTCAAAACGTATGTTCCTCAAGTGATTAGGGGGGAGTGCCATTGTTACCGCCTACAGATCGCAAATCTGTTGCTCTGGTGTTTAATGCACCCCAATAGCGGAAAGTGGGTCGAAGCCCACCAATCCCACAAGGTCAAGTGTCCAGTCACACCAGAGCACCTACAAGTTACTGGACAGTCTTTCACTGGCAGGCCGGAAAGAGGTGTCTAGCAAGCAAATGACCCAGCAGGCTGAGGGCAATGAACCCAATGGCCAGAATCAGCGCAGCCATTCACCACAAACCTTCTGCCTTGGTCAAATGCCTCTCTGTAAAACATGCTACACGATCATAGCTAAAAGGCTGGGAAGCAATCTACATCACCCAAATTCCAATATGAAAGCTTCAGGCTCAAAAACGTGTTTCAAGCTTTAGGGTATATGTTAAAGATTTAATGTAGAAAATTCAGCTATGGCTGCACATTTGGGTGTGAGTTGCAGCCTGCATTTCAGTGAGCTATTTCCCTGCCCATTTGAGTGTGCACAGAGCAAGGATGCACCCTCTGTGCAGCTTCTGCTGGATCCCAGGTAAAGTAAGGATTTTTTTTTGTAACCTCAACCCCCCACCCTGCTTCAGTACCAGGAGTGGAAAGGCAGGACAGGGAGTTGAAAACAGACTAAACATCCACTGTATCTGTTAAATTGTCCCCAAATGAGCATTCTTGTTACAAACACTCCTTCATGTGTGGTTCAACTGAATAGCAATGCATTGTTTAGATATAAAGGCTGTCAGCTCTGAAACAGTGTCATAGGGTGCCACAATTTACCTGTCTCCCTCAGGCATCCAAATTTTGGGTGTCAAATCTGTGAATACTGCCACAATACAGAGATGCTTTATTTTTTCTTATGGCAGTCAGGGGGATGCAAGAAATCACTACACAGGTGCCCAGACTCACCTCCACCAATAGGAGGCACATGGCACTGCAGTTTGAACCCATCCGCTGTGTCCTCCATCGGAGCTCTCTAAGGAAAAGTTAAGTTCTGCAGAGAAATTTATTAGAAGGGCATCCCATTATATTAATATGCATTAATGTACTGTGCCATTGTTATATAGATATAGATGTATTTTTAAGTAAACTTTGAATTATATCTGTTAGGATGAAAAAAGTTCTGATAAGATCAGATTAGTTATTGGATGAATCAGATGGTTAATGTATGTTTATGTAGTTAAATGTGTGAAGGTTTGACACTCAATGTATGCAGCGGTAGGCATGTAGTTGTGTGTTGGTGACTGTGTGTTTTGTGAAGGGTGTTGAATGCCAGGATAAGAAAAAATGGAAGGTGTAAGTGGACCATCTCCCTGAAGAAGCCTATGCCTGGTGAAATGCATCAGAGCATCTAGCAACACCGTCATAAGAGTTTTGTGTTGTGTCCATCAATGCTTTGCATATTATAGGTTTAGTTGAGTTAACACTGTATCAGTACATTAACATTTTGAGTTTTTCAGTAACTTGAACAGGAAAAATTATAAACATATTTTTTGCATGCTGCCATGCTGCCCAACAGGATAAGAAGAAATTTTGAATATGTTTACCTTACCTCTTCTTATTTAAGATTATCTAATTATTTTAAGAATTAGATACAATATATAGTATTTATTCAGGGTGTGGCTTTATAATTTCAAAAATTTGCTTTCCTGATTTTACAGTCATATATGTCTGCTGCTTGTCATCTTTGCTTGAATGTGGAATGCGACACGCTCAATGTAGCGCAGAAGTGTAATCATGTCATCGGATATGCCCTTAGTTCAGTGGTATGGCAGGAGATACAACCAGTAAAAAGTGCCAAGCATCATTTCATACATAACTGACTTCAGACATACTTTCCTAAAGACAAAGCTTATAACAGTTCATATGTTACAAGTTATATTTAGGGGACTAAACAGGAATAGAGATAAGAATAGAATAGGAGCACTTGGAGGTCAGAAAGACCACAGGATTTTAGTTGCACAGGGATCTAGGATAGTGCTGACTTTGCAAACAAAAAACTAGTTTGAACACTTTTAGTTGCCTAACACACCCTTAACATACTACCACACATGTATTACTTGGTTGCTTCAGCTACTTTATGCCCCTCAAATTAAACTGGTGTTTATTCTGCAAATTGTTTTTCAGTTGACGAGGCCTCATCAGTATCTGAAAACATTCTTTCCTTGTTCCCAAGATATTTAAGGTTAAGAAACGGGTAGTGGCCAAGTCAGACTGTTTTTTGTTGTGTTCCTAAAGGAGCATGTCCAATTTTTATTGAATATGCTGAGACAAAAACTTTTGGGGATAGGTCCTTTTATCAGATAAGTGTAAGTTTACAGAGTCATTTCATTTAAACTTAATATTCATGCCAAGCTCATTTTAGTACACCCCTTTGGACTTCATGCAACATAAGCATAAATACAGTATTGTACATTAGCCCTGGGATCCACCCTCCCCCCCTGTATTAAGAGACATTTGTGTGAAACTCATAGGAAGCAGAGAGGACAGAAATTGGTAAAGAGAGTATAGTAGAGTAGCATGCATCTTCACCTGACCAGTTCTTCTGATATTTCATCTCTTGGGGTCGAGGGAATCAGTATTGTGGTAGATGGGTAGGCTTTTGGTATACCACATTCTGTTATTCGCCTCTTGGGGGGCTAGGGGATCAGTAGTGTACGTAGGGCTTTTTGGTCTAACTGATTCTCACATTTAAACCTCTACAGCGCTAGGGCTATCAGTAGTGTGGTAAGTGGGCAAGCCTTCTACCATTATTCAGTTTTTTATGCGGTTGGGACCAGTGTGCATTATATTTAAGAAACTTGTGGGGATCCGTACTAACTGAATTATCAAGCTTGATGCTTTCAAGTATTTCACTGTATTATTTTGAACAGTTTGCGACTGTTTTATGTCTTATAAGGTTATATGGCTTCTTTGATCTGTTGACATAATATGCGTCTCACTGCTATCCTTCGGAGTTGAATGCGGATTTTGTGGCACGAAAGTTTGGGGACCCCTGCTTCCAAAAGTACATGCATTACAAAATAAGAGTGTAAAAAATGCCAGTTTTACAGATAAGTAAGCCAGTAAATGCACAGAAAGACCACCTTAAAGGACCTGCATTATGGAAAATTGTGTAAAAATAATTAAATTAAATAGCCACACAATAGCTTCTAACATGCCTACAACAAATTAAAATACTAAAGAAAAAGTTTTTTTACTGAATATATATATATATATATATATATATATATATATATATATTAGCTAACAGTATGTCAAAGTCTTCTTCTTATAGAATGCCAGGGATGTCAACCTTGGAGACCAGTTTACAGGGCAACAAGTGCAGGGGGGGGGGTAGTTTAGGTGTTTGGTTCATTCACAGACCTTTGAAAAATAAATATTTTCACTCCAGTGCAAATTAGCCATAAATAAGTTACACATAAGGGTGGATTCAGCACCATGAATATATTTTGTTCTCATGTGGCTAAACAAAAGCGTGAGAGTGCCAATAAACAACAAAAAGCATATAAACACTTGAAACAAGAAGGCAATGTGAAAGCTATAATGCTGGGATCCTGGGCTGCTTGGAATTGTTTTTGTATGCATTTTTTGCACTTTTGGGTTGCTCTACAAACTTGCAATTGGGGCTATGCAAAACCTGTGTCATTTCATTCAAGTTTCCCAATGAAACTCCCAGTGTTTGTGCATTGGAAATGTGCTGCCATCACCCCCCCAAAAAAGTCGAGGATTGCAACAGGCGCTGTTTGCCTCTTATCCCCTTTGTACAGCGCTGGTGGGGCTGCTGTGTATTTGCAATGTTAAATACACTGTAATTCTGATGTTCCTAGCCGACATTAGTGGTCCCTAGCGCATAGGCTTTTAAAAGCCCTGCGCAGCGACCATCACACATCCAGGAGCACTCAAGCACAGAACGCCGACTGTCTTCAACTGGCGATACCTTGTGGGTGCAGAGAGCATCTCGCAAGAGGCGCTCATCCCCATGTATTAAGGGAATTATATACAGTAATAAACAAGCCACTATTTTTAATATTTGCAGATTCAATAATGATGGGTGTTGTTCCACAGAACTGGTACTTTGAAAATGTGGTACTAATGTTTACAAAAAAGGTTTAAAGGAGAACCTGAGAGCTACAGACCGGTAAGTTTAACATCTGTGGTTGGCACGCTGTTTGAAGGTTTTCTAAGAGGTGCTACTGTGGAGTATCTCAGCAAAAATGACCTTATTACTCCTAATTAGCATGGATTCATCACTCCTGCCAGACAAACCCGATCAGCTTTTATGAGGAAGTAAGTTCACTGGATTAGGGTGAGTCCTTGGAAGTCATATATCTTGAGTTTTCTAAAGCATTTGATACTGTGCCACATAAAAGACTGGTACAAAAGATGAGAATGCTTGGAGGGTGGTTATCAACAGTACATACACAGATTGGGTCACTGTTACTAACAGAGTATCGCAAGGGTCAGTTTTAGGCCCAGTCCTCTTTAATTTATAAATTAATGACATTGGGAAATGATTAGACAGTAACATATCAATCTTTGCAGATGATACTGAGCTGTGTAAGATAATTAACACAAAAGAGGAAAGCAAGCAGCTACAAACAGATTTAGGTAAACAGGAAGCATGAGCAGTAAAATGGTAAATGAAGT
The DNA here is from genome assembly GCA_027917425.1 of Gastrophryne carolinensis. Classification (NCBI taxonomy): domain Eukaryota; kingdom Metazoa; phylum Chordata; class Amphibia; order Anura; family Microhylidae; genus Gastrophryne; species Gastrophryne carolinensis. The sequence goes on along the minus strand of CM051239.1, from coordinate 181,024,265 downwards.
TTACCACAGCTAATTGTAAGGTTATGGGAAGGAGCAATGTGTGCCATGATTACACACTAAACAAGAAAATGCTTGGTTAAACTACAATGGAAAAGGACCTCAGGGATTTTAGTTAACAATAAAATTAACTGTAGTGCCCAATGCCAGGCAGAAGCTGCCAAAGCAAACCCCTATGAAAGTCACTGGTCAGACCCCATATGGAATATTTTGTACAGTGCTAGGTGTCAGTGCATAAGAAGGACAAATCAGAACTGGAGCGCGTTTAAAGGCGGGCAACCAAAATAATAAATGGAATGCAGGGACTAAAGTTCCTTGAAAAATTGTTAAAGTTGGGTTTATTTAGTTTGGAAAAGAGATACTTTCAATGTTAGGGTCCCTTAACCCAAGCAATACCCATTTGGTGAATTGGAAAATAAATATCACCCCAATCCTCCTCTTATCACTGTGGCATACTATGGTTTAATGGCAGAACTCAGAAGCAGCCAATCACAGCTGCACCAGTGGTTTAGCACTGCAAAAGGTCACATGAGGACCCCAGCAACTAGGTAAATATTTTTGCCCCAATTCTCCAAATCAGGTGTTGCCTATGGGAGCAACCTGAAGTTTTAAGTAAGTAAGGAACCAATTCTAATGCTTTAGGCTTCCCTACCCCCAGTCAGGAGCAATGGCTTTGGCATTACAACACACCCATAGCAGCTGTACAGGCCCATACTGTTAATACAACCTGACAGATAAATGGGTTCATTTTCCTGTCTGTGGCCAGCCTTAGGCTTATTAATCCTGGCAATGCCCTGGGCCCCCTTCATTTGCCCCTTGTGTGCACTGTAAATATTTTCAAACCATCCCAAGTGATTGCAGTGTTGGTAGTGATTGGTCATTTCTGGCACTTGCCTATGATGATCTGGTCTGCTCTTCTGAGCAGAGGGTTTAGGTAAGACATGCAACTTTTATCAATAGCCACCTTTAGATACTGTCCAACCTAAAGACCTTGCATGTGTCCATATAAACACACAGAAGCTACAAAAACAGCCCAGTGGGGAAGACATTAAAGGCCTTGTCCATGATGGAAAAATGACAAATGGCACCTACCTCCCACCTACAGTACAACATTCCTTGTTGATTGAAAAGGACTGTCCAGGCAAAGAGTTAACGGGCAGGCTGATTCATTAATAGCGCCAGGTAGCGACAGATGAGCGTCAGTAGCGTTATTTTCACAGCGCCCGCTAGTATTCGCTGTGCTTGGCCGTTGTTCGGCTGTTGACAGCGACTCGTCAGTCGGTGTGCGGTAATGTTGAATACGGGGTTAGGAGTCGCTGATTGACAGGTTCCGCGCTGTATGGGAGCGCATGACAGCGAACGGCCATAGCGAACGGCCCCCAGCATATTCATTAACAAATCATGCTCCAAAGATTATCGCGCTGTGAAATGCTTGTTTAAACCCCAGAGCGCTGGCGGCGATGGGTTAAAAGTAGTTTTTTAACCACCAAACAACCATATTTTTAGAAAAAAAAAAAAACATGTTTTTCAAAACATTTTGTAATATGAATACATTAATATCAGACCTGTAATATCAATTCTGCACATTTTTTTTTTTTTTTTTTTTTTAGCTTAAAAAAAATATCTAACATTGCAGAAGTGGTCACAGAATTTTTGACATTAAAAAAAAAAATAATAGCAATTAATTATGAATATTTAAAGATTGCTCCATTGAAATGCATTGGAGAGCGCCAGGTAGCGAGTGGTCATACCTGTCGCTGTTCAAGGTCGCTCGCTGGCGCTGTGGGGTGAGGCTGGAATAATGATGAATGATTCGCTATCTGGCGCTCTGTCAGTCGCTAAGCAGGATCGGCTTCATAAATGTCTGATTGCGGAGGGGAGCCGGCGTTCTCGTGGCGGTGAGCGTCATTACCGTTCGCTCACCATTCGCTACCTGGCGCTATCCCTTGTTAAATAAGGGCCTAAGAGGCTGAATCATTAATAACGGCCGGTATTGCCAGATGAGTGTCTGTAGTGCGTCGCTTAGAGCGACCGCTAGTAGTCGCTGTAAGAGGCTATCGGACATTGTAACTGAGCGCCTCAGTCGCTGTAGTACGCTGGCTGGCAATCATGAATGAGATGTACGCTGGTCGCAATAAAACCAGTATTATGCTATAAGGAGCGAAAGGTAGCGACTGCTCAAGGCGACCGGCTCTCAGCAACTCACACCATATTCATCAAAAAATCACCCTCACACAGCTTCGGCGCTCAAAAAACGCCAGACACTGTGTGATTAAAGTGATTTTTTGAACACATATCCACCAGTAACAAAGCGAAAACACATGGAATTACATTATTTTAACATTGTGACATTAACACTTTAGTGCCGGACCTGTAATGACAATTCTGCATAAAAATTAAAAAAAAACTTTTCAAAAATGACTTTTTCAAGACCAGGAGATGTAACACTATGATTTGAGAACAAAAAAAAGATCAAAATAGATTCAGGAAAGGGATTTGAAGGAATTGCCATTGAAATGTAAGGGAGAGCAAATGGTAGCAACAGGTCGTACCTGTCGCTCTGGACGCTAGACCGCCGGCGCTATATATTGAGCCGCCTCTAATGATGAATCGTATGCTACATGGCACTGTTCCAGTCTCTCACCAGATTCCCTTTGATAAATGTGGTATAGTGTACAGCGCCCAGCGTACACCAGACGCTACCTGCCGCTACGAGCCACTAACTGGCGCTAGACCTTGATGAATAAACCCCGGGGAGGCCGATTCATTAATAGCGCCAGGTAGCGACAGATGAGCGTCAGTAGCGTTATTTTCACAGCGCCCACTAGTATTCGCTGTGCTTGGCTGTTGTTCGGCTGTTGACAGCGACTCAGTCGGTGTGCGGTAATGTTGAATACGGGGTTAGGAGTCGCTGTTTGACAGGTTCCGCGCTGTATGAGAGCGAACGGCTCCCAGCATATTCATTAACAAATCACGCTCAAAAAATTCTCGCGCTGTGAAATGCTTGTTTAAACCCCAGAGCGCTGGCGGCGATGGGTTAAAAGTAGTTTTTTAACCCCCAAACAACCATATTTTTAGAAAAAAAAAAAAAACATGTTTTTACAAACATTTTGTAATATGAATACAGACCTATATCAGACCTGTAATATCAATTCTGCACATTTTTTTTTTTTTTTTTTTTTTTTTTTAGCTTAAAAAAAATATCTAACATTGCAGAAGTGGTCACAGAATTTTTGACATTAAAAAAAAAAATAATAATAGCAATTAATTATGAATATTTAAAGATTGCTCCATTGAAATGCATTGGAGAGCGCCAGGTAGCGAGAGGTCATACCTGTCGCTGTTCAAGGTCGCTCGCTGGCGCTGTGGGGTGAGGCTGGAATAATGATGAATGATTCGCTATCTGGCGCTCTGTCAGTCGCTAAGCAGGATCGGCTTGATAAATGTGTGATTGCGGAGGGGAGCCGGCGTTCTCGTGGCGGTGAGCGTCATTACCGTTCGCTCACCATTCGCTACCTGGCGCTATCCCTTGTTAAATAAGGGCCTAAGTGTACTAACTTGTAAAAATCATGTTTGTGTCAGGGGTTGTATTTCTAATCAATTGTTTGAATTTCCCTTTTATTAAGCGCTATCTTCCTTCCAGATCCTGACAGTGCTGTGTTGGAGGAGCATACTTGACTGATTCATCTTAACAGGAGCGTGGTGCATACTACAGAGGCAGTTCAGGCAGCGTGGGCCAGGCCCTCCTATTCCATGGGCCTGAGGGCTTGTGCCTGCACTGCCTTAATGGTATGTACGCCCCTGCGCCGGAAGACAAATGCTTTTCTTTGAATGACTCTGAGACGTGCAGTCAGGCCTCAGCTTTAAAAAAGAAAATGGGAGACAATGAATGATTAAAGACACCGCCTCTGACACGAACATAAAAATAACAAGTTAGCATCCTTAGTTAACCCTTTGTGTGGAAGTTCCCTTTATGTTCAGCTTGGGATTCTCAGGGCTGGGAGAGATGCATGCTGTCAGCACGAGTACCAACAACACTAAAATGGAGGGCTGCAGCGCGTAGGATTGATCATGTGGGCTGGCAGGTAAGTGCCGCCTCGATTGACCCTTTTAAAGCAGAAGTATGTTCACACTAAGACCTTGCTGTCCCTCACTGAGCCGATTCGGCTAATTAAAAAGGCTTGCCTGACCGGCGCTGACTGCCCAGTCTAAAAGTCTTCAGACCAGCTGATTTCCCCTGTGGCATCCTTATTTGGGATGTCCTGCTCTGTGAAACCCTGCCAGTCGCCCACATAGCTTACGTTTCTGGCCATCTCACGCCGCAAACAGATGCATCCCTGGCCTCCCTGCAACTGATGTACATGCCATTTCCTATTCTGTTACTTTTTACTTCATTCCATGCCCATTTATCTTATGTTGTAAAACCTTTCTAAACTATGGTATACAGCAAATGAAATAGAACAAACTTCTAAAACATTCAAGAATGAATCTCCATCAGCAGGGGCAGCTCTAGACACAGTGCAGAGTGTGAGTTCCCAGCACACAGGATGAGGGGGCAATAAGTGGCAGCAGTCTGCTAAATTAAACCTAAACGCTCCTTTTATCAAAAGGTCAAAACAGTGAGGGTTAAAATGTATTCTTCATAATGTAGTGATTTTTATGCTTGCTCATTTCTGTAAATTGTACTTGTAATAACACAAAATGTTTGAAGTGGACCAAAACCCAGGATTTCGACTATCCCAGGCTTTGGTCTTTGCCCCCAGGGAAACTCACCTTTACCCCTGTCCTACGGTGTATGCGTGGCCTCTCTTTCAATCAGCGTGCTTTACTGTACTGACATCAATTTGTCTAAGACTCGGCTCCAGCCAAATCTAGCCGAACACACCAGCGGACACATCCCTAACAGGGTGCGTGCCTGTTCCAGGCATTCACAAATGCCTGGCGCGGGCACGCCCTGCTAAAAGTATAGCAGGCAGCGACCACTGCATGCACATGCATCGTTGTGTCAGGGAGAAGGTGAATTTTCTGGGCGACCTGGGGATTTTTACACAGCAAGGCATCCCAAATCTGCGAGGGGAGGGAGTAAGCCTGGCCAGGAATCTCATAGACTACAGGCAGGGTTATGGTCCACTTTAAATAAAAAGCATTTGAGCTAAAATAATGTAGCAAATATGATTGTATAACAGTAGGGAAATTTGTGAGCCTCATGTGAACCTTATGTGCTAACTTGAAGATATATAGCACGACTTGCTATCAGGTTATGAGATATTATTCAAAGCATTAAAACCATGAACGCTATGTTGTATTCAATATGTTCTGAGTTTGTGCACCTACAATCCAACAACACTTGGGCCCTTATTTATCAAGGGATAGCGCCAGGTAATGTCTCACTAGCGCCAGGTAGCGCCAGCTATCGGCGGCTACCGACTCCAGAACGCCAGGCGGCGGACACAATCACGCATTTATCACGCTAAATGAGGCTAGCGCCGGCGAGAGCGTCAGCTAGCGCGGGATTCATCATGTTGCAGACTTCAGCGAACAGCGCCGCTGCTAGTCCCATCACAGCGCCAGGTATGACCTCTCGCTACCTGGCGCTCTCCAATGCATTTCAATGAAGCAATCTTTAAATATTCATAATTAATTGATATTAATGTTTTTTTTTTTTTAAATGTCAGAAATTCGGTGATCACTTCTGCAATGTTATATCTTTTTTTTAAGGTAAAAAAAAAAAAAAAAAAAATTTGTGCAGAATTGATATTACAGGTCTGATATTAATGTATTCATATTACAAAATGTTTATAAAAACTTGTTTATTATTTTTTCCATAAATAAGGTTGTTTGGGGGTTAAAAAACTACTTTTAACACATCGCCGCCAGCGCTCTGGGGTTTAAACATGCATTTTACAGCGCAAGAATTTTTTGAGCGTGATTTGTTAATGAATATGCTGGGAGCCGTTCGCTCTGGCCATTCGTTGTCATGCTCACCCATACAGCGCGGAACCTGTCAAACAGCGACTCCTAACCCCGTATTCAACATTACCGCACACCGACTGAGTCGCTGTCAACAACCGAACAACGGCCAAGCACAGCGAATACTAGCCGGCGCTGTGAAAATCACGCTACTGTCGCTCATCTGTCGCTACCTGGCGCTATTAATAAATCGGCCTCCCCGCCGTTCTTGGACTTTATATGGCCTGCAGCTCTATGAGACTCCATTTTGTTTTTTTAAAATTGACCATAGCAGGAGTTACAATTAGGTAAATTAATTTTTATGTGCAGCAATCTGAATTGGCCTGGGGAGGGATGTATATGAGTTTCTTGTAACAGTGTTGGTTCATTTTAATAAATTTAGTCTTTTATTATTTATGTGTCAAGTACCGAAGAAAACAAAGAAACTTTTATTAAATTCTTAATTAAAGCAGGTGTCCAGACTAAACTTGTTCTGCACCCCTGATCCTATCCCCTGGTGGTATGTCTGACTTGGGCATTTATAAGAAACATACCTGTTACCCTATCCCCTAGCCTCCAGGGCCATTCGAGTTGCACTCCTAAGGGCATCCTGAATTGGGATGCCCCACTGTGTAAGACCCCCCCACAAGTCCCTTTTCATTAACTTGACCTGAGCCCTCGAGCCACGCCCACATCCCGGCTCACCGTGTGCACACCCACGCCCACCTTTCTGAATGCACCGTGCGGGCATGCAACGGCTAGGAGGTGAGCAAGGGATGCTGGTGGCGCACTCGTCTTCCTACGGCGCCACTCAATTGCTTAGCTGTCCAGGGAGTTTAGGCGTCAGCGGAGCTGAAGGGAGCCCCGAGCGAAAGCAAGCACACTGATCGGTTGAACGGGCCGCTCAGCCAATCAGCACATCGTATTCTATATCTGCGTCGTGGGAGCGACGGGAAGGTTAGAGCCCCTGGGGGCATGCGCACAGTGGGGCATCCCAATTTGAGAGGAACAACACCCTGAACAGTGAAACTCGGTTGTGTTGTTCCTCTTTAAGTTTGAGCAGTTGAGATTGAGATTTGAGTTTGAGAGTTTGTGTCCAGACATCTACTTTAAAAGCAAACAACAACATTTGAAAGTACTTATTTTTGTGGTTTGTTTTCTGATCCTCTAATACAAATCACACAAGCTTTGCGGATAGGAAGCTGATGTACACATTCTGTTATATTTTGTTTAGGTAGACAGAAGGAGATTTACTGTGGAAGAGAAGTTATGCTGCAGCAGGATTTAAGATTACTGAAAACGGTCAGATAAAAAAAAATTTTTAATTAAAATGACAGGTGTTGATCTTCAACAATCTCCATGGGAATAACTCTTCTGCCACAAAAAGATTTTAAAATACAACGGAAACAACATACTCTGTAAACTGTAACCTGTAATACACTAATATAAGTGCAAAGGTAGCTCATATTACATGTAAATAGGTTTCATAATGTGTTTAAAATGTGTTTTTCTATGATTATTGCAGTTATTACAAATAATAGCAATATATTTGTTTATTGTTATTTGTAATAGTAGTATAATTAGAGCAGACTAGCATGACAAATATAGGAATTAAAATTGTAAGCTACATCTCACTTAAAGCGGACCTTCACTCTGAAAAGGAGTCTATCTTATATGTTTCCCACACCCTGTACATACAGATTGCTCACATTAAAAATCATCCTACCTGCATCTACTGCATGTTATGAGCCTTTAAACATCCAAGATGGCGGCTTATGGAAGCCGCCATTTTATCAGGCAGCCTGCAAACAGGAAGTGCCTGCAAACAGGAAGTGACTGTGCTGCTCTGCATTCTGGGACTGCTGACCTTTCCCTGACCCCAGCTCTGCTCTGTCTGAGCAAAGCACAGCTATAACCTGCCACCCTGTACCTTATCCCACTCTCCTCTCCTCAGTAAGTGTGATGCTTCTGAGTCAAGATGGCGGCGCCCGTATCCTAAATTCCTGAACAGAGTTGCAGCCCAGTGGGGGAAAGAATAATAAGTTAGTGACTAAAAATGTAAAATATCTTAATTTTAGATGCTGGGGAATCGTTTTTTAAGAGTTTGGGCTTTTCATTAAATCACGCTGAAGGTCCGGTTTAAGTGCCATGTCAGTTCATCAAAAATAAATAAAATAATCATTGTTGGTGATACCCTTTTAATTGTGGAATTGGATTTTTAATTTATGTTTCTATTAGTGCAAGTTTTGATAATCACAGCCAAGTATATTCTTATGTTGGTTTGAGTGTAATGACACCACAAAAGCCTTGGGTTTTCCTTGCAGAGGGGAGGTGCAATCAACAAAACTGACTTCTGAGTTTAGAAGCATGTTCTGTTGACCAATGATACAACTATGGTATAAACCAGACCAACACCCTTACAAGAAACAGTGCTCATTTGCATCCCTCCCCAGGGAAATTCAGAGGCCGATTCATTAACAGCGGCAGGTAGCGACAGTTGAGCGATTGTAGCGGCATTTTCAGAGCGCCCGCTAGTAGTCGCTGTGCTTGGCCGTTGTTCGGTTGTTGACAGCGACTCAGTCGGTGTGCAGTAATGTTGAATATTGGGTGAGGAGTCGCTATTTGACAGGTTCCGCGCTGTATGGGAGCGCATGATAACGACTGGCCATAGCGACCGGCTCCCACCATATTCATTAACAGATCACGCTCAAAAAATTCTTGCGCTGTGAAATGCTTGTTTAAACCCCAGAGCGCTGGCGGCGATGGGTTAAAAGTAGTTTTTAACCCCCAAACAACCATATTTTTGGAAACCAAAAAAAACAAGTTTTTAATAACATTTTGTAATATTAATACATTAATATCAGACCTGTAATATCAATTCTGCACAATGTTTTTTATTTTTTTTTTTTACCTTAAAAAAAATATATAACATGGCAGAAGTGGTCACATATTTTTTCACATTAAAAAAAAAAAAAAAAATTAATATGAATTAATTATGAATATTTAAAGATTGTTCCATTGAAATGCATTGGAGAGCGCCAGGTAGCGAGAGGTCATACCTGTTGCTGTTCAAGGTCGGACGCTGGCGCTGTGGGCTGAGGCTGGAATAATGATGAATGAGTGGCTATATGGCGCTATCTCAGTCGCTAAGCAGGATTGGCTTGATAAATGTGTGATTGTGGTGGGGAGCCAGCGTTCTCGTGGCGGGGCCCGTCATTACCGGCCGCTCACCAGGCGCTACCTGTCACTATCCCTTGTTAAATAAGGGCCTGAGTTTAGAAGCATGTTCTGTTGACCAATGATACAACTATGGTATAAACCAGGCCGACACCCTTACAAGAAACAGTGCTCATTTGCATCCCTCCCCAGGGAAATTCAGATTTCTGCACATAAAAAATAATTTACCTTTTTGGAACTCCTGCTGTAATCAAATGTAAAAACAAAATGGCATCCAATGGAACTGCAGCCTGCCTGCTAAGAGGATGTTTTCTGCCGCTGTGCATTGTGGGCTTATGTCAAGTAAATCCAGTCAGCAGCATGGCTGGGATGCTGGGAAAAGAAGCTTGAAGAAAGCAGAGACCAGGAGAAAATCTGTGAGGTGCACTTTAGCTTTGAGTGGATGCAGGAGCAAATGTGAGTGCTGACAATGATTTAGTATCGTGCATGCAGATGTGGCTAGAGAGTTTTGGGGAGTTGTTTACCCAAATGTGCAAGGCTTAATGTAGTAGGGCAAAGGGCAAATGTATTTTCCTACAGCTCTCTCACTTCTGTCTGACACAGATAGGTTTCTCAAATCCAAAGCTGGTGCTTTTCTGAATTTTTTGAGCATTTCGGAGGTATCTGGCACTACATAAACAAAACATAAGGGAAAAAAATACTGCTCATCCAAACAGCTACAGGGAGGCTGATTCATTACTAGCACCAGGTATCGGCAGATGAGCGTCTGTATAGCAGCGCTTAGAGCAACCGCTAGTATATGCTGTGATCGGCTATCTGGCGCTGTAACAGAACGCCCAAAAAAACAGACTCACAGAGCGTTTGCTCTCTGGATCTGGTCTCTATAGCATGGCAGACGCTGTGTGATTAAAGTCTGTTTTTGAACACATATCCACCAGTAACAAAGCGAAAACACATTTCATGGAATTACATTGTTGTAACATTGTGAAATGAATACTTTAATGGCAGACCTGTAATGACAATTCTGCATAAAAATATAAAAAAATTTAAAACGTTTTCAAAAATGACTTTTTCTAGTCCGGAAGAGGTGACACAATAATTTGAGAGACAAAAAAAAATAAAAACAAAAAACCCCATTTAAGCAGAAGAAAAGGAACGTCCATTGAAATGTATGGGAGAGCGACAGGTAGTGACAGGTAATACGCTGGCGGTATATGCTGAGCTGCCTGTAATGATGAATCGTACATTGGCTACATGGTGCTGTTAGAGCCGCTCACCAGAATCGCCTTCATAAATGTGGTATTGCATACAGCGCCCAGTATTCACCAGATGCTGCCTGCCGCTACGAGGCACTACCTGCCGCTATCCCTTGTTGAATAACCCCCATAATATCTAACAAAACAGTTAGCATCCTGTTAGTTTATAGCATACCTGAGTTTGACGTTTCACTCGGTGGAGTGATGTGTCTTCTTGTTACTGGTTATTAACAGGTAAAAGCCAAGCCCAGATGTGTAGAGTAACCTAGGATCAAGGCCTGAGCACCAGCGTGAAGTGGCACAGCACAGGAGTTGTAGATCCAGAAATTCTGAGGTCAAGGGGCACAAGTCCAAGATCGGGAGGCAGGCAGCAAGGATTCCTAAATGGTTTATCAGGCTGAAGGTAAGGGAGGCAGCACAGAAGCAAGGTCACATCAAAGAGACATGACACAGAACAGGAGACAAATGGCAAGCCCAAATTACAAGGATAATCCAGCATTGTAATGAGGTCAGGATGCTCCTTACAAACATTATTGTGTGGGAACCTACGCAGGCGGTACTGTATTGACGATCCCAAGTGATATCACCACTTCCTTGGGTTTCAGCTTCCTCCACCCCCCCCAAAATTCAACACGTTCCTACTCCATTACTTTTTTTATTTCCATTCCTTCCATCTATCCATATTGTCACATTCTTTTAATTTCCCCTATCATTTTACTATTTTCATCCTGTCTCCTTTTTCACCCTGGTCTACTACAGTATTTTTGCTTGTCTGCATGCCTTCTTTCTTTTTCCCTTTATTTTGTATGCTCTATTCATCTTTTTGTGCCTCCATTTCTCTTTTTCATGTTCTTCCTCCACCTCTGTTTTCCTTTTTGTTTCCTTTTTGTTTCATGTGTTCCCTTCACCTCTCTTTCTTTTCCATGCTCTCTCTGTCTCCCTCTTTTTCAGGTGTACCATCCACCTCTCTCTTTCTTGATGTCTCTCTTCCATGGTCCTTTTGTCATTCAGTGTTTTTTTACATTCCCTCCATCTTCATCATGTGTAGGTTTGGGGGGCACCTTTCTTGCACAGGGTAACATTTAAGCTGGCCATGCCCGTTATACAATTTCCCTGACTTGGAATGGCGGCCTATTATTCAGTCAGTCAGTTCGTTACAGATCCACAGATATTATTCAATTCAATTAAATTTTATTGTTCGCCAAGTACATCGTGAGATAAACAAGGAATTCTTTTCGGCATATACACAGTGCAAAAAAGAAAACAGTACAGATAACTACAGTTAAAGTTACAAAGGAAGGGGAACATGGAAGACAGAGATACGGAAGCAGATAATCTCTTATAAAGTCAGAGTATGAGGACCCATCGATTCCAGCTTGATCCTGAGCCTATGATGCCTGGATATTGTTAAGGATGCGGACGGCCAAAGGAAAGAAACCATTCCTGGACCTAGAAGTCCTGCAGGCTGGGACCGCAAGACGTCGCCCGGATGGTAAGTAGTGGAATAGGGTGTGTCCAGGGTGGGACGGATCCCGGAGTATCTTTCCAGCTCGCGTCTTGATTCTCTGATTGTGCAGTTCCTGTAGGGATGGTAAGGGGGCTCCGATTATTCTTTCTGCCGTCTTTATTGTTCTTTGGAGTCTACCCTTGTCCCTGCTTGTAGCTCCTTCGAACCAGACAGAGAAAGAAAAGCACAGAACAGAACCAATGACGGCATTGAAGAAGAGCACAAGCAACTTTTTCGACAGGCCTGCCTTCTTAAGTTGCCTCAGGAAGAAAAGTCTCTGATGTGCTTTCTTCAGTAGAGCCGTGGTGTTCCTTTCCCAGCAGAGGTTGTCAGAGATTGTCACACCTAAGTATTTCGTCTCCCTTTCTCTCTTGATTTCCACCCCCTTGATGGTCAGGGGTGACAGGGGTGCCGGGTTCTTTCTGAAGTCCACTACCATCTCTTGGGTTTTGGAAGGGTTTATGACCAGGTTGTGTATAGTGCACCAACTGACAAGTTCCTCCACTGATCTTCGGTAGATTTCCTCTTTGCCATTCTTGATCAAACCTATGATGGGTGTGTCATCGGCAAACTTCACAATCTTCACAGAGTTGTCCAAGGAGGTGCAGTCATTGGTGTAAATCGAGAACAGGAGAGGGGACAGAACGCAGCCTTGAGGGGCACCGGTGTTGGTGTTTCTAACACTGGATCGTACTGGACCAAGTTACTCACATTTCTAAACCCTTGAAGCTGAGTAAAACCCATTGCTTGGTGCTCCACTTATTATGCTGCCCCCCCTCCCAAGCAGCTGGGTTTTCCACCACCAAGATCATGCCGATTGGCTGCATCTTAGATTTCAGGGCCAAGGGTAAACTCGCCTTTCCCCGGAGCTCCCATGCATCCTGTGCTTCCCTGTAGCTGCCCCCACACCCAGCCTAACTGAATGGCTGGGCAGCACACAGCATGAATGTCGGGGACTACCCTTGGCCCTGGAATCTAAGATACTGAGAGGGTTTTAATCTACTTTAAAGTGGCACACAAGCCAGGACATCCAGTTCCAGCCGCTAGCCTGTCCTTGGGCTTCCATAACCTGGATGCACCAACCTCTGTGGTTGTCCTGGCATTATCTTCTTTACCCACGGCCTCCACAGCACTGTGTTCGTTATCGGTGGCATCCCTGACTTCTCTGTAGCCATGGCACGCTCCTGCCCCCAGACATTCAGACGGATGGGAGTGCACCCCAGACTACAGAAAAGCTGGTCAGGGGGCTGGGTGACGTCAACTGGCATTCTTGGGGACTTAGTAGTTTCTGTACCTTTATCACATAAAGTTAAAATCATCTTTCTTAGGGTATAAAAAAATGACCCACATAGTTCTAGAGCTGTGTACAGTTTAAGCAGAAATGGCAGACGTAAGCCTATTAAATAATTAAGAACTTCTCTGTTGCTATGCTTCGATGAATTTTCAAAGCACTAAAATGTTGGCTCCAAAAATAGCACAATATGGGAACCATTATACATTTATAATGAAAATACTTAAAACAAATTACACACTCCCTTTTTATTATGCACTGATGAGTAAGAAAACAGTCTTAACCTTCCGTTACCAAAGTAGCTCATTATTTAACATAAACTTCGATACTGAAATGTAATAAAATATAAAATATAATAAAGTAAATAGGAGCTAAATAGGAATGATATGTATCTTTATCAGACTAGTATTCCATTCTGCACAGGCCATAGAGATTATTCTGCCAGGGGACATCAGGCTGAATTCTGAGAATTGTGAGGAGAGAGCTCAGATCTCAGTAATCAGACCTGATTACTGATAACAGGAACTACAGGCTTTACCATGGCCCTGCTGGGACACAGGGCATGTGCAAGGTTATATTTGCTGATACATGCTTCTCTATATAAACCAACAGTATGTGTATCTTTTATGTTATGTGTTGTAAAAATCCAGTGTACAATAAAAAATGTTCAGTGTAAATGACAATTTACACTTGATTTTCCCGACCTGCAAGTTTCCTTGCAGAATGTATTGCTCTCTGTAAGCAAGGTTTTCTTGCAATGTGTGTATATGTTGCTATACGGTGTCTAGTTACTAATTATATTGGATTAATATATGTTGTTTGTATTTCTTTACTGCTACTGTAAGCCACAGATGCACAAACTGCAGCCTGTACTCCCTTTGAGAGTTGGGGAGCTGAGCTTGCATGCAGTGCAAGCAGCTGAACACTAGAGAGCAGTGCGTCACTAATTCCGAAAGCAGAGCATTGGTTAACTTCTCTGGAGAGGTGGGTGACACACGTGCTGCTGGTGTGTTGTTTGTGTTGGGTGTGTCTACAGATGCCTATGTAGACTTTTCAAATTTCACCTCTCCCCACCCCATCTCTGCTTACTTCTTCCCACCTTACTAGTGGATGGCCTACTTCTACTCACCTCTTTCTACCTCACCTCTACCTAGCCCTCACCTCTCTCCATTTTCCTGTCTCACCTCTGCACACATCTGTTTACCTCTTTCCATCATATGTCACCACACCACACCTCTGCCTACCTGTATCTACCTCTTGCTGCCTTAACTCTGCCAACTTCTACCTACGTCTGCCCACCTTACCTCTTGCTGCCTGACCTCTGCCGATGTCATCACTGTCCACCTCACATCTTCCTATCTCACCTTTGTCCATCTCTGCTCACCTCATCTCTTACTATCTCATCTCTACCCACCTTATCTTTTCCTATATGAGCTTTACCCATTGCTGCTCACCTCTTCCTTTCTCACCTCCACCCTCATATAGGAAAAGGTGAGGAGAGCATGATAATGCTGACCTTTGAATGCTTGCCAGCTGGGCAGATCATGCCTGTTTCTGATTACATCTCGTCCTTAGTCCTTGAATATCACTCTGACAACTACCTCTGACCTTTTTTCCTGGACCATACTTCAATTTTACAACCTATCCTGGAGGACTGATAAACAAAACTGAATATCTCTGACAATTCCTGTTCCACTTCCTGTTTTGCCCTGGTTGTCCTTTTTTGCCCTTGTGGGGTTTTGAGTGGACATCTCTACAAAAGCTAATGATTAGCTGGGAACATTGGCTCGTTTCAGGGTACCACCAACCACCTAAAGTCTTGAGGGAGAAGGTTCAGAATAAAAGGGGACCAATCAACTTTCTGGCCAGTCCTGAATCTAAAAGACTCCAGGGACGCCAATAACCTACCCCTTGGGTATCCCGATTTGTGAGGCCCCACTGCGTGAAACCCTGCCTATCGCTGTGAAGCATCCTACGATGCTTCAGGTAAGAGTACCAATTACTAGGATAGTGAAAATCCTGGTGATTGGTAGTGAAGAACAGGGTCTCTCTGGTTTGGAAGCCCTTTGGCCTAAGAGTCCCCGTTATACTATTACTCTGACTCCTACTACCCTGTGAACTAATTCACAAACTGCCAAAAAAATACATAAAGAAAAAAAGAGTTCACAGTTTTGCATCTTCTTCCTCCTGTCCCCCATTTGGCATCAGTCTCTCTTCAGGTCCACTTGGTCAGGGGCTCCCTCCTGGTCCAGGAGGCACTGGTCTTCTGATGCCAAGGAGCAGCTGTTGCATTGGCTACATCAGCATCTGTAGCACATCCTATCTTTCTTTTTACTACAGAGGTGGAGCCTTTGTGGAATCCCCACATGTGAGTAATAATGTCACAGGAGGAGAAGGACATGAGTATTTCCCGGGTAATGTCCCTCCATGCCCTTTTCTCCAGTGACATCAATAATCACATTATATTATAATTTTAAATACCAAGAATGATTTCACATTACCCTTGCATCAAAGACCAGTGTCTGTTGGACCAAGAGGGAGCCCCCAACCCCAGCAGAGGGAACTGATGTAAGGATGGTTATAAGATCCAAGGGACCTTGCCATAAATCTGGGATGGGGTGAACACCAAAACCAGATATCCATAAATAATAACACCATTTGCAGACAAAAGAGGTGAAACAAGGTATTAATAAACCCCAGGATAGTGCTAATCTACCAAAGATATGCCGCAAATATTTGTGCATATATACAAACAATGCCACGCTACACCAAAAGTAAAATGGAAGATGAACTAGATAAGAAGATACTCAGCTGAATGCAATGGCCCTGTCCCAAGCGCTACATGCTCTGTGGTAAGCTACCATAGCACCACTACCAAGGAGATAAATGCTGATATTATGACAGGTGTCAGGCTGAATATATTTTCATTACAGACACTTCTCTGCCTCTCAGCTGATAAATCTGTTATTTTCCTCCTGCAATGTAAACACAGCTGACTGGCGGTTAGTTAGTGATACACTGCAATGATTTTTTATCGCAAAATGTATCTCAATGTAACACGTTTACCCTGCAGTAGGATTTATCAGTTGAGAGGCAGAAGTGCCTGTAATGAAAATATATTCTTCTCAATGCCAGTTACAATGGTAGCATTTATCTCTTTGGCAGTGGTGCTACAAAGCCCTGGCAAATGAAAGTTGTCCTTAAAGAGGAACTATAGTCAAGAACTACAAAGGTTTCTCTGTACTATATAGCAGCGGGGGCAGCACGACCCAGGCTGCCTTGCTGCACATCATCGCATATCAAACAATAAATGGGCTGCCCAGATACTCACTGCTTCCAGATCCTGTTCTACTTGCTGATATGGAGCAGCTTATTAGCCTCCAGGGCCCAAGCCAGCCAGTGCTGATAGGCTTGGCTGCTTGCTGGACTGATAGGCTGCTTAGGGTGACACGCCCCCATGACCACAAGCAGCCTATCACTGCCTCTGAGTGCTGGCTGGTGCTGGCTCTGAAAGCTAGTAGGCTGCTCCATGGCAGCCGTAGAACAGGACCCATGAGTTGTGAATATCAGGGCAGCTGGTTTATTGTTTTATATGCAATGATGTGCAGCACATCGTTTTTGATCATAGTTCCTTTTTAAGGGATGCAGGACAACCATTTTTTTTTACAAATGGAAACAAAAACACGCAATAATGTAAATATATAGAGCATTTTATGTGCATTCTGAGTGTGTAAAACGTTCAGTGTATCACAGTTGCTATGTAAATGAAAGGAAATGGCAAGCTGCTCTGAGAATTAAATAGGTAGTGTGGGAGGCCCCAAAGTGGGCCTACCCATCAGTCTCATCTAAGAATTAAGCACCAAACATGTCTAGCTACGTGGAAAGACAGAGATTTGGTTGCATATATCTGCAGATACATGTTGTAGCCACAGCACCCCGACAAGGCACTCTGTGTTTAGTGTGGTCCCTACTCTATATATATGAGCCCCATAATAGGGACATGCACTGCAGCTAGTAAAATACAGAGCTACCTACCGGGAGCTGCCGACTCCCATTCGGTGCACTACATGGGGGAAGGGTCACAGCCTGATAGTGTCAGGTAGACCTCAGCCCCCATGCGTGCACCTGGCTATATATAAATGAAAGGAAATAGCATGCTGCTCTGAGAATTCTGAGCCCCATAATAGGGACATGCACTGCAGCTAGTAAAATACAGAGCTACTTACCGGGAGCTGCCGACTCCCATTCGGTGCACTCCATTGTTGCTATGTATGTATGCACTATACTAGAAATACTCCAGAAATGCAATTTGCCCCATTTTTGTAAAAGGCACCTCACCCAGATAAATGTTATGGTTAACATTGTGCTGAAATGCTTGTACAATTTTGGGTGCTGGTACAAGATGTGTTTTAACACATAAAATTGCAAATGTGTAAACTCAGTCTTAATCCCCTTATTTGATTTGGCTTTCTGATTTCCTGATGCAATTATCAACTAACTAGGTGAATTACTGCCACTGCTGCTGCAGAATATATTTTGAGCTTACTGTAATTCCTCAGGACATGTAGCTATGCAATTAAACAAATAGTAGAGTGATTTCAGCAAGGATTCCATTCCAGTATTACTGAGCTACGTTTTTTTTTACGAGATTACGAGTGCTGCATCTTTCCCTGCCAAAAAACCTTCCCACATAAATGATTTGCATAAATCCATTTAATGCTATTTAGCTTCTGACCCCATTGTTACTATAAATACATTGGATAGAGCTGCGGCTTAGTGAGGTAACCTAATTCTCTCTCTTGTCTTTTCTATTTTTGTGACTCTTAAAAAGACGAGCACGTGAGTATTAACTATAATTGGAACTGAGCTTGTGTATTCACAGATATAAATCTAGTGAAATACATTCTAAAAGTAAGTGAATTCTGTAGGCAAACATTAAAGAAAAGAAAATCCCTTTAATTACCGAATTTAAATTGAAAGTGTTGTGTTGAAGTTACACTGCACTGCCATTACTAGCACAATTTTCTTTTCTTAGACATTTGTCTAGTGGTGTTACATTGTGATAAATAATATGTTCAAAGGTTTTGGCAATTGTCTGACTTTTGAGAGGAGGGGTACACATTTTACCAAACTTTGGTAGGTATTAAATATCAAAATAAAAAAATCTAAATAAAATCAAATAGTATTTTCCTTAGGTCCAGCACAGCTGGTCCCTGGTGTGGAAAAAATGTTTAGACGCTGCACCAGTGAGGCATACAGTCTTCCCCCCTGGTATATACATAACCTCCATGGATTTCTTTTTTGGGCTGGTTTCCTCATGCATACATGCTTGAATTATAGGAGATAATCTAGATCAATTGAAATAAACCCTTTAAAAACAGGAAGATTACAAGAAAGGGGCGGAAGAATATAAAAAGGTATTAAATAGCCCTTATGAGCGTTGGGAAAAATCAAATAGTATGTTCCTTAGGTCCAGCAAAACTGGTCTCTGGTGTAGAAAATGTGTTTAGATGCTGCAATATCAGATTTTTTGTACCGATATTTTAATATATCTGTGATGTAGTGTATGATCTATTATACACACTGGCGTCTGTGCTCTCTGAAGGTCCCTTTTTCCATTACAGTTTATTACGGGTATGACATGCACAGAAGTAAACCAGAAAACAGCGCTTTTTCCACAAATGAAACCCTGGGCGCTGCCTGGACTGCAGCTTCTAACCCCTATCCAATCCCTGCCCCCTTAGTCTGCCCTCAATTCAGTAAGAGTTCAGTAAGAGTTGAAAAGGGTTGAATAAAAATCTCATGGTAGTAAAAAATTAACTTTAGATTATTTCACTGTTACAGTGAAATTATAATACTTTTTAACCTAAAGTGATTTTTTTACTACTATCATAATTTGTTTCAACTCTTTTCAGCTGAATTGAGGCCAATAAATCTTTTTCTTCTAGGAAAATTTCCTGCAGCCACTATACATTTTTGTTTCACAATTTTTTAGAAAACATTTTAGCCTATGGGGAATTCAGACACATTTGCAAAGGTTCATTTGTAATGTGTTTGTATACATCATAGGCTTTAATTTCCATTTTTTTTAATTATACAAATTAAATAAATTACTTCCGTAAAAGCAATCTTCACAGAACTACTCCATTGCAAAATCCAATCAGTTGCAAGGATTTTTTTTTCTTAAAGATGGAAGAAAAATATTTATTAAGTATGGAAGTGAGAACCTCAAAATCATGGGTAAGACCACCTTAGATTTCAGCAAATTTGATTTTAAATTGATTGCTTTACTTTGCAGTTTTCAACTGGACACACAATTAAATCATACAAGAATAATGAAATAAGCAAAGAAACAGTGAACATATGTGTAGAGAGTCAGATTGGAAATAACATTTGCTATATTGATTTTTTCTATTGGATTGAGGAAAAGCTTATTGAAAATCAATAGCTGTACCATCATTCATTTCTGGTGTCCAATGCAACACAGCACTTGTCATAAAGCTACAGTTGTAGTGTATACAGTTTATTTTATTTAAAATGTAGAAAAGAGGGAAATCAAGCAAGAAACAATGTCAAAGCTTATACTCATATTGTGAGATCAGAAGAGCCTTTTTTAAGAAGTATGCCCATTTTTGAGCACTGACATCTGATTATATTTATGGGGCTGATTTTTGTATAGAATGGCACTGTAAGTCGCAAAACCTGAATTAATCAGCCTGAATTGGCGTACTAGTTATTGTCCAGCTTGTGTCAGGGGCTGTTGGACCCTTATGCTGATTATAACGCATAAGTGAATGCCACTTTGTCTTTTAGGCACACCGTATTTATTCAGTTTTGGCACGCTGAAAAGACTAGCACTGTATGTAACAGGCACTGGTCAGAGTTTCATCATTACAGTTACATGATATCACTCCTGGGGACAATTTTTACAGTGCGTTTAGGCTGCATTTTGAAGTTATGTACCAAATTACACATTGGTGAGGCAAAAAAAAAAAAAACAGGGATACTATATTTTACAGGAAACAATAGTGCCATTTGGTTACATCATGGTCATGCATTTACATACTTAGCAAGTCACAATGCATGTTATGTACAAACAGATGTGTATAATATTATTTATAACCATACAACCCCTCAGTGCTGCCAATTCAGATCTATGGGATCTTAAAGCGAACCAACACCCTCCGTGGCGAGGGTGTTGGTGGCTGCTGGAGCTGCTTCTAAATGACAGTCTGAGTGTCCAAAATGCTGGAGGCCCCCCCCCGCACATAACCTCCCAAGATGTCCATAAATCTCACCTTAACCTTGCTCCCCCCCATGAATCCAACACCGCAATTGGCTGCCCGGAATTCATGTGGGCAGGACATTTGGTGGGCAGAACGTGAGCGCCCGACAGATAACCGCAGTGCTGGATTTCTCTAATTAGGATGCCCCACAGTGTAAAACAAAAGCTACATTTCAATTCCACATTCCAACAGTTGTAAAATTTGTCTGACAGGAGAAAATAGGCATCCCGCCTTCCCCCCCTCTCTGCAGCCGGTGAACCTGATTGATTAGATGGGGAGTATAATTTACTGTATTGTTTGTATGAGATAAGCAAAATATCAACAAAAACATAAGCAAAAAATCAACAAGAACAAAGGCCAAATAGGAACAAAAATATTTACTAATTAACTAAATATTTAAAAAAAATGTTTTGAATGTCTTGTGCTGTGACCTCTTTACTGTGCCTACAAATTGGAAAATACAAAACTGTTAGAGTGTCTAAAGTGTTTATTTTTCCTCACTTTCACTGTCTGTTGCACTGCTAAACCTCTGTAGGGCTGCTTTATTTTATGGTTGTCCTCAGTTTTTTTGTATCAATGTCACTTTTTAACTATGCTTTAATTGGGTCCCAATGTCTCGCTGCTGTCCCTAGGGCAAGATTAAAACTACAGGTCTTGCCACTTACCCCTAAGAATGAAGTAATCATTTGTGTTGCCGGGTAAAGCCAGTCCGTGCGTCTTCGGGACTGTCTGCAGGCATATCTGGAACTTTGGGCACCAATTGCATTTCCTCTAACTCTTCCATTCAATGTAGTATGCATATATTGGGTAGCACACAGCAGGCTAGGATGATATTTGACACCCTCTCTGGGCTGTATATCATCTCCCCTCCTGGGCGGGTCAAACATAGGAAGCATGCTTTCATGCACAATGTATCTGGTCTTTCAGTGATCTGCATTGTAATACACATCTGCCATCCTCTGCGGGTTGCGCGCTGGGGTCATCATCAAGGTCTTTTAGCCATATCCCTTAGCACTTAAATACAAACACACATGTTAATGTTTACTATACACTAAATTCAGACCCAACCATGCTCTTTTCACTTTTGTTCTCTGTTTCCCATTCCCCCATTGTAAAGCCGGTAAAGTATTGTTCTGACTTACAGCTTACACCCTTACTTACCTAGTAGCCAACTCACTGGCATTTCTTGAATCTCAAATTTCCTGGCCATGGCCGATTGTTGGCACACACAGGCATCATAGCATGAGCCTGGGAGCCCCGATCTCATTGCAAGCAGCCACATCTCGTGATCGCACAAAATGTAAACTTTTATGATTGTGGAAGTGCAGCTCTCATGCTTGAGGGGGGTGGAATGGAATATGGTTCCCGTCAATGCACCCTAGCACATTGGGCATCCCTGCCATGCAGTTAAAAGCAGACATGATGCATAGCAACTCTTCCTCATCAGCCAGAAATTTGATGTATGTGGTTATCAAATTACATGACCTCATGTGGCACATGGTGAGCTGGCTGATGCTGCTTAAAAGAGCAGCAGTGGCCTGAAATGTACCCCTCGCACGTATGTTTAAGGAGGTGCAAAGCCGCACTATCCTGGTACAGACTGGCTGTGCCCGGTGGCAGGGCTATTTCTGTGGCAAATTTGGCGGTAGTCTGGTGTTAAACACCCTGTCAGACCTGAATCGCACCACTCTGGCTTCCTCTACTACCTTCTCTACCTCTGTGGCAGCAAGACAACTCAACCACACCCCAAACAGCACTGCAAAATCTTGGGCGGAGCAGCACTGCATTGTCACTTCACAAACCAACAAGCACAACCACAATAACAAACACACACTTGCGACAAGCACAGCAAAACAAATACAGCACTCACACACACACTATTACACACAGAAGTACAAGTCAGTGCAGCACCCAAAAACCAGATGCATTGGGGAAACAACCATTAGCCCGCTGAAAGCACTCTTGTTATGTTTAGCCAGGTCAAGAGCGGAGATGCTAGCAAGCCCAGACAAGGTGTCAAATTCAATCCTGGCTTTCTGTGGGCTGCTTAAATAGCTTACTACACTGGATGTCAGAGCCAGTGGAAATGCAACTGATGTCACAAAGCACAGACCTGCTAGTAGTGCACCCAACAGACTGCCTTTGGCTGTTGCACATAGAAGACCTTTTAGCATTGCCTTACACAGTGTACTCCTACTCCAAGTCAACCACACAGACACACAACACCTAGACAAATGCAATAGGGCATAAATGATGCTGTGTTCAGCAATGTCCTTTTATACTTAGCTACAGCCATGAAATGAGTGCACCAGGGCCACATGTTTTCCTCCCAATGCTAGCTGCAAAAGAGAAATAATTAGTTTGGGTAAAGGCCTTAACTCATGCTGCTCTGTGCAGGTGGGCGTTTCTAGCTTGTGTGCCTTCTTCCTCCTCTCTGCTCATCGCAAATCAGAAATGCTAATTAGAATTTGAAAAAACGTTAACACATTCTGCTGCACACTAGTGTGCATTTCCAGCTTGTTTGCCATCTTCTTACTCACCACTCAGTGAAAATCAGAAACACTTTTGAAAAGCCTTTAAAGCATGCTGCTGCTGGTCATTTCCATTGGTTGCGTTGGTGGTGACCCCGTGCGCCTGATTGGTTGTACCTACCCATAAAATTTGAGCAGGCCTTGATTCCTGCGTTTTTTATTCAGGGAGGTGTCATCCTGGTTCTATGGTTGCTGAGAAGGATTATAGACAGGATGGTATGTGGTAGGCAAGCAAGGCATTCCCTGGGATGGTCCCCACCTTTTCATGAGGGTGCAGGAGTGAGAGTGGAAGAGTCTAGCCCCTCGGTGGTGGGCTCTGGCAGACCAAATTGGGGGAGCCAAGCTCACACTTCCTCCCCTCGCAGCCCTTCCTGGTTTGAGGGCAGAACCTCATCCCCTGGTGAGTTGCCTTTGTGTATCCAAGTAACAATGTTTAATTTCTTAAACCTTGTCTTTCTTAAACTCCTTTCTTAAACACGCTTATGCATGAAAAAGTGCGCCTATGCATATCGTTGTCATATATTTTGTTCCATTTTTGAGCTTCTGGTGTATTTTTGTGGCTGTATTAGCATTTGCATAAGTGCGTCTAAGCATTTTCGGTATAGTCTCTATGGCTTATCTTATTTGTGTTGTTTTTTTGTTTAAGTGTATAATACGTGATTAGTATGGGCATGCGCATGATTCACAGCCTTGATTAGCCTTCTAGCTAGATTTCCAGGCTGTATGCATGATGTCTTTATTCTGCTGCATTCCAGCCTCTCTTTATTGAGTCGGGCGAGCTGTCTGGTGGGTGGCTACTTGGTAAGTGTTGTCTTTATTCCTCCTTGCTGATGTAGTATTTTCATGTATAACTTGTGTATCTGTGGATGCACCCCCTGTCTCCTTCCATTCTATCTTTTAATATTTGATGTAGTACATTTTTTCAGTGATAATGTGGTAATGATGTATGTGGCTAATCCTATATTTTTTTTTGGGGTGATGCTGGTTACTCCCTGCTACTGTGCCTGATGACCCCCATTTTGTGCCCTCGGAGTCAGGCACAGGCGTCATATAACCGGGCTCATGCCGGAGACCAGGATAGTAGTTGAGTGGGCCTTTGGTTTGCGGAAGACCCAACTTAGGTGCCTGGACCATACTGGGGGTGCCCTCCAGTACCAGCCCCAGAAGGTCATTAAAATTATTGGGGCCTGTATAGTTCTGCACAAATATGCCATTTAGGAACAGGTTCCTCATTGTGTAGATATGTCCCCCTCTGCAGCTATGATGGATTTGCCTCCTGCGCTATATTGGAGCACACAGAGTGCTTCAGGGCAGTCTATGCGGAACTACCTTGTCTCGTCACATTTTAGTTAATGTTGGCCCTTTTTTGGTTTCCTAGTGTCATTTTTTGTGGTGAGTCTATGTATATATGTCTATATGTATATTTGGATTTGAAGCCTTTCCCTTGAAGGTTTGATCTGTAAGCTTCAAACCCTCTTTTCATGTATTCAGTGAGATTAAAATAAATCACTTATGCTTGTTTTGTTTATTGTTGTCACAAAACTCTGCTATATTTTTGCTATATTTAGAACAATGTGGCCCATATTCTTAGGCTATTGAGATTTCTAAACAACAACAATAAAAAAACAAATTGATAAAAAGTGTTTTTTTTGCATTATTGGTAGGGTGGATTGGCTGAATCGTCTGGTGGTTCTCTGTCTTGGAGCTGCATTATGTTTCTTCCCATGGTTTGGTGGAACTAGGCACTGTTTTGCCTGAAGGCTCTGCTATCTGCTCGCCAATCTGCCTCCATTAACTGCACACACCGGAGGCTGTCGTCCTCTTCCCCTGGTAGGGACACTAGCAGCTGGAGCTGTACTTTCTATGTGTGATGCGCATGATATGGGTGATGGGGACTCCACGGCAGCAGAGCTGACGCAAGGAGGTGATGGCTGCAGCTGCTCCTCACTCTCCAGCTTTTGGTCATACTGGAGCTATGGATGCAGCTGTGGCAGCAGAGTGATTGGGGGAGACATCTGCTGCTGTTGCTGTTGCAGAGGGATTGGGGGAGGCAGCTGCTGCTGAGGGATTTGGGGAGGCATCTGCTGCTGCTATTGTAGAGGGATTGGGAGAGGGATCTGCTCCTGCTGTTGCAGAGGGATTGGTCGAGGCAGCTGTTGAGGCAGATGTTTTGTATGAGGGTGTTGGGGAGGCAAATGGTGTAGCAGAGGGTGCTGATGCTGTAGAGACAGATGCAGTGGATCCAGATCCTGTATGACAGCCAGTAACGGGGGGTGTCTGTAGGGTCAGACAAATTAGCTCACTGCTGTTTTATACACATGCGGTACACAAAAGTAGGGCTGCATGAGGATTCCGGGGTCCCCACTTTGGCCACATGACACCTACCAGATCCAAGTCTTCCACTGGTGCTGTTCTTGAGGACACAGTCCTTGATGACATAGCCCCAGTACTTGTTTATTGTTGTGGTTGGGTGGCCATGTTTATTTGCTGCTTTTTTCCTGTAATGTGAATAGGGCATAAAGCTTAGTCAAGCCCCATACCTCGTGTGCCTAAGCAATGGCTAACCCATCTGCTTTCATGTTTTAAAAGGTGTGGCACATACACATGCCTTTCATGGTCCAGCAACAACATTTAGGCCCTGCTGGCATCAAGAACTTGCCCATTGAAATGAGGCAGACATCCACATTAACACAACTACCCAAACTATGCCACAACTTACTTATTCCAGCAGCAGCATGCATGTCTGAGTCGATGGTCCCTGGCAATCCCTGGAGTGTTGCTGGGTTCAACAGGCCATACACCAGTTCTTCTGCTGCATTCAAATTCAGATTGTGTGCTTTTACGCCTCCGGTTTGCAAGCTGGAAAACGTACAGAAAGGATGTAGCCATGCAAAGGTCAGGTCACACATCAACATCACCAATTGCACACAGTCCCTTACCTTTGTTGCCTTCTTTTGTTGGTCTCACAGAATATTTTATGTCAGTGAACCTCTTTTGCACTTGAGGGTTGATTCAGAGAGACAGAAAAATACTTTCGTTTTTGTGTCGTTCTGTTTTTTTGTTTCCGCTCTCGTATGAGTGTACGAGCGATTCTATGCATGCATTGCACTTCTGTAAAGTCTTCGTCCGTTCGTATACCAGAGTACGAGTACAAGAATGTCATTTTCCAGCTTTCGTTTTCCGTTTTTTTTACTCATGTTACAATGTAGGCTTCTGTTTTTGCCCTTTTTCCATCGTCTCCTCCCACGAATCCTTTACATTTCCCGTTAGATTCGGAATTTCTTTTTCAATAAATAATCGTCCAGACGGAAATCCTTACGATCTTACGCCTGCGCACTACAAACTTAATTCATTAAATTGCTTGCCTAAATATTTGGTTCACTCACTTGTGCTACAATGCTTAGCTAAATCACTTTGCGCTTTCATTCTTCTTCCATTTCTGACCCCTAAAACTCACCTAAATCACTTTGCGCTTTAATTCTTCTTTCATTTCTGACCCCTAAAACTCACCTAAATCACTTTGCGCTTAGGTTCTTCTTCCATTTCTGACCCCTAAAACTTACCCAAACCACTTTGCGCTTAGGTTTTTCTTCCATTTCTGACCCCTAAAACTCACCTAAATCACTTTGCGCTTAGGTTCTTCTTCCATTTCTGACCCCTAAAACTTGCCCAAACCACTTCGCGCTTAGGTTCTTCTTCCATTTCTGACCCCTAAAACTTACCCAAACCACTTCGCGCTTAGGTTCTTCTTCCATTTCTGACCCCTAAAATTTACCCAAAACACTTCTCGCTTAGGTTCTTCTTCCATTTCTGACCCCTAAAACTTACCCAAACCACTTCGCGCTTAGGTTCTTCTTCCATTTCTGACCCCTAAAACTTACCCAAACCACTTCGCGCTTAGGTTCTTCTTCCATTTCTGACCCCTAAAACTTACCCAAACCACTTCGCGCTTAGGTTCTTCTTCCATTTTGGACCCCTAAAATTTACCTAAATCACTTTGCGGTCATGTGAATCTTCATCTCTAAATAGTTCTTGGCCCATTTGTTTGGTGTTAATGTATTTTGAAAATCAAATGACACTGAAACAGTTTTTCTTTTTTTGTTTTTTCCAAACTGCCATCTTTTGATGCCTTTTTTTAAATTTGTTTTTGGGAAAAATGTATAAAACTTTTTTATTTTTTTTAATAGAAAATATAAAATTGTTAACATTTTAAAATGTTTAAAAATATAAAACTTTAAAACTATTTACAAAGCAATGGCAGGACCCAGAACATTAGTCGTCTTCTGTGGTCCCCAACAAGTCACGCAGCTCCTGCATGTCGGCCACCAACTGAAGGACCCTTTCACTCATTGCTGCCACTCTGGCACGTGTGGTCCCTGTATAAAAAAGAAACAAACATTATTTGTTGGCAAATGCATGTTTCTCACCTGTGGAAGGAATGTTTTTAGGTGGCAAGGTAACTCATGGCGCCATATGTCATTATGCTAAGTAATTAATCAAAGGAAGTGGGCATATGTCATTATGCTAAGTAATTAATCAAAGGAAGTGGGCATATGTCATTTTGCTAATGAATTAATCAAAGGAAGTGGGCATATGTCATTATGCTAATGCCATTGACTATGGCCTTAGGTATCTTAGTGATCATGTCAATTACCACATACTCCAAAGAATGTCATTACAACTTCGTTGGTGGCCGATGTCTGCATCGGGGACCACCCTGGGTTCTGGGACCTGCCACTGCTGGGAAGTTGAGGCTGTAGAGACATGTTAAATAGGGTCACTTCTAATGTCTGAGTCAACAGTAAGCAAATGACAATTTGAATGTGTGTGTGACATCACCCACCTTCTACATGTGCCTCCTGGGCCTGATCTGCTGCAGTCCCTGCTCCAGATCCTTCACCCGCTACATTAACATCTAGAAAAAGAGATTAAGGGAATCAGCTTTAAATAGCATGTATGTGTGTGCGGTTACATGAAGAGTCACATACCAGAGGCTAGCGGCTCCGTCACTGGATACGACTCCATGCCCACGCCGTGATGCCCCTCCTCTGTAGAAAGGTCCAGGGGCTGGTCGGAGGCCGCTACAGAGGAGGGGTAGGACCGTCACTTTGTGCTGCAGAATCATGCAGCACTGGTTGGCCTGTGCGCCTCCGGGTGCGTCGGATTCGGTACTCCATTTCCAGCACTAGAAAAGAAAAGCATTTATAAATAAAGGCCTACCTTCTGTATTAGTTACATCTAGCATGCAATCGCTATGTACTTACTTGGGAAATGGAGTCCGAAAAATCGCCGCACCCGGGGCATGTGGAGTTGTTTCGGGTCCGACCAATGCTGCATGATCTGCATTTGGGTAAAGGTTGTGTCAGTCTCGTGCTGGATCCTGGAAACGATCTCCAGGGCGACGGTCCTCTTCTCAAAAGAGTTGGGCAGGTAGTCGTACCTGTGCTGAAGCTTCGTCTAAAAAACACAAAATAAACATAGTTGTTAGATCAAACTGCATACAAATATCTGTCACAATTAGATCAGTTGACTAAATGACATTGCCAGACACATTTCTAGCCTCAAACTATCCTTCTAGATGTTAGTGAGTTGGTTCGCACATGTGCACACTAACTTCTGTTTTGCACGGAGGTTTACACACTTATAACTGTTTCTTTCTGTGCTTCCTTAAGGCCTAAGCATGCATTTAGATGGCAAATCAAAGTCATTACAATACACTTACGAGCATAATCAGCTCTTCTTGTTGGCGGGTAAAGATCGTGGGCGCCATCTTTCTTCTTGTCCGCAGCAGATAAGTAATGCCCCAGCGGTTTTCGGGTTCCGCATGGCCGGACGAGTGGCCGTACGCACGCGTCATACCCAGGCATTAGTATTTAAAGAGTTCTGGACACACAGCACATTCTCTTTCAGAGTCTCAACATGCCAGCTAAAAAAGCCATCGCTAAGGCCAAACCAGGCAAGGAGGGCAGCAGCAAAATGACACAGCAGCCTGAGGAGGCTTCTTTACGGCCAACCACTCAGTCCCAAATTCCAACGGTGAAGGTGCGGGAAACGGGCAGCCACAGTGGCCAGACCAAGGCAACAATACCAACCAAGTCTGCTAAGCCAAAAACAACCAGCAAAGCAAAGGAGGCAGCGGCGAAGAAGAAGACCCCAACCAAGCAGGCAGGTACTGTCAGGGATTGCCGGACACCCTTCTTGCATAAGCCAAGCAATCCCCAATCTCCTCCGCCTCTTGTGCCTATAGTCAAGCCCCCGCTCGCTGGAGACATGGGTTATGCCTCTCCAGACTCGGTTGCCCCCAGGTCTTACTGGCGCAAAGATTGCTGGCTTATGGTAAAGACTGGTGAACAGCGGGGTATCCCAAATCAGGAGTCCAAGCGAACAGGGTCCCGAAATGTCAAATCCAGAGGGTTAGGCAGAGAATGGTCGAGACAAGCGGGGGTTAGAGCCGGGTGGTCACAGGGCGCGGTATCGATAGGGGTTAGACGGAGAGTAGTCGAAACAGGCAGGGGTCAAAGCTGAGTGGTCACAGAAGCGCGGTATCCAAGGGGTTAGGCAGAGACAAGGTCAGACAGGCGGATGGTCGGTGCGGGCAGCAGACAGGAATGGTCGAAGACGGAGCCGGATCAAAAAACACACTAAACACTATTCCAACAGCACACCCAAGCTAATAATGGCTATAACGGCCACTGATGGTCAGGGGAAGGACACTTTTAAGGGGGAACTGGCCAATGGGAAAAGGGGAATGTCAGATGGGTGCAAGTAGTGATTGGTGCATACTAAACTCTGCTCCCGATAGGAGCCCCCCAGGGACTGGACCTCCCTGACCAGCCAGGCTGTCCAGTCCTTGGTTTCATTGACCCGGAGGACCCCCCCAGACCTGGATAGGTCCTTTTAAACTTGCCCCCGGCGAATGCGCTGGGAGCAGCGCCACCGGGGGACATAACTAAAACGTGCTCGCGCACGAGACTGTCTGCCGGGCACGCCCCGCGGGGAGGAGGGGGAGGACGCGTCGGCAGACGCTGCAGAGCTGCCGCCGGGGACACCAGCCACCGCCGCCGAGCAGGGGGCAGAAGCCAGAGCCCCAGCGAGGGGAAGCGACGGCGAGACGGCCGTCCTGCGTGGCCGCCGGAGGAAGGAGGACGGCCGGGACCAAGCGGAGGCGCCAGGTAGTACCTTACATTACCCCCCCCCTTGGGGAGGGGCCTCTGGACCCTCCAACCCAGGTTTCGGAGGGTTCTCCCTGTGGAATTTCCTAACCAACTTCCCCGCATGTACCTCTCTGGCGGGGACCCAAGACCTCTCTTCTGGGCCGTAACCCTTCCAATCTACCAAATACTGGAGAGAATTTCGGAAGAGACGTGAATCTAGAATCCGAGCTACTTCGAATTCTTGTTGCTCATCAACCAAAATGGCCGCCGGGGAAGCATCTGGCTCAGTACCATTAGCAGACTTTATAAGGGACACATGGAAAGAGTTACAAACTTTCATAGAAGGCGGAAGATCTAGATCAGGGGTACTCAAATGGCGGACCGCGGTCCAAATCCGGACCGCAGACGCCATTTGTCCGGACCGCTGCCCAGGGCTGTCACATCAGCCCGGGATCCGGCGGTGCCGGTGACAATTGCCGGCCATTGGCGGCCGGGGCTGTCAGTGCTGGGGGCGGGCACACGGGCGTGGCCAGGCCGGGGGAGTGAAATGTGTTTACTGGGGGTGAAATGCTGAGGACAAGGAGACCGTGAATCCCAACCTGGCACAAAAAGCCCTCCAAAACTGAGAGACAAACTGAACCCCCCTGTCGGACACCACATCCTCCGGGATCCCATGGAACTTAAAAATATGAGTCAAAAAAAGTTGAGCAAGATCTTGAGCGGTGGGTAACTTTTTTAATGGGACAAAATGCGCCATCTTGCTGAACCCACCACCCAGATGACGGAAAACCCTTGGGATGGTGGAAGATCGGTGATGAAATCCATGGCAAGATGAGTCCAGGGACGGGAAGGAATGGACAAAAGCAAAAGGGAACCTTCAGGAGAGTGTCTCAGGGTTTTACTCCAGGCACAGATTTTACAGGCCCGCACATAATCTCGAGTGTCTTTTCTAAAAGACGGCCACCAAACATGACGGGATAACATTGAAATGGTCTTCCTAGCTCCTGGATGACCTACAGTCTTAGAAGCATGAAATTGCTGTAGGATGGCAGCACGGTGAGACATGGGCACAAACTGGGCATGGACTGGTTTACCAGGCGGAGACTCAGACTGAAACTGATTCAGGTCGGAAAGCTCCGGCTGGATAGCAGCTACCACCAAGGCCCTTATTTAAGAAGGGATAGCGTCAGGTAGCGCCTGGTTAATGAGAGGTAGCGACAGATAGCGACTGGTCAACGCCGGACACGGCACGCAATTACACATTTATCAAGCAGAATCTGTTTAGCGACTGGAATAGCGCCATGTAGCGTCTGATTCATCATTTTCACAGCCTCAGCGAACAGCGCCAGCGTTCAGCCTTGCACAGCGCCAGGTATGACCTCTCGCTACCTGTCGCTCTCCCATACATTTCAATGGACGATCCTTTTCTTCTCTTTAAAGGTTTTTTTTTTCCAAAAAAATCACAAATAATTCTTTGACCTCTCCTGGCATTGAATTTTTTTTCATAATTTTTTCATTTTTTAAATATTTCCTCAAAAATGACATTACAGGTGTGGCATTAAAGTGTTCATGTTACAATTCTGTTACAATGTAATTCCATATGTTTTCGCTTTGTTACTAGTTGATAGATGCTTGAAAACAGACTTTAAACACACCGCCTCCTGCGCTCTGGGCTTCAAACAACTATTTTTCAGTGCCAGAGATTTGTGAGGCTGTTTTTTTCCTGAATATGGTGTGAGTCGGTCGCTATGAGCAGTCGCTACCATGCGCTCCCATACAGCGCTGTACTGGTCAAATAGCGACTCCTTACAATGTATTCAACATAACTGAACAGTGACTGAGTCGCTATAAAGTAGCGACCCATGGCCGAGCACAGTGACTACTAGCGGGCGCTCTGAAAATGCCTGCTACAGACGCTCATCTGTCGCTACCTGCCACTAATGATGAATCAGCCTCCCAGTGTTGAGGCAAAATGGGTAAGTTTCTTCCCTCGGGTAAGCTAGTCGAGAAAAAACTTTGTGACAAAGCGTCGGCTTTCACATTCTTTGGCCCAGGTTTGTAGGTAATGGTGAAGTTAAAGCGGGAAAAGAACAGAGACCATCGAGCTTGTCTAGGGTTTAATCTTTTAGCTGACTGGATATATTCCAAGTTTTTATGGTCCGTGAAGACTGTAACAGGAAACTGAGCCCCTTCTAACCAGTGTCTCCACTCCTGAAAGGCTAATTTAATCGCCAAGAGTTCCCGATTCCCAATGTCATAATTGCGTTCAGCGGGAGTGAACTTTTTAGAAAAGAACGCACAGGGATGAAGCCGTTCTGGGGAACCGCTGTATTGTGAGAGGACTGCCCTGACGCCAAGCTCGGAGGCATCGACCTCCACAATAAAGGCTAGTTGACATTCTGGATGCACTAAAACTGGAGAGGACCTAAAGACCTCTTTTAACCTTCTGAAGGCCTGGACGGACCGTTCTGGTCAGATAGATGGGAAACCCCCCTTCTTGGTGAGGTCAGTGAGAGGTGCTACCAAGGTAGAGAAGTTCTTAATAAATCTCCTATAAAAGTTAGCGAACCCTAGAAATCTTTGTAACCCCTTCAAATCCCTGGGTTGCTCCCACTTCAGTACTGCTGCTACCTTGGACTGGTCCATGGACAATCCTGTGTTGGAAATAATTTACCCTAAAAAAGGGACCTCTGCAACTTCAAACACGCATTTTTTGAGTTTGGCAAATAAGCAATTTTCTCTGAGTTTCTGCAAGACAAGACGAACATGTTCACGATGTTCAGTTAATGAAGAGGAGAAAATCAAAATATCGTCTAGGTACACTACTACAAAGCGACCCAGATAGTCCCTAAAAATCTCATTCACAAAGTCCTGGAAGACTGCCGGGGCGTTACACATACCAAAGGGCATCACAAGATACTCGTAATGCCCATCTTGGGTGTTGAAGGCGGTCTTCCATTCATCCCCCTGCCGGATTCTTACCAAGTTATAGGCCCCTCGCAAGTCCAACTTAGTAAAGACTTGGGCCCCAATGATCTGTGTAAACAACCCATCAATCAGGGGAAGGGGGTATTTGTTCTTAATGGTAATTTTGTTCAGACCCCGGTAGTCTATGCAGGGACGGAGGCCCCCGTCTTTCTTTTCAACAAAGAAGAAGCCCGCCCCCGCCGGAGAAGTGGATGCCCTTATAAACCCATTTTTTAAATTTTCAGAAATGTACTCCTGCATCGCTTTATTCTCTGCTCGGGTTAAGTTATAGATTTTCCCTCTGGGTGGCATGGTCCCCGGAAGAAGCTCTATGGGGCAGTCAAAGGATCTATGGGGAGGAAGGACATCCGCCGCTTTCTCAGAAAATACGTCGAGAAAGTCGAGGTAGGGCCTAGAATCCCCTCAGAGGACAGTTGTGTGACGCGTACAGGGAGTTCCAAACAAGAGTGAAAACACTGTGGGCCCCATTTAACAATCTGCCTCGCTACCCAATCAACTTGAGGGTTATGTTTTTGTAACCAGGGCAACCCAAGTACTAAAGGGGTTGAGGGCATCTTTAAAACTAGGAAACTGATCAGCTCAGAGTGCCCTGCTCCCACTCTGAGCAACACGGGTGGAGTCTTAAAATGAATAAGACCCCCAGCAAAAGGCGTGACATCAATAGCGGACACCCGAATAATTTTAGGCAGAGGTTGGAGAGGAATTTCCAGACTTCGGGCTAACTCAAAGTCAAGAAAATTCCCCGCCGCTCCACAATCCAAAAGAGCCTCCAAATTTTTAAACTCAAGGTCCACTTTAACCTGGACTGGGAATAAATTTGAGGAAATACCTTGCAGCCTAGGTGGGTTCCCTCGACCCCACCTAGGCTCTGAAGTTTTCCGGCTGCTTCTTGGGGCAGACTCTGGCCAGGTGACCGGTCCCCCCACAGTAGAGACACAGCCCTTCCGATAATCGCCGACGCCTCTCAGCTTCGGAAAGCTTGATAGCTCCCAGTTGCATAGGTTCCTCGGTAGGACACGGGGCTGGAGCTCCAACTTTCCAGCTGGTGTCGGAATGCGCCCCTCTTTCAAGGCGTCTCTCCCGCAAACGTCGGTCGACTCGGATTGCAAGTTGCATTGTTTCATCCAGAGACTGGGGTACTGGATGGTTCACGAAAATGTCCTTAATGGCATCGGACAAGCCCAGACGGAATTGGCCACATAAGGCCAGGTCGTTCCAACGAGAGTCCACAGCCCACCAACGGAACTCGGAACAATACTCCTCAGCCTGCCGACGACCTTGACGCAAGGTACGGAGTTTAGCATCTGCGGTGGCACCTCTGTCCGGATCGTCATACAAAATTTCCATTGCGGAGACGAAAACTTCCACAGACTGCCGTGCTGGATCTTGAGGAGACAAGCTGAATGCCCAAGATTGAGGGTCCCCTTGCAGGAGGGAGATGACCAGGCCCACGCGCTGTTCTTGGGACCCCGAGGAGTATGGACGGAGTTGGAAATAGAGTTTACAAGCATCCCGGAAATTAGAGAACTTGCTTCTATCACCAGAAAATTTGTCAGGGAGTGGAATCTTGGGTTCCACTGGGTGAGCGGCCGGTGCCCCCTGAGGGCCGGGGTTGATTGGAGTTGGACGATTCTCCTGGGCCGCCACACGATGGGCCAGGTGCTCCACAGCCGCCATTAAGGCCTGTACCTGTTCCAAAATTTGGTCCATAGTTTGGGCCCGTTATACTGTCAGGGATTGCCGGACACCCTTCTTGCATAAGCCAAGCAATCCCCAATCTCCTCCGCCTCTAGTGCCTATAATCAAGCCCCCGCTCGCTGGAGACACGGGTTATGCCTCTCCAGACTCGGTTGCCCCCAGGTCTTACTGGCGCAAAGATTGCTGGCTTATGGTAAAGACTGGTGAACAGCGGGGTATCCCAAATCAGGAGTCCAAGCGAACAGGGTCCCGAAACGTCAAACCCAGAGGGTTAGGCAGAGAATGGTCGAGACAAGCAGGGGTTAGAGCCGGGTGGTCACAGGGCGCGGTATCCAAGGGGTTAGACGGAGAGTAGTCGAAACAGGCAGGGGTCAAAGCCGGGTGGTCACAGAAGCGCGGTATCCAAGGGGTTAGGCAGAGACAAGATCAGACAGGTGGATGGTCGGTTCGGGCAGCAGACAGGAATGGTCGAAGACGGAGACGGATCAAAAAACACACTAAACACTATTCCAACAGCACACCCAAGCTAATAATGGCTATAACGGCCACCGATGGTCAGGGGAAGGACACTTTTAAGGGGGAACTGGCCAATGGGAAAAGGGGAATGTCAGATGGGTGCAAGTAGTGATTGGTGCATACTAAACTCTGCTCCTGATAGGAGCCCCCCAGGGACTGGACCGCCCTGACCAGCCAGGCTGTCCAGTCCCTGGGTTCATTGACCCAGAGGACCCCCCCTAGACCTGGATAGGTCCTTTTTAACTTGCCCCCGGCGAATGCGCTGGAAGCAGCGCCGCCGGGGGACATAACTAGAACGTGCTCGCACATGCGCGCAAGCACGAGACTGTCTGCCGGGCACTCCCCCAGGGGAGGAGGGGGAGGATGCGCTGGCAGACGCTGCAGAGCTGCCGCCGGCGAGCAGGGGGCGGAAGCCAGAGCCCCAGCGAGGGGAAGCGACGGCGAGGCGGCAGTCCTGCGCGGCCGCCGGAGGACGGCCGGGACCGAGTGGAGGCGCCAGGTAAGTACCTTACAGATACACTCGCAAAAAAGGCCATTAAGAGGGTGAGAAGCACAACACCCTCAAGCACACCCTCTCCTCCTTGGACACATTTGCCACCGGCACAGGTGGCAAGCAACTATCCATATGCCACATCGACGCCTGCAAGTTCAGTGGCCACCCAGGCAAGGACCCCAAGTCCATTTCCAAGTCCAGTCCATTCTTTATCCAACCACCTGTCCAACATTTCTACACAACAGAGCCAGCCCAGAATGTCCCCTGAATTGCCTACATCCAGAGATGAGCCCGAACAGCAAGCAATAGGCTGGACATTGCACCGAGGACAGTTGAGTGGCAGGTTTGGTGAGGCCCAAACTCTGGCATTGGCAAGTGGGCTGACCTTACATTATGATGAGCTATATGGGCGAAAATCCAAATCAACAAGCAAATTGCGAAAAACTGAACTCTTGGAGAGGCTCACCAGACAGGTCAATGCAGCGGGGGAAGAGCTTAAAGATGTGGAGCAGATTCAGTGCAAAATTTCTGACCTGAAGTATGCAGCATGGAAGAAAGAAAATAAACGGCGCAATTACAGGTACATATTTGAGTTGTGCATTTGTCTGCTTGTTGTATTGTCAACAATTTCCTAAATTTGCAAACCTATATTTTTCAGGCTACAAACTGGCGGAGGCTACCCCATAAAATTACAGTTTATCCGAGCTGAGGAGATGGTGCTGGGGCTGATACATCCCGTGGCATTAGAGGGCCACTCGGGGCGATGGGACACGGACATCCCCACTATTCCTGCAGGTTAGTAATGTTAGCGTGTATGTGAAATGTTTTAAATGTGTAAAATGAGGCTCACAGGCATATATGAACACATGCCCCTAGGGAGTGCCTTGTAGGGGAGGTAACAGTTTTCTAATTTGCCAGCCCATACATGACCTTGGACAGTATTTATGGTCACTATTAAAGTCTTAATATTAGCAAAGCACTGCCTGTTATTTGATTCTACTCAATCATATCCAACACTTCCTTCTTTGTCTTTAGGCTACTTGGGTTTTAGCTGTGCTTTGTTCTCAAATACTTGATCTGGGCTCAGGGAAAGGTCTACTGCAACAAATGCTCTGCAGCAGAGTGAAGCTGGACGCATGCTGCCAGCCCATCGTGTGCAGCATGCAGAGACTGAGCCTACAGTCCCCAGTGGTAGGTCTGCTGCAGAGGATTTGCCGAGCACATCTGCAACTCTTGCTCGCCCTAGAGGTCCAGCATCTGCAGGTGCTCAAACCCGGGGAATTGGGAGGCGTAGTCAGCAACGTCACCCAGTTTCCCAGGGGAGGCGTGTGCCGATCCTGGAGTCAGCGTGGCACCATGAGAGGCGTTTATTTCGCCAGGTGATTCAAAGAACCACAGAGCAGTTTTCTGCACAATTAGATACATTAAATAATACATTCACCTCCATGCTGACAGAATTTAGGACGAGCAACAGCCACATGGCCACCTTAACTAATACTTTGACAGGCATGCTCGAGGAAGTTAGAAATAGCAATAGACTCATGTTGGAACAGTGGCAGATTCTTAATGCCACACATGCCCAGGTGATGGGCCATCCCCAAGGCCCACCACCAGGTTTTTATGGGCAACACCCATTTTTACAGCTATTTGCCCTGTATCTGCTCCACATCTTTCCTCTACATCACTACTGTATTGACCTGTCTGTTGAGCGCTACCAAGATTGCCTTTTTTTATGGCTTTGCTTGTCTGATTTGGATTTCCGCCCATATAGCTCATTAGAGTGCTGAGATACCCCACTAGCCAATGCCTGAGCTCAATCCTCACTGAAGCTGCCACTCAAATTGTGTCTGGCTCATCCTGTTTGTAGGCATGATTGGGGGACATTCTGGGCTGGCAAACTACGACCTTGAACCCTGGCAAAGATTGGACTGGATTCGGATTTGGACTGGGGGTTATTGTTTGGGTGGGCCACTGACTTACAGGCGTGGATGTGGCATAGGTATGGCTGCTTTCCACCTGTGCCTGTGGCAAATGTGGCCAAGCGGGAGAGGGTGTTTATGTGGCCCTATGTATTACTGCACAAATATTGACCTGCAAATGCTTGCTCCCTATGTCTGTTTCTTTTATTTGTTCTTGAAACTTCAGCCTGGAGTGCATTACTTAAAAACTCCTGGATGTGGCCAATTACTAGGTGCAATGATTCTGCACCAATGTATATTTATGTTGTACTATGTATATACATGAAGTCTGCGAGTGCCCTTCAACTAATAATTGACATATTTATATTAAATATATTGAATGTGACTTTAGCTGTTGTGGACTAAGTTGATGCATTAATGTTTGGGTTATTTGGAGATTATTGAAGGTTTTTTGAATCAAACATGTGAGAAAATAATGAATGAGGCTCAGATCAAGTTTGAAAATTTTAGTAATTCATTCATTGCTATTTCTAAATAATAAAATAACCAAGATTTCACAAAGGCAAATGAGAGTACAAAACAACAAATACATACAACAAACAAAAACAGGAAAACAAAATTAGGCAAAATGGGTCTGAATCAAATTTGCCCTCACAGCTTGCCATGAGGCACTAGGTGTGCCACGGTAACTGGCATCAGGCTCCTGGCTGGGTGGAGAGGGGGGAAGATCCACATACCGGGGGACACGCTGCATTATGGCAAAGTTGTGTAGCACACAGCAGGCCAGTATTATATCAATCTCCTTTTTGGGGTGATACTGGAGTGCCCTCCCCGGTATGGTCCAAACATCTGAACCTAGTTTTTAGGAGGCCAAAGGCCCTCTCCACAATGGCCCGGGTTTTTCGGTGGGCCCAATTGTAGGCGTCCTGGGCTGCATTCTGTGGCCGAAGGATGGGCGTCATCAGCCAGGGAAGAAGCGGATAGCGGCACCCAACATAACCTAGGCCATCATCTTCCTGTGTACTGGGGGGGGTAGGGGACATCTGCCCTATGGTTGGGGAGCCAAATCCCGAGGCTCTATATTGCTGACTGGCTGGTTAGTGGACAGGGCTGTCTGCAAGGCTAGGTGTGTGGCCCATGGTCAGCCATGATGAGGGTGGAGTGGAGGCTTCTGGGGAGAGGGGGGTATCCAGATCGAAGCTGCCCTGCTGCTAGCCTAGACCCCTGCTGCGTGTCATACAGTAAGAAGTAAGGGTACAAGCTCCATTAGGAGAGGGGGTGCGAGGGGCTGCTTTGCCTTGGCCTAGCACTTTGCCTGGCATGGCTCATGGCTCTGGCTTGCCCTAGCAATTTGCCTGACACTGCTCTGGCTTGCCCTTGCACTATGGCTGAAACTGGTATGGGTTGCCTTAGAACTTTGTCTGGCACTGGTCTGACATTAGTTCAGGCGTTGCTGGCTTTGGCTGACTGTGTGCTGGTGTGCGCTTAAAGGAGGCTGTGTCGATGTGGTCTTTGATGAACATCATGCAGGGCATGGCTTGGATCGGCTGTCCTGTTTCTGTGTGTGCACTTTTTTCCTCCCATCCTGACCACTGGAAACTACAGTGGTGGAGTGTTGACTTTTCAACATGTCAGTGTGTATGTTGTGGATACACATATTCTGATGCAGGCATTAGTTTCAAAGTTCAGAATCTGCTGAAGTGCGTCAGATAATGGTGACACCACCAGAAAAATGGCACCCTTGCTGTTCACCAGTGACCAGCAGAGTAAATAAACAATTTTAGGGGAAGATGAACACCCAACTAGAGAAAGTTTGCAAAAACAAGAAGTGA
The DNA here is from genome assembly GCA_027917425.1 of Gastrophryne carolinensis. NCBI lineage: Eukaryota > Metazoa > Chordata > Amphibia > Anura > Microhylidae > Gastrophryne > Gastrophryne carolinensis. The sequence continues at coordinate 180,984,671 of CM051239.1, read as the reverse complement.
TTTAATATGGTGAAAACACATATACAAGTACATAAGGAACATAGATACAAGCACTAAACATAATGACCACTAGGTGGCGCTGTTGAGCAGGTTCTCATAGTCCATTTTTCTGGTGAAGAAACCAGAAAAATGGACTATGAGAACCTGCTCAACAGCGCCACCTAGCGGTCATTATGTTAAGTGCTTGTATCTATGTTCCTTATGTACTTGTATATGTGTTTTCACCATATTAAATCACTTCTTGTTTTTGCAAACTTTCTCTAGTTGGGTGTTCATCTTTCCCTAAAATTGTTTATTTACTCTGTGGTTATACTGTGTACTGGGCGGACACAGTTCTGGGAACATTTTGAACCCCACGAAAAGTAACTCTAAAAATAACCTACTTGATCTTTTTGGTGTGCTATAGCCTTTTATCTAACATTGTTCACCAGTCACCAGCAGGACATCATCATGCTTGTGAGTACAAATGCCTGTGGTTGCACGCTAATTCACAGGGGCAGTTGTAGCCTAGAGGTAAGGGAGCGGACTTGTGACAGGAGGTTGGCAGGTTCAAATCCCGGTCGTAGGACATGACTGAAGTGCTCTTGAGCAAGGCACCTAACCCCCCAACTGCTGGGTTCTAATCCCAGTCGTGGGACATGTCTGAAGTGCTCTTGAGCAAGGCCCCCAACCGCTCTGGGCATGTGTACACTCAATACACGGATGGGTTAAATGCGGAGGATGTGTGTGCATAAGCATACAATGGCCATCTATGCATTAATTTTTATTTTTTATTTAATTAATAAGAATAGGTATAGATATATAGATATTCAGGCAATTTGCTCATCTTGACATTTCTCTTCCATTTATCCACATTTTAGATGATGATGACCCACCATTATCACTTCCTGCCCGACATCTATGCAAAGAGGACATTGCCATTGGAGATTGTCGATAAGCTGGCGGAGTAAAGCGACACCACCTACATGTTCACACTAGTCATTCAGCATTGGTCGGACATGCCTGAGTACAAGTGGAGAGTGTGGCCCACCCGGAGGTGATGAGGCGGGCCAATGCTGGCAAGTCCTGTGGGAAGTGTAGGTGCAGGGGCAGGGGTGCCAATGTCATCACCATTCTCTGCAGGTGAGCCCCATGGTCACCTGGACCAGCCTGCAGAGGAGGAGGTCCAGATGTTGGGCAGGGAGTCTGATGATGGTACCCATCATGATTCAGGTATGACCATCACACACAAACAAACACAGGAAGACACAGACTAAACACTCACACATATGAGTTGTAATGTGGATTTTTGGGATATTTACCCGTGGGTGAACAGTGAGGCCATGGAGGTTCTGCCATCCTGGATAATCCAGAAGAAGGTGGGTGATGTCCCACACACAACACAAGCCAATTAACACTTCAAGCTACACTGACTAAAAGATTTTTTTTGCTTTCTTCTACAGACTCGGACCAAGTGTTGCGACAGGTCCCAGTGAAAAGGGTGGCTCCTCAACAGGTAAGCAGCTAGGAGAAGAAAGAACACTGGATGACATTACAGACAGTGGTACATGTAAGCAGTTAGGAGAAGAAAGGACACTGGATGGCAATTCATAAAGTGGAACAGGTAAGCAGTTAAGAGAAGAAAAGGCACTGGATGGGACATCCTAAACTAAGACCAATAAAGGAGAAGGAGCAATGCTGGATAGAAGGATGGGTAGAGGTAAGCACTTAAGAGCAGAAAACACTTGGCACAGCAATAAGTAAATGATCAAATGCCAGGGCCAGGGGCTGAAGAATGGAAAACACCAAAAATAAGAGGCTCGCAAATGCGTACAAGCCAGAGTATGCATACACATTATGGAAATGCATAAAAACAGAATGAACACGCTAAATTGAGGGAGAAAACAGCTCTTTTCCGAAAGGAACTAATAGGACTTCGCTGAACAGTGAAAATTTTTGCAGCAGGGTACGTGTAAAAACACCTAAAAAACGCTGGAGGATGCTTGCTCCACTTAAATGGAACTGCCATCTATTCAGTAACACAACAGAGGAGGACCGAAGCAGTCCTGTTGGAGGCCCTGGATCATGTAAATGCTTATATTAACAAAACCCCTTCCGGAGTTTTCGCCCGAGCCTATGTCAGGTAATATTGCCATGCACATACACACAGATGCCAATCAGTATTTTTTAGATGTTGCTAGGAAAAATACTCAACAGATTTTTTTTTTCTTGTTATTCTATTCGTTTTGGATTATCACAGCTCCTGAGATTCCTACTGGTACATCCCTTGTGCCCCAAAACCCGCCTTGTCCTCACGAGTATGAAGTTGGGTCCAGCAGCATGGGCCAAAGCCAGAGCTGTGATGGTAGGTAACATATACCCCATATTGTAACTGTAGTTGCCTTGGTGATCTTTCTATCAGTTTAATGAAACAAACTAAAGATTTTTGTTCCATTAACAATTATGTAGTTTTTGCACACATATTTGTTGCTTGATTAATGCTTTTTTTTTTCTCATCTATGCAGGTAGGAGCACTAAACTAAACTAAACTAAACTCATTTATGCATCAATCCTTAACCTTAATTGTACATTTGCCAATAAATCCACCATTGACACCTGGACTTGTGTAGAGTCCCTGACATATTCTTTTAGTTGTAAGCTTAACACATATTTTGGTAATGTTTTTGTTGTTTCTAGATCCATAACTATTACCATGTGTTTGGCCAGCTGGTGTCTGTTTTTTGGGTTTCGCAAATATTTACCTACCTTCTGAGCAGTTGTGAGTGGCCCTATTAGTAGCAGCATTCTATGCATTCTATGTTTTGAGGTTTCAAACCTGTATCCCCTTTCAAGAGCTGATGGATACTAACATTGTATACTAACAATGAAAACTAACATAAAATACTGTAATGTAGGTCATGTGTTTATGTATAACTGCAGCAACAAACATAACGCTATGGTGTATGTACCATACTCTTACCCATAATCTGTTTTAGTAACACCTTAGTAACACCTTTAAAGTGGACCACAACCCACATTACCTTCCCCTGGGACATGCAGAATTTGGATGTCCGGGTGTTTAAAAACTCCCTGGTCGGCTAGAAACTTTCTTCCCTGGTCCAGCGGCACATGCACAAGCAGTGGCCGCATCCCCACTATCCCATAAACAGGGCTTGTGCCTGTGCCAGGCATTTGTGACCCACTCACTTACACAAGCTCTAAGACAAAGAGGTGGGAGTGGATCCAAAAGCACTGATTGGAGGAGAGGCATAGGATCGGGAAAGGGGTTTGTCAGATCTTGCAACCTGGGCGGTTTCACACAGCGGGGCACACTCGATTGGGGTGCCTGGGGGTCAAGGACCAAATCCCAGGATAGTCAAAATCCTGGGTTTTGGCCCACTTTCATAACAGGTTGCTCCTTACAGGAATGCAACCTTTTTTAGAGCTATCCAGACACAACATGTACATGTTATTGTCTTAGTGGCTAAAACTAAGACTAATCAATAGTGTATATCTAAATCAGTAAAAACATCTTGCCTTTCAAGCAGGATGCATGTGGAAATCCACACAACACTGCAAAAACAGTAACACTGGCTTGAGTTTATATTTGCCAACAGCAACATTCGGCCGGATTCAGAGCCTCTCTCGCACAAATTCCTGCAATTGGGAATGAGGTCAAAGGATAGTATTTGATCTCTTCCGTGTCAACCTATAAAAGCTGTAGGTTTCCGGTTCAAATTAGTGCCATCTTTTTGCTAGCGTGAAAACTTGAGCAGTCTTTTGTTGCTAGTGTAAATACAGCCTACATCCCCTGCACCTATGATGGAGCCCCATGACAAGTTCTGTGAAGAGTACGAGCATCTGCAGCAGCGGGAGGCTGTTAACCAGTGCCGGCTCCAGGGTTTTGTGGGCCCCCGGGCAACAGAGACTCAGAGTGGTAAAACTTCTGTGACCTTTGATCCAAAGACACATGTGCAGGCCACAGCCAATAGCCTGGAGCTGGGGCCTTACTCGCCATTCACTAATGCCTGTCTGGGATAGCGGAGCCCAACCATGGTCCACACATGCACCGGTGAAAAGGTGAGGAAGGGAGGATGGAAGAAAAGGTGCGGAAGGGAGGATGGAAGAAAAGGTGCGGAAGGGAGGATGGAAGGGGTAAGGGAGCAGTGGGGGGGGGGGAAATAAAGAGCACAATGAGAGAGGGAAGGGGAAAGGGAAGGAGGGTGGGAGGAAAGTTGAGAAAGAAAACGAATAAGGTGTGGTAGATGGAGAGCAAGGCAGAAAAGGGAGGAAGGGAGATAATGATAGAACACAGAGAGTTCCACAAAATAATCTATTAAACTAAACCCATACAATTTCCTCTGTCTCCCCTCACGCAGCCCCAATAAACTAAATATAAAAGTCCCCCATAGTCCTGTCGCTTCTCCACCATTAGCCCCCTTCCCTCAGACACTTACCCACAGTATGCGTTCTGGGGTGATAGCCGATGAGCAGCTGTGTGTGGGGTGGTGAGAGAAAGGGGCTCCTGCACACAGCCCCCATGCTCTGTGCCGGCATTTTCTCCCAGCCAATCAAGGTGTGTGGGTGGCACCAGCTGGGGCTGCTGTTCGAAAGACAGGGACAGCAGCCAGTGGGAGCATGAACCGATGGTGGGACCTATTAACCCCTACATTACAGTGGCTAGGGGGGGGAAAAAAATGCGATTACGGGATATTTTTTGAGCTTCCCGGGACAGGGGGGAAATTGGCAGCTAACCATGATTTTCCCTCAAAAATCAAGATGGTTGAGAGGCATGCAGTAGGCACCCCCGGCTCCCGGGGCCCTCGGCAAATGTCCTGCCGGGTTCTAGCGCTGGCCCTGCTGTTAACCATGTACCTTCCAGAGCTTAGACATACCCGCAGTCGCCTAGATATCAATCAGATGACTGATCAGGAGGTGTTCGAATTGGCCCAACTTAACTGCCTTTCTCTTGAGAAGCTTTACTCAGAGTTGCTGCCATGGTTGGCCCCTGCCATAAGAAAGGGGCATGCAATTGGAAGTACAACCAAATTGCTTGGTTGCCTTTTGCATTTTTAGTGAATGGCTCCTTCCAGAGGCTAGGGGCACTGTCAGTTGGCATGTCCCAGGGATGGCTGTCCTGCAGGAGAAATACATCTCTTTCCCTAACAGCATGGCAGCCTGGAACGCGGTGAGGTTGGGTTTTTCAACACTGCGAATATGCCAAGTGTCATGGGCACCATTGATTGTACGAATGTGACCCTGGTTCCCCCAGCTGCTCAGGAGTATATGTTTCGGTGTGTTTAGGTCCACATAGCTCCTTCTTCTTTCCCACTCTCCTCTCTTGAGGCTAGCCTAGCTTCCCCTCCTCCCAAGTTCTCCTGTGTCACATTTGGCCTTGTTTTACAGTATTTTTGCTGTTTGTGTGTTATTGCCAGTCTAATGACCCTTTTTTATTTGTGGCTTCTTTTCAGCAAACATAAGATGGGCCACTCTCTTAATGCCCAATGTATCGTGGGGCTGGATCTTCCCTTTCTCAGTGTTTTGTTTGGCTTCCCTGGCTCACCACGATGCATTTATCTTGAAGAGTTACGATTTATACATCCAGTTTGAGAGTGGTGAGCTGACTGGCGGTTGGCTTGTCTGTTTATTGCTGGAGTAGATCTGCCTGTTTATTGTTTATGTTCCATTTGCAATGTGTTTTTCTTTTGTTATAATAAAGCAATAATGTAGCACTGGTCAGACCTCAAATGGTGAAAGTGGCCCAAGTAAGTGGGTGCACAACAGGGAAGGTGAGCTATCAGGGTAATGAAATAAATATTTTACAAAATTATATTTTCTTTTGTAGCTTGGGAGTTCTGGCTGCGGATCAAGCCCATGACCAGTGGGGCCAAATAGACAGGGTGTGGGTGTAAGGCAATGGCCCCGAACCCTACCAATGTCCTCGTCCTCCTCTGAATCAGCACCAACACCAGCCATGGAGCCCGCTAAAGAGGAGGGTGTGACGGGCTGGCTTCCCTGGATGGCTGGATGGCTTCTGGTCCCCAGGACAAGCACTAGTTTGACCAGGGCTGGGGATGGCAGGGGGGTTGGCTTAAGAGGTTCCTGAAAACTCACTTAGCTTTAATAATGTCCAATGTGGCAAAATATTTTTAATGCTCGGCAAACGGCTCTGTTTATGGCAATCAGGAGTGAGATCGGCCGTATCCCCAGTCTTGGGCGCAATCTGAATGGTTATTTACATTGGTGAGGGAGCCAGTAAATGGAGAGTTTTGTGGCATCCTGGGGGGTTTCACACAGTGGGGCACCCCAATTTGGGATGCCCCAGGGGAGGGATAGTGGCTGGTCATGAAATCTTGGGTCCTGTTGGGTTTTGTTCCACTTTAATATGACTGTCTGGCTCATATGAGGTATGCACCAGTATAGCATGCCCAGCTAAAAGCATCTTAGACCCTGTACATACATAGCACAACACGCAAACCACACTACATACACACACTACAAGATGCAGAAGGCACTACATACCCCCCTTCCCCCAGAATGCAGACAGCACCACACATACTGTACAACATTAAAAACTTTGCAGTGCAGCAGTCTGGCCGTAACCTCTCGGCACATGGAGCAAAGCATAGAAGGAGCTGCTCATGTTGTTATAACTTCCTGGTGAAAGGCTTGTGCTGCGCAGAGGAGGAGAAGTGAGGATAAGAAGCTTCCTTGTCTGCGACACACACCCATGACTACATGCTGAGCTTTGGAGATATACAGAGGGGGAAGTGACGCTGCAGGGACAGGCTACCATCCATCCAGACACCCGGCACTGGCGAACATTAGGACTCCTGTCTGTAAGCCCTCACTATGCTCTCCCTCTGACTCTGACCAATGTGTCACACACGTCTGCTTTTAGATTACCAGCATTCCTCTCTTCTCTCAGCCCCTTGTAACTTGCTAAGACAGCAAATGATTCGTACTGAATTGGCACCTGTCTGAAACTTTAGTAGCAGCTTGGGAATATACTGCACAGGATGGCGGAAGGGATACCCATGTTTCAAAACAAATGGCAGCTGTGACTGAGACATGATGCGAGGTATCCACTGAAGTCCATCACTGCAAACTTTCTTTTTCTTTTAATGTCACATCTCCATCCATGCCTCCTCAGTCCAAGCCTCCCACCCCTCCCCCTTGTGCCGTTCCTAGGTCGTGCCTAGGTGTGTCTAAAGGGTAATACAGCCCAGCTCTTATTGAAACAAGTGTAACTCTGGGTGCACATTTGTGTGTGAATTGCCGTCTGCAGCTTTTTCATTTTAACACGCAAAAAAGTGCAATAAAAATATTTGTTGTAATATTTCTTAAAACAATCACCTGTACATGTGATGCAGCAACAGGTGAGGTGCAAGATTTTTCCATTGAGTAAGAATTTGTTTTCAAAGTTCGGAAACAACACTACCCTATGAGCTATGCTAAAGATTTTTATTTTCTGGATACCCCAAAGGGAGCTGATCTTTCCACACTTACTACATACGAGCAACAAAGAGCAAGGAAAAAGAAGGGAAGAAAAGAGTTTTGTGTACTCTTGTTAGGAATCATTTTTGTACTGAATAAAAGTGCTGTTTTTTTTTACCACAAAATGTACATTATGTGCATTTTAGGCAGTGTGTGTACTGTGAAGCATTTTTGTGGTGACTAGAATTGCTGTTGTGTTTGCAGAAAATGCCATACATTTTGCTATGTTTTTGGAAGTTAAAATTAAGCAGAGCAGCTGAACCCCTGTAGTTCTGGATATATTTGCTGGTGATCTTTATTTTTGGAGGGAGTGACTAGAAGAGCTGTTGTGTGGCAGAAAATGCCAGATATCTTACAACTTTTTTGAAAGTTAAGATTAAGCAGAGTGGGTATACCCCTTTAGTTCTGGGTACATTTGATGGTGACCATTTTTGGGGATAATTAGAAGTGCTGTTGTGTGGCAGAAAATGCCATACATTTTACTACTACTGGTGACCATGTTTGTGGTGAAAAAAGGTGCTTTTTGCAACAGAACACGTACATTTTTTAACTTTACAACCTGATACACACAGTATAGCAAATGGTAAAGTGACCGACCAATGTAAATGTACAGGCAGCGGCAGAAATACCAGCGTAGAAGGGATGGTAGCAGCAACAGGGTGGAACTTCCATTAATATTGAATTGTCATGTGTTTTCATGCAGTCATGCAGTAGATAATTCAGAGTTTCTCTGAACAACACACTTCCTTGGCAGGGCAAACACATTCCTCTGGGCCTTCTCCTGTCCTGAATGTGCCTCTCTTCTTCACTGCACATTCTTCAAGACAACTGTTGGCATCTTCTGGCTCTGAACCACTGTTCAGCAAGGATGACTTTGTAGTTTGGGTTCAGTGTTGATCTTGAGGAGACATCAGCAGCATAGACTGGTATGCCCGAAAACACTCATGAGTGATGAAGCGGGGCAGACAGTTGGGGCAGCAGAAACACACTGGCAGTGCATGGTACCTGGAAACAGCAGCAGCAGTCAGCCAGCATGAAGTGCTGGTAAAAAAGTTCGGCAGACAGAAGTGTGGGAGTTTTCCAGTACCTCAATGTATATTTGGGCGATGGTGTGCAGACAGTGCACCAGATGGTGAAGTAGGGACAGGGTCCTAGTGTGGGCACTAAATCCATACATACACACATGCAATGCCACCAAAGTGTTACCTAGGAAAAACATGTTAAAGATGTGGTTTTGCTGCCTGATCCAGCAACTACTGCATCTCCCAGTGTTCCCAACACCATCGGCAGAAGTCAGGGCTTCTCATTCTCTGGTGATGGAAGCAGTCAGTCTTTCCCATCCACCTCTATGTCCATCATTGCTCCTGATGCACCTACTGTACTCTTCCTTAATTCAGACAGTAATCTTTCCCTGAGGTGCTTGCTAAAAGTAAAAACAGTATGCAAGCATTCATCCAGTGGCAAGGAAACTCACTGTGCACCTGGCTAGTGCTCAAGTCCCACCCTATCCATTCAGAGACCATATTGCTTGAGCCTACCCAAGGCAGTGAGTGCAAAGCAGGCATTACTTCTCCAAAAAGCAGTCCTGTACTTTGCACACATATATGCAGCAGAAGGTGAGCCAGTCCTTGTGTCTCTTGGTCTTGGCTAGTGTGTACTCATGGAGTTTCAACTATGGGCAGGGGCAGTATATGTCCATCACAGCCCACTGGATGAACTTCCTTCTGGCCAAGGCACTGAAGCAACTTGGCCAGGTTACAGCAATGGCACCTACACGGTGCACTCATGGGTTTTCTGCGCACACTTCCTCCTCTGCCTTCCCTACTTTGTCCTCAACCTCCCATCTCTCCAAACTTCACCCTCTTACAGCTTTGTACCACCAAATCCATGCCTGATGTTGTCACATAGTCACCTGGTGAGCCTGGATGAAGACAGGGGGATGAACTGCTCCTGCATAAGACACAAAATATCCTCCTGGCTTTCCCCCCACCAACTTGACATTGGAAGCAATATTTTGCTGGCACTGCACCAAAGGGGGTGGACTTATCAACCAGGTTCGTACTAGACTAAAGCAGTTTATACAAATGTCACAAACTCTGCACTCAAAGTCCTTTCTATTATTCAAGTAACACTTTTGTGAAGCCCTAAAGAAAACACGCTCTTCCAAAATCAGCTGATATGTAATGTGCCCACCCAGTGGTCCTTATATTGGACCAGTTGTACGAGCAGAGAACAGCCATCTATGATGTAATTGTGCAGCAGCCGGCCAGCTTTACACCCCAGTGCAACTTCCATTATCAGATAATATGTAATGCCTTCTTCTTGCTGAGACCATTTGAGGAAGCCACTCTCCTGCAAGCAAGACTACCGGATTAATGGAGTAACTCCGATGCTCCATGTCTGGGAGGGTGAGCTGAAAGGTCACGGGTCATGGTTAGATCAAATTTTTCTAACAAAAAAAAAAAATTGTCAAATTTATTTTGTTACTTTCCCATGTTTTTTTCGAATGTCACTTAACAGGCATTCTGAGCCCTTGTAACCCAGGGCTCAAAGGTCACGCTCCTGCAAATTACAAACCCTATTCCCTTTACCAGTTCATCCCAAGTAAAAAAGAAAAGACACCACACAATAAAAAAATGTGTTGTTCTTAATTTAACTTATAAATATCTATCCCCATCTTCCATCTTCTGTCCCCCACTGAGCGTTGTCTTCCTCGGGTCCGTCAGGTGTTCTTTGTCCTGCTTCAACTCCTCTGCCTCCTTCGGGGCCCCCTCCAGCACGTAGAAGTGGCAGCTCGGGCTGTCAGAAGCTGACAACTGCGCCACCATTTGGATGAAGGGGGAACATAGGTTCAGTGAGGGACTGAAGTGAGAGCCGGGGGGAGCAGCTTTTATACTTGGTGGCGTGGCTTCCATGGAAACTCCCTGATGCCATTGCTGATGTCACAGAGGTGGAGGGACCTAGAGATGATTTTTTGTGTCTCCCCCCTCTAAGTCCCTCCCCTTTTGTGAACCCACAAAGTTCGGCATGGATGGGGTCAAAGAGATTTCTGCTGCTGTTCCCCTCTTCAAGTGTTTATACTGGTCTCTGTGTGGTCAATTATTGAGACCACTATTACAGCTACCCAGCTTCTTATGGGTGCATTTCAGCCAAAAGTTTTCTAATCTTAAAGATTTTGTCACCCTCAACTGTCTGCCAAGGGCCCTATTGAGTCATAGAAATTGCCATTGCTTTTCTCTTCAATTGTGTGTTGTAGGCCCTGTAGGGTCAAAGAGGTTGCTGCTGCTGCTACTTCCCTTTTCAAGTAGTTATCCTAAGCGCAAATGTTTCTAACCTAAAGCTCTTGCTCCCCCCAACTGTCTGTCGTATGCCTTGTGGGGCCAAATAGATTGATGCTGCTTCCCTCATCTGTTATAGGCCCTTTGGGGTAACTTGGAACGACGCTTCTGATGCTGCTCTGTCTGTCATGGGGCAGTTAAAGTCACATTTTTCTAATTTTCAAACTCTTCCGACCCTCAACTGTCTATTGTAGGCCCTGTGGGTAACCTGGACTGCTGCTGCCTAGCCTGTCATGGGGCAGATAATGTAAATTCTTTCAAATTTTAACTTTTACCATCCTCAGTTGTTTTGGTCCTTGGGGCAGTTTGGATTGTTTCTCTTGCTGTCCTGCCTGTCATTGGACAATTAATGTCAAACTCTGGCCACCCTCAGCTGTCTGTTGTAGGCCCTGTGGGGTACCTTGCTGCTGTTCACAGTCTAAACGCTGTGTCATGTGTTCTATAATGTCACTGTTAATGGAGCTCATATTCCACTATTTTTTCTGTAAGAGTTGTTTACACAGCAGAAAGCCATGCTTCCTTTGGAGCTAAAACTTCTTTGGATTATTTCCACTTGCACCATGAATTAAAAAATAAACTGAAAATGCACAAAAATTGACCTGATGGTCTGCTCCTCTTTAGCAACAACTGGGAGGGTGGGCACATGGCATGCCAGAGGAGGAGGCAGGGGCACAGTAAAAGCCAGGGGCTTCACATATTTTTAAACAAAATCCAAGAATAAAGTTCTGGCCCCCAAAGGCTGGCCCATCTAAGCCCACCGCAATTCTCTGGGGGCTTTATTATATGTACGCTGCTGAGTTGTCTGGAGATTTCTATTTGCTTCATATTTTTTTAGACATGTACTTTACGACATTGTCCTTGTTGCTTGCAATGCAGAAAATGTAGCACTTCTTAGGCGGCAAATGGTATGCTTGTGATTTCCCTCACAACTTGAGCAGGAATTTCTGAAACAAGGATTTTAATAGTTTTTCTTTTTTTAGTAAATGAATTTTTTTTTTATCCTGCAGTCGATAAGCTTCACCATGGGAATGCTCCTTTTTTCAAAAAATGTATAGATGTTGTCTGAAAAGCATGAGCTCCCTCCTGGGTTACAGTGAATGGAAAATTGCTAGCAGCCTTCTTTGAATTGTTTCATCTCCCACATAGCACACAAGTATTATAGGCCCCTTAGTTGGGACATTACACTGCATCTGCTTGTTAAAATAAAAGTGTCTTAGAGTAGGTGAATTAAATTAAATTATTTCCTTTGATTTTGCTTGGCATGAAATACTGTACCGTACCATGAAGTAAGCAATGTCTGGGAAGAAAAAGGGATGAGGGTCTTTCAGAGTCAGATAGCTAATGCCAAGAATGCAGGTATTTTTAAGGGCATTGTTTAGAATCTCATAGCCTTAAACACAGCTGGTGGTCATAATCAGAGTAAAGTTCGGGAAAGGATTACCACTGGTAATAAATGGTATCTGTTAAAAAGTAACACGGCTGTTCTTGCAAGCTCTAAAGATTCTGTAAGCTCCGAATTGTCTTTGATTTAATCTGCAAATAACCTTCTTCACCTCAGTTGGGAATGGTAAAACTAGGTCTAAAGGGGATTTTAGAAGAACATTGAGAGAATTTTAGGTATCGTCTGCACCCATCCCAGCTGACATAAAAATATTTTTTTTACTAATGGTTGCTAGTATACTGCTTTACAGGTTAAGCTTGTATGATAGATAAGGTATTATATAATTTTGTAGGATGATATCCATGTCACCCCTCAGTTGCCTCCTCTTAGGACTAAACAGATTTAATTCTAGTAATCTTTCCTTATAACTAAGATTTTTTCATTCCTCTTATTAGTTTGGTGGCTCTCCTCTTCACCCTTTCCCTAGTCAGCGTTTCCTCTCTATGAATGGGTGCCCAGAACTGGACAGCATATTCAACATGAGGGCACACCAGTGCCTTGTAAAGAGGCAAAATGACATCCCTATCCCATGATTCCATGCCTCTTTTAATGCATGATAATATCTTGGTGGCCTTGGAAGCAGCTGCTTGACATTGCATGCTGTCATTTAGCCTGTGATCTACCAGTACCTGATCTACCAGAGAAGTTCCTTCTCATCAAGTGTTTCTCCCAGTTTTACTCCCCCGAGGACACATGTGGCCTTAGGTTTATTAGACCCCAAATGGATGATTTTGCATTTCTCCACATTGGACTTCATTTGCCAAGTGGATTTGCCAAGTGTCCAAGTCAGCTTGAAGCTTGTGAACATCTTCAGTAGACTGCACTGTGCTACATATCTTTGTGCCATCTGCAAAACTGGAGACAATGCATTTAATTCCATCTTCTATGTTGTATAAACAAGTTGAATAATAGTGGATGCAGCACTGAACTCCGGGGGTACATCGCTTACAACTGGTAACCATCCAGAGTAGGTATCATTAACCACAGCTCTTTGCACACAATCCTTCAGCTAGTTTTCATTCCAGTTACAAATTGTATTTTCTAATCCTGACCTCAATTTTCCCAATAAGCGACTATGGGGGGGGCAGTGTCAAATGCCTTTGCAAAATCCAGAAAAACTATATCTATGGCCACCCCCCTGTCCAGGCTTCTACACACCTACTTATAGAGGAGTACAAGGATTCTACATCTTCACAATCTTCTGCTTTACATAGTGACACACTCCATCCCTTTCCTTTTTGCTCTGTCTTTCCGAAAAAGAGCAAAACCTTGAAGATTGACAGTCCAGTCACGTGTGGAATCCAGGCATATTTCAGCCACATCGATATTTTCTTCCTGTACCAGAACCTCAAGCTCCCCCACTTTACTTGCCAGACTTCTGGCATTTGTGAACATACACTTTAGGGTCCTATCTAGTTTGACACATTGAGCTTTAGTATTAGTATCTGCAGTAATGGATCCACCTAATTTTTCACTGCTGGCTTGCAACACCTAGATCTCTTTATCCATCACAGCACCCCCCCTTCTAATTCTCCAGCCACCATCATATGCTGTCTCTTAAGTAACTTGTCTTTGTTTTCTCTCTTGCCCTCCCCTCTCATCTCTAGTTTAAATACCCCTTCAACCCAGAACAGCAGCCTCCCTTCCATTCAGGGGCAAATTATCTGTAGAATACAGTTTGTACCTCAATGAAAAGTCAACCCAGTGCTCTAGGAATCCAAATCCTTCTGCCCTGCACCAGGACTTGAGCCATGTGTTTAATTCTCTAAGCTCACAATGTCATTTATGTGTAGTGCATGGCACATGCAGTATTCCAGAAAATACATCCTTGCAGGTCCTTCTCTTCAACTTGGTTCCTAATTCCTTAAATGTATTCTTTCCGCCATGTCCCATTAATTCTGTCATTGGTCCCCTCATGGACCATGACAGCTGAGTCATCCCCAGCCTCTCCCAGTAATTTATCCACCCTTTCCACCACATGCCGAACCCTGGCACTCTGACAGGAAACCATTTGGTTAAGGCGGACTTGGTGACAAATTATTATATCAGTCTGCTTGATAATAGATTCCCCTATTACCACTAACTTTCTAGTCCTACCTGCAGTCACCACCACCCGCTCACAAGCTGGGCTGTCTTCCCGGCTGTTAGGGAGAGCAGTATCTGCTAGGGTTGCCATTTTCTGAGACTGACACTGTATAATTACCCAACTTGGCAATTTTGCTAGGGGGCACAGACACAGTATGGCCTTCCTTTTTTGTACAGCCTTGCTACTCCCTCTATCTACATTTACCCAGCTATTTATCTGATCCTCCTGACCTATTACTCCACCCTCTATTTTTACCCAACTTAATGCCTGCTCGGTGAGCAGAGTGCCCTTTTCCATATTGTCAGTCCACCTCAGTGTTGCATTTTGTGCCTCCAGATCTCTAACCCGAGATTCCAAGGTTGCAATAAGCTCACATTTATCACAGCGGTATTCACCCTGGAACTGCTGCTCCTGAAGTGTATACATATGACAAGTTGTGCACTGAAGTAGACCTCCAATATTGCTAGCCATTATCCCAGTTACAAAAACAGCAGTAAAAACACAATTTACAGCTTAGAGTTGCAGCACTTTGGCTTTTAACTTCTTATTTTAGCTCTATAACACTTGGACAGTAAACACAAGTCCCCCAATAAAAATTCCTCTCACTTATAATAAAACCTCACTTGAAAATACAACCAGAACTCACAAAAGCTCCTAAACCCACTTTATTCATTTATTTATAGCAAAACAATACTTTTACCAGTGTCAGTTTCTGCCTAGTCTGGCAACTTCCGTTGGCCACTTCCCTGAATAGAAACTATTAGAATGACCATCTCATTTTACCAGTCCATTTCACAGTCTTGTCATCCTTCACACAATTGCCACCATGCTTACTACATACTACTTGCGACCCACTGGCTCATCTCCACCTTTTTTCTTTAGACTGTAGTTTTGGGCGAACCCGAACTGAACTTTGTGAGTTTGGGTTCCTAAACTCCAACACAGACTTCAGCCAGAAATCCGTGTTCGAGTGTGGCATTTGCCCCAAACATGGAAAAGCTGATTGGGCTGCTGGCTCAAACAGCTTCACCTAATAGAAGCTGCTTTACAACTTACCTGAGCTCTGATCCAGTCCCTGGTGACTAGGAGTGTCCTGACTCATGTGATCTTTCTGTGGCCCCGGCCATGGACCATTTGAAAGGAGCGCTGTTGTCGACCAGGAACTAGATCGGGGCTCAGGTAAGTTGTACAGCAGTGCTTCCTGCTGCACAACACTTTGCCCCTCCACAAACCCACTGTTACAATTTTTATATCATCTCGATTCTGCCTTTGTGAGCCCCTTACCAAGTGGCTCCCCCCTCCATCTGGGTGGGTAGGGAGTTGTGGAGGTGAAGGGGCACCCAGAGGCAGAGACACCCCCCAAAATTTGGAGCTACATTTATTTCAGTGGGGACCAGGTTCAGGTCCCCAGACCCAAACTTTTCTGCTGAACTTGCCGATGCCCAGCTTTGGGGGACTCAACCAATACTGATTGTAAACTTGCAAGGACAGAGCCCTAACACCTAATTTACTCTGTTATGAATTTGTATTTGTTGCACATCTGTCTGACTTATAATACCATCTGACTTATATTATTTGCTGTTACTTGTCTTTGTCTTTCCCTCCTGTAATCTCTACCTTGTACAATGATACGGAAGATGATGGTATTTATAAATAAATAATAATAAACTGCTCTTTAAATTAGTCTTTATCAGTCTTGTAAATGTAGATCGATTCGAAAATTCTGTCCCCGATGATTTTAGCGTGATCTAACTGCAATAGCTTAACACTGATTGCATAAGTAAGTGTGCATGCAATTTTAATGCTAGCATGTCTGTACAGAGAAATAGCACTTAAAAGCAGGCCCTGATGGTGCTTAAAAAAATGATAAATGTTTCCACATCAATAGTTTCAGAGAAAGTGTTGCTAGAAACTTAAAACATATGGAAAAGAGTATTAAATATTATTTTCTGTTTATTTATTGTACTAGAAACACAAAGATGCCGTTGCACCAACCAAAATTCAAAACCCAGTAAAATAAAGTGTGCAGCGATCCCGTGAATGGATCATACAATTTAGACCACCATGCGGGGAGAGCCTCTACTCCCCACAAGCAACACAAACGGGATCACCGCACCACTCCTTAATCTTGCTATACAAATTATTTATTAAAGTTCCATATTGAGCTTACAAACATGATTAAAACCATTTAATAAACATACAATCCAAACAAAACACCATGATTATCATTAGGCACTGTGCAAAGATAGATAAATAACTGCATTCTTAGTGATCAAAGTTAGATATTGTCATGTCCCTTCATATAATCCCTCTTCTTAATCCCTCCTATAAAGTGCCTAGTGCTGTCCATAGTCATAGCTACACCTTGCCCTAAGGAAGTGACGTTCTTTGCCGTTGTCACGGAACGCGTGGGAGGCAGGCACAATCCTGGTAACATATAATTGTTGTGCAATCCTGGTAACATATAATTTACTATATGCTCATTTCATCTTGGTCATGGTTATCCCTCTTGTGTACTTCTTCACTTTGAAAGTATAGATGGATTTTACGTTTTTTCTGGGTTTTTGAATGGTATATTTAGCTATCACTTTGCACTTTGAGGGCCCCCTCGTTTTTTGGGGGGCATCTATTAGGGTAATCATATTCAATTCATTTGCACAAGATTTGTTTGCACAGCAATTTGTGGGATATAGCACTAGGCACTTTATAGGAGGGATTAAGAAGAGGGATTATGTGAAGGGACATGACATAGCTTATTTGATCACTTATAATCCAGTTATTTATCCATCTTTGCACAGTGCCTAACAATAATCATGGTGTTTTGTTTGGATTGTATGTTTTTAAAATGGTTTTAATCATGTTTGTAAGCTCAATGTGGAACTTTAATAAAGAATTTGTATAGCAAGATTAAGGAGTGGTGCGGTGGTCCCGTTTGTGTTGCTGTGGGGAGTAGAGGCTCTCCCCGTGTGGTGGTCTATTTATTGTACAAGTTTATACAATTATGTACAGTTTGTACTAGTATACGTTTTTCATTCTATATTCATCTATAAAAATGAGGGCAATTGTCTACGCAATGTACAGAAAATAAAATAGAAAAATGTTAGTTCCCAGGCTGCTTAGCAAACTAGTTTCTTAACGATAAATCCATAAAACTTAATAAACCTGTGGCTTATTGGTAGTGTTTAAAAAAGCTAAACATAGCTTAAGGTAAACATTATTTAGGAAGTGCTAGTGCCATGTAGTGCCAGATGAATGTCAAGTGAATTTTAGGTCCCAGTGCAAAAGCTGTAGTTATCAAGTAAAATATCCAAAGCACCTCTGATAGTTCCAGGTAGTGTCCCATCCTGATCAGCACCGGCGATGGGATGAGTTCCCCACAGTGCCAGATAAGACCAGACACTTTTGGATTAGGCTGCAAACTTGTAATTTGGGCCTTGCAAATCCTGTGTCATATCTTTCAAGTGTCCCCAATGCAATTCCAGTTTTTTTTTTATTGTGCTGCCATTACCCTCCCATCCAAAAAATGGAGGATTGCAACAGGTACTGACTGCCTGGAATCCCCTTTTCACAGTGCCCGTACAGTGTGTTTTCTTTAAGGCTTATACAAGCCCTGCGCTAGCGCCCCAAACGCCCGTTGAGGGATCAGTGTTTGGTCTCTGTAGCTGGCTCTGCAGTGTAATCGCAAGAGATGCTCGGGGGACGCCAGCACATATTAGTAATAAATTAGGCTTATAATAAACCAACTCCTAGTGCAAAAGTGATTGGTTGTGACAGTGGAATGTATTATTCAGATGTAAACCTACATGGTCCATAAACCAGCAGCGTCTGTGTTAAAACACTGGAATGACAAAAAAAAAACATAACAAAACCAAGGAATGGGACAAATGCACTGTCAGTTCATATAATATCAAAGAATAATGTTCAATTCTGAAAATGAAAATCTAATATTGCTTGTGTTGGTGTTTATTAAAACAGCAGATTTCATTCCTTATAGACGCTATACGTATAAACTCCACTCACTGGAGACTCACCAATTATGAGACTGTTGATTCTTCAATCACCTTAAAATTTTACTTGCATGCACTTTTCTTTCTATACAGCCTGTTACAATGATCCATATGTAAAGAAATAACTCAGATATGGGGAAGGGAAAATATCCTCATGGGCTTACAAATGTAAGATATTTATATATAAATGAAAATAAACAATAAGTAGACATGAAAAGTAAAGAAAAATGTAAACAACTAAATGAATAAATAGAAATCTATAAATAATAATTATACTGCATACCCTCAAATAACACAATATAAATAAATATTATAATAGGAATACAAAATTAGCCATGAAACACAGAGCTAACTGTAATAATGATGTGATAATGAAACAAATGATATCTAATTCCACATTGAAACCTAAAGGGCACAGTGTGTTTAGCTTATACATCCAATATGTTTCCTGTTTTGCTAGGAGGGTTCCCCTTCGTGTTTGATAATACAAAATTTTAGGTTTGTGGGGGTCACTGTTATGGACAAATGAAAAATAGTCTGATTTTGTTTTCATTCTTTTCCTAATATTTTTATGTGTTATATTTATATGTGTTCTGTTAAGTGGTCTTTAAAAGGTCTTTTTGTGCGACCAATGTATTCTAAGGGCCTTATTTATAATTTGCGTCATTTAGCATCTTTTTTTGTCGCTATAGCGCCAGTTCTGGAGTGCTGGCATTTTGGTCTTATTTGGCGTCCAGCTGTGGACTACATTGGTGCTAGTAGTTTCTGCGGAAAAGGCTAATCAGCTTTGATTGTTGCACTAGGTATTTGCTGGCACTTGCTGGAACTGGCTGCCCCAGGGAGCACTACTTTGGACCGTTTTTTTCAGTCTCTCAACAGAATATTTATGTTTTTTTTTTCCACCTTGAAATTTTTGGCGCTGTATTTTCCCGGCGCTGGTCAGCGATTCATCATTACAGTTACAGGATATCACTGCTGGGGACAAAGAGGGCAAACTTTACAGTGCATTTAGGCTGCATTTTAGCTCTTGTTATCCAAATTACACATTGTTAAGCAAAGGAAGCCATCCTCCCAAAAAATCATTTTGTGACATCTAGGTCCCGCGTTTAAATTATTATTATTAATAAGTCTCAATGCAAGTTCTCTACAAATAAATGTGTTAAAATGAGTATTAATTATATGCATTAAACACTTCAATCCAGTTCTGCCCATTGTGCACTATGGGATCTTGAACTACACGCGTTTGATCTGGTGCTGTTTCAACCAGAGCGCCTGGTGCTGCAACATTTTGGGCACTAGTGTTAAAGGGCAGGCTGATTTATTACTAGCGCCATGTAAAAGCAGATAAGCGTCTGTACTGCGGCGCTAAGAGTGACCACTAGTGGCCGCTCTGATCTGCTGTCAGTCACTATTACAGAGCGCCTCAGTCGCTATAGTAACTTGGCCGCCATTGATGAATGTGATGGTTGTCAGTCGCTATAAAGCCACTGTACAGTCGCTCACCCAAATCTAATGGTGTCTGGGCATTTCTATGCTGCTTTAACGCTAAAATTTTATGTTATATTGTCAATGATCACATTGGCAATATAATTTTTTTTTTAATTGTGTGTGTGTGTTGAGTGATTCCTAAATTATTTAAATAAAAAACAGACACAAATGTATATTCAAAACTACAATTTTTTTTATGTTTAAAAAAAGGCCCAACATGGGCAAAAATGAACTTGGCAACCCTAATTCCCCCCACCCTATTGCTTCTTCTTCTTCCCCAGCAGCATTTGTCTGGTTCTTCGGACATACTGCCAAAGTCTGCAATGCTCCTGTGTGCAAGCTGTAGGGAAGAAAATACAAAATTAAGTTCCGCAGTTCAAAATAGACAGTATATACCTATGAAAGGGAAAAAATTAGTTATTGTTAATAATATGAATGCACACTATTTTAACCCTTAAACAAGAGGCAGGGCTAAATAATAGATGCCAAAATAATCAAATCTAGCCCACCATTCTATATTATCCGCCCTAGTCTCACATCAGAAACTACCTAAACTAACCAAATAAGGCCTACTTGACCAGCGGAAGACTGTACTTCATGTCTTGGTCAATTACTCCTGTGCCTTTATGATATAAAATCCTTCACATATCAAATTTAATGAATGGGGAGTTACAGTAGTAGCAGGATTAGAAACTCACCACATAATCACCAGCTGCCTTTATCATGTATTGTCAAGTAACATTAGCAGGGCCACCAAACTAGCATGCTTACATGCAATTATGAATGATGATTGCAAATAGAACATCTCCATGTCTGATAGTAAAGAGCAGACTGTCACTAACATGTGTACATGGCCATGGACACAGACATATGCGTGTAATCAATGTATGAATTATAATTTAGGATACTCACCATTGCAGCTGTGGCTTGGGTCCATGCTGCTAGAGGGTCCTGTAGCTGGGGTGGGGAGAATTAGAACTGGGTCCGTCTGTGTGGAAACACAACAGAAACAATCATAAGAACTATGTTTTTGATGTTGTAACTAGGCCTCAACATGTATTAGTTAGAATGATAACATATAAATACTTGTTGGTATACACTTGGTCATGTGTTTGTTAAGACAAAACTACTTTGGCTAACACATGATCTAGCTACATTAGATTTTGAAGTAGGTGTACACCAGTAGAGCGGCTACTGTGAAATAGGCCTCATGGCCACTTCACAACCGCATGAGATTTTTGGGCTAAAAAATGCTATATACATAAAACAATATTTGCATATACATTAATTTACAAACTAAAACAACTCTTACCATAACTATGCCCTTGTGCCACATCTGCAGCATAGCTGGAGGAGTTGCCGGCTCTATGATGCCCTGAAAAGCATATATACAAAGAAAGGAAAATTTTAATAACAACAAGGTACCAATGGAAATAATTAGCCGCAATATGTCCACTCACCAGGGGATGAGCTGCTGCTGGTATCCCAGGGAGGGCTATGAGGTGGAGGCGTGGAACCTCCACTCCTCACAATGGGCCCAGCAGATCCGAAACCCGATGGGCCACCCTCCTCCCTCTCACTCCCTGATCCTTGAGGGAGTGTGGTGGAGTCCCTTGCCTCCTCCCCACTGGGACTCCCCACTTGAGAGTGGCCACAGGGGGTTTGGGACTCAGCTGAGTCCGATTGTGAGGAGCTGAGGCTCCATACTGCCCTCACCCCAACAGCACTCTCTACTGGGGCATCATGCCCTTCCTCCCCTGGGTCCTCTATATGGGAGATGCGAGAGGGACCCTCCCCCGCAGACTCATCCGACCCTACCACAATCTCAATAATGACACTACACAGTACACCATACATTAACACACAATTCACATGTACACTTACTTTGACCACTTGGCCATTGACATGAGGATCCACACGCTGTCTCTTCTTTTTGGGGGGGGGGGGGCAGGGGGCACAGGTGGGACAGGAGGGGCAGGATTCGGAGTCGGAGGAAGAGCTGGGGGGTGTCTAGCAGGCCTTCTGGGTCGCATGGTGGATCATCAAAGGCGTAAAACCGGAAGTGCATAAAAAAAAAAAAAAACTAAAGCAAAGCCTTTGACTCCCCTTGCAAGCTAACAACGCAATGAAACGCCAAATATTAAAACCTATACCACATTTAACAACGGTAGAGCGCTGCATGATGCGAACGACAGCGACTGCTCAGTGTGAACGAATCCTTGAGACTCACACGATATTCATTAAAATTTTACACTGACAGAACACCGATATTCTAAATTGTGTGACTGGATGCTATAGCGCCAGACGCTGTGTGATTAAAGTGAATTTTTAAACACATTAACAGCAGTAAGCAAGCGAAAAAACATGGAATTACATTGTTGGAGTAGTCTGACATTAACACTTTAGTGTCAGACATGTAAAAACATTTATGCATAAATGTAAAAAAAAATAATATATATATATATATATATATATATATATATATATATATATATATATATATCATTTTCTGGGCCAGGATAAATGTCAGAAATATTTGAGTTAAGAAAAAAATGGGATCAGGAATATAGTACATAGACGCTAGCTGATGGTCACTTTGGTGCTGCTGTTTTTATTTCTTAAATCGGGAAGCTGAGTGGCGCTGTGTGGTGCTGACACTTCCTAAATAGGCTCCCCCTCATATTTACACTGCAGTAAATAATCCACTTCCTGAGCATAGACCAAAATATCCTGTTTTCTACGGATCTGTAAAGGCACCCAATACATGAGCCGCATCCCACAAAACCCTCCATATTTATAGCATTTTTGGAGGGGTTAGCAGTAATCTAAAGTCATACATTTTTAAAGTCATATTTCAGGCAAAGGTTACACCATTGCTTCAGGCTACTATTTACACTGTCAGAAGAAGAACCGGCTGAGATATCAAGGTTTACAGATTCAATGTATGACTAGCCTAGACCAACACTCCAACACATGGCCGCTATCTGGGTTGGTGTGTGGGTAGGTAGGAGGATGGGTTTGTGGGTGGGTGTGAGGATGGGTTGGTGGGTGGGTGTGAGGATGGGTTGGTGGGTGGGTGTGAGGGTGGGTATGAAGGTAGGTGTTAGAGTAGGTAGGTAAGTAGGTAGTTAGTCAAGGGGGGCTGGGTAACTGTCAGCAATGTGGGGCATGCAAACATTAATATGCAATGCGCCATCAGCTCCTGCCCCCTGACACAAAAATTTATATGCAGAGCATCAGCAGATTCTGTCCCCTGACACAAACAGTAATATACAGCACACCAGTGATTCATGTTCCCTGGCATGAATATTAATAAACTGCGTGCCAGCCATTCCTGTCTTCTGATACAAACATTAATATATAGAGTGCCAGCAGATCCTGCCCCCTAAATCAAACATTAAAATACAGAGCACCAGTTATTCCTGTCCCCTGACACAGACTTTAATATGCAGAGCATCAGCAGATTCTAGGGTTGATTCAGAGCCCTCTATAATAGTTTTCATTTTTGTGTGTAAGTGCCATCACTACACATATTTCTTGCTGATTATACGTGCGTTCGCATGATTCAGAGCCTCCATCAGGAAATGCTTCATACTGTCCCCGATGTTGCATAAGCCATCAAGAGCAATGTGCATACGGCTCTCGTGGCTTTGGCAACAGGCGACAGTTTCATTTACGTTGAAGCAAAAGACTCGTCCTCCAGCGTTTTAAGGGCGTTTTTCAACCCTGTATTGTAATGTTTCAGTGTCCAGTGAGGTCCTACTAGTTCCCTTTGAAAAAGTACTTAGCATGCCATGTATGCCATGCATTCTTCTTTTCTACTTCCTAATGCTTTCATTAACCACTTCTATGCTTGGCATGAATTCTTCTTCCCTTCTTCCTAATGCTTACCTTAAACACTTTTATGCTTGGCATGCATTCTTCTTTTCTTCTTCCTAATGCTTACCTTTGCCACTTTCATGCTTTGCACGCATTTTTCTTTTCCTCTTCCTAATGCTTACCTTTACCACTTCCTTCTCTCCAGTGAAGCCCGCATGGATGTAATATTATTTGCTATGGTTGCAAATAATATTAAATAAAAAGACACCACAACATTTTTTAATTGATACTTAAACCTTATTTATTTTTCTTGCTATGTATTGAAATGTATTATTTCTAGTATTATTGATGTAAAATTTGTTTTTAATAAACCTTTTTTTTCATTTCTAAAATAAACATATCTAAAATTTGTAATAAAACTATGTACAATGTTGGGGGGTTAAAAGAAGGTGGCAGGCTCCCAGTGCCTCAAGGTGGGTGGTCCCCCATGGCTGTGGCCAGTTCATCAATCTCCCCTGTAGTCATACGCAATTATGTATTAGGGAAGTATAAATTGTTAAAGACACACACTGACATGTGGAGAAGGCAATGCCCCAGTACTGCAATTTCCATTGTGAGATAGGTCAGGATGGCAGGAAAAAAGTGCACACAACAAAAGCCGGACAGCTGAACCAAGCCATGCCCTGCTGGATGATTGGCAAGGATCACGGTGACACAGCTCTTCACCAAGCGCACACCAGCACACAGTCAGAATAAGCCAGCACCACCTCAGACATAGTCAGAGCAGTCCCAGCGATAGTGCTAGGGCAAGACAAAACATTTCCAGCAAAAGTGCTAAGGCAGTGGCAAAGAGCAATGGTAGACAAAGTACTAGGGCAAGACATAGCAGCCCCCCAACAACCCCCTCTACCAATGGAGCTTGCACACCTACTTCTTACCATGTCAGACGCAGCAGGGGTCTAGGGCAGCAGCAGGGCAGCTCCAATGTGGATATTCCCCTCTCCCCAGCAGCATCTACTCAAGCCTCATCATGTTCGACACCAGGCCAGACACCCAGCTTCCCAGCTATCCCTGTCCAGTCACCAGCCATTGACCAATCTACCCACTCAGGATCTTCATCAACACCCATAGAGCAAATGTCCCCTACTCCACTAAGGGGAGATGATGGCCAATCCTATGTTGGCCGACACCTGTGGCACCCTGAGTGGTAGGTTTAATGATGCCCAATGTATGGCTTTAGTAACTGCTTTGTCTGACCATTTTGATCAGTTGAATGGGCACAGTTTGAGAGCTACAACAAAATCTGTATAGTACCACCTGTAGGAGAACATCATCAGGCAGATTAATAGTGCGGGACTAGAGCGAAAGGATGTCGATCAAGGAAGTTTGCGGACATAAAGTATGCTATAAGCCAAAAAATTAGCACGCACAAGCAACAAGGGTAGCAATGCTTTGTGCAGTGAATGTTGATGTTGGGCTTGACCTTTGCATGACAACATCCTTGGTGTATTTGTTTAAGGTTGCAAACCAGATGTGGAATATCACAAAAACTTCAATTCATTGCAGCCGAAGAAATGGTGTATGGGCTCTTGAACCCAGCTACACTCCAGTGCTTGCCAAGGACCATCGACTCAGACATGCCTGCTGCTGCTGTAGTAGGTAAGTAGTTCAATATTTTGGGTTGCTTAGTCTCAAAAGATGAATGACTCATTTCAAGTGTTATTGCTGGACCATGAAAGGCCAAGATTTGAAAATTTACACATGCAACCTCACAGCTAATTAATAAACTTTTTATCCAAACAATGGAACTGGGTCTTGAGTAAACAGGAGGCTGCTGAATTGGGGTCATGAGGCATGGGAGTAGGGGGTAACCAGAATCACCTACAAAAGAAAACATCATGAGCCACATACATCATACAAACATTTTCACCTGAAAAAAAAAATGGGAGAGAGACAGGGGATGCATCTACAAATACACTAGTTAGACTTGAGGCAACAATACAAGAATAAAGGACTAATAATGTTAAGACTTACAAAGTAGCTACTCTCAACTCGCCAGATTCACTGGAATTCTTTAGAATATATGCATCATGGGTGGAGCCCGGAAAACCAGCCATCACGCTCATAGATTGATGGTTTACGGCTCCTGCACAGAAGACACAAAGCACATCGGTCAAAGAGCAAAGCTGCAAGAAATTGAAAGCAGACAACCAATTTGGTCATACCTGCAGTTGCATGCCTCTTGCTTGTGGTGGGGGACAAATATGGTCGCAACTCACAATACAGTCTGAATAGCTCAACATCATGCATGCAGTCAACATCCACATGCGGTTGATGCAATCCAAAGTCCGACAGACACATGCAGAGCAAGCCGTGACGTTGCAGATGCCCATACTGGGATCCTGCATACCACGCCAGCACAATCTCACCAGGAAATAGAGCCTGTAAGTGGAGCGTGAAAGATCCAGTTTTATTGGCCTCTATCGAAGGCCTAATCAAGGCTCTAAAACATGCACAAGCCCATATTAATCACTTATAAAACAATCCGAAGCGAATACACATTAGGTGCGCGAATGAAAAAGCTTACACACACGTATGCAAACACAATACCAACAAAAAAAGCACACCAGAAGATGGACCAAAATACACAAGAATACATGTATACACACTTTTTCCTGTATAAGTGTACTTAAAAGAGCCTGTGAATCAACCCTAAAATCTTTGGAAGCAAGTCCATCTTAATAGCGGCAATTCTGCCCAACCAGGAATGGACCCCCATTTAGCGAGGGCCACTGTAAGCTTCTTATACAAAGGAGGATAGTTTAATTTATACAAATCATGTAGGTTGGAGGATAACCTAATATCCAAGTATGTTAGGTCAGAAGGTGCCCACTGAATTTCTAGTGAGTTCCACAATCTTTCCCTTACTCCTGGGTCCAGGTCTATATCAAGTGCCGACCACTTTCCCGTTTATCCTCAGCCCCGAAATCTTAGAGAACTGCTCCAGTGCCTCCATAATTACTGGGATTGATATTTCGGGGCTGGTTACAAATAAGAGCCGTTGGTGAATAAAGCACATTTATGTTCTCTACCACTTGGGTATGAGTACTCTTTAATACCACTTGCCCACGCCACTTGTGTGCCAGTCCTCTTTAATACCACTTGCTCCAAGCACTGGTATGTCAGTATTCTTTAATAGCACTTGCTCAAATCGGTATGTCAGTACTTTTTAATACCACTTGCTCCAACCAATTGGGTGTGAGTACTTTTTAATACCAATAGTTCATGCCACTTGGGGGGGGGGGGTCACTGCTCTTTAATATCAATTGTTAGTCAAATATCCACTGGCTCAGTGCACTTAAGGCCCTCTTGAAATAAAAAAAAATATTTGTGTTTAGTGTCCACAGATTCAGGGCATTTGTGAGTCAGTGTTCTTTAAAAAGAAACAACACACAGGAATTTCACTTTCCTGCAAGTTGCTCAGCCAATCAGCATGCTCGCTGTCATTAGGCTCTTTTCGGCGAGAGAGGGAGCTGAACAGCACCGCCAGCCACATCCCCTGGTCACCTTACAGTCATGGCATGCCCGCACAGCCTATTCAGAAGGACGCAGGCGTTTGCATGGCTAGAGGTGAACGGGGATGCGGCCGGAACACACAGACGCAATGAAGGCTCCAGGGGAAGCTGAGTGAAACTGGCGATTGGGGGGATTTTACACAGAAGGGCATCCCAATTTAGGATGCCCCAAGGAGTGGAACTGGGACGGCCTTGGAGTCTTTTAGACTCCAGGGCCTCTGATGTTTCTCTTTAATACCACTTGCTTCAATTACTTGGATGTGAGTACTCTTTAATACCAAATTTTCAGGCCACATGGGGGTGCCACATAGGGGTGAAAATGCAACAGCAAAAAGAAAGATAGGATGTGCTCATCCAGTCAATATATAGCAGTCAAGAGGCGCTAGAGGGGTGTGACCACACACTAAGCAAAAAAGAAAGTTAACCCTCTGCACACTCATACTATTGAAAAACCTAGCTAACACTTGTTAAGAACATGGACTGTTAGTTAACATAGATTGCATTGAATGTAGAAGCGAGGTAGCCACGTCAATATTATTGACTGGATGAGCACATCCTATCTTTCTTTTTGCTGTTGCATTTGCAGGTCAGTGGCCAGATCTGCTGGATTGTAGCTCTCCCTATGTAACAGGGAGTCCAATTGGCCTCTACCTAAAAACCCCCTTTTGAACACTGTGCAGGTAAGTAAAGCATTTTTCATTTTGTGTGTGCAAGCAAGTTAAGTTATTGCAATGTCTTTAGACAGGCTGATTCATGTATTGCATTGCTTGGGCACACACAAGTAAAGAAGCAGCAATGTCTGCACAAACTTTTAAACTTAGTAATGTTAGGGACGGGGTACTAATTGGGCGGCCTTGACGTGGGTACCTCGCTTCTACATTCATTGCAATCTATGTTAACTCACAGTCCATGTTCTTAACAAGTGTTAGCTAGGTTTTTCAATAGTATGAGTGTGCAGAGGGTTAACTTTCTTTTTCGCTTAGTGTGTGGTCACACCCCTCTAGCACTTCTTGACTGCTATACAGGTATATTGACTGGATGAGCACATCCTATCTTTCTTTTTGTCAGTACTCTTTAACACCACTGACTCCAACCACTTGAGTGTAAGTACTCTTTAACCCTTCTAATGCCAGCTACGTAAAATTCACATAGCTGCCTCTCCTGCCATTAACTGCCAGCTATGTAAATTGTACATACCTGGCATTCCCCCCCTGCTAGAAGGCCAAAAATAAAAAAGGCACTCACCTGACCGCTCAATTGAACCGGCAAGGTCTCCTATTCATCCAAGGGAGCTTCAGTCCCCCCCCCAGCCCCCTCGCTTCAGCAGCTGGCATTACATGTAAAAAAATAAAAAATAAAAATGGCATTTATTCACCTCTGTGCATGATCGCTCTCGTCGGGTCTCCTCTTCACCAGGGTGGCCTCTGATCACCCCCTGGCTCTTCAGTCTTCAGGAGAGAGCCCGACAGTCCCTCAACCCCTGCTTTACTGACGGACGCCACCATCTTCAGGAGTAGCGCCGCCCCATGCGGGCGTCATCCCGGCTCCCGGCGGCTCATCCCTCAGATGCAGTGATTACTGGGCAGAGGAGGAGAGGGGCAGCAGACCCTCTCATCCTCTACCTCCCCCCTCCTCTGGCCAGTGATCACTGCATCTGTCATTGGTTCGGCGAGGGACAGAGGATCTGATGAACAGAGGTGAGTAAAGAATTTTTTACATTTTTTTTAATAAAGTAATTTTTACTGTGTGTTTTTATTACTGTTAACCCTTTGTGAACTGGTACGGAATAAAAGGCTTCCAGCAGCAGCAGAAGAGCAGAAGCCAAAGTGATCAGTGTAGGATACAGTGCTCTGGGATGGATTGGAGGTAAGTATTAAAAAAATAAAATACATTTTTTTTTTATTTATGACTGTGTGTTTTGTTTTTTACACTAAACCCTTTGTGAACTGGTAAGGGATCTATGAGACCCCTTTACCAGTTCACAAGGCTCTGGCTAGCGGGTGACTTGCCATTAATCCAGAGCCCCCCCATTACCTGCCTTCCCAAAGGCCATAGGGGATGGAAGAGCCCGCGGCCATCGGGCTATGCCGGCTTGCAGCCTGCAGGGCCAGGGGGACACCAAAGCTGGCCCCTTTTTTTAATGAACCCCATGTTATCTGTCACCCAGCAGGTATAAAAGGCTTCCAGCTGGAGCAGGAGAGCAGAAGCCAAAGTGATCAGTGTGGGACACAGTGCTCCAGGATGGATTGGAGGTAAATATTAATTAATAAAATATTTTTTATTTATGTCTGTGTGTTTTTTTACATTAACCCTTTCAGTGGCAAGCATGTAGATTCTATGTGCTTGCTTCCACTCCACTTAAGTGCCAAGCACGTAGAATCTACGTGCCTGACTTTCCCCCTGCTACATGCCCACCCAGGCTTCCCCAGCTGCAGGGGAGTGCCCAGAATAGCCCCTCCCCCCGCCAGAATTGCATGTAAAGAAAATAATAAAAATGACATTTACTCACCTCCGAACCCGATGGCTCCCACTGGGTCTCCTCTTCACCAGGGGGGCCTCCGATCACCCCCCTGGCTCTTCAGTCTTCAGTCTCCCTAAGAGGGGGGAAGAGGAGCCCATGGCCATAGTCTATGCCGGCTTGTATCCAGCAGGGCGGGGCGGCCACCAAAGCTGCCCCCTGCGCCCTGTTCTACAAGCCCCCATAGCTGGTCATGGGCTGGTTATGCTGGGTAGGGGGGACCTCACGCCATTTTTTGGGGGATTTTTTAGGGTTTTTACCCCTTAAATTCCCCCCCAAAATGGGGTCCAGCAGAATCCAAAGTGATCAGTGTGGGACACAGTTTCCCCCGGGATGGACGGAAAGTATTAAAAAAAACATAATAAAATTCTGTTTCTGTGTGTTTTCTTTTACATTTAATACTTTATGAACTGGGATCTATGTGACCCCTATAGCAGTTCACAAGGCTCTGGGTCTGGCAAGTCACCTGCGGCTAGTGGGTGACTTGCTATTAACCCCGAGCCCCCCCAATTACTTGACTCCCCAAAGGCTGGGGGGGGGGGGGGCAGAAGAGCCTAGGAAATTAGGCTTTGGGATTGTAGTTGGCAGGGCCAGGGGCCACCAAAGCTAGCCCCTGCACCCTATTCTACAAGCCCCATAGCTGGTGCCTGGGCTGGTTATGCTGGGTTAGGGGGACCTCACGCCATTTTTTGGGGGCTTTTTAGGGGGTTTTTAACCCTTAAAGTTCCAAAAAAATGGGGTCCCCCCCCCGGGAGAGGGGACTCCATGCCAATTTATTTTTAATGAACCCTTTGTAGTGTGGATAGTAGTTGTATTTTATTTGTAAATGTTATAAAGTGCTCTTTTCAGTTTCGGGGGGTCTCCTGGACAGGAACGGGGGGCTACCAATACATATGTGGTACCATTATAATCGGGGGAATTGGCAATATGGTTTTCTTTAATAAAATAAATGTTGTATTTAAAATAAATGAGACAATTTATGGTGCAAAATGGTGAAAAATGACCTGTCAACAGAGGGTGACAAAATCTTAAATAGGCGGGCAGTTAAAAGGGTTAAAATTAGCTATGCATGTTGGGTATTGTTCTGTTCGGGGGACCTTGCGCTTTCAAACTTAGCTTGTTTTTTTTTGTTTGCATATTGATATTTTAGGAAAATTTGTTTTTAATTCTGCTTTTTTATACATTTTTTAGGGAAACCCTGTGCAATCTAAGAATTCTTTGAGGAATTACTTCCAGAAAGATAAACTCACTACAACAAGCTGGGTACTCTTAGAAAGCTTAAGGTGTGTACTTTCAGGGAATATATTTTGTGGGGGGTATACCAAATGTAAAGGTTGTTTTGGTAGAAAAAAGCACAAGGTGCGCACTTTGTCTGCAGAGCTGAAATTTTCAAGTAAAATTATTCTTACGCACATGCTTTACATTGGTGTATTTGGCAACTCTTCCCTTGACAGTACCTATGCATGTTGGGTATTGCTCTGTTCGGGAGATGTTGCTTTTTCAGATTTAACTTGTTTTTTCTTATTTGCATATTGTTGTGTTGGTAGCTTTATCATGGATATTCTGATGATTTTATATGTCCTCAGAACAATTACCAGGTCTATAAACTGATCTATAAATATACTGTTTGTTGTAGAGAGTGATTAGTACAACAAAAAATGAACTACTTAATTAGAAAAGCTACTTTAGTTTATTTACTGAACACAACAGTGCAGTTAACAGCACTCAATAATCTATTATTAATATTTATGATGGAAACATTGATATAGACCCATCCACTCTTGTCATTCATTCATACAAGACACAGACAATATGAAAGCAATGGCTGATATATAAATATATATTCATCCATGCTTAGTTAAAAAACTAGGAAATGATTTGTGTTTCCAACCTTTGGCTACATCTTACTTACTAACTGCTAACTTTACCACTTTTACTTACATTTGCCTGCTACAACCCATGCAACCACATTCCAGTCAGCAGCCACAAACCTTCATCACACATGACGCGCCACTTTGAAAATTCCTGTCAGATGCCCCTGGGCTTGCAGTCTATCAGGACTTGTTATGATTGCCACCTGCCATCTTCAGGTACAAATGAATCATGGTTTGCAGCTCTGCCTTACATTACAGTCAGGCTAATATAAAATGTAGCCATGAACCTCACTAAAGGTCAGCATTTTGCAGATAAATTTTGGAAATTAATTTTTTAGTTAGAAGAGTTGGGAACGTGCTTGACCCAGCGTAGACAAACTCCAGCCATTGCAATCATGCAATCCTCCTCTAGCCTACTCCAGAACACCACAGTCCACATGCCAGATATTTTCAGCAGAAATTGCAAGGCCTTCTGTAAATTTAAGAATAGTTTCCGGCCATACATTCCATTGATGCATAAGTGGGATCTCTTCTGGAGGATTTCAGGCATATAAGGGTTGATTCAGAGACAAAAAAAGACTTTTGTTTTTGTGTCGATCTGTATTTTTTTTTTAAATGTACCCGCTCTCGTATGAGTGTACGAGCGATTCTATGCATGCATTGCAAGCCTTTTGTAAAGTCTTCGTCCGTTCGTAAGCATTTTCCTGCTTTCAGTTTCCGTTTTTTTTACTCATGTTACAACGTCGGCTTTCGTTTTTGCCCTTTTAGATAGTCTCCTCCCACGAATCCTTTACGTTTCCCATTAGATTCTGTTTTCCTTCTACAATAAATAATCGTCCAGACGAAAATCCTTACGATCTTACGCCTGCGCACTACAAACTTAACTCATTAAAGTGCTCGCCTACATATTTGGTTCACTCACTTGTGCTACAATGCTTAGCTAAATCACTTCGCGCTCTCATTCTTCTTTCATTTCTCACCCCTAAAACTTACCCAAAGCACTTCGCGGTCATGTTCTTCTTCCATTTCTCACCCCTAAAACTTACCCAAATCACTTTGCAGTCATGTTCTTCTTCCATTTCTCACCCCTAAAACTTACCCAAAGCACTTCGCGCTTATGTTTTTCTTCCATTTCTCACTCCTGAAACTTACCCAAATCACTTCGCGGTCATGTTCTTCTTTTTTTTCTCACCCCTAAAACTTACCCAAAGCACTTCGCGCTTATGTTCTTCTTCCATTTCTCACCCCTAAAACTTACCCAAATCACTTCGCGGTCATGTTCTTCTTCCATTTCTCACCCCTAAAACTTACCCAAATCACTTCACGGTCATGTTCTTCCATTTCGCACCCCTAAAATGTAACCAAATCACTTCGCGGTCATGTAAATCTTCATCTCTAAATATTTCTTGGCCTATTTGTTTGGTGTTAATGTATTTTGAAAATGAAATTAAACTGAAAGTTTTTTTTTTTAATAAAAAATGCAATTTTTAATGGCTTTTTTCAACTTTTTGGTTATAAAAATGTATAAACTTTTTTTATTTTGTTTGTAATAAAATATAAAAATTTTAAATCTTTAAAATTTTAAAAAATTTAACAATTAAAAACTATATACATAGCAATGGCAGGACCCAGAACATTAGTCTTCATCTGTGGTCCCCAATGAGTCGCGCAGCTCCTGCATGTCGGCCACCAACTGAAGGACCCTTGCACTCATTGCTGCCACTCTGGCACGTGTGGTCCCTGTATAAAAAAGAAACAAACATTATTTGTTGGCAAATACATGTTTCTCAGCTGTGGATGGAATGTTTTTTAGGTGGCAAGCTAACTCATGACGCCATATGTCATTATGCTAAGTAATTAGTCTAAGGAAGAGGGCATATGTCATTATGCTAAGTAATTAATCTAAGGAAGAGGGCATAGGTCATTATGCTAAGTAATTAATCTAAGGAAGAGGGCATATGTCATTATGCTAATGCCATTGACTATGCTTTAGTTATCTTGGTGATCATGTCAATTACCACATACTCAAAAGAATGACATTGCAACTTACTTCGTTGGTGGCTGACGTCTGCTTCGGGGACCACCCTGGGTTCTGGGACCTGCCACTGCTGGGAAGTTACGGCTGTAGAGACATGTCAAATAGGGTCACTTCTAATGTCTGAGTCAACATTAAGCAAATTACAATTTGAATGTGTGTGTGACATCACGGATTTAGACAAACTTTTAAAAATAACTGTTTCTTCCTGCGCTTAAGGCCTAGGCATGCATTTAGATGGCAAATCAAAGTCCTTACAATACACTTACGAGCATAATCAGCTCTTCTTGTTGGCGGGTGAAGATCGTGGGCGCCATCTTTCTTCTTGTCCGCAGCAGATAAGTAATGCCCCAGCGGTTTCCGGGTTCCGCACGGCCGGACAAACGGCCGTACGCACGCGTATGCAAACGCGTAAGCGTCATACCCAGGCATTAGTATTTAAAGAGCCCTGGACACACAGCTCATTCTCTTTGAGAGTTTCAACATGTCAGCCAAAAAACAAGTCGGTAAGGCCAAACCAGGCAAGAAGGCAAGCAGCAAAATGCCACAGCGGGCTGAGGAGGCTTCTTCATGGCCGACCACTCGGTCCCAAATTACAACGCCACAGTGGCCAAGCCAAGGCGACATTACCCACCAAATCCGCTAAACCCAAACCATCCAGCAAAACCAAAGAGGGAGCGGCGAAGAAGAAGACCCCAACCAAGCAGGCAGGTATGCCCGCAAAAAAGGCCACTAAGAGGGTGAGAAGTCCCAGCCCCCAAAAAACACCATCCCCTCCTCCCCGGCCTACCACATCCGTTCAGAAAGAATGCTTCACTGGCAAGGCTAGTAAAAGCCACAGGCCCAGAAGCCCTAGCCCAGCCAGCTCAGCATCTCCAGAGCCACATGGGAAATGCACCCTTGCCCATGGAAAGAGCAAGAGCCACAGGCCCAGAAGCCCCAGCCCAGCCAGCTCAGCATCTCCAGAGCCACATGGGAAACACACCCATGGCCATGGGAAGAGCAAGAGCCACAGGCCCAGAAGCCCATGCCCAGCCAGTTCAGCATCTCCAGAGCCACGTGGGAAACACACCCATGGACATGGAAAGAGCAGGAGCCACAGGCCCAGAAGCCCCAGCCCAGCCAGCTCAGCATCTCCAGAGCCACGTGGGAAACACACCCATGGCCATGGAAAGAGCAAGAGCCATCAAGCCACCTGTCCAACATTTCAACACAACAGAGCCAGCCCAGAATGTCCCCCAAATTGCCTACATCCAGAGATGAGCCCGAACAGCAAGCAATAGGGCGGACATTGCGGCGAGGACAGTTGAGTAGCAGGTTTGGTGAGGCCCAAACTCTGGCATTGGCAAGTGGGCTGACCCTACATTATGACGAGCTATATGGGCGAAAATCCAAATCTACAAGCAAAATGCGAAAAAATGAAATCTTGGAGGAGCTCACCAGACAGGTCAATGCAGCGGGGGAGGAGCTTAAAGATGTGGAGCAGCGCAAAATTTCTAACCTGAAGTATGCAGCACGGAAGAAAGAAAATTAAGGACGCAATTACAGGTGCATATTTGAGTTGTGCATTTGTCTGCTTGTTGTATTGTCCACAATTTACTAAATTTGGCAACCTGTATTTTTCAGCTTACAAACTGGCAGAGGCTTCCCCACAAAATTACAATTTATCCGAGCTGAGGAGATGGTGCTGGCGTTGATACATCCCGTGATATTAGAGGGCCTCTCTGGGCGACGGGACATGGACATCCCTACCATTCCTGCAGGTTAGTAATGTTAGTGTGTATGTGAAATGTTGTAAACGTGTAAAATGAGGCTCACAGGCATATATGAACACATGCCCCTAGGGAGTGGTTTGTAGGGGAGGTTACAGTTTTAGCAGGGTGTTTAATGTCTGCGGAATGTTCATTTTCCAATTTGGCAGGCCATACACGACCTTGGACAGTATTT
Organism: Gastrophryne carolinensis; assembly: GCA_027917425.1. Classification (NCBI taxonomy): domain Eukaryota; kingdom Metazoa; phylum Chordata; class Amphibia; order Anura; family Microhylidae; genus Gastrophryne; species Gastrophryne carolinensis. The sequence goes on along the minus strand of CM051239.1, from coordinate 180,949,067 downwards.
ATGGTCACTATTAAAGTCTTTATATTAGCAAAGCACTGCCTGTTATGTGATTCTACTCAATCATATACAACACTTCCTTCTCTGTCTTTAGGCCACTTGGGTTTTAGCTGTGCTTTGGTCTCAAATACTTGATCTGGGGTCAGGGAAAGGTCTACATAGGAAGAATGCACACCAGCAAAATGCTATTTGCAAGCTGAGTGTGGGTCCCTGATGGCCCTTTATGGATGTGTGAATGAAGCCTCATAACATGCAGTACATGCATGTTTGTATTATTTAAGGTGACCAATGTGTATGTACAGGGTGAGTCATACATATAACAGATAATGACATTCATAGTGAAGGTCACCTTGGACCGTTGTGGGAGTTGGCATTCCTGCTTGGCCACGTGTTTTTTCGAAGCATATGTAGTAATCCAGATCATCAAGGGATTTTTGGGTGTTTACGTGCCTTTTTATTTAAAATACAGCCCAGCATCAAGCCTCAGCAAGTGTGGAAGCCTCATCCAGGTTGACTACGCCGTCAACTTCCGTGCTGTCTAGGAGCCAGGACCAGCAAGTTGACTTTGATGAATCTTCTGATGCATGTGAATGAACATGACTAATTTGCATAACAAATATATTTAGGGCCCAAACTTAACCTTTTTTGGCACTTGTCCCAACAGACCCAGCAAGTCTCAGCAAGTGTGGAAGCCTCATCCAGGTTGACTACGCCGTCAACTTCCGTGCTATCTAGGAGCCAGGACCAGCAAGTTGACTTTGATGAATCTGCTGATGCATGTGAATGAACATGACTAATTTGCATAACAAATATATTTAGGGCCCAAACTTAACCTTTTTTGGCACTTGTCCCAACAGACCCACACACTGATGGAGGAAATCCAGGAGATGGAGGAAGATGCCAGCTTGATGGGACCTTCAGAACTGACCCCCCTGGAACCTAATCTGCCACTGTCCCAACATGCTACTGCACCAAATCTTCTGCAGCAGAGTGAAGCTGGATGCATGCTGCCAGCCCATCGTGGACAGCATGCAGAGACTGAGCCTACAGTCCCCAGTGGTAGCTCTGCTGCAGAGGATTTGCCGAGCACATCTGCAACTCTTGCTCGTCCTAGAGGTCCAGCATCTGCAGGCGCTCAAACCCGGGGAATTGGTAGACGTAGTCAGCAACGTCGACCAGTTTCCCAGGGGAGGCGCGTGCCGATACTGGAGTCAGCGTGGCACCATGAGAGGCGTTTATTTCGCCAGGTGACTCAAAGAACCACAGAGCAGCTTAGTGCACAATTAGATACATTAAATAATACATTCACCACCATGCTGACAGAATTTAGGACGGGCAACAGCCACATGGCCACCTTAACTAATAATTTCACAGCCATGCTCGAGGATGTTTGAACTAGCAATATACTCATGTTGGAACAGTGGCAGATTATGAATGCCACACATGCCCAGGTGATGGGCCACCTCCAAGGCTCACCACCAGGGTTTTATGGACAACACCCATTTTAACAGCTATTTGCCCTGTATCTCCACATCTTTCCTCTACATCCACAATGTATTGACCTGTCTGGTGAGCGCTACCAAGATTGCCTTTTTTTGGCTGTGCTTGTATGATTTGGATTTTCGCCCATATAGCTCATTAGAGTGCTGAGATACCCCACTAGCCAATGCCTGAGCTAAAGCCTCACTGAAGCTGCCGCTCAAGCTGCCACGCTGCAGGCTTGGGCCTAATGAAATTGTGTCTGGCTCATCCTGTTTGTAGGCCTGATTGGGGGACATTCTGGGCTGGCAAACTACTACCTTGAACCCTGGCAAAGGTCTGGACTGGACTTGCATTTGGACTGGAGGTTATTGTTTTGGTGGGCCACTGACTTACAGGTGTGGATGTGGCATAGGTATGGCTGCTTTCCACCTGTGGCCAAGCAGGAGAGGATGTGTATGTGGCCCTATGTATTACTGGACAAATATTGACATGCAAATGGTTGCTCCCTATGTCTGTTTATTTTATTTGTTATTGAAACTTCGGCCTGGAGTGCATTACTTACAAACTCCTGGATGTTTGGGTTTTTTGGAGATTACTGAAGTTTTTTCTTAAAAAACATTTCCCAAAAAATATGCATGAGGCTCAGATCATGAATTTTTTAGTAATTAAATCATTACTATTTGATACAAAAAACAATACTAAAGCATTCACAAAGCCAAATTATAGTAAAAATAAATAATTACATTCAACAAATAAACACAGGAAAAACAAATTAGGCAAAATGTGTGTTAATCAAATTGGCCCGAACAGCTTGGCCAGAGGCACTAGGTGTGCCATGGTAGTGCTCTTCTGGATCCTGGCTGGGTGGAGAGGGGGGCAGATCCACATACCGGGGGACACGCTGCATTATGGCAAAGTTGTGGAGGACACAGCAGGCCAGTATTATATTGATGACCTTGTTGGGGTCATACTGGAGTGCCCCCCCCCGGTATGGTCCAAACACCTGAAGGGAGTTTTTAAGAGGCCAAAGGCCCTGTCCACAACGGCCCAGGTTTTGCTGTGCGCCCGATTGTAGGCGTCCTGGGCCGCATTCTGTGGCCGAAGTACGAGCGTCATCAGCCAGGGAAGAAGCAGATAGCCGGAATCACCTGAAAGAATAAGAAAATACTTATATAATTACACATTCAAAAAATAAATTTTGTGACAAGCGGTAGTTCACTCTGACTAAGAGCCTATCTTAAATTGTAGCCACCCCCTGTACATACAGATTGCTCAGCTAAAATAAAGCCTAACACCATCTAATGCATGTTCTGAGCCTTTAAACGTGAAAGATGGCGGATGAGGGCAAATCAGGCAGGCTGCAAACAGTAATTGGCTTAGGACTGTGCTCCTCAGCATTTTGGGATGTCTTACCTTTTCAGGACCCCAGATCTGCTTTGTCTGAGCCAAGCACAGCTCTAACCCGCCCCCTGCACTTTATCCCGCTTTCCTCTACTCAGTAAGTGTCATGCATCTGAGCAAAGATGGCGCAGACCCTATCATAAAGTCAAGAACAGAATTGCAGCCGAGTGTGGGGAAGAATAATAAGAAATTTACTAGAAAGATAAAGATCATGGTTAAGGTCTGGTTGAACATGTCATCAAGGGGTAAAAACAGCCATAGGTTCAGACATGGGTCATAAACTATATTCATAGGCATACATTGAAAAGTGAATGACGCTATTTGCGTCAACTTACCAAGGAGCCATCCACGTGAGAATTTTCCAGACTCAAACCGACGGTACAATCCAGATCGTCGCAAGATGTACACGTCATGGGATGAGCCTGGAAACCCGGCGAGGACTCTAAGGAACCGCATGTCCGGGGCCACCACTGCATGGACATTTAGTGAGTGGCCCATTTTGCGGTTCCTGGGAAAAAAGAAAAGTTAAAAAAATTAACAAGGCAAGGTAAACTACTCAAACAATAACTCCTAACACCCTCCAAAAAACATGTTGGGCAATACAAATAACTCTAAGTATTTCAGTATGTTTTGGCCCAAAAAAGGATATGTATGTTGGATCAATTAAAGATTAACTTTAAAATGATTAATTAAGGGCCACATGAAAATGTTTGGCTTTGGCCGACATGAAAAACATTGATGAAGCTAAAGACGGTCAAATATATCACAGGGACAATTTACAAGGAGGGATTAATAGATATACAGTGTACGCTGTTTCACAGGGACAATTTACAAGGAGGGATTAATAGATATACAGTGTAAGCTGTTTCACAGGGACAATTTACAAGGAAGGATTAATAAACAATGTAAGCTATTTCACAGGGGCAATTTACAAGGAAGGATTAATAGATATACAGTGTAAGCTGTTTCACAGGGACAATTTACAAGGAGGGATTAATAGATAGTTAAAATACAATTTTTCTAAACTATATAACAAAATGACCGATTGAACTTACCTATAGATGTACTCGTCGGCTGCAAGAGGGACCAATGCAAAGTGAGTGAAATCAATCGCACCCATGATGTTGGGCATGTCGGCAATATTATAAAATGCCAGCTTAAGCGCGTTCCAGGCTACCATGTCGTCAGGAAAAAATATATATTTCTGACTAATGGTAGCCATGCCTTTCAAAAAACTTGGATAGCGCGCAGCTCAGCGTAGGCTGGGAGATCCCCACGAAGAGGGCACCCAGTCTCTGGAACGAGCCGGTCGCCAAAAATTGCAGGAAGCCAAGCATCTTGGTCATACCTGAAATTGCTTGCCCCTTCCTTGTGGTGCGGGCAAACCATGGCCGCAGCTCACTATACAACTTATGGAGGGAAGCGCGATTTAGTCTGGTCAGCTCGAACAGCTCAACGTCATGCATGCTATCGATATGCATGCGTCGCCGGTGCAATCTGGCCTCGGCCCTGCTGATACATTCAATGCCTATTAGCTGGAGTTGGTGATGTTCCTCCACAAAGGCACAAAACATGTTGAAAGCAAGGTATCCGAGGTCAAAATGGTCCCGTAAGGGGATCGCAAATGAAACGGTTTTATAGGGTGGTGGTCCCTCGGCAATCAGCTCTCTGAATGAGACGCAAGCCCATGCCAATAACGTAAGTTATCTGAACGAACGCAAAATATCAGATTTAGATGGGAAAATGATCCGAACGCAAAGGATCCGATTTACTTTCGTTCATCGAAAGCGGATATACACATGAGCTCGAACGAATGTACGAATGAAAAATGCAACGAAAAAACCTAAAAAAATGACACACACAAAAACATACACAGACAGCTATGGAAGTCCAGACGAATGTGTCTATGAATCGAGGCTAATATGCAAACAAGAAAAAACAAGCTAAATCTGAAAGCGCAAGGTCCCCCGAACAGAACAATACCCAACATGCATAGGTACTTTCAACCCTTTTAATTGCTAGCCTACTTGAGATTTTGTCACCCTCTGTTGACAGGTCATTTTTCAAAATTTGTGCTATATTTAACTGTGATTTTTGCAGGAATGGCCAGGAAAGTTATATATTTTTTGTGGCTGAGTTTATGCCTTAACATGAACTGTGTTGTTTGTAATTATTCCACTTTTTTGTTATATTCTTGAGTAAAAAAAGTTTCTCATTTATTTTAAATAAAACATTTATTTTATTAAAGAAAATCATACTCCCGTTCTTCCCAGAAGACCCCCTCAAACTGAAAAGAGCACTTTATAACATTTACAAATAAAATACAACTACTATCCACATTATAAAGGGTTAAATACAAAAGAATAGCGTGGGATCCTTCTTCACAGACTAAATGGCCATGGGCTCCTCTCCCTGTGGGCTTTGGGGAGGCAGTTAATGGAGGGGCTGGGTGTTAGTGGCTGCAGGTGGCTGACAGCCCCTAACCCTTGTGAACTGGTATAGGGGGTCCCATAGATCCCTTACCAGCTCGCAAAGGATTAAATGTAAAAACACACAGAAAAAAATCCATTCTCAAGCATTGTGTCCCATGCCGATTACTCTGACTTTTGCTGCTGCTGGAAGCCCTTTATAACTGTTCGGGAACCAGGACTGTTCCTCTTGTTCCCCAGCAGAGGGCGCCAAGGTTTCCTGTGCGCTCGCATTTTCGCACTAGAGCCAGTAAGCGCATGATTATGCATTTGTGAACTGTGTGATTCAATCATTAATGCGCATGTGCGATTATGCACGGGCATGCGCATTGCAAACGCGCGAAAATGCACTCACTTTTGCGCTCGCGTAGGGGCCTTTAAATGCTGACGAGCCCTGAGCTCCATTGCCAGTTGGTCATTTCTCCTGCTTGTTCCTGAGTTCCAGTCGTCCATTCCTGTGTACCGACCCGGCTTGATCCTGACAACTCTCCTGTTCTCCCGATGACCTCGGCTTGTTTACGACTCCGATCCTGATCTGCCTGCCCACGACCTTGGCTTGTTTACGACTCCAATCCTGATCTACCTGCCCATGACTCTGGCTTCTTCTATGTTCCAGTCCATCTCTGGTCTGTCTTCTACCCAGAACTTGGCAAAACCCACTCCTAGGTTGCCTGACCTGGAGCCTTCCTGCAGCCCAGTCTATCCTCACCATCAGAGGCTCTAGTGAAAACCGGTTTGGTCCTTAGATTCCAGGTTTCCCGGTCAAGAGGTGAGCCGGTTCTTAGTCTCCACAATCAGGGTTCACACCCGGTAACCTGACAACCTCGGCTTGTTTACGACTCCGATCCTGATCTGCCTGCCCACGACCTCGGCTTGTTTACGACTCCGATCCTGATCTGCCTGCCCACGACTCTGGCTTGTTCTACGTTCCAGTCCAGCTCTGGTCTGTCTTCTACCCAGAACTTGGCAAAACCCACTCCTAGGTTGCCTGACCTGGGGCCTTCCTGCAGCCCAGTCTATCCTCACCATCAGAGGCTCTGGTGAAAACCAGGTTGGTCCTTAGATTCCAGGTTTCCCGGTCGAGAGGTGAGTCGGTTCTTAGTCTCCGCATTCAGGGTTCACACCTGGTAACCTGACAGGGACAGAACATAAGGTGTTAATTAAAAAAAGATGACACAGTAGTGAATTAAGAGTTAAAAACCCTTAATAATAAAAAAATTATGTGGGGCCCGCCCTACCCAACACAACCAGCCTGGGTATCTGCTATGTGGACTTATAGAACATGGAGCAAGAGCCAGCTTAGGTTGCCCTTGCCTTGCAGGCTTCAAGGGGTTAACAGTAAAAATCCTGTGTGTGTTCATATATCAAAGTTTAAAAAAAGAGTCCATACGGTATAAGGCAGGCAGATTACCCAAAGTTTCTGACCCACTCGGGGTCCTTCCTCAGGGGTGAGTAGGCAGCGATACCTAAGCAGTGTCAGGTATTTGTACGCAAGAATGGTGGGCAAGAATGGTCACCTAAGACGCCAGCCAGCTATGTCACATGGGGAGAAAGTACCATCCCTATCGGCCATACACAATATGACGCCGACGCATGCTTCGAAATACAGTGAAGACCGAAGCGCGGGGTGAAAGCAGGCATCCCCATAGAGATATAATAGGCGTGGACCTAATGCGATCATATGTTTAGTCATAAGGTCCTCCGGCCAATAGGCCACATTGGGGGGGCATGCCGATAGGCGGGATCCAAACGGAATGAGGTAGATGGTCCATCCACAGAAGCTGTATGAGCGAGTAGCAAGCGTCCTTAATTCAATGTGCAAGTTCCAGATGAAACTCGTAGCATGAAAATCAGAGGGAAGCGAAAGCCTATATCAGAGGGTTTATTATAGGGGAGCAGCCCCGAAATACCATCCAATCTGTCAGTATACAAACAGTCAGTTATCTGTTTATCCTAGGCACTGGTCATTCAGGAGTATCCCAAACCACAATGGCTATTTAAGGTGGAACTCTAGTATAATTGAGCAATTCAGTTGTTTTAGAATGGGACTGAAATTCAGTTATTTTAAGGTGGAACCAAAACGACGTGTCCCAAATTAAAACTAACATGGTTATTTAAGGTGGACTTCTAGTCTAATTTTAATGATTCAGTTGTTTTAAGGGGGAACCAGCGGTTCAGTTATTCTAAAGTGGAACCAAAATGACCGTATCCTGATTGTTCAGTTGTTTTAAGATAGAACCAAAGCGACCGTATCCCAAATTAAAACTAACATGGCTATTTAATGTGGACCTCTAATCCAATTTTAATAATTCAGTTGTTTTAAAGTAAAATCAAATCACCCATAAATTCACATCATATCGCCAGTAGTACTGGAAAGTAATCAGAGTGCACTAAGCAGTTGCAAATGAAATCTAGAAAAATGATTGAAAATCACAATCTTCATTAAGGCCACATGGGCTCATGGTATTTAGTCTATATATCCAATATGTTTCCCTTTGCAGTAATTTTTTCTGGAGTTCCCCTCCCCTTCTATGACGTTCCACCTTCTCGATAACCATGAATCTTAATTATGTGAGATTATGCACTTGTTCAGAGAAGTGTTTAGTCACAGAGGAATCAAGATTGCCCCTTCGTATATCTGAGCAAAGTTCACCAATTCTCATTTTGATCTCCCTATAGGTCTGCCCAAACCCACACAGGCTTTTGATGAGGTAGACTACATTTTTGGTATTGCAATTTGCAATGCCAAAAAAGTTAGAATTTTTGGCCAGTGATCGGATAACATAGCTGCATTGTGCTCAATGTCCGCAGGGTACATGCCCATCGGTCTTGATAGTTGTTAACCAATCGCTATGTTTAATAGTATCCTCTAGAGATGAGCGAACTTTTGAAAAATTCGATTCGACTGATTCGCCGAATTTTCCGACAAAAATCGTTTCGACCCGAATAAATTCGCGACGAATCGCTATTAAAAACGGCTATTTCTGAGCCTCCTACAGCCTCAATAGGGTTGTAAACCATTCAGCCTTGCTGTAACACGCACAGGATGCGTGCTGGGTTAGTTAAATAATACTTTGAAGAAATATCACATGCAGATCAGAGGCATCGCTAATAGAATCGCAGAGCGGCACAATTGCAGAGAGTTGAAGTGGCATCACTATGAGGGGCAGAAGGAGCCCAAATATACACTGGAGTTGGCCTCAGGAGCCCAAAAATTGGATGAATCACACCCTGGAGTTGGCAGAAGTTGGCAGCAGCAGCAGCAGCAGGAGCCCAAATATACACTGGAGTTGGCTTCAGGAGCCCAAAAATTGGATGAATCACACCCTGGAGTTGGCAGAAGTTGGCAGCAGCAGCAGCAGGAGCCCAAATATACACTGGAGTTGGCCTCAGGAGCCCAAAAATTGGATGAATCACACCCTGGAGTTGGCAGGAGTTGACAGTAGCAGCAGCAGGAGCCCAAATATACACTGGAGTTGGCCTCAGGAGCCCAAAAATTGGATGAATCACACCCTGGAGTTGGCAGAAGTTGGCAGCAGCAGCAGCAGGAGCCCAAATATACACTGGAGTTGGCCTCAGGAGCCCAAAAATTGGATGAATCACACCCTGGAGTTGGCAGGAGTTGACACCAGCAGCAGCAGGAGCCCAAATATACACTGGAGTTGGCTTCAGGAGCCCAAAAATTGGATGAATCACACCCTGGAGTTGGCAGAAGTTGGCAGCAGCAGCAGCAGGAGCCCAAATATACACTGGAGTTGGCCTCAGGAGCCCAAAAATTGGATGAATCACACCCTGGAGTTGGCAGAAGTTGGCAGCAGCAGCAGCAGGAGCCCAAATATACACTGGAGTTGGCCTCAGGAGCCCAAAAATTGGATGAATCACACCCTGGAGTTGGCAGGAGTTGACAGTAGCAGCAGCAGGAGCCCAAATATACACTGGAGTTGGCCTCAGGAGCCCAAAAATTGGATGAATCACACCCTGGAGTTGGCAGAAGTTGGCAGCAGCAGCAGCAGGAGCCCAAATATACACTGGAGTTGGCCTCAGGAGCCCAAAAATTGGATGAATCACACCCTGGAGTTGGCAGGAGTTGACAGTAGCAGCAGCAGGAGCCCAAATATACACTGGAGTTGGCCTCAGGAGCCCAAAAATTGGATGAATCACACCCTGGAGTTGGCAGAAGTTGGCAGCAGCAGCAGCAGGAGCCCAAATATACACTGGAGTTGGCCTCAGGAGCCCAAAAATTGGATGAATCACACCCTGGAGTTGGCAGGAGTTGACAGCAGCAGCAGCAGGAGCCCAAATATACACTGGAGTTGGCTTCAGGAGCCCAAAAATTGGATGAATCACACCCTGGAGTTGGCAGGAGTTGACAGTAGCAGCAGCAGGAGCCCAAATATACACTGGAGTTGGCCTCAGGAGCCCAAAAATTGGATGAATCACACCCTGGAGTTGGCAGGAGTTGACACCAGCAGCAGCAGGAGCCCAAATATACACTGGAGTTGGCTTCAGGAGCCCAAAAATTGGATGAATCACACCCTGGAGTTGGCAGAAGTTGGCAGCAGCAGCAGCAGGAGCCCAAATATACACTGGAGTTGGCCTCAGGAGCCCAAAAATTGGATGAATCACACCCTGGAGTTGGCAGAAGTTGGCAGCAGCAGCAGCAGCAGGAGCCCAAATATACACTGGAGTTGGCCTCAGGAGCCCAAAAATTGGATGAATCACACCCTGGAGTTGGCAGGAGTTGACAGTAGCAGCAGCAGGAGCCCAAATATACACTGGAGTTGGCCTCAGGAGCCCAAAAATTGGATGAATCACACCCTGGAGTTGGCAGAAGTTGGCAGCAGCAGCAGCAGGAGCCCAAATATACACTGGAGTTGGCCTCAGGAGCCCAAAAATTGGATGAATCACACCCTGGAGTTGGCAGAAGTTGGCAGCAGCAGCAGCAGGAGCCCAAATATACACTGGAGTTGGCCTCAGGAGCCCAAAAATTGGATGAATCACACCCTGGAGTTGGCAGGAGTTGACAGTAGCAGCAGCAGGAGCCCAAATATACACTGGAGTTGGCCTCAGGAGCCCAAAAATTGGATGAATCACACCCTGGAGTTGGCAGAAGTTGGCGGCAGCAGCAGCAGCAGGAGCCCAAATATACACTGGAGTTGGCCTCAGGAGCCCAAAAATTGGATGAATCACACCCTGGAGTTGGCAGGAGTTGACAGTAGCAGCAGCAGGAGCCCAAATATACACTGGAGTTGGCCTCAGGAGCCCAAAAATTGGATGAATCACACCCTGGAGTTGGCAGAAGTTGGCAGCAGCAGCAGCAGGAGCCCAAATATACACTGGAGTTGGCCTCAGGAGCCCAAAAATTGGATGAATCACACCCTGGAGTTGGCAGAAGTTGGCAGCAGCAGCAGCAGCAGGAGCCCAAATATACACTGGAGTTGGCCTCAGGAGCCCAAAAATTGGATGAATCACACCCTGGAGTTGGCAGAAGTTGGCAGCAGCAGCAGCAGGAGCCCAAATATACACTGGAGTTGGCTTCAGGAGCCCAAAAATTGGATGAATCACACCCTGGAGTTGGCAGGAGTTGACACCAGCAGCAGCAGGAGCCCAAATATACACTGGAGTTGGCCTCAGGAGCCCAAAAATTGGATGAATCACACCCTGGAGTTGGCAGAAGTTGGCAGCAGCAGCAGCAGGAGCCCAAATATACACTGGAGTTGGCTTCAGGAGCCCAAAAATTGGATGAATCACACCCTGGAGTTGGCAGGAGTTGACACCAGCAGCAGCAGGAGCCCAAATATACACTGGAGTTGGCTTCAGGAGCCCAAAAATTGGATGAATCACACCCTGGAGTTGGCAGAAGTTGGCAGCAGCAGCAGCAGGAGCCCAAATATACACTGGAGTTGGCCTCAGGAGCCCAAAAATTGGATGAATCACACCCTGGAGTTGGCAGGAGTTGACAGTAGCAGCAGCAGGAGCCCAAATATACACTGGAGTTGGCCTCAGGAGCCCAAAAATTGGATGAATCACACCCTGGAGTTGGCAGAAGTTGGCAGCAGCAGCAGCAGGAGCCCAAATATACACTGGAGTTGGCCTCAGGAGCCCAAAAATTGGATGAATCACACCCTGGAGTTGGCAGGAGTTGACACCAGCAGCAGCAGGAGCCCAAATATACACTGGAGTTGGCTTCAGGAGCCCAAAAATTGGATGAATCACACCCTGGAGTTGGCAGAAGTTGGCAGCAGCAGCAGCAGGAGCCCAAATATACACTGGAGTTGGCCTCAGGAGCCCAAAAATTGGATGAATCACACCCTGGAGTTGGCAGAAGTTGGCAGCAGCAGCAGCAGGAGCCCAAATATACACTGGAGTTGGCTTCAGGAGCCCAAAAATTGGATGAATCACACCCTGGAGTTGGCAGGAGTTGACACCAGCAGCAGCAGGAGCCCAAATATACACTGGAGTTGGCTTCAGGAGCCCAAAAATTGGATGAATCACACCCTGGAGTTGGCAGAAGTTGGCAGCAGCAGCAGCAGGAGCCCAAATATACACTGGAGTTGGCCTCAGGAGCCCAAAAATTGGATGAATCACACCCTGGAGTTGGCAGAAGTTGGCAGCAGCAGCAGCAGGAGCCCAAATATACACTGGAGTTGGCCTCAGGAGCCCAAAAATTGGATGAATCACACCCTGGAGTTGGCAGGAGTTGACAGTAGCAGCAGCAGGAGCCCAAATATACACTGGAGTTGGCCTCAGGAGCCCAAAAATTGGATGAATCACACCCTGGAGTTGGCAGAAGTTGGCAGCAGCAGCAGCAGGAGCCCAAATATACACTGGAGTTGGCCTCAGGAGCCCAAAAATTGGATGAATCACACCCTGGAGTTGGCAGAAGTTGGCAGCAGCAGCAGCAGGAGCCCAAATATACACTGGAGTTGGCCTCAGGAGCCCAAAAATTGGATGAATCACACCCTGGAGTTGGCAGGAGTTGACAGTAGCAGCAGCAGGAGCCCAAATATACACTGGAGTTGGCCTCAGGAGCCCAAAAATTGGATGAATCACACCCTGGAGTTGGCAGAAGTTGGCGGCAGCAGCAGCAGCAGGAGCCCAAATATACACTGGAGTTGGCCTCAGGAGCCCAAAAATTGGATGAATCACACCCTGGAGTTGGCAGGAGTTGACAGTAGCAGCAGCAGGAGCCCAAATATACACTGGAGTTGGCCTCAGGAGCCCAAAAATTGGATGAATCACACCCTGGAGTTGGCAGAAGTTGGCAGCAGCAGCAGCAGGAGCCCAAATATACACTGGAGTTGGCCTCAGGAGCCCAAAAATTGGATGAATCACACCCTGGAGTTGGCAGAAGTTGGCAGCAGCAGCAGCAGGAGCCCAAATATACACTGGAGTTGGCCTCAGGAGCCCAAAAATTGGATGAATCACACCCTGGAGTTGGCAGAAGTTGGCAGCAGCAGCAGCAGGAGCCCAAATATACACTGGAGTTGGCTTCAGGAGCCCAAAAATTGGATGAATCACACCCTGGAGTTGGCAGGAGTTGACACCAGCAGCAGCAGGAGCCCAAATATACACTGGAGTTGGCTTCAGGAGCCCAAAAATTGGATGAATCACACCCTGGAGTTGGCAGGAGTTGACACCAGCAGCAGCAGGAGCCCAAATATACACTGGAGTTGGCTTCAGGAGCCCAAAAATTGGATGAATCACACCCTGGAGTTGGCAGAAGTTGGCAGCAGCAGCAGCAGGAGCCCAAATATACACTGGAGTTGGCCTCAGGAGCCCAAAAATTGGATGAATCACACCCTGGAGTTGGCAGGAGTTGACAGTAGCAGCAGCAGGAGCCCAAATATACACTGGAGTTGGCCTCAGGAGCCCAAAAATTGGATGAATAACACCCTGGAGTTGGCAGAAGTTGGCAGCAGCAGCAGCAGGAGCCCAAATATACACTGGAGTTGGCCTCAGGAGCCCAAAAATTGGATGAATCACACCCTGGAGTTGGCAGGAGTTGACACCAGCAGCAGCAGGAGCCCAAATATACACTGGAGTTGGCTTCAGGAGCCCAAAAATTGGATGAATCACACCCTGGAGTTGGCAGAAGTTGGCAGCAGCAGCAGCAGGAGCCCAAATATACACTGGAGTTGGCCTCAGGAGCCCAAAAATTGGATGAATCACACCCTGGAGTTGGCAGAAGTTGGCAGCAGCAGCAGCAGGAGCCCAAATATACACTGGAGTTGGCCTCAGGAGCCCAAAAATTGGATGAATCACACCCTGGAGTTGGCCGAAGTTGGCAGCAGCAGCAGCAGGAGCCCAAATATACACTGGAGTTGGCCTCAGGAGCCCAAAAATTGGATGAATCACACCCTGGAGTTGGCAGAAGTTGGCAGCAGCAGCAGCAGGAGCCCAAATATACACTGGAGTTGGCTTCAGGAGCCCAAAAATTGGATGAATCACACCCTGGAGTTGGCAGAAGTTGGCAGCAGCAGCAGCAGGAGCCCAAATATACACTGGAGTTGGCTTCAGGAGCCCAAAAATTGGATGAATCACACCCTGGAGTTGGCAGGAGTTGACACCAGCAGCAGCAGGAGCCCAAATATACACTGGAGTTGGCTTCAGGAGCCCAAAAATTGGATGAATCACACCCTGGAGTTGGCAGAAGTTGGCAGCAGCAGCAGCAGGAGCCCAAATATACACTGGAGTTGGCCTCAGGAGCCCAAAAATTGGATGAATCACACCCTGGAGTTGGCAGGAGTTGACAGTAGCAGCAGCAGGAGCCCAAATATACACTGGAGTTGGCCTCAGGAGCCCAAAAATTGGATGAATCACACCCTGGAGTTGGCAGAAGTTGGCAGCAGCAGCAGCAGGAGCCCAAATATACACTGGAGTTGGCCTCAGGAGCCCAAAAATTGGATGAATCACACCCTGGAGTTGGCAGGAGTTGACACCAGCAGCAGCAGGAGCCCAAATATACACTGGAGTTGGCTTCAGGAGCCCAAAAATTGGATGAATCACACCCTGGAGTTGGCAGAAGTTGGCAGCAGCAGCAGCAGGAGCCCAAATATACACTGGAGTTGGCCTCAGGAGCCCAAAAATTGGATGAATCACACCCTGGAGTTGGCAGAAGTTGGCAGCAGCAGCAGCAGGAGCCCAAATATACACTGGAGTTGGCTTCAGGAGCCCAAAAATTGGATGAATCACACCCTGGAGTTGGCAGGAGTTGACACCAGCAGCAGCAGGAGCCCAAATATACACTGGAGTTGGCTTCAGGAGCCCAAAAATTGGATGAATCACACCCTGGAGTTGGCAGAAGTTGGCAGCAGCAGCAGCAGGAGCCCAAATATACACTGGAGTTGGCCTCAGGAGCCCAAAAATTGGATGAATCACACCCTGGAGTTGGCAGAAGTTGGCAGCAGCAGCAGCAGGAGCCCAAATATACACTGGAGTTGGCCTCAGGAGCCCAAAAATTGGATGAATCACACCCTGGAGTTGGCAGGAGTTGACAGTAGCAGCAGCAGGAGCCCAAATATACACTGGAGTTGGCCTCAGGAGCCCAAAAATTGGATGAATCACACCCTGGAGTTGGCAGAAGTTGGCAGCAGCAGCAGCAGGAGCCCAAATATACACTGGAGTTGGCCTCAGGAGCCCAAAAATTGGATGAATCACACCCTGGAGTTGGCAGAAGTTGGCAGCAGCAGCAGCAGGAGCCCAAATATACACTGGAGTTGGCCTCAGGAGCCCAAAAATTGGATGAATCACACCCTGGAGTTGGCAGGAGTTGACAGTAGCAGCAGCAGGAGCCCAAATATACACTGGAGTTGGCCTCAGGAGCCCAAAAATTGGATGAATCACACCCTGGAGTTGGCAGAAGTTGGCGGCAGCAGCAGCAGCAGGAGCCCAAATATACACTGGAGTTGGCCTCAGGAGCCCAAAAATTGGATGAATCACACCCTGGAGTTGGCAGGAGTTGACAGTAGCAGCAGCAGGAGCCCAAATATACACTGGAGTTGGCCTCAGGAGCCCAAAAATTGGATGAATCACACCCTGGAGTTGGCAGAAGTTGGCAGCAGCAGCAGCAGGAGCCCAAATATACACTGGAGTTGGCCTCAGGAGCCCAAAAATTGGATGAATCACACCCTGGAGTTGGCAGAAGTTGGCAGCAGCAGCAGCAGGAGCCCAAATATACACTGGAGTTGGCTTCAGGAGCCCAAAAATTGGATGAATCACACCCTGGAGTTGGCAGGAGTTGACACCAGCAGCAGCAGGAGCCCAAATATACACTGGAGTTGGCTTCAGGAGCCCAAAAATTGGATGAATCACACCCTGGAGTTGGCAGGAGTTGACACCAGCAGCAGCAGGAGCCCAAATATACACTGGAGTTGGCTTCAGGAGCCCAAAAATTGGATGAATCACACCCTGGAGTTGGCAGGAGTTGACACCAGCAGCAGCAGGAGCCCAAATATACACTGGAGTTGGCTTCAGGAGCCCAAAAATTGGATGAATCACACCCTGGAGTTGGCAGAAGTTGGCAGCAGCAGCAGCAGGAGCCCAAATATACACTGGAGTTGGCCTCAGGAGCCCAAAAATTGGATGAATCACACCCTGGAGTTGGCAGAAGTTGGCAGCAGCAGCAGCAGGAGCCCAAATATACACTGGAGTTGGCTTCAGGAGCCCAAAAATTGGATGAATCACACCCTGGAGTTGGCAGGAGTTGACACCAGCAGCAGCAGGAGCCCAAATATACACTGGAGTTGGCTTCAGGAGCCCAAAAATTGGATGAATCACACCCTGGAGTTGGCAGAAGTTGGCAGCAGCAGCAGCAGGAGCCCAAATATACACTGGAGTTGGCCTCAGGAGCCCAAAAATTGGATGAATCACACCCTGGAGTTGGCAGAAGTTGGCAGCAGCAGCAGCAGGAGCCCAAATATACACTGGAGTTGGCTTCAGGAGCCCAAAAATTGGATGAATCACACCCTGGAGTTGGCAGGAGTTGACACCAGCAGCAGCAGGAGCCCAAATATACACTGGAGTTGGCTTCAGGAGCCCAAAAATTGGATGAATCACACCCTGGAGTTGGCAGAAGTTGGCAGCAGCAGCAGCAGGAGCCCAAATATACACTGGAGTTGGCCTCAGGAGCCCAAAAATTGGATGAATCACACCCTGGAGTTGGCAGAAGTTGGCAGCAGCAGCAGCAGGAGCCCAAATATACACTGGAGTTGGCCTCAGGAGCCCAAAAATTGGATGAATCACACCCTGGAGTTGGCAGGAGTTGACAGTAGCAGCAGCAGGAGCCCAAATATACACTGGAGTTGGCCTCAGGAGCCCAAAAATTGGATGAATCACACCCTGGAGTTGGCAGAAGTTGGCAGCAGCAGCAGCAGGAGCCCAAATATACACTGGAGTTGGCCTCAGGAGCCCAAAAATTGGATGAATCACACCCTGGAGTTGGCAGAAGTTGGCAGCAGCAGCAGCAGGAGCCCAAATATACACTGGAGTTGGCCTCAGGAGCCCAAAAATTGGATGAATCACACCCTGGAGTTGGCAGGAGTTGACAGTAGCAGCAGCAGGAGCCCAAATATACACTGGAGTTGACCTCAGGAGCCCAAAAATTGGATGAATCACACCCTGGAGTTGGCAGAAGTTGGCGGCAGCAGCAGCAGCAGGAGCCCAAATATACACTGGAGTTGGCCTCAGGAGCCCAAAAATTGGATGAATCACACCCTGGAGTTGGCAGGAGTTGACAGTAGCAGCAGCAGGAGCCCAAATATACACTGGAGTTGGCCTCAGGAGCCCAAAAATTGGATGAATCACACCCTGGAGTTGGCAGAAGTTGGCAGCAGCAGCAGCAGGAGCCCAAATATACACTGGAGTTGGCCTCAGGAGCCCAAAAATTGGATGAATCACACCCTGGAGTTGGCAGAAGTTGGCAGCAGCAGCAGCAGGAGCCCAAATATACACTGGAGTTGGCCTCAGGAGCCCAAAAATTGGATGAATCACACCCTGGAGTTGGCAGAAGTTGGCAGCAGCAGCAGCAGGAGCCCAAATATACACTGGAGTTGGCCTCAGGAGCCCAAAAATTGGATGAATCACACCCTGGAGTTGGCAGGAGTTGGCAGCAGCAGCAGCAGGAGCCCAAAAAATGGCCTAAAGACATAAATATGTTTTGCACCATTTGGAAAGTGTAAAACGTGGCACCATGCTGAATCTAGTCGCATGCATCAGGCATTGGTGGGTGGAAATCCTGGCTGATCCATCCCTGATTCATTTTGACAAAGGTGAGTCTCTCCACATTTTTAGTTGACAGACGAGTTCTCCTCGCCGTAACTATGGCCCCCGCCGCACTAAACACCCGCTCAGATGGCACGCTACTTGCCGGGCAGGACAGCTTTTCCAGGGCAAACTCTGCTAGTTGCGGCCACAAATCAAGTTTGGCTGCCCAGAAGTCCAGCGGATCCTCAAGGTGTGTTGGCATGGTCATGTCAAAGTATGACATGACCTGCTGGTTCAGGTCCTGCTCCAGGTCTTCCTGCTGCTCATGAGTAGCCTCACTATGCGGGTGTAGAAAGCTACTCATTAGCGACTGAAGACTGAGGCTGCTGCTGCTGATGGAGCTTCTGCTGCTGCTGCTGCCAACCCCCCCAGCGGCCATGGCAGTGGAAGGTGAGCGCAGAGGTCCCCTCGAGTCAGACCTGCGAGAGTATGGACCATGGCGCAGATAGGCATCGGCCAACTGCCTACGTAGAATGTCTTTGTAGTAGTTGAGTTTGTCCTCCCTCTCGGTGGGTTTAAAAAATGCCCCCATTTTGTGCCGGAAGCGAGGGTCCAATAAGGTGGACAGCCAGAAGTCATCCCGCCGACAGATGGAAACAATTCTGGGGTCACTACGCAAGCATGTGAGCATGCTTCGTGCCATTTGTGCAAGTGACTCGGATGGACTACCTGTCTCCATCTCCACTGCATACTGCCACGGTGTGCCCGGGTCCTCTGTCTCTCCTTCCTCAAAAACCTCTAGCTCCTCTGGCTGCTCCTGCTCCTCCTCTCCTGTCCGCTGACTAGATAAACCAGCCATTTCGCCAAGCCTAAACTGTGTTTCGCTGGGCAACTCCTCCTCCTCCTCTTCCTCCTCCTCCTCCTCCAGTTCAGCTCCAACGGGGTTCATGTGGCCGTAAGATGTAAACGCCATGTCTCCAGTGCCCTGACCAGCCATGGTTTCCAACATGTGCTGTAGTACATGAAGCAGTGGAATCACGTCGTTCATCCCGTAATCCTGCCGACTGACAAATAAAGTGGCTTCCTCAAAGGGCCTGAGCAAACGGCAGGTGTCACGTATGAGCTGCCACTGGTTGACATTGAAGTTACACAGGGGAGTCCCCCTATCTGCTTGGATCATCAGGAAATCCGTGATGGCTTTTCTCTGTTCATATAATCGGTCCAACATGTGAAGGGTGGAATTCCAACGGGTGGAAACATCGCAAATCAGACTATGTTGGGGGATACCATTCTGACGCTGTAGCTCAAGAAGGGTGTGTTTGGCGGTGTAGGAGTGGCTGAAGTGCATGCAAAGTTTCCGTGAAGTTGTTAGGATGTCCTGCAGATGGGGGGAACACTTCAGAAACCGCTTGACAACCAGATTGAAGACGTGAGCCATGCAGGGGGCATGGGTCAGGCTTCCTTGGCGCAGCGCAGACAAAATGTTCTTCCCATTGTCGGTAACCATGATTCCCATTTTAAGTTTTCTCGGAGTAAGCCATGTTTGGATTTCCTGATGAATACATTTAAGCAGTTCCTCCCCTGTGTGACTCCGTTCGCCAAGACAAACCATGTGAAGCACTGCGTGACACCTCCGTGCCCTGCACACATGGTAGACTGGAGGGGCACTGAGACTTGAGCCTACAGTGGAGGGTGAGGAGATGGCGGAGGATGAGGAGGCCGAGTCGCACGGTGTCACAGGCCCAATGGGCAGAGAGCGCGGAGGCCGAAGCGGCGTGACCTGTCCAAGTTGCTGCTGCAAAGGGACCACATTCACCCAGTGGGCCGTAAACGACATGTACTGCCCCTGACCGTAGTTACAGCTCCAGATGTCGGCGCTGCCATGTATTTTGCTACACACCGACAGGCTCAAGGACTGGCCCACCTTCTGTTCAACAAAAGTGTGCAGCGCTGGTACTGCCTTCTTGGCAAAGAAATGACGGCTTGGGACTCTCCACCTCGGCTCGGCACAAGCCATCAGTTCTCTGAAAGGTGCAGATTCCACCACCTGAAAAGGGAGCGACTGCAGCACCAGCAACTTGGACAGGAGCACATTCAGCTTCTGCGCCGTAGGATGAGTGGGCGCATACTGCTGTCTCTTGGACATGGCTTCGCTGATGGATTGCTGGCGGGATGCATGACTTGGAGGAGGAGGAGCAGGAGCGACAGAGGATGGGTATGACGCACAGCTGCCTTCGGCTGAGGTGCTGGAGCCTTGGCTGGCAGAAATTGGGAGCTCACTTGGTGAGGAAGCAGACTGGACCACCCCTTGGGAGCCTCGGTTCTCCCAGGTCGTTTTATGGTGACGCATCATATGTTGACGCAGGGCCGTGGTGCCAACATTTGGACCCTGGCCACGCTTCACCTTTTGCCTACATATCTTGCATGTGGCCATGTTACCCTCCTGCGGATGCCTCAGGAAAAACTGCCACACTGCCGAGTAGCTACTTTTCCCACCCCCTGGCCTCACTGATTCACTGCTGCTGTTGCCAACTCCAGGAACCCCTGCTCCACTACCTCCCGATAAGGTAGACTGCCGCACAGCAGGTGCTCTACCCCGGCCCCGGCCCCGGCCGGCTCCAGCCTTTGGAATTGTGCCCCCATGCTGACTGCTACCACCTTGCTGCCTCAGCTGCTGACTCCGGGGCAACCTGCACCCCTCTTCTCCTGATGATGACGATGAAGCCCCTTCATCACCCGGCTCCCAAGTGCGATCGGCTTCATCGTCATCATCATCATCATCACCGAGTTGTGGCTGTACGTCACTGATGTTCGTGGATTCGTCAACAGTGTCTGGCGCAGGAGCTGGAACGCTCGCAGCACCCACGACACTGTCCACATCACTATTTGTCTGCCTAGCTAAAGAAGCCACCTCCATTTCTTGGCTGGGCAGTAGCTGCTGACTGTCCTCTATCTGATGGTCCTCCTCACTAAAGAGTGGAGCTGAACCCAAAGCATAGGATACGTCGCTGGGGGAGGGAACGGCGTAGGCCAGAGGCAATGGGAGGACAGGGACTGCTCTCGGGGCATGCCAACTCAGGGTTGTGTCAGAGGAACCTACCGACCCTAGACTGGGGGTCTCAGACGTAAGTTGTGATGATGTTGTTGATGAGCGCGTCAACCAATCTACCACGGCAGATGCGTTACTGGTGGAGACCCGACCGCTAGCAGATACTGGCAGATTAGGTCTCTCAGCGTGACTCCTGCTGCTACTGGCCCCCAGTCTGATGCGAGCTCTGCCTGCGGAATCTTGGCCTCTGCCACTCCTCTTTTCACTTCCAGGCACTTGTCTGCCCGACATAGTCTAACTGGCGTGGTAGTAGGTGATATTTAAAAAAACCCCGGGCAGCGGTGGGTCTATATGAAACAGAATATAATGCACACCAAAAGTGAGCAGTAACACTCAGCCTCCAACAGGCCTGCTTAGTGTAAATAAGAGAGCTGCTTAGTGTAAATAAAGAGGGGTATGCTATGTTACAGAATGGGATGCCTCAACAGAAGTGCACCTGGCAGGCAGCAGTAAGCCTATGCCCAGCAAAAGTGTCTTATAATATAAATATAATAAGAGCAAATGCTTATATGGTCTTAAACAGAGGCTGCTTTAGTCACAGAATGGGATGCCCTGGGCAGGAATGGACCTGGCAGGGTCCAGTAGTGCTTTGGCCAGCAAAAGTGTCTTTATCAGGCCTAATTTCAAATATGATAAGAGCAAATGCTTATATGGTCTTAAACAGAGGCTGCTGTAGTCACAGAATGGGATGCCCCAGGCAGGAATGGACCTGGCAGGGTCCAGTAGTGCTTTGGCCAGCAAAAGTGTCTTTATCAGGCTAATTTCAAATATGATAAGAGCAAATGCTTATATGGTCTTAAACAGAGGCTGCTGTAGTCACAGAATGGGATGCCCCGGGCAGGAATGGACCTGGCAGGGTCCAGTAGTGCTTTGGCCAGCAAAAGTGTCTTTATCAGGCCTAATTTCAAATATGATAAGAGCAAATGCTTATATGGTCTTAAACAGAGGCTGCTGTAGTCACAGAATGGGATGCCCCAACAGGAATCGACCTGGCAGGGTCCAGTAGTGCTTTGGCCAGCAAAAGTGTCTTTATCAGGCCTAATTTCAAATATGATAAGAGCAAATGCTTATATGGTCTTAAACAGAGGCTGCTGTAGTCACAGAATGGGATGCCCCGGGCAGGAATGGACCTGGCAGGGTCCAGTAGTGCTTTGGCCAGCAAAAGTGTCTTTATCAGGCCTAATTTCAAATATGATAAGAGCAAATGCTTATATGGTCTTAAACAGAGGCTGCTGTAGTCACAGAATGGGATGCCCTGGGCAGGAATGGACCTGGCAGGGTCCAGTAGTGCTTTGGCCAGCAAAAGTGTCTTTATCAGGCCTAATTTCAAATATGATAGGAGCAAATGCTTATATGGTCTTAAACAGAGGCTGCTGTAGTCACAGAATGGGATGCCCCGGGCAGGAATGGACCTGGCAGGGTCCAGTAGTGCTTTGGCCAGCAAAAGTGTCTTTATCAGGCTAATTTCAAATATGATAAGAGCAAATGCTTATATGGTCTTAAACAGAGGCTGCTGTAGTCACAGAATGGGATGCCCCGGGCAGGAATGGACCTGGCAGGGTCCAGTAGTGCTTTGGCCAGCAAAAGTGTCTTTATCAGGCCTAATTTCAAATATGATAAGAGCAAATGCTTATATGGTCTTAAACAGAGGCTGCTGTAGTCACAGAATGGGATGCCCTGGGCAGGAATGGACCTGGCAGGGTCCAGTAGTGCTTTGGCCAGCAAAAGTGTCTTTATCAGGCCTAATTTCAAATATGATAAGAGCAAATGCTTATATGGTCTTAAACAGAGGCTGCTTTAGTCACAGAATGGGATGCCCTGGGCAGGAATGGACCTGGCAGGGTCCAGTAGTGCTTTGGCCAGCAAAAGTGTCTTTATCAGGCTAATTTCAAATATGATAAGAGCAAATGCTTATATGGTCTTAAACAGAGGCTGCTGTAGTCACAGAATGGGATGCCCCAGGCAGGAATGGACCTGGCAGGGTCCAGTAGTGCTTTGGCCAGCAAAAGTGTCTTTATCAGGCCTAATTTCAAATATGATAAGAGCAAATGCTTATATGGTCTTAAACAGAGGCTGCTGTAGTCACAGAATGGGATGCCCTGGGCAGGAATGGACCTGGCAGGGTCCAGTAGTGCTTTGGCCAGCAAAAGTGTCTTTATCAGGCCTAATTTCAAATATGATAAGAGCAAATGCTTATATGGTCTTAAACAGAGGCTGCTGTAGTCACAGAATGGGATGCCCCGGGCAGGAATGGACCTGGCAGGGTCCAGTAGTGCTTTGGCCAGCAAAAGTGTCTTTATCAGGCTAATTTCAAATATGATAAGAGCAAATGCTTATATGGTCTTAAACAGAGGCTGCTGTAGTCACAGAATGGGATGCCCCGGGCAGGAATGGACCTGGCAGGGTCCAGTAGTGCTTTGGCCAGCAAAAGTGTCTTTATCAGGCCTAATTTCAAATATGATAAGAGCAAATGCTTATATGGTCTTAAACAGAGGCTGCTTTAGTCACAGAATGGGATGCCCCAACAGGAATCGACCTGGCAGGGTCCAGTAGTGCTTTGGCCAGCAAAAGTGTCTTTATCAGGCCTAATTTCAAATATGATAAGAGCAAATGCTTATATGGTCTTAAACAGAGGCTGCTGTAGTCACAGAATGGGATGCCCTGGGCAGGAATGGACCTGGCAGGGTCCAGTAGTGCTTTGGCCAGCAAAAGTGTCTTTATCAGGCCTAATTTCAAATATGATAAGAGCAAATGCTTATATGGTCTTAAACAGAGGCTGCTGTAGTCACAGAATGGGATGCCCCGGGCAGGAATGGACCTGGCAGGGTCCAGTAGTGCTTTGGCCAGCAAAAGTGTCTTTATCAGGCCTAATTTCAAATATGATAAGAGCAAATGCTTATATGGTCTTAAACAGAGGCTGCTGTAGTCACAGAATGGGATGCCCTGGGCAGGAATGGACCTGGCAGGGTCCAGTAGTGCTTTGGCCAGCAAAAGTGTCTTTATCAGGCCTAATTTCAAATATGATAAGAGCAAATGCTTATATGGTCTTAAACAGAGGCTGCTTTAGTCACAGAATGGGATGCCCTGGGCAGGAATGGACCTGGCAGGGTCCAGTAGTGCTTTGGCCAGCAAAAGTGTCTTTATCAGGCTAATTTCAAATATGATAAGAGCAAATGCTTATATGGTCTTAAACAGAGGCTGCTGTAGTCACAGAATGGGATGCCCCGGGCAGGAATCGACCTGGCAGGGTCCAGTAGTGCTTTGGCCAGCAAAAGTGTCTTTATCAGGCCTAATTTCAAATATGATAAGAGCAAATGCTTATATGGTCTTAAACAGAGGCTGCTGTAGTCACAGAATGGGATGCCCTGGGCAGGAATGGACCTGGCAGGGTCCAGTAGTGCTTTGGCCAGCAAAAGTGTCTTTATCAGGCCTAATTTCAAATATGATAAGAGCAAATGCTTATATGGTCTTAAACAGAGGCTGCTGTAGTCACAGAATGGGATGCCCTGGGCAGGAATGGACCTGGCAGGGTCCAGTAGTGCTT
This sequence comes from Gastrophryne carolinensis, assembly GCA_027917425.1. NCBI lineage: Eukaryota > Metazoa > Chordata > Amphibia > Anura > Microhylidae > Gastrophryne > Gastrophryne carolinensis. The sequence continues at coordinate 180,924,862 of CM051239.1, read as the reverse complement.
TGGCCAGCAAAAGTGTCTTTATCAGGCCTCATTTCAAATATGATAAGAGCAAATGCTTATATGGTCTTAAACAGAGGCTGCTTTAGTCACAGAATGGGATGCCCTGGGCAGGAATGGACCTGGCAGGGTCCAGTAGTGCTTTGGCCAGCAAAAGTGTCTTTATCAGGCCTAATTTCAAATATGATAAGAGCAAATGCTTATATGGTCTTAAACAGAGGCTGCTGTAGTCACAGAATGGGATGCCCTGGGCAGGAATGGACCTGGCAGGGTCCAGTAGTGCTTTGGCCAGCAAAAGTGTCTTTATCAGGCCTAATTTCAAATATGATAAGAGCAAATGCTTATATGGTCTTAAACAGAGGCTGCTTTAGTCACAGAATGGGATGCCCTGGGCAGGAATGGACCTGGCAGGGTCCAGTAGTGCTTTGGCCAGCAAAAGTGTCTTTATCAGGCTAATTTCAAATATGATAAGAGCAAATGCTTATATGGTCTTAAACAGAGGCTGCTGTAGTCACAGAATGGGATGCCCCGGGCAGGAATGGACCTGGCAGGGTCCAGTAGTGCTTTGGCTAGCAAAAGTGTCTTTATCAGGCCTAATTTCAAATATGATAAGAGCAAATGCTTATATGGTCTTAAACAGAGGCTGCTTTAGTCACAGAATGGGATGCCCTGGGCAGGAATGGACCTGGCAGGGTCCAGTAGTGCTTTGGCCAGCAAAAGTGTCTTTATCAGGCTAATTTCAAATATGATAAGAGCAAATGCTTATATGGTCTTAAACAGAGGCTGCTGTAGTCACAGAATGGGATGCCCTGGGCAGGAATGGACCTGGCAGGGTCCAGTAGTGCTTTGGCCAGCAAAAGTGTCTTTATCAGGCCTAATTTCAAATATGATAAGAGCAAATGCTTATATGGTCTTAAACAGAGGCTGCTTTAGTCACAGAATGGGATGCCTCACAGCAGACTTAAGATCAGTTCAGTATATATGCACAGTTAGTTACTATAAGCAGCCTGAAAACGCTAACAAAGGCTGGATGAAAAAAAAAAAATCTCCCTGTCAGCCAGCTCCGTTTTTCCTACCTTTCCCTGGCTTTCTGTCTGTCTCCTGTCTGTCTCCTGCCTGTCTCCTGCCTGTCCCTGTCTGTCCCTGTCTCCAGCCTGTCTAACTGCCTCAGCTACACAGCGTTCTGTCTGTCTGTCACGAATGCAATAGAGAAATGAGGAAAAGCAAGATGGCCGCCGTTAAATACCGCTGTGTGACGTCACCGGGCTTGCTGGCTGCTGATAGGCTGCATGTGACTGCCCCAGCTTGCACTGGCGCGGGATACATGTCTAGACATGTCCCGTCCGCCATCTTAGAATGCCTGTAAATGTAAATGAATGGATGTTAAAGGAAAACTTCGAGTGATCGAATCGCGGGGAAATTCGGATTCGATCCGAATCGAATTTTTCCTGAAATTCGGATCGAATCCGGGTTCGTCCGGATCGATTCGCTCATCCCTAGTATCCTCGTATCCTCACAGTTCCTCCTGAAATCAGCACTTATTAGATGATCCCTAATGCTTTTAGATTTTTTGTAAGCAAAAAAGTGTGGTTTCCTAAAGGACTTCTGCAGTTCAACCAATGTTTTAATTAGAGATGAGCGAACTTTTGAAAAATTCGATTCGACTGATTCGCCGAATTTTCCGACAAAAATCGCTTCGACCCGAATAAATTCGCGACGAATCGCTATTAAAAACGGCTATTTCTGAGCCTCCTAGAGCCTCAATAGGGTTGTAAACCATTCAGCCTTGCTGTAACACGCACAGGATGCGTGCTGGGTTAGTTAAATAATACTTTGAAGAAATATCACATGCAGATCAGAGGCATCGCTAATAGAATCGCAGAGCGGCACAATTGCAGAGAGTTAAAGTGGCATCACTATGAGGGGCAGAAGGAGCCCAAATATACACTGGAGTTGGCCTCAGGAGCCCAAAAATTGGATGAATCACACCCTGGAGTTGGCAGAAGTTGGCAGCAGCAGCAGCAGGAGCCCAAATATACACTGGAGTTGGCTTCAGGAGCCCAAAAATTGGATGAATCACACCCTGGAGTTGGCAGAAGTTGGCAGCAGCAGCAGCAGGAGCCCAAATATACACTGGAGTTGGCTTCAGGAGCCCAAAAATTGGATGAATCACACCCTGGAGTTGGCAGAAGTTGGCAGCAGCAGCAGCAGGAGCCCAAAAATTGGATGAATCACACCCTGGAGTTGGCAGAAGTTGGCAGCAGCAGCAGCAGGAGCCCAAATATATACTGGAGTTGGCTTCAGGAGCCCAAAAATTGGATGAATCACACCCTGGAGTTGGCAGGAGTTGACAGTAGCAGCAGCAGGAGCCCAAATATACACTGGAGTTGGCTTCAGGAGCCCAAAAATTGGATGAATCACACCCTGGAGTTGGCAGAAGTTGGCAGCAGCAGCAGCAGGAGCCCAAATATACACTGGAGTTGGCTTCAGGAGCCCAAAAATTGGATGAATCACACCCTGGAGTTGGCAGGAGTTGACAGTAGCAGCGGCAGGAGCCCAAATATACACTGGAGTTGGCTTCAGGAGCCCAAAAATTGGATGAATCACACCCTGGAGTTGGCAGAAGTTGGCAGCAGCAGCAGCAGGAGCCCAAATATACACTGGAGTTGGCTTCAGGAGCCCAAAAATTGGATGAATCACACCCTGGAGTTGGCAGAAGTTGGCAGCAGCAGCAGCAGGAGCCCAAATATACACTGGAGTTGGCTTCAGGAGCCCAAAAATTGGATGAATCACACCCTGGAGTTGGCAGAAGTTGGCAGCAGCAGCAGCAGGAGCCCAAAAATTGGATGAATCACACCCTGGAGTTGGCAGAAGTTGGCAGCAGCAGCAGCAGGAGCCCAAATATACACTGGAGTTGGCTTCAGGAGCCCAAAAATTGGATGAATCACACCCTGGAGTTGGCAGGAGTTGACAGTAGCAGCGGCAGGAGCCCAAATATACACTGGAGTTGGCTTCAGGAGCCCAAAAATTGGATGAATCACACCCTGGAGTTGGCAGAAGTTGGCAGCAGCAGCAGCAGGAGCCCAAATATACACTGGAGTTGGCCTCAGGAGCCCAAAAATTGGATGAATCACACCCTGGAGTTGGCAGGAGTTGACAGTAGCAGCAGCAGGAGCCCAAATATACACTGGAGTTGGCTTCAGGAGTCCAAAAATTGGATGAATCACACCCTGGAGTTGGCAGAAGTTGGCAGCAGCAGCAGCAGGAGCCCAAATATACACTGGAGTTGGCTTCAGGAGCCCAAAAATTGGATGAATCACACCCTGGAGTTGGCAGGAGTTGACAGTAGCAGCAGCAGGAGCCCAAATATACACTGGAGTTGGCTTCAGGAGCCCAAAAATTGGATGAATCACACCCTGGAGTTGGCAGGAGTTGACAGTAGCAGCAGCAGGAGCCCAAATATACACTGGAGTTGGCTTCAGGAGCCCAAAAATTGGATGAATCACACCCTGGAGTTGGCAGAAGTTGGCAGCAGCAGCAGCAGGAGCCCAAATATACACTGGAGTTGGCCTCAGGAGCCCAAAAATTGGATGAATCACACCCTGGAGTTGGCAGGAGTTGACAGTAGCAGCAGCAGGAGCCCAAATATACACTGGAGTTGGCCTCAGGAGCCCAAAAATTGGATGAATCACACCCTGGAGTTGGCAGAAGTTGGCAGTAGCAGCAGCAGGAGCCCAAATATACACTGGAGTTGGCTTCAGGAGCCCAAAAATTGGATGAATCACACCCTGGAGTTGGCAGGAGTTGACAGTAGCAGCAGCAGGAGCCCAAATATACACTGGAGTTGGCTTCAGGAGCCCAAAAATTGGATGAATCACACCCTGGAGTTGGCAGGAGTTGACAGCAGCAGCGGCAGGAGCCCAAATATACACTGGAGTTGGCTTCAGGAGCCCAAAAATTGGATGAATCACACCCTGGAGTTGGCAGAAGTTGGCAGCAGCAGCAGCAGGAGCCCAAATATACACTGGAGTTGGCTTCAGGAGCCCAAAAATTGGATGAATCACACCCTGGAGTTGGCAGAAGTTGGCAGCAGCAGCAGCAGGAGCCCAAAAATTGGATGAATCACACCCTGGAGTTGGCAGGAGTTGGCAGCAGCAGCAGCAGGAGCCCAAATATATACTGGAGTTGGCTTCAGGAGCCCAAAAATTGGATGAATCACACCCTGGAGTTGGCAGAAGTTGGCAGCAGCAGCAGCAGGAGCCCAAATATACACTGGAGTTGGCTTCAGGAGCCCAAAAATTGGATGAATCACACCCTGGAGTTGGCAGAAGTTGGCAGCAGCAGCAGCAGGAGCCCAAATATACACTGGATTTGGCTTCAGGAGCCCAAAAATTGGATGAATCACACCCTGGAGTTGGCAGGAGTTGACAGTAGCAGCAGCAGGAGCCCAAATATACACTGGAGTTGGCTTCAGGAGCCCAAAAATTGGATGAATCACACCCTGGAGTTGGCAGGAGTTGACAGTAGCAGCAGCAGGAGCCCAAATATACACTGGAGTTGGCTTCAGGAGCCCAAAAATTGGATGAATCACACCCTGGAGTTGGCAGAAGTTGGCAGCAGCAGCAGCAGGAGCCCAAATATACACTGGAGTTGGCCTCAGGAGCCCAAAAATTGGATGAATCACACCCTGGAGTTGGCAGAAGTTGGCAGCAGCAGCAGCAGGAGCCCAAATATACACTGGAGTTGGCCTCAGGAGCCCAAAAATTGGATGAATCACACCCTGGAGTTGGCAGGAGTTGACAGTAGCAGCAGCAGGAGCCCAAATATACACTGGAGTTGGCCTCAGGAGCCCAAAAATTGGATGAATCACACCCTGGAGTTGGCAGAAGTTGGCAGCAGCAGCAGCAGGAGCCCAAATATACACTGGAGTTGGCTTCAGGAGCCCAAAAATTGGATGAATCACACCCTGGAGTTGGCAGAAGTTGGCAGCAGCAGCAGCAGGAGCCCAAATATACACTGGAGTTGGCCTCAGGAGCCCAAAAATTGGATGAATCACACCCTGGAGTTGGCAGAAGTTGGCAGCAGCAGCAGCAGGAGCCCAAATATACACTGGAGTTGGCTTCAGGAGCCCAAAAATTGGATGAATCACACCCTGGAGTTGGCAGGAGTTGACAGTAGCAGCAGCAGGAGCCCAAATATACACTGGAGTTGGCTTCAGGAGCCCAAAAATTGGATGAATCACACCCTGGAGTTGGCAGAAGTTGGCAGCAGCAGCAGCAGGAGCCCAAAAATTGGATGAATCACACCCTGGAGTTGGCAGGAGTTGGCAGCAGCAGCAGCAGGAGCCCAAATATATACTGGAGTTGGCTTCAGGAGCCCAAAAATTGGATGAATCACACCCTGGAGTTGGCAGAAGTTGGCAGCAGCAGCAGCAGGAGCCCAAATATACACTGGAGTTGGCTTCAGGAGCCCAAAAATTGGATGAATCACACCCTGGAGTTGGCAGAAGTTGGCAGCAGCAGCAGCAGGAGCCCAAATATACACTGGAGTTGGCCTCAGGAGCCCAAAAATTGGATGAATCACACCCTGGAGTTGGCAGAAGTTGGCAGCAGCAGCAGCAGGAGCCCAAATATACACTGGAGTTGGCCTCAGGAGCCCAAAAATTGGATGAATCACACCCTGGAGTTGGCAGGAGTTGACAGTAGCAGCAGCAGGAGCCCAAATATACACTGGAGTTGGCCTCAGGAGCCCAAAAATTGGATGAATCACACCCTGGAGTTGGCAGAAGTTGGCAGTAGCAGCAGCAGGAGCCCAAATATACACTGGAGTTGGCTTCAGGAGCCCAAAAATTGGATGAATCACACCCTGGAGTTGGCAGGAGTTGACAGCAGCAGTGGCAGGAGCCCAAATATACACTGGAGTTGGCTTCAGGAGCCCAAAAATTGGATGAATCACACCCTGGAGTTGGCAGAAGTTGGCAGCAGCAGCAGCAGGAGCCCAAATATACACTGGAGTTGGCTTCAGGAGCCCAAAAATTGGATGAATCACACCCTGGAGTTGGCAGGAGTTGACAGTAGCAGCAGCAGGAGCCCAAATATACACTGGAGTTGGCCTCAGGAGCCCAAAAATTGGATGAATCACACCCTGGAGTTGGCAGAAGTTGGCAGTAGCAGCAGCAGGAGCCCAAATATACACTGGAGTTGGCTTCAGGAGCCCAAAAATTGGATGAATCACACCCTGGAGTTGGCAGGAGTTGACAGCAGCAGTGGCAGGAGCCCAAATATACACTGGAGTTGGCTTCAGGAGCCCAAAAATTGGATGAATCACACCCTGGAGTTGGCAGAAGTTGGCAGCAGCAGCAGCAGGAGCCCAAATATACACTGGAGTTGGCTTCAGGAGCCCAAAAATTGGATGAATCACACCCTGGAGTTGGCAGAAGTTGGCAGCAGCAGCAGCAGGAGCCCAAAAATTGGATGAATCACACCCTGGAGTTGGCAGGAGTTGGCAGCAGCAGCAGCAGGAGCCCAAATATATACTGGAGTTGGCTTCAGGAGCCCAAAAATTGGATGAATCACACCCTGGAGTTGGCAGAAGTTGGCAGCAGCAGCAGCAGGAGCCCAAATATACACTGGAGTTGGCTTCAGGAGCCCAAAAATTGGATGAATCACACCCTGGAGTTGGCAGAAGTTGGCAGCAGCAGCAGCAGGAGCCCAAATATACACTGGAGTTGGCCTCAGGAGCCCAAAAATTGGATGAATCACACCCTGGAGTTGGCAGAAGTTGGCAGCAGCAGCAGCAGGAGCCCAAATATACACTGGAGTTGGCCTCAGGAGCCCAAAAATTGGATGAATCACACCCTGGAGTTGGCAGGAGTTGACAGTAGCAGCAGCAGGAGCCCAAATATACACTGGAGTTGGCTTCAGGAGTCCAAAAATTGGATGAATCACACCCTGGAGTTGGCAGAAGTTGGCAGCAGCAGCAGCAGGAGCCCAAATATACACTGGAGTTGGCTTCAGGAGCCCAAAAATTGGATGAATCACACCCTGGAGTTGGCAGGAGTTGACAGTAGCAGCAGCAGGAGCCCAAATATACACTGGAGTTGGCTTCAGGAGCCCAAAAATTGGATGAATCACACCCTGGAGTTGGCAGGAGTTGACAGTAGCAGCAGCAGGAGCCCAAATATACACTGGAGTTGGCTTCAGGAGCCCAAAAATTGGATGAATCACACCCTGGAGTTGGCAGAAGTTGGCAGCAGCAGCAGCAGGAGCCCAAATATACACTGGAGTTGGCCTCAGGAGCCCAAAAATTGGATGAATCACACCCTGGAGTTGGCAGGAGTTGACAGTAGCAGCAGCAGGAGCCCAAATATACACTGGAGTTGGCCTCAGGAGCCCAAAAATTGGATGAATCACACCCTGGAGTTGGCAGAAGTTGGCAGCAGCAGCAGCAGGAGCCCAAATATACACTGGAGTTGGCTTCAGGAGCCCAAAAATTGGATGAATCACACCCTGGAGTTGGCAGGAGTTGACAGTAGCAGCAGCAGAAGCCCAAATATACACTGGAGTTGGCTTCAGGAGCCCAAAAATTGGATGAATCACACCCTGGAGTTGGCAGGAGTTGACAGTAGCAGCGGCAGGAGCCCAAATATACACTGGAGTTGGCTTCAAGAGCCCAAAAATTGGATGAATCACACCCTGGAGTTGGCAGAAGTTGGCAGCAGCAGCAGCAGGAGCCCAAATATACACTGGAGTTGGCTTCAGGAGCCCAAAAATTGGATGAATCACACCCTGGAGTTGGCAGAAGTTGGCAGCAGCAGCAGCAGGAGCCCAAATATACACTGGAGTTGGCCTCAGGAGCCCAAAAATTGGATGAATCACACCCTGGAGTTGGCAGAAGTTGGCAGCAGCAGCAGCTGGAGCCCAAATATACACTGGAGTTGGCTTCAGGAGCCCAAAAATTGGATGAATCACACCCTGGAGTTGGCAGGAGTTGACAGTAGCAGCAGCAGGAGCCCAAATATACACTGGAGTTGGCTTCAGGAGCCCATAAATTGGATGAATCACACCCTGGAGTTGGCAGAAGTTGGCAGCAGCAGCAGCAGGAGCCCAAATATACACTGGAGTTGGCCTCAGGAGCCCAAAAATTGGATGAATCACACCCTGGAGTTGGCAGGAGTTGACAGTAGCAGCAGCAGGAGCCCAAAAAATGGCCTAAAGACATAAATATGTTTTGCACCATTTGGAAAGTGTAAAACGTGGCACCATGCTGAATCTAGTCGCATGCATCAGGCATTGGTGGGTGGAAATCCTGGCTGATCCATCCCTGATTCATTTTGACAAAGGTGAGTCTCTCCACATTTTTAGTTGACAGACGAGTTCTCCTCGCCGTAACTATGGCCCCCGCCGCACTAAACACCCGCTCAGATGGCACGCTACTTGCCGGGCAGGACAGCTTTTCCAGGGCAAACTCTGCTAGTTGCGGCCACAAATCAAGTTTGGCTGCCCAGAAGTCCAGCGGATCCTCAAGGTGTGTTGGCATGGTCATGTCAAAGTATGACATGACCTGCTGGTTCAGGTCCTGCTCCAGGTCTTCCTGCTGCTCATGAGTAGCCTCACTATGCGGGTGTAGAAAGCTACTCATTAGCGACTGAAGACTGAGGCTGCTGCTGCTGATGGAGCTTCTGCTGCTGCTGCTGCCAACCCCCCCAGCGGCCATGGCAGTGGAAGGTGAGCGCAGAGGTCCCCTCGAGTCAGACCTGCGAGAGTATGGACCATGGCGCAGATAGGCATCGGCCAACTGCCTACGTAGAATGTCTTTGTAGTAGTTGAGTTTGTCCTCCCTCTCGGTGGGTTTAAAAAATGCCCCCATTTTGTGCCGGAAGCGAGGGTCCAATAAGGTGGACAGCCAGAAGTCATCCTGCCGACAGATGGAAACAATTCTGGGGTCACTACGCAAGCATGTGAGCATGCTTCGTGCCATTTGCGCAAGTGACTCGGATGGACTACCTGTCTCCATCTCCACTGCATACTGCCACGGTGTGCCCGGGTCCTCTGTCTCTCCTTCCTCAAAAACCTCTAGCTCCTCTGGCTGCTCCTGCTCCTCCTCTCCTGTCCGCTGACTAGATAAACCAGCCATTTCGCCAAGCCTAAACTGTGTTTCGCTGGGCAACTCCTCCTCCTCCTCTTCCTCCTCCTCCTCCTCCAGTTCAGCTCCAACGGGGTTCATGTGGCCGTAAGATGTAAACGCCATGTCTCCAGTGCCCTGACCAGCCATGGTTTCCAACATGTGCTGTAGTACATGAAGCAGTGGAATCACGTCGTTCATCCCGTAATCCTGCCGACTGACAAATAAAGTGGCTTCCTCAAAGGGCCTGAGCAAACGGCAGGTGTCACGTATGAGCTGCCACTGGTTGACATTGAAGTTACACAGGGGAGTCCCCCTATCTGCTTGGATCATCAGGAAATCCGTGATGGCTTTTCTCTGTTCATATAATCGGTCCAACATGTGAAGGGTGGAATTCCAACGGGTGGAAACATCGCAAATCAGACTATGTTGGGGGATACCATTCTGACGCTGTAGCTCAAGAAGGGTGTGTTTGGCGGTGTAGGAGTGGCTGAAGTGCATGCAAAGTTTCCGTGAAGTTGTTAGGATGTCCTGCAGATGGGGGGAACACTTCAGAAACCGCTTGACAACCAGATTGAAGACGTGAGCCATGCAGGGGGCATGGGTCAGGCTTCCTTGGCGCAGCACAGACAAAATGTTCTTCCCATTGTCGGTAACCATGATTCCCATTTTAAGTTTTCTCGGAGTAAGCCATGTTTGGATTTCCTGATGAATACATTTAAGCAGTTCCTCCCCTGTGTGACTCCGTTCGCCAAGACAAACCATGTGAAGCACTGCGTGACACCTCCGGGTCAGGCTTCCTTGGCGCAGCGCAGACAAAATGTTCTTCCCATTGTCGGTAACCATGATTCCCATTTTAAGTTTTCTCGGAGTAAGCCATGTTTGGATTTCCTGATGAATACATTTAAGCAGTTCCTCCCCTGTGTGACTCCGTTCGCCAAGACAAACCATGTGAAGCACTGCGTGACACCTCCGTGCCCCTGCACACATGGTAGACTGGAGGGGCACTGAGACTTGAGCCTACAGTGGAGGGTGAGGAGATGGCAGAGGATGAGGAGGCCGAGTTGCACAGTGTCACAGGCCCAACGGGCAGGGAGCGCGGAGGCCGAAGCGGCGTGACCTGACCAAGTTGCTGCTGCTGCTGCAAAGGGACCACATTCACCCAGTGGGCCGTAAATGACATGTACTGCCCCTGACCGTAGTTACAGCTCCAGATGTCGGCGCTGCCATGTATTTTGCTACACACCGACAGGCTCAAGGACTGGCCCACCTTCTGTTCAACAAAAGTGTGCAGTGCTGGTACTGCCTTCTTGGCAAAGAAATGACGGCTTGGGACTCTCCACCTCGGCTCGGCACAAGCCATCAGTTCTCTGAAAGGTGCAGATTCCACCACCTGAAAAGGGAGCGACTGCAGCACCAGCAACTTGGACAGGAGCACATTCAGCTTCTGCGCCGTAGGATGAGTGGGCGCATACTGCTGTCTCTTGGACATGGCTTCGCTGATGGATTGCTGGCTGGATGCATGACTTGGAGGAGGAGGAGGAGGAGGAGCAGGAGCGACAGAGGATGGGTATGACGCACAGCTGCCTTCGGCTGAGGTGCTGGAGCCTTGGCTGGCAGAAATTGGGAGCTCACTTGGTGAGGAAGCAGACTGGACCACCCCTTGGGAGCCTCGGTTCTCCCAGGTCGTTTTATGGTGACGCATCATATGTTGACGCAGGGCCGTGGTGCCAACATTTGGACCCTGGCCACGCTTCACCTTTTGCCTACATATCTTGCATGTGGCCATGTTACCCTCCTGCGGATGCCTCAGGAAAAACTGCCACACTGCCGAGTAGCTACTTTTCCCACCCCCTGGCCTCACTGATTCACTGCTGCCAACTCCAGGAACCCCTGCTCCACTACCTCCCGATAAGGTAGACTGCCGCACAGCAGGTGCTCTACCCCGGCCCCGGCCCCGGCCGGCTCCAGCCTTTGGAATTGTGCCCCCATGCTGACTGCTACCACCTTGCTGCCTCAGCTGCTGACTCCGGGGCAACCTGCGCCCCTCTTCTCCTGATGATGACGATGAAGCCCCTTCATCACCCGGCTCCCAAGTGCGATCGGCTTCATCGTCATCATCATCATCACCGAGTTGTGGCTGTACGTCACTGATGTTCGTGGATTCGTCAACAGTGTCTGGCGCAGGAGCTGGAACGCTCGCAGCACCCACGACACTGTCCACATCACTATCTGTCTGCCTAGCTAGAGAAGCCACCTCCATTTCTTGGCTGGGCAGTAGCTGCTGACTGTCCTCTATCTGATGGTCCTCCTCACTAAAGAGTGGAGCTGAACCCAAAGCATAGGATACGTCGCTGGGGGAGGGAACGGCGTAGGACAGAGGCAATGGGAGGACAGGGACTGCTCTCGGGGCATGCCAACTCAGGGTTGTGTCAGAGGAACCTACCGACCCTAGACTGGGGGTCTCAGACGTAAGTTGTGATGATGTTGTTGATGAGCGCGTCAACCAATCTACCACGGCAGATGCGTTACTGGTGGAGACCCGACCGCTAGCAGATACTGGCAGATTAGGTCTCTCAGCGTGACTCCTGCTGCTACTGGCCCCCAGTCTGATGCGAGCTCTGCCTGCGGAATCTTGGCCTCTGCCACTCCTCTTTTCACTTCCAGGCACTTGTCTGCCCGACATAGTCTAACTGGCGTGGGAGTAGGTGATATTTTAAGATCCCCCGGGCAGCGGTGGGTCTATATGAAACAGAATATAATGCACACCAAAAGTGAGCAGTAACACTCAGCCTCCAACAGGCCTGCTTAGTGTAAATAAGAGAGCTGCTTAGTGTAAATAAAGAGGGGTATGCTATGTTACAGAATGGGATGCCTCAACAGAAGTGCACCTGGCAGGCAGCAGTAAGCCTATGCCCAGCAAAAGTGTCTTATAATATAAATATAATAAGAGCAAATGCTTATATGGTCTTAAACAGAGGCTGCTTTAGTCACAGAATGGGATGCCCCCAAAAAAGATCCAGTAGTACTATGCCCAGCAAAAGTGTCTTTATCAGGCTAATTTCAAATATGATAAGAGCAAATGCTTATATGGTCTTAAACAGAGGCTGCTTTAGTCACAGAATGGGATGCCCTGGCAGGGACAAGTAGTGCTATGCCCAGCAAAAGTGTCTTTATCAGGCTAATTTCAAATATGATAAGAGCAAATGCTTATACGGTCTTAAACAGAGGCTGCTTTAGTCACAGAATGGGATGCCCCAACAGGAATGGACCTGGCAGGGTCCAGTAGTGCTTTGCCCAGCAAAAGTGTCTTTATCAGGCCTAATTTCAAATATGATAAGAGCAAATGGTTATATGGTCTTAAACAGAGGCTGCTTTAGTCACAGAATGGGATGCCCCAACAGAAGTGGACTTGGCAGGGTCCAGTAGTGCTATGCCCAGCAAAAGTGTCTTTATCAGGCCTAATTTCAAATATGATAAGAGCAAATGGTTATATGGTCTTAAACAGAGGCTGCTTTAGTCACAGAATGGGATGCCCCAACAGAAGTGGACCTGGCAGGGTCCAGTAGTGCTATGCCCAGCAAAAGTGTCTTTATCAGGCCTAATTTCAAATATGATAAGAGCAAATGCTTATATGGTCTTAAACAGAGGCTGCTTTAGTCACAGAATGGGATGCCCCAACAGGAATGGACCTGGCAGGGTCCAGTAGTGCTTTGCCCAGCAAAAGTGTCTTTATCAGGCCTAATTTCAAATATGATAAGTGAAAATGGTTATACGGTCTTAAACAGAGGCTGCTGTAGTCACAGAATGGGATGCCCCAAATAGGAGTGCACCTGGCAGGGTCCAGTAGTGCTTTGCCCAGCAAAAGTGTCTTTATCAGGCCTAATTTCAAATATGATAAGAGCAAATGCTTATATGGTCTTAAACAGAGGCTGCTGTAGTCACAGAATGGGATGCCCCAAATAGGAGTGCACCTGGCAGGGTCCAGTAGTGCTTTGCCCAGCAAAAGTGTCTTTATCAGGCCTAATTTCAAATATGATAAGAGCAAATGCTTATATGGTCTTAAACAGAGGCTGCTGTAGTCACAGAATGGGATGCCCCAAATAGGAGTGCACCTGGCAGGGTCCAGTAGTGCTTTGCCCAGCAAAAGTGTCTTTATCAGGCCTAATTTCAAATATGATAAGAGCAAATGCTTATATGGTCTTAAACAGAGGCTGCTGTAGTCACAGAATGGGATGCCCCAAATAGGAGTGCACCTGGCAGGGTCCAGTAGTGCTTTGCCCAGCAAAAGTGTCTTTATCAGGCCTAATTTCAAATATGATAAGAGCAAATGCTTATATGGTCTTAAACAGAGGCTGCTTTAGTCACAGAATGGGATGCCCCAAATAGGAGTGCACCTGGCAGGGTCCAGTAGTGCTATGCCCAGCAAAAGTGTCTTTATCAGGCCTAATTTCAAATATGATAAGAGCAAATGCTTATATGGTCTTAAACAGAGGCTGCTGTAGTCACAGAATGGGATGCCCCAAATAGGAGTGCACCTGGCAGGGTCCAGTAGTGCTTTGCCCAGCAAAAGTGTCTTTATCAGGCCTAATTTCAAATATGATAAGAGCAAATGCTTATATGGTCTTAAACAGAGGCTGCTTTAGTCACAGAATGGGATGCCCCAAATAGGAGTGCACCTGGCAGGGTCCAGTAGTGCTTTGCCCAGCAAAAGTGTCTTTATCAGGCCTAATTTCAAATATGATAAGAGCAAATGCTTATATGGTCTTAAACAGAGGCTGCTGTAGTCACACAATGGGATGCCCCAAATAGGAGTGCACCTGGCAGGGTCCAGTAGTGCTATGCCCAGCAAAAGTGTCTTTATCAGGCCTAATTTCAAATATGATAAGAGCAAATGCTTATATGGTCTTAAACAGAGGCTGCTGTAGTCACAGAATGGGATGCCCCAAATAGGAGTGCACCTGGCAGGGTCCAGTAGTGCTTTGCCCAGCAAAAGTGTCTTTATCAGGCCTAATTTCAAATATGATAAGAGCAAATGCTTATATGGTCTTAAACAGAGGCTGCTGTAGTCACAGAATGGGATGCCCCAAATAGGAGTGCACCTGGCAGGGTCCAGTAGTGCTTTGCCCAGCAAAAGTGTCTTTATCAGGCCTAATTTCAAATATGATAAGAGCAAATGCTTATATGGTCTTAAACAGAGGCTGCTGTAGTCACAGAATGGGATGCCCCAAATAGGAGTGCACCTGGCAGGGTCCAGTAGTGCTTTGCCCAGCAAAAGTGTCTCTATCAGGCCTAATTTCAAATATGATAAGAGCAAATGCTTATATGGTCTTAAACAGAGGCTGCTGTAGTCACAGAATGGGATGCCCCAAATAGGAGTGCACCTGGCAGGGTCCAGTAGTGCTATGCCCAGCAAAAGTGTCTTTATCAGGCCTAATTTCAAATATGATAAGAGCAAATGCTTATATGGTCTTAAACAGAGGCTGCTGTAGTCACAGAATGGGATGCCCCAAATAGGAGTGCACCTGGCAGGGTCCAGTAGTGCTTTGCCCAGCAAAAGTGTCTTTATCAGGCCTAATTTCAAATATGATAAGAGCAAATGCTTATATGGTCTTAAACAGAGGCTGCTGTAGTCACAGAATGGGATGCCCCAAATAGGAGTGCACCTGGCAGGGTCCAGTAGTGCTTTGCCCAGCAAAAGTGTCTTTATCAGGCCTAATTTCAAATATGATAAGAGCAAATGCTTATATGGTCTTAAACAGAGGCTGCTGTAGTCACAGAATGGGATGCCCCAAATAGGAGTGCACCTGGCAGGGTCCAGTAGTGCTTTGCCCAGCAAAAGTGTCTTTATCAGGCCTAATTTCAAATATGATAAGAGCAAATGCTTATATGGTCTTAAACAGAGGCTGCTTTAGTCACAGAATGGGATGCCCCAAATAGGAGTGCACCTGGCAGGGTCCAGTAGTGCTATGCCCAGCAAAAGTGTCTTTATCAGGCCTAATTTCAAATATGATAAGAGCAAATGCTTATATGGTCTTAAACAGAGGCTGCTGTAGTCACAGAATGGGATGCCCCAAATAGGAGTGCACCTGGCAGGGTCCAGTAGTGCTTTGCCCAGCAAAAGTGTCTTTATCAGGCCTAATTTCAAATATGATAAGAGCAAATGCTTATATGGTCTTAAACAGAGGCTGCTGTAGTCACAGAATGGGATGCCCCAAATAGGAGTGCACCTGGCAGGGTCCAGTAGTGCTTTGCCCAGCAAAAGTGTCTTTATCAGGCCTAATTTCAAATATGATAAGAGCAAATGCTTATATGGTCTTAAACAGAGGCTGCTGTAGTCACAGAATGGGATGCCCCAAATAGGAGTGCACCTGGCAGGGTCCAGTAGTGCTTTGCCCAGCAAAAGTGTCTTTATCAGGCCTAATTTCAAATATGATAAGAGCAAATGCTTATATGGTCTTAAACAGAGGCTGCTTTAGTCACAGAATGGGATGCCCCAAATAGGAGTGCACCTGGCAGGGTCCAGTAGTGCTATGCCCAGCAAAAGTGTCTTTATCAGGCCTAATTTCAAATATGATAAGAGCAAATGCTTATATGGTCTTAAACAGAGGCTGCTGTAGTCACAGAATGGGATGCCCCAAATAGGAGTGCACCTGGCAGGGTCCAGTAGTGCTTTGCCCAGCAAAAGTGTCTTTATCAGGCCTAATTTCAAATATGATAAGAGCAAATGCTTATATGGTCTTAAACAGAGGCTGCTGTAGTCACAGAATGGGATGCCCCAAATAGGAGTGCACCTGGCAGGGTCCAGTAGTGCTTTGCCCAGCAAAAGTGTCTTTATCAGGCCTAATTTCAAATATGATAAGAGCAAATGCTTATATGGTCTTAAACAGAGGCTGCTGTAGTCACAGAATGGGATGCCCCAAATAGGAGTGCACCTGGCAGGGTCCAGTAGTGCTTTGCCCAGCAAAAGTGTCTTTATCAGGCCTAATTTCAAATATGATAAGAGCAAATGCTTATATGGTCTTAAACAGAGGCTGCTGTAGTCACAGAATGGGATGCCCCAAATAGGAGTGCACCTGGCAGGGTCCAGTAGTGCTATGCCCAGCAAAAGTGTCTTTATCAGGCCTAATTTCAAATATGATAAGAGCAAATGCTTATATGGTCTTAAACAGAGGCTGCTTTAGTCACAGAATGGGATGCCCCAAATAGGAGTGCACCTGGCAGGGTCCAGTAGTGCTATGCCCAGCAAAAGTGTCTTTATCAGGCCTAATTTCAAATATGATAAGAGCAAATGCTTATATGGTCTTAAACAGAGGCTGCTGTAGTCACAGAATGGGATGCCCCAAATAGGAGTGCACCTGGCAGGGTCCAGTAGTGCTATGCCCAGCAAAAGTGTCTTTATCAGGCCTAATTTCAAATATGATAAGAGCAAATGCTTATATGGTCTTAAACAGAGGCTGCTGTAGTCACAGAATGGGATGCCCCAAATAGGAGTGCACCTGGCAGGGTCCAGTAGTGCTTCGCCCAGCAAAAGTGTCTTTATCAGGCCTAATTTCAAATATGATAAGAGCAAATGCTTATATGGTCTTAAACAGAGGCTGCTTTAGTCACAGAATGGGATGCCCCAAATAGGAGTGCACCTGGCAGGGTCCAGTAGTGCTTTGCCCAGCAAAAGTGTCTTTATCAGGCCTAATTTCAAATATGATAAGAGCAAATGCTTATATGGTCTTAAACAGAGGCTGCTGTAGTCACACAATGGGATGCCCCAAATAGGAGTGCACCTGGCAGGGTCCAGTAGTGCTATGCCCAGCAAAAGTGTCTTTATCAGGCCTAATTTCAAATATGATAAGAGCAAATGCTTATATGGTCTTAAACAGAGGCTGCTGTAGTCACAGAATGGGATGCCCCAAATAGGAGTGCACCTGGCAGGGTCCAGTAGTGCTTTGCCCAGCAAAAGTGTCTTTATCAGGCCTAATTTCAAATATGATAAGAGCAAATGCTTATATGGTCTTAAACAGAGGCTGCTGTAGTCACAGAATGGGATGCCCCAAATAGGAGTGCACCTGGCAGGGTCCAGTAGTGCTATGCCCAGCAAAAGTGTCTTTATCAGGCCTAATTTCAAATATGATAAGAGCAAATGCTTATATGGTCTTAAACAGAGGCTGCTGTAGTCACAGAATGGGATGCCCCAAATAGGAGTGCACCTGGCAGGGTCCAGTAGTGCTATGCCCAGCAAAAGTGTCTTTATCAGGCCTAATTTCAAATATGATAAGAGCAAATGCTTATATGGTCTTAAACAGAGGCTGCTGTAGTCACAGAATGGGATGCCCCAAATAGGAGTGCACCTGGCAGGGTCCAGTAGTGCTTTGCCCAGCAAAAGTGTCTTTATCAGGCCTAATTTCAAATATGATAAGAGCAAATGCTTATATGGTCTTAAACAGAGGCTGCTGTAGTCACAGAATGGGATGCCCCAAATAGGAGTGCACCTGGCAGGGTCCAGTAGTGCTTTGCCCAGCAAAAGTGTCTTTATCAGGCCTAATTTCAAATATGATAAGAGCAAATGCTTATATGGTCTTAAACAGAGGCTGCTGTAGTCACAGACTGGGATGCCCCAAATAGGAGTGCACCTGGCAGGGTCCAGTAGTGCTATGCCCAGCAAAAGTGTCTTTATCAGGCCTAATTTCAAATATGATAAGAGCAAATGCTTATATGGTCTTAAACAGAGGCTGCTGTAGTCACAGAATGGGATGCCCCAAATAGGAGTGCACCTGGCAGGGTCCAGTAGTGCTTTGCCCAGCAAAAGTGTCTTTATCAGGCCTAATTTCAAATATGATAAGAGCAAATGCTTATATGGTCTTAAACAGAGGCTGCTGTAGTCACAGAATGGGATGCCCCAAATAGGAGTGCACCTGGCAGGGTCCAGTAGTGCTTTGCCCAGCAAAAGTGTCTTTATCAGGTCTAATTTCAAATATGATAAGAGCAAATGCTTATATGGTCTTAAACAGAGGCTGCTTTAGTCACAGAATGGGATGCCCCAAATAGGAGTGCACCTGGCAGGGTCCAGTAGTGCTATGCCCAGCAAAAGTGTCTTTATCAGGCCTAATTTCAAATATGATAAGAGCAAATGCTTATATGGTCTTAAACAGAGGCTGCTGTAGTCACAGAATGGGATGCCCCAAATAGGAGTGCACCTGGCAGGGTCCAGTAGTGCTTTGCCCAGCAAAAGTGTCTTTATCAGGCCTAATTTCAAATATGATAAGAGCAAATGCTTATATGGTCTTAAACAGAGGCTGCTTTAGTCACAGAATGGGATGCCCCAAATAGGAGTGCACCTGGCAGGGTCCAGTAGTGCTATGCCCAGCAAAAGTGTCTTTATCAGGCCTAATTTCAAATATGATAAGAGCAAATGCTTATATGGTCTTAAACAGAGGCTGCTGTAGTCACAGAATGGGATGCCCCAAATAGGAGTGCACCTGGCAGGGTCCAGTAGTGCTTTGCCCAGCAAAAGTGTCTTTATCAGGCCTAATTTGAAATATGATAAGAGCAAATGCTTATATGGTCTTAAACAGAGGCTGCTGTAGTCACAGAATGGGATGCCCCAAATAGGAGTGCACCTGGCAGGGTCCAGTAGTGCTTTGCCCAGCAAAAGTGTCTTTATCAGGCCTAATTTCAAATATGATAAGAGCAAATGCTTATATGGTCTTAAACAGAGGCTGCTGTAGTCACAGAATGGGATGCCCCAAATAGGAGTGCACCTGGCAGGGTCCAGTAGTGCTATGCCCAGCAAAAGTGTCTTTATCAGGCCTAATTTCAAATATGATAAGAGCAAATGCTTATATGGTCTTAAACAGAGGCTGCTTTAGTCACAGAATGGGATGCCCCAAATAGGAGTGCACCTGGCAGGGTCCAGTAGTGCTATGCCCAGCAAAAGTGTCTTTATCAGGCCTAATTTCAAATATGATAAGAGCAAATGCTTATATGGTCTTAAACAGAGGCTGCTGTAGTCACAGAATGGGATGCCCCAAATAGGAGTGCACCTGGCAGGGTCCAGTAGTGCTTTGCCCAGCAAAAGTGTCTTTATCAGGCCTAATTTCAAATATGATAAGAGCAAATGCTTATATGGTCTTAAACAGAGGCTGCTGTAGTCACAGAATGGGATGCCTCACAGCAGACTTAAGATCAGTTCAGTATATATGCACAGTTAGTTACTATAAGCAGCCTGAAAATGCTAACAAAGCCTGTCAGCCAGCTAGTAACACTCAGGCTGGATGAAAAAAAAAAAAAATCTCCCTGTCACAGCCTCCGTTTTTTCCTACCTTTCCCTGGCTTTCTGTCTGTCTCCTGTCTGTCTCCTGCCTGTCTCCTGCCTGTCTCCAGCCTGTCCCTGCCTGTCTAACTGTCTGTCCCTCAGCTACACAGCGTTCTGTCTCTCACGAATGCAATAGAGAAATGAGGAAAAGCAAGATGGCCGCCGTTAAATACCGCTGTGTGACGTCACCGGGCTTGCTGGCTGCTGATAGGCTGCATGTGACTGCCCCAGCTTGCACTGGCGCGGGATACATGTCCAGACATGTCCCGTCCGCCATCTTAGAATGCCTGTAAATGTAAATGAATGGATGTTAAAGGAAAACTTCGAGTGATCGAATCGCGGGGAAATTCGGATTCGATCCGAATCGAATTTTTCCTGAAATTCGGATCGAATCCGGGTTCGTCCGGATCGATTCGCTCATCCCTAGTTTTAATAATACGCCTGATTTTATACGATTGGCCTGAATTTGTTAGGACAAATGGGAGGCGGTCATCCTGTGTTTTAGGCCTAAATTGTAGTAGCTCTTCCTAGTTTTTTGCCTTGCCTTCTCCTGATTAAGTGCTACAGTCCTCTTATCATAGCCTCGCGATATAAAATCAAACAGTTCCAAAATATCGGTTATGCATCTTGTAAATTTTTGATTAATATCCTTGGATGAAAGCTATCTGCTTTTAGATAGTTGTTCCTATCTGTTGGTTTAGTATACATGTCAGTTTGAATTCTGCCAGCTGCCAGCCATACTGTCACATCCAAAAGATGGACTTCTCTTTCACTTTTCTCAAGAGAAAAAGAAATGGTTGGCCTTGCATGGTTTAGTTCTAACCAAAACTCCTCCAGGTCAGATGAACTACCCACCAGATGAAGAATATAAATATATCACCTAAAAATGTCGCCACAAAAGAATGTTTACCTTAAAGGCCGTTGTACTATATACATTCTCCGTCTCATATATATATCCACCATATAAAGATTAGCATAGCTGGGGGCCATATTGGCCTCCATTGCTGTCCCCTGTTTCTGAAGATAAAAAGAGGTGTCAAACATACAATAATTTTTATGTAGTATAAATTCCAGAAGCTTCAACACGAAGCATCGTAGTGAAGGGGAAATATCTGAATTAGTAAGGTATCTGCAGGACTCTGCCTGCCTTATACTATATGTTATCTCTGGACTCTTTTTTGAAACTGATGTACGAACACATGTTTATTGAATGCCTGTGTGTAACCTTAACCTGCTTATATGGATGTGGAAATATGGCTTGATGCAGAGCCTTCCCGTTCAGCTATCCCGTGCGTTTTCCCATTGGTTTTGGGCTGTGATCGGGTCAGGAAAGGGTGCTACGTTGGTTTTAGTGTGCGTTTATGCGCTCAGGTGTGTGCTCAGCCGCCTTTCCAATTGTCGGCTCGCAAGAGGCTGTTTCCCGGGAAAAAGGACGGGTCGTTCATTGGTCCGTTTTTTTCAGTGATGCAGAGCCTTGATTTCCGATTGAAATCACCCTAATAAAACGTGGCCGCCGAGCCTTCACTTACAGGCAGTCTGACTAGCCGTATTTGAGCTCCGTGCTTTTTGGAAATGCATTCCTCTGTGGGCCAACATCAAAGGCGCCAGCAATATACACACAGGAGCAGGACGACATCATCATGGATGTGAGTAGGCGAGCGTGCGTTTATGTGCGTGCATACACTACATGTAATAAAAAAAAAACTAAGCGCAAGATTAGTGAGGAACAACTTACTTTGTAACATTAAATACAAGCCCACCTTAGTTTTAGACATGTACGCAGCGACAAACTAGCCTACATGCAGATAGTAGAACTAGGCCAATGTGAGTAAGAAAGAGGTTCAGAAAGTGACTTGAGGTAGGGCAAGAAACTTGGACATGTATTTTGTGGAGTAATGCTGGGTCATTGTGTATTTTACAAACAGATGATGCTGAGGAATCGCTACGACTTCCTGCCGATTTTGAGAAGAGGACGTTGTCACTGGCGGTGGTGGACGCGATAGCCCGAAGAACCCAAACCACCTATACCTTCACCCAGATCACCCAACACTGGTCCGATTTAAAGAGGAGGCATAGGCCCCGGGTGAGGCGGTACTTCGCCAAACATTTTCCAGGTAAGTGTGTATACTTGACATGCAAGAATCACACTGGCCTTGGCTGGGCGTGTTTTTATGATTGTGTTTCTATTTCAGCGCATGAATGGAAGTTGCGGTTCCGCCCCACCCGGACAAGAGCACGCAGCCCAGTGTTGGGCAAATCAGGTGAAGGGATAGGTGGTCCAGCGCCAGACAACGGCCACCCCCTCCTCTGCCAGTGAATATGACGAACCGCTGGACCTCAGCATGCAGGGGAGGGGGGAATCGGACGGCAGGGAATCGAGCCTCACAGACCCACAACCTGACTCCGGTAAGACTAAGAAAATGACATATGTGCTAATACATGCAAGAAATACATATACTCATGTGCACTATTGTTATTTGTAGATTCTGACGTCGCAGGACCATCCCAAGGGAGAGGCCAGGAAGGGGGCCAAGATGAAGTGGTGGCTGCGGAAGGTGAGTGATTTGATGCCTCGAATCATAAGCTAATCTGACATTCAGGAGGCACAAAGAGTAACTAATATACTTGTGTTTTGGATCAAAACAGATTCAGTGCCGCACGTACTGGTTGACCCAGGGAGGAGGCTGCGCAACAGACGCCCTGGTGGCCAAAAGCAATGTAAGTTTATTTTTCATTTTGGACAACTAGTTTAAACTCATGTCCCCACAAATAACACAAATCACCTAAATCAAACACTAAAAATGATGATGTTTTTCTTTCACAGATCAAAGAAAACGGCCACGCATGTAAAGGAGCCACCCATTTTGCAAAAAATTTTAAATTTTTTATATTTTTGAAGTTTTAAACCATTTTAACAGTTACACCAAAAAAATGATCACAGTAAAAAAAAAAAAAAAAACTACAAAGAAGTGTGGTGTGTTTTATTTTGCGGCAGTGTACGTTATCACAACATCATCATACTGTTACATGTCCCAAAAGGTACGTATATGGGACAAGGAATAGCAAGAAGAAGGAGAAGAAAACACAGAATAAGAAAAGAGATTAAGGTAAGCATTAGAGACAAGGCAGAAGGAGAAACAGAGATTAAGGTAAGCATTAGTATCAAGGCAGAAGGAGAAACAGAGATTAAGGTAAGCATTAGAGACAAGGCAGAAGGAGAAACAGAGATTAAGGTAAGTATTAAAGGCAAGGAAAAATAAACCAAAAATAATTTAATAATAAATTTAGGTATGTGCCAAAGTGCCAGTTTGTGGCATATGTACATTTACATGGAGGTTTAGAGATGTGCGCTTGCGTGGACCCAGATTGGCAACAGGAAATCCATGGATATGTAAGTATACTTGTCAAAAACAACAAAATTGGTGTGAAAAATGACATGGAAGGCAAGCAGGTATGTAAAAAAACAAAGCAAAAAGGAGGAAAAAACGGGACGCCCGTGTGAACGTGAACGGAAGCCACGAGGAAATTGCATGCTCCCGAGAGGGGCCAAAAATGCTTCCCGATTGAAGACAAATTAACGGATCAGTTAGGGACCCATTCCGACGGAGGCTCTGCATCACATTGGAGAAACGATTCAAACGGGACCCCCGGACAATCGGAAGGTTTTAAGGTCAGTCCAGGGGAGGCTCTGCATCAGGCCAATAGATCCTAATATGCACCTACTCTGGCGCCACCTAGTGATGATTTTTCTGTATTGATCGCAAGCATACTCATTGTAGTGCTCAGGATTCTTAGCCCACATTTCTTGTATATACTTACCTTTACTAAAAGCGATCTTTTGCATGAATAGGAGATTTTGTGTATATAGATTAAGTCAACTTTCATTGTGCACATATTAATACACACATTATTTGCATTTAATCTTGTGGCTCTTTGGTGTGCAATTTCTTGATCATTGATAACTTTGTAAGACACACTGGAGTTAGCAGTAGCACGAGGAGCCCGTATATTGCCTGAAAGACACACTCTGGAGTTTGCAGCAGCATGAGGAGCTCATATATTGCATGAAAGACACCCTGGAGTTGGCAGCAGCATAAGGATCCCATATATTGCCTGAAAACACACTCTGGAGTATGTAGCAGCATGGGAAGCCCATATATTACCTGAAAGAAACACTTGAGTTGGCAGCAGCATGAGGAGCCAATATTTTGCCTGAACGACACACTCTGGAGTTTGCAGCAGCATGAGGAGCCAATATTTTGCCTGAAAGACACACCCTGGAGTTTGCAGCAGCACGAGAAGCCCATATATTGCCTGAAAGACACACCCTGGAGGTGGCAGTAACACCATGAGCCTATATATTTCCTGAAAGACACACCCTGGAGTTGGCAGCAGCATGAGGAGCCCATACATTGCCTGAAAGACACACTGGAGTTGGCAGCAGAATGGGGAGCCCATATATTACCCGAAAGACACACTGGAGTTGGCAGCAGCATGAGGAGCCCATATATTACCTGAAAGACACACTGGAGTTGATAGCAGCATGAGGAGCCAATATTTTGCCTGAACGACACACTTTGGAGTTTGCAGCAGCATGAGGAGCCCATATTTTGCCTGAACGACACACCCTGGAGTTTGCAGCAGCACAAGGAGCCCATATATTGCCTGAAAGACACACCCTGGAGTTGGCAGCAACACCATGAGCCTATATATTTCCTGAAAGACACACCCTGGAGTTGGCAGCAGCATGAGGAGCCTATACATTGCCTGAAAGACACACTGGAGTTGGCAGCAGAATGGGGAGCCCATATATTTCCCGAAAGACAGACTGGAGTTGGCAGCAGCATGAGGAGCCCATATATTACCTGAAAGACACACTGGAGTTGATAGCAGCACGGGGAGCCCATATATTTCCTGAAAGACACACCCTGGAGTTGGCAGCAGCATGAAGAGAACATATAAAAAATTTGGGCGCATATATTTTATCCTAAGAATATTATTAAACGTTAAGCTTTACGTAATGCATTTCCTCAATGATTACTTGTGGTCTGACGACACAGGTCAGTCTCTCCATAGTTACACACCTGCTGCTGTTGTAAAAAAAACAGTTTTAAAGCATACTGAAGCGCATTGAACTGCCCTCATCAGTGTATACCACATATGCACATCTAAGAGTTTTACCAATTTGTTCCTGTTAAACCGGACCTTCAGCATGATCTAATGAAAAGCCTAAACCCTTAAATAACTATTCCCCAGCATCTAAAATGAATATATTTAAAGTTTTTAGTCACTTATTATTCTTTCCCCCACTGGGCTGCAACTCCGTTCAGGACTCAGGATACGGGCGCCGCCATCTTGCCTCAGAAGCATCACATACTGAGGAAAGGAGAGCGGGATAAAGTACAGGGGGGGCAGGTTATAGCTGAGATTTGCACAGAGCAGAGCGGGGGTCAGGGAAAGGCCAGCAATCCCAGAATGCAAAGCAACACAGTCAGAAGACACTTCCTGTTTGCAGGCAGCCTGATGTCCCATGAGCTGCCATCTTGGATGTTTAAAGGCTCATAACATGGAGTAAATGCAGGAAGGATGATTTTTAATGTGAGCAATCTGTATGTACAGGTTGTGGGAAACATATAAGATAGGATCTTATTCAGGGTGAAGGTCTGCTTTAAAGTCTTCAGGGCCTAGTTACTGTGAAAGACCATACATAGTTACACACCTGCTGCTGTTGTCGACAAATCCAGTTTTAAGTGTAATGTAGCATTTTGTCCTCCCCTCATATACGCACTAAGTATGTCAGGAAGAGAAGTGCCAGGATGGGCACAGAGGAGTGGCAGAGGCCTAAATTAATCAAGCAGAGGTCGCAGCAGATTAGGGGTGAGTGGCAGCAGGAGTCCCAGCGAGAGGCCTGATCTCCCGGTATCAGCTAGCGGTCGTGTCTCGACCAGAAACCAATCTGCCGTCATCGATTGGTTAACACGGTCATCTACTTCATCACAAGTGACATCTGACACCCCCAGTCAACTGTCGGTGGCTTCCTCAGACACAAGCCCCACTTGGCGTTGCCCAGGAGCAGTCCCTGTCCTCCCATTGCCTCTGTCCTATGCTATTCCCTCCCCCAACATCCCCAAGTATCTTATGCTTTGGGTTCAGCTCCACTATTCAGTGACGACGATCTGAGAAAGAACAAACAGTAGCTACTGCCCAGCCAAGAAGTGGAGGAGACACTCGCTGCTTCCTTCACTAGACATGCAAGTAGTGATGAGGAGAGTGGCATGGGAGGTGGTGTTGCAAGCGTTTGGCTTCTGAAACAGACAGTGTTCAGGAACCTGAGGAGGACACCAGTGACGTGCAGACACAATTCGATGATGATGATTATTATTATTATTATTATTATTATTAATAATTGTATTTATATAGTGCCATCATCTTCTGTAGCACTTTACAAGGTGTGATTACAAACAAGGTAAAACATATAGTACAGAGAACAATACAAAACTAGATGCTATGAGGTTCAAACCAAGTGTTGTGAGCACAGGAGACAATAGGAAAGAGAGCCCTGTCTGTCCTTGCAAGCTTACAGTCTAAAGGATGGGCGTGGAGACAAAAGCTAGGGATCACAAGTGGTAGAGCTTGAGTTGAGTTGCATGTGCCATTTGGAGGTTATAGGAGTTGCTTAAGCCAGGTTATATGCTTATCTAAAAAAGTGAGTTTTGAGGGCACTTTTAAAGGCTTGGAGTAATGGAGAGTGACGGATTTAGCGGTCAACATGGTGGCAGAAGGGGAAAGTGTGGAGGCAAATGTGCCCGGGGCCGGGGTAGACCACCTGCTACGCATCAGGCTACCTTCCCGGGAGATAGTGGAACAGGGGTTCCTGGAGTCAGTGGCAGTAGCACTGAATTAGTGTGGACTGTTGTTGGGAAAATCAGCCACTCGGCGGTGTGGCAGTTTTTCACCAAGCATCCGCAAGAGGTTAAAATGGCCACATGCAATATGTGTAGGCAGAGGGCGAAGCGGGGCCAGGGTCCCAATGTTGGCCCCACGGCCCTGCATCAACATATGCAGCGTCACCATAAATCGGCCTGGGAGAACCATGGCTCCAAAGTGGTGGTCCAGCCTTCTGCATCACCCAGTGGCACGCCACTCCCTTTTCCAGCCAGCCAAGGCTCCACCAACTCCTGTGTGTCATGCCCATCATCTGTTGCTCCAGATGCTCCGGCTCCTCCTACTTCGAGTCAATCATTCTGCAAGCAAACCATTGACAAAGCCATGGACAAGAGACAACAATATGCGCCCACTCATCCAACGCGCAGAAGCTAAATGTGATCCTGTCCAAGTTGCTGGTGCTGCAGTCCCTCCCTTTTCAGGTGGTGGACTCTGCACCTTTCAGAGAACTGATGGCTTGTGCCGAGCTGAGGTGGAGAGTCCCAAGCTGTAATTTCTTTGCGAAGAAGGCAGTACCAGCCCTGTACAATTTTGTTGAAGAGAAGGTGGGCCAGTCCTTGAGCCTGTTGTGTGTACCAAAGTGCACGGAGGCGCTGACGTCTGGAGCTGTAACTATGATCAGGGACAATGCATGTGCTTTAAGGCCCACTGGGGGAATGTGGTTCATGCACAGCCACAACAGAAAGTTGGACAGGTCACGCTGCTTTGGCCTCCATGCTTCCAGGCTGTTGTGACTGTGACAGTGTGCAACTCTGCCTCCTCATCCTCCGGCGTCTCCGCAGCCTCCACTACATGGAGTCTCAGTGTCCCTCCAGCCTACCATGTGTGCAGGGCACAGCGGTGCCATGCTGTTCTTCACATGGTTTGCCTTGGCGAACGGAGTCACACAGGGGAGGCACTGCTAAAATTAATTAATCAAGAAACCAAATCATGGCTTACTCCACAAAAACTGCAAATGGGAACCATGGTGACCGACAAAGGGAAGAACATCTTGTCTGCACTGCCACAAGGAAGCCTGAGCCATGCGCCATGTATGGCACATGTATTTAATCTAGTTGTGAAGCGTTTCCTGAAGTCCTCTCCCCATTTGCAAGACATCCTAACAATGGGAAGGAAACTTCTCATGCACTTCAGCCACTACTACACCGCAAAGCACACCCTTCTTGAGCTGCAGGGTCAGAATGGCATCCCCCAACATAGTCTGATTTTCCACCCTCCATATGTTGGATCGACTATACGAACAGAGAAAAGCCATCATCGATTTCTTGATGATCCAAGCGGATAGGGGGACTCCCCTTTGTAACTTCAATGTAAACCAGTGTTAGCTCATACGTGCCACCTGCCGTTTGCTCAGGCCCTTTGGGGAAGCCACTTTATTAGTCAGTCACCAGGATTATGGGATGAACGGCATGATTCCACTGCTTCATGTACTACAACACATGTTGGAAACCAGGGCTGGTCAGGGCACTGGAGACGTGGCACCTACATCTCACGGCCACATGAACCCTGTGGGGGCTGAACTGAAGGAGGAGGAGGGGGAGGGACACAGTGAAGCACAGTTTCGGTTTGGCGAAATGGGTGGTTTTTCTAGTCATCTGACAGTAGAGGAGGAGCAGGAGCAGCCAGAGGAGCCAGAGGGTTGTGAGGAAGGCGAAACAGAGGTTCCAGATACACATCATGGCAGTATGCAGTAGAGATGGGGACAGGTAGTCCCTCCGAGTCACTTGCACAAATGGCACGATGCATGCTCATGTGCTTGCGTAGTGACCGCCGAATTGTCACCATTCAGCTGCGGGGTGACTGGCTTTCAGCCTTTTTTGGACCCTTGTTACTGGCACAAAATACTGTTTTAAGCCTACTGGAGAGCATTGAACTGCACTTTTCAGTGCACACCACATACGTACATCTGAGAGTTACACCATTATTTTCCTGTTAAAGTCTTCAGGGCCTAGTTACTGTGAAAGGCAAGATTACTTTTTTCATGGACAGACGCGTTCTGCTTGTGGTTACTATGGCCCCTGCCCACTAAACCCGCTTTGATGGCACACTACTGCCAGAGTGCAACAGCTTTCCCAGGGCAACCTCTGCTAGTTGCAGCCACAGATCAAGTTTGGTTGCCCAGAAGTCCAGTGGATCCTCAAGCTATGTTGGCATGGTCATGTCAATGTATACCAACACCTGCTGGTTTAGGTCCTGCTCCAGGTCTACCTGCTGCTCATGTGTTGCCTCACTATGCAGGTAAAGAAAGCTGCTCATAGCGACTGAAGAATGTTGCTGCTGATGGAGCTGGTACTGCTCCTATCACCCCACCCCTCCCCATGGCAGTGGAAGGTGAGTGCAGAGGGCCCCCCGAGTCAGATCTGCAAGACGATGGACGATGGCGCAGATAGGCATCGGCTAACTGACTACGTAGGATGTCTCCGTAGTAGGTCAGTTTGTCCTCCCTCTCAGTGGGTGAAAAAAAGCCCCCATTTCTACACAACAGCAGCATGTGTGTAACTATGTCTGGCCTTTCACACTAACTAGTCCACAAGCACTTGAACATAAAACCAAATGTAAAAACTGTCAGATGGCCTTAAATGGGATGCCTCTGGTCAGAGTCAGAGAGTTAAATGCACTACAGCAAGCTTTACAACGTGGTTTTGGTAGAAAAGCAAGAACAATATAGGCAGGTGCTCTTGCTAAAAACAAATGCAAACACACTGTCAGGTGGCCTGAAATGGGATGCCCCTGGTTAGGGTTAAATGCACTACAGCAAGCTTTAAAACATGGTTTTGGTAGAAAAGCAAGAGCAATATATACAGGTGCTCTTGCTAAAACAAATGCATAGACACTGTCATATGGCCTGTAATGGGATGCCCCTGGTCAGAGTTAAATGCACTACATCAAGCTTTAAAACGTGGCTTTGGTAGAAAGCCAGAGCAATATAGGCAGGTGGGTGTGATCTGTAACACTAACTAGGCTTGCAAGGCCTGGGAATAAAACCAAATGCAAACACAATGTCAGATGGCCTGAAATGGGATGCCCCGAGTCAGAGTTAAATGCACTACAGCAAGCTTTAATCCTTTAAATGCCAAGCACGTAGTTTCTACGTGGTTGCTTCTCCAACTGTTAAGTGCCAAGCACGTAGTTTCTACATGCTTGGCATTACCCCCTGCTTCTATAACAATAGAAAGAAAAAAAAACTTACCTCTGGTATGGATGTAAAGCTGGGGTCTCCTCTTCCTCCGGGGGGCATCCAATCCCTCCCCGGGTCTCCCGGCTTCAGGTGGGGGTCCGAAATTGCCCGCCCCCCCCCTGCTGTCCGGGTCCTCTCTACACCAGGGGGGGTTACGATCCCCACCTGGGCCCCCTAGGCATCAGGAGAGGACCCGGAAGAGGGTCCTCCCCAACTCTTCTGATGGCGCTGGCCGTCGCCTATAGCCCTGCCTTTTTGTGGGAGGAGTGGGATGACGTCATCCCGCTTCTCGTAGTCTGTCACCCGGCTTCGGCTCTGACAGATGCCGGTAGTAGTGGTGCAGAGCAGGTGAAAGGCTCTGATCTTTTGCCCCTCACCCGCCCTGCTCTGATCACTAGCGGCATCTGTCATTGGCAGCTGTCATTGGCATGGGACAGCAGCGAGGGACACAGGATTGGAGGTGAGTAGAGGGAAAAAAAGTGTAAGTGTGTTTATTTTTACATTTAACCCCTTGAGACCCCTATACCAGTTCACAAGGCTGGGGGCTGGCAAGTCACCTGCAGCTAGCAGGTGACTTGCCATTAACCCCCGACACCCCCAATTGCCTGCCTCCCCAAAGGCCCTGTGGCAATAGGCTATGCCGACTTATAGCCTGCAGGACCAGGGGCCACTAAAGCTGGCCCCTGCGCCTTGTTTCTACAAGCCCCCATAGCTGGTCCCGGGCTGGTTATTTTATCTGAAAATCCCCTAAAGAGCTGTTTCAGTTTGGGGGCATGTTCTAGGCAGGAAAGAGTGTCTAACAATACATATTTGGCACCGCTGTAATTGGAAGAAATTGGGGTTTCACACGCAATAAGATTTTATTGACGAACTTACATTTTTATTACAAAAACACTACAGATTGTAAAAGATAGATTTTTACAAATTTTCTTGCACACATTTCACCCAAGAATATTGAGAATATACCCAAAAATTTCATGTTAAAACCCAGACTCTGCTGAAAAAAACAATATATAATTTTCCTGGGAAATCCCTGGAAATCCCTTCAAAATTCACATACGAACATGCATAGTGCAAAATAGTCTGGCAAAGGGAGACAAAAATCCAGGTAGGCTGGCACTTAAAGGGTTAAAATGTGGTTTTGGTAGAAAAGCAAGAGCAATATAGACAGGTGCTTTTGCTAAGAACAAATGCAAACACACTGTCAGATAGCCTGAAATGGGATGTCCCTGGTCAGAGTTAAATGCACTACAGCAAGCTTTAAAATGTGCTTTTGGTAGATAAGCAAGAGCAATATAGACAGGTGCTCTTGCTAAAAACAAATGCAAACACACTGACAGATGGCCTGAAAGGGGATGCCACTGATCAGAGTTAAATGCACTACATCAAGCTTTAAAACTTGTTTTTGGTAGAAAAGCAAGAGCAATACAGGCAGGTGGGTGTGATCTGTAACACTAACTAGGCTTGCAAGGCCTGGGAATAAAACTCAATGCAAACACACTGTCAGATGGCCTGAAATGGGATGCCCCTGGTTAGAGTTAAATACACTACAGCAAGCTTTAACCCTTTCGCTGCCAGCCTACCTGCAGCTTTTGTCACCCTCTGTTGCCAGACCATGTTTCACTATTTTGCGCTACACATGCTCAACTGTGATTTTTGAAAGGATTTCCAGGGATTTCCCAGGAAAATTATATATTGTTTTTTTCAACAGGTCTGGGCTGGGCTTCAACATGAAATGTCTTGTTTGGCCTTTTTTTAAGTGTATTCTCAATACTTTTTGGTGAAATATGTGCAAAGAAAATAAAAAAAGTCTATTTTTTGCAATTTGTAGTGTTTTTTTGTAATAAAAAATGTAAGTTTGTCAATAAAATGTTATTGCGTGCGTAACCCCAATTTCTCCCGGTCACAGCGGTACCACATATGTATAGGTAGACACCCTTTCCTGCCCCGGAGACTCCCCCAAACTGAAACAGAGCTTTAGGAGATTTTCAGATAAAATACATCTGCGCTATGCGCACCTTGCAGTATTTCCAGAAAAACAACCCTTTACATTTGAAATACCCCCCAAAAACTATATTCTCTGGAAGTACATGCCTCAAGCCTTCTAGGCGTACCAAGCTTGTTTATGTGGGCTTAGTTTTCTGGAAGTAATCCCTCAATGTATGCACAAAGTTTCCCTAAAAAAGAATAAAACGGAAGAATCAAGCCACATTTTCCTAAATAAAAACTATATGCAAACAAGAAATAACAAGTAAAATCTCAAAAAGCAACATTCCCCAAACAGAACGATACCCAACATGCATAGATACTGTCAAGGGAAGAGTTGCCAAACACCCCAAAGTAAAGCGTGCGCGTAACAGTAATTTTACTTGAAAATTTCAGCTCTGCAGACAAAGTGCGCACCTTGCAATTTTTCAACCAAAACAACCCTTTACAATTGGAATATCCCTGATAAACCATATATTCCCTGAAAGTTGTTGTAGTAGGCTCACCTTTATGAAAGTAATCCCTCAAAGAATTCTTAGGTTGCACAGGGTTTCCCTAAAAAAAGAATAAAAAAGCTGAATAAATAACATGTTTTCCTAAAATATAAATATGCAAACAAGAAGAACAAGCTAAATCTGAAAGAGCAAGGTCCTCCAGGCAGAACAATACCCAACATGCATAGGTGCTATTAACTCTTTTAATTGCCAGTCTACTTGAAGTTTTGTCACCCTCTGTTGACAGGTCATTTTTCCCCATTCTGCGCCATGTTTAACCGTGATTTTTGCTGGAATTTCCAGGAAAATTATAGATATATATTTTGCAGCAGAGTTTAGGCTTTAACATGAAATGTTTTGTTTGTAATTTTTCTACAGTTTTTTTATATTTTTGTGTAAAAAAACAAAAAAATAAATAAATATTTTTTAGATAATTGTCTACTTTATTTTAAATAAAACATTTACTTTATTAGAGAAAACCATTTTGCATGTGAATGCCCAATTTCTCCCGATTACAACGGTACCACATATGTATTGATAGCCCCCCCCATTCTTGCCCAGGAGACCCCCAAAACTGAAAACAGCACTTTATAACATTTACAAATAAAATACTACTACTATCCACACCATAAACATAAGGGGTTAATTTAAAAAAATGACATAGGGTCCCCCCTCCTGGGGGGGGGTGGGGGGAACCAATTTTTTGGGGAATTTTAAGGGTTAAAAACCCTTAAAACTCCCCCCAAAAATGATATGGGGTCCCCCTTACCCATCATAACCAGCCCTGGACCAGCTATGGGGGCTTGTAGAACAGGGTGCAAGGGTGCAAGCTGGCCCCCCACCCTGCAGACAACAAGCCCACATAGGGCAGAAAAGATTAAAGCAAATAACACAATGCAACAGAAATTGCTATTATGTAGAACCTCTGATCTGCAGGCGCGCTGTATTATTGTATGAGCAACAAAGGTATCAGGATCAAGAGAACATATGCTCTTACCCTGTCTGGAAATATTTTTTTTTCTTATTATGCTCCCTATGTTTTTTATCTCGCTGTGACAGAATCAGATTGTACTGTGACAGCTGGGGTTAATAGCATATAATAGTGCACAATTATGTTTATCAGTGAGTAAAATTATAAGAAACAAAACTTACCCACTAGGCCTGGCGGATAATACCTCACCAGGGCCAATTTCTGTGTATGCTTGCTGTTTGACAAGTTAATCTTCTTATCAAATGTTCCAGACTTTCTATTTTCCAAAGGACTTCTTTATTCAAATGAAAAGGACAATAAAACGTGGTTTTGGTAGAAAAGCAAGAGCAATATAGACAGGTGCTCTTGCTGACAACAAATGCAAACACACTGGCAGATGTCCTTAAATGGGATGCCCCTGGTCAGATTTAAATGCACTACAGCAAGCTTTAAAAATGGTTTTGGTAGAAAAGCAAGAGCAATATAGAGAGGTGACCTGAAGTAACACTAAATAAGCTTGAAAGACCTGGGCATAAAACCAAATGCAACACTCTCTCTCCGTCTCTTTCTCTGCTTCTCTCTTTCTCGCCCTGTCTCTATCTCTCCCTGACCCATTCTCGCCACAATACACCGCTGAAATGAGAGCCAGCAAGATGGCCGCCGCTTCTATAGGGCTGTGACATCACCGGGGAGCCTGGCTGCTCATAGGCTACCCAGGATTCTTTGCCCCATGAGACATGTCCTGACATGTGGATCCACCATTTTAGATGGCCTGGGCCGCACTAAATGAAGTTTAAGGAAGCGATTCGAGTGATCAAATCGCGACGATATTCGGATTAGTTTAGACTATTTTTTTTTCCGGAAATTCATAACATAACAATTTCATATTTCATAAATAATAATAAACATATAATATATATATATACATATATATATATATAAAATATATATATATATAAACATATAAACATATTCATAAATTCAATATTCATAACAAATTCAGATTTGTGAGATTCGAATCGCTCATTCCTACCACACACCGCTGATGTGTGGTAACTGGGATTTCATTCAGCTCCTCCAGCCACACATTAATATGTGAGGCCGAAGAAGTTGATTGGACGAGAGGCCATGCATGCGCCATTGGCCCGAGGAGAGGTGAGTTTACTGGGCGAACTGTGGCTTTTCAAACAGTGGGGCACCCTAAACCTGGCCGCCAGGGGGACGGACCAAAACCCAGGATAGTGAAGATGCTGGGTTTTGGTCCAATTTAAGAGTACCGGTATATATATATATATATATATATATATATATATATATATATATATAATGAGAGAGAGAGAGGCTGAAGGAGAAAGAAAAAAAATCATTGCTGGGTAATTTGCTTTTTACACTGCATTTGCATCTGACACCCTTAAAGCACCACACATTCATTTAAATGTGAGCTACAGTACATCCTTTGCTATTACTCCCTGTCAGTTTAAGTATTCAGTTAAACTTGACAAAGTGATCAGAATGACATTCTTTGTTGGCTTGCTCCAGAAAACCCATTCCCTCTAGACTGAGGTCAGTGGGAAATACTGCAATTTTGTTAAATTACTAATGTGAATTTTAAGTACGTTGCATTAAATATTTAGATAAAGCTTTCAGAGAGGTGAATATTTCATTTTTTTAGAAACCTCTCAAGCACAAACTTTTTGTATGATGTACTTGCAAATAAAGCTATTTTTATTGTTTGATTTTTGTAAAATGTAGTATAGCATATAGCACATGCCTATATGTATGGTTGGAAAATTAAAAATATTTGAAACATGCCTGGTCTTAGTAGTGTTCAAATCGAGCTTCCGCACAGGGCACTATCATCTTAGGGTTGCTGATGAGGTGCCAGACTTTCCTGTTTAACAGGTTAATTTTTCTTAACTGGCTATTAATTGACTAGAGCTCTTTTGTCTGGGTAAGTAAAAGTGCACCAGCTTCTCAGCTCTGCCAGTTTACTTTTTGGATGGTAGGTGGGGTTTTTAGAGGGCAGACTGTGGGTTTTGTCCTGGGAGAGGGTGCTACCTGCTCACCTCTGCCCGTTTGGGTCCATTGAAGGGCATATGGTCTGTTTAGTCCTGGGGGTCCAACATACCGTAGGGTTCAATTTAATTACAAGCACACACACACTGCCAAAATTGCATTGGCAACTGAATACTATTCCCTTATTGAAGGAAAGAGCTCAAATTGTGTGGCTTAAAGAGGACCTTCAGCATCATTTAATGAAAAGCCCAAACCCTTAAAAAACTATTACCCAGCATCAAAAATTACTATATTTACCATTTTTAATACTTACCTTTTATTTTTTACCCCACTGGCCTGCAACTCTGTTCAGCACTCTAGGATACGAGCGCCGCCATCTTGGCTCAGTAGCATCACATACTAAGGAGAGGGGTCAAAAGTGTAGGGGGGAGGAGTTATAACTAATCTTTGAACAGACAATGCAGAGCTGGGGTCAGGAAAAGGGCAGCAATCCCAGAATACAGAGCGGCACATTCAGAAGACACTTCCTGTTTGCAGACAGCCTGAGACTCCATCTTGGATGTTTAAAGGCTCATAACATGCAGTAGATGCAGGTAGGAAGATTTTTAATGTGGGCAGTCTGTATGTACAGCGTGGGGGAAACATATAAGATAGGCTCTTATTCAGGGTGAAGGTCCAGTTTAATAGTGTATAAGTGAATTTAAAAATAGTGGTTTTCACTAGTACATCTTCCTATTTCAAAGTGTTGAGCATCAAGATTGCCAGTAGCAGGGGCCACCCCTTGGGGTGTCCAGATGGACCGGCCACACATGGCACTGTCATCCTAGGGATACCAATGGGGTGCCAGACTTTTTTATTTTGTAAGATTTTTTTTTTTTAATTGACTGGTACTACTTGAGGAAGGGGGTGCCAAGGTCAATCAAGCACCTAAACAATATCAACTGAAAATAATAAATGGCTTTGTGTGTCTTTAAGAAATGGCATGCATGCCTTGCCGTTTTTTACATTGTTAAATCTTGGTTGTAATGAATTCCTCGTTAAAAGTTATCTTAATACATCACCGAAAAACATCTTTTGTATAAATGCAGAAGAATCATAAGTTTCAAAAATCATATTATATCATATTAAATCAGATCAGACTTTTACCAATTCTAAATTGTTGTAGAGGGACTAAGGTCAACATATCAACCTTATCTAAGGGGGTTTTTCATGAAGGGATAGCGCCAGGTAGTGCCTTGTAGCGGCAGGCAGCGTCTGGTGAACGCTGGACACTGTAGGCAAAATCACATTTATGAAAGTGAATCTGGTGAGCGACTGTTACAGCGCCATGTAGCGGCCAATGTATTATTACAGGAGGCTCAGCGTATAGTGCCGGCGCCAGGTATTAACTTTCGCACACTGTCGCTCCCATACTTTTCAATGGCCGTTCATTTGCTTGTGTTTAAACAGCGTGTCTTTTTTTTTTTTTTTTTTGCTCAAATCATTGTGTGACCTCTCCTGGCTGCAAAAAAACACTTTTAGAAACTTTTTATATTTTTATGCAGAATTGTCATGTCTGGCACTAAAGTGTTATTGTCCCAGTGTTAAGTCAATGTCATTCCATGTGTTTTCGGCTTTGTTACAGGTGTATATGTGTTCAAAAACAGACTTTAATCACACAGCGTCTGGCGCTCTATTCTATAACGACCAGATGTAGACGCTGTGTGTGTGGTGTGGAGCCCCCACAGTCTGTCGCACTGAGCTGGCGCTACCTCTCGCTCCCTGCAGAGCTGTACTGGCGTTAGAACTCCCAACATACATCGCATTCATCAATGCCAGCCAGGTTACTAGAGCGACTGAGGCGCTATGTTACAGGGCTCGATACCTGCTTACAGCGTCTACCGACGCTCACCTGCCAATACCTTTCCCCCACAATAAAAGGGGAAAGATGATCTCCTTCTCTTATCTCTAAGAAGGAGAACAAAAGAGCCAAAAAAAGAAAAAGAGAGAAGAAGAAAAAAAATGAAGAATGGTAAAGGATAATCCTTTTCTCCTGCCTCTAAAAAAGAAAATAAACAAAGAATTTATATGTAAATAAATTTAGCCCTCCTTGGAAAAAAGTAACAAAATAAATCATAATGATAGAAGGAAGGGAAAGGGGAAGAGAAAAGGGAAGAGATATTACTCTTTCTTTCTATAACCAGAAGTATATTAATATTGAATAAAAATAAATAACTAAATAAAACTATTTCACTAGATCTTTCTCCTTTTTTTATCTTTTCTGCAAGAATTTGTGTACATTTATCAGAGTTTTTATAAACTATCTATTTTCCCCATATTTCCTGAAACTGTTGTTCTTTTTCATTTATTAATGCGGTCATCACTTCCATTGTCCTAATTTCCTTTATCTCTTTTATCCACATGTTAACTGTTGGAGTGTTTTTTTGCTTCCAAAATGTTGATATTATTCTTCTTTATCATTTGGAATGTTAGTGATCCATTTTGTATCCTTGCATATTTTCACCATGTAGGAACTTTTTTCAGTTCCTTTTATCCTTCCTTAATAAGAGCCTACTACCTCCCTGTATCTTTATCATTTGTTTGATGTCTGTCGGTACAAACTATTCAATTTATTAGGAGTCAGGTACAACTGAGTTATAAATTTGTACCCAGTTTCTTGCACTTTGACTGCCATTGGGCTCTTAATATTCAGAATGAATGTTTTCTGCCATTCTTCTGTGATCACTCTCCCTAAATCCTTTTTCCATTTTCCCTGTAACAGTGTATTTTACCTCCTGATTGTAACAGAAGTAAAAGAATACCGGAAGGAGATTGCTCTTAAACGATTTTTTTTTTCTCAACTTTTACTTTTTTCAAAGGGAGTTAGTGTCCTGGCCCACTGTTGTTTCCTCCCAGGCCCTACGAAATGTTGGAATGGCAAACAATTGCACTGCTCTAATTTATTATTATTCCACTTTCTTTTAAAATGATCCAAAGTACACCAATCATTTTGTTCCAACAGGTCCTTTGCCCTTAGGTCTTCTATTTTACCCCATTCTCTTAACAATCCTTCTTTAACCCTAGATTTTAATATCGGGCCGTACTTAAATGATAGCATTGGAGATAGCTTTGGTGTTATACTTTCCAGATCTGTCACCTTGTAATTAGTCGACATTGTAAGTCTAACTACCTGGGAGCTTATCCTTAGTTCTTTTCATTTTCCAGTCATCCACATCCATTCTTCTATAGGTGCCTTACTATAGATACAATCTATTCCTACCGATTTTTTATCTACCTTATTGAACATCTAGTCAAGGGCTCTATGCAGTTGTGCTGTCTGCCAGTACTTATCAATATCTGGAACTGCCAGGCCGCCCATTGTTTTCTTCCTCTGCTGAATTTTTAGACTCAGACGGGCGTTTCCAACCCAAGATAAAGCTAGTCACTTCTGTGTCTACTTTCTGGAAAAAGTTCTGTGGAATCTTCCAAGGTTGTTCCTGGAATATGAATAACAATTTAGGAAGTATCACCATTTTTATAATATTAATCCTTCCTTTGCAGGAAAATGTGGGTACATCATAATCCTTAAGACTCTTCTTTACGCGCTCAAGGATTGTGGGAAAATTCATATTATATTCATCTTCTAGGTTTTCAGAGATTTTTATTCCTAGGCCACGACTTTTAGTACACCTACACAGGGCCACATCTCTAATGAGTCGAGGTGGAGCGGATGTCTGAGGCGACAGCAAGCAGGGGGGTGGCAATCAGGGGTCGCAATTTAATTGCCACAGCAACTCAATACTGGCTGCACGGGATGTGCAGCATTGTGGTCAGTGTGCATTGGATTACTTTTTGCGTGCCCCACTAGCGTGTCATCAGGCACTGCCAGCCACTGCACGGGTGAAAGAGAGATGGCACTATGGTGGGAGCAGCTTTGGTATTTGGCCTGCTGCTGCACCAACCAGGAGAAGCTGACAGCGACAGGGGCGGCCGTTGTAGAGGTGCGGGAAATCCAGCCGAAGATCTGCTGATAGTTGCAATCCACAACATTCTGTATAATACTGCCAGCTGAATTGCTCTGTCTGTTTCCCCCCTGCTGCCATAAAACATGGAGGTGTATCCTGCTCAATGACCTTCCTGCTGCCAGAAGATCATTCTCCGGGAGCTATGTACATATTTATACAAGGTAAATGATGGTTGGAATCCCGGCATTCTGACCAGCAGGGGTCTGCAGGTCTGCTTAGAATCTCTTTCCCTGTGGAGAACATATTCTATTCTGTCCCTTCTGTTTTCCTCTTTATTCCACTTTTCCCTATATCCAGTCCAGGTCGTTCCAGAAGTAATGACATATGGGTATTTCGCCGCCAGGGGGCGCTCGACTGCAAGATCAAAAGCTGTCTCTCCTCCCTGCTCCCTATAAAAGCAGGTGTCTCACTATGATTTCCCTAGTGTTCATCTTGCAGTCTGGCTGCTGAAGATCGTTGGATACTCTCTCCTGGATATTGCAGCTGTGCGGGGTCTCCTAGCTCGTCGGCCGCTGCGGACCTATTCCCACTGATCCCGTGGACCCACTATTGCCTCCCAGCCATGGCTGATCGGGACTGTGACGGTAGGGAGAACGCTGGGGTCAGGCGTCTTGACAGAGCTAGGCTCTGGGCCACAGACCCTGTCTAAAGGGTAGCCGGCCATAGGCCGATGGTGAGCCTATGGGGGGGGGAGGAACCACTTACTACCCTCTGTTATTCCCTCTGCCCCACAAGCTTTATTGTGTGTGTGATTATGTCACTTTACTGTTAATCATTGCCCTGGGGGTCGGACGCATCTCGGCAGCCTCTCCTGAGGCTGCAGGTCTTTTTGTCTCCGGCGCGGTGTGGGCCGGTGCACACGCTGCGCGTTGTGCAGGGGCCCCGCTGTGGGCTCCCCTGCGGCAAGTATGGCGGATTCTTGGAGGACTGCCTCCATCTTGGCTTTGGCACAGGGCTGTGGGGAGGCAGGAGGCGGGCGCTGCTGTTCGCGCCTTTGGGGGGGCGGGGTCCCTCGAGGAACGCGCGGAGCTGCTGACTCAGCACCATTTTGGTTCTCCTGCCTTGCTGTCTGGGAGCCATCACTGTCAGTGCCGTGAGTCCCTTTTGTTATCAATATTGTGACAGACGCTCTGTCTTTTGGATGTCATCACTATTCAGTTGCCCACCGGGTCATTCACTGGCCTTTTCTTAATTAGGTCATTGTATTTTGATACTGTTACAGGCAATGTCATTGTATTTTGACTGCCATTGTGTATTGTTGATTACGTCACAGTCAATGGCATTGTCCTGATTACAGCCTGCTATTGTTCTACTGATTGCGTCACCGGCAGAGTTGAGGGATTGTTTGCCCTGCTGCTATTGGTCGGTGTGTGTGTCATGCAATAGAGACTTGTGTATATAAGGCCCAGTGTGGCACTAATAAAGTTCACTTCACCTTCACCCTCAATACTGTGTTCTGTCTCTTATTGGGGGAAACGCTATATTACAATTCACTAGTCCTTGTAAGGGCTGTTCCTGTTTCCTCACGGACGACTCTGGAATTCCAGCAGCACCTCTTACGATTGGGAAAAGGACGTCTCGGGCGGTGAAGCCCTCCGGCGATAAGGGTTATCGCTACAATTGGTGGCAAGCGGTCGGATGGTCCTTTGTACCCAGAGAGAGTGCTACCCTGATGGAGAGTCAGTAGGACAAGTTGAAAAGGCTGACCCTGAAGGATCTACTCGAGAGCCGGGGAAGGTCAGCTAGCAGCCGCCCACGTCGGGAACTGATAGCCGAGGTGATCGAAATGGATCGTGCAGCAGTGAGGACCGAAACCAATATAGAGATCGATGAAGACGCTGCTCTCGTTCAAGCGGTTCGGAACAGATTGTCGGTCTATGGCCCGAATCCATCACAGGAACTGATCGACCGAGTCTTTGCCGCAGCGGAGGCAGAGGCCAGTAAGCGAAGGGAAGATCGGCGACTTTCAACCCAGCAGCCTCTCAGTCTCAGTTACACTGGGGGGAGAAAGATTCCATTTGCAACATTTAAGTCCTTCCAGGAAAGTGACGACGAGATTGACGGATTTTTGGCCGATTTTGAACGCCAGTGCGCTTTACACCGGGTACCCACGGAGGAATGGGTCACCATATTATCAGGGAAACTATCTGGGAAAGCTTCCGATGCTTTCTGGGCCATCCCTGATGCGGACTTACCACACTACCATCTGGTAAAGGAGGTTTTGTTAGCCCGGTACGCTGTCAGCCCGGAAGCCTACAGGCGACGATTTCGGGAATCCCAAAAGAAGGGAGGGGATTCTTACACGGAGTGGGCATGTCGCCTCCATCGTACAGCATCACACTGGGTCACTGGATGCAAAGCCACGACCGCTGAGGATGTACTACAGTTGTTTTTACTAGAACATTTTCTCAATGCCCTGCAACCAGAGCTAAGAGAGTGGGTACGTGACCGGAGGCCTCTAACGCTACCTGAGGCTGCTCGTCTAGCCGACGAGTACACCGATGCTCGCCAGACAGAACAGTCCGCTCCAAAACCACCACCTCCCATCAAATTTCAAGCACCTGTGGCTTCAGCGCCAACTCGTGACTCTGGGCCACATAGGCCAGCGCAGCAACCGAACCTCTCCACAGTTCAGTGCCATCGTTGCAAACAATGGGGACATTATCGCAGTGATTGCGCCCTAGAGCCTCCCCGAAACACGTGGGGGCAAAAGCAACCTTCCACCTCCCGTACTCCTGTGGCACACTGTTTGGAAGCTGAGAGCAGTTCGGAAGAGTATCTGGGGGTACTGTATGAAGCTGATCCCGTACAAGCGGCCATCCAAGACAACCGACAGCACCATTGCCAGGAGGTACGAGTCAATGGGCGCACCGCGCAAGGATTACGCGACACCGGAGCCACACTTACCTTGCTCCAACCTCATTTGGTCAAGAACAAAGACCGCACTGGACACACCGTTGCAGTAAGGGTGGCGGGAGGAGCTGTGTTTCGACTCCCCACCGCCCGAGTACATCTTGACTGGGGCGCTGGATCCGGCAGGGTACAGGTGGGACTTATGGACAACTTACCAGCAGAAGTACTATTGGGAAATGATCTAGGACCAATGACTTCTGCCTACGCTACCTCTGGACCAGCCAGCGTCAACCCTGTTACAACCCAGGCTCCAGCCCGAGCTGCCAACTCCAGCCCACTGGTCGGGGAGACCCAGGGGTTTCGTCTGCATCACGTCATGTCTGTTACACGAAGTCAAGAAGAGGATCAGCCGTCAGGTTACGTCCTTCCAGAAGGGAAACTTATGCCAAACACTATTTTTGTTGGGGGCATTGGCCATCGGATTAATCAGCCTGAAATTAAGGATGTTTTTTCAAAGTATGGCGCTGTAAAGAATGTCAAAATTATTAGGGATGCCTCTGGCGTTTCTAAGGGTTATGGTTTTGTCTACTTTTACGATGATGTAGATGTGCAGAAAATTGTGGATTCTCCGATCAGCTTCCATGGAAAGAGATTGAAACTTGGGCCAGCTATAAGAAAGCAAAGCACCTGTGCACACATCCAACCAAGGACTTTGGTGCTGAACTCACCAACGCCACAATATCCCAGTGTTTGGACCCCACCCATGACCGATTCCTATGTACAGCCAACGTCAATGTTTAGTCCGGTTACTCACTATTTGCAGACTTGTCCTTAAACAGAACTCTGCCCATGACAAGAGTCCGGACAGCCCCACGTTAACCCGAAC
Source organism: Gastrophryne carolinensis (assembly GCA_027917425.1). Taxonomy (NCBI): domain Eukaryota; kingdom Metazoa; phylum Chordata; class Amphibia; order Anura; family Microhylidae; genus Gastrophryne; species Gastrophryne carolinensis. Next base: position 180,882,101 of record CM051239.1, on the reverse strand, counting down.
AGGGTCAATCCGGGTCTGCCGGGTGTTCCACAAAAAGGGGGCATTGTGACAGACGCTCTGTCTTTTGGATGTCATCACTATTCAGTTGCCCACCGGGTCATTCACTGGCCTTTTCTTAATTAGGTCATTGTATTTTGATACTGTTACAGGCAATGTCATTGTATTTTGACTGCCATTGTGTATTGTTTATTACGTCACAGTCAATGGCATTGTCCTGATTACAGCCTGCTATTGTTCTACTGATTGCGTCACCGGCAGAGTTGAGGGATTGTTTGCCCTGCTGCTATTGGTCGGTGTGTGTGTCATGCAATAGAGACTTGTGTATATAAGGCCCAGTGTGGCACTAATAAAGTTCACTTCACCTTCACCCTCAATACTGAGTTCTGTCTCTTATTGGGGGAAACGCTATATTACAATTCACTAGTCCTTGTAAGGGCTGTTCCTGTTCCCTCAGGGACGACTCTGGAATTCCAGCAGCACCTCTTACGATTGGGAAAAGGACGTCTCGGGCGGTGAAGCCCTCCGGCGATAAGGGTTATCGCTACAAATATCTATTGTTTTACTGTTATGCGCATGTGCTGTGGGATGCTTATGGCCCTCTCTTTTGCTTGTGTCTTTCAGGTTGGGCCCTTTGATAGATCGTGGGTTGTGGTTCCTCCCGGTCCCCCGCCCCCCTCCTCCCCCTTCCTTTATTAAGAGGGATCACAAAAAGAGGGAATATATAGGAGGGTTACATAGGTCTGGGCCATCAGTGCCTTGTAACCTGCATAACGATTTTTGTCTGCTAATCACCATAATGGAGGCTTCTGGGGATAGTGAGCTAGGGGCCCCATCTGGGCAGGTGAAGCTCTGCCCCATGTGCAGTGCCAGCCCTCTTAGCGGACTCAGCACTGTTTGTGTCACTTGCGCCAGGAGCGTCGTTTTGGAGCATGATCGGGCGGGCGTATCTGCCCCTAGCCCGTTATTGCCTGCGGCCTTTCCAGAACCCCCGCTACTGCACTCAGCCCCCAGCGAGGGGGAAGCCAGCAGGGGGTCCCAAGTTGATTTGGCATACCGGGTGGCCAGCCTTGAGAGACAGATCTCTCGCACGGCTCCTAAGAAGGCCACGAGTAAGAAGCGGCACATCAAGCCTGTTTACTCGGATAAGGATGATAATGATGATCTTTTTGGAGGTCTAGGCTCCATGGAGGAAGGCGAGTCGCATGAGGACTCCATTTCCACTGTGGATTATTCTGCAGGCTATGACAGCAGGCCTGGCTCGTCCTTGGGCGAGGATACATGGCTCCCTGATGATACGGAGAGGTTGCTGGCAGGTTTTTAAGACATTGCATATTGTCCCTCCTAAAGCGGCTAAGAGGAAGCAGGGTGATTTGCTTCGGCCTGAGTGACATAGACATGTCTTTCCTGAGCAGGCCCATTTTTCTAATATTAATCTTCCCAACTTCAAGGAGTGGGAAAGGCCTAACAAGCTACCATCGTTGCCTAAGGGCCTGGACAGGCGGTATCCCTTTCCTGAGGAGCTGGTCCGCCTATGGTCCCGTCCCCCCGAAGAGGGGGGGTTATCCAACACTACAGTTATGCCGTCACTCGATACTGCTTCCTTGCGTTATCCAGCTGACAGGTGCATGGATCAGTTAGTTTGTCATGCCTTCACCTTTGATGGTGCTTGGTTTCGCCCTATGTGTGCCGCAGCTATTGTCTCCTTAGCCATCAGAAAGAAGATGAGACGTCTTGTGGATATTGCTAAGTCTCGCAAGCGGGCGGGGGAGTATAAAGACCTCAAAGCTTGCGTGGATTTTATTGCCTTTGTTGTCTCTGCCATGGACGATGGTGTCTGGCTCGCTGCCAAGGTTTCGGCCCTGCTTGTTGCGCTTCGCCGCTCAATCTGGTAGCGGCAATGGTCGGCTGATGCCGCGGCCAAGTAGTCGCTCACTAGTATCCCCTTCGTGGGGCACAGGTTGTTCGGGAGCGTCTGGACCTCCTGATTAAGGATAGTAGACTCCCTCAGTGACGGAAGCCTGCGCGGCCCTTTCGAGGTTCCTCTGCCTATCGCTCCTTTCATGGCGGAAGAGGCTCTTCATTTTCAGGTGGCTGCAGAGATTCCTGGGGACGAGGTAGGTCCTGTGGCCGATCCAATCCCTCCTGGGGATCCAAGTCCAAGCCCCCTGCCAAGGCTCATCAGGCATGAGGAGGCACCCTCACTCATCTAGTTGGGGGGACGGCTTTTGTTATTTGCTCTTATCTGGAGACAGCGCGTCTCGGAATGGTGGATTCAGGAGGTGGTGTCCTCCGGTTACAAAATAGAGCTGGTAGTCAGGCCACCCTCAAGATTTCTTCAGTCTCGCATATCCCAGAACCCAGTGAAGGCACAGGGCCTGAGAATGGCCGTGCAGCACCTCCTGCGGTTAGGTGTGATTTGCCCTGTACCTCGTCAGGAGCAGGGTCAAGGTTTTTACTCCAACCTGTTTACAGTTCCCAAGAAGGACGGAACGTTAAGACCTATCCTGGACCTGAAGGGTCTCAACAGGTTTGTAAGAGTCAGGCATTTCCGCGTGGAAACCTTACGGTCAGCGGTGAGCTTGCTTCGGCCAAGCGACTTCATGACCACGGTGGACATCAAGGATGCCTATTTGCACATCCCGATATTCCAGGGACATCAGAGGTTCCTGAGATTTGCTCTAGAGCACCAGCATTTCCAGTTTGTGGCTCTGCCATTCGGGATATCCTCAGCCCCCCGGGTTTTCACCAAGGTGCTAGCGGGCATCATGGCTATTCTGAGAAATCAGGGCATTCCTGTGCTGCCTTATCTGGACGATTTACTGATTGCGGTTCAGTCCCTTCAGCAGGCCGAGAGCGACACCCGGATGGTGTTATCCACTCTAGAGGCTTTCGGATGGGTAGTCAATTACCCCAAGTCTTCGATCACTCCTTCAATGGTGAGGTCCTTCCTGGGCATGACGTTAGACACCTCTCAGGTCAAGGGTTTCCTGCCACAGCAGAAGGTGTTGGGCCTTCAGACGCAGGTGCAGAACTTGCTGTCTTGTCAGCGACCATCGATCCGTCTGGGGATGAAGCTGGTGGGCCTAATGGTGTCATGCTTCGAGGCAGTGCCCTTCGCCCAATTTCACATGAGACCGCTTCAATTGAACCTGTTGACCAGCTGGGACCGGATGCAGGAGTCGCTGGAACAGGAATTTTCACTGTCTCCTCTGACCAGACAGTCCCTCTTGTGGTGGCTGGACCCCAGAAACCTGTTGGTGGGCAAGTCCTTTCTGACTCCCCGTGGGAGATAGTAACCACGGATGCCAGTCTGACTGGCTGGGGAGGCGTTTGGCAGATGCAGAAGATCCAGGGTCAGTGGGGTCCGCAGGAGAACCGATTGCCCATAAATCTCCTGGAGCTGAGTGCGATCTGGTTGGTGCTTCTTCGCTTGACTCCCCATTTAAGGGGATGTGCGATCCAGGTTCACTCGGACAATCAGACGGCTGTCGCCTACATCAATCACCAGGATGGGACTCGGAGCAAGCGAGCCCTCAAGGAGGTGACCCAGATTCTGACTTGGGCAGAGGAGAATGTTCCCTGCATCTCGGCGGTTTACATCCCCGGGGCCTCTCGTCTGGGGGCATGGTCTCTCAGCAACAAGATCTTTCATGCTCTGTGTCTCCGCTTGGGTCAGCCAGATGTGGACCTGTTTGCGTCCAGACACAATCACAAGCTCCCAAGGTTCGTCTCCCTGTCAAGAGATCCTCTGGCCTTTGCCACAGATGTTCTGGCAATTCCTTGGACGGAGTTCAGGCTCCTTTATGCATTTCCTCCGTTTCCACTCCTGGGCCGAGTGCTATGCAAGATAGCCCAGGAAGGGGTCCCAACCATCCTGGTGGCTCCTCGCTGGCCGAGAAGGAGTTGGTTTGCGGACATAGTTCAGATGTCAGTGGATCGCTACATCATGCCAGACGACCCAGGGCTTCTCACACAGGGGTCGCTGCGGCACCCCAATTTACAGACGCTGGCTTTGACGGCCTGGCTATTGAGACCTCAATTCTGATGGAAAAGGGCCTGTCTGCAACAGTTGTGCATACCATTATTCGGAAGTCTTCTTCCATGATATATTACGGAGTTTGGCATGCCTACATGGCTTGGTGTGAATCCAAGAGTCTCTCTTGTCGCCCTTTCTCTATCTCTAGGATCTTGGAGTTTTTACAACACGGTTTAGACTTGGGTCTCCAGCTGAGCACCCTCAAGGGCCAGGTCTCTGCCTGGGCCATCTTTTTCCAGAGATCCTTTGCCAATCATAGATTGATCAAGACCTTTTTCCAGGGAGTCACCCACGTACGTCCACCGCGTAAGCCTGTATTACCGTTGTGGGAATTGAATTTGGTACTTTCTGTTCTCCAGGGGCCTCCCTTTGAGCCTTTGTGCAATGCTGCATTGCCAATTTTGACCCTCAAGGTGGTCTTTTTGGTAGCGATAACCTCGGTGCCTCGCGTGTCAGAGCTGGCCGTGCTTTGTATGAAGCCTCCTTATTTTGAGCAACATAAGGATAAGGTGGTTTTTCGTTTTAAACCTGATTTTTTGCCTAAGGTCGTTTCCCCCTTTCATCTTAATGAGGAAGTGGTCTTGCCTTCCTTGTGTTCAGCACCGACTAATGCTAAGGAAAGGACCCTCCATGCCTTGGATGTGGTCAGAGCCATTAAGTATTACCTGGTTGCGACTGAATCCTTCAGAAAGTCGGATTTGCTCTTTGTCCTAACAGAGGGTTCTAGGAAGGGCTTGCCACCAGCCATGTCCACTCTCAGTAAGTGAATCAGACAGGCGGTGGTGCAAGCGTATTCTGCCAAGGGGAAGGAACCCCCTTTTCGGATCACAGCTCATTCTACCAGAGCTATTGGTGCCTATTGGGCTTTTCAGCACCAGGCATCTGTTGAACACGTTTGTAAGGCAGCCACTTGGTCTTCAGTTCATACCTTTACCAAGTTTTACAAGGTTGATGTTAGGGCCTCAGCTGACGCTGTCTTTGACCGAAAGGTGCTTCAGGTGGTAGTGAAATGAACTACATGCTGTTCCGCACTGGGGACACTGCTTTTGGATGTCCCATATGTCATTACTTCTGGGACGACCTGGACTGGATATAGGGAAAAATACAATTCTGTGAAACTCATCTGTAGAATTGTTTTTTAATATATCCAGTCCAGGTCGTTCCACCCCGCCCTTTGTTCATTATCTCTTGTTTGCCTGTTATGGTGATTACCATTTTTATATTGGACCGTTGTCCTTACGTTTCTTGTGGAGAGAGTACATGCTGATGCTATGTGAAGTAACATGGTTTCTTGGCCTCCTGGCCTGTCCCTTTTTCTTACTGCTGTTTAACCACTGGGAAATCATAGTGAGACACCTGCTTCTATAGGGGGGCGGGAGGAGCGCCAGCTTTTGATCTTGCTGTCGAGCACCCCCTGGGGGCGGTATACCCACATGTCATCACTTCTGGGACAACCTGGACTGGATATATTCAAAAACAATTCTACAGGTGAATTTCACAGAATTGTATTTTTCCTCTGTCCCTCCTTGCTTCACCTTCCTTTTTTTCCTCATATTTCCCTCTTTTTCATGTTCCTTCCCTGCCAGCTCTTTTCTACATTACCTCCATCTTTCTCTCTTTTCCAAGTTCCATCCATCTTTCTCTCTTTTCCACATTCCCTCCACCTTTTTCTTTGCCACATTCACTTCATTTTTACATTCCCTTTATTTTTCTCCGTCACATTCCGTCGGCCTTTCTATTTTTCCACATTCTGTCTATCTTTTTCTTTTTCTACATTCCCCCAATCTTTCTCTCTTTTTCACATTCCATCAATCTTTCACTCTTTTCCCCACTCACTTGATCTTTTTCTCTTTTCCACAACCCCTCCATCTTTTTCTCCCTTCATATTCCTCTCTATTCCACATTCCCTCCATCTTTTCCTTTCCCCATTCCCTACATCTTTCTCTTTTCCACCTTTCTTCACATTATTTCTTTTTTCACACTCCCTCCATTTTCTCTTTTCTACATTTTGTCCATTGTCTCCTATGTCATTCTTTCCACATTTGCATATTCTTCTTCTCTTTCCCACATTCCCTACATCTTTTACTTTTCTACATTTTTTTCACACTACCTTAATTTTTCTCTTTCCTACATTTCCTCAATTTCCCCTCTTTCTTTCCACATGTGCATGATCTTCCTCTCGTTTCCACAATCCCTATCTCTACTTCCTCTCTTTTCACCTGCCTTTCTTCCTCTATTTTCCAGTTTCCCTCCATTGTTCACACATTTCCTCCCTGCTCCCTTTCTTTTTCACTTCTGTCTTTCCTTCTCTTCATCTTTCTCTCCTTTCCTCATTCCTTAGATCTTTCTAATATCCCCTTCATCTTTCTCATTTTATCACATTCCCTTCATCTTTTTCATATTCTCTTCATCATTTCCTAATTTCTTTACATATTTCCATCCTCCCTTTTCTCTTTTCCATGCTTCATTCAAATTTTGCCAGCGTTCTATTGTCTGTCTTTTATAGCTCTCTCACTTTCTCGTTTACATTATCCCCATCCCTCCTTCTCATTTCCTAATCCCTCTTTTTATACTTTCTGCATCTGGCATTGTCTGAGTGTGAATGTAAGTGCATGGGGTGCCATTCTGAAAATATTTCACTGGGGAACCTCTTAAAGGGCCAGTCCAGTCTAACTAACTCTTACTGTCCATAGGAGATACCATGATGAAATTACTGCATAATACCGCACCATTGTCTTCAATTGAGAGGAGAAAAGAAGTGCCGTGTCTCATACATTTCAATAGAAGACAATGGTGGAGAATTATGTAGTAATTCCATCATGGCTGCTCCCATGAACAATAAGAGTCAGTTAGACTGGACTGGCCCTTTAACCTGGGTATAGCAAATTGGGAGTAGAAGTAAGAATGACTGGAGAAAGAGAGAAAAAAAAATAAAGAACATCTAGAGGTAGGTGAGAGAAAGAATTAAAGGGACACTGTACTTAATTTTATTTCAGATCAATGCTTACCCGCCCTCATCCTTGATTTTAGCATAGTCCTGGGAATGGCAGCATTATGCTGTGACACTGATGCGCTATCCCAGACTCAGGACTGTTTGGTAGGGCCAGTACAGTATGACCAGAAAATTATTGGGCCATTTTTTGACCCCAGTCCACTGCCACCTGTTCTCTAGTCACCCTGTAAAATATTTTTGCGTGGACTGGTGAAAGTAACCGTGATCAGTTGGCTGGTTTTTATCCAAGTGTAGAAGGACACAGTGCTGGGGACATAGGCAGAGTATGTAAGAATACCAAATACCTAGATGTTGCCAGTTCTCAGGTCTCTTTAAAGTACCAGGCACTGTTCACACTAGCAAGTTCCATGTTCCTGATAAAAATACTGATACCTGGCTTCGGTCACACTGCATTGTATGTCATAACTTCTTGACAGACCACTGCAACTTGTGATATAAACCTGTTAGCCCCCACTATTCCAGTTTCCAGCAAAACTAAAACTTGGCTCAGGATCTGCGGAGGAAGCAGTATACTCAAAACCATATTTTCTGATTGATTTCCACTCGGGCTGATACACAGTTAGTTTACTATATGAAAAGGCGGTTGGGTGTGCTTTTTTATTGTTCACCTCAGGCAGCAGAGAGGCTGGGTTCAGCCCTGCACCCACACCACCCCCCTTCACCCTGAGACATAGCTTTGTTTTCTGGCACCTGGGGCAAAGATTTGAAATGGCGCCCCATCTGTGCTCAGGCCCACCTTTGGTGCCCCCCTGACCTGCTGCACCCAGGGCATGTGCCCCCCGCCCCCTCTAGCTACGCCCCTGCCTTCACCTACAGTCACTGCCAATTCGTTTAGGCTGGCCATGGATTCTTCAACCCTAAGAAGACCAAACTTTAATTAAAGTATTAAAATGGAATACTTGCCCAGTTTTAATTTTTTGGCTTTTGACTGTAGTGATACTGTACATTTTGCTAGCTCAAACTGTGACCCGAATGCACATGACAATATTACTTATTACTACTTAAAGATTACTTGGCACTGGTTTATACATTTGAAATCACTGCTGCATTGCAATCTGCTGACAATCTGGTCAATAAACTTTCCAACTGTGGGCGGCATGATTTTACTCTTTATGATCTCTACACTGTTCACATGTTTGTAAACTAGAATGTATGAGTTGTTTTCTGTCTTTTAGTTTTTCACTAAGGCTTTTGGGCCTCAACTCAGCTTAGCAGCCCATCAACCAGCTTTTAGCCCTCTCTTCACCCAATCAGGTGTGACATAGGCGGGGACAGGCTGTGGACTACAGCATCCGGCTCAGCCGCACACAGCCGATTACGGGGGATGTCTGCTGTGGGGTGATGGGGGGGCTCTGCCACACAGTCTGCTTTAGGGTGATGGGTGATTCTGTTACACAGTCTGCTATGGTGTGACGGGGGCTCTGTTATACGGTCTGCTTTGGGGTGATGGGGGCACTGTCATTCAGTTTGCTATGGGATGATGGAGGGCTCTGTCACACAGTCTGCTATGGAATAATAGGGGGCCCTGTCACACAGTCTGGCATTGGTTCGATTGGGTTTACCTCACACAGTCTGCTATCAGATGATGGGGGATTTTGTTACACATCCTGTTTTTTTTTTTAATAAGGGATACATAATATTAGTACTGTCCCTACCCCATTTCGTGCAGGGAAATCACCCTGGTGTAACCCCTGATTTTCAGCCCTCTATCCCTTATTATCACCATTTTACAGCCATTTTTGGGCCCCCAAGTTCGGATGCCCATTGATTTTAATGGGGTTCAGGTTTGGTTCAAGTTAGGGTACCTGAACCAACGGGTTCGCTTATCACTACTGCTGTCTGAAATCCCTCAGATCTCGATAAACACACCATTTCAGTGAAAAGTTACTGACAGCCCCCCCTGCTCTGCATGCTGGTGACAGCCTTTTAGAAATGCCTGTTGTGGTTACCCACCTCAGCTGAAAGTGAGGGATGTGGCTACAGCACACACATGCACTGTGGGAATGCTGGATAGGTGAGTTTACTGGTGATCTGGGGGATTTCACACATTAGAAAATTCCAAATAAAGATGCCCCACAAAAGGCTAGTTTTGGCTAGTCAAAGTCACAGTCCATAGAAATGTTCTGATCCAGCATAAAAAAGAAAATCTCTCACTGATATTGTATAGTGAAAACAAGTTTCTAAACTTAGGAAGTTTAGAAAGATTAATCATAAATGTATTTTATGTTCTTTCAATCTAAGGTCCTTGTTTATAACATTCAGTGATAAGCAGCTGCAGTATGTTCTAGTGGTGATAGATAATGACTTCTTCAATCTCCCCTGTCCCTTATACTCAGTATCTACATGTTGCACCAAAGCCCTTAGTTACAATGCCTGACTCTTACAGGAACTTAAAGGGCATGTCCAGGCAAAAATACAATTCTGTGATTCTCACCTGTAGAATTGTTTTCTCTTCCATATCCACTCCAGGCTGTTAGCATTCAGTAACGAATGGGTTAGCCTCTCGACCGAAGGGCTTGGACTGCAAGACAAATATGTGGATCCTCCCTGCCTATATATCTCCGCCTGCACTTCCACAATCCAGTAATTTAAAAACATAAAAACATAGAAACATAGAAAGTTGATGGCAAAAGGAGACCATACGGTCCATCTAGTCTGCCCTTATGTGTATACTGTATGTTCTCTTTATCTTAGGATAGATGTGTGCTTATCCCAGGCATGTTTAAATTCAGTGACAGTTGATTTTTCAACTACCTCTGCTGGAAGTTTGTTCCAAGCATATACTACTCTTTCTGTAAAATATTTTCTAACATTGCTCCTGATCCCCCCCCCCCGACTAGCTTCAGATTGTGCCCCCTTGTTCTATCATTAAGTTTCTTTTTAAAAATACTTCCCTCCTGAATCTTATTGAATCCTTTCACATATTTAAAGGTCTCAATCATGCCCCCCCCCTCTCCCTTCTTTCCTCCAGACTGTATACATTTAGTTCTTTAAGTCTCTCCACCATTTTTGTTGCCCGCCTTTGGACACATTCTATTTGAATAATAGGGCTGATTCAGAGCCTCCTCAAAACCGTGTCATATTTGTCTTGTTATGTGTATTTTACACTTTTTTTGCCTAGGTGCGTACGCATGATTCAGAGCCTCCATCGGAAGCCTTCCGTTTACTGTTCGTAGCTCCTCAAGAGGACGAGGTTTACGTTACTTAGTAAACCTTGTATACTACCGTTTTTGAGCGTTTTCCAACGTAGCTTCCAACGAAGATTTTCACTAGATTCAGCATGCATCTTTCTCTAAATATACATCCAGACGGAAATCTGTTGTTTGGAAAGCTGCTATGTTTGCATGCTTGTTCGCATGCGCGCATCTATTTAACTCATTCATGTCTCCCGTCTCAACTATTCACTCACTCACTTCTGCTCCAATGCTTACCTTAACTCACTAGCGGTTCCTGTTTAGATGTTCTCCCGCCATTCATGCTTACCTTAACTCACTAGCGGTTCCTGTTTAGATGTTCTCCCGCCATTCATGCTAACCTTAACTCACTAGCGGTTCCTGTTTAGATGTTCTCCCGCCATTCATGATAACCTTAACTCACTAGCGGTTCCTGTTTAGATGTTCTCCCGCCATTCATGCTTACCTTAACTGCATTCTGTAGTTATTTTTCTATTTATACTTGTTGTTGTCACGGACCGGGTGCAGCGGACTCGGGTGTGGATCCGCTTTAACTGTGGAACCGATGGCGGGTACCGTGTCAGGGGAGCGGAGTCTAAGAGGCCACCGGTATTCACCAGAGCCCACCGCAAGGCAGGTTGGTCTTGTGCGGCGAGTGACCCCCAGGTCGCTACCCCCTAACAGCGGCCCAGTCCCACAGTCAGCCGAGGTTCAGTGAGGTACACAAGTGGCAGGCAAAAGGCGTAGTAAGTACAGGCAGAGATCGGGGCTGGCAGCACAGGTTCGCAGTAAAGGTGAGTAGCCGAGGTCGGGGCAGGCAGCAAAGGTTCAGAGTCGGGAACAGGCAGAGGTCGGTACACGGGTGAGCAATCCAAGAATGTCTGACTTTCAACAAGCATGGAGAGACCAAGATCCGGCACTGAAGGAAGGAAGTGCCTGTTTAAATAGGGGAAGATGATGCAGGATTGGATGACATAAACACCAATCAGTGCTGTAAAGGCCCTTTAAATCTCAGGGATCCTGTGCGCTCGCCCTCTAGTGGACGGAGACTTGTGCGCATGCAAGGAGGAAGCACTGGGGGAAGGGCAGCAGCTGGAAGCAGCCCCGAGGGAAGATGGATGACGGCTGCATGCAGCCATGGAGGTAGGTGAAATGCTGTGAGACGGGCGTGCAGCGCTCGCCCTAACAGTACCCCCCCCCTTGGGCCTCCCCTTCTTCTTGGGACCAAGAAAATCTGAGATGAGACTACGGTCTAGAATATTCTCTTCGGGCTCCCAAGATCTTTCTTCAGGTCCACAGCCTTCCCAGTCGACCAAGAAATATCTTTTTCCTCTGGAGAGCTTAGAAGCCAGAATCTCCTTCACTGAAAAGGTATCCTCGGTGCCCGAGATTGGGGCAGGCACCAAAGTTTTAGGAGAGAATCGATTGACAATAACTGGCTTCAACAGAGAGACGTGAAAAGAATTGGGAATTCGCAGTGAAGTCGGTAGGTGAAGCTTATAGCAAACTGGATTGATCTGTTGTTTGATCTTGTATGGCCCCAAGTAACGGGGGCCCAATTTGTAGCTAGGAATTTTTAAGCGGATGTATTTTGCCGACAGCCACATCTTATCTCCTGGAGAATAAACAGGCGGAGCTCTTCTCCTTTTATCAGCGCTAACCTTCATGCGGGCGGAAGCTTGACAAAGGGAACGCTGTGTTTCTTGCCAGATGGTGGAGAAATCCTGTGTGAGATTGTCCACGGCGGGCACTCCGGAGGACGTGGATAAAGGCAAAGGCGGAAGGAGTTGACGGCCGTACACCACCAAAAACGGGGACTTCCTTGTGGACTCAGAATCCTTAAAATTATACGAGAATTCCGCCCAAGGCAACAGATCGACCCAATCGTCTTGACGCGCTGAAACAAAATGGCGAAGATAATGCCCGAGAATCTGGTTGACTCTTTCCACCTGGCCGTTAGACTGGGGATGATAAGCGGAGGAAAAGTCCAGTTTAATTTTCATTTGTTTACAAAGAGCTCTCCAGAACTTGGACACAAACTGCACACCTCTGTCAGACACAATATGTGTAGGTAGACCATGAAGTCGAAAGATATGCTTCAGGAAGTATTTTGCCAACAGAGGAGCTGACGGGAGACCGGGCAAAGGAACAAAATGCGCCATCTTAGAAAACCTATCCACTACCACCCAAATTACAGTATTGCTATGCGAAGAAGGGAGGTCGGTAATAAAGTCCATAGCAATGTGTGTCCAATGTGGGGTATCTGGAATAGGAAGTGGGTGGAGTAGGCCAGCAGGTCTTTGGCGAGGGGTTTTGTCGCGAGCGCAGGTGGTACAGGCCTGAACGAATTCGGTCACATCCTTTTCAAAAGAAGGCCACCAATAATATCGAGAAATGATAGAACAAGACTTCCTGATACCGGCATGGCCGGCTACATGGGAAGAATGCCCCCATTCTAATATTTTGCGACGTTGGCGGGCTGGCACAAAGGTCTTTCCCGGCGGTGCTTGTACAAGAGTAGCGGGGGCAGAGTGGACAAGGCGTTCAGGCGGGATGATATGTTGTGGAGTGGATTCAACACCAGAGATGTCAGAGGAGCGAGAAAGGGCGTCTGCCCTGATGTTCTTAGCGGCTGGCCGGAAGTAGATTTGAAAATCAAATCGAGCGAAAAACAACGACCAACGAGCTTGTCGTGGATTCAATCGCTGGGCAGTTTCTAAATAAGATAGATTTTTGTGATCAGTATAGATGGATACTTGATGGGCAGAACCTTCTAAGAGGTGTCTCCACTCCTCCAACGCCAACTTGATGGCGAGTAACTCCCGATCTCCGATGGAGTAATTCCTCTCCGCTGGCGAAAAGGTCTTCGAAAAGAACCCGCAGGTGAGAATTCTGCCAGTAGACGATTTTTGAGTGAGCACCGCTCCGGCTCCAATGGAGGAGGCATCTACTTCTAGGGCGAAAGGCCGAGATGGATCTGGCCTAGACAACACTGGTGCAGAGGAGAAGGCCTTTTTTAGAGCAATGAAGGCCTCTTCAGCCTGAGGAGGCCAAGACTTCGAATTGGCGCTCTTCTTTGTGAGGGTCACAATAGGCGCCACTACAGTGGAAAAGTGAGGAATAAACTGGCGATAGTAATTGGCGAAGCCCAGAAAACGTTGAATAGCTCGCAGGCCAATAGGACGGGGCCAATCCAGAACTGCTTTCAACTTGCTGGGGTCCATTTGAAGGCCACGAGCTGAGACAATATATCCAAGAAAGGGTAAGGTGGTTTGATCAAATAGACACTTCTCCAACTTGGCGTAAAGATGGTGTTGACGGAGACGAGACAGGACTTGCCGGACATGACGGTGATGTTCTTCTAGATTAGATGAAAAGATGAGTATATCATCCAAATATACAACAACACAGGAGTAAAGCAAGTCCCGAAAAATGTCATTTACGTATTTCTGGAATACAGCGGGTGCATTGCAGAGACCAAAGGGCATCACTAAATATTCGAAGTGGCCATCGCGGGTATTGAAGGCGGTCTTCCATTCATCGCCCTCGCGTATACGTATCAAATTATAGGCTCCCCTCAGGTCAAGCTTGGTGAAGACCCTGGCCCCACGCAGTCGGTCAAATAATTCGGCAATCAAGGGCAAAGGGTATCGATTTTTAACGGTAATCTTATTGAGGCCGCGGTAATCAATACAAGGGCGAAGAGAGCCATCTTTTTTCGCCACAAAGAAGAACCCCGCGCCTGCCGGAGAGGAAGACTTCCTTATGAACCCTTTATGAAGATTTTCTCGAATATACTCCGACATGGCTTGAGTCTCAGGAGCCGAGAGAGGGTAAATTCGGCCACGAGGAGGAGTGGTACCCGGTAGGAGGTCTATAGGGCAATCGTAGGGGCGATGAGGCGGAAGTACCTCCGCTTGTTTCTTGCAGAATACATCAGCATAGGTCTGGTAGATCTCAGGCAAGCCAGGTAATGGTGCTGAAGCAGGAATAGGTCGAACAGGAACAGACTTCAAGCACTTCTTAAAGCACGCTGCACCCCAAGTCTTGATATCACCGGTGGTCCAGTCAAGCGTGGGATCATGACGTTGGAGCCAAGGAAGGCCTAGAAGAATCTGAGAGGTGCAATTAGGGAGGACGTAGAACTCAACATTCTCTTGATGGAAGAGTCCAATTTTTAATTGGAGGGGAACGGTGTGATAGCGCACAGTACAGTCCAGCCTATCACCATTGACTGAGGCGATAAATAAGGGTGTAGCAAGGCGATTCACAGGGATATTATGTTTATTGATCAAGGCAGCCTCTATAAAGTTCCCTGCAGAACCAGAGTCCAAAAAGGCGCTTAAATTCAGGGATGTGGAAGGTGAGATGGAAAGTTGAACAGGAACAGTGAGCCGTGGAGAGGAGGCACATACACCCAGGGACGCCTCTCCCACCGCCACTAGGTGCGCCCGTTTCCCTGACGTGGAGGGCGAATAGGACAGTCCTTCAAAAAATGCTCAGAACCACCGCAGTACAGACAAAGGTTCTCGTTCCTTCTGCGAGTTCTCTCCAATTGGGTCAAACGGAATCGATCGACCTGCATGGCCTCCTCACTGGGAGGTACATGTGCAGACAAAGGGTTTTGAAGTACTGGAGCCAAACGGGATGCCCTCCTAGGGCGCTGAGAGTCTCTTTCTTGGCGGAATTCTTCACGCCTCTCAGCAAAGCGCACATCAATGCGTGTGGCCAGATGGATGAGTTCAGTGAGAGATGAAGGCAAGTCACGAGCCGCAAGAGCATCCTTAATTTTACTAGAAAGTCCTTTCTTGAAGCAGGCACACAAGGCCTCATTGTTCCAAGACAATTCGGAGGCTAGAGTGCGGAACCGAATGGCGTATTCACCAACGGACAACTCGCCCTGGACCAAGTTCAAAAGGGACGATTCAGCAGATGAAGCCCGGGCAGGTTCCTCAAAGACCTGGCGAAACTCTGAGACAAAGGTGTTAATACTGGAAGAGACAGGGTCATTGCGATCCCACAAGGGAGTGGCCCAGGCCAAAGCCTTTCCAGAAAGCAAACTGATGACAAAGGCCACCTTAGCTCGTTCAGTGGGAAATTGATCCGCCAACAACTCCAAGTGCAGGGAACATTGGGCAAGGAACCCTCGGCATAACTTGGCATCCCCATCATATTTAGCCGGCAAGGAGAGACGGATTCTGGCAGAAGATGTTACCGGGGGCTGTGGCGGTAATGCTGGAGCCGGTGATGGAACTTGCTGTTGCTGAATCGTTAAAAATTGCTGCATCATGGCAGAGAGTTGATTAATCTGGCGGGACTGCATAGCTACTATAGCAGGCAATTCAGTGGCATCCGGCAGCGGTACCTCAGCGGGATCCATGGCCGGATCTTACTGTCACGGACCGGGTGCCGGGGACTCGGGTGTGGATCCGCTTTAACTGTGGAACCGATGGCGGGTACCGTGTCAGGGGAGCGGAGTCTAAGAGGCCACCGGTATTCACCAGAGCCCACCGCAAGGCAGGTTGGTCTTGTGCGGCGAGTGACCCCCAGGTCGCTACCCCCTAACAGCGGCCCAGTCCCACAGTCAGCCGAGGTTCAGTGAGGTACACAAGTGGCAGGCAAAAGGCGTAGTAAGTACAGGCAGAGATCGGGGCTGGCAGCACAGGTTCGCAGTAAAGGTGAGTAGCCGAGGTCGGGGCAGGCAGCAAAGGTTCAGAGTCGGGAACAGGCAGAGGTCGGTACACGGGTGAGCAATCCAAGAATGTCTGACTTTCAACAAGCATGGAGAGACCAAGATCCGGCACTGAAGGAAGGAAGTGCCTGTTTAAATAGGGGAAGATGATGCAGGATTGGATGACATAAACACCAATCAGTGCTGTAAAGGCCCTTTAAATCTCAGGGATCCTGTGCGCTCGCCCTCTAGTGGACGGAGACTTGTGCGCATGCAAGGAGGAAGCACTGGGGGAAGGGCGGCAGCTGGAAGCAGCCCCGAGGGAAGATGGATGACGGCTGCATGCAGCCATGGAGGTAGGTGAAATGCTGTGAGACGGGCGTGCAGCGCTCGCCCTAACAGTTGTCTTCTGATGTATGTGTTCATGCATTAAATTTTTGGTGGTTTACAGAAATGAAACACGAAACATGGTTACGTTTAAATATATTTATTACTGTATTTTTTTTGGTTTATGTTTTTAAATTTTTGCTTTGTCTAAAATATTTTTACAAACATTTTTTGTTTATTGTTTTCAAAATATAAAATTGTACATTTTTTTTTCAAAATATAAAATTTTAATTTTTGGTTTTGTTTTCAAAATGTAAAAATGTAATTTTGGCGGGGGGGGGGGGGGATTTTACAAATGTAAAATGCATTTTGTTTTCTTTTTAAACATTTTTTTACATTTTAAATGTAAAAATTTTACAACAAAATATTTACAACATTTGGCAGGCCCCAGGAATCTATTCTTCACTGGTCCACAATGAAGCAGCCAGCTCCTGGATGTCGCCCGCCAGCCTATAGACAGTCACCGTTAAAGCTTGCAGTCTCTCTTGTGGTGTTGCTGTAAAAAGGAAGCAAAAATTAATTTTTTGGTATATACATTTTAAATAGCTGTTGATTGAGATATTATTAATGTTCTAGGCTAGGGATGAGGCCATATATTATTATGCTAATTTAATAGGCTAGGGATGAGGCCATATATTCGTATGCTCATTTAATAGGCTAGGGATGAGACCATATATTATTATGCTAATTTAATAGGCTGGGGATTTTTAACACCCGTTGATGAAGCCATGTTATTGAAAATAAACTAAGTAGACTACAAACTTACTAGGCTGGTGGACGACATGATCTTGGGGGACCAGCCTCCTCTCTGGGGCCTGCCACTGCTCCTGGTCTGAGTCTGTTGAAAAAGCAAAAATATGGTAACTTATAATGTCAGATTTTTGAAAGGAGAGATTTTTTTTATAATATGTGTGTGACATCACCCACCTTCTCCATGCACCTCAGGGGCTTGGTCATCTGCCCTCTGCAATCCAGGCTCCTCACCCGCTACATCTAAAAGAATAGAAGAAGGAAATGAGTGTGTGTTTACAGTGCATGTACCTGTGTGTGCTTCAGTCTGAGGAACATACCGAAGTGGTGCTGCTCCGCCATATGTACTGACTCCCTGGTGAGCCGCTGATGCCCCTCCTCTGTAGATAGGTCCAGTGGCTGGTCGTCGCCACCTACAGAGGAGGGGGAAGACCTTGGCACTGGAGACGCACCACCTTCACTTGGCCCAGATTGATCCCGCACTGGCCGGACTGCTCGCCTCCGGGTGGGTCGAATGTGATAATCCCATTCGCTCACTAGAAGAAAATAGCTTTCATAAACAGAGGCCTGGCTAAGGGCATTTGTAGTTCTAACATGTAATAGTAATGTACTTACTTGGGAAATGCTTCCCGAAGAATCGCCTCACCCGGGGCCTCTTCCTTCGCTTCAGTTCCGACCAATGTTGGATGATCTGGGTGTAAGTGAAGGTGGTGTCACTGTCTTCTGCTATTTTGGCAAATATCTCCAGTGCCAAAGTCTTCTTTTCGAAGTCACTTGCCAGGAAGTCATACCTGTTGGTCATCATCATCTAAAAGATGAAAAAGGAAAAACAGATTTGCTTAATTCAAACATCATAAAAATCACAATGTAAATGATAGCAGTTTCATAAGTTACATTCCCCATAAGATTTCTATCCTTGACCTATCCTTCTAGATGCCATTTTGGGGTTGCGCACATGTGCGCACTAACTTTTGCTTGGTTCTGCATTTAAAATCAAATTTCGCCCCACTGTTTTTGGCTGCGCTGCCTAATCGCATATGCATGCATTTGGCATGCAAATTAACGGACTGCACAAACACTTACTAGCATATGTGTCTACTGTTGCTGGTGGGTGAAGAGCGTAGGTGCCATCTTGGATTACAGTATCAGCAGAAATGTTGCACCCCAGCGGTTTCCGGGATGGCACGTCCGTATGCACGCGTAAGCATCATACACAGTCATAACTATTTAAAGGGTAATTGAACACACAGCTGAGTGTCTTTACAGATACCGCTATGCCTGCCAAGAAAGGTAGCCGCCAGACCCCCAAGTCCCATGAACGCCATGAGCGTCGTGCCGAACGGCATGAAAAAACTTTATCCAGGCCTGCAACTAGGTCCCACAAAACACTCGCATTCGACAAGGACATCCACTCGCCACATGAAGGATCCATTGGGCCAAACTCCAGCCCCTCCAAATCTGAGACATCACGGAAGGCGAAGGAGACTTCCAGCAAGAATGCTCCCCGGCCCACAACATCCAAAACCCAAGGCAGCACTACTAGTAAGGACAAGGGTAGTACTAGGCCTAGAAGCCTTAGCCCCCCAACAACACCCTGTCCTGCTCGTGTCCAATTTCACGATTCCAACGTGGAGAGCCCTAAGTCACCGGGCAGCTCAACAGCTGTAACTTCTTTGGGCAGCCAGCCTATGACACCCAGCCCCCATGCAAATCCAGCCCAATCCTTTGTGAGCGAAAGGTCTGGCTATTCCACGGCTGCAAGTCACCCAAGATTGTCACCAAATATTCCACCCACCCAGGAAGAGGCAGCCAGGACAACATTAGGCAGAAACCTGTGGCGTGGGACCTTGAGTGGGCGCTTTACTGAGCCCCAAAACTATGGCGTTGGCAAGTGGTGTATCTGACCACTATGATGAGCTGTATGGGAGAAATTCTAAAGCCACCAGCAAGGTGCGCAAGACCCAAATCTGGGAGGACATCACCAGTGAATTGTGCGGGGACTGAGAGAAAAGATGTGGAGCAGATCCAGCGAAAATTCTCGTACCTAAAATTTGCCGTCCGGCAGAAGAGAAATAAGCGCAGGCAGCACGGGTACAGATGGGTGTTTGAGTTTACCAGGTTGTTGTTGTGCATGACCTTGTAAGAAATGTTTTTTCTTTGTTTTAAAGGTTGCAAACAGGAGGTGGATTCCCATCTAAACTCCAGTACAGCGCAGCTGAGGAGCTTGTCCTGGGATTAATACACCCCTCTTCACTACAGGGCTTATCCGGGGCCATAGTACACACAGGGCTGTAGTTAGGGGGGGTCAGGGGGGGCAACGCTCCCAGGGTGCAGCAGTTAAGGGGGCACCAAAGGGGGTCATGAAAACCGGTGGGGGAATCCATTTTTAATTTTGCCCCAGGTGCCCTAAAGCCTAGCTACTCCTATGGGTACACAAGGTATGTTTATGTGTTAATTTGCCTTTACTTTTACATTCCAGCACCTCCAAATACTCAAGCAACTGTGCGACCCTCCACCTGTAATAACATATCCTACACAGGAACAGCTCAATTTGGTAAGTGTACTGTGCACTAACTGGTGATGCATGTGAAGGAAGATCACTACTTGCCCCAACATATATTTGAGCAACTATCTCACACATTTTTTTTTTCCTGTCCCTACAGACACCACCCATAATGGAAGCAATACACCATATGGAGGAGGAGGAGGAGAACATTTCCATGCCCCCCCAAATGCCAACCCACCATCTTCATCTGCCACTGCCCCAGCAGCAGCCGCCCACAAATCCTCTGCAGCAGAGTCAATCACGCCCTCTGCTGGCAGACCAGCATGCCAGCAGCAAGAGACAGAAACAACTGTCCCATGTTCTAGCTCTGTTGCAGAGGATTTGCCTACAACATCTGCTCCTGTTGCTAGGCCTAGACCTCCATCATCTGCATGCACCCAAACCTGGGGAAGTGGACGCCCTCATCCACGTCGCCATGTAACCTAGGTGAGGCGTGTGCAGATCCTGGAGACAGCATGGAGCAATGACAGCTGCTACTTTAGGGAGGTAAACCAAAGATTAAATGAGCAGCTGTCAGCACAATTACAAAACTTCAATGCCAACTTCACCACCCTGCTGGATGAAATTAGGACTAGCAACAGGCAGATGCTGGAGCAGTGGCAGATGATGAATGCCACCCATGCACAGATGTTGGCCATCCTACAAGGCCAACAACAGCCTTATTATGAGAATCCACCATATTAGGAATTAGCGTTGTATTTGCTCCACATCTTCCCTCTCCATCCCCACACTATTCACCTGTCTGGTGATCTCAACCCATATTTGTGTATTTGTGCCTTTGCTGCTTGCTTTAGAATTTCTCCCATACAGCTCATGATAGTGGTCAGAAACCCCACTTGCCAATGTCATTGTTTGCTCCAACACAGCAGGTTTAGGCCTAATGAAATCCTGGCTGCCACATCCTGGGTCGGTGGAATAGTTGGTGACATTCTTGGCTGACTAACACCCCGCTAATAACTTTTCCTCTGAAAGGATTGTGCTGGACTTGCTTGGGGGCTGGGTGTCATAGGCTGTCTGGCCCAATAACTTGCAGCCATTGAGCTGGCTGCTGACTCAGAGCTCGCTACATTGTAATGCTGAAATAGGCCTCGAGCAGGAGAGGGTGTTGTTGGGCTATGGATTCATGCCATACTGTTCCCCTTGTCCTTAATACTAGTGCTCCCTGTGGTTCTGGATGTTGGTGGACAGGGAGCATTCTGGCTTGAGGAAGTTTCCTTTGCCATCCTGGATGATTTTTAGGGGGCTGGAGTCTGGCCCAGTGGATGTCCTCGTAGGCTGCGAGGTATAAATAATAGAAATTTGTTCAATCACAAGGAAATAACATAAATCATGACACCAACAATTAAGCAAAATGAATAAAGTTTAGGAAAAAAAATTGGTGGGCCCAGACTGACTGCCCAGAAGCACTCTGAGTGCCCTCATATAATTCGTCCGGAATGTCCGTTACTGCTGGAGAGGGGGACACGTCAACATATCGGGGGACCTTCTGCATTATAGCAAAATTATGAAGGACTCAGCAGGCAATAATTATCTTTATGACCTTGTTCAGCTCATATTGCAGGGCCCCCCTGTATGGTCCTCTCCACCACAGCCCGGGTCTTCCTATGGGCACGGTTATAGCCCTCCTGTGCTTGAGTCTGAGGCCGCAAGATTGGTGTCATTAGCCATAGCATCAGTGGATAACCTGAATCCCCTGAAAATAATAAAACACAAAGTTAGTGTCTACTTCTTAGTTACATTGTCTATCATGTCATCAGAAGGAAAGAACATCCATATGTTGAGACAGGGTTATCCAAAAACATTCATAGTCAGTTGTTAGAGACAAAAGGGGAGACAAGATAAACTCCTCTCTATTACTCTCCATTTATTTTCATATTCTTTATGCTGATCAACTATTTACGTTTATACAAACTCCACTAGGACTAGGCAACCAAGGATATAGTAACCTAGCAGAAAGGGAGGGTCTTAGGGCCTGAAGTGGATATGGAACAGAAAACAAATCTATAGGTGAGAATAACAGAATTGTATTTTCTCTCCCAATCCACTCCAGGCCATCAGCATTCATTAATGAATAGGACACCCAAAAGCAGTGCCCTGACTGCAGGGTAGGATCCCAATAATTAATGAAGAGTAAGCTACTGTTATACTAAAACATCTTAGCCTACTATTGTCTGTCATACCTTATTACCCTTATTACCACCTGTCTAATCCATCGGCTGACTTAGCTGGTGGTAGACCTTTCCGTGGCCCCTCAGTTATAACAAATAAGGAATCCATTTTTCAGAGAGCTTGTGTAGCAGTGACATAATATTTCAATGCTCTAACTACATCCAGGGAGTTAAGGACACTCTTCTTACCAGTAACCGGGGCAGGGCATAAGGAGGGCTAAACCACCTCTTCATTAAGATGAAAAGGGGAAACCATTTTAGGAAGAAAGTCCTGTTTTTAAAAATAAACACAGCCTTATTCTTAACACTAAATAAGAAGGCTTTACAGATAAAGCTTCTCGCTCAGAAACCCTTTGTACTGAAGTAATTGCCACTAAAAAGATGATCTAAAGTGTCATTAGGTTTAGTGACATGTCTGCCAATGGTTCAAAGGAGGAACCTGAAGAGCTGATAAAACTAAGTTCAGGTGCCAGACAGGCAGAAGAGGCTTACAGAGAGGTCGTAGATGAGTGACCCCTGTAAAATAGTCCTAATAATCTATTCTCAGCAATGGGTTTCTGAAAAAAAGATGGATAAAGCAGATATTGGTCCCTTTAAAGTGCTCAATTGATGACCTTTATCAAGACCTTTCTGTCAAAATTCCAATATTCTGGACACAGAAAATGTTCTACAAGCTAAGTCCCTAGTTTCACACCAAGCGAAAAATAGTCAACAGGCTCTGTAATAAATCATTGATGAAGTTTTTTTTCCTGGCCTGAATCATGGTCTGGATTACTCTGGCATAAAAAAAGCCCTTTTTTGCCAGGATAGAGGTTTCAGTAGCCAGGCTGTCAAAGCCAAAACTCAATTTTGACTATCCTGGGTTTTGGTCCTTTCCCCGGGGGCACCCCTGCTCCGTTGCAATGAATGGAGTAAGCGCGTTGATGGTCATATCAGCCCTCTGATGGAGGATGGAATCAATCATTCTTCCTTATTGGTAAGTATGAAGATGCCGGAACTTCACAGAGGAACTCCAGGTGAATGCCTGTATAGGGAGCTTTTAAGTTATTTGTTCTGAATTTATTCTACTAAATTTGCCGCAGCAGCCTGATTACTTTTATAAGTGTGAGAAAAAGCTTGATGTTACTTTTGTTACTTTATTTTACTCCAGTATATTTGCTATTACTAAGCATTGGCCATTTACTTTAGGAAGGAGTCGGCTTCTGATAAAATAGGGTTGGGACTTTGGCTTCCAACTCCACGGCCCTGCTTTAGGCCAGTGGTTGCTCCCCTTTAATACATTTTTGATTAAATTCATACAATATACTGTATATCAAGCTATTGCAAAAAAATTTTTTCATGACTGGAGGGAAGCAAAACCCTTGTGGGACAGTACTGGCATCTAAGACTTTAGGGCATCCCGATTTTGGTGATCGTCCTTGCTCGGCGGATTGTCCAGAAAACTCAGCTTTCCAGGGACTTCTATGGTGTTTTTCATTCCGCAGCCACATCCCTTGCTTCAGCACCTGTGGTGATTTCAAATCTGCCATGTGGGACAGGCTATGACAACAAAAAAGCATTTTTTTTTAACCGAGTCACCGCTACCATAGCTGCAATGCCAGAAGTACACGGGTAGGGGTTTTAGTCAGATAGTGCTGTTGTTTCATGGGTGCTGATGGTATTGAAATGGTTTTGATTGTGGAATTTTTTGGCCGGTAAAACCAGTAAAGACAATTTTGGCCAGTAGAAATGGTAGAAAAACAGTTTCCCTGGTTCAACTGGTTCATGCTGAACATGATGAGTGAGCCTGTAGTATTTGGGGTTTAGCAACTTCGGTCAAACTTGATGCAAAAGTTCAGTTCGGGGGAACAAAGCCCAAAGTCAGTGGGGATCTGAATTTGAGAGCCCAAAAATGGCTGTAACATGGAGGTAGTAAGGGGTAGAGGGCTGCAAATTGACGGTAACACCAGGACAATTGCCCTGCACAAAATGGGGTAGAGAAAGTACTCAAAATAATAACATAAAACTAAAAAGTTGAATAGATATATATATATTATTTTATTGAATCACATATACATCTTGTTTCTCCTCGTTCTGGATAACCGAAGGAGGTGGGGCGGGGGAGGCAATTTTCAAAGCTGATTGTCTATTTCATTGCATTTCCATGGACAGGTGGCTCATATACTGAGGGACAGCTTGGGACACCTCTTCAATTAAATTGGAAACAGATCAGATGTACAAAATGCCCACTTGCTACAATTCAATTGGGCACATAGAAAAACATGTAAAAAAGACACAAACTCACCTGACGCTGCGATCGATCCAGCCGGGTCTTTTCTTCACCTGGGGGGGGGGGGCTTCCGATCCTCCCAGGCTTTTGTGCTAACAGGAAACAGCCTGAAACAGGCCCTCCTACCCCCTTATGACACTGCTGACACTGTCGCTGAATGAAAAGGCTGACACTCACCCGTGCCCGCGATCCCTCTGGCCAGCTCTCCTCTTTACCCGGGGCACCTCCGATGACTCCCCAGACTCTTCCCCCAAACAGGGACCCCTGCTTCTGATGGCACTGCCTCTAGCCCTCCTCTTTTGAGCAGGGCACATGGCGCCATCTCTTGACAGCTTCCCGCTTCCAGCTCCGAGAGATGCCATGGTGATCGGTGAACCGAGGTTTAGGGGACTATGATCCCCTACCTCCCCACCCTGCTTTAGCAATCACCACCAGCTGTCATTGGATCGGCGAGGGACATTGATCGGTGAAGGATCACAGTATCAGAGGTGAACCCTTTGTGAAGGGATCTATGAGACCCCTATAACAGTTGACAAGGCTTAGTGGGCCAGCAAGGTGACTTGCCATTAACACCCAGCTCCCCCATTACCTGCCTTTTCAAAGCCCAGGGGGGCTGCAGCAGAGCTTGAGGCCCACAAAGGCTATGCAGGTTTGTAGCCTTAAGGACTGGGGGCCACTGAGGCTGGCCTCTGCACCCTGGTCTACAAGCCCCACATAGCTGATACCTGGACTGGGTTTACCCCACGCCATTCTTTAAAAAAATGTAAGGGTTTTAACCCTTAAAAATCAAAAAAAGTGTGGCCGGAAGGGGGACCCCACACAATTTTATTTTATTTAACCCTTCATAGTGTGGATGGTAGTTACATACTCTTTTCAGTTTGGGGGGTTTCCTGGGCAGGAGACTACTGATACATATGTGGTACCTTTGTACCATCGGGTGAAATAGGGCTTTCACATTCAATATGGTTTTCTTGAATAAAATAAATGATTTATTTAAAATAAATGAATAAATAAATAATTAAAATATTTTCCCCTCAAAAATATTTATAAAAACACTGAAAAAACTATAAGAAGTTAAAGCCCAAACTCTGCTAAAAATGAATATTTAATTTTTCTGGAAATTCCTGCACAGGTACATGTAATGAAAAATCATGACAAAATCTCAAGTAGGCTTGCAGTTAAAAGTACCTATACATGTTGGGTATTGTTCTGTTTGGGGGGCCATGCGCTTTCAGATTTAGCTTGTTTTTGTCTTGTTTGCATGTTTTTGGGAAATGTGTTTTTCTATACATTATTTAGGGATATCCTGCACAACCAAGGAATTCTTCAAGGAATTACTTCCAGAAAGATGAGACCACTACAATAAGCTGGGTTGGGTATTGTTGTTTTCGGGGGACCTTGCTTTTTCAGATTTAACTTGTAGTTCTCAAGGTCACCAAGAGAAAGAGGGCATGCAAAGGAACGCAGGATAGGGATGGATTATTGAGTCTTTACATGGTAAACGTGCTGCTTCATCTCGAACAGGGGTCAAGTACCACTTTCCATTTTCTGATTCATGTTAGGTACCACCTGGGTGGTATGTTAGTGTTGTCACTCACCTAAAACCAATATGAAAACACACAGAACTGACAGTTAAAGGGAATGAATCACACACTAAACAGTTTTTTTTTCTCTATATACAGTGTTGTTATAATTTATAAATCAATAACTGTTAACAATTAAATATTTAACAATTAGTCCACTCAATGTACATGTAAAAATCACCGGAGTAAGTGATTAAAAATAATAAAATGTTAGCTGCAGTCTTATGTAATTTAGCAACATCCATAGAAGAGACATTACAGCTCCATGTAATTTAGCTTATATTTTATAGATTTTTTATTTTGGTACAAATAATGCTTGAGTGAAGCACAGGTCACATCAGGTTCAGGTACAAGTTAGTCTACAGCCTTTTAGAGCACCACCTTAGAGGATGTTGAGTACTTATTGTTGTACAGCACCACCTGTTGGGAACCCATAATCTAGAATATGCCTTTTGGTATCTGGGCATAATTTCATGAAAAGGACACCATGGTTTTAAAAAGGCTGCCGAGGACAGCAACCAAACTGATAAGGGAAATGAAGGATCTTAGTTATGAAAAAAGATTACGGAAATTCAATTTAGGGGGGAGGGGCATGTTTAACTTGCATAAATGAAAACAAAAAAGTATATGAGGAAAAGCTATTTCATGCAAAATCCTTTAAAAAGACAGGGGGCAATCCCTCTATCCGGAGAAAAGCATATTCACTTGTTCATAACTATAAATCTGTGGAATAGCCTTTCACTAAGGCTTGTTACAGTATCAAGAGCTGACTCATTTGAAAAACTATTAAGTCCACTTTCAAATACAAATGCAGCACAGCGCAGTACACAGTTGTTTGCCCTGCACCACGCTGTTGCTTCTCATTCCCCGTAGTGACACAAGCATCTGAAGTGAGGCAGCGGTGACAGCTGGAGGAAGAGGTGGTGGTGTAAGGAGCTCCAGGTGCAGCTCCTGGATACAGCAGCAAGCGGCTGGACCTGGCAATTGTTGTAGCCACCCTCCTTCAGATCTCTGCTGCAGCAATGACCTATAACAGTGCCAGACCGGTAGCCAGGACATCCATGAAGGACTGGGGGGGGGGGGGGGGGGGGTGAGTATAGACCTTTAACTTCACCGCAAGGCACTGCAGGTAAAGCACTATACATGCCGGTTTATTTTAATGGGCTGCGTTATTTTGCAGTCTGCGACATGTTGAAGTAATTCTACTCCAAATCGAGTGGCCTTAGTGTTACCATTAGCTTTCAAACCCCAGCAAAAATATTTCAGGGCCAGCCACTGGCTTTCCCCTGGGGCATCCTGTATCGAGATGCCCGCTGTGCGAAACCCCCCAGGCCAGCCTGTCAAGCCCCATGGGACACTCACCTTCTGGTTCACAACCCCCAATCTCTGCTGCTTCTTCAGTCTTTAGACAAGCTTCCTTCTGCCAGGATGCTTTATATGCCTCGCCACACACAGTTGCCCCCAGGACCACCTATATAGCACAAAGGATGTGGACTTATGGAGTAAAGGCAAATGAACCAGGTACTAGGGGCTGGGTTATGTCAGGCAAGCCAGAGTCATACACAAAAGGACAGTCCTCACAATATGCAGCACCAAGGGGAGTAGCAAGAGGAGGGTCAAGCCAGGTGGTGAGAGGGTTCGTGGTTCAGAGGATGAGACGGGCACGAGGTCAGGTGTCAGTCCAGGCAGCAGGGGTGGTCAGGCAAAGCAAGGTCGGTAATGGATAACAATATTCTAGCAGATACACTATAACACCCAGCAACATGCTATCATTGGCAATGACTTTGTGATATAGAATACCTTTATAGGGCTGCGGTGGATGGGATTGGCCAGGTAACACTTTGGCTCATTAGCCCAGCTACAATCTACGTGCTGATTAGCCCACAATATTTAGGACCACTTACCCCACAAGTAACCATAGGGTTTATTGGCCTGTTTAAATTAGCCTCTGGTGGGCACGCTGTCTGCAGTGCCACCGGAGGGCATAAACTACAAGTGCTTGCATGCAAAAAGACGTGAAAAGAAGTGCCTCAGCGCTGCTCGAGCCAGCGTTGCTCAAGCGGGTGTGAGCTTAGCATGCCGCCTGGGCCAATGCTGCTCGGGTGGGCCGCCAAGGATGCCGCGGGACCGGGGAGCAGGTAAGATCATCGTGACAACGGCCATAAAAACTTTCTCTGCTCCAATGGTGCATGCGCAGGCTCTCGTCCAATAAGAGCTGCCTGCTATGAATATAAGGGCATTCCACAGCCTTTTAGCTTAGAATTAGTTTTAGTGCATAAGCCCATTCGTTACACCTAATTGTCCATGCTTGGCAAAAAGATACTAATGTAATGCACAGCTACCAAAATACACATAAGGGTGCAGGCCTCAAAGGAATCCAGGTACACAGTACCACCCAACTTAAACACCAAACCGATGATTTGCCAGCACAAACTCAAAAGGTACCTTATAAATGAGGCCGCACAAGCCAAAATTAAAAAGGTTTGTATATTTAATGTCAAAAAAGTACCAATACAATAAAGACAAAACTATACATACACACACAAACGGACTATTTAAAAAACATGAAGGACAACGCCCTCCGGTGGCAAACCCTCTTTATGACTCTAAACAAGTGTATCTAAACTTCCTGTCTAAATGAAAATTCGTATAATTAATAGGGACTGCTTAAATGCATAATGTGAAAACAAATCATTATCATACATAAATGGGTGCAACAATATAAATAACAATTAAAACAAAAAATATATACACAGAAAGAAAAAAGGGGAAGTTAATGGACACACAGCTCCACAAAAGGGGCAAATATCTATGTGGGTGTGTGTGAACCAGGAATATGCTTCACATACATTATCGAGAAAGTGCAATGTGCTGTAAACAGTAATTATCTGTGCCAAAAAGACCAATATGTGCAAACTTCACACGTGCAAACAATGCTCCTATATACACAGTCCCTGATCCAGTTTCATGATATAAAAAGGCAGGCATAAGAAAAACATATCTCATATCACCATAATATTGACGAGTCCCAGGTGCCACCAAGGGGTTATATCGGCATCTACGCGTTACGTGGGCGTAGCCCCGCCCACTTCCTCAGGATGCAGTAACCTTGTCTTTGCAACCTCCTGCCTTATATACTAGGTGTTTGTAAAGGTAAACCAATGCCGGCCTCCGACGCTATCTCGCCCGCACTCCAAACCGGAAGTGCGAGCTGCCGATTCTGAGGGCACCGCCCCCTTCCGGCAAGCCTGTCTGAGAGCAGAATGGTGAGGCTGCGTCCGCTCGACGCACGCGCGCGTGCACCCGCAGCCCGCCCCCGGGCGCCTACCCCTGCAGTAGGAGGCGTCCGAGAGCGAGCGCAGGGCGCAGCGCGCATGCGCCGAACCGGCACAGCGCTCCACATCTTTTACTAAATGAGCAAGGGTTACACTATAAGCTGTCATAACCTGCTGTATATAATGTACTTAAGGCAGAGTGATGCAAATGTCCTATGCATAGATGTCGCTCTATACTTGTAAACACGGTACTACAAAAAGGGATATAAAAAAAACAATATTTATATAGTCTAAGTCTTACATTATCATCTAATGGAGAGTATTCCTAAAACAGGGCTAAGTGCATAAAATAAGGAAAGAATCAATCCCTTAAGTACAGGCTTAAACAAATAACATTGGGAATATATATTTTGAAGAGTGTAACCCCTACTCTATGGAATAGCCCAATAGAGCCAATCATATATGGGAGCCGAAATAACCCACCCCAATAACTAAGCCAAACCAGGAGGTGACAAAGGGGGGAGGGAAAAGGAAAGGGGAGGGAAAAAGGGGGGGGAGGTGGGGAAAGGGAAGAGGAAGGGGGGGAAAGGGAGAGAGGGAGGGGAAGGAGGGGTGAAGGGGGGAGGGGAAGGTTAAACACAAATATGCAACAGCTCTTTTTATATTCATTCACAAGTTGCAGCCTAGCATTGTTTAAGAAAGATCAAAGCAGAACAAAACACAACACGAATAAGTACACAACCCTTATTCTATATTTACAAAATGTAAAGTGTATAAAATATCACTAATTACTGTTCAGTATGAGTATGTTTTCACAATATAATGTCACTCAATCCTGAGAATGATAAAGTTTCAGAATAACTTCTCGGAGAGTGCTGCCAGTATCCTTCCGGTTACTTGAATCATCCAATGTTCCATTGGGCAAACCTTGATTGATGTATGTCTTATTTGATGTCGAGAAGGTTCAGGGTCATATTCTATATATAGACTCTCAAAAGTATTTACAATGGTATTTACAAATTAGAATAGTTCCCGCTTTCAAGTTGCCTCCAGATCGAGAGTCCTCAGGATCCACATGGTTATCGACATCCACCGAATTGTAGACAATAACTCCGAAGTACTCCTTATGGTGGACTTCTACTTCAAGGGGGAGAAGATATATGATGGACAACTCCTATAAAAGGGAGTGCCTGAGGGATATTATAAATCTCTAAAATATTAAATAACAATAAAAAGTTAATTAATTAATTCAGTGAAGCTCCAAAGAGTTCTTTTGTGCCGACAAAACCACCACCATAACCCAAAAGTGAAACTTACAAACAGAAACCCGTGACCCCACCTTCCACCTGTGAGTGATGTACATCAACCATCTCGTCCCAAAAAGGAAGAAAATGAAAAATCCTCGTTAATACCAAAAGGTGCCCGTGTGTTTAAATTAAATATCCACTCAAGTTCCCTCTGTTCCAATCTTCTTTTAAGGTTACCTCCTCTACCACCCAATGTGATCTTCTCAATGAATATGACTTTCAAGTTATCCCAATTGCCATTATGTCTGGTCAAAAAATGTGCAGCCACAGGGGTAAGGGTTTTACCTGCCTCCTTGTCCCTCTTTGACAATTTTATATTTGACAAATGCCCTTGTATACGTACGTAGGGACCACATTCACCCAGTGGGCCGTAAACGACATGTACTGTCCCTGACCGTAGTTACAGCTCCAGACGTCGGCGCTGCCATGCACTTTGCTACACATGGACAGGCTCAAGGACTGGCCCACCTTCTGTTCAACAAAAGTGTGCAGCGCTGGTACTGCCTTCTTGGCAAAGAAATGACGGCTTGGGACTCTCCACCTCGGCTCGGCACAAGCCATCAGTTCTCTGAAAGGTGCAGAGTCCACCACCTGAAAAGGGAGCGACTGCAGCACCAGCAACTTGGACAGGAGCACATTCAGCTTCTGCGCCGTAGGATGAGTGGGCACATACTGCTGTCTCTTGGACATGGCTTCGCTGATGGATTGCTGGCAGGATGCATGACTTGGAGGAGGAGGAGCAGGAGCGACAGAGGATGGGTATGACGCACAGCTGCCTTCCGCTGAGGTACTGGAGCCTTGGCTGGCAGAAATTGGGAGTGGCATGCCACTTGATGAGGAAGCAGACTGGACCACCTCTTCAGAGCCTCGGTTCTCCCAGGCTGCTTTATGGTGATGCATCATATGTTGACGCAGGGCCGTGGTGCCAACATTTGGGCCCTGGCCACGCTTCACCTTCTGCCTACATATCTTGCATGTGGCCATGTAACCCTCCTGCGGATGCTTGAGGAAAAACTGCCACACTGCAGAGTAGCTACTTTTCCCACCAACAGGCCTCACTGATTCACTGCTACTGTCGCCATCTTCAGGAATCCCTGCTCCACTACCTCCCGATAAGGTAGCCTGCTGCGCAGCAGGTGCTCTACCTTGGCCCCGTTTGGCTCCAGGCTTTACAATTGTGCCCCCATGCTGACTGCCAACCATGCTGCTAACAACTTGCTGCCTCATCTGCTTACTCCGGGGCAACCTGCGCCCCTGGAATGCTCGCAACACCCACGACACTGTCCACATCACTATATGTCTGCCTAGCTAAAGAAGCCACCTCCATTTCTTGGCTGGGCAGTAGCTGCTGACTGTCCTCTATCTGATCGTCCTCCTCACTAAAGAGTGGAGCTGAACCCAAAGCATAGGATACATCGTAGGACGGCGTAGGACAGAGGCAATGGGAGGACAGGGACTGCTCTCGAGGCATGCCAACTCAGGGTTGTGTCAGAGGAGCCTAGTAGATACTAGCAGATCAGGTCTCTCACCGTGACTCCTGCTGCCACTCGCTCCTAGTCTGATGCGACCTCTGCCTGCTGAATCTTGGCCTCTGCCACTCCTCTTTGAACATCCTTGCACTTGTCTGCCTGAAATTTTTATGTATTTGAAATGCGCAATAGGTATGATAAAAAAATGTGTTTACTTTAAAAAGAAGAAGATAAATAAAGTGAGGAACTGCTTCTCTGCACCAGTTCAAAGTGCAATAGATTGATTAAGCTGAGGAAGGATGAACAAGCGTATTTAGTATTTAGTATAACAGATAGGGTGCCATGTGGTGGTTTGGGATACCCTGCGGCCTGGTGTATTGACAGCAGGACAAAAACCAATTCAAAATGCAATAACTTAATAAAGCTGAGGCTGTAGACGCTTATTTAGTATAACAGATAGGGTGCCACGTGGTGGTTTGGGATACCCTGCGGCCTGGTGTATTGACAGCAGGACAAAAACCAATGCAAAATGCAATAGCTTAATAAAGCTGATGCTGTAGACGCTTATTTAGTATAACAGATAGGGTGCCACGTGGCGGTTTGGGATACCCTGCGGCCTGGTGTATTGACAGCAGGACAAAAACCAATGCAAAATGCAATAGCTTAATAAAGCTGATGCTGAACAACGCTTATTTAGTATAACAGATAGGGTGCAACGTGGTGGTTTGGGATACCCTACGGCCTGGTGTATTGACAACAGGACAAAAACCAATTCAAAATGCAATAACTTAATAAAGCTGAGGCTGTAGACGCTTATTTAGTATAACAGATAGGGTGCCACGTGGTGGTTTGGGATACCCTGTGACCTGGTGTATTGACAGCAGGACAAAAACCAATGCAAAATGCAATAGCTTAATAAAGCTGAGGCTGTAGAGGCTTATTTAGTATAACAGATAGGGTGCCACGTGGTAGCCAAGACCAATATATTGAATGTAGGGGTACAAGGATGGAGTCTTGATGTACACCAACAGACAGGAGATGATGAGAGAAAATTGTGTTTGAATAGCATACACTTAATGATCAATCAGAGATATAGGTAGGAGAGCCAAGAGAGTGTGAGACCTTGAATTCCAAGAGTAGAAATCAGTGGTGTAACTAAATGTGGTGTGAACTTTTAATGAAGCCCCATCAGGGCTCATACAGTAACCCTTTCTCCTGTCATTTTAACTAAATTGGATACAGCCAGAAAATTAAAGACTGAAGCTGTTGAGACAAATTATGCTTCTTTTTTTCTGTACATGATGCAATAAGAGCACAAATCTCATAAATAAGGTAGGGGAACAACAAGAATTGTGCCCATTATGGACATTGGTGAGGTCACAAGCTCTGCTCCAAGTTCCCAGAGACCTGCTTCAGGCAATTGTCTGCTTCAGTCAACCGTGTGTAGTGTGGCCTGTGGCTACTGCCAGCATTCAATAACGCTGGCAGGAGTAACAGGCCATGCCCACCCACAAGTCAGAACTGTCGTTCTGGGAGCTTGAGGCGGCAGGCAGTGGCGGGTACAGGGACGTGGAGGTGGCAGCGTTGGTGAGGTGACTGCGGAGGCAACGGACACCGGTAATGTGTATGTGTGTGCACACTGCCTGTATTTGGGATGCCCCCATGCTGTTGTATTTGGGATGCCCGTACACTAACTGTAATTGGGATGCCTGCACACTGATGCCATACACACTGTCTGTATTTGGGATGCCCACACACTGCCTGCATTTGCGATGTCCGCACACTGCCTGGAAGTGGGATTCCAGCACACTGCCTGTATTTGGGATGCCTGCATAATGCCTGTATTTCGGATGCCTGCACACTGCCTGTAATTGGGATTCTCCTCACTGCTTGAAATATGGGATACCACTCACTGGTAATGTGGGATGCCCCTGAATACTGTCTATTAAAGGGAGATTGGGATGAGGTTTTTAGCAGATCATTTGGCACACCATTTGGTTCTGAATATTTTTTTAAATATTTTTTCTCCTCCGAATCCTGGGTGCGTTGTAATCACCGACGGAAATTAATTTTATGAAATAAAAAATCTCTATTTTCTGTGGTTTGAAATCATCCTTCTAATTACAGTTGTCTCAATTCCCTTTATACATTTGCTGTCCAACGGGTGTACATGTTTGTCACATTGTGCTTGTTCACCCCCCTCTGCTCCAAAGATAGTGAACATTCTGTCATTGATACATATTTCAAAAAGACATGCGACTTCATATTCCTCACATGTTTGTGTAACTCACATTTCTCTTTACAATCATGACACTTCATGAGTGACACTTGTTTTTTTATCAACAGATTCTGTGCCTTGGCATGAAATGTCTTGTTCGTCAATTTTGTAGTGTTTTTTCAACATTTTTGGGTGAAAGTTCTGCAAAAAAATCAAAAAAACATTTTTTACAATGTGTAGTGTTTTTTTTGTAATAAAAAAAAGTAAGTGTTTCAATAAAATCACAAAATCCCAATTTCTCCGATTACAGTGGTACCACATATTTTTTGGTAGACATCCTTTACTGCCCAGGAGACTCCCCCAAACTGAAACAGCTATGAGTACCTTGCAGTTTTTCAAGAAAAACAGCCTTTTATTTGAAATACCCCCCTCAAACTATGTATTCCCGGGAAGTACACAACTCAAGCTTTCCAGGCGCACCAAACTTGTTGATGTAAGTGCAGTTTTCTGGAAGTAATCCCTCAATTAATTATTTGGTTGGACATGGTTTTCCTAAAAATAAAATAAAAAAGCAGAATTAAAGCCACATTTTCCTAAAAAAAACATATGTAAATAAGAAAAAACAAGTTCAATCTGAAAAAGCAAGGTCCCCCAAACAGAACAATACCCAACATGCATAAGTACTGTCAAGTTAAGAATTGCCTCAAAGTAAAGCTTGTGTGTAACTTTAATTTTACTTGAAAACTTCAGCTCTGCAAAGTGTACACATTGCGCTTTTTCAACCAAATCAAACCTTTACATTTGTAATACCCCCACAAATCATATATTCCCTGAAAGTAATCACATTACGCTTTCTAGGCACAGAAGAATTTTTGGTTGTACATGGTTTCCCTAAATAATAGCAGAAAGAAAAAAAATTTCTTAAAATATGCAAACAAACAAAAAACAAGCTAAATCTGAAAGCGTCCCCCGAACAGAACCATACCCAACATGCATAGCTACTTT
Source organism: Gastrophryne carolinensis (assembly GCA_027917425.1). Classification (NCBI taxonomy): domain Eukaryota; kingdom Metazoa; phylum Chordata; class Amphibia; order Anura; family Microhylidae; genus Gastrophryne; species Gastrophryne carolinensis. Next base: position 180,847,211 of record CM051239.1, on the reverse strand, counting down.
TAACTGTCACTCTACCTGAGATGTTGTCTCCCTCTGTTGACAGGTAATTTTTCACCATTTTTATGTAAAAAAATTATATTTTTAAAAAAATGTTTATTTTAAATAAAATATGTTTTTTTTATTCAAGAAAACCATATTGCATGTGAAAGCCCCTTTTCTCCTGATTACCACATATGTATTGGTAGCCCCCTGTTCCTGCTCAGAGGACCCCCCAAACTGAAAAGAGCACTTTTTTAACATTTACAAAAAAAAAATACAACTACTATCCAAACTATAAAGGGTTAAAGACAAATTGCTGTGCAGTCCACCTCCCTGGGAAGAGGCGGGCACGCTTTTTAAAATAAAATGTAAGTGTTGAAAATGTCCTAAAAATAACAAAAATGCCACGCCCCCCCTACCCAGCAAAACCAGCTCAGGACCAGCTAATGCAGGGCTTGTAGTTCAGGACACAGAGGCCAGCTTCGGTGGCCCGGGGACATGAATGCCACAAGCACATGTAGGCTTCACGGCTCCTGGGCTCTTCTGCCCACAGGTGACTTGCCAGATCTAGAGCCTTGTGAACTGCCCCCTGGGCTTCTGGGAAGCAGGAGCCAGAGACCGGTTGGAAACTATGCGGAGTGAGATGATCTTATCTCCTCCTCCCGCAAAAAGGTGTGGCTTGAGGCAGGGGGGCCTGCTTCAGGCCCTCACCAGAAGCCTCAGGAGCCCCACCCGGGAAGAGAAACCCGTCTGGAGTCATGCGACAAGGTGAGTAAATGTAGTTTTTCTTTTTATTATAACAGCATTACAGCTGCAAATATCAGAGGTGGCGGAAATGGGGGTACCTATTTTGGGCCCCCTCCTGAAGCCAGGAGACTCTGGGATGCGGATCGGATACCCACCAGGGAAAGAGGAGACCCTCAGAGTTGGATCTAGGTTGGAGGTGAGCTTTTTTTTTACAGTAGCAGGTGAAAATGGCAAGCATGTAGTTTCTACATGCTTGGCACTTAACAGTCAGACAAGGGAATACGTAGAAACTACATGCTTGACATTGAAAGGGTGAGTGGATAATGCACAATTAATCTAATGCCCTAGATAAATTGTACCTGATGATTTCTGATGATCCGTGGCATATTTTGCCATTGCAGATGTTGTGGAATATATTTGTAGGTGCTCCCTCCTGCAAGGGAGCCACCATCTTGCTAAACACTTTGGAACCATGCTTACACATGAGCCTGTATGGGGGCCAAGCCAGCATCAGCCCACATCCAACTGAGAGATATATATGCCTCAACAAAAGCAAGCAGGGCAGCATCCCTCTAATGCCCACACACTCACTGAATCAACAGCTGCTGGAGGAAAGGGATGCTTTGTGATAGGGCATCTTAACTGCAGTTAAGAAAATTAAATGCATTTAAACAGTTGAATCAATGTTTCTAGGAGCTTTTTGCTCTGAGAACAACAATGACGCGTCATGATGACTTTCTACTTCTTACTAAAAATAAGGGATAAATCCAAAGAGATTCAAAGCAGCCCTGGCTGTGGGACTAGGTGTTTCAGAGGCAGGGCTGCCAGGTGTGTAGCAAGATGGCCACTCCCATGCAGTTAAATAGCGCAGCATCTGCTGTACTCCTCTTTAAATGCTAATATATAATATGATATAGAAAAATTACAGAAAGATTTACCAACATACTGAGCAGCCTGACACTTTTGGTTTTCTTGAAACACAAATATAGCTGTAAGCCTGTGTCAGGACCTGGGGCCAACGGCAATGACTCTGAAGACAGTTCTTCAAATGACAAGCAATTTATTGAAAACAAAGTCTAATAGGCAAAATCTCTTAACTTCAGAGTATAATGCAGGAACAATGCAGTACAGCAAGCAGTTACCTCACCAAATTTAGCAATGTCCAGTGTGTGATAATTACAGCGTATTGTAATTCCTGGAAATCACAGGTCCTCTTTCAAGGCATACAAGTCCAGGCTGTTAATCCACCGATTCCAAGAACAGATAACACATAAAGTCCTTTGGATGAAATTCAGCACTGTCAGTATTGGGAGCGGCAAGGCACAGGCTCCTCATCCCAGTCTGTCCAACTCCACACTGGAAGCCTCAGCGGCTCCTTTTATTAGGCTTCCTTTGCAATTAGCCCCATCACCTGTGTAAGAACTGGGAGTGAGGGAAAAACCTGTAGAGGACTGGGAATGTGGACTGGGGTCTTGTAAACCCGGCATGGATCGTGCCTGATTGAGAAAACCAAGAGCGTAATAGACACCATCCAGCACTTTTCCATACACTTTACCACATATCCCCCCGCTCTTCTTCAGACCAGAGATCTAATAATTTTCACTGACCATACAATAGACTCTGGACAAAGCATCCGCATTCCCCTGTGACTTCCCTGGCCTATGTTCTACTGTAAACCAAATATTGTAAGGAGAGAACCCATCTGGTCACTTGCATTTCTCTCCTTATTTTGTTTCATCCAGGCCAGCGGAGCATGATCTGTCATCAACACAAATTCTCTACCCAACAGGTAATACTTTAGGGCTTCTAACGCCCACTTAATGGAGAGACACTCTCTTTCCAATATAGCTTAGTTTCTCTCTTATGGGGTCAGTTTCCTACTCAGGTACAATACTGGGTGTTCTTCCCCATTCACCTCTTGTGATAGAACTGCACCCAAACCCTAGTCAGACGCATCTGTCTGTACCAAAAACTGTTTGCTGAAATCCGGGGACACCAGCACGGGCTGTTCTCATAGAGCAGATTTTAGGTTTTGAAATGCCTTTTCTGCCTCTGGGGTCCATTCCACCATTACTGACTTATGACCCTTTGTTAAGTCAGTTAATGGTGCAGCCATTGAAGCAAAATTGGGCACAAACCGACGGTAGCCGGTTATACCTAGGAAGGCTCTCACCTGTTTTTTGTTAGTGGTCTGGGCCAGTTCTGTATCACCTCCACCTTATTGATCTGGAGTTTAACCAGCCCTCTACCAATTATGTAACCCAGGTATTTTGCCTCCTCCAGACCCACTGCACACTTCTCAGGGTTTATGGCTAAACCAGCATTACTGATGGAGCCTAGGACGGCCTGTACCATACAGAGGTGACTTTTCCAATCAGATGAAAAAATGAGCTAATCACCCAGGTAAGCAGCGGCATAAACACGATGTGGTCTCAAGATCATGTCCACCAGTCTCTGAAAGGTAGCAGGGGCCCCATGTAACCCAAACGGCATCACCACATATTGAAACAGGCCTTCTGGGGTGGAAAATGCAGTCTTTTCTTTGGCATCTTCAGACAATGGTATCTGCCAATACCCCTTTGTGGGATCCAGGGTTGTGATGTATCTTGCCCTCCCGAGCTTCTCAATCAACTTATCTACCCGGGGCATGAGGTAAACATCAAATTTTGAGACCTCATTGAGCTTTCTGAAATTGTTACAAAATCTCCATGTCCCATTGGGCTTTGGAATTAGGACAATAGGACTTGACCATCCACTAGAAAACTCCTCAATGATGCCTAACTCCAACATGCACTTTACTTCCGAGGAGATCACCTCTCTTCATGCTTCAGGTATCCTGTAGGGTTTAAGGTTTACCTTACTGTAGGGTTCAGTTTTAATATGGTGTCTTATTAGGCGAGTACGGCCCGGCAGGTCAGAAAACGTATCTCTATTTCCCTGTAGGAACTCCCTGACCTCTGGCTTCTAGTGTCCTGACAAGGTCTTACCTATTTTGACTGGGGGAACTGGCTGCACCACATCTTTAACTATAGTCGGAGCGACTACTAAAGCTTCACGATCCTTCCATGGCTTGATCAAGTTTATGTGGTAAACCTGGAAGGGTTTTCTTCTACCTGGTTGATGAACCTTGTAGATCACCTCACTCACCTTCTCTACAACCTCATAGGGACCCTACCACTTTGCTAGAAATTTACTTTCAACCATAGGCACCAAAACCCGGACCCGGCCCCCAGGATTAATGGCCCTCACCCTGGCAGATCTATTTTAAATTCTGCTCTTGGCTTCCTGAGCCCTTTACATATGCTCTTGACTATAGGCATTACTTTGTCTATTCGGTCCTGCATCTGGGCCACATATTCAATAACACTTTGTATGTAGTGGCCTCAGTCTCCCAGGTTTCTTTGGCTACATCTAACAAACCTCTGGGATGCTGATCATATACTTATTTAAAGGGCGACAACCCTGTAGACACCTGGGGTACCTCCCAGATGGAAAACATGAGGTAAGGCAACAGACAGTCACACTCGCGGCCATCCATTTCTACCACTTTCTTTAATATGTGTTTAAGAGTTTTGTTGAATCTCTCTACTAATCCGTCTGTTTGGGGGTGGTACACTGAGGTGCGGAGATGATTAATTTTAAATAACTTTCACAGCTCCTTCATGACCTTTGACATAAAGGGCTTGCCCTGGTCAGTTAGGATTTCTTTTGCAATCCCTACACACGAGAACATAAAAAACAGTTCCCTAGCAATATTCTTGGAGGCCATATTTCTTAACCAAACTGCTTCCGGGTAGTGGGTAGCATAGTCTAATACCACTAAGATGTCGATTCTTAGCAGACTTCACAATGGGCCCTACCAAATACATGGCAATTCTCTCAAAGGGAACCCCAATGATGGGAAGTGGCACCAAGGGGCTCCGGAAATGTGGTGTTGGGGCACTTAACTGACATGTAGGGCATAACTCACAGTACCTTTTTTTTCTTCGTATACCCCAGGCCAAAAAAACCTTTGGAGGACTCTCTCTTGGGTCTTATTAGTCCCCAAATGCCCCCAAACACATGAATATGGGCTATATCCAGCACCGTGCGATGGTATACTTTAGGTACCAGAAGTTTTTCCACAATTTCATTATTAATTTTGGAGACCCGATACACCAGATCCCCATTAATGGCAAAATGTGGAAACTTCTGGTCAGCTTCTAGTTCCTGAGGTACACCATTCACTACCGTAACATTTGCCCTTGCGGTCCCCAGAGTAGGGTCTCTTAACTACTCAGTCCCAAAATTACCCCGAGCGACTTCTAGGTCTAAGACCTGCTGATCAGACAGGGAAGTCTCGTCATCTTCGCCTGCTAACACCTGTAATGGAAACTGGTCATTGCTGCACAACTCAGATGAACCCACATTTTCATTGGGCACCTCATGGGAACTATTGTTTCCATTAGACATTTCACATGACTCATTAACAGGGAGGGGTACAGGTTCTGCCGGAGATTCTTCGGCAGAAGTGTTACCCCTTTCCCACAACTCCCAGAACAATGGAAAATCACAACCTATTACTGTCATGAATGACTTACCTTTAGTCCGTGCCCGAGGTGTCCTTAGGCAGCTGACCGGGGCTTCTCCTGCCCAGCAGCTGCCGAGCACAGTCGGCTCATGCTTGCGCGCGAGCACAGTCAGCTTATGTCCTCCTGCGGCGCTGCACATAGCGCGCCAGCTGGAGGCTGTTTAAAGGAGCTAATCCTAGGAGGTCCAGTTCTGGGCGGTCAACCCACAGATCTGAAGTGCACCAATCACAGTCACTGCCTCCCTGTCCAATCCGGTCGGGTTCAGTCCTATAAAGGGATTACCACTTCAGTGTGTCAGTGCCCGTGATAGCGTTTAGCTGGCTTTGTGATTTCTCCTGTGATTTCCTGTACATATCGTTACTGACCCTTTGCTTGAATCTTAACCACGTCTCTGTCTTATCCCTTTGTACCGCGCAGCTCTCTGACCTCCTGGTGTGACCCTTGGCTTGACGTCTGACTTTGCTTGATTTCTGCTGAGCACCCGAATTGCTTCCAGTACTTACCTGTTTCCTAAGCACCCGAACTGTTTCCAGTACTTACAGTACCCAGTCTGACCTTTGGTTTTTCTGTCTTCACTCCCCGTGAGCCTACAATCTTTGAGCCATCAAGTCCTGGGGCAAAAGTGTCCGGTGAGGCGTATATAGTGTTCCGGCAAACGGGGGCTTGTCTATAGGTGAAGCTGGCTGTGGAGATTGGGGGTTGCAGGCTCACAATGAGGACAGGTATTCTCGGGATCTGACAATTACCACTTCATACATAAGGCGTTTTACCACGCCGACTTCGTGGGTCAGTGTTCCAGAGGGAGTCACAAACGTAACCATGGCTACAGGGTAAGCTACGATATCCCCATGGATGCAAAGCACTCTGACAAGCAGGTTCTGAAAACAGGGACCGTCTCCAGCTAGCATCACACTTCATGGGCTCTGGGAAAAGAGGGCAATAAGTGGTTATGTGTCCCCATTCATGGCACTTTAAGCAATGGGGAACCCTGGACCCCCTTAACAGGGAGTCCTTTCTAGGACTAGGGGGCCTCTGAGGGTCAGAGTCAGTCTTTTGCTCTCGCCCAAAGTTTAGAGGCCTACTTCCTCTCACACCTTTCCACACACCTCCAGCTGGAACTCGCTTACCCACAGATTTCACGGGTTTGATGGTCTTGGAGGGTGCTGGTGCTGTAGGGGCATCCCAGAGTGGCTGTGCACCGATCCATCATGGTGACGAGCTGTTCAGCAGTCCGAGGGTCTCCTTTTCCAAATCTCTAAAAAAGTTGTTTAAGGTGCGCACTCAAATTAATCAAAAAAGCTTTTTAGAAAAAAGATCTCATTTATCAAACTTGATCACACGTTAAATCACAGAATATATACAGAAATGCAAAAAATACACATAATTACACATTAAACAGCATATATATAGATATACATATTGTGCTATTTCAGGTGTGCTTGAAAGTACATAAGATAGTTCATATCATACAGCAAGTTCATATAAAGTATTGTATCAAAAGATTAGTCAATATGAGTCTAAAGTGCATTGTGCAACAAGTATAATTGTAAACAAAAGCTCAGTTTGTAAGCACAGTGGCAAAGTAGTAATGTTATGTATCACATTTTGCACAAGCCTCAGTAGTGTCATATTGCATCTGCCTTCTTTAAAATTGCACATCCCTTCATAGCCAATAATAAGACCACATTAACAAACATAATGTATACAAATGTATACCATCATATCCAGCACTCACGCATCCATCCCATCATGTAAACTCACGTCTAAACCTGACGGCGTTTCAGGCCATAGCGGCCCTCCTTGTCCAACCCGCCGCTGTAGCTTTGGCGGCAGGATTCTGAAGTAGTGGTCCACCAAGACTTTTTCCACCATATGAGCTGGTGTAGAACCCTCTAGATCCAGCCACTTTTGTACCAGATGAAACTGGTCATACATCTGCGACCAGGCAGGCTTATCAATGGCAAAGCTCCAATTGTGAACTCTCTGGCACGAACAGTTGGCGTAACACCCAGGCGAGCAAGGATCTCCATTTTTTGTTTTGCATAGTCCCGTACATCTTGCTCCCTGAGATCATAATAGGCTTTTTGTGGCTCTCCTGTCAGGAAGGGCGCAATCACGTCTGCCTGCATCCTCCACCAATTGTCAGGTTCTGGGGCCAACGGCAATGACTCTGAAGACAGTTCTTAGTCAAATAACAAGCAATTTATTGAAAACAAAGTCCAACAGGCAAAATCTCTTAACTTCAGAGTATAATGCAGGAACAATGCAGTACAGCAAGCGTTTACCCCACCAACTTTAGCAATGTCCAGTGTGTGATAATTACAGCATATTGTAATTCCTGGATATCACTAGTCCTCTTTCAAGGCATACAAGTCCAGGCTGTTAATCCACAGGTTCCAAGAACAGATAACACATAAAGTCCTTTGGATGCAATTCAGCACTGTCAGTTTTGAGAGCAGCAAGGCACGGGCTCCTCAACACAGTCTGTCCAACTCCACACTGGAAGCCTCAGTGGCTCCTTTTATTAGGCTTCCTTTGCAATTAGCCTCATCACCTGTGTAAGAACTGGGAGTAGGGGAAAAACCTGTAGAGGACTGGGAATGTGGACTGGGGTCCTGTAAACCCAGCATGGATCGTGCCTGATTGAGAAAACCAAGAGAGAAATAGACACCATCCAGCACTTTTCCATACACTTTACCACACCTGTCACAGAAAATGTTTCTGAAGACATAGCCCTGTGCTTAAAAGCTTTGTGAGCAAGCACATTTTGCCCCCCTCCCAGGCTGCTTAGTGTTGTGACAATGTGTTGACTCACATGTCACATGTGTTGACTAAATTATCAATGCAAAGAATCCAGCAATATATATTTTGTGCATTTCTAAATACATTGTGGTAGGCCCCAACCAGTTTTAAGATGATTAGGGATGAGCGAATCGATCCGGACGAACCCGGATTCGATCCGAATTTCATGAAAAATTCGATTCGGATCGAATCCGAATTTCCCCGCGATTCGATCGCTCGAAGTTTTCCTTTAACATCCATTCATTTACATACAGGCATTCTAAGATGGCGGACGGGACATGTCCAGACATCTACCCCGCGCCAGTGCAAGCTGGGGCAGTCACATGCAGCCCTATCAGCAGCCAGCAGCCAGCAAGCCCGGTGACGTCACAGAGCTATTTAAGGCCGGCGGCCATCTTGGTTTTCCTCATTTCTCTATTGCATTCGTGAGAGACAGGACGCTGTAGTGAGGGAGAGGCAGTTAGACAGGCAGGGACAGACAGGGACAGGCTGGAGACAGGCAGGAGACAGGCAGGAGACAGACAGAAAGTCAGCGAAAAACAGGGAAAGTTAGGAAAAATCGGAGGCAGTCACAGGGAGTGTTTGTTACTGGCTGGCTGACTGGCTTTGTTAGCGTTTTCAGGCTGCTTATACTAACTAACTGTGCATATATACTGAACTGATCTTAAGTCTGCTGTGAGGCATCCCATTCTGTGACTACACCAGCCTCTATTTAAGACCATAACCATTTGCACTTATTCTAATTGAAATTAGGCCTGATAAAGACACTTTTGCTGTGCATAGTACTACTGCCTGCCAGGTGCACTCCTGTTTGGGCATCCCATTCTGTGACTACACCAGCCTCTATTTAAGACCATAACCATTTGCACCTATTCTAATTGAAATTAGGCCTGATAAAGACACTTTTGCTGTGCATAGTACTGCTGCCTGCCAGGTGCACTCCTGTTGGCTTTTGGGGCATCCCATTCTGTGACTACACCAGCCTCTATTTAAGACCATAACCATTTGCACCTATTATAATTGAAATTAGGCCTGATAAAGACACTTTTGCTGTGCATAGTACTGCTGCCTGCCAGGTGCACTCCTGTTTGGGCATCCCATTCTGTGACTATACCAGCCTCTATTTAAGACCATAACCATTTGCACCTATTCTAACTGAAATTAGGCCTGATAAAGACACTTTTGCTGTGCATAGTACTACTGCCTGCCAGGTGCACTCCTGTTTGGGCATCCCATTCTGTGGCTACACCAGCCTCTATTTAAGACCATAACCATTTGCACTTATTCTAATTGAAATTAGGCCTGATAAAGACACTTTTGCTGTGCATAGTACTGCTGCCTGCCAGGTGCACTCCTCTTTGGGCATCCCATTCTGTGACTACACCAGCCTCTATTTAAGACCATAACCATTTGCACCTATTCTAATTGAAATTAGGCCTGATAAAGACACTTTTGCTGTGCATAGTACTGCTGCCTGCCAGGTGCACTCCTGTTTGGGCATCCCATTCTGTGACTACACCAGCCTCTATTTAAGACCATAACCATTTGCACCTATTCTAATTGAAATTAGGCCTGATAAAGACACTTTTGCTGTGCATAGTACTACTGCCTGCCAGGTGCACTCCTGTTTGGGCATCCCATTCTGTGACTACACCAGCCTCTATTTAAGACCATAACCATTTGCACTTATTCTAATTGAAATTAGGCCTGATAAAGACACTTTTGCTGTGCATAGTACTGCTGCCTGCCAGGTGCACTCCTGTTGGTTTTTGGGGCATCCCATTCTGTGACTACACCAGCCTCTATTTAAGACCATAACCATTTGCACCTATTATAATTGAAATTAGGCCTGATAAAGACACTTTTGCTGTGCATAGTACTGCTGCCTGCCAGATGCACTCCTGTTTGGGCATCCAATTCTGTGACTACACCAGCCTCTATTTAAGACCATAACCATTTGCACCTATTCTAATTGAAATTAGGCCTGATAAAGACACTTTTGCTGTGCATAGTACTACTGCCTGCCAGGTGCACTCCTGTTTGGGCATCCCATTCTGTGACTACACCAGCCTCTATTTAAGACCATAACCATTTGCACCTATTCTAATTGAAATTAGGCCTGATAAAGACACTTTTGCTGTGCATAGTACTGCTGCCTGCCAGGTGCACTCCTGTTTGGGCATCCCATTCTGTGACTACACCAGCCTCTATTTAAGACCATAACCATTTGCACCTATTCTAATTGAAATTAGGCCTGATAAAGACACTTTTGCTGTGCATAGTACTGCTGCCTGCCAGGTGCACTCCTGTTGGTTTTTGGGGCATCCCATTCTGTGACTACACCAGCCTCTATTTAAGACCATAGCCATTTGCACCTATTATAATTGAAATTAGGCCTGATAAAGACACTTTTGCTGTGCATAGTACTGCTGCCTGCCAGATGCACTCCTGTTTGGGCATCCCATTCTGTGACTACACCAGCCTCTATTTAAGACCATAACCATTTGCACCTATTCTAATTGAAATTAGGCCTGATAAAGACACTTTTGCTGTGCATAGTACTACTGCCTGCCAGGTGCACTCCTGTTTGGGCATCCCATTCTGTGACTACACCAGCCTCTATTTAAGACCATAACCATTTGCACTTATTCTAATTGAAATTAGGCCTGATAAAGACACTTTTGCTGTGCATAGTACTGCTGCCTGCCAGGTGCACTCCTGTTTGGGCATCCCATTCTGTGACTACACCAGCCTCTATTTAAGACCATAACCATTTGCACCTATTCTAATTGAAATTAGGCCTGATAAAGACACTTTTGCTGTGCATAGTACTGCTGCCTGCCAGGTGCACGCCTGTTTGGGCATCCCATTCTGTGACTACACCAGCCTCTATTTAAGACCATAACCATTTGCACCTATTCTAATTGAAATTAGGCCTGATAAAGACACTTTTGCTGTGCATAGTACTACTGCCTGCCAGGTGCACTCCTGTTTGGGCATCCCATTCTGTGACTACACCAGCCTCTATTTAAGACCATAACCATTTGTACTTATTCTAATTGAAATCAGGCCTGATAAAGACACTTTTGCTGTGCATAGTACTGCTGCCTGCCAGGTGCACTCCTGTTTGGGCATCCCATTCTGTGACTACACCAGCCTCTATTTAAGACCATAACCATTTGCACCTATTCTAATTGAAATTAGGCCTGATAAAGACACTTTTGCTGTGCATAGTACTGCTGCCTGCCAGGTGCACTCCTGTTTGGGCATCCCATTCTGTGACTACACCAGCCTCTATTTAAGACCATAACCATTTGCACCTATTCTAATTGAAATTAGGCCTGATAAAGACACTTTTGCTGTGCATAGTACTACTGCCTGCCAGGTGCACTCCTGTTTGGGCATCCCATTCTGTGACTACACCAGCCTCTATTTAAGACCATAACCATTTGCACCTATTATAATTGAAATTAGCCCTGATAAAGACACTTTTGCTGTGCATAGTACTGCTGCCTGCCAAGTGCACTCCTGTTGGTTTTTGGGGCATCCCATTCTGTGACTACACCAGCCTCTATTTAAGACCATAGCCATTTGCACCTATTATAATTGAAATTAGGCCTGATAAAGACACTTTTGCTGTGCATAGTACTGCTGCCTGCCAGGTGCACTCCTGTTGGGGCATCCCATTCTGTGACTACACCAGCCTCTATTTAAGACCATAACCATTTGCACCTATTCTAATTGAAATTAGGCCTGATAAAGACACTTTTGCTGTGCATAGTACTACTGCCTGCCAGGTGCACTCCTGTTTGGGCATCCCATTCTGTGACTACACCAGCCTCTATTTAAGACCATAACCATTTGCACTTATTCTAATTGAAATTAGGCCTGATAAAGACACTTTTGCTGTGCATAGTACTGCTGCCTGCCAGGTGCACTCCTGTTTGGGCATCCCATTCTGTGACTACACCAGCCTCTATTTAAGACCATAACCATTTGCACCTATTCAAATTGAAATTAAGCCTGATAAAGACACTTTTGCTGTGCATAGTACTGCTGCCTGTCAGATGCACTCCTGTTTGGGCATCCCATTCTGTGACTACACCAGCCTCTATTTAAGACCATAACCATTTGAACCTATTCTAATTGAAATTAGGCCTAATAAAGACACTTTTGCTGTGCATAGTACTACTGCCTGCCAGGTGCACTCCTGTTTGGGCATCCCATTCTGTGACTACACCAGCCTCTATTTAAGACCATAACCATTTGCACTTATTCTAATTGAAATTAGGCCTGATAAAGACACTTTTGCTGTGCATAGTACTGCTGCCTGCCAGGTGCACTCCTGTTTGGGCATCCCATTCTGTGACTACACCAGCCTCTATTTAAGACCATAACCATTTGCACCTATTCTAATTGAAATTGGGCCTGATAAAGACACTTTTGCTGTGCATAGTACTGCTGCCTGCCAGGTGCACTCCTGTTTGGGCTTCCCATTCTGTGACTACACCAGCCTCTATTTAAGACCATAACCATTTGCACCTATTCTAATTGAAATTAGGCCTGATAAACACTTTTGCTGTGCATAGTATTACTGCCTGCCAGGTGTACTCCTGTTTGGGCATCCCATTCTGTGACTACACCAGCCTCTATTTAAGACCATAACCATTTGCACTTATTCTGATTGAAATTAGGCCTGATAAAGACACTTTTGCTGTGCATAGTACTGCTGCCTGCCAGGTGCACTCCTGTTTGGGCATCCCATTCTGTGACTACACCAGCCTCTATTTAAGACCATAACCATTTGCACCTATTCTAATTGAAATTAGGCCTGATAAAGACACTTTTGCTGTGCATAGTACTGCTGCCTGCCAGGTGCACTCCTGTTTGGGCATCCCATTCTGTGACTACACCAGCCTCTATTTAAGACCATAACCATTTGCACCTATTCTAATTGAAATTAGGCCTGATAAAGACACTTTTGCTGTGCATAGTACTGCTGCCTGTCAGGTGCACTCCTGTTTGGGCATCCCATTCTGTGACTACACCAGCCTCTATTTAAGACCATAACCATTTGCACCTATTCTAATTGAAATTAGGCCTGATAAAGACACTTTTGCTGTGCATAGTACTGCTGCCTGCCAGGTGCACTCCTGTTTGGGCATCCCATTCTGTGACTACACCAGCCTCTATTTAAGACCATAACCATTTGCACTTATTCTAATTGAAATTAGACCTGATAAAGACACTTTTGCTGTGCATAGTACTGCTGCCTGCCAGGTGCACTCCTGTTTGGGCATCCCATTCTGTGACTACACCAGCCTCTATTTAAGACCATAACCATTTGCACCTATTCTAATTGAAATTGGGCCTGATAAAGACACTTTTGCTGTGCATAGTACTGCTGCCTGCCAGGTGCACTCCTGTTTGGGCTTCCCATTCTGTGACTACACCAGCCTCTATTTAAGACCATAACCATTTGCACCTATTCTAATTATAATTAGGCCTGATAAAGACACTTTTGCTGTGCATAGTACTACTGCCTGCCAGGTGCACTCCTGTTTGGGCATCCCATTCTGTGACTACACCAGCCTCTATTTAAGACCATAACCATTTGCACTTATTCTAATTGAAATTAGGCCTGATAAAGACACTTTTGCTGTGCATAGTACTGCTGCCTGCCAGGGGCACTCCTGTTTGGGCATCCAATTCTGTGACTACACCAGCCTCTATTTAAGACCATAACCATTTGCATCTATTCTAATTGAAATTAGGCCTGATAAAGACCCTTTTGCTGTGCATAGTACTGCTGCCTTCCAGGTGCACTCCTGTTTGGGCATCCCATTCTGTGAGTACACCAGCCTCTATTTAAGACCATAACCATTTGTACCTATTCTAATTGAAATTAGGCCTGATAAACACTTTTGCTGTGCATAGTATTACTGCCTGCCCGGTGCACTCCTGTTTGGGCATCCCATTCTGTGACTACACCAGCCTCTATTTAAGACCATAACCATTTGCACTTATTCTAATTGAAATTAGGCCTGATAAAGACACTTTTGCTGTGCATAGTACTGCTGCCTGCCAGGTGCACTCCTGTTTGGGCATCCCATTCTGTGACTACACTAGCCTCTATTTAAGACCATAACCATTTGCACCTATTCTAATTGAAATTAGGCCTGATAAAGACACTTTTGCTGTGCATAGTACTACTGCCTGCCAGGTGCACTCCTGTTTGGGCATCCCATTCTGTGACTACACCAGCCTCTATTTAAGACCATAACCATTTGCACCTATTCTAATTGAAATTAAGCCTGATAAAGACACTTTTGCTGTGCATAGTACTACTGCCTGCCAGGTGCACTCCTGTTTGGGCATCCCATTCTGTGACTACACCAGCCTCTATTTAAGACCATAACCATTTGCACCTATTCTAATTGAAATTAGGCCTGATAAAGACACTTTTGCTGTGCATAGTACTGTTGCCTGCCAGGTGCACTCCTGTTGGGGCATCCCATTCTGTGACTACACCAGCCTCTATTTAAGACCATAACCATTTGCACCTATTCTAATTGAAATTAGGCCTGATAAAGACACTTTTGCTGTGCATAGACTTACTACTGGTCCCAGGTGCACTCCTGTTGGGGCATCCCATTCTGTGACTACACCAGCCTCTATTTAAGACCATAACCATTTGCACTAATTCTAATTGAAATTAGGCCTGATAAAGACACTTTTGCTGTGCATAGTACTACTGCCTGCCAGGTGCACTCCTGTTTGGGCATCCCATTCTGTGACTACACCAGCCTCTATTTAAGACCATAACCATTTGCACCTATTCTAATTGAAATTAGGCCTGATAAAGACACTTTTGCTGTGCATAGTACTGCTGCCTGCCAGGTGCACTCCTGTTTGGGCATCCCATTCTGTGACTACACCAGCCTCTATTTAAGACCATAACCATTTGCACCTATTCTAATTGAAATTAGGCCTGATAAAGACACTTTTGCTGTGCATAGTACTGCTGCCTGCCAGGTGCACTCCTGTTTGGGCATCCCATTCTGTGACTACACCAGCCTCTATTTAAGACCCTAACCATTTGCACCTATTCTAATTGAAATTAGGCCTGATAAAGACACTTTTGCTGTGCATAGTACTACTGCCTGCCAGGTGCACTCCTGTTTGGGCATCCAATTCTGTGACTACACCAGCCTCTATTTAAGACCATAACCATTTGCACCTATTCTAATTGAAATTAGGCCTGATAAAGACACTTTTGCTGTGCATAGTACTACTGCCTGCCAGGTGCACTCCTGTTTGGGCATCCCATTCTGTGACTACACCAGCCTCTATTTAAGACCATAACCATTTGCACCTATTCTAATTGAAATTAGGCCTGATAAAGACACTTTTGCTGTGCATAGTACTGCTGCCTGCCAGGTGCACTCCTGTTTGGGCATCCCATTCTGTGACTACACCAGCCTCTATTTAAGACCATAACCATTTGCACCTATTCTAATTGAAATTAGGCCTGATAAAGACACTTTTGCTGTGCATAGTACTGCTGCCTGCCAGGTGCACTCCTGTTGGTTTTTGGGGCATCCCATTCTGTGACTACACCAGCCTCTATTTAAGACCATAACCATTTGCACCTATTCTAATTGAAATTAGGCCTGATAAAGACACTTTTGCTGTGCATAGTACTGCTGCCTGCCAGGTGCACTCCTGTTTGGGCATCCAATTCTGTGACTACACCAGCCTCTATTTAAGACCATAACCATTTGCACCTATTCTAATTGAAATTAGGCCTGATAAAGACACTTTTGCTGTGCATAGTACTGCTGCCTGCCAGGTGCACTCCTGTTTGGGCATCCCATTCTGTGACTACACCAGCCTCTATTTAAGACCATAACCATTTGCACCTATTATAATTGAAATTAGGCCTGATAAAGACACTTTTGCTGTGCATAGTACTGCTGCCTGCCAGGTGCACTCCTGTTGGTTTTTGGGGCATCCCATTCTGTGACTACACCAGCCTCTATTTAAGACCATAGCCATTTGCACCTATTATAATTAAAATTAGGCCTGATAAAGACACTTTTGCTGTGCATAGTACTGCTGCCTGCCAGGTGCACTCCTGTTTGGGCATCCCATTCTGTGACTACACCAGCCTCTATTTAAGACCATAACCATTTGCACCTATTCTAATTGAAATTAGGCCTGATAAAGACACTTTTGCTGTGCATAGTACTACTGCCTGCCAGGTGCACTCCTGTTTGGGCATCCCATTCTGTGACTACACCAGCCTCTATTTAAGACCATAACCATTTGCACTTATTCTAATTGAAATTAGGCCTGATAAAGACACTTTTGCTGTGCATAGTACTGCTGCCTGCCAGGTGCACTCCTGTTTGGGCATCCCATTCTGTGACTACACCAGCCTCTATTTAAGACCATAACCATTTGCACCTATTCTAATTGAAATTAGGCCTGATAAAGACACTTTTGCTGTGCATAGTACTGCTGCCTGCCAGGTGCACGCCTGTTTGGGCATCCCATTCTGTGACTACACCAGCCTCTATTTAAGACCATAACCATTTGCACCTATTCTAATTGAAATTAGGCCTGATAAAGACACTTTTGCTGTGCATAGTACTACTGCCTGCCAGGTGCACTCCTGTTTGGGCATCCCATTCTGTGACTACACCAGCCTCTATTTAAGAACATAACCATTTGCACTTATTCTAATTGAAATCAGGCCTGATAAAGACACTTTTGCTGTGCATAGTACTGCTGCCTGCCAGGTGCACTCCTGTTTGGGCATCCCATTCTGTGACTACACCAGCCTCTATTTAAGACCATAACCATTTGCACCTATTCTAATTGAAATTAGGCCTGATAAAGACACTTTTGCTGTGCATAGTACTGCTGCCTGCCAGGTGCACTCCTGTTTGGGCATCCCATTCTGTGACTACACCAGCCTCTATTTAAGACCATAACCATTTGCACCTATTCTAATTGAAATTAGGCCTGATAAAGACACTTTTGCTGTGCATAGTACTACTGCCTGCCAGGTGCACTCCTGTTTGGGCATCCCATTCTGTGACTACACCAGCCTCTATTTAAGACCATAACCATTTGCACCTATTATAATTGAAATTAGGCCTGATAAAGACACTTTTGCTGTGCATAGTACTGCTGCCTGCCAGGTGCACTCCTGTTGGTTTTTGGGGCATCCCATTCTGTGACTACACCAGCCTCTATTTAAGACCATAGCCATTTGCACCAAATATAATTGAAATTAGGCCTGATAAAGACACTTTTGCTGTGCATAGTACTGCTGCCTGCCAGGTGCACTCCTGTTTGGGCATCCCATTCTGTGACTACACCAGCCTCTATTTAAGACCATAACCATTTGCACCTATTCTAATTGAAATTAGGCCTGATAAAGACACTTTTGCTGTGCATAGTACTACTGCCTGCCAGGTGCACTCCTGTTTGGGCATCCCATTCTGTGACTACACCAGCCTCTATTTAAGACCATAACCATTTGCACTTATTCTAATTGAAATTAGGCCTGATAAAGACACTTTTGCTGTGCATAGTACTGCTGCCTGCCAGGTGCACTCCTGTTTGGGCATCCCATTCTGTGACTACACCAGCCTCTATTTAAGACCATAACCATTTGCACCTATTCTAATTGAAATTAGGCCTGATAAACACTTTTGCTGTGCATAGTATTACTGCCTGCCAGGTGCACTCCTGTTTGGGCATCCCATTCTGTGACTACACCAGCCTCTATTTAAGACCATAACCATTTGCACTTATTCTGATTGAAATTAGGCCTGATAAAGACACTTTTGCTGTGCATAGTACTGCTGCCTGCCAGGTGCACTCCTGTTTGGGCATCCCATTCTGTGACTACACCAGCCTCTATTTAAGACCATAACCATTTGCACCTATTCTAATTGAAATTAGGCCTGATAAAGACACTTTTGCTGTGCATAGTACTGCTGCCTGCCAGGTGCACTCCTGTTTGGGCATCCCATTCTGTGACTACACCAGCCTCTATTTAAGACCATAACCATTTGCACCTATTCTAATTGAAATTAGGCCTGATAAAGACACTTTTGCTGTGCATAGTACTGCTGCCTGTCAGGTGCACTCCTGTTTGGGCATCCCATTCTGTGACTACACCAGCCTCTATTTAAGACCATAACCATTTGCACCTATTCTAATTGAAATTAGGCCTGATAAAGACACTTTTGCTGTGCATAGTACTGCTGCCTGCCAGGTGCACTCCTGTTTGGGCATCCCATTCTGTGACTACACCAGCCTCTATTTAAGACCATAACCATTTGCACTTATTCTAATTGAAATTAGGCCTGATAAAGACACTTTTGCTGTGCATAGTACTGCTGCCTGCCAGGTGCACTCCTGTTTGGGCATCCCATTCTGTGACTACACCAGCCTCTATTTAAGACCATAACCATTTGCACCTATTATAATTGAAATTAGGCCTGATAAAGACACTTTTGCTGTGCATAGTACTGCTGCCTGCCAGGTGCACTCCTGTTGGTTTTTGGGGCATCCCATTCTGTGACTACACCAGCCTCTATTTAAGACCATAGCCATTTGCACCTATTATAATTGAAATTAGGCCTGATAAAGACACTTTTGCTGTGCATAGTACTACTGCCTGCCAGGTGCACTCCTGTTTGGGCATCCCATTCTGTGACTACACCAGCCTCTATTTAAGACCATAACCATTTGCACTTATTCTAATTGAAATTAGGCCTGATAAAGACACTTTTGCTGTGCATAGTACTGCTGCCTGCCAGGTGCACTCCTGTTTGGGCATCCCATTCTGTGACTACACCAGCCTCTATTTAAGACCATAACCATTTGCACCTATTCTAATTGAAATTAGGCCTGATAAAGACACTTTTGCTGTGCATAGTACTGCTGCCTGCCAGGTGCACGCCTGTTTGGGCATCCCATTCTGTGACTACACCAGCCTCTATTTAAGACCATAACCATTTGCACCTATTCTAATTGAAATTAGGCCTGATAAAGACACTTTTGCTGTGCATAGTACTACTGCCTGCCAGGTGCACTCCTGTTTGGGCATCCCATTCTGTGACTACACCAGCCTCTATTTAAGACCATAACCATTTGCACCTATTATAATTGAAATTAGGCCTGATAAAGACACTTTTGCTGTGCATAGTACTGCTGCCTGCCAGGTGCACTCCTGTTGGTTTTTGGGGCATCCCATTCTGTGACTACACCAGCCTCTATTTAAGACCATAGCCATTTGCACCTATTATAATTGAAATTAGGCCTGATAAAGACACTTTTGCTGTGCATAGTACTACTGCCTGCCAGGTGCACTCCTGTTTGGGCATCCCATTCTGTGACTACACCAGCCTCTATTTAAGACCATAACCATTTGCACTTATTCTAATTGAAATTAGGCCTGATAAAGACACTTTTGCTGTGCATAGTACTGCTGCCTGCCAGGTGCACTCCTGTTTGGGCATCCCATTCTGTGACTACACCAGCCTCTATTTAAGACCATAACCATTTGCACCTATTCTAATTGAAATTAGGCCTGATAAAGACACTTTTGCTGTGCACAGTACTGCTGCCTGCCAGGTGCACGCCTGTTTGGGCATCCCATTCTGTGACTACACCAGCCTCTATTTAAGACCATAACCATTTGCACCTATTCTAATTGAAATTAGGCCTGATAAAGACACTTTTGCTGTGCATAGTACTACTGCCTGCCAGGTGCACTCCTGTTTGGGCATCCCATTCTGTGACTACACCAGCCTCTATTTAAGAACATAACCATTTGCACTTATTCTAATTGAAATCAGGCCTGATAAAGACACTTTTGCTGTGCATAGTACTGCTGCCTGCCAGGTGCACTCCTGTTTGGGCATCCCATTCTGTGACTACACCAGCCTCTATTTAAGACCATAACCATTTGCACCTATTCTAATTGAAATTAGGCCTGATAAAGACACTTTTGCTGTGCATAGTACTGCTGCCTGCCAGGTGCACTCCTGTTTGGGCATCCCATTCTGTGACTACACCAGCCTCTATTTAAGACCATAACCATTTGCACCTATTCTAATTGAAATTAGGCCTGATAAAGACACTTTTGCTGTGCATAGTACTACTGCCTGCCAGGTGCACTCCTGTTTGGGCATCCCATTCTGTGACTACACCAGCCTCTATTTAAGACCATAACCATTTGCACCTATTATAATTGAAATTAGGCCTGATAAAGACACTTTTGCTGTGCATAGTACTGCTGCCTGCCAGGTGCACTCCTGTTGGTTTTTGGGGCATCCCATTCTGTGACTACACCAGCCTCTATTTAAGACCATAGCCATTTGCACCAAATATAATTGAAATTAGGCCTGATAAAGACACTTTTGCTGTGCATAGTACTGCTGCCTGCCAGGTGCACTCTTGTTTGGGCATCCCATTCTGTGACTACACCAGCCTCTATTTAAGACCATAACCATTTGCACCTATTCTAATTGAAATTAGGCCTGATAAAGACACTTTTGCTGTGCATAGTACTACTGCCTGCCAGGTGCACTCCTGTTTGGGCATCCCATTCTGTGACTACACCAGCCTCTATTTAAGACCATAACCATTTGCACTTATTCTAATTGAAATTAGGCCTGATAAAGACACTTTTGCTGTGCATAGTACTGCTGCCTGCCAGGTGCACTCCTGTTTGGGCATCCCATTCTGTGACTACACCAGCCTCTATTTAAGACCATAACCATTTGCACCTATTCTAATTGAAATTAGGCCTGATAAACACTTTTGCTGTGCATAGTATTACTGCCTGCCAGGTGCACTCCTGTTTGGGCATCCCATTCTGTGACTACACCAGCCTCTATTTAAGACCATAACCATTTGCACTTATTCTGATTGAAATTAGGCCTGATAAAGACACTTTTGCTGTGCATAGTACTGCTGCCTGCCAGGTGCACTCCTGTTTGGGCATCCCATTCTGTGACTACACCAGCCTCTATTTAAGACCAAAACCATTTGCACCTATTCTAATTGAAATTAGGCCTGATAAAGACACTTTTGCTGTGCATAGTACTGCTGCCTGCCAGGTGCACTCCTGTTTGGGCATCCCATTCTGTGACTACACCAGCCTCTATTTAAGACCATAACCATTTGCACCTATTCTAATTGAAATTAGGCCTGATAAAGACACTTTTGCTGTGCATAGTACTGCTGCCTGTCAGGTGCACTCCTGTTTGGGCATCCCATTCTGTGACTACACCAGCCTCTATTTAAGGCCATAACCATTTGCACCTATTCTAATTGAAATTAGGCCTGATAAAGACACTTTTGCTGTGCATAGTACTGCTGCCTGCCAGGTGCACTCCTGTTTGGGCATCCCATTCTGTGACTACACCAGCCTCTATTTAAGACCATAACCATTTGCACTTATTCTAATTGAAATTAGGCCTGATAAAGACACTTTTGCTGTGCATAGTACTGCTGCCTGCCAGGTGCACTCCTGTTTGGGCATCCCATTCTGTGACTACACCAGCCTCTATTTAAGACCATAACCATTTGCACCTATTCTAATTGAAATTGGGCCTGATAAAGACACTTTTGCTGTGCATAGTACTGCTGCCTGCCAGGTGCACTCCTGTTTGGGCTTCCAATTCTGTGACTACACCAGCCTCTATTTAAGACCATAACCATTTGCACCTATTCTAATTATAATTAGGCCTGATAAAGACACTTTTGCTGTGCATAGTACTACTGCCTGCCAGGTGCACTCCTGTTTGGGCATCCCATTCTGTGACTACACCAGCCTCTATTTAAGACCATAACCATTTGCACTTATTCTAATTGAAATTAGGCCTGATAAAGACACTTTTGCTGTGCATAGTACTGCGGCCTGCCAGGGGCACTCCTGTTTGGGCATCCAATTCTGTGACTACACCAGCCTCTATTTAAGACCATAACCATTTGCACCTATTCTAATTGAAATTAGGCCTGATAAAGACACTTTTGCTGTGCATAGTACTGCTGCCTGCCAGGTGCACTCCTGTTTGGGCATCCCATTCTGTGACTACACCAGCCTCTATTTAAGACCATAACCATTTGCACCTATTCTAATTGAAATTAGGCCTGATAAAGACACTTTTGCTGTGCATAGTACTGCTGCCTGCCAGGTGCACTCCTGTTTGGGCATCCCATTCTGTGACTACACCAGCCTCTATTTAAGGCCATAACCATTTGCACCTATTCTAATTGAAATTAGGCCTGATAAACACTTTTGCTGTGCATAGTATTACTGCCTGCCCGGTGCACTCCTGTTTGGGCATCCCATTCTGTGACTACACCAGCCTCTATTTAAGACCAAAACCATTTGCACCTATTCTAATTGAAATTAGGCCTGATAAAGACACTTTTGCTGTGCATAGTACTGCTGCCTGCCAGGTGCACTCCTGTTTGGGCATCCCATTCTGTGACTACACCAGCCTCTATTTAAGACCATAACCATTTGCACCTATTCTAATTGAAATTAGGCCTGATAAAGACACTTTTGCTGTGCATAGTACTGCTGCCTGTCAGGTGCACTCCTGTTTGGGCATCCCATTCTGTGACTACACCAGCCTCTATTTAAGGCCATAACCATTTGCACCTATTCTAATTGAAATTAGGCCTGATAAACACTTTTGCTGTGCATAGTATTACTGCCTGCCCGGTGCACTCCTGTTTGGGCATCCCATTCTGTGACTACACCAGCCTCTATTTAAGACCATAACCATTTGCACTTATTCTAATTGAAATTAGGCCTGATAAAGACACTTTTGCTGTGCATAGTACTGCTGCCTGCCAGGTGCACTCCTGTTTGGGCATCCCATTCTGTGACTACACCAGCCTCTATTTAAGACCATAACCATTTGCACCTATTCTAATTGAAATTAGGCCTGATAAAGACACTTTTGCTGTGCATAGTACTGCTGCCTGCCAGGTGCACTCCTGTTTGGGCATCCCATTCTGTGACTACACCAGCCTCTATTTAAGACCATAACCATTTGCACCTATTCTAATTGAAATTAAGCCTGATAAAGACACTTTTGCTGTGCATAGTACTACTGCCTGCCAGGTGCACTCCTGTTTGGGCATCCCATTCTGTGACTACACCAGCCTCTATTTAAGACCATAACCACTTGCACCTATTCTAATTGAAATTAGGCCTGATAAAGACACTTTTGCTGTGCATAGTACTGCTGCCTGCCAGGTGCACTCCTGTTGGGGCATCCCATTCTGTGACTACACCAGCCTCTATTTAAGACCATAACCATTTGCACCTATTCTAATTGAAATTAGGCCTGATAAAGACACTTTTGCTGTGCATAGACTTACTACTGGTCCCAGGTGCACTCCTGTTGGGGCATCCCATTCTGTGACTACACCAGCCTCTATTTAAGACCATAACCATTTGCACCTATTCTAATTGAAATTAGGCCTGATAAAGACACTTTTGCTGTGCATAGTACTACTGCCTGCCAGGTGCACTCCTGTTTGGGCATCCCATTCTGTGACTACACCAGCCTCTATTTAAGACCATAACCATTTGCACCTATTCTAATTGAAATTAGGCCTGATAAAGACACTTTTGCTGTGCATAGTACTGCTGCCTGCCAGGTGCACTCCTGTTTGGGCATCCCATTCTGTGACTACACCAGCCTCTATTTAAGACCATAACCATTTGCACCTATTCTAATTGAAATTAGGCCTGATAAAGACACTTTTGCTGTGCATAGTACTGCTGCCTGCCAGGTGCACTCCTGTTTGGGCATCCCATTCTGTGACTACACCAGCCTCTATTTAAGACCATAACCATTTGCACCTATTCTAATTGAAATTAGGCCTGATAAAGACACTTTTGCTGTGCATAGTACTACTGCCTGCCAGGTGCACTCCTGTTTGGGCATCCCATTCTGTGACTACACCAGCCTCTATTTAAGACCATAACCATTTGCACCTATTCTAATTGAAATTATGCCTGATAAAGACACTTTTGCTGTACATAGTACTACTGCCTGCCAGGTGCACTCCTGTTTGGGCATCCCATTCTGTGACTACACCAGCCTCTATTTAGGACCATAACCATTTGCACCTATTCTAATTGAAATTAGGCCTGATAAAGACACTTTTGCTGTGCATAGTACTGCTGCCTGCCAGGTGCACTTTTGTTGGGGCATCCCATTCTGTGACTACACCAGCCTCTATTTAAGACCATAACCATTTGCACCTATTCTAATTGAAATTAGGCCTGATAAAGACACTTTTGCTGTGCATAGACTTACTACTGGTCCCAGGTGCACTCCTGTTTGGGCATCCCATTCTGTGACTACACCAGCCTCTATTTAAGACCATAACCATTTGCACCTATTCTAATTGAAATTAGGCCTGATAAAGACACTTTTGCTGTGCATAGTACTGCTGCCTGCCAGGTGCACTCCTGTTGGTTTTTGGGGCATCCCATTCTGTGACTACACCAGCTTCTATTCAAGACCATAACCATTTGCACCTATTATAATTGAAATTAGGCCTGATAAAGACACTTTTGCTGTGCATAGTACTACTGCCTGCCAGGTGCACTCCTGTTGGGGCATCCCATTCTGTGACTACACCAGCCTCTATTTAAGACCATAACCATTTGCACTTATTCTAATTGAAATTAGGCCTGATAAAGACACTTTTGCTGTGCATAGACTTACTACTGGTCCCAGGTGCACTCCTGTTGGGGCATCCCATTCTGTGACTACACCAGCCTCTATTTAAGACCATAACCATTTGCACTTATTCTAATTGAAATTAGGCCTGATAAAGACACTTTTGCTGTGCATAGTACTGCTGCCTGCCAGGTGCACTCCTGTTTGGGCATCCCATTCTGTGACTACACCAGCCTCTATTTAAGACCATAACCATTTGCACTTATTCTAATTGAAATTAGGCCTGATAAAGACACTTTTGCTGTGCATAGTACTGCTGCCTGCCAGGTGCACTCCTGTTTGGGCATCCCATTCTGTGACTACACCAGCCTCTATTTAAGACCATAACCATTTGCACCTATTCTAATTGAAATTAGGCCTGATAAATACACTTTTGCTGTGCATAGTACTGCTGCCTGCCAGGTGCACTCCTGTTTGGGCATCCCATTCTGTGACTACACCAGCCTCTATTTAAGACCATAACCATTTGCACCTATTCTAATTGAAATTAGGCCTGATAAAGACACTTTTGCTGTTCATAGTACTGCTGCCTGCCAGGTGCACTCCTGTTTGGGCATCCCATTCTGTGACTACACCAGCCTCTATTTAAGACAATAACCATTTGCACCTATTCTAATTGAAATTAGGCCTGATAAAGACACTTTTGCTGTGCATAGTACTGCTGCCTGCCAGGTGCACTCCTGTTTGTGCATCCCATTCTGTGACTACACCAGCCTCTATTTAAGACCATAACCATTTGCACTTATTCTAATTGAAATTAGGCCTGATAAAGACACTTTTGCTGTGCATAGTACTGCTGCCTGCCAGGTGCACTCCTGTTTGGGCATCCCATTCTGTGACTACACCAGCCTCTATTTAAGACCATAACCATTTGCACCTATTCTAATTGAAATTAGGCCTGATAAAGACACTTTTGCTGTGCATAGTACTGCTGCCTGCCAGGTGCACTCCTGTTGGTCTTTGGGGCATCCCATTCTGTGACTACACCAGCCTCTATTTAAGACCATAACCATTTGCACCTATTATAATTGAAATTAGGCCTGATAAAGACACTTTTGCTGTGCATAGTACTACTGCCTGCCAGGTGCACTCCTGTTTGGGCATCCCATTCTGTGACTACACCAGCCTCTATTTAAGACCATAACCATTTGCACCTATTCTAATTGAAATTAGGCCTGATAAAGACACTTTTGCTGTGCATAGTACTGCTGCCTGCCAGGTGCACTCCTGTTTGGG
Source organism: Gastrophryne carolinensis (assembly GCA_027917425.1). NCBI lineage: Eukaryota > Metazoa > Chordata > Amphibia > Anura > Microhylidae > Gastrophryne > Gastrophryne carolinensis. The sequence continues at coordinate 180,821,071 of CM051239.1, read as the reverse complement.
CATCCCATTCTGTGACTACACCAGCCTCTATTTAAGACCATAACCATTTGCACCTATTCTAATTGAAATTAGGCCTGATAAAGACACTTTTGCTGTTCATAGTACTGCTGCCTGCCAGGTGCACTCCTGTTTGGGCATCCCATTCTGTGACTACACCAGCCTCTATTTAAGACAATAACCATTTGCACCTATTCTAATTGAAATTAGGCCTGATAAGGACACTTTTGCTGTGCATAGTACTGCTGCCTGCCAGGTGCACTCCTGTTTGTGCATCCCATTCTGTGACTACACCAGCCTCTATTTAAGACCATAACCATTTGCACTTATTCTAATTGAAATTAGGCCTGATAAAGACACTTTTGCTGTGCATAGTACTGCTGCCTGCCAGGTGCACTCCTGTTTGGGCATCCCATTCTGTGACTACACCAGCCTCTATTTAAGACCATAACCATTTGCACCTATTATAATTGAAATTAGGCCTGATAAAGACACTTTTGCTGTGCATAGTACTGCTGCCTGCCAGGTGCACTCCTGTTGGTCTTTGGGGCATCCCATTCTGTGACTACACCAGCCTCTATTTAAGACCATAACCATTTGCACCTATTATAATTGAAATTAGGCCTGATAAAGACACTTTTGCTGTGCATAGTACTACTGCCTGCCAGGTGCACTCCTGTTTGGGCATCCCATTCTGTGACTACACCAGCCTCTATTTAAGACCATAACCATTTGCACCTATTCTAATTGAAATTAGGCCTGATAAAGACACTTTTGCTGTGCATAGTACTGCTGCCTGCCAGGTGCACTCCTGTTTGGGCATCCCATTCTGTGACTACACCAGCCTCTATTTAAGACCATAACCATTTGCACCTATTCTAATTGAAATTAGGCCTGATAAAGACACTTTTGCTGTGCATAGACTTACTGCTGCCTGCCAGGTGCACTGCTGGTTTTTGGGGCATCCCATTCTGTAACATACCATTAGCCTCTGCATTTACTGTAAGCTGCACAGTTATTTAAAGAAATTTGGCCTGTATGAGCCTGCTTACACACTGCTGCTGTGTGCATATATACTGATCTCAAGTCTGCTTGGGGCATCCCATTCTGTAACATACCATTAGCCTCTGTATTTACTCTAAGCTGCAAACTTATTTAAAGAAATTTGGCCTGTATGAGCCTGCTTACACACTGCTGCTGTGTGCATATATACTGATCTCAAGTCAGCTTTGGGGCATCCCATTCTGTAACATAACATAACCTACCTCTCTTATTTACACTAAGCAGCTCTCTTATTTAAACTAAGCAGGCCTCTTATTTGCACTAAGCAGCTCTCTTATTTAAACTAAGCAGGCCTCTTGGAGGCTGATTGTCCACTTTTGTGTGTGCATTTATATTCGGTTTCATATACAGTGGGGTATCCCAATTTGTAAGATAACCTACCCCAACCATGTAAACTAAATAGGCCTGTTGCAGCCTGAGTTTCTCTGCTTGCGTATGGCCTGCATTACAATCTGTCTCTTTCAATGACACTGCTGCCTGGGGTATCCCAATTTGTAAGATAACCTACCCCAACCATGTAAACTAAAGGTTACGTCCTTCCAGAAGGAAAACTTATGCCGAACACTATTTTTGTTAGGGGCATTGACCTTTGGATTGATCGGCATGAAATTAAGGTTTTTTTTTCAAAGTATGGCGCTGTAAAGAAGGTCAAAATTATTTCTCATACTTGGATTATTGTTACTTTTTGTTCAGCTTGAAATATACCAGGCCACACGGGCATCCCAAGGCACATGCTATTTTAACCCTATCTGTTATACAACATAAGCGTTGATCAGCATCAGCTGCTTTATTAAGCTACTTCAGTTTGCACTTGTTTTTGACTGCTTTTAATAAACCAGGCCGAAGGGCACCCCAAAGCTGCACCTTGCACCCTATCTGGTATACAACATAAGCGTTGATCAGCATCAGCTCCATTAAGCTACTTCAGTTTGCACTTCCTTTTTGACTGCTTTCATTTAAACAGGCCACAGGGCACCCCAAAGCTGCACGTTGCACCCTATCTGTTTATACTAAATAAGCATCTACACAGCCTCAGCTTTATTAAGTTATTGCATTTTGAATTGGTTTTGGTCTGCTTTAAATACACCAGGCCGCAGGGTATCCCAAACCTGCATGTTGCACCCCATCTGTTATACTAAATAAGCGTTGATCAGCATCAGCTTTATTAAGCTATTGCATTTTGCATAGGTTTTTGTCCTGCAGTCAAAACAGTAGCCCATATGGGCATCCCAAACCAGCACATGTCACCCTATCTGTTATACTAAATAAGCTTCTACAGGCCTTTTTTTTTTTTATTTATTTATTTTTATTTATATAGAGCTGTAATAGCTTATATAGTGAGGTAAATGTGCCATTTTGCTTCATTATATAGAGCACCCCCTGTGTAAATCTGAGGGGCAATAGCTTATATTATGAGGTAAATTCATGGTTTTGCACCATTATATGGAGCAGCCCCTGTGTAAATCTGAGGGGCAATAGCTTATATAGTGAGGTAAATTTGCCATTTTGCTTCATTATATAGAGCAGCCCCTGTGTAAATCTGAGGGGCAATAGTTTATATTATGAGGTAAATTCATGGTTTTGCACCATTATATGGAGCAGCCCCTGTGTAAATCTGAGGGGCAATAGCTTATATTGTGAGGTAAATTTGCCATTTTGCAGCATAATATAGAGCAGCCCCTGTGTAAATCTGAGGGGCAATAGCTTATATTATGAGGTAAATTCATGGTTTTGCACCATTATATGGAGCAGCCCCTGTGTAAATCTGAGGGGCAATAGCTTATATAGTGAGGTAAATTTGCCATTTTGCTTCATTATATAGAGCAGCCCCTGTGTAAATCTGAGGGGCAATAGTTTATATTATGAGGTAAATTCATGGTTTTGCACCATTATATGGAGCAGCCCCTGTGTAAATCTGAGGGGCAATAGCTTATATTGTGAGGTAAATTTGCCATTTTGCAGCATAATATAGAGCAGCCCAGTTGCCATCTAAATCAACTACTGGCTGGGCAGGACAGCTTTTCCAGGGCAAACTATGCTAGTTGCGGCCACAAGTCAAGTTTGACTTCCCAGAAGTCCAGCGGAGCCTCAAGGTGTGTTGGCATGGTCATGTCAAGGTATGACATGACCTGCTGGTTCAGGTCCTGCTCCAGGTCTTCCTGCTGCTCATGAGTAGCTGCTCACTATGCGGGTGTAGAAAGCTACTCATTAGCGACTGAAGACTGAGGCTGCTGCTGATGGAGCTGCTGCTGCTGCTGCCACCCCCCCCCCCCCCCCCTGGCAGCCATGGCAGTGGAAGGTGAGCGCAGAGGTCCCCCCGAGTCAGACCTGCGAGAGTATGGACCATGGCGCAGATAGACATCGCCCAACTGACTACGTAGGATGTCTCTGTAGTAGGTCAGTTTGTCCTCCCTCTCAGTGGGTGTAAAAAATGCCCCCATTTTGTGCAGGAAGCGAGAGTCCAATAAGGTGGAGAGCCAGAAGTCATCCCGCTGACAAATGGAGACAATTCTGTGGTCACTACGCAAGCACGTGAGCATGCATCGTGCCATTTGTGCAAGTGACTCGGAGGGACTACCTGTCTCCATCTCCACTGCAAACTGCCACGGTGTGTCTGGGTCCTCTGTCTCACCTTCCTCACAACCCTCTAGCTCCTCTGGCTGCTCCTGCTCCTCCTCTCCTGTCAGATGACTAGATAAAATGGTCATTTTGTCAAACCTAAACTGTGCTTCGATGTACCCCACCCCATCCTCCTCCTCCACTTCAGCCCCCACAGGCTTCATGTGGCTGTGAAATGTATGCTCCATGTCTCTAATGCCCTGACCAGCCATGGTTTCCAACACGTCTTGTAGTACATGAAGCAGTGGAATCTCATCGTTCATCTCATAGTCCTGGCGACTGACTAATAAAGTAGCTTCCTCAAAGGGCTTGAGCAAACGGCAGGTGTCACGTATGAGCTGCCACTGGTTTACATTGAAGTTACACAGGGGAGTCCCCCTATCCGTTTGGATCATCAAGAAATCCGTGATGGCTTTTCTCTGTTCCTATAGTCGATCCTGCATATGGAGGGTGGAATTCCAACGGGTGGAAACATTGCAAATCAGACTATGTTGGGGGATACCGTTCTGACGCTGAAGCTCAAGAAGGGTGTGCTTGGCGGAGTAGGAGTGGCTGAAGTGCATGCAAAGTTTCCTTCCCTTTGTTAGGATGTCTTGCAGATGGGGGGAAGACTTCAGAAAACGCTTGACAACTAGATTGAACACGTGTGCCATGGCAGGACGCATGGCTCAGGCTTCCTTGTCGCAGCGCAGACAAGATGTTCTTCCCAGTGTCAGTCACCATGGGTCCCATTTGCAGTTTTCGTGGAGTAAGCCATGATTTAATTTATTGAGTTCTCATTTTTAGCAGTTCCTCCCATGTGTTGCTCTGTGCCTCAAGGCAAAACATGTGAAGAACAGCATGAAACCGCCATGTCCTGCACACATGGTAGGCTGGAAGGGCACTGGGAAAAAAAATAATAAAAAAAAATATTTAGAAAAAACAAAATACAAAAAAAAATTAAAAAAAAAAAAATTAAAATTTGTACAAAAATTCACAAAATATTAAAAAAAGACAATGGAAAAAAATATTTTAAAAAAATTCCCCCCAAAAAATACATATATATATGTTTTTAAAAAATATAAAATATGAAAAAAAACAATATCCAAAAAAAAAAAAAAATTTTTGCTAAATTTTATATGTTACTGTTATCATGTTAGATGTTATTGTTGCTATGTTATATGTTATTATATGTTATTATTATAAATATGTTCAAATAAGATAAATGTTAACTATTAATATGTAATTGACAATTAGCCACTTTTTTCTGTGACACCATTGCTAAGTGCAAGTGCACTGTCGCAGGCACAAAGGCCTAGGAGCGTGGAGGCAACAGCAGAGGGACCTGTTCAAGTTGCTGTGGTTGTGCAGGAACCACAATCACCCAGTGGTCCTTAAAGGATATGTATTGTCCCTGACCGTAGTTACAGCTCCAGACGTAGGCACTGCTGTGCACTTTGGTACACACTGACAGGCTAAAGGACTGGCCCACCTTCTGTTCAACAAAATTGTACAGGGCTGGTACTGCCTTCTTCGCAAAGAAATGACAGCATGGGACTCTCCACCTCGGCTCGGCACAAGCCATCAGTTCTCTGAAAGGTCCACCAACTCAAAAGGGAGGGACTGCAGCACCAGCAACTTATACAGGAGCACATTTAGCTTCTGTACGTTGGATGAGTGGGCACATACTGTTGTCTCTTGGACATGGCTTGGCCAATGGATTGCTGGCGGAATGACTGACTCGGATTAAGAGGAGGAGGAGCATCTGGAGCGACAGAGGATGGGTATGACACACAGAAGGTGGTGGAGCCTTGGCTGGCTGGAACAGAGAGCGGCGTGCCACTGGGTAATGCAGCAGGCTGGACCACCACTTTGGAGCCAACTCTCCCAGGCCACTTTATGGTGACACTGCAAATGTTGATGCAGGGCTGTGGGTCCAACATATTTGGGACCCTGGCCACCTCACCTTCTGCCTACACATCTTTCATATAGCCATGTTAACCTCCTGCGGATGCTTGATGAAAAACTGCCACATGGCCTTGTAGCTGATTTTTCCTACCAACAGTCGGCACTAATTCACTACGGCTGCTGCCTCCTGGGAAGATAGCCTGCCGCGCAAGTGGTCTACCCCGAGCACATTTGCCTCCATACTTTCCCCTTCTGCCACCATGCTGGCCGCTAAATCTGTCACTCTCCATCACTCCAAGCCTTTAAAAGTGCCCTCAAAACTCACTGATGACCTCCTCAGGTTCCTCAACAGTGTCTGCTTAAGAAGCCAAAACGCTTGCAACACCACCTCCCGCGCCACTCTCCTCATCACTACTTGCCCGCCTAGTGGAAGAAGTGGCGAGTGTCTCCTGCACTTCTTGGCTGGGCAGTAGCTGCTGATTTTTTATCAGATCGTCCTCACTGAATAGTGGAGCTGAACCCTAAGCATAAGACATAACCGACAGTTGACTGTCAACCCCAGGGTCTCTTTAAAGTAATATTTGGGCTCCTGCTGCTGCCAACTCCAGGGTGTGATTCATCTAATTTTTGGGCTACTGAAGCCAACCCCAGTGTCTCTTTAAAGTAATGTTTGGGCTCCTGCTGCTGCTGCCAACTCCAGGGTGTGAATCATCCAATTTTTGGGCTCCTGAAGCCAACTCCAGTGTCTCTTTAAAGTAATGTTTGGGCTCCTGCTGCTGCTGCTGCCAACTCCAGGGTGTGATTCATCCAATTTTTGGGCTCCTGAAGCCAACCCCAGTGTCTCTTTAAAGTAATATTTGGGCTCCTGCTGCTGCTGCTGCCAACTCCAGGGTGTGATTCATCCAATTTTTGGGCTCCTGAAGCCAACCCCAGTGTCTCTTTAAAGCAATGTTTGGGCTCCTGCTGCTGCTGCTGCTGCTGCTGCTGCTGCCAACTCCAGGGTGTGATTCATCCAATTTTTGGGCTCCTGAAGCCAACCCCAGTGTCTCTTTAAAGTAATGTTTGGGCTCCTGCTGCTGCTGCTGCCAACTCCAGGGTGTGATTCATCCAATTTTTGGGCTCCTGCTGCTGCCAACTCCAGTGTCTCTTTAAAGCAATGTTTGGGCTCCTGCCCCTCATAGTGATGCCACTTCAACTCTCTGCAATTGTGCCGCTCTGCGATTCTATTAGCGATGCCTCTGATCTGCATGTGATATTTATTCAAAGTATTATTTAACTAACCCAGCACGCATCCTGTGCGTGTTACAGCAAGGCAGAATGGTTTACAACCCTATTGAGGCTCTAGGAGGCTCAGAAATAGCCGTTTTTCATAGCGATTTGTCGCGAATAAATTCGGATCGAAACGATATTTGTCGGAAAATTCGGCGAATCAGTCGAATCTAATTTTTCAAAAGTTCGCTCATCTCTAAAGATGATGTCTGTAAAATACATTGCTTAAATGACATTTTATCTTCCAACGCTTTTCTTTATCATTATTCTGGTTAGAGAAATAGCCTACTGTGGCTACAAACGGCTTTTATATAATCGGCTTTTTGACAAATGTTTTTGATGACTGTTGGTGAGTTGTCTTCTAACACAAAACCCTTTTGTTCTCACTCCTGCATATAATTCATTGCCTAAATGTTCACACTTTCCTTGTTCAACTGAATTTTATTTATATTCTCCTCTGCAAAATGCCCTTGGGAATACTGCAAAGACATAATAGATCAAAAGCAGATACAAAAGAATGATCTGGTATAGATTCTTGAAAGTGAAAGTTGCTGCTCTAAATTGTGTATTATGTGTTAAAAAATGACTTCTGCTTTTGAGCATTTCTGTTGCACCCAAAAGACATTCTGTTGCGTTTTTTGTAATGACTATAAAAAGTCTGAAATATATACCCTACCTATTCATCAGTCACTTACTATAGACACTTCACATGTCAACCTGGCCTTTGGGGTATCCTGATTATTGATGCCCCACTGTGTGAAACCCCCGGGATTACAATAAGCTTATCTCGGAATTGATCCTATGGTGTATGTGCAAGCTTCCAGTGGCATCCACAGTCCTCCTCTAGCTGATGGGTGCACTCCGCCTGCATATCTGAATAGCGAGAGGAGCGGGCAACAGTAGGTTCGTGGTAATTAGAGATGGGCGAACCTGAACTGCAAAGCTTGTTTCCGTACCGAACTTTGCGAGTCTGCGAATACGCCTTCAGCCTGGTCCTAGCCCCAAAATTTGCTCCCAGATTCGTGGGTATGTTCAAGGTCTCCCAACAACTTAACAAAGTTACCTACTGTTTGGATCTGCCTTTCTCCATCAGATGTCCAAACTCTTACTAAAGCCAGTTTGCCGTAGTATACCTCAGTTTTGTACCCAACCATGAGTGGATAGCCAGAAAGAGTTCAAGGTGGAGACAGTCTTGGATTCCCGTTGGGTCAGAAACTCTCTTTTATATCTGTACATTGCATAGGTGATCTGTTGGACTGCAGGCTGAGGCACTCTGGGAGATATGTAATCAAGAACACCCTTACAAGCTAAAGCCTGAGGGTCCACTTAAAGTGGACCAAAACCCACACCCCAACGGCCCTAGAATCTATAAGATTTCAGGGCCGCTAGATTCACCCCCAGGTTATGTAGAATAGGGAGGCCCCACTGTGTGAAACCCCCCAGGTCGCCCAGAAACTCACCTTCTTTCCGAGTCCAACGGCGCATGCGTGAGCAGGGGGTGCATGTCCACCATCCGTTTAGGGGGCATGCCCATGCTAGGCATTTGTGAATGGCCGGTGCAGGCATGCTGCCTGTTAGAGGGTAGCAGGGGATGAGCCTACCAGCGCGCTCGGGTCTGCTCACCTTAGACTAAGGGGTGGGAGTGGATCCGAATATGCTGACTGGACGAGAGGCTACTCATGCACCTAAGGACCAGGGGGAGGGGCGGGAGTGGATCCGAATATGCTGACTGGACGAGAGGCTACGCATGCACCTAAGGACCAGGGGGAAAGATAAGTTAGTTTGGGCGACCTGGAGGGTTTCACACAGCAGGGCATCTCCGATCAAGGTGACTAGCGGGAAAGGACTAAAACCCATGATAGTCAAAATTCTGGGTTTTGGTCCACTTTAAGAAGAAGGGGGTACTCTGTCATGGCAGATGACTTACCCCAATGTCACTCCCGATCAGTGCGGCCATTGGGCGGGGATGTCACCTAGCAACCAGAGTTGCTTCCGGAGGTAACCTCCGGTGCCACTTGGCCTGTAGCTGACCATATTTCCAGCTGGTGTACCACTCAGCCTCTTAGCCAAGCTCTATAAACTTGCTAAAGCCTTTTTACCAACCCATTGCTAACCCAGCCGGTTTAGCCCATGTCTGCCTGTTTCTGAACCTGCTGCCTGGATGGTGTTTAAAACTTACCTGCCTGTTGCCAACCCTACCTGGACTTTGGTAATTTTGTGAACTCTTGCCGACCCACATCTCATCTGCTCTCCTGTTGCTGACCCATCCTGCCTGACCACATTGGATCTTCCCCCCGTGGCTGACATTGCTTGCTTGACTACAGTACTGTGTAAGAACTCATACAATAATTATACTTGCTGCCACATCAGGCCGATCCTTGCACTATCGCCAGCACCTCTAGGGATCCTTGGTTTCAGACAGCAGCGATTGAGCCACCCTTAATTGTCTGTTCCACCACCAGCCCAAGAATGACCTACAACTACCAAGCTGCATCTGCCCCTAAGGGTACATGACCATAGACTACTTTGTTTTGGCAACACTTGCTACTATCTGGTCTGGCGGCCAATTGCTGACGATTTACGGGCTTTGGGGGGTAATGTGGGGGGCTCTAGTGTTCTGGATGCCCCCCAACCTGTCATTCTGGCATGGCCACAACCACTCTGCGTGGATAAGATACTGAGAGGCCGATTCATTAATAGCAGCAGGTAGTGACAGTTGAGCGACTGAAGCAGCATTTTCATAGCGCCCGCTAGTAGTCGCTGTGCTTGGCCATTGTTCGGTTGTTGATAGCGACTCAGTCGGTTTGCCGTAATGTTGAATATTGGGTGAGGAGTCGCTATTTGACAGGTTCCGCGCTGTATGGGAGCGCATGATAGCGACTGGCCCTAGCTCAAAAAATTCTCGCGCTCTAAAATGCATGCTTAAACCCCAGAGCGCTGGCGGCGATGGGTTAAAAGTAGTTTTTTAACCCCCAAACAACCATATTTTTGGAAACAAAAAAAAACAAGTTTTTTAAATAATTTTGTAATATGAATACATTAATATCAGACCTGTAATATCAATTCTGTACAATTATTTTTTTTATTTTTTTTACCATAAAAAAATTACCTAAAATGGCAGAAGTGGTCACAGAATTTTTCACATTAAAAAAAAAACAATAACAATTAATTATGAATATTTAAAGATTGTTCCATTGAAATGCATTGGAGAGCTCCAGGTAGCGAGAGGTCATACCTGTCGCTGTTCAAGGTCGGACGCTGGCGCTGTGGCTGAGGCTGGAATAATGATGAATGAGTCGCTATATGGCGCTATCTCAGTCGCTAAGCAGGATTGGCTTGATAAATGTGTGATTGTGGTGGGGAGCCGGCGTTCTCGTGGCGGGGCCCGTCATTACCGGCCTCTCACCAGTCGCTACCTGTCGCTATTCCATCATAAATAAGGGCCTGAGTGTGATAGATGAAACATAGAAACATAGAAGGTTGGCGGCAGAAGGAGACTATACGGTCCATCTAGTCTGCCCTTATATGTATACTGTATGTACTCTTTATCTTAGGATAGATGTGTGCTTATCCCAGGCATGTTTAAATTTAGTGACTGTTGGTTTTTCAACTACCTCTGCTGGTAGTTTGTTCAGCATCTACTACTCTTTCTGTAAAATAATATTTTCTAACATTGCTCCTGATCTTCCCCCCCCGACTAGCTTCAGGTTGTGCCAATGTTACTTTCACTTAGACCGTTATGAACAAAAAATCTTTAAAATAATTTAGCAGGGTTTTTTACATTAGTTTGGTTTTTTTTTAGCTCATGAACTGAGATGTATATATTTTCAGGTCCTGCTAGTTACATTGTATAGCATGGCAGCAGGGAAAGTTTTGAGACCTTGGTACTAGTTTTATTATGATCAGTGCCCATGAATTGATGCTAATAAAGATGCTAATTAAGATTCTTCTACTTATAAACCGTGTGCCAAAAGTCAGTTTCTTATTTCACTAGCCTCACATTCAAAGTCTATTTTGTTGGTACAGTTGAGTTTTGCCCTCAAATACTCATAGGGCGGTGGGGTGAGAGCTCATTGTGTTCAAAGTTGTAAATGCTGCTATATCCTTGCTATAAAGAATTTGACCATTTGAAATATTGATCTTCAAAGTGTAAATCCATTTTTGAATGGATTCTTTGAGTTCTCATTACCTGCAATCTGTTGCAATTGGCAACATACACCACATCTGTACACTAAGAAGAGAGAAGTGAGCCCTGCACACACAGAACACGGCTGCTGGGCATGTGTAAGGTTGGGTGAGCTCCCTCAGCAGCGGCCATAGCAGCTTTGTTCTGTGTGTACAGGGATCATTCCTGTCTTCTTGGTGTATAGACTTGGTGTATATTGCCAATGTGAAAACTGCTTCCATAAAACTAATTTTCATTTACTTAACATTTTCTAACATAGGTAAAAATAAAAATTATACTAGATCAACTCAGCACTTTGAGGACATCCTTTTGGTTCACTTTCAAAAATTTAATCGAATGTGGACTTAATATTAACCCTTTCACTGCCAGCCTACCTAGAGATCTTGTCACCCTCTGTTGCCAGGCCATTTTTTTACCATTTTGGCGCTATATGTTTTTATCTATGATTTTTGCCTTTTATCTTTGTCTTTCTTGGCAGAGTTTGGCTTTAACATGCAATGTCTTGTTTGTAATTTTTAGTACTGATTTTAGGGTGAAATGCGTGAAACATTTAATAAAAACATGTTTTCATTTTGTAAAAGTCCCCGCTTTCTGGGGGGGGGGGGGGGGTTTGAGGAGTAGCTAGGCTTTCTGGCACCCAGGGCAAAGATTCAAAATGGCGTCCCCCCACCTTTTCTCAGGTACCCCATCAGTACGTACTACCAATAAAAGAAACGTCTGGAAAAAGGCTAAGCATATTGAATCTTTTGTGGTGATGAATTTATTGTACATTTTACATTTAAATTTATTGTTGACAAGATTTTATTTTTTAAACATTTAAATAATAAAATATAAACCTTTTATATCAATTTGTGTGGTAATTAGGGGATGGATGGTGAAGGGTGATACATGCAGGGGACGTGGCTTTTTGTTCTAGATAAGTTGTTACATTCAGGTTTATGCTAAAGATCTGGTGAAGCAAGTTTACTTTTCGGCGTGCTTTCAGGTGTGAACTGAAATTTAAAAAATTCTATAAAATATTTTGGTTCTAATATTTCCCCAAGAAATTATCTACCCCTGTGATGCGGCATCTTTATATGTGGGGTACATTCAATATGGTAACAGCAGCAACCTATAGTGTATGCTAAAGAATTTGCATTGTCCATAGGGTGCTGTTTAGAGATGATTGAACCAAATTAGTCTAACTGGAATTCGGGACAGATCTCAGGGAAATATTGATTCAGCATGAATCCGAGTTTCTTTGGGATTCGTGCAGATCCAATTTTTCCCAGAAATAGATAGGAAAAGAATAAAAACAACTCACCTGCATCCTCGTAATCTATGTCAGTCCTCGTTCTGCAGCAAAATCACCAGCGTTCCTCGGCTTCCAACGCATGACATCACTGTGAGTGACAGGGGAAGGTGAGAACCCGGACACACACCTGCCACCTAAGAAGCCAGCCAGAGCACGTCCGCCTACCCCTCACCTGCTGATTCAGAAGTTGGCTGGAGGCCCCCACCCACCACCTCATTAGCTGCCCGGAGGCCCTCCACCCGCCGCATTGGAAGCCAGCCAGATGCCCCCCACGCAATCCCTCAGAAGCCGAATGGAAGCTTCCTACCCGCTACCTCAGAAACTGCCCGTAGGCCCTTCACCTGCTGCCCCAGATACCTGCTGGAGGCCTCCCACCATTGCCTTGGACGCTGGCCAGAGGACCTCCTCCCGTCTCCCGTCCCGTCCCGTCAGCAGAATGCTCCCCCAACCAATCCACAGGCAAAGAAGCCGGCAGGGGGGCAGCCTGCCTTCCCACTGAGACGGCCTTTGGATCCTGCCTGCCCGCCAGCCACAGAGAATCCGTCTAGAGCAGGCTAGTTTGTTTTCCAATTCCAGGTTGTAATGATGAGCGATTGGTTCGGGTTCGATTTAAATAAACCAAATTTCTTGTCGAAAATAGGCGAATCGTCTGAATCAAATTTTTAGGAAGTTTGCTCATCTCTAGTGCTGATGTTTCCAAGCTTTGAAAAAAATATCCTTACCTTACCTGAAAATGTGCTCCATCACAAGGGTAGGTGATTTTTGTGGAAATATTAAAACTGAAATGTTTTCTAGAATTGTTTTGTGTGTTCAAGTAAAAAAAAACTCACTCAGATATACATTTCAGTTCACATCCAAAATCACACCCAAAGATAAACTTGTTTCAACAAATCTTAAGCATGACCCCGATTCTTAGTGAAAAAACTTGCAAAAATGTATGGGAAGTTTATAGAACAGAAAGGGGTGGCTACTTAATCCTACAACAAGTGTGATAGGAAGGGAGATAGCTTTGACAGTGTATATAATACTGTACCCTTTAACTGGCTTGTTTTGATTACATCCAGTCTTTCGGTGAGAAAGCCTTATCTGGAGAGCATGACACATATATTGACACTGACATAAGGTAATGTTCTTTGTTAATCCCAAAGTTCATGCAGATTTCGTTTTGAATATCAGCTTGATGTAAATAAACGTAGGAGTATTGTGAACAGATTGCATCTGATTATATCAAATGCCGCATTAAAAAGTAAAAAAATGCAAAAGCACAGATGCACTATCTTTTGTTTTATGAAATCTGAATAAAATGAAATATGTGTATATATATTGTACTATGGTAATGGTGATTCAGAAATTGGTCAAAAAGAGCATTTCTATTTTTCACCTAAAGTGCCCTCCATAGTTCACATTTTGCACCTGGTGCTCAAGGCATTAAGAAGTTTATGCATCTTTCAGGTCCCAATAACAGCTTCCCATTTATATTATACTGGCGTAGAAATACTTAAAGTAGAAAAAATCCCAGGTTGTGTTCCTGCCCGAGGGCATCCCAATATGATATGTCCCACTGTGTGAAGCCATCTAGATCACCCATAAAAACTCACCTTTTCCAGGTTCTGATTAGCTTGGGTGAGTGAGATGACATGAAAGAAGATGTAGCTGTAAGTGCGTTAGGGAATGATTTAAGGAGATGAGTTAGGAGGGAAAAGAAATTTGGTCCAGAGAGGTATATTTGAATGTCACCCTAACAACAGTGATTTGAAAGCCTAGTGAAGTTAGAAGCTAACCAAGATAATACTTTCCCATTTCGTTACCCTATTTTTGTTAATTGTCAAGATCATAGGTAGTTAGCCTAATACTAAGCCTCTCGCAAACACATTCTCACATGCAAGAACAGTGGGTATTCTAGATGTTGTCAGTTTTTAGACCTAGTGCTCTTCAGTATCATACTTTTTGTTTGGGTTTGCTGTTTTCTGAGGCTTTTCATATTGCGTATGTGAAAACAAGTCTTCGGCATGTTAATACGTGTATTTGCGAGTTTATGAGTTCTTGATTTTACAGATTTTGCCCTTTTATTCCAGGAACTGAAAGATGGGGCATATGATCAACGGCGTGTGGTGGGTCCCGATCTAATTTTTTTAGCGTTTTGGCTGGCTTCCCTGCCTCCACCCATGAAGCATTAATCTTACGGATCTCCAATCTGTATTCACGATTTGAGACTGGTGATCTGAGTGGCAGTCGCTTCTGGGTAAGTGCATCAATTTGTGGTGCCTTTCTAGATTTCTATAGTTAAAAAGTTATTAGTGCCCTATGGGCAAGGGCAAGAAAGGTGTGGGCAGCACCGGCCAATATCAATATAGGTGCACTGCTCTTATGGGGTTAATGCCCATAGTTCAACAAATTTCCAACTGGAGTGACCCCTGGAGTACTCCTATATTCCCCCCAATAGAGACTAACTCTTGCACTCAAATGGTATCAAAAGATCATATCCTTTTATTACAAATTTACAAGTTAAAAAAACCCAATTTAAAAACATTAAATACAGGCCATCCGAGCAAGACAAGGGATGCCATTCCGATTGGGCAATTCCTGCGCCTCAAAAGAAATTGCTCTACTGCACAGGAGTTTGAGATGCAAGCAAAGGGCCTTAAGAACAGATTCCGGCATAGGGGTTACCCGATGAGAACGTTACAGAAGGCAGTGGTAAGAGCGCGTAACACCCCGCGTGAGACCTTGCTAATTCCAAAGGAGAGAAAAAGAACCATGGATGAGGTAAGATTTATCTCTAAATATAATTCTAGTTGGGACCAATTGAGAATTATCCTCAATAAACACTGGAACATTTTAAGGAGTGACCCGGCTCTGGCCCAATGGACCAGACGGGGTCCAAAAATGATAGCACAGCGGGCCCCGACCCTGCGCGATAGAGTAGTTAGGAGTCATTACACTCGACCCCAATTATGGCTGGGACCTAGATCCATGGGCACGGGGAGCCACCCATGTGGTGGGTGTTCAGTGTGCCGACATATGTGTACTACAAGAGAAATAAGAAATAGACGCACAGGGAAAAGGTTCCAGATAAAAGATTTTCTGAATTGTCGCACGGTGGGAGTAATATACCTGTTGAGCTGTGACTGCCCGTTGAGCTATGTGGGAGAAACGAAAAATGCGCTTAAGGCGCGCCTACAGGCGCACCTATCCTCCATTCGGTTGGCAGAAAGGAATAGGGATCTGGGGAGAACTCTGTCCCCAGTTGCGAGACATTTTTTGGAGAAACACAATAGTAGTGTGGACCGACTACAGGTGGTGGGTCTGGAGAGGGTATCCCTGGGGGTGAGGGGGGGGGATTTAAAGAAAAGGTTACAACAAAAGGAGTTACGGTGGATACATGATTTGGATACGCAGGTCCCATGGGGGTTGAACGAAGATGTGGCTTTCACGCCATATCTAGGTTAAAACAGTTGTCCAACACACGTAACCAAAAGACACCTCCATATTAGTGTGTGGGTGGTGGGCACTTGCAAGTAAATGAAAAAGGGTTTTTGGTTTATTTACACACGGGCATAGGAGGTTGTTCCTCACATGCCCCATATAGTTCACTGGGTGAGGTTGTTTTTGGTGTTGGTTGGGGGTTAGTTTGGGTTGGAGGCAGAAGGGTTGTTTGGTTTTACTGCACTTTGATGCACATTACATATTGGATAGTGGATGGTAGTCAGGAGCGAGTCCTGATATATATTTTGAGGGTGGTGTTTAATGAGTTGAAGTGTGATTTTGATATTCAGAGGCTGAGAAATCTAGGGCGTTGGCCCAAATCGGGATGCCCCCTTGGGGAAATGTTTTTGACATATATATTTAAGTGGCATTTTTTACCATACCTTTGTAGTGGACCCTGGAACGTTGGGTGGAGGTCCGAGGTGAAGTAGATGGAGAAGGCGAAGCTGCTGGAGAATGGATGAGGAAATCATACTGTGATGCCGATATATGAAAAAGCGGGAATAAAGGAAAAAGTGGAAAGAAAGAAAGGAAGAGGAAAGAAGGAGAGAGGGAGCAAAGAAGAAATAAACAAACAAAGCGAGAAGTGGATTGGAATGGGAAGAAAATCGTCTTACACTTAGTATTAAGGGGTATAAGGGTAACATAGCGGTACTTGCCCCTGTTATTGAGATATATTTTTTGTTGTAAGTAGTTTGATGGGATTGTATAGCCGTCAAACAAGGGTCTTTGGAAGATAAGGCCACCCACCCCTTTTGCCCCTTCTCCTCATGTGTTGAAAGATCATTGGCGTTGAATCTTGGTTCCCTCTCTCCCCTTCTGCTTTCTCCATATGCATCCCCCCCCCCCTTCCCTCCCTTCCCCCCCCCCCCCCCCCGCCTGTCACCCTTCAATCCTTCCCTGCCCCCTTTGCCTTCCCCCCCCCCCTTTTTCTTCTGTTCCTCCGTTGTCCCTTTCCCTTCTTTTCCCCCCCCCCCTCCCCCCTCCCCACTCTGATAGTCTGTGGGTGGAGGCAATTGGTCCCTCTGCCCATATATACAGCACTTAGTAGAGGACATTTCCTCCATTTGATTGCTGTGTATTTACACAGTACAATAAAAGATGAGGATATCGCAAGTCCCATATCGAAGATTGAAAGAAGAGCCATATGTAAATATTTGAATAAATAGCCATATCCCTGTTAAGGGTATTGTGTGTTAATAGAAATGGATATAGTGTAATTAAAATGTTTTTTGTGATTATATAATGTAATTAGAGGTACAACGGTTTATGAATATTGCAATATGATGAATGTATTGAGAGAGTGAGGCTGTTATGTGCAGCTGTCTGCTGCTTCACGTGCCCGTCCCTACACAGGCCGTGTACTCGCTCCCCCGTTGTTTACATCCGTAGGCGGGGGGCGGGGCTTTGTCTCAGCGTGACGTGCGTCTCATGGTGAGGCGCAGACACGCACGCACTGTGAGGGGAGGCGTGCGCACTACCGGCCGGAGTGCGCCGCCCCGCTCATAGCCTGGGGCCGGGCGCGGGAGCGGGTGGACAGGTGTGTATTTAAGGGACATGGACAGTCCATGACCCCAGCCTTACAACTTAGGATAGAACTGGCCGAGAGCAAGAGTTCACGTTTGAACTCGAAACGCGTTGGTCCGGACCCGGGAGGTTCACCTGCAGGTTGACAGTAAGCACTTGTCTGTGTATGTGTAGTTTTTGCTGCCTCTCTTATATGTAAATACCTTTGAACACCCTTAGCACGGACTTTTTACTTTGGTATGGAAGCACTGACATTGTATAAAGGGGTAAATTAAATAGGAGGTTTCTTTTCACTTAGTATTGGTAGATAGGTAAATGTTTATAGTGGATTTTTATTGTAAATAGCACATGGTTAATGATTGTTTGATTATGTATATTGAATTACTGCAGCACATATTGATGTTTTAATAAGGAGCAGGTGCGCCCCCCGGTGTCTGAAATATGCATATGGCCTGTATTTAATGTTTTTAAATTGGGTTTTTTTAACTTGTAAATTTGTAATAAAAGGATATGATCTTTTGATACCATTTGAGTGCAAGAGTTAGTCTCTATTGGGGGGAATATAGGAGTACTCCAGGGGTCACTCCAGTTGGAAATTTGTTGAACTATGGGCATTAACCCCATAAGAGCAGTGCACCTATATTGATATTGGCCGGTGCTGCCCACACCTTTCTTGCCCTTGCCCATAGGGCACTAATAACTTTTTATTAGTACTACCCCGGTGTAATTTGTGGGCTGGCACGGCTCTTCTTTTGATTATAAAATGACAAGAAATTTTGAAAATAGAGAGAGGATATGGCTAGATAAACTACAAATACTAAAAAATGATGGCGATATGGGACATAGTGAACCCTCAACAGGATTGAAGGATTTATTTAGACAAATTAAACGGGAACAGATAAGATTTACAAAAATATGGTGGAATGTCCACAGCTTAGGTATTTATAAAGAGCAACAATTGATCCCTAGGGGATTAAGGGTACAAATTTTCCCTACATGGGAGATACCTGAGGCACATAGGGCAAAATGGGAGACACACTTACAGAGATGCTCTATGGGGTTGATGGATGAACTTATTGAAATGGATAAAACAACATTAGATCAGATTAAAAGTAATCTTAGAGACTTATATGACCAGATACCAAAAGATACCCCCCAAAATGACATTGATAGATATGAGAATCAGTTAAATGATGAACTAGAAAAAGTGGAAAAGGCAGTAATGATCCAAAAACAAGACAAACTTCAAAGAGATAGAGCAGATAAACTGAATCAGAGGATGTACAAATGGAAACACATAGGAAACGAAAGGGGTAGACAGCCCTATATCAGCCGAGGGTCCAGCCGCAGTGCCTCCGTCTCAAGTAAAAATTCAGATAATGGCCAAATGCGCCGTTTTTTGGGGCAGGCTGGTGCAAGGGGCCAAGGAGGAGGAGAGGGGGCAAGAGGCGACACAGAGCAAACAAGAGACTCCATTTGGAGAAGTCATCGCAGGCTGAACCAGGGGCCCCACAAGAGATTCAGACCAGAACAGAGCCCATAAACACACCCCCCACCCTAATGACAACGCAGGTTGGGGATGAGGGGCTTGAATTGGCCGTACTTAACATCTCAGGCAAGGTGCTCACAGCAGCTGAAAGGTCCGTTTTGGGAAGGGGATTGAATTTTGCCCCATGTAGTCCCATTGACAAATTTGGAACGATAAAGGACCTTTTTCTGTTCTGTAGAAAACTATTACTTAAAAAGCAATTTGATGTACCCAGTGGGTTAGGA
Source organism: Gastrophryne carolinensis (assembly GCA_027917425.1). Taxonomy (NCBI): domain Eukaryota; kingdom Metazoa; phylum Chordata; class Amphibia; order Anura; family Microhylidae; genus Gastrophryne; species Gastrophryne carolinensis. The sequence goes on along the minus strand of CM051239.1, from coordinate 180,801,971 downwards.
TCGAATCTGTCGTGGAATGAAGGGTTGGCAATTGATGATCTTACTGCCCTGCTCCGTGAGCAAGAAGAAACTCCGGAGTTGGATAGACCCTTAAGAAAACCCTCTAAATACACCCCACTTTGGACAGTCAGTCCGGCAGTTCATACATACTTTAAAGTGGTGAGTCAAGACATTCGAAAAATGACAGTTTCACATAGAAAAGACAACTTGACTAGAGAAGAACGAGAGGCAATACATACCTTGCAGCAACGGAGGGATATAGTGATCAAGGAAGCCGATAAAGGCGGAAACGTAGTAGTGATGTCAACTGAGTACTACAGGGCCGAGGTTTTACGGCAACTCCAATGTGCTGCAAGCTATGAAAAACTGCCAAAAAACCCACTTAATGAATACAAATTGGAACTTGACACGTTATTAAAAGTGGCATGGGAAAATAGGACCATTAGTAAGGAGTTATATGAGTATTTGGGCATACAACATCCAGTAGTGCCAACCTTCTATATATTACCAAAAATTCATAAAAATGCAAAATGCCCCCCAGGAAGACCGATAGTGGCGGGCATTGGGAGTTTGACGGAGAGGGCTTGCATCTTTGTGGATAGGTGTCTTCAGCCACATGTTTTAGCGTTAAACTCTTACCTTAGAGACTCTATGGATCTCTTAAACAGACTAAACCTTTTGGTGTTGCCAAGGGAAACTAGATTAGTGACTCTCGATGTAGAGGCCTTGTATACAAATATTTCCCATGAAATGGCCCTTAAGACATGTAAATATTTCCTGAGAATGGGGACTGAGGGGGATCTTGAGAGACAAGATTTTGTACTGCAGTTACTAGCTTTCATATTGTCACATAACTATTTTGTTTTTGACGGAGACTTTTACCGACAAGTGTGCGGCGTAGCAATGGGGGCACGGTGCGCCCCGTCTGTGGCCAACCTCTTCCTCGGTTGGTGGGAGAGGGAGGTTGTATTCGGGGCGGAGATGAACCTGTACCAGCCCCATGTCTTGGGCTGGTACAGGTTCATCGATGACGTGCTCCTCATTTGGCAGGGAACGGAGGAACTGTGTGTAGAGTTCCTCAATGTTTTGAATGACAATGCCTATAACATCTTCCTTACCTCCCATGTCTCAGTTGAACAGGTACATTTCCTGGACCTCACAATTAGTCTAACAGAAGATGGGGGTCTGCAAACTACCCTATATAGAAAAGACACGGCGACCAATAGTCTACTAAAGTATTCAAGTTTCCATCCGAGCAAGACAAGGGATGCCATTCCGATTGGGCAATTCCTGCGCCTCAAAAGAAATTGCTCTACTGCACAGGAGTTTGAGATGCAAGCAAAGGGCCTTAAGAACAGATTCCGGCATAGGGGTTACCCGATGAGAACGTTACAGAAGGCAGTGGTAAGAGCGCGTAACACCCCGCGTGAGACCTTGCTAATTCCAAAGGAGAGAAAAAGAACCATGGATGAGGTAAGATTTATCTCTAAATATAATTCTAGTTGGGACCAATTGAGAATTATCCTCAATAAACACTGGAACATTTTAAGGAGTGACCCGGCTCTGGCCCAATGGACCAGACGGGGTCCAAAAATGATAGCACAGCGGGCCCCGACCCTGCGCGATAGAGTAGTTAGGAGTCATTACACTCGACCCCAATTATGGCTGGGACCTAGATCCATGGGCACGGGGAGCCACCCATGTGGTGGGTGTTCAGTGTGCCGACATATGTGTACTACAAGAGAAATAAGAAATAGACGCACAGGGAAAAGGTTCCAGATAAAAGATTTTCTGAATTGTCGCACGGTGGGAGTAATATACCTGTTGAGCTGTGACTGCCCGTTGAGCTATGTGGGAGAAACGAAAAATGCGCTTAAGGCGCGCCTACAGGCGCACCTATCCTCCATTCGGTTGGCAGAAAGGAATAGGGATCTGGGGAGAACTCTGTCCCCAGTTGCGAGACATTTTTTGGAGAAACACAATAGTAGTGTGGACCGACTACAGGTGGTGGGTCTGGAGAGGGTATCCCTGGGGGTGAGGGGGGGGGATTTAAAGAAAAGGTTACAACAAAAGGAGTTACGGTGGATACATGATTTGGATACGCAGGTCCCATGGGGGTTGAACGAAGATGTGGCTTTCACGCCATATCTAGGTTAAAACAGTTGTCCAACACACGTAACCAAAAGACACCTCCATATTAGTGTGTGGGTGGTGGGCACTTGCAAGTAAATGAAAAAGGGTTTTTGGTTTATTTACACACGGGCATAGGAGGTTGTTCCTCACATGCCCCATATAGTTCACTGGGTGAGGTTGTTTTTGGTGTTGGTTGGGGGTTAGTTTGGGTTGGAGGCAGAAGGGTTGTTTGGTTTTACTGCACTTTGATGCACATTACATATTGGATAGTGGATGGTAGTCAGGAGCGAGTCCTGATATATATTTTGAGGGTGGTGTTTAATGAGTTGAAGTGTGATTTTGATATTCAGAGGCTGAGAAATCTAGGGCGTTGGCCCAAATCGGGATGCCCCCTTGGGGAAATGTTTTTGACATATATATTTAAGTGGCATTTTTTACCATACCTTTGTAGTGGACCCTGGAACGTTGGGTGGAGGTCCGAGGTGAAGTAGATGGAGAAGGCGAAGCTGCTGGAGAATGGATGAGGAAATCATACTGTGATGCCGATATATGAAAAAGCGGGAATAAAGGAAAAAGTGGAAAGAAAGAAAGGAAGAGGAAAGAAGGAGAGAGGGAGCAAAGAAGAAATAAACAAACAAAGCGAGAAGTGGATTGGAATGGGAAGAAAATCGTCTTACACTTAGTATTAAGGGGTATAAGGGTAACATAGCGGTACTTGCCCCTGTTATTGAGATATATTTTTTGTTGTAAGTAGTTTGATGGGATTGTATAGCCGTCAAACAAGGGTCTTTGGAAGATAAGGCCACCCACCCCTTTTGCCCCTTCTCCTCATGTGTTGAAAGATCATTGGCGTTGAATCTTGGTTCCCTCTCTCCCCTTCTGCTTTCTCCATATGCATCCCCCCCCCCCTTCCCTCCCTTCCCCCCCCCCCCCCCGCCTGTCACCCTTCAATCCTTCCCTGCCCCCTTTGCCTTCCCCCCCCCCTTTTTCTTCTGTTCCTCCGTTGTCCCTTTCCCTTCTTTCCCCCCCCCCCTCCCCCCTCCCCACTCTGATAGTCTGTGGGTGGAGGCAATTGGTCCCTCTGCCCATATATACAGCACTTAGTAGAGGACATTTCCTCCATTTGATTGCTGTGTATTTACACAGTACAATAAAAGATGAGGATATCGCAAGTCCCATATCGAAGATTGAAAGAAGAGCCATATGTAAATATTTGAATAAATAGCCATATCCCTGTTAAGGGTATTGTGTGTTAATAGAAATGGATATAGTGTAATTAAAATGTTTTTTGTGATTATATAATGTAATTAGAGGTACAACGGTTTATGAATATTGCAATATGATGAATGTATTGAGAGAGTGAGGCTGTTATGTGCAGCTGTCTGCTGCTTCACGTGCCCGTCCCTACACAGGCCGTGTACTCGCTCCCCCGTTGTTTACATCCGTAGGCGGGGGGCGGGGCTTTGTCTCAGCGTGACGTGCGTCTCATGGTGAGGCGCAGACACGCACGCACTGTGAGGGGAGGCGTGCGCACTACCGGCCGGAGTGCGCCGCCCCGCTCATAGCCTGGGGCCGGGCGCGGGAGCGGGTGGACAGGTGTGTATTTAAGGGACATGGACAGTCCATGACCCCAGCCTTACAACTTAGGATAGAACTGGCCGAGAGCAAGAGTTCACGTTTGAACTCGAAACGCGTTGGTCCGGACCCGGGAGGTTCACCTGCAGGTTGACAGTAAGCACTTGTCTGTGTATGTGTAGTTTTTGCTGCCTCTCTTATATGTAAATACCTTTGAACACCCTTAGCACGGACTTTTTACTTTGGTATGGAAGCACTGACATTGTATAAAGGGGTAAATTAAATAGGAGGTTTCTTTTCACTTAGTATTGGTAGATAGGTAAATGTTTATAGTGGATTTTTATTGTAAATAGCACATGGTTAATGATTGTTTGATTATGTATATTGAATTACTGCAGCACATATTGATGTTTTAATAAGGAGCAGGTGCGCCCCCCGGTGTCTGAAATATGCATATGGCCTGTATTTAATGTTTTTAAATTGGGTTTTTTTAACTTGTAAATTTGTAATAAAAGGATATGATCTTTTGATACCATTTGAGTGCAAGAGTTAGTCTCTATTGGGGGGAATATAGGAGTACTCCAGGGGTCACTCCAGTTGGAAATTTATAGATTTCTATAGTTAATCGTGCATTTGTTATGTTCTTGCTTGGTATCAGCTGTGCCCCATTTTATTATTTATCTGTGGCTTGTTTAGCATTGCCCATGTAGCTCCATGCTCTCACTCCCTGTGGTTAGGTCCCTTTTTTAAGTACTCATTCCCCCTGTTCCTAGTTTAACTAGTTTGTCCTCCAAACCATCCGGTTAAGCCAAATGGCATTCTTGCCCTACTTGTAACTGTTGCCCCTATCTCATCAGCTTCCCTTCTTGTGTAGTTTTTGGTGTTTTTTGGTGCATTTGCCCTTGTGGTGTACCTTCCTTGTTGCTTTCTCTATGTATGACCTTGCCTCGTGAATTGGTGGAATTTTTTTTCTTTTCTTTTGGTTTAAGGTGACTCGAGATACCCGCTGTTGATGTGGCTGCTAACCCCTTTTCTGAGGTTGCAGATGCAAGGCCAGGAGGCCCATACCAGAACACCAGCATACCTATGCCATGGCTGAGCTGGCTTCTGTTAAAGTCCCACTTTTGCTGCCTTGACCATACTGGTGGAGCCCTACAGTACCAGTTTCCCAAGGTGGTTAAAGCAGTCTGAAAATGTCTACAACTTTCAAATTAAAAACAAACAAAAGGGGAGCAAAAAAGGGTAATTGATAAGCATGCAAACTTCTTCTTGTTAGGAATCACCCTCCCACGCCACCATTTTGCTACACCCAGGAGGTTATGTAGCCCACAATCCTCCAGGAGATCTCGCATATGCTCACTCTCTGCATCTCTCCCTTTGGCAAGCGGGCGTTGGCAGCAGTATCAATGTGAGCGGGCAGCAGCGGCATCAAGCGAGTAAGGCATCTGCAGTGATGGCATCAATGAAGCAGGCAGGGGTATCAAGGCGAGCAGGCAGCAGTGGCATCAAGGTGAGCAACAACGTGAGATGCTGCGGACAGGAAAAGGTGACGCTAGCCACAGGGGGGAAATCAGCAGCATGTAGTTTTACCGCATTACATGAATGTACAAGCGCCTTGTATTTATCAGAGACCACACTCATTAAGTATGTGTGCATGCAATGGCAATATCCAAGCCTGAGCTTCTGCGGGGCATAGATTTTTTTTCAATACCATGTAACTAGACTAGATCATTGTGGCATGCATCACAATTTTGCTTTGCTAGAGAAGGTGCCTGCTTACCTCAACCTGGAAACCACTGCAGCAGCTCAGGAGGTGCATGGACATCTCTATTCTGAGGCCCAGTTTGGTTGTTTTATGTTTATTTTGCTGCTGTTTGTTTTGTTGTGACTAAATACATACAAAACACATTTTTGGGCGTTATTAGGGGAACAACAACATTGTGTCCCAAAAAGTGTGGTCACACTGTGCACCTTGCAAACACAAATTCAAAGCAATAACTGTTGGTCAAGTCAAGGCATGGCGCATATCTTATGGGGAGGTGGCCTGATCCTCCCAGTTTGGTGGCTTGCCTCCAGTAGGGCCAACATTCTCTCCGTGTGGTTGTTCTGTCACTCCCACTGGCAAATTAGGGCCTCTAAATATAAGTCTTTGCTGCTTAGCCACCCCTGTAGCCAGGTCCTCATGATCCTTTGTGCTGGTTTGCCGCACAATGTTATAATAACGGGTCTTGTTTCTGTGGAACGAAGAGGTGTTTGCCCACTAGTCTGACTCCTTCATCTGGACCCTTCATGTCATCAAAAGGTGGGGTCGTGGTGCCACCTGTGGCTGGCTTGCTCCTGGCCGTTCAGTGGAAGTGGAGGATGTGGAATCCTGCCCATGGTCCAGGGGGCTGGAAGTGTGAGGCGGTGTAAGTTCCCAGGGGGTAGAACTGGGTGTGTGTGTTCTCAGCAAAATATCAGATTTTGATGGGAAAATGATCTGAACTAATCCAAATGATCCGATTTAGTTTCGTTCTTCGAAAGCGCATATACACATTAGCCCGAAAGTTCGTACAAATGGAAAATGAACGAAAAAACAAAAAAAATGAGTCCAGACGATTGTGCCTCTGAATCGAGCCTATTGTGCTGATGGCAAGGGACATGGGGGATGTGTAGGATATTAAAATGAAGCAAGTTATGTGCTGGGAACAAACCCTTATGCTTGCTTTTATCCACACAAACACCACCAATCCTAGAAGATATACAGGAAATGAAGAAGTCCTAGACGCAGCAGCTGCAGCAGCCCAACACTCCATCACAGCAATCACCCATTTTGCATTCGTTCAGATAACTTATGTTGTTGGGATGGGCTTGCGTCTGATTCAGAGAGCTGATTGCTGAGGGACCACCACCCTATTAAACCGCTTCATTTGCGATCCACTTACGGGACCTTTGAGGCCTCGGATTGCTATTGTTGAACATTTTTTGCGGCTATGTGGAGGAGTCTGCACGCCTTTAGCTGCAAGGCATCAGCATGGCCGAGGCCATAAATTGTATAGCAATGCATACCTGAATCAATACATTTCATGTATGCCTTATAGAAGCATTTTAATGCTGACCTTAATTAGTCCTTAGCATGTAAACCTTTATTTTCCCACACATACTTATGTCCTTTGTGAATTATATTTGGATTCTTGAACTTCAATCTTAATTTGTTGTAGGAGTTATTGTTTTAGTTGGTTACCTTTGCTTTGTGTAATTATTTTATATTTGGTTGCAGGAACCGCAAGATGTGCCACTCGCACAACATACAAGCAGTGTTTGGTCCGGATATGCGATTCCTCAGTGTTCTTGCAGGGCATCCAGGGTCGTCCCATGATGCTTATATATTGCGGAGCTCCGGCTTATTTCGTCAGTTTGAGTCAGGAGAATTATCTGGTGGATGGCTCCTGGGTAAGTTTGCTCACATTCCATCAATCCATTTTCACTGTATGGCAATGAATATAGTTGATGACTCATGTCTTAACCTATGGCTGTTTTTAGCCCTTGATGACATGTTAAACAATATTGTTGCTTAGAATGTGTATTTTATGTTAGTATTTTTAAATTCTTTCAGGGGATTCTGGATATCCGCTCCTGCCCTTGCTCCTGTCGCCCGTTCTTTGCCTGCAGAATGCAGGCCAGGAGTTCTATAATCGGGCCCTATGCAAAACCCGGGCCGTGGTGGCGAGGGCCTTCAGGCTTTTGAAGTTCAGATTTATGTATTTGGACCATACAGGGGGGGGCACTGCAGTATGACCCCAGCAAGGTTATACCAATAATTTAATTTACGATTTTTAACAGGGACCACACGTGCCAGAGTGGCACAACTAAGTGTCAGGGTCTTTCAGTTGGTGGGCGAGATGCAGGAGCTGCGCGACTCGTTGGGGACCACAGATGAAGAATAGTGTTCTGTGGCCTGACATTGCTATGTATTTCGTTTTTTATAGTTGTAAAAATTTTAAATTTTGAAAATATTTTAATATTTTATGAAGAAAAAAAAATGTTACATTTAAAAAAAAAAAATTTCAAAAAAAGGCAAAACAAAAATGGCATTTGGTATTTAAAAAAAAAAAAATAATAATAAAAGTTTCTGTGTCATTTCATTACCAAAATACATTAACAGAAAACTAATGGGCCCAGAAATATTTAGAGATGAATATTCACATGACATGGCGAAGTGGTTTGGGGGAGCTTTAGGGGTGAAACATGTAAGATGTAGGAAAGCGCAAAGTGATTTAGCTAAGCATTGTAGCAGAAGTGAGTGAGCCAAATATGTAGGCGAGCACTTTAATGAGTTAAGTTTGTAGTGCGCAGGCGCAAGATCCTAAGGATTTACGTCCGGACGATTATTTATGGTAAAAGGAAAACAGAATTTATCAGGAAACGTAAAGGATTCGTGGAAGGAGACGATGGAAAAAGGGCAAAATCAAAAGCCGATGTTGTAACATGAGAAAAAATGAGCGGGAAAATTACCTCATTTATTGCTTTGGTACTTTGTGCAAGTACAGTTGGTGGCTGAGGTACAGTTGGTGCATGGGTGGTGCCTGGCTGTGGGCTGCAATGGAAGGTAGAAACAATCTAGGCCTTACTTAGTTGCACTCCTTAAGCTAGAAAATATGTCCTACACAACGTGCACAATAGCTACATGTGTCCACCACACATTTTGAAACAATTACAATGGCCGGTCTGGATTGAAATTGTAGGTAGACACATTTGGGCCCTTGCTTTGTGTGTCCTAGCAAAGCACTCACTGTTGACTGTTGTTTGGCAAAAATGTGGTGGGGTTGTGGACTCCCACCCTCCCACAATAAGCAGTTGGGTACAAACTTTTACCACTGGTGGACACATTCAGTATCGATTGTGCCCAACACTCCCTGGAAGGTGTTGGGGTGCAGCAAGCCTTATACCCAACAGCTCTGAAGCGACACAGTCTAGAGTTTTGGGCAAGCATCCTCCCGTTTGTAAGCTAAAACATAAATGGATGAGCACATGATTGCTCAAATAGCTAGACAATAAATAAACCTCTTGGCCATGAACCTTTACCGCTCCTTCCATCTCCGGCTGATTTTCTTCAAGTCATGAACTTTTTTACAAACTTGCTGAGCATCCTTGGCCTCCAGTCCAACACTAGTGACCATGCGTGAAATCTGTAGCCAGATCTCATCACCTCTTTGATTGTAGAATAGGACCATTGGCCACACAGCCAATAGAAATTGTCTGAAAGCCTATCCCGTAGTGCCACCAATGGTGTCTCATTGAAGCACCTACTCAATTTCCCCTACGGGAGCTGACAGCCTCTATTTGTGGCAACAGCAGCTCCCTACTAGCTGGGCAGGGGAGGATGAGACACTGCAGCCACTCCCAGGCCCGGAAGGGGAGGCTCGCAGGCTGGCAGCTGATGGAACAATCCAGGCAGTGCCTGGCTGTTCCACACTGCGCTCCCCACTAGGCTCTGCAGTGGGCTGCTCCACAGGTTGTAACTGGAATGAGGCACCAGACCTTCCAATACGCCAGTAATGGCAGCCTGGAAAGATGTGTCTGCCAGTTTACCTAGGTGTGTCAGTAATTCAGCGCAAGTGCAGGGAGCGATTTAGAGATGCCTATGCCTGTTGCACATGGAGGAGATGTGAGCCACATGGATTTAAAGGGGAACCATTGCTGTGAGACGTGTCACGCCACAATAATGTGAAGGTTAGTGGGCATGTGTATCTAAACTAGGCACCAACGGAGAAGAAGCAGAAGATCCTGGCAGGGAACACCTGCACCTACAGTATCTTGACATGTTATTTGTGTTTTTTCAATGCAGACATTCATGAGAGAGAGGTATGACTTCAAGCTCAACACCCAAGCCAAGGGGACGTTGGCAATTGAAGTCATAGACCACCTGCATGGGCAGGGAGAGACGGCTTACACACACACCTAGATCATGCAGCATTGGACCGACCTGAAGAGACTGAAGATTCCCCTGGTGAGGCTGTTTTTCTGCCAGAACTTCCCAGGTTAGTTGCTGGTACATAGCAAAGTTGTTCATTAATGTAGAGCTATGTGCTTCTCTTCTAAAGTTGGAGTTCCAGCAGAGGATCAAGCCCATCTCGAGCCAAAGGGTCCGACCACTGCCTAGGCACAGACAGGATTTGCGTGTAAGAATTTTGGAAAGAACCAGCACTCCAATGTGAAGGTAAAATAGCTTATATTGTAATCCAAACACCATAATTGGTGCAAAACAAGGATTGGTTTCTGGTCGACGTTTCGGGGTGCGCTGTGGCCCCCTTCCTCAGGACCAACCACATACAACCAGAACAGGCAGTGAACAGCCAATATATACAAAAAGGGGCCCACTGGCCCAGAACAATTCAAAAATTCGCGCCTGACGTCATTGATGACGTCACCAGAGCTCGAAAATTAGCTTATCAATAGATATGTAAAGTAATGCTATAAATGACAAAAGGGGGCCCCGACTTACCTCCGCTGGGCGTCCCTGCCGATGGAATCTGCATGGCACCACCCCTACTGTCAGCAGGGGGTTGCCAGGCAACTCCATGCTGTCTCCAATCAGGGAAGGTCAGACGTGATGTCACAGGTCCCGGGAAATTTACCCGGTAACCGATGACGCTGCCCAGGAGCCAAATGATTGGCTCTCGGGTGTAGCAGAGCTAGCACTCCAGCAAAAAGCTATGGATCGTGAAAGATGTTGCTGATTTTCTTCATATGGAATATCTTATTATTCCTGTTATCTATGGGTTACCTAAGATCCACAAAGGCCTATGCCTGCTGAATTACTGCCCAATTGTGGCAGGTACAGACTCTGTTACACAACCTCTGGCACAATGGATAGACATTTATTTGCAGCCATATGTGTCTAAATTGCCTTCCTATCTGAAAGATACAGGGGATTTCTTGCAAAAACTGAGTACAGTTACGACAACAGGGGCATCCCTTATGGTCACTATGGACATTTCATCATTGTATACAAACATCCCCACCCAGGAAGGCCTGAGAGCTGTGAAGCATTTCCTCTCCAGAAAACCCACCTCTATCCCCACAGAGTATATCCTAATGGGACTTGAGATGGCACTGACCAATAACTTTTTTAAGTTTGAGAAGCAGTTCTTTGAGCAAATGGTTGGGACGGCGATGGGGACTGCAGTTGCCCCAGCATTTGAAAACCTGTTTATGGGTTTTATAGAGGAAATCTACCTCACACCCCAATATGAGAAAAGCTTGACCTTTTGGGGGCACTATATTGATGACATCATTATGATCTGGCAAGATGATGAGGAATAAGCCCAGCAGCTTACTGCAATGCTAAAATACTCAGTGTTCCCGACCATTAAATTTAACCCTGACGTGTCAAGGGACTATGTCACATATATAGATGTGGCACTTCACTAGAACTCCACAGGCCAAATTAAGACGGGTCCTTTCACTAAACCAACCAACAGGAATACTCTCCTGAAATATGAGAGGTCACACCCCAGACATCTGGTTGACAACTTGCCCATTTCACAGTCCTTCGGATACACTCTAACAGTGAAACACTGGAGGAGCAACTTAAAGCCATGTACAACAAATTCAGAGAATGAGGGTATCCCGAACAGATCTTGACCACGGCCATAACCAAAGCACATCACATCTTCAAGAATGAGAATCCTAAACAGTAAAAGAAACAACGTATCACGTGTACGCAGACATTTTGCCATACCTCGGCATATATTGAACGCATTACATGCAAACATCACAACATTCTTACGGCAGACAAGACCCTGGCACCCATGGTCAGAAGACCACCACTGAGAGTCTATAACCGTAGCAGTAATCTGAGGGACTTACTCATAAGAGCGGATCCTGTGGAGAAATACAATCCACAGAGACAGGTATTCTCATCCAAGTTGGGATGTTATAAATGCTTTAATTGCAACGTGTGCAATTCACTTATTACAGGCACACAATTTTCACATCCGCATACGGGATGCCCAATAAAACTTAGAGGCTACTACAACACGGATTTCTGTGTATATATCTTGAAATGCACCTGTGGTCTATATGTGGGAAAGACGATTGGCCCTTTCAAAAAATGCTTCCAAAAACACAAAAGTGACGTACGAGTTCATCAGGAGAAAGCAAGAAATGGAGAACCGGTGGAAAAACCTGTAGCTGTATACATTTTCATAAACATAGCCATCAGACACATAAACAAAAGGGCATGGTGATTGAACACATCCCCAGACCACCGAGGGGGGGGGGGTGATAGGAATCGTCACCTGCTTCAACATGAAACCTACTGGATCTATAGACTGGACACTGTTGCTCCACGAGGACTCAATGCATCGTTTGGATTCAGAAGCTTCCTGGATCCTAGATGAACTAACCTTTTTTCCCCCCATTTTCAGGTGAACTAACCTTTTTCCCCCATTTTCAAATGAATTAACCTTTTCCTCCCCCGATCTTTGGGAGTGACTGTACATTTGACCAAATTTTCTGGGTATAGGCAAATCCCAGTTATTTAGGAACTCTGAGTGCGACCCCGCCATACAAAATCCAATAATCATACCATGGTTGTAGAAAATTACTTCATCTGCTTTATTAGATTATAAGTAAAAAAAAGGGGTATAAGGAGGAACTGCACAAAGGTCACAGAACCCCCCCCCCCCCCCCCCACCATTAACATTTAGGTACAATTAAAAACAATAGTCACACAATATTTCATTACATGGACATATTTTCAGCAATGACTTCATCAATACAGGATAATCAGACTTTGACATGATTGGAACTGGAATTAATCACATACATTTATAACACATGAGGTAAAGGTGAAGGTGAACTAGTTTCGCCCCTCTAGGGCTTCCTCCGCACCAATCTGCACCCTTGTGGTTATTATACACATTATTGCCAATTCAGTTTTTCAATATAAAACGTGCCTGGGTAAACAGCCTAGATAATGTTGAACAGATGCACATAAAAAAAGTAAGGAAGGGAAAAGAAAGGAAAAGGCATACCCGTTAACTATGAAACTGAGGCCACAGCACAGTAGCTGAACATTTATATGTAAAAAATGTACCTGGGAAATAGATGTTCATCATGGTGGCTGATATCAAGTTTCAGCACCTATGTTATGAGATGAATCGTAGTGCTGCAATACCCTTGTCCATCTACAATAATGCACATATATGTACTGAATGAGGAAAATACTGATTGAAAAGAATAGAAAAGATCCAAATAATAAGTAGTATTATTAAAATATAAGTACTTACTGGGATTAATGTATCAATGGACTGTAGCAAAAACAGGGAGCGTGATGTTCCCCCAATCCACTCTGCCTAGTAAGGGCCTGAGGGATGGTTGTGTTGACTCCGTCCGAGCCCATACCGTCTCCCTGCTGCACGTGCGTCCCGGACGTGAAAGGCAGTGAGGCGCGCCTTTATGACAAGGCCGTCCCACCTGACTGGGGAGTGCTGATCACTTCCGGGGCGGCCATGGCGCGCACAGCACCACCGCCGCTCCCGGGGAGGCCACACCCCCCTCAGGGAGGCGAGAGGAGGCGCGCGCGAGCCGGCGGCGGGGGGAGGCGGCCCCGAGACACGGCCACTCGGTGCCGATTGCTGCGCCCGCCCACCACCCGCAGCCAGGAGTCAGGTGCATCTGACGATAACAACCCGGACAGCCGGCGCGAGCAAAAGGAGGCAGCGAGCCGGGATCCCCCCCTCACCGCCCCCACCCCCCCGCCCCCAGCGTGCACGCGCCAATCGGAAGGGGGATCACAACCACCTCCCCCCGGACCACACCCACCCCCCTCCCACCTCCAGGCATGCCCGCTCACGACACCTGGACCTCTCCCCTGCCTGCTTATCAGTAATAAGGCCGATCAATACAGCATTAGTGTCCAAAGCAATTGAAGGTCACGTCACTAAGGCACATTACCTGGATCCCCCAAATGGGTCAGCTAAATATACAAAATAATAATGATAGCCATGAATGTCAGCATTATGGGGGCGGTACAGTGTCGGGAAATTGAAACCAAGTCCCATGTACTGTTGTCCTGTAAAATATTAATATAAAAATGGTGATGAGCCTACGCTCTAATCAGTCTAATCACCAGATCAAATATTAGTAAGATCCTAAAATTGATTCATTAGTTAATTGTATCAGTAGATGAACCTAGGTGGCCTACATTATATAGTATCCGTATCAGATAAACAGTACATTAAGACCATATAAGTAGATTATGCCAAATAAAAAATGGTTAATGTATTCCTTAACCTAAGAAGGAAACAAAACGAATTGTCTCATTGAGACCTGGATATATATGGGCTTTGGTTCGACTCATCCATCGGGTTTCCCTCTGTAATGTGATCTTTTCAATATTGCCACCTCTTGGGTGTGGGTGGATGCGGTCTAAACCCTGCACTAACAGCCCTTTGGTCTCCTGATTGTGGAATCAAGCAAAATGGCGGCCTACAGGGTTTTTTGAGTTGGCTATGCGAATGTCGTACTGGTGTTCATAAACTCTTTTTTTAAGGGGTGTATTTGTCTTGCCCACATAAAACATCTACAAGGGCATGTTAATACATATATAACATGGGGAGTTTCACAATTGATAAAATGTTGGGCTGCTATCTGTTCTTGGCCTGGTATTTCTATGGTTCTATCTGACTTAATAAATTGACAACAACTACATCTCTTTTGGCATTGGTAAGTGCCTGTAGTTTTACAGCACTTGGTACGTTCTCTAGGGGTATAATGGTTGTTCACTAGTTTGTCTCGGAGATTTCTAGCACGCCTGAAAGTAAATTGTGGTTGTACTGGGATAATCTCCCTTGGGTTATGGTCATTAGTAAGGATATGCCAATGCTGTCTGAAAATATCTTTAATTGTGCTCTGATGTGCTGAATGGGTAAGTGTGATTGCTACCGATCTCTCTTTCTTACGAATCTTAGGTTTATACAGAATCTCTGGGCATGATCTACTAAGGGCGTTTTTGTAGGCCGTAGTCAAAATGCGAATATTGTAGCCCCTAGCTAAGAGTCTGTCTCTGATGTCATCTGCCGCATGTTTGAATTCACTGTCTGCAGTACAGTTCCTGCGGGCACGGAGGTACTCCCCATACGGTATGCTAGACAGCAAGTGTTGGGGGTGAAAGCTCGATGCCCGCAGAATTGTATTCGCAGCCGATGGTTTCCGAAAAAAAGTTTGACTGAAATTGTCCCTGGGAATCAATAAGTATGGTCAAGTCTAGAAAGTTAATTTGTTTCGTACTAACTTCATAAGTAAATTTTAAATTGAGGTTGTTCTGATTAAGAATCCTAATGAAGTCCTCCAAGAGTGTTCTAGGACCAGTCCATAAGATGAAAATGTCTCGATGTACCTGTGCCAGGTGAGTACGTGGCACAGGTACATCTCGAGTTCATCCTCACCCCACAATCCCCTCTCCCAACGGCCAAGGTACAAATTGGCATACAATGGGGCACAAGTGGTCCCCATCGCAGTGTGACTGTATGTACCCCAATTCTCCTCAATTCTCCTCGCCTCAGAAAATGATTGGTGTTCCATTTCCATCCCTAAGGGCAATTTTTTCCTTATGTAGAATACGTTTTTCACATTATTTTTAATTTTCTTATTTTTCTTATTTCCAATTTTTGTATGGTTATTTTTGCATTATAAATTCTTCTTGAAATATCCGGCAGCGGCGTTCTTAAGACACCGCCACACTGGGGTCGGGTGCAGAAGCTGATGCTCTGCCTCCAGCAAAGCATTTGCTGGAGATAGAGTGCTAGCTCTGCTACACCCAAGAGCCAATCATTTGGCTCCTGGGCAGCGTCATCGGTTACCGGGTAGATTTCCCGGGACCTGTGACATCACGCCTGACCTTCCCTGATTGGGGGAAAGCATGGAGTTGCCTGGCAACACCCTGCTAACAGTAGCGGCGGTGACCTGCAGATTCCATCGGCAGGGACGCCCAGCGGAGGTAAGTCGGACCTTTAGGGGCCACCCTCTTGTCATTTATAGCATTACTTTACATATCTATTGATTTCTGATTTCTGAGCGCCAGTGACATCATCGTTGACGTCAGGCACGAATTTTTGAATTGTTATGGGCCAGTGGGCCCCTTTTTGTATATATTGGCTGTTCACTGCCTGTTCTGGTTGTATGTGGTTGGTCCTGAGGAAGGGGGCCACAGCGCACCCCGAAACGTCGACCAGAAACCAATTCTTGTTTGGCGCGATTTATGGTGTTTGGATTACAATATAAGCTATTTTACCTTCACATTGGAGTGCTGGTTCTTTCCAAAATTCTTGGACTTTTGCGGTGTCTCCGCGGACCGCGCACCCACCTGACATGGGATACATAAGTAAGAGTGCGGCAGCCACTAGAAAATTTGCTGAGATTTGCGTATAAGGCGCCACACCCGAAGTCTGCCAACGTCCTCATCCTTCTCTTTGGAGAAGCAGCAGCCCCTGGCCAAGTCAAAGAGGAGAAGGCGCAGCCACAGGCCGAGAACTC
The DNA here is from genome assembly GCA_027917425.1 of Gastrophryne carolinensis. Taxonomy (NCBI): domain Eukaryota; kingdom Metazoa; phylum Chordata; class Amphibia; order Anura; family Microhylidae; genus Gastrophryne; species Gastrophryne carolinensis. The sequence goes on along the minus strand of CM051239.1, from coordinate 180,785,741 downwards.
AGGTAGGACACCAGACAACCAACACACCTCAAAGCAAGGGACTCAGAATGGCATGTGCTGGTGTTTTGTACTTCTCTGGCCCTACAGACTCATCGGGCCTAGGAGAAATAACAGCAGTAAGACCACCGCAAGGCTGGACCTCACACGACTCAGGTGGGTTAACCAAAACAGAAGGTGGCTGCTCCAGGAGCATGGCTAAAATCACACATGTGCCTAGCTTTTAAATGTTTTCATGTACTCACAGACCCAGATGAAGGCACTGTTCCTTGGAACACAAATTATGTGTCCATTTGTAAATCAAGAGTTTTCAACAACATTACAACTTTGTACATTATGCCCAAACCAAAAGAAATGAGTGTTTTTATTGTTTGAAAAAAAAGTATTATTTAATAAAAAAAAAAATTTATATTGTTAAAAATGTTAAAGGAACATGAACCATGAAGGAAGAAGAAGGTGAGCCATATTGGGGACGCACATGGCATGGAATGCCCCCAAAGGCACCAGAAGAACAAGTAGGAAGAAGGTGAGTCATATTGGGGACATACACGAAATGGGATTCCGCCGAAGAAACCAGAAGAACAAGGAGGAAGAAGGTGAGTCATACTGGAGACACAAGACATGGGAAGCCCCCAAAGGAACCGCAAGAACAAGGAGGGACAAGATGAATAAAACTGGGGGGGGTGCTCACAAACCTGGGATGCCCCAAAGGTAGAGTTCAGCAACGGAAAATGGCTACACCTGTATGTGTATGGCATGCAAGCAAACTGGCCACAAAGCAGCCAAAGCCACAAAGGACTCTGCAGCAACATGGAACAAACTCACCTTAAGATGCTATTTCACTGGCAAAATACGTAATTGCTTGGGTCAGACAAAAGCCTACATGAAACACTTGTGCTTGCATACTCATGGCCGAGAAAATCTCGGACGTGGCTGAGAATAAAACAAGCATTTGCAGTTTCCCAGTCTGCGAGTTTGCTTTCGCACAAAACCGTGCAATTACCACGAGGTTGGAAATCAGCCTTACTGACTAGGAAAAGAAAGGGGCCTAGGACAGAACTTGACAGCACACCAACGAATGAGAAGAAGAAGAATAAACAGGATACACTGAATGACTAGTCAAAGAGAGTGCAAGACCTTGAATCCCAAGAGAGGAAAATATATGGAGAAACAGGAAATTGTCAACAGTGCCAAAAGCTGAGGATCGGTCAAGAAGAATGATGATAGCGTTTTGATCTTTGTTTTTAGCAGCTTACAGATCATTAGTGACTTTGGTGAGGGCATGCAATATTCTGCCCGCAGTATGAACGCAGCTCTTAGCTATCTGGATGGACAGTGCAGGTAACATGCATGTATAAATTAATAGGTTAAAAAGAGCTTTTGTCACAATTCTTAAAAGTAAGTATAGCCACAAACCTCACGGCCCAGTCTAAACATTTCCATACACAGGTTCTGTGTTTATAAATATGAAAGTTTCAATAAATTACATTTTAGAGGAAAAAGGATCGGTGGGCTAGACATTGGACTACATTACACGTCAGTTGCCATACAATAGGGACAAAGACAGCAAAGAGCTTTAAGTGCATAGTCAAATATACCTTGACAAACTAATATTGCTCAGGTCTTAGGCTGGTATATAATCACCTCTTCCCTCTCCAAGAACATGCACACCGATAACCGCTTTGTCTAGAGGGGTCTCTCTACATGCTGCCAAGTCTTGTTGCCTACCCTGCCTTGTCTGACCATGTCTGCTGCCAATCCTTGTTGTCGACCCTGTCACATTTGACGCCAAAACCCGTTGCTGACTCTGCTATGTCTGACCATGTTTACTGCCCAGCCCTGTTGCCAACCCTGCCACGTCTGACCATGTCTATTGCAAGCCCATTGTCATGCCTGACCATTACAGTTTTGGAAACTGGATGAGCTGTATGATAAACATTGGCGACTGTCCCAGGTTGATCTCTCAGCCTTGCCATTTGGACCACTAAAGAGGTCACTGGTTTTTCAAGAATGCAGACTACAAGCCTACACTAACTTCCCAAGTCATATATTCTATGAGTAACCTCTGGCCTTCACAAATGAGGTGGGGAGACTTTGGGTCCTCCATGTGGGGGTCAGGTAGCCAATAGGTTAGGGGTCACAGAGAAAACGCTCATTTAGGTTGTTGGATGAGGGACTGTACACAACCAGGTCAAGCAATTGGAATTGAGCATTGGCTGTCACTCCTCATAGAGATTCTGGAAATCATGCTGATGCCACCAAGATTGGAGATACAGACAGTGGGGCTTTGTGGAATTGGACTTATTGAGGTCAGATAAGTATAGTCCTTTATTAGCTTTTATATGGAAATGCCCTTTATAATTCAAGCTTAGATCTTCCCAGAGAAAAGTCTCAATTGGCTTATCAAACCCCTAAACAGCATAATTGATTACGCTGTACTTGATCATTAGAATGGGAAAGCACATCCCTCTTGCTCACTTAAAGGCATTCATAAAAGTTTTTGTCCAGACAAAATATCAACACTTACATACCTTTTTTTCCTGCAGCTGTTCACTGAAGTCCAGTGGTGTAATACTCATTTGACCCTGATATTTGCGTGCCTCCACAGCCTCCAGCACAGGAAGCGTGCCCTATCCCCCCCCCCCCACCACCAAAGGGAATGGGGCATGGTGCGCACAATGACAGATGCAGGTCCTGGCCTTGTCCACCAATTTGCTTTCAAATGATGGATGGGCAACCAAGGAATCCCTAGACACATGCATGTGGGACTCGATGTTCAGAATAGGTGAGGATTGTACTACCATGGTGAATCACCTGCAAGGGGAGAAAATGTTAGTATGTGCTGTAATTCAAGTTAAATGTACAGAACATGCTAACCCTATTGTTACCTTTGATAAAGCAATTAGAATAAATATTTGCTTACCTTTTTTGTATGAACCAGAGAAGTGGACCCAATTTACAATTTATTTTAAACCGAGCAAAGGGGGTGGGAGCAGCTCCATCAATATTAGTTATACAAAATTATCAACATTGTTATTCAGGGCCTGGGAACCAATTTACTGCCCATTTTAACCCTCTCATCATCTAAGTATTAAGCACCAAACATGTCTAGCTATGTGGATAGACAGAGATTTGGTTGCACATATCTGCAGATACATGTGGAAGCCTCACTGCCCCGGCAAGGCACTCTGTGTTTAGTGTGGTCCCTACTCTTATTTTTGAGTCCCCAAAGTTGGGCCATGCAATGCAGCCAGAGCTACTCACCTGGGAAGCTGCCAGCCTCCCTTTAGAACACTCCACAGGGAGAGATCCATGGTGGTTGAATCCCCCCCTGTGTGTGTTCATGGCAATTCAAACTGACCAAAGGGGGTGGGAGCAGCTCCATCACTATTATTTATACAAAATTATCAACATTATTATTCAGGGCCTGGGAACCAATTTACTGCCCAGTTTAACCCTCTCATCATCTAAGTATTAAGCACCAAACATGTCTAGCTAAGGTGAGTAGCTCTGGCTGCATTGCATGGCCCAACTTTGGGGACTCAAAAATAAGAGTAGGGACCACACTAAACACAGAGTGCCTTGCCGGGGCAGTGAGGCTTCCACATGTATCTGCAGATATGTGCAACCAAATCTCTGTCTTTCCACATAGCTAGACATGTTTGGTGCTTAATACTTAGATGATGAGAGGGTTAAACTGGGCGGTAAATTGGTTCCCAGGCCCTGAATAATAATGTTGATAATTTTGTATAAATATTGATGGAGCTGCTCCCACCCCCTTTGCTCAGTTTGAATTGCCATGAACACACACAGGGGGGGATTCAGCCACCATGGATCTCTCCCTGTGGAGTGTTCTAAAGGGAGGCTGGCAGCTTCCCAGGTGAGTAGCTCTGGCTGCATTGCATGACCCTACTTTGGGGACTCAAAAATAAGAGTAGGGACCACACTAATCACAGAGTGCCTTGCCGGGGCAGTGTGGCTTCCACATGTATCTGCAGATATGTGCAACTAAATCTCTGTCTTTCTACATAGCTAGACATGCTTGGTGCTTAATACTTAGATAATGAGAGGGTTAAACTGGGCGGTAAATTGGTTCCCAGGCCCTGAATAATAATGTTGATAATTTTGTATAAATGATATTGATGGAGCTGCTCCCACCTTCTTTGCTTAATTTATTTTAAATCTAGATCTTTAGATCTACTGTATTCAACAGCGTATAGCAAAACTCTCACCTTAATCATCAATCTTAAATCTGGGTTGTTAGGGAAACCTTATATGGCAGATTAAAAACATGTTGACTGAGGGGTACACAGAGACCATATGGTGACTGAGATATAAAAGCATAAAGATAAGAATAATCTATGTGTAGGAGTCCATCATAACGCAGAAAAATATTGAGCTGCATTTAAGATCTGCATTTAAATGAAACAGCCAGAAACACAAAAGATAGCTATAATAAAATCAACTAGCCCTAGTTCTGCTGTATACTTGCTTAGCCAATTCCTTCCTATTTGGAAAATCTTTTAGATTTTATGGTTTCCCTTTTCTCCTCCTGTCTGGAAGATACAAGCCATCAGTGCAATGGCCCAACAGTTTGTGTATTCACAAAAACCCAATCAGACTTCCAGATGTGGGGCAGTCATGGCCTAGATGTAGAGAATCTGCCTTGTGACTGGAGAGTAGCAGGAGTAATTCCCAGCCATGGCACATGGTCCTTGAGCAAGGCACTTAACTCCCCAATTGCTCCCCGGGCGCCAAGTTGCCGCATTGTCTTTTTTTTTCGCTGATAATTGTTCTTCAGTGCAGGCATACGCATGTTATTTATTTATTTATTTTTTTACCCTTACTGCACTCCTCCTTTGGGGCACCCCATGTTGTAGAATGCTCCCCGCAGTGTCACTCACCTTAGTGTCACAGTGTCACTCCCCTCTTCCCTCCTTGTTGTAGCTCCTCCTTTGGGTCATCCCATGTAGAAGTTGTGTTCCACTTGCATTGTCACTCCCCCCATCCCTCGAGTTCTTACCTACCTGCTTTCCCTAAGTGGAGCACCACACACCTTTTTTTCTGGTTTGTACAACCTATTTTATTTTAAATGTTAAAACCTTTCGTTTTTGTGTTTTAAAAGTAATTAATTTATTTTCCTTTATAAAATTTTGTAACAATGTTTAAAAAAATCAACCTTTAACAACATTCCCAAACTTGAGTCCCCAGCTCCAGTAAAAAGCAAAGAAAGGCAGGCCAACATGTGCGCACGTTCTCCCTCCCAATTGCTCATTTTGATCATTACTTACTGTGCAGTGGATTAGGTGCTTACGGTGCCAGCCTTGCGACATCAGCCTGCATCACTGTGAAGTTTCTTCCACAGGATCTGTGTGTTAAAGCAAACATTTGACATAATTCAGTTTCAACTACTGTTCCTTTTGACCCACCTGAGACGAGTTTCACCTCTGCCTGGGGTGGCAACATTGCTGCATATTCCCCTTGTTCTGTGGAGTCTGCTGAGATAAGGAAGACACCAAAAACATGGATTGGGTGAGGATCAAAGGAGGATTGCCCCCTGCCAAGGCACCACAGCCCCAGCCACCACCGCTCTGGGAACAGACACTCCCCTGTTTAATATATTGAGGGGTGCAACTACATAACGGGTGAATAGAAACCCAGGCTTTCACCGACGCCACCCTCTTTACCAGCACCAACCAACAGCCACAGTGATAGAACCCAACCACTGAGTGAGGTAAATGTGGGTGTACCTGATATCAGTTGGGAGGGAACAGGTACAGAGTGGAAAATTGATGCAAACATCCACAGGAGCCTTGGAAGCAGGGACAGTTGAAAGGGGACCATACTCATACAGATGTGTAGCCAGCATTATTGGGCTGATGAAACGGGGTAGTAAAACATTACTATTAGGAAACTAACAGTGACCTTTCTACCCAGATACAACCAATCATGGAGGATATTGCCAAGATGGAGGAGTCTAAGGTGCAGCAGCAGCAGCCCAACACACCAGGATCACCGAACCCTAATGCGGAGCCAAGGTCTACACCCACTGACCCACCATGGGCACACACCCTGCCTCAGCCTGCCACCCCCAGGACAATTCCATAGCTGAACCCTCTATGAATTCTGGTGCGTGCACCCAAACCACCCAACAACAGCCATTGCCACAATGCCACCTTTGCATGGCCAGGTGCATCCAGATGATGGAGACAGCATGGTGGGCAGACAGTGTGGATTTCCACCGAAACACATTCAATCTGTCCTTGATGCGCAGCCTAAGCAGAATCCATGAGGACCTGGCTGCAGGGGGGGCAGCACAGAAAAGAATGTGCAATGCTATAGGGGGCAAAATGCCATGTGGGACTGGCTAAATACTAAATTGGAGAGGTTGTTGGCCCACCTAATACCAAACCAGCCCACCAACAGGCGCGACCAAGCAACCTCCCCCTAGGCGGCCACACATTTATTTACCTTTATCTTTCATTTTGCATGTTATCCCAAATGTTTTTGGAATAATTGTGTGGTAACACAAATGTTTGGTTTCTAATGTTGTGAAATATGTACCACAACCTTGTGTGCCTTCCTACACCCCAGTGAAAGTGTCCACTAGGTTTTGGCACACAGACTGGGCAGCACCGCTCTGGGTCCCAGAGAACAGCTTGCATGGCACCTCATGAGCTACTGATTGACTGGTGTCATCATCTTGGTACGCAGGAACATGCTCCTTGAGGACCAAATTATGGAGCATTATGTAGGCCATCACTGTCTGCACCACCATGGACAGCTTGTATTGCAGGGCAACACCCGACTGTTCGAGGCAGCAGAATCGGGCCTTCAAGAGGCTGAACGCATGCTCCACAATAGTCCTGGTCCACCTGTGGGCCCTGTTGTAGACCACCAAGGCTAGCGTCAGGAGCCTAAGGAAAGGGGTCAGCAACTACAGTAAGAGCCAGTATCCTGTGCCTGATAGGCGCAAACCAAAATATTATTAGTACTCTAACAAAGCAATGCAAAACACATACAGCAACAAGAAAGAGGCACAAAGTAAGAAGGACAAAAACACATTTGGCCCCCCAAAAAAGGAAGGAAGGACAGAAAGGGGGCCAACAGATAAAAATAGAGCAACACAGTTGTATGTTTACTGTAAAAACCATAACAATACCCCTAATGCCCGCTTGGGCGTATGCAAAGCAAAATTTAAAAAAAAAAAAAATATGCTCACAAAAAGCCCTCTACTGATCGCACAAGGTCCATAACCATGCAAAATAACCACTCTCACATGCGGGAATGCATATGGGAGAGGTTCTGAATCAGGGCACTAGTGTTTATTCACTGGTGTGTTCATGGGTGGGAAGAATGTGGAGCTAAAAAACAATTCTGTGACTCTCACCTGTAGAATTGGTTTCTCTACTATATGCACTCCAGGGCATCAGTAATCAGTAATTAATGGGTTAACTCTCGAAGAGTGTGGACTGCAAGACACTAGGCGTGGTTTCTCACAGTCTATATATACTTCTGGCTTCACAGAATTGAGAATCACAGAATTGTATTTTCTCTCCTATTCCACTCCAGGCTGTCAGTAATCAGTAATGAATGGGACCTCCAAAAGCAGTACAATTACTTCAGCGTGGGATCCCAAGTATTAAAACCTATTCCTTTAATGAAGAGTAAGCTATTCCAAAATCAAACCTCTAGCTTACTACTGTCTGTAATACTTTACTACCTAATAAACTGAAGACCAAGTAGCAGCCTTGTTCCACCGAGGCATGGTGCTGAAAAGCCCAGAAAGCTCCAATAGCTTGTGTAGAATGAGCTGTAACCTGAAAAGGAGGATTCTTCCCCTTGGAGATATAAGCCCTTAATACCGCTTGTCTAATTAATCGACTAATGGTAGATTTGGCTGGTGGAAGACCCTTCTGTGGCCCCTCAGCTATAACAAAATAAGGAGTCAGACTTTCAGAAGGCTTGCCTATCAGAGATATAATATTTTAGTGCTCTTGCTACATCCATAGAATGAAGGACCCTTCTCTTATGGCTAGCTGGTGCAGGAAAAAAGAAAGGCAAAACCACCTTTTCATTAAGATGAAAAGGGTATAGCACTATAGGGTTGATACAGAGAGACATAAAAAGACTTTCGTTTTTGTGTAGATCTGTTTTTTTTTTTAATTTTACCGCTCACGTATGAGTGTACGAGTGTACGAGTGATTCTAAGCATGCATTGCAAGCCTTCAGTAACGTCTTCGTCTGTTCGTACGCCAACGAGAATGTCATTTTTCAGCTTTCATTTTCCGTTTATTTTACTCATGTTACAACGTAGGCTTTCGTTTTTGGCCTTTTTCCATCGTCTCCTCGAATGAATTATTTAAGTTTACCGTTAGATTCTGATTTCCTTTTTCAAGAAATAATCGTCCAGACGAAAATCGTTACGACCTTACGCCTGCGCACTACAAAATTAACTAATTAATGTGCTCGTATATTTGGTTCACTCACTTCTGCTACAATGCTTACCTTAATCACATTGCGGACTCATTCTTCTTCCATTTCTCGCACCTAAAGCTTACCTAAATCACTTCGCGGTCTCATTCTTCTTCCATTTCCCGCACCTAAAACTTACCTAAATCACTTTGCGGTCAGTATATTCTTCCATTTCCAGCACCTAAAACTTACCTAAATCACTTCGCGGTCTCATTCTTCTTCAATTTCCTGCACCTAAAACTTACCTAAATCACTTCGCGGTCTCATTCTTCTTCAATTTCCTGCACCTAAAACTTACCTAAATCACTTTGCGGTCTCATTCTTCTTCCATTTCCCGCATCTAAAACTTACCTAAATCACTTCGCGGTATCCTTCTTTCATTTCCCGCACCTAAAACTTACCTAAATCACTTCGCAGTCTCATTCTTCTTCCATTTCCCGCACCTAAAACTTACCTAAATCACTTCACGGTCCGGCGAATCTTCATATGTAAATTTTGTGTTTGGCATTCGTTTTGTGGTAACCAACCCTTAATGAATGTATTTCTAAAAGGAAATGACACAGAAACAAGTTTTTTTTTCATAACTGGCATTTTTCAAGTGCCTTTTTTAAAAAAAAACATTTTTTAGAAAATTTTACAACTTTGAATGTTTTTTGTTTTTTTTATCTAAAAATTTAAATTTTAAAAATCTTAAAAATTTGTAAAAAAACAGACAACAGGTCTTAAAATATATACACAACAATGGCAGGCCCCAGAACATTATTCTTCATCTGTGGTCTCCAACGAGTTGCGCAGCTCCTGCATCTTGCCCACCAACTGAAGGACCCTGGTACTGAGTTGTGCCACTCTGGCACGTGTGGTCCCTGTAAAAAAATATATATATATATATTTGTCGGCAAATACAAGTTTAACAGCTGTGGATGGAATGTTTATTAGGTTGCAAGCTAACTCATGAGGCCCATATGTCATTATGCTAAGGAATTAATAAAAGGAAGAGGCCATATGTCATTATGCTAAGGAATTAATAAAAGGAAGAGGCCATATGTCATTATGCCAAGGAATTAATAAAAGGAAGAGGCCATATGTCATTATGCTAATGGCATTGACTATGGATTTAGGTAGATTGGTGATCATGTCATTTCCCACATACTCAAAATATTTACATTACAACTTACTTCGTTGGTGGGCGACCTCTGCTTCGGGGACCACCCTCTGCTCTGGGACCTGCCACTGCTGGGAAGTTGAGGCTGTAGAGACATGTCAAATAGGGTCACTTCTAATGTCTGAGTCAACAGTAAGCAAATGACACTTAGAATGTGTGTGTGACATCACCCACCTTCTCCATGTGCCTCCTGGGCCTGATCTGCTGCAGTCTCTTCCACAGATCCTTCACCCGCTACATAATCATCTAGAAAAAGAGATTAAGGGAATCAGCTTTGCTTTTAATAGCATATATGTGTGTGGGATTACATTAAGAGTCACATACCAGAGGCTAATGGCTCAGTCGCTTGGGTCGACTTCCTGCCCACGACGTGATGCCCCTCCTCTGTAGAAAGATCCAGACAGAGGAGGAGGGGTAGGAACGTGGCCCTGGAGATCCACCACCTTCACTTCCTGCTGCAGATTCATGCAGCACTGGCCGGCCTGTGCGCCTCCGGGCCTACCTTCTGCAATCGCTATGTACTTGCTTGGGAAATGGAGACCAAAAAACTGCCGCACCCGGGGCATGTGGAGCCGTTTCAGGTCCGACCAGTGCTGCATGATCTGCGTATGGGTGAAGGTGGTGTCCGTCTCCTGTTGGATCCTGGAAACAATCTCCAGGGCGACGTTCCTCTTCTCGTACGCGTTGGGCAGGTAGTTGTACCTGCGCTGAAGCATCGTCTAAAAAACACAAAATACAAATAGTTGTTAGATTAAACAGCATACATATATCTGTCACAATTAGATCAGTTGACTGATCAGTTGACTAAATGACATTCCCAGACACATTTCTAGCCTCAAACTATCCTTCTAGATGCTAGTGACTTGGTTCGCACATGTGCGCACTAACTTCTGTTTGGCACGGAGTTTAACTAACTAAGTTTATAAAACAACTGTTTCTCTGCATTTAGATGAAAAATCAACGTCCTTACCAATACACTTACGAGCATAATCAGCTCTTGTTGTTGGCGGGTGAAGATCGTGGGCGCCATCTTGTTTCTTGTCCGCAGCAGATAAGTAATGCCCCAGCGGTTTCCGGGTTCCGCGCGGCCGTACGAATGGCCGGACGCCCGAGTACGCGAACGCGTAGGTGTCATACCCAGTCATTAGGATATAACCCTTTCAGTGCCAAGCACGTAGATTCTACGTGCTCGCTTCCACTGCACTTAAGTGCCAAGCACGTAGAATCTACGTGCTTGACTTTCCCCCCTGATAGTAAAAAAAATATAAATCCAAAATACTCACCTGACCCCTCGTTGGATCCGGCCGGGTCTCCCCTTTAATTTGGTGCCATCCGATCCCCGTGGGGGGTCGGATGGCTCCAGCAGAGCCCCCGGAATAGGCCCCCCCCCGCTTCGGCAGCAGCAGCTGCTAAATGTAAAAAAAAATAAATAAATAAAATGACATTTCCTTACCTGAGGCCGCGCTGTCTCCCGATGGGTATCCTCTTCACTGGGGGGCCTCCGATCGCCCCCCCAGCCTCTTCGGTGGCGAGGAGAGGGCAGAAATTGCCCTCCCCCCCACTTCCTGGAACGGGTCTGCTAGCCCCGCCCCCTGGGGGGCGGGGCCAAGTGACATCTTGTGATGTCACCAGCAGCCCTCTTAATGCCGGGACGTGAGACAGACAATCAGTCTGCTCGTGTGCCTGGAGGAGGGCAGATGGGGAGGAGGAGAGGGCTGAGAAATAAAGATCTTTTATTTCTTATGTGTCTGTGTCTTATTTAACATTTAACCCCTTGTGAACTGGTAAGGGGTCCATGAGACCCCTTACACCAGTTCACAAGGCTGGGAGATGGCATGTCACCCGCTTGCCGCAGCGGGTGACTTGCCATTAACCCCCGGCACCCCCAATTACCTGCCTCCCCAAAGCCCAGGGGGGGGCAGAAGAGCCCGGGCCCACACAGGCTATGTGGGCTCGTAGGCTGCAGGGTGGGGGGGCCACAAAAGCTGCCCCCCCCACTCTGTGCCTACAAGCCCCCATAGCTGGTCCCGGGCTGGTAATGATGGGTAAGGGGGACCCCATTTCATTTTGTTTTTGGATTTTTAAGGGTTTTTAACCCTTAAAATTCCCCCAAAAAATGGGGTTCCCCCCCCTGGGAGGGGGGACCCTATGTCATTTTTTTTTTAATAAACCCTTTGTGTTCTGTCATCCAGCAGCTATAAAAGGCTTCCAGCAGGTGAGCAGAAGCCAGTGATCGCCGAGGGACACAGTGCTCCAGGATGGATGGGAGGTAAGTATAAAAAATAAAAAAAATTAATAAAATATTTTTTTCTCTTTTGTGTGTCTGTGTTTTTTTTACATTTAACCCCTTGTGAACTGGTAAGGGGTCCATGACCCCTATACCAGTTCACAAGGCTGGGGGAGGTGGCAAGTCACCTGTGACTAGCGGGTGACTTGCCATTAACCCCTGGCACCCCCATTACCTGCCTCCCCAAAGCCCAGGGGGGGGGCAGAAGAGCCCGGGCCCACGGGCTATGCGGGCTTGTAGCCTGCAGGGCCAGGGGCCACAAAAGCAGGCCCCCCCCCCGCTTCGGCAGCAGCAGCTGCTAAATGTAAAAAAAAATAAATAAATAAAATGACATTTCCTTACCTGAGGCCGCGCTGTCTCCCGATGGGTGTCCTCTTCACTGGGGGGCCTTCGATCGCCCCCCCCCAGCCTCTTCGGTGGCGAGGAGAGGGCAGAAATTGCCCTCCCCCCCACTTCCTGGAACGGGTCTGCTAGCCCCGCCCCCTGGGGGGCGGGGCCAGGTGACATCTTGTGATGTCACCAGCAGCCCTCTTAATGCCGGGACGTGAGACAGACAATCAGTCTGCTCGTGTGCCTGGAGGAGGGCAGATGGGGAGGAGGAGAGGGCTGAGAAATAAAGATCTTTTATTTCTTATGTGTCTGTGTCTTATTTAACATTTAACCCCTTGTGAACTGGTAAGGGGTCCATGAGACCCCTTACACCAGTTCACAAGGCTGGGGGATGGCATGTCACCCGCTTGCCGCAGCGGGTGACTTGCCATTAACCCCCGGCACCCCCAATTACCTGCCTCCCCAAAGCCCAGGGGGGGGCAGAAGAGCCCGGGCCCACACAGGCTATGTGGGCTCGTAGGCTGCAGGGTGGGGGGGCCACAAAAGCTGCCCCCCCACTCTGTGCCTACAAGCCCCCATAGCTGGTCCCGGGCTGGTAATGATGGGTAAGGGGGACCCCATTTCATTTTGTTTTTGGATTTTTAAGGGTTTTTAACCCTTAAAATTCCCCCAAAAAATGGGGTCCGCCCCCCTGGGAGGGGGGACCCTATGTCATTTTTTTTTTAATAAACCCTTTGTGTTCTGTCATCCAGCAGCTATAAAAGGCTTCCAGCAGGTGAGCAGAAGCCAGTGATCGCCGAGGGACACAGTGCTCCAGGATGGATGGGAGGTAAGTATAAAAAATAAAAAAAATTTATAAAATATTTTTTTCTCTTTTGTGTGTCTGTGTTTTTTTTACATTTAACCCCTTGTGAACTGGTAAGGGGTCCATGACCCCTATACCAGTTCACAAGGCTGGGGGAGGTGGCAAGTCACCTGTGACTAGCGGGTGACTTGCCATTAACCCCTGGCACCCCCATTACCTGCCTCCCCAAAGCCCAGGGGGGGGGGCAGAAGAGCCCGGGCCCACGGGCTATGCGGGCTTGTAGCCTGCAGGGCCAGGGGCCACAAAAGCTGGCCCCATGTGCCCTGTTTCTACAAGCCCTGCATAACTGGTCCCGGGCTGGTTACTTTGGGTAAGGGGGACCCCATGTCAATTTTTTGGGGGATTTTTAAGGGTTTTTAACCCTTAAAAATCCCCCCAAAAATGGGGTCCCCCCCCCCCGGGAAGGGGGACCCTATGTCATTTTTTTTCTCGATTTAACCCTTTGTAGTGTGGATGGTAGTTGTATTTTATTTGTAAATGTTATAAAGTACTTGTTTCAGTTAGGGGGGTCTCCTGGGCAGGAACGGGGGGCTACCGATAAATATGTGGTACCGTTCTAATCGGTAGAAATGGGGCTTTCACATGCAATATGGTTTTCCTTAATAAAATAAATTTTTTATTTAAAATAAAGGAGTCAATTTTCTAAAAAAAATTGTATTTATTTATTTAATTTTTACTTAATAATATTGTAAAAAACAAAATAAAATTTACAAACAAGACATTTCTTGTTAAAGCCTAAACTCTGCTGCAGAAAATATATATATAATTTCCCTGAAAATTCCAGCAAAAATGGCGCAAAATGGGGAAAAATGACCTGTCAACAGAGAGTGACAAAATCTCAAGTAGGCTGGCAATTAAAATGGTTAAAGGTAGCTATGCATGTTGGGTATTGTTCTGTTCGGGGGACCTTGCGCTTTCAGATTTAGCTTGTTTTTTTCTGGTTTGCATATTTATATTTTAGGAAAAGGTGTTTTTTATTCAGCTTTTTTATACATATTTTAGGGAAACCCTGCGCAACCAAAGAATTCTTTGAGGGATTAATTCCAGAAAGATGAGCCCACTACAACAAGTTGGGTACGCTTAGAAAGCTTAACATGTGTACTTTCAGGTAATATATGGTTTATGGGGGATATTCCAAATGTAAAGGGTTGTTTTGGTTGAAAAATCGCAAGGTGCGCACTTTGTCTGCAGAGCTGAAATTTTCAAGTAAAATCACTGTTACGCACATGCTTTACTTTGGGGTGTTTGGCAACTCTTCCCTTGACAGTAGCAATGCATGTTGGGTATCGTTCTGTTCGGGGGATGTTGCTTTTTCAGATTAAACTCGTTTTTTCTTGTTTGCACATAGTTTTTTAGGAAAATGTGGCTTTGATTCTGCTTTTTTATCCTTTTTTTAGGGAAACTCTTTGCAACCAAAGAATACATTGAGGGATTACTTCCAGAAAACTATGGGCACATCAACAAGCCTGGTACGTCTAGAAAGCTTGAGGTGTGTACTTCCAGAGAATATATAGTTTGTTGGGGGTATTTCAAATGTAAAGGGTTGTTTTTCTGGAAAAACTGCAAGGTGCGCATATTGCATTGCATAGTTATATTTTACCTGAAAATTCCCTAAAGCGCTATTTCAGTTTGGGGGAGTCTCCTGGGCAGAAAAGGGTGTCTACCGATACATATGTGGTATCGCTGTAACTGGGAGAAATTGGGATTTCACATGCAATAAGATTTTATTGAAAAACGTACATTTTTTTATTACAAAAAAAACGACAAATTGTAAAAATGTATTTTTTTTTATTTTTTTTTCACATATTTCACCCAAACATATTGAGAATACACCTAAAAAATTACAAACAAGACATTTCATGTTAAAGCCCAGACTCTGCTGAAAAAAACAATATATCATTTTCCTGGGAAATCCCTGGAAATCCCTTCAAAAATCACATTGGAACATGGGGAGCTCAAAATAGTGCAAAATGGTTTGGCACCAAGGGTGACAAAAACTCCAGGTAGGCTGGCAGCGAAAGGGTTAAAGTGTCATGGACACACAGCTTATTCTCTTTGAGATTGTCAGCATGGCACCAAAAAAAAAAAGAGCGCTAAGGCAACACCAGCAAGGGAGGCCACCAGCAAAAGGGCCCAGCAGCATGAGGAGACTTCTTCCTCCCGTCCGACCACAAGGTCACACCAAGCTACTAGCAAGGTGCGGGAAACGCGCAGCCAAAGTGGCCAACACAAGGCGACATTGGCCACGAAGGCCGCAACAGCAAAAACAACAACCAAAGGCAAGGAAGGAGCATCAAAGAAGAAGGCACCCACATCCAAGGAGCCAGGTACGAGAACATCCAAGGCCACAAAGAAGCAGAGGGTGAGAACCCCGAACCCAACAAGAACACCCTCTCCTCTTCCCCGCCCTACCACATCCCTTCATAAATGGCGCTCCAGTGGCAAGCCCACTAAGAGCCAGCGTGCCCGAAGCCCCAGCCCAGCCAGCACTGCCTCTCCTGCTCTACGTGGCAGCACATCACATGGCCAAAGGAGCACCAGTGGCAAGCCCACTAAGAGCCAGCGTGCCCAAAGCCCCAGCCCAGCCAGCACTGCCTCTCCTGCTCCACGTGCCAGCACATCACATGGCTAAAGTAGCACCAGTGGCAAGCCCACAAAAAGGCACAAGGCTCGAAGCCCCCCCCCAAGCACACCCTCTCCTCCTCAGCCACATTTGCCACGGGCACAGGTGGAAACCACCAATACATATGCAACATCCATGCCTGGAAGTTCGGTGGCAACCCAGGCAAGGACCCCCAGTCCTATTGCATGTCCAGTCCAGTCATTTTCAAGCCATGTGTCGCCCATTTCATCACCACAGAGCCAGCCCAGAATGTCCCCCGAATTGCCAACAAACATAGAAGAGCCAGAAGAACAAGCATTAGGCCGAACATTGCGACAAGGCTAGTTGAGTGGCAGGTTTGGTGAGGCCCAAACTCTCACATTGGCAAGTGGCCTCACACTTCATTATGATGAGCTATATAGGCGACATTCAAAATCTACCAGCAAAATGAGAAAGACCCAAATCTTGGAGGAGCTCACCAGACAGGTCAATGCAGTGGGGGACGAGAGGAAAGATGGGGAGCAGATACAGCGCAAAATATCTGACCTAAAGTGTGCAGCACAGAAGAAACAGAATAAACGGCGCAATTACAGGTACATATTTGAGTTGTGCATTTTGCTGCTTGTTGTGTTGACCACAATGACCAAAATTGGTTAACCTCTATTTTCCAGCTTACAAACTGGCGGAGGCTTCCCCACCAAATTTCAGTATACATGAGCTGAGGAGATGGTGCTGGCATTTATACACCCCGTTGCATTAGAGGGCCTCTCTGGCAGACGGGACACGGACATCCATACCATTCCTGCAGGTTAGTAATGTTTGTTTGAATGTGAATTATTGTAAACGTGTGAAATGAGGCCCACAGGCCCATATGAACACATGCCCCTAGGGAGTGGCTTTGAGGGGAGATTACTGTTTTAGCTGGGTGTTTAATGTCTGAGGGGTGGCATTCCTGATGTCCACTCTCCCAGGGTGCAGTAGTTAATGGTCATTTAAAAGGTTTGCAGGCCATACACGACCTTGGACAGTATTTATGCTCACTATTAAACTCTTTATCTTACCAAAGCACTGCCTGTTATGTGAATATAGTCAATCATAGACAGCACTTACTTCTTTGTCTTTATACCACTTGGGTTGACTGTGCTTTGGTCAGATAAACTTGATCTGGGGTCAGGGAAAGGTCTACATAGGTAGAATGCCCCACATCATACTCTGAAGCCAAATGCTATTTGCAAGCTGACTGTGGGCCCCTAATGCGCCATTTTGGATGTGTAAAGCCTCATAACATGCAGTACATGCATGTTTGTAGTATTTAAGGTGACCAATCTGTATGTACAGGGTGAGGCATACATATAAGAGATACTGACATTCATAGTGAAGGTCAACTTGGACCATTGGGGGAGATGGCATTCCTGCTTGGCCACGTGTTTTTTAAAGCATATGCTTTAAAAACGCATATTTAAACCCAGCCCAGCATCCAGCCTCTGCAAGTGTGGAAGCCTCCTCCAGTTTGTGCACGCTGTCTACTTCCCTGCTGCCTAGGACCCAGGAACAGATATATAGGGTAAGTGGACTTTGATGAAACTGCTGCTGCATGTGAATGCACATGACTAATTTGCCTAACAAATATATTTTAGGGCCCAAACTGAATTTTTTTTTTCACATGTCACAACAGACCCACACACTGATGGATGAAATCCAGGAGATGGAGGAGAATGCCAGCTTGATGGGACCTTCTGAAATAACCACCCTGGAACCTAATCTGCCACTGTCCCAGCATCCTACTGCACCAAATCCTCTGCAGCAGAGTGAAGCTGGACACATGCTGCCAGCTCATCGTGGGCAGCAGGATGAGACTGAGCCTACAGTCCCCATGGGTAGCTCTGCTGCAGAGGTTTTGCCAAGCACATCTGGGACTGTTGCTCGCCCTAAGGTCCAGCATCTGCAGGCGCTCAAACCCGGGGAATTGGAAGACGTAGTCAACAACGTAGACCAGTTTCCCAGGGGAGGCGCGTGCCAATCCTGGAGTCAGCATGGCGCCATGACAGCCGTTACTTTCGGCAGGTGACTCAACGAACCACAGAGCAGATTACTGCACAATTAGAGACTTTCAATAATACATTCACCAACATGCTGACTGAATTTAGGACGAGCAACAGCCAGATGTCTGAACAAATGGCCAACTTAAATAATAACTTCACTGCCATGCTCGAGGAATTTAGAACAAGCAATAGGCAGATGCTGGAACAGTGGCAGATTATGAATGCCACACATGCCCAGGTGTTGGGACACCTCCAAGGCCCACCACCAGGTTTTTATGGGCAACATCCATATTAAGACCTATTTGACCTGTATCTGCTCCACATCTTTCCTATACATCCCCACTCTATTTACCTGTCTGGTTAGCGCTACCAAGATTGCCTTTTTTATGGCTTTGCTGGTTTGATTTTGAATTCACCTATATAGCTCATTAGAGTGCTGACATACCCCACTAGCCAATGTCTGAGCTAAAGCCTCACTGAAGCTGCCGCTCAAGCTGCCACGCTTCAGGCTTGGGCCTGATCAAATGGTGGCTGGCTCATCCTGTTTGTTGGCAATATTGGGGGATATTCTTGGCTGTAAAACAACTACATTTGCCCATGGCAAAGATTGGACTGGACTGGCATTAGGACTGGGGATTATTGTCTGGGTGGCCCACTAACTTACAGGCGTGGATGTGGCATAGGTATGGCTGCTTTCCACCTGTGCCGGTGGCAAATGTGGCCAAGCAGGAGAGGGTGTGTATGTGGCCCTATGTATTCCTGGCCAACTATTCCCCTGGAAATGGTTGCTCCCTATTTATTTTTATGTGGTTGGGCAGTGAAACTTCGGCCTGGAGTGCGTTACTTTACAACTCCTGGATGTGGCCAATTGCTAGGGGCCATGAGTCTGCCCCAATGTATATTTCTGTTTTACAATGTATGTACATTTTGAGTCTGCGAGTGCCCTTCAACTAAAATTTTTCATATTTCAATAAAATATATTGAATGTGACTTTAGCTGTTCTTGACTAAGTTGAAGCATTAATGTTTGGGTTATTTTGAGATTAATAAAAGGTTTTTAACAACAAACATGCGAAAATAAACTGCATGAGGCTCAAATAAGGTGTCAATTTTTTAGTAATTAAGTCATTAATTTAAAAAAAAAAAATAAAGACAAAGGCCTTCACAAAGGCAAATCATACTGAAAATAACAAAATAACATAGAAACAAAATTTAGGCAAAATAGGTGGTTATTACATTGGCCCGCACTGCTTGGTCAGAGGCACTAGGTGTGCCAGTGTAATGCTCATCTGCCTCCTGGCTGGGTGGTGAGGGGGGCAGATCCACATACTGGGGGACATGCTGCATGATAGCAAAGTTATGCAGAACACAACAGGCCAGGATTATGTCGATGAGCTTGTTGGGGTCATATTGGAGTGCCCCCCGGTATGGTCCAAACAACGGAAGCGGGTTTTGAGCAGCCCAAATGCCCTCTCTATAACGGCCCGGGTCTTTCTGTGTGACCGATTGTAGGCCTCCTGTGCTCATTCTGTGGCTGAAGGACGGGCGTCAGGAGCCAGGGAAGAAGCGGATAGCCGGAATCCCCTGAAAGAATAATAAAATACTTACATTAATTACACATTCAAAACAACAATATTGTTTAAAGTGGTCGTTCAGCCTGAGTAAGAGTCTATGTTTTATGTTACCCACACACTGTACATACCGATTGCTCACATTAAAAAAATTACTACCAGCATGTACTGCATGTTATGAGCCTTTAAACATCCAAGATGGTGGCTCAGGGAATATCAAGCAGCCTGCAAACAGGAATTGCCTTCTGACTGTGCTGCTCTGCATTCTGGGATTTCTGACCTTTGCCGGACCCCAGCTCTGCTCTGTCTGAGGAAAGCACAGCTAGAACCCGCACCCTGTACTTTATCCCGCTCTCCTCTCCTCAGTAAGTGTGATGCATCTGAGCAAAGATGGCGCCGCACCTATCCTAAAGTCATGAACAGATTTGCAGCCCAGTGGAGGAAAGAATAATAAGTAAGTTTCTAAAAACTAGAAATATATTAGGTGGAAATGGTGGGGAATCAGTTTTTAAGGGCCTGTGCTTTTCCAAAAATCATAATGTCACAATCACAATGTGGTAATTTGAGGGAACTTACCAAGGAGCCATCCACCTGATAATTCTCCAGACTCAAACTGACTGAATAATCCTGAGCTCCACAAGATGTAAGCGTCATGGGATGAGCCTGGATACCCGGCGAGCACACTAAGGAACCGCATGTCCGGGGCCACCACTGCTTGGACATTCAGTGAGTGGCCCATTTTGCGGTTCCTGGAAGAAATAAAAGAAAAAATGCATTTTAGCAATTCAAGGTAAACTACTCAAACACTAACTCCTAACACCCTCCCAAAAACATGTAGGACAATCCAAATAACACTAAGTACATAGCTATTTTTACAACCAAAAATTATATGTATGTGGGAGAAAATAAAGATTAACATTATAATCACTAATTAAGGTCTGCATTAAAATGTTTTGCTAAGGCCTACATTAAAAACATTGATGAAGGTATACACTGTAAAGTGTTTCACAGGGACACTTGAGAAGGAGGGATTAAGGTATACATTGTAAAGTGTTTCACAGGGACACAAGAGAAGGAGGGATTAAGGTATACATTGTAAACTGTTTCACAGGGACACTTGAGAAGGAGGGATTAAGGTATACATTGTAAACTGTTTCACAGGGACACTTGAGAAGGAGGGATTAAGGTATACATTGTAAAATGTTTCACAGGGACACTTTACAAGGAGGGATTAATAGATGGTTACAATACAGTTTGCCTAAACTATATACCAAAATGACATAATTAACTTACCTATAGATATACTCGTCGGCTGCGGGAGGGACCAATGCAACGTAGGTGCAATCAATCGCAATCATGACGTTGGGCATGTCTGCGATATTATAAAAACCCGGAAATGAAATATATTTGGGACTAATGGTAGCCATGCCATCCAAAAACTTGGATAGCGCGCGGCTCAGCGTAGGCTGGGACATCCCCATGGAGAGGGCACCCAGCCTCTGGAACGAGCCGTTCATCAAAAATTGCAGGCAGCCAAGCATCTTGGTCATACCTGAAATTGCTTGCCCCTTCCTTGTGGTGCGGGCTAACCATGGCCGCAGCTCACTATACAACTTATGGAGGGAAGCGTGGTTAAGTTGGGTCAGCTCGAACAACTCAACATCATGCATGCGTCGCCGGTGCAATCTGGTCTCGGCCCTGCTGACACATGCAATGCCTGGAGCTGAAGGTGCTCATATTCCTCCACAAAGCCACAATACATGGTCAAGCAAGCAAGCCGAGTGCAAAATGGTCCCGTAAGTGGATCGCAAATGAAACCGTTTTATAGGGCGGTGGCCCCTCGACAATCAGCTCTATGAATCAGATGCAAGCCCATGCAATAACGTAAGTTATCTGAATGAATGAAAATTATCAGATTTTGATGGGAAAATGATCCGAACTAACGCAAATGATCCGATTTCCATCCGTCCATCAAAGGCGCATATACGCATTAGCGAGAACGAACATACGCATGGAAAAACGTAAAAACTCCAAAAAAGGCCAAACAGACACAAAAACAGACACATTCGAAAGTCCAGACGTATCTGCATGAGCACCAGCAAAGCAGCGGCCATGGTCTGGGAAGAGGCTCCACTATTGAGTAGCGCCCGTCCGACGAAGAAAGCGGGCCATAGCCGTAGCAGATCCTAGAGTGGCCAAACAAATGCTACTTCTCCCAGTAGTGTCTGGGTGAGGCTGCATATCAGGTAGCGACCGTCCTCGCTGCCACCTAGGAAGGAAGTGTCTGCCTCTTTTTGCCACCCAGCTCTGCCACCTTGCTTGAGTGATCCTGCCCCCAAAAAAGGTGTGAGGTTCAAATTTTTAAAGTGTCATTAACAAAAATCATGAAAAAACACAAATAAACAAGTATTGGATTGTGGAGGTGCAGCCGGAATTATATATAGGCTGGGAGGAACCACACCTTCTGTCTTGCAGTCTACGGCCTTTGGTCGAGAGTTAACCCATTACCGGTTACTTATGGCCTGGAGTGGAATAGGAGATAAATTCCATGTGTGTAAGCACACAATGGCCACTATTAGCATTATTACTAGTACTAGATAGAGGCCAATGGCTGCATTCTTGATATCACTCTATCCAAAGCTTAGACGTGGGCTTAGTCAATTAATTGTTTGCATGCAGCTGCATGACCATGGAAAACCATGGGTTTAAAGAAGAAGAAAATAGCTATTGCCTGGCCCTAGATTCCATTTCTTATGATTCCATACAGCATTACATTACATTAGCAGCCTGGAGCAATATAACCTTTATCCACTATATGCCGCTGCCCCCACAATTTTATGCCTAGTGCCTATTGCCAATATGCCTATTGCATAGTGGCTTTGGGTGGGGAGCATATGCACATCTACCCTAGTATCTGCCCTTACAATGCAAAAATGTTATTACTATCTCATTAACACTGGGCATATCCAGCTGATGATTTCACTCATTGACAGTCTGTGAAGCACATTGAAGGTGGGGCTCAGAACCTTGTAGGCTGGTAAGGGCCAGTTGACTCCCAGGCTGATTTTTGGCCCCAGTCCACCCCTGTCTCAGAGCTAACATTATGCAACACTTGTTGCACTATCTTGTGGATATACAACCAGACTAACAGCTAAATATCTGAAAAAAGACATAATCCCTAGTAACAGTTTTCACCCTGCATGATGGACAACAAAGGTGTGAGCTCCTTATTGCACACTTTAATGATTAGTAGCAGTAAAACCTATCCAATTATTCACACCCCCTTCTGTATATCAGGGGCATGAGCCCAGTATTCGAGCTTAGGACCTTTCTCGAAGGGCAAAGGGGCTAGTGCCCCAGCATGATCAGAATTGGGGTTGTCACTTCTCAGCTATAGTGATCCCAGCCTGTGCCTGGTGTGCCGAAATAGTATCCTTGGAAGGGGGACCCTATAAGTTAACAAAAAGAAACTGTATCTGCTGCATGAGTGAATGTAAAGTATAAAAACAAGTATCATAATGAATTCAGTGTCTTGTACATTACACAAATAAATACTTTAGGTGCACGTTTTGCAAGTCCATTTGTTATGTTATTGGATCGCATAAGTATATACAATGAAAAATAAATTGCAGTTTTTTGCACTGTTGCATTGCACAATGTAGAAACCTAAATAACATTTTTATTCCAAAAACATGTATTAAAGCATCACAAAACTGTATCCCCCAACTCCTGTGCCTCCTACCTGTTGCCCCATTCCAAGTACCTACAGTTATGCATCTGGCTTGGTGGCTCTTTTTTTGAAAAATGCCTTTTTTCACCAGCAGATTTGAGATTGAGGATTGGCTGACCTCAAATGTGTCGGCTGCTATGAACGAGTCTGCCGGCAGCAACTCCGGCCCTTCCTCTAGCCTTTGTAGGGGTCTTTTACAATTTCAGGGCTGGGAAGTGCAAGTTTTAACCCTTTTGTTGCCAAGCCCGTAACACCTACGTGCTGGCATGTCCAAGCGTTAAGTGCCAAGCACGTAGGTGTTACGTGCTTGACTTTCCCTTCCTGCTAACTAAAAAAAAATTTTAAAAAATACTCATCTGACCCCTCTATCGATCCATCCGGGTCTCCTCTTTACCTTTGTGCCATCTGATCCCCCCTGGGGGCTTGGATGGCTCCAGGAGAACCCCCGGAATAGTGACCCTCCCCTCTTCGGCAGCGGCCGCTGCTAACTGTAAAAAAATTTAAAAAAAAATGACATTTACTCACCTGTAGCTGCGATCTCTCCTGCAGGCTCTTCTCTTCTTCGGGGGGGGCCTTCGATCACCCTCCCCAGACTGCTAAGTCTTCAGGAGAGGGCTCAAGATGCCCTCTCCCCCTGCTTTCCGATGGGCCCGCCATCTTGATGACTAGCCCCGCCCCCTTGGCTTATCATGTCACTCACCGGTTGTCGTCCTGGCTCCGCGCGGCTCAGCTGTCAGGCACTTTGGTGATCACTGAGCAGAGCAGTAGAGGGGTAGGGGATGATCTGAACCCCTGCCATCTGTCATCTGAGCGACACAGGTGCTGACAATCGGAGGTGAGTAAAGAAAAATCTTTTTTTTTTTAAATAAATGACATTTTGTGTGGTGTGTATTTTTATTACTGTTAACCCTTTGTGAACTGGTAAGGGGTCCATGAGACCCCTATACCAGTTCACAAGGCTCTGGGTCTAGCGGGTAACTTGCCATTAACCCCGAGCACCCTCATTACCTGAGAAAAGCCCTTGGCCATAGGCTATGCCGGCTTGTAGCCTGCAGGGCAGGGGCCACCAAAGCTGGCCCCTGCACCCTGCTGTACAAGTCCCCATAGCTGGTCACAGCTAATTATGCTGGGGGGGGGGGGGCCTCATGCATTGCACCCCCCCCCCCCCCCCTCAGTGGTCCCTGAGAGCTCTGCTGCAAAGGATTCTAGGAGAAATCATGCTGTCCTTTGTTTCTATGCAGCATGCAAATACTTTCTGTTTTAAGAAAGCATTCTCTGCCTTGTACCTTTAATTAAAGGGCATTTCAATCTCTGTAATCACCAGCCTACCTATAGCTTTTGTCACCCTCTGTTGCAAGACCATGTTTCACTATTTTGCACTACACATGTTCAACTGCAATTATTGAAGGGATTTCCAGGGATTTTACAGGAAAATGATATAATGTTTTTTTCAGAAGAGTGTGGGCTTCAACATGAAATGTCTTGTTAATACGTTTGGGTGAAATATGTACAAACATTTTTTTAAAAATCTATTTTTTACAATTTGTAGTTTTTTTTGTAATAAAAAATGTAAGTTTGTCAATAAAATCCCATTGCATGTGAAATTCCAATTTCTCCCAGTTACAGCGGTGCCATACATTTATTGGTAGACACCTTTTCCTGACCAGGAGACTCTCCCAAACTGCGCTTTAGGAGATTTTCAGATAAAATACAATTATGCTATGCGCACCTTGCAGTTTTTCAAGAGAAAAACCCTTTACATTTGAAATACCCCCCACAAACTATACATTGTCTGGAAGTACACACCTCAAGCTTTCTAGGTATACCAGGCTTGTTGACATGGGTTTTAGTTAGTTGTTAGTCTGGAAGTAATCCCTGAATGAATCATTTGGTAAAATCTGAAAAAAGCAAGGTCCCCCGAAAAGAACAATACCCAACATGCATAGGTTCTGTCAAGGGAATTGCCAAACACCCCAAAGTAAAGCATGTGCGTAACAGTAATCTTACTTGAACATTTCAGCTCTGCAGACAAAGTGCGCACCTTGCGCTTTTTCAGTCAAGACAACCCATTACATTCGGAATACCCCCCATAAACAATATATTCTCTGAAAGTAAATGTGTTAAGCTTTCTAAGCATATCCAGCTAGTTGTAGTGGGCTTATCTTTCTGGAGGTAATCTTTCGAAGAATTATTAGGTTGAACAGGGTTTCCCTAAAAAATGTATAAAAAAGCAGAATAAAAAACATGTTTTCCTAAAATATCAATATACAAATAAGAAAAAACAAGCTAAATCTGAAAGCACAAGGTCCCCTGAACAGAACAATACCCAACATGCATAGCTACTTTAAACCCTTTTAATTGCCCGCCTACTTTAGGTTCTGTCACCGTCTGTTGACAGGTCATTTTTCACCATTTTGCGCCATGTCTGACCGGGATTTTTGCAGATATTTCCAGGAAAATTATATATATATTTTTTGCAGCAGAGTTTAGGCTTTAACATTAAACGTCTTGTTTGTAATTCTAATGTTTTTTAAAATATTTTGCATATAAAAACAAAAAAAAAATAAAAGATTATTTTTTAGAAAATTGTCTCCTTTATTTTAAATAAAACATTTGTTTTATTAGAGAAAACTATATTGCATGTGATAGCCCCATTTCTCCCGATTACAACGGTACCACATATGTATGAGAAGCCCCCCCCCCATTCTTGCACAGGAGAACCCCCAAACTGAAAAAGCTTTTTATAACATTTACAAATAAAATATAACTACCTCCTTTGCTTTGGGGAGGCAGGTAATAGGGGGCTGGGGGTTAATAGAAAGTCACAGCCGCAGGTGACTTGCAAGCCCCTAAGCCTTGTGAACTGGTATAGGGGTCTCATGAGCCCCTTACCAGTTCACAACGGGTTAAATATAAAAAAACATACACACTGAGAAAAATATATTTTATTCTTTTTTTTTTAATACTTACCTCCCATTCCTCTTCTTCCCTCACCAATCACTCTGTCTTCTGCTCTCCTGCTGCTGCTGAAAGCCTTTTAAAGCTGCTGGGAGACAGAACATAAGGGGTTAATTAAAAAAAAAGAAATAGGGTCTCCACTCCCAGTGGGCGACAGCATTTTTTGGGAATTTTAAGGGTTAAAAACCCTTAAAAATCCCCCCAAAAAATGATATGGGGTCCCCCCTACCCGGCATAACCAGCCCAGGACCAGCAATGCAGTGCTTGTAGAAAAGGGCTCAGGGGCCAGCTCTGGTGGCCCCCGTGCCGGCTACAAGCCCACATAGCCTCTGTGGGCCCGAGCTCTTCTACCCCCTCTGCGCTTTGGGGAGGCAGATAATTTGGGGTGCCGGGGGTTAATGGTAAGTCACCCGCGAGCTGCAGCTGACTTGCCAGCCCCCAGCCTTTTGAACTGGTATAGGGTTCTTATGGACCCCTTAGCTGTTCACAAGGGGTTAACAGTAAAAATAAACACACACACACACAGAAAAATGACGTTTATGTATTTTTTTCTCTACTCACCTCCGATCCTCCACTGTCCCCCGGTGATCATCTCTGATGACAGCTGGCGGGTGGTCGGTGGAGCAGGGCTGGGGGGTGAGGGATCACAGCCTTCTCCCCCTCCAGCCTTCCTTCTCTGATCACCCGGAGTGACTGAGCTTCTCAGTGTGGATGAGAAATGCCGGCTGCTGGGTGACATTATAGATGAGGTCATCTGCCCCGCCCACAAAGGGCGGGACTAGCAGCCGGCGACCCAGGAAGTGAGGGAGAGGGCGACTTCTCGGCCCTCTCCTCACCACGGATGAGCCTGGGGGGGGGGGCGATCGGAGGCCCCCTGGTGGAGAGGAGACCCGGTGGGAGGGATTGCGGACGAGGAGGGGGAAATGTCTTTTTTTCCCTGCACAGTTAGCAGCGGCAGCTGCCGACGCGGGGAAGGAACTATTTCGGCCCCTCTCCTGAAGTGAGAAGAGCCCTCAGGGGGGATTGGATGGCACCAAATTAAAGAGGAGACCCGGCCTGATCGATAGAGGGGTCGGTGAGTGTTTTTTTAATTTTTTTGGCCACTAGCAGGGGTAAATGTCAGGCCCGTGAATTTTACGTGGCTGGCACTTAGGGAATGGACAGGCAACCACATAAAATTCACGTGCTTGGCACTTAAAGGGTTAATGTCTCTATATGGACTAACATGGGTCTCTCCCTAGCCTGGCTACTGGCTTGCTGTTGATCCCAAGGCCTAGTGGCATCCTTCCAGCTGCTGGATGCTCCCGTGCCCAGGCCTATGTGAATGGCTGGGGCAAGCAGGCACAGCTGGAGGAGAGAGTCATGCAGCCTATTAATTTAGGTATATCTCCTGTTAGGAAAGGTTTGGCACAAAGACCTTTAAAGTTAATTCTGGCAGTGATGCATTTTGGCTTCTCTCTTTTTTGGTGGGGTGAGTTCTGCTATTTTGACTTAGGTAGAATGGTTTAGGAGGAATCCAGGGCCTAACTCCTATGTGCATTGGGTTATACTCAGCTGGCATGAGCATTTGGAAAAGTGTAACCCTTCCTTCCTTCACCATTTTCTGTTACATCATATATCTGTCTTTGATAGAGTTGTTGGTAGAGTTATGGTCTTGCCAAGTTTGATGTATTGGCAGGTTGAGCAGCCTTCACACCTATATGTGCCCACTGTTTGGCAACATTTAGTTCGTTTTTCTTTAGAGTAATGGCTAGCTACTAGTCTGTCTTTTATAGACCTCGCTTTTCTGAAAGTTAATTTGGGGCGAGCTGGTATAAAAGGTCCTATCTCTGGATCTCTTTTTAGGATAAACCAATGATCCTGTAGGGTTTTTCTTATCAGGTCATGTTGCGCATTGTAGGTTAGTATCAGAGGTGTATGGCTAAGCTCTCTCGCCTTCTGTTAACGTTTGTTCCTTTGTGGGCGGAGTATTTGGCTCCTATTCTGTGACTGAGTTCTATTGTAGGCCTTCTTGAGAATTCTATTGGAATAGCCTCTTTCCCTAAGTCTGCGCAGCGCAACTAAATAAACACTTGTATTGTTCACAGCCCCATGCAGCCGCAGCCACATCCATCACCATGGATTCATACAGGTAACTTACTACCTTATATATACACCGCTTAACTTACCACTGATTAGCACTGACAACCACCTGTTTATTAACAGAGTATAACTAATAAATGGATACCTTAAAGCAAGCGCTGAAACCTGTCACCACTGAGTAAGGTATGATTTTGTAACCAGAAAGAATATAAGGATCTCTGCACTATTAGCAGTTTGATACACAATGTAAAATTATTGGGATACATATACATACACATTTCCTTCTCTTAACAGACTTAGTATATTTGTGCACTGAAGAAGCATAATAGCGAAACGTTTGCACTGGATACAAGCTTGCTACAAATTGAAGGAATAAACCCTTGCCTTGCTACAAACTGCAAAATACCACTTGCTACAAACTGTGAATACAGAATGAATAATAGCTCAATAGGAGCTCTGGAGACTTAAATGGCAGGACTGCCCTGCATATCCTATATGAAACCTTTATGCTCTGTAACTTATCTCAATGTGCATACCAGCAACATTTATTGTAAATATGTAAATTATACGATATGATGGATGACCCTTCAGTAGAAGTGCTGGCAGGGGGTGCATTAACTTCATATACCTACTCCCCATGCACCATCAGAAAACAGCTCATACCACCACTCCTGGTACACATAAAAATGTTAACAATACACTAAAAGAGATACAATAGTACATTCAATGTGTTTTATATGAACCTATTCTGTGAAATTATTTATCTTCTACAAGACTATTTACTATTGTGTCTACATTTCACAAGCCATACTTGTTTTATAAGACTCACATGCAAGCCAAACAAATGCATTTTAATTTGTGAGACAACTCTGTATGATAATGAAATCATAGGTTAGAACAATGATTAATCAACAGCTTTTATCTTTGATCTTTTTTACATTACTAAAAAGTGTAATTGAAATTTAATCTCAAATTAGCTCTCGTTACAACTTGAAAGCATTAAATATTCTGCTAATATTTGTTAATAACTTTCCAAATTGTAGTCATATGGCACATGAGCTACTGTGAAACATAAGAAATTTACATTTCACACACTATACTTTCCACTTTCATGTAGAAACAGAAAACTAGAGAAACAGGCAGATTAATTAGTGTATTTTACTTTCAAACTGCATTAAATATCAATGACTTTCAAATGCAAATGGGGTTTCTTATTTTGTTTAGAAGTGTTACCATATGCCCATAATGAGTAGGTGGCTAGAAATGATCATATGTTATATAATGCAAAGCCCAGAAGGGATTGGAAATAATGTTAAAAATATTCAGCAATCTAAATCTGAAGCTGCTAGTTTGTTTCATTTGACTGTCACTAGAAATATGAAAATCTCTTTAACTCCTTAAGACTGGAGAATATATTTTTATATGTTATATGCATAATTTCTACTGACAAAAATGGGCAGAGACAGATAAGTTTTCTATTTGAATTTTTTTTTTCTTTTTACCGTTCTGTCGCTCAAAAGCGAAATAAATCCATACTGTATCTGTGAGGAATATGATAAAAAATATTATATTTCATCTCTGAGATGACCCTGTCATCTATCTCAAAGGGACCATAATTAAATATACTCATATTTCCTAAAGTCCATACAACATCCGCACTCTTAGCAAATATGTTCAAATTGAGGGGTGCATCGGCCCTGCGGTGGCCCCGCAAGCATGCAGTCCAAAGAAGGAGCCAGCAATCCTTTCAGTGTAATAAACGATATATTCACCATTCAGGTAAACCATTCAACAGTACGTGTGTCTCTTGCAACACTAATGGTTTGCTTATTCCTTGAGAAAGGGGTCCTACATGGCCCCCAAAACGTAACGTTGGATGGTTTACCTGAATGGTGAACATATCATTTATTACACTGAAAAGAGTGCTGGCTCTTTCTTTGGAACATATTTTCAAGATGGGGGAAATTGTCACTTGCCCATAGGAAGTAAACACACTGCTTCACAGGGGATCTCCATTTTAAAGACCACCTGCAAATTCAACTTCTACCTCCACTAGCCTGTTAGCTACAGTTAGGGCTAGCAGGATACTCCCTACTGTGTACCTTTGCTCACGGGGGACGTCAAAATCCAAACTTAGCCACGCCAGTGTAAAAATATTTTTAAGAACTACGAGGTTTCAGTGTACATTTCTCATAATCCGATGACACATTTGGGATCTGCAATTCCCGATAACCTGAGTTATGGAGAACTCAGATTAGGAACCACATGTCACAGCAGAGTTTGAATCCATTGGATGTGCAGAGGGGAGAGGGGGTGTCTAATTATGAAAAAGGTCCCAGGGCTTAGACTTTCTGGTTTTCTGTCTTCTGGTGGGGTAGTGTAATGTGTGAAGGAAGTTCCAAAGATTTAGCTAGCTCTACTCGCCCCCTGTGGTTGCCCTGCAGCACTGCATATCACCTGCCTCATTAAGGTAATTTGACATTGTATCTGCTCATTCTGACTGTAACTTACCCCATGTAATTGTCCTTGAGATGTTAGTAAGAATCTGTTTATTGGTTTATTGCTTGTATATAATTTGCTGATGTGCTCTTGAAGCGATTAAATACATAACTTAATCTTGGGCTGCTATTTTATCCTGATCCCGAACCCATCATCCATAATTTCTTGGTTATATTTAAACGTTACTGGGCTGGTTTCTGGGCCAATATCTCCCATTAACCTTTTCAGTGCCAAGCACGTAGATTCTACGTGCTCACTTCTACTCCACTTAAGTGCCAAGCACGTAGAATCTACGTGCCTGACTTTCCCCCCTGCTGCAGCAAGACCCCTCGTTCGATCCCTCCGGGTCTTCTCTTCACCCTGGGGGGTTCCGTTCCCCTGTTGGGGCCCCTTCAGCTGCAGGGGAGTGCCTGGAATGGGGTCCCCCCCCCCGTTTCAGCCGCACAAGCTTTTCCTGTAAAAAGCTAATGCTCGGAGGTGAGTAAAGTAAAAAAAAAAGTTTTTATTTTTTCATAAAGTCATTTTTAATTATGTGTGGGGTGTGTTTTTTACTGTTAACCCTTTGTGAACTGATAAGGGATCCATGAGACCCCTATACCAGTTCACAAGGCTGGGGGCTGGCAAGTCACCTGTGGCTACCGATACATATGTGGTACCATTGTAATCAGGAAAAATGGGGCCTTCACTTGCAATAGGGTTTTCTTTAGTAAAATTAATTGTTTATTTTAAATAAATGAGACAATTTAAAAAAAATATTTTTTTATTTTTTTTAGTTTTTTGACTAAATATTTTAAATAACAGAAAAAAAATTACAAACAAGACATTTCATGTTAAAGCCTAAACTTTGCTGCAAATAAAATATATATATATATATATATATATATATATATATATATATATATATATATATATTTTCATGGAAAAAATCCTGGTTAAACATGGGGAAAAATAGTGAAAAATGACCTGTCAACAGAGGGTGACAAACCTTCAAGTAAGCTGGCAATTTAAAGGGTTGAAAGTAGCTATGCATGTTGGGTATTGTTCTGCTCGGGGGACCTTGCACTTTCAGATTTATCTTGTTCTTTCTTGTTTGTATATTCTATCTGCTTTTTTATACATTTTTTAGGGAAACCCTGTGCAACCAAAGAATGCTTTGAGGGATTACTTCCAGAAAGATGAGCCCACTACAACAAGCAGGGTACACTTAGAAAGCTTAACATGCATTCTTTCAGGGAATATATGGTTTGTGGGGGGTATTCCAAATGTAAAGGGTTGTTCTGGTAGAAAAAGCGCAAGGTGCACACTTTGTCAGCAGAGCTGAAATTTTCAAGTAAAATTATTCTTAGGCACATGCTTTACTTTGGGGTGTTTGCCAACTCTTCCCTTGACAGTACCCATGCATGTTGGGTATTGTTCTGTTCAGGGGGTGTTTCTTTTTCAGATTTAACTGTTTTTTTCTTGTTTGCATATTGTTTTTTAGGAAAAAAGTGCCTTCGATTCTGTTTTTTTATTCTTTTTTTTAGAGAAACCCTGTGCAACCAAATAATTCATTGAGGGATTACTTCCAGAAAATGGCACCCATGTCAACAAGCCTGGTACGCCTAAAAAGCTTGAGGTGCATACTTCCAGAAAATATATATATATATATATATATATATATATATATATATGTTTGTTGGGGTATTTCAAATGTAAAGGGTTGTTTTTCTTGCAAAACTGCAAGGTGCGCATAGCGCCTAACACAGTTGTATTTTATCTGAAAATCTCCTAAAGCACTATTTCAGTTTGGGGGAGTCTCCTGGCCAGCAAAGTGGGTGTCTACCGATACACATGTTGTACCGCTGTAGCTGGGAGAAATGGGGCTTTTACACGCAATAAGATTTTATTGACGAACTTACATTTTTTATTACAACAAAACACTACAAATTGTAAATAAATGATTTTTTTTTAATTTTTTGAAAATATTTTACCCAAAAATATTGAGACTACACTTAAAAATTGACAAACAAGACATTTCATGTCAAAGCCCAGACTCTGCTAAAAAAAACAATTCATATTTATCCTGGGAAATCCCTTCAAAAATCACAGTTGAACACATGGAGCGCAAAATAGTGCAAAATGGTCTGGCAACAAGGGTGACAAAATCTCCAGATGGGCTGGCAGCGAAAGGGTCAAGGGACCTGGGGTATCTAACAGAGCTGATGGCAGTTATGATGGCTGGCAGAACTCAGTTCACCAACCTGAAGTAAAACATGAGGTTGGTATCCAGATGACATGCAGCACTGTGAAAGCTCACATGGGCGTGGATCCAGCAAATAGGTAATTAATGGCACTAGTTAATGGGCTTCCCTGGCTTGTATGTGGTCCAGCAATTAGATGTCCCCTCCCCGTTGCCCTTTTTAAGTTCAATAGATTGTTATTAAATATTTTATTGAATTTTTATTGAATATTATTATGGTTTATCCACTCAAATGTTTGACAGATCCAAAATATACAGCATGAACTGTCCTTAGGTCAAAATACACAAATATACATCAACGTGTTCTAAGAAACCAAGCTAATATAATATATAAGACTTGATACATATACCATTATATCATCACTCAAGTTGCTTAATATGCCTTATTGATCATATTAATCACAGTTACTATGTTTGCCAAACAATCGAATTCTATCACAGTGTAACTGTTAGAGAGAACAAAGATATAAAACAGGAAGACTACTATACAAGTTAGAGAATAAAGTGATAATAAAGATAAAAGATAAATGGGCCTTGCTATTGGCAGCACAGGAGAATCCCCCCTTCACCCGACTCCCACTGCCATTTTAAGAGGAACAAAACTTATTTTTGAGTGTTGTTTCTCTTTAAGGTTTCATTGCTGCTTTCTCGGTCTGATGCTGCACTTCAAACTTTTCAAAATCTCCACCTTACTGTTGCCATTAAGAATGTTACACCCTGTTTATATAGTTGGTGCTGGCAGGTGAACAGCCAAAGGTATATACTTCTCTTGCTGTTACATCTAATATTTAGTCGTTTTGTTCTTGCTGCAGCCATGCAGCCTAAGTAATTTGGTGCCCTGCACTTCTTCCCAACAACTAGAAAATTGTGGCACTAAGGTCTGCTGCTCCAGGCAGTTTGTCTCTTCAGTGTCTGAGGCTTTGTCTCTGAAACATAGTTCCATCTGTCAGAATTCCCTGGCTTACATGCCCCTGTCATGTCACAGTGCCATTCCTGTATTTTAGGATTATAGTTATGGGTCTGTAATCTAAAGATTTAAATGTATGTCTTCAAAATGAGCCCCCCCCCCTTGTGTGCAATAAGCTTGTCCTCCAGAGTAATTATTTATTCTGGTATTTACTATTTGTAAACTGGTATGGGGTTTTAAATACTACAGTGGCTCAGTGTCAGGCTACTGGGTATGAACCCTGAATGCAGAGACTAAGAACCAGCTTACCTCTCAACCGGGAAGCCTGGAATCTAACGACCAACCTGGTTTTCACTAGAGCCTCTAAAGGATTAAGTGGAGAGTGCTGGTTTCAGTAAGAAAACATGGAACACAGGATGACTGTGGAGGGACGCTGGCAGGTGGAGTTCAACAGCCACTGGGTTGATAAGTTTCTTGATCACAAACAGACCACCAAGCTTCTTGGTCGGGAAACGCAACCTAAGGTTTCGAGTTGACAGCCACACTTTGTCACCGACTGCCTATAGCAGAGATGGTTGACGATGGAGATCCGCATTCTTCTTATATTGTTCCTGAGCCTTACAGAGACACTCTGTTAACTCCCAATGAGTCTCTGCCAAATAAGAAGTCAGTTCCGGGGCAGCTGGTAAATTGATATCCTTTGGAAGATCGGGTAAGATATTGGGGTGAAAACCGTAATTTGCAAAAAAGGTAACTTGGTAGTGGAGCTGTAGCAAGAGCTGTTATATGCAAATTCTGCCAGGGGCAGTAGTCGATACGAATCATCTTGGAGGGCCGAAGAATAGCAACGTAAGTACTGTTCAAGTGTCTGGTTGGTACGTTTGGATTGCCCATTTGAATGTGGATGATAAGCGGAAGAATGTGCTAGAGAAATTTGGAGGGGCTCACACAGACCGGACCAGATTTGGGAAGTGAATTGGGTTCCTCAATCTGAGATGATCTCGGCGAGCATGCCATAGAGCCGGACCACCTCCCAAATGAAGACTTGAACAAGTGTGAGTGAGGAGGGAATGCCCAACAAGGGGACAAAATGAGCCATCTTAGAAAACCTATCCACTACCATTAGGATTGTAGTAAATCATTCAGAAGGAGGCAATTCGGCAATGAAGTCCATGGAGATGTGGGACCAATGTCTCTCAGGCACCGGCAGAGGAAGAAGCAATCCCATAGGCCCGGAAGGCGAATCTTTGCTCCGGGCACAGATTTGACAGTGGTCAATAAAAGAAGTGCAGTCTTTCTTTAAAGAAGGCCACCAGAAGTGTCGACGAACCAACTCTTGTGTCTTACGTAGGCCGAAGTGTCCTGCCAGAGGATGGTCATGGAAGCTTGTAAAAACGCAGTTCGAGAGGTCCTAGGTATGAATATCTTGCCTTGATGAATAAACAAGCCGTCGGGAACAAAGCAAGTTTTCACAACCTTCTAGTGGTCATTCAGAAGAAGCTTTGTGAATCTGGCAAATGAGTTCAGACTCTAACACCAGGAAAAGTCTTTCAGAGAGAATTGATAGCTCAGAGGGATCTGTCTCATCAGAAGAGTCCGGAACGGGCAACCTGGACAGAGCGTCAGGCTTGACGTTACAGCTGCCAGGCCGATAGGTGACATCGCCTCGCTTGGCAAGGTTTTAAACGTTTGGCAGAGCTTGGTATTCCAAGTTTTTGTGATCGGTTAGGATAAGGATAGGATGTACTGCTAACAGCTACCGCCATTCTTCGAGGACCAGTTTAATAGACAAAAGTTCTCGGTCCCCTACATCGTACAATCGTTCTGCTGCTGATAATTTGAGTGAGAAAAGGGCGATAGGATACTAGTTTTTGAGTTATTTTGTTTAGTTCCCTGTAGTCTATACAAGGTCGTAAGGTGCCATCCTTCTTGCTCACAAAGAAAATACCTTAGTCGAATGAATCCTTTTTTAGATACTCATCCAGATACTGACGAAGAGTTATCAACTCCGGATCCGATAGTGGGTAAAAAGGAATGGATGCCCCAGGCAGAAGTTCAATAGGACAATCATAAGGCCGATGAAGTAATAGAGTGTTTGCCCCTTTCTTGTCGAAAACGTCCCTAAAGTCCCTATAAGCCTCAGGTACATCTTGAAGATCCTCCCTCTTAGCATACTCCATCAGAGTCAGTTGATACTTGGCAGTAGAATTAGAGAAAAAGGCCTGAAAACAATAAGGAGACTCAATAAAGAACAGTACCCGTGGACCAATTTATTGAAGGGTTATGTGCAAATTGCCAAGGTAGCCCCAAAGTAACAGGAAAATCAGAGAATGGTATGAGATCAAAACTGAGCCATTCAAATGATCTGAATCAATACATGCCGTTAATGACAAAATCTGTGACATAATTGGACTGGTCTTGAGTGCGGAACCATCAACCAAAGAGATAGTGAGCAGAAATGGACATTGCATGGAGGGAAATTTATGGCTCCTGGCAAATTCTAAGTCCATAAAGCAACTGCATGCTTCAGAGTCGATAATGGCTGCCACCTTAATCCTTCTTCCGGGCAACTGTAGGCAGAGCAGAACAGAGATATGATTTGCACCAGAGAGCAGAAGGGAGCCCGAAAAATGTTTAGCAGGTAACCACTTACCCAGGGGATGGACCGGGCATCTGTAAAGGAAGT
Organism: Gastrophryne carolinensis; assembly: GCA_027917425.1. NCBI lineage: Eukaryota > Metazoa > Chordata > Amphibia > Anura > Microhylidae > Gastrophryne > Gastrophryne carolinensis. Next base: position 180,749,310 of record CM051239.1, on the reverse strand, counting down.
GTCCAGCTACCTCGCAGTAAAGGCACAGATTGTGCTGACGTCTGCGAAGGTGTTCCTCAGATTGAAGAACGAGTTGCACCGGCTCAGAACCACTGCTGACTGCAGAAGATGTTGGCCTGGGGAAGGAAGCATCTGCACGACGAGGACCCCAATGAAAAGACTGAAGATTATTTTTCTCAAGATGATTTTCTTAGTCTCCTATCAATCTTGGTAGAGAGTCTGATCACTTCTTCCAGAGATGTAGGAAGATCGGAATGAGCCAGTTCATCTTTAACCCTTCTAGTGCCAGCTACGTGACTCTCACGTAGCTGCCTCTCCAACCATTAAGTGCCAGTTACATGAGAGTCACATAGCTGACTTTAGAGGCCCATAAAACAAAAAGTAAAAAACATACAGACTTACCTTACCCCTCATTTGAAAGGGCCAGCGATTCTGTACAAGAATCCGCTGTTAGATTTCCACCCCCAGGCCTCTGATCTTCAGGAGGGGGCCCGGAATAGGCCCCCCCCGCCGGCGCCGACATCTGAAAAAAAAAAAATGACATTTACTCACCTGGCAGCGCGGTGGCTCTCCCCGGGTATTCTCTTCACCAGGGGGGGGCTCTGATCCCCCCCTGGGCTTTCCATGCTGCTTGTGAGGGCCCAGAAACGGGCCATCACCATCCTCTTCGGCCGGCGCTGGCCCCGCCCCTAGCCCCGCCCCTAACTCCGCCCACTTGATGACGTCATCCCGCTCCTCGGGTTACTGGCACCCGGGATCCGATCTGTCAGTTGTCAGCAGCGATCGGAGCAGGGAGGGTGGCAGGCAGGGTGGCTCTGATCTCCCTGCCTGCCACCCTCCCTGCTCTGATCACTACCGACAACTGTCATCTGCAGCAGCGTGGGACACTGGATGGGAGGTAAGTATAAGTGAAAATAGAATAATAAAGAACTTGTCTGGTGTCTTTTTTTTAACTTAACCCTTTGTGAACTGGTAAGGGGTCCATGAGACCCCTTATACCAGTTCACAAGGCTCTGGGTATGGCAGGTCACCTGCGGCAAGCGGGTGACTTGCCATAACCCCCAGCCCCCCATTACCTGCCTCCCCAACGGCCAGGGGGGGCAGAAGGGCCCGGGCCACGTGGCTATGTGGGCTAGTAGCCTGCAGGGCCAGGGGCCACCAACGCTGGCCCCTGCGCCCTGTTCTACAAGCCCCCATAGCTGGTCCGGGTCAGTAATGCTGGGTAAGGGGGACCCTATGTCATTTTTTGGGGGGATTTTAAGGGTTTTTAACCCTTAGAATTCCAAAAAAGAAATGAGGCCCCCCCCCCCCCTGGGAGGGGGAATCCTATGTCATTTTTCTTTTTTTATTAACCCCTTACAACTATGCAATCATATTGCATAGTTGTATCCTATCTGGAATATCCTAAACTGCTGTTTCAGGAAAGGGGGTATACCTATACATATGTGGTACCATTGTAACCGGGAGAAATAGGGCTTTCACACGCAATAATATTTTATTAACAAACTTACATTTTTTATTACAAAAAAAACACTACAAATTGTAAAAAATAGGTTTTTTTCATTTTTTTGCACATATTTCACCCAAAAGTATTGAGAATACACTAAAAAAAGGCCAAACAAGACATTTCATGTTGAAGCCCAGGCTCTGCTGAAAAAAACAATATATAATTTTCATCGAAATCCCTGGAAATCCCTTCAAAAATCAAGGTTGCACACGTGTAGCGCAAAAACGTGAAAAGTCGTCTGGCAACAGATTGTGACAAAAAATCTCGGTAGGCCGGCATTCAAAAGGTTAATGGAATCCACCAGACCTAAACGGAACTGATGACAGAGATCGTGGTCATTCCAAAGAGTTTTGGTACTCCAGCAACAAAATTCAGCCACATATTCCTCGACAGGGCGACGTCCTTGGTGAAGGATCCGAAGAACCGCCTCGGCTGAAGCTATGCACCCAGAGTCATCATACATAGTCGCCATGGCATCAAAGAAGGTCTCCAGAAAGGGTATGATAGGGTTTGATTGTTCAAGTAATCAATGAGCCCAAACCTGGTGGTTTCCCAGCAGCAAAGAGATGACACTTTTGACCCTGATGACCTCAGTGGGGTATGTCTTGGGTTGGAGATCAAACAGCAACTGGCATTCTGGAAAAGGTCTGCGGGGTTCCAAGGTACTGGATGCAGAGCTATAATTGTCGGCAGCCACAGGCATGGCAGAGGCTGGTGGCGGGATGGGGTTAGTAGCAGAAGTAGTGGCAGGAAGGCTGGCCTGCAGAGTATCCAAGTGGGACTCAAGCTGTAAGAATCCCATATATAAATTGCTCACTGCTGGACCAAGGCATCGAAAGCCGCGTGATCTCCACCAGAGCATATTATTGACCAGTTGGTACTGTCAGGCTACGGGGTATGAACCCTGATTGCGGAGACTAAGAACCAGCTCACCTCTTGACCAGGAAGCCTGGAATCTAAGGACCAACCTGGTTTTCGCTAGAGGTGAGGATAGACTGGTCTGCAGGAAGGCCCCAGGTCAGGCAACCTAGGAGTGGGTTTTGCAGACCAGAGCTGGGCTGGACACATGGAACAAGCTGAAGTTGTGACTGGCAGAACTGGATCAAAGTCGTAACAAGCCGAGGTTGTGGGCAGACAGAACTGGATCAAAGTTGTAAACAAGCCGAGGTCGTTAGGAGAGCAGGATGTAGTCAGAATCAAGCTGGGTTGGTACACAGGAATGGAAGACTGGAACTCAGGAACAGGCAAGAGAAATGACCAACTGGTAATGCAGGTCAGGGCTCGCCAGTAATTAAAGGCCCCTGCGCATGCGCACAATGGATCGTATTTTTGCAATGCACATGTGCCTACATTATCGCACATTCACAATCTGTTGGATCAAACTCTGCACATATGGGCGCACATAGTCGTGCTGCAACAACAAATTGTGCTGCCACAGCTGATAGCGCATGAGTGCACACTTACTGACACTGCTATCTACCTGACTATCTAGTGTGCAAATGCGAGCGCATGGGAAGCCTTGGTACCCTCTGCTAGATAACAAGAGGAACAGTCCTGGTTCTATGACACCTAGTTCTATGACACTCAGAGGACAGGGGTATCACAAACAGGCCTCTGCTAAGGTGGGCAGTTTGCCAATATCCCTCCAGTGGCGAGCATATGCACAGTGCCAACAGCATTGGCCCAGTTCTTTTCCTGGGGGAACCCATTTTATGGAGGCAGCCCCAGACAGAGCACTAGACCAAAGTTCAACGGGAAGATTAAAAAAAATAAAGTACTGTAGTCATATATTTATTTTCTGTGTTCTATCATTGTAAAGCATATAATATTCTAGGGTGTTTATTGATAGCTGTCATTTATTTCAGCTCAACAATGGTGTATCTAGACCTGCAGCAAGTCTAAATTGTGATCTGTAGTAATTTTACAAACTTAGTAACCTCTGGCAAGATTTAGTGAAGAGAGTAGCATTTGCAAAGTGCATAAACTGTCATTCTGCACCTTACTTCATGTAGCTGCGCTTTCGGGTTCCTGACAACACACAGCTGCTCCTGAAAGCAGAAACAAGAAGAGTAGTGGCACGCACCATGAATTCCTTTGCCAAAGACCACCAATAATGGGGCTAAGCTGGTGGTTTAATGCTCCAAATCACCAGACTGTGGATACTGGGAGAGAGGCATCACTCTGGCTGTTCTCCTCGTCTTATAGATCCCACCCATAATGCTGATTATTATGCGGTATCAGAGCCAAGGCACATGCTCAAATATTTCAAAGGTAAATCATAGGGTGATTTACCTTTTCTTCTTCAATTTAAAAACTGAAAACAGTTTAGGACAGTGCCAAACGTAGCCCGACACAATGGTTTAACAATTGCCTTTGCCTGCTGTATCCCTTTAACTAGTTTTTTCATAGCATTCTAATGTAGACTAGAAACTGCAAAAATACAATTAATAATATAACGTAACTCTTTTCATTAAGGCGAATGCACAGCCTTTCCTAATGCACTTACACATCAAAAAGTGTACAAAAGCATATTATGTTCATATTTTAGGGGCTATATTTGAGATTCTGGGGTGTTATTTGGGATGTATTTGTGTTTGCGTAAGTTCATTTAAGCCTTTTTGCATACAAGTCTACTGCTACTACAAGTCTACTGTTTTCCTAGAGTTGTTTTCATGTTTTAGTGTACAATATGTGATTAATATGGGCTTGCGCATGATTCACAGCCCTGATTAGCCTTGATTCGCCTTTCTGGACTTGCAAATATAAGGTTTTTTTCCTCTCCAATTACGGCCTCATTTTTCTGACAGGAGTGCAATTCATTCAATTCAATTCAATTTATTGTTCGCAACCAGCCTTTTTCAGTTGCCTCAGGAAAAACAGTCTCTGGTGTGCTTTCCTCAGTAGAGCCATGGTGTTCCTTTCCCAGCTGAGGTTGCTGGAGATGGTCACACCCAGAAATTTCGTCTCACTTTCTCTTCTGATTTCCACCCCCTTGATGGACAGGGATGACGTGGGTGTCGGATTCTTCCTGAAGTCCACTACCATTTCTAGGGTCTCTGACAAGCTCCTCCACTGTTCCTCGGTAGGTATCCTCTTTGCCGTTCTTGATCAGGCCTATGACGGTTGTGTCATCGGCAAACTTCACAATTCTCACAGAGTTGGCCAAGGAGGTACAGTCGGTGTAAATGGAGAACAGGGAGACAGAACGCAGCCTTGAGGGGCACCGGTGTTTGTTTGCATGACACTGGACCGTACCGGACCAAGTCTAACTATTTGTGATCGCTCTGTTAAAAAGCTTCCTGTCCACGCACAGATGTTATGAGGAATGTTGAGCTTAGACATCTTTTCCACCAGCAGGTTCGGACTTATGGCTTTGAATGCTGAACTAAAATCAACAAAGACAAAGAGAACTCTGACGTAGGTGTCTGGTTTATCCAAATGCTCATACATATAGGGGAGGGCCATATTAACAGCATCGTCTGAAGATCTATTTGCCTTGTAGGCAAATTGCATGGGATCCATAAGGCTGCCGGTGGTTGTTTTCAGGTATTCCAGCACAATCCTTTCAAATGACTTCATGACCACGGATGTAAGTGCAACTGGTCTGAAGTCATTCATCTCAGTGCCCAAAGGTTTCTTTGGCACTGGCACAATGATGGATCTTTTCAGACAGTGTAGAACTACGCCCATTTCCAGGGAGGCATTGAAGATCCTTGAAAACACTAGCAATAGCTGGTCCGCACATGACATGAGGCAGATTGTGGATACTCCATCTGGTCCCGGTGCCTTCCTAATGTTGAGGCCTGTGAGAACTGTGTCAGCAAAGTGTGTTTGCTGTTTGAGAGCTATTGGTATAAATATTATGGTTGATTGACGAGAGTGATTGATTTAGGGACTGGGGGGTGCAAGCTGCCATGTTTGGAGCTGAATTAAATCTACAGTAGAAGTTGTTGAGTTCCTCAGCCTGTTGCCTGCTAGGGTTCAGTATCTGGGTGGACCCTTAGTAAGATGTCAAAAACCCTGCCAGGCCTCTCTCTGGTTACTGGAGGAGAACTGCTTTTCCAGTTTCTTAGCATAACCTCTCGTTGCAGCCCTGATCTCCTTTGACAAGGAATTCCTCAATTTCTTGAATATAAGAATGTTCCCATCTCTGTGTGCAGACTCCTTCTGCTTACGTAACTTCCTTATGCTGTTAGTGAACCATGGCTTGTTGAAATGGCCATAGTTCCTGAAGATTATGGTTGTATGGTTGGTACAATTGTATCTTCGCAAAAGGTCGCGTGTGGGTGTCGATCTCATGCATGATGTTGAGCTAATTAAGCTGACCCGACTTAACTGTGTTTCCCTTGAGAAACTCTGTTGTGAGTTGCAGCCAGGTTTGGCCCCCGCCACAAGCAAGGGCCATGCAATTGTGGGCATGAGGTCCTGGTTGCAGATGAGTATCTCTTAAGGTATGTGTTTAGTTTCCCTTTGCATCCTTAATTCCATGCCATGTTGTGACACCTATTTTTAGTCTAGCTTCCCCATATTTAGTGTGTGTTGGTCCTTACATGGTAAAGCAGACCTCTATCTCCCCTTTCAACTAGTTGCCTGTAGTTGTTTCACTCTAAAGTAAGCCAATTCTTAATGAGCAGTTACACAATCTGCCAAGTTCCTTTTTCTTATTTACCCAAAGAAATCAGTCTTACCAGTCATTGTCCCTTGCTCTGCTTAGCATCTGTTCTGTTAGTGTAGGTGTGCTGAAATGCTGCTCTTCACTTTACCTGTGTGCTTTGTGTCTTTTGTGCAGGGACCATAAGATGTGCAATTCCATAAATGTTCAGCGTGTGGTGGGTCCTGATCTCCAGTTCCTGAGCATTATGGCTTTCGTTCCAGGGTCCACCCATGATGCCTACATAGTGCACAATTCCAGTCTGTATGCAAGATTTGAGTCTGGCGAGCTGTCTGGCCGGTGACTACTAGGTGTTGTCATTATTAGTCCTTTCTTGCTGATGTTTTTTTCTGATTTTGAACTTGTGTATTTGTGGATGCATGCCCTGTCCCCCCCTTCCATTTCTGCTATTTTTTCTTGCAGGTGATAATGTGTTTATGATGTATGTGCCTAATTATTCTCTTATTTATGTAGGTGATTCTGGCTACCCCCTTATTCCGTGGTTTATGACTCCCATTCTTCAGCCTCAGACTTAGCCACATGCAGCCTACAGCAGGGCTCATAGCAAGGCAAAGGTTGTGGTGGAGCGGGCCTTTGGCGTACTGAAGACCTGGATCCATTGCCTGAACCCTAATGGAAGTGCCCCCAAGTACCAGCCTCAGAAAGTCATCAAAATCGTGGAGTGCATGGTGCTGCACAATTTTGCCCTCCTGGAGAAGGTTCCACCGTATTGGGATGTGTCCCCCCTCTGCAGCTCTTATCGATGTTCCTGCAGAGCTATATCGAATCACACAGAGTGCCTCTGGGCAGTCTGTCCCGAACCACCTTGTCTCATCTCATTTTATTTTTTATTTCGTTTTGTTTTTTTCACTAGTGGTATGTTTGTGGTGTGCCTATGTATATATTTCTATATGTTAATTTGTAATTCAGGCAAGCCTTGGCCATTTTTACTGGTTCTGTAAGGTTCACCCCCTCTTTTCATGTATTCATTGAGATTAAACTGAATTACTTAATCATTTATGCATGTTTTGTTTATTGTTGTCACAAAAATCTAACATACTACTTTTTTTTTTAACAGTGTGGCCCAATATTCTTATGCTACCGAGATTCCCAAACAACTCAACCAAAAATGTCTACCAAATTGTCATGCCAGGTTGTCATTTTGTCTCTGTGCTATCAGATGCTGCTGTAGTGGAAGCTGTTGAACTAGATGCTGCGGCAGTGGCAGCTGTTGAGGTGGATATTGTGTCTGAGGGTGCTGGGGAGACAACTGCTGCTGAAGAGGGTGCTGATACTGCTGTTGTTGTGGAGGCAGATGCTGTGGATCGTCCTCCTTGAGATCCTGTATGGCAGCCAGTAGCAGGGGTGTCTGTAGGGCCAGACAAATAAGTTAGCTCTCTACTGTTTGCCACACACACAGTACACAAAAATCGGGCTGCATGGGCATCCAGGGGTCCCCACTTTGGGCACAGGACAATTACCAGATCCAAGTCTTCCATCGGTGCATGCCTTGATGAGGCAGTCCTTGCTGATGAAGCTGGAGTACTTGTGTGTTCCTGTGGTTGGATGGCCATGTTTGTTTTCTGGGTGTTTCCTGCAATGTGAATAGGGCACTATTCCTATATTCATCTGGTTGCCCAACCTGTGTGTCATGTCATGGCAGAACATTTAGGCCATGCTGGCATCCTGAACTTGGGTATTAAAACAAGGCTGACATGAAACTTGACACAACAACCCAAACAAGGCCACAACTTATCTCTTCCAGCAGCAGCAAGCTTGTCATGGTCGATGGTCCCTAGCAAACTCTGGAGTGTTGCTGGGTTCAACAGGCCATACACCATTTCTTCTGCAGCTGTAAACTCCAGATTGAAGGGTATTCTGCCTCTGGTTTGTAAGCTGACAAACACAAAGGATGTAGCCATACAAAGATCAGGGCTTCAATTCGCAGCACCAATATCACACAGTCTCTTACCTTTGTTGCCTTCTTTTGTTGATTTTTTTCGTCACTGCATATTTCAGGTCTGCAAACTTTTTTTGGACTTGAGCCACATCCCGTAGCTCTGTCTGGTAATGGCGTCCCACAGGTCGGCTATGACAGCTTTGGGTGTGGCTTGAGACCTGCGTCCATAGAGTGGATAAAAATCCCTGTGCGGCAGGGTGCCCCACCGCTGGGATTGCTGACCTCTTCCAGACCCCAGCTCTGCTCTATCTGAGCAAAGCACAGCTATAACCCGCACCCCTGTACTTTATCCCACTCTCCTCCCCTCGGTAAGTGTGATGCTTCTGAGTCAAGATGGCGGCGCCCATATGTCCTGAACAGAGTTGCAGCCCAGTGGGGGAAAGAATAATAAGTAAGTGACTAAAAACTTAAAATATATTAACTTTAGATGCTGGGGAATAATTTTTTAAGGGTTTGGGCTTTTCAATAAATGAAGGTCCGGTTTAAGAAGTTGGGGTGTTAGGTACATTAGGAGAGGGGAAGCGAGGGGGCTGCTCTGACTTGGCCTCAAACTTTGCCTGGCACTATTCTGGCTTGGCCTCGAACTTTGCCTGGCACTGCTCTGGCTAGGCCTTGAAGTTTGCCTGGTGCTTCTCTGGCTTGGCCTAGCACTTTGCCTGGCACTTCTCTGGCTTGGCCTAGCACTTTGCCTGGCACTGCTGTGGCTTGGCCTAGCACTTTGCCTGGCACTTCTCTGGCTTGGCCTAGCGCTTTGCCTGGCACTGCTCTGGCTTGGCCTAGCACTTTGCCTGGCACTGCTCTGGCTTGGTCTAGCACTTTGCCTGGCACTGCTCTGGCTTGGCCTATCACTTTGCCTGGCACTGATCTGGCTTGGCCTAGCAATTTGCCTGGCACTACTCTGACTTGGACTAGCACCTTGCCTGGAACTGCTCTTGGTTTGTCTAGGCCTGTGCAGTTTTTTCCACACATTCTTACCTTAACAACAGCGGTGGAGTGTTGCCTTCTCCAGCTGTGAGTGTGTGGGGTTGAATTTATGCTGCCCGGTATGCCTGACTTGAAGTTCAAGAAAATGTTATCAAAATGGCCCCCTCACTGTTTACCCCCGATCAGCAGGACACCATGCTGGTGAGCACACATGTCTGCACTTGCATGCCAATAGGAATTCAGAGGCACTAGTGGCTAGGCAGTCAGGGCGCAAGTGGATAGCAATTCAGGGGAGCAAGTGGGTTGGAAGTCCGGGTGCAAGTGGATAGGAAAGCAGGGTGGAAGGAACTCTGCCATCCACAGGCTGATACATGCGAATACTAGTGAGGCCATGTGCACACATGGGCAGTTTTGGCCAAGGTAGCTCAATTGGTGCCTGGTGTGGTATCTAGATACCAGGGAGCAGGTCAGTTGGGACTAACACAGGTCCAAAAATCTCAAAACAAGGCAGCACAGATAAATTCATGCTGCGCTAAAGTGGTTTGGGGAGCCATAACAACTTTCTTAGCTTGACATTTCTATGGCTTTTCTCCACACTTTAGATGATGACACTTAGATTTCACTTCCTACCCAACATCTATGAGAAGAGGACATTGGTACTTGATTAATAGACTAGACTAGATTTTTCTAAGTACACACACATGCAACCAAATTAGGCAGGGCTGTCCATGCAATGCTGCAAACAGCTGGTGGACATGGTGCAGGGGTGCCAACATCCTCACCCTCCTCTGCAGATGAGCCCCAAGCTGACCTGAACCATCCTGCAGAAGAGGAGGCACATATGTTGGACAGGGAGGAAGAACATTCTGTGCCAAATGATTCAGGTATGTGCATCACACACAACCAAACACAGGTAGACACACACTAAACACAACTTTGGGAACTTTGCATCTAGATGTCGAGAAAGGGCCAGTGGGTGAGCAGCTAGGGGAAGGACCAGCCCAACTACAGCTGGCTCAAGAAGCAGGTGGGTGATGTTCCACACACGACACAATCCAATTCACCTCTCAACCACAGTTACTAATGGATACATTTTTTGGTCCTACAGACTCTGACCCTAGGTGTGGCAGGTTCGAATCAGAAGGGTGGCTTCCCAACCCCCGACAACCCCACCAGCCTAGTAAGTTCTAAGACAAGTGACTATTTCAATAACATGCCTTCTTCCACAGGTTTGCAGGAAGCAGAGAATAGACACTAATTGTTTTTTGTGTCATTTACAGGATACAGAGATGAGGTGCAGAAAAAATTGTATCTAACCATAAGTGCCCAAAAACATTAAACAAAAATAGAAATAAACCCGCGGGCAGATTTAATGTTAAATTGAATGTAAAACTGAAAAAATACAATAAAAAAATAAAAAGTAAGGCTATTCTTCCTTAGATAAAAATTGTATCTAACCAAAAAACGATAGGAGATCTGGTCCTACTCATGTGTGCCAGGGGGTGCGCGCTTGTCCCCACGAATGTGCATGTGCTCAGTTGTGTCCCTCAGATGTCTCTGTTCAGGTTGGTCTGTACATGCCCGGGTGGCCCTTGACTCCGCACTCTGTGCCTGCAGATCTTCTCTGTTCCTGTGTGACTTCCTGGTTTGACTTTCAGCTCTGACTTCTGGCTTTGACCCTCTGGCTTTTTGATTACGACCCCGCTCTGGCTCTGGCCCTCTGGCTTTGGACACCGACTTTTCTCTGGCTTTCGACTCCCGACTTGGATTACTATCTGTTTTGGCTCTCTAAATGCTGACACTGGATTACGGCTTTCCCTGGCTCCAGACTGTCTGGTTTCCCTGAATCAGTTTCCTTAAAAACTCAGACTGGACATTTCCCATATTTGGGCTCACTGGCCATTGACAACAGTAGTGGGACCCCAACTTTTCAGCCCGACCGTCTCTGCGGAAGGCTCCAGAGAAAACCAGATATGTTGGCAGGCTCCCCATGCTCAAACCAGTGCGTGATGTAGCACTCTACCAATTACTCCTTGGCTTCCTTGCTGGCTTCCCTCAGTTACAGTTAGCTAATTCTCTATTGCCTTTCAGGTCTTCCTCTGTTCCTGCCTGGTGTTCCTGATTCTGCATCTCATCAACCAGCTTTCCCATGTCCATAACGAATGCCGAGCCCCGTCACAGACTTGGCTCGGACGTGGCTGAAGTCCGCGTTCACTTCCGGGGATCCAAACTCGCAAAAATTTGGTATGAACCCGAACTTTGAGGTTCGGGTTCACCCATCACTATTTACAAGTGAAACGTTATCTCTTCTTGCTTTAAAAGTGCCACAATGCCTATTGCCTACTTATTTTGGTACTATCTTTACAGTAATTAATCACTCCCTTGGGGTACTTGTTTGGCGCTTCTTGTTGCTAGGAGGTACTTGATGTACAAAGTTTGAGAACCACTGGATTACAGTATGACCATAATTATCAGTTTACTCCGTGTGATAGCAGAGATGCAAAGCAATAAAAGGTAAGAAATAAAGTATATTCATTTATTTTAATACACTGTATTTTCAACACAAAATTACACTTATCACATTAGAATCCATGTATAATATTCATTTCTGCAGTGAAGAAACAAGACACAGGTAATTTGCACACTTTGCCACCAGTTCCTGAAGCAGGGAAATAATCTCTGCAATCCAAATATGAGCTGCAGTGGCAGAAACACCTAAAAAATATGTAAACACCTGGGGGTCCCTCTGCTACTTTGGTTGACTCAGTCACTACCATTGCCTCCCCAATGACAAGGCTACCTGTCTCCCCCCAAAGGAAGTATGTGAGAGCGCCACCAGCAGCAGCATCACCATCATCACCAAGCATATCAACACCATACCAGGGAAGTGTTCAGCTTTCCATTCTGCAAACTTAAAAGAGAAAATTGAAGTTGGGTCCATCTCACCCCTGAATATGGGCAATTCCATGTTGCTGGCCTTTGAAATGTTCCCATTCCGCCTGGTGGAGACGGATAGTTTTAAAGATTTGATGGCGTCTGCTGTTCCACAATATGCCATTCCCAGCCACCACTATTATTTTAGCCAGGCCATCCCTGCCCTACACCATCAGGTTGTTAAGAAAATAAGGTGTGCACTGGGCAATGCCATTAGTGCCAAAGTCTGCATCACCACCGACACGTGGACAAGTAAGAGTGGTCAGGGACGTTACTCTCTAGCAGTCCACTGGGTCGATGTTGTGACAGCTGGGACTGAGGCGGGAAACACTTTGGCGCATATCCTTCTGCCACCAAGAATTGCTGAACATTAGTTGGTGCCTCCTACTCCTACTCTGCTTCTATCTCTGCTTCCTCCTCAAGCACTCAGCCCAGCCCCTGCTCCAACAATTTGAGCACTGCCATGGGGAGATGCGGTTCTAAAACTCATCGGTTTGGGAGAAAGTTCCCACACCACCCAGAAGCTGTGGAATGGCATCCAGGAGCAGGCAGATGAGTGGCTGCTGCCGTTACACCTGAGGTCCAGCAAAGTGGTGTGTGACAGTGAGCGTAACCTTGTTGTAGCCTTGTGCTGAGCTGGGTTGAAGTACATCCCTTGCCTTGAGCATGTGCTCAACTTGGTGATGCAGAGCTTCCTGGTCCATTATTCAGAGATGCCGGAGCTGCTGCATAAAGTGCATACCGTGGGCATGCACTTTCGGCGTTCCCACCCTGCTGCTGCTCGCCTTTGTGCACTGCAAAGGAACTTCGACCTCCCCACCCACCACCTCACATGTGACTTGCCAACCAGGTGGACTTCAACTGAGCAGCAGCAGCTTCAAAATGCCCAGGTGAGTGAAGTGCAGACCAACAGAACTTCACCACCAATGAGTAGGCCTTCATGAGGGACATCTGTATAGTGCTGCAGTGCTTCCAGTATGTCACCAATATGGTCAACGATGATCATGCCATCATCAGCCCTACCATCCCAATACTTTATTGCTGGAAAATCCCTTCAGGCCATAGATGGAGGATGTTATGGTGCCACAGGAGGAAGCAGAAGAGGAGGACGAAAGGCTCATTTTCACAGTTATTGGCAGTGCACATGTGGCTCACAGGGTGGGTTTCTGGACCAACAGGGCCAGGTACTCCACTGTCCAGCCAGCAAACAGTTGTGGAGGATTCAGAGGCGGGGTGAGGAGGATGACTTTCTCTCACAGCAGGGTGGCACCCAGTCAGCTCACGTACATCACTGAAGCGTGGATGAACGGAGAAGGGGGACAGCTTCTCCTTGACTCAAGGAAGCCCAGCTCTTATTAGACACTACATGCTCCCTGTGTACCTGTGCAGCGACCACAGAATTGCCTGCATAGTCAAAATACTGGGTGGCCACCCTGCTGGATCCCTGCTATAAAGACAAAATCCCCACCTTGATTTAAGCACCTTTGAGGGAGTTCCCAGCAGTCTTTGAGGGCTCAGTGGCGACATGAGGCCGAAGAGGAGGAAAAGGAAGTCACCAAAGCAGCAGGGGCACCTCACAGGGGAGGGTGTGCATGGTCACAATGTGGAACAGCTTATTTTACAGTAGTAACAATTTCAGTAGTGAGGGGTCTCCGGGCTGCAGCTCATTTCCTCTTGAAAAGGAATCCTTGAATACCTAATTAGGTTGGACACAGACAAGACATTCAAATATACATTAGACACAGGCATTGGATGTTATTTGTGGAGAGCGGTGTAACTCCTGAAATATGACAGTTATGACTGTATTAAATAGAGAGTCTTATTCACGATTATAAGACCTTTCATTTGATATCAAATATGACATATGTGTATTGGCCAGAGTCTGATAATCCACATAGTATTAGACTCTGTATGATATGTATTTGGGTTCATTTAACTAAGAAATTAATGGGGATTGTGAATTTCTTGGTCTAATCTTACAGAGGGGGGATGTAGGGGTAAGAGAAATATTGGAGATTAAATATTAATTTAAATCATATTTTCCTCCTTCATCTTTTATTTTTTTGAACAATTTTCATACCCCATTTTGCTCAGGGCAAAGGCACAGGGGCTACTCCCCAATTCAGCCTCCAACACCCTTAAAAAACCCTTTTAGGCATTAGACCCTTTTGGGACATTGATAAAACTAGTTACTTGTAGGCACATCTTACATAAGACCCTTTGGGGCTTTGATTAAACTAGTTACTTGTGGGACAAAATAGGCCCTCTCCTCCTCCTCTGCTTCAGCCTCAAACACCCTTAAAAAACTAATATTTTATTTTTAGGCATTTTAGGCATTAGACCCTTTTGGGACATTGATAAAACTAGTTACTTGTGGGCACATCTTACATAAGACCCTTTGGGGCTTTGATTAAACTAGTTACTTGTGGGACAAAATAGGCCCTCTCCTCCTCCTCTGCTGTTGCCCGCTGTTAGCTCCATATTTTGTGGGTGGGGAGGATGGTGTCAGCTTTTACATCATCCGTGATGTCATCTCAAACCCACCCGAAAAAGCTCAGTAGCAGCAGGGCGAAGGTTGGAGGCGCAAGGGGCTGTGATCCTTCCCCCCCAGTTCCCCCTCCAATGATCTCCCGGCAGCTGCGGCTAGCGGGTGACTTAAAACAGAGAAACTTCCAGGACTAGGTCCGGTCCTGGTTCAAGTGAAACGGACCCAGCAACACCCACCACACCTCTGAAAAATTTTTCTATTAAAAAGAAAACCATCCTTTATTTTAAATATATTACATGCTATAAAAATACAAAAATACATAAATCTAATTAATACAATTTTCCAATCATAACACATACAATGCTTGGTTACAGATTATTACCATTACATACTAGCTTCCCAAGATATCATATTCTGTGTAACAATGGATGATTATTTTATCTTACTGGTCTGAAGGTCAACCAGACAGGGCAGACATGTTTCGCCACGTGGGCTTCCTCAGTGCCCTGATTTTTATTCAGTCAGCCAGCGCGGATGGAGGGGTTTTTGTGTCCCCCAGCTGATTCAACTATCAAACAGTGCAGGGAGCGGGTGACTGAATAAACAGCGGGGATACCCCGCATCTATACCGAGTAGCACACCCCTTGAGCATTAAAACGCGCTGGCTGCGCTGCAGTTTCCTGAGGACATTGCGGACCCATATAGAGACCAATAAGTGCCACCACATTATTGCACTAAAAGATAATATGTCTACAGCACTGCAAGTATGCAGAAACTGAGGACATCCAGACATTTTCATTCATGGGACCCCAAGCTGGGATATAGATGAATAGAATCAAATACTAAGAAACTAGATTATTACATGAAGAGGGATACGTGGTGACTCCTCATCTCCTCCAAGATCTGACACATTTTGATAACAAAATAAAAATCAGGGCACTGGCGAAACATGTCTGCCCTGTCTGGTTGACCTTCAGACCAGTAAGATAAAATAATCATCTTGTTTGAAATATTTATTAATGCCACCATTGTTACACAGAATATGATATCTTGGGAAGCTAGTATGTAATTGTAATAATCTGTAACCAAGCATTGTATGTGTTATGATTGGAAAATTGTATTAATTAGATTTATGTATTTTTGTATTTTTATAGCATGTAATATATTTAAAATAAAGGATGGTATACCATCCTAATGCATAGAGAGAGCTCACCGCCGCCCTTCTGGTTAGAATGGGAAAAGGACCTGGGCAGACCCCTCACGGAGAAACAGAGAGAGCAGATAGCGACTCTAGCACATAAATCCTCGATGGCAACCAGAATACAGGAATCAAATTACAAATTACTGACTAGATGGTATTACACCCCAGACAGACTAAACAAAATGTCCCCGGAGATAGACCCACTGTGCTGGAGATGCCAGACTGAGAGAGGCACACTAATACATATTTTCTGGCAATGCCCTAAAGTCCAGATATACTGGAGGGAGGTAACTTCGGTGATCACGCAAATCACAGGCACACAGATCCCATATGACCCGGCTCTGATACTGTTACATCAAACGAAACAATCAATAGGGAAATATAAAAACACTAGTAGTCCACTTGTTGAATGCGGCCAAACAGGTCATACCCCGGTTATGGAAGCAAAGGAGGTCCCCGACGGTTGGGGATTGGCTAAGGGAAGTACAATCAATAAAAGAGATGGAGGACATGACCCTCTCGTTACGAGAGAGGGACGAACAGTTCAGATCCACGTGGCTTCCCTGGCTGATCTTCCAAGACTCGGTGGAATTTAGGGTGCATGCCAGTGGGTGACGCCCGGGGCCGGATCAAACCGGACACACTTAACCCACAACTGGACGAGACACAGCTAGGCCATCACGGACACCCTATATCCCTCCCTTTCCCTCCAGGTCCCCACCGTTTTCCTCCCCCTCTCTCCATTATTGTCCCTGTCTCTTAATCTGAGCACACCCCCCCCCGCACACTCAATCCAAGTTGAGATCTGATAGCATTATACCCCTGCCCACGGAGGGAGGCCCGGATCCCATGCCCTGAATTATCCTACGGTGTGCCCCCCTTTGTTTTCTTTGTACACTCGTCAACTGTTCTGTACCCCCATTCCCTTCTTGCTTTCTGTACCCCCTGTTTTGAACTTTTGAAAAAGTACTAAATAAAGAATATTAAAAAAAAATAAAATAAAGGATGGTTTTCTTTTTAATATAAATTTTTTTTCAGAGGTGTGGTGGGTGTTGCTGGTTCTGTTTCACTTGAACCAGGACCGGACCTAGTCCTGGAAGTTTTTCTGTTTTGCTCACAGTGGACCAGCTATCGCCAAACCCCCTCTTTTCATTGAAGGTAGGGTCACCAATTGGGTCAGATTGGCTTACCCAGAGGGTTAAACCAATTCTGACACTTAGAGGCCGATTCATCAATAGCGCCAGGTAGCGACAGATGAGCGACTGAAGTATGGCGCTATGAGCGCCGCTAGCGTCAGCCGCGGGCGTTAGCGATTCGCTATAGCAGGCCTCCTCAGTCGCTACCTGGCGTTGTTGCGAACAACGCCTACATTGCTGAATATGATGTTGGCCCTCAGCTTTGTTGGCGCTGTCAGTCAGTGTGACCACGCTATTCTACACAGCGCCTGTTAGCTTTGCTGTGTCCTGGCCATCCAGTACCTTCTGAATAAAACACATTGCCACATTTGTTTTGAAATGTAAAAATTTTTTTATTGTGTGTAAAAGGTAATTAAATTCTACCAGATCTTCGAATATAAATGGAAAATAAAACATAATTAAACACATAGCCACATTTTTTTTTAATTTTATTTGTTACCTAAAAAGGAAATACAATTAAATCACCAATGAGAAAGAAAAGGAAAATAAAAACAGAACAGAGAAAGAAAAGGAAAATAAAAACAGAACAGAGAAAGAAAAGGAAAATAAAAACAGAACAGAGAAAGAAAAGGAAAATAAAAACAGAACAGAGAAAGAAAAGGAAAATAATAACAGAACAGAGAAAGAAAAGGAAAATAAAAACAGAACAGAGAAAGAAAAGGAAAATAAAAACAGAACAGAGAAAGAAAAGGAAAATAAAAACAGAACAGAGAAAGAAAAGGAAAATAAAAACAGAACAGAGAAAGAAAAGGAAAATAATAACAGAACAGAGAAAGAAAAGGAAAATAAAAACAGAACAGAGAAAGAAAAGGAAAATAATAACAGAACAGAGAAAGAAAAGGAAAATAAAAACAGAACAGAGAAAGAAAAGGAAAATAAAAACAGAACAGAGAAAGAAAAGGAAAATAATAACAGAACAGAGAAAGAAAAGGAAAATAAAAAAAGAACAGAGAAAGAAAAGGAAAATAATAACAGAACAGAGAAAGAAAAGGAAAATAAAAACAGAACAGAGAAAGAAAAGGAAAATAAAAACAGAACAGAGAAAGAAAAGGAAAATAAAAACAGAACAGAGAAAGAAAAGGAAAATAATAACAGAACAGAGAAAGAAAAGGAAAATAAAAACAGAACAGAGAAAGAAAAGGAAAATAAAAACAGAACAGAGAAAGAAAAGGAAAATAATAACAGAACAGAGAAAGAAAAGGAAAATGAAAATAGGAATTAGAATGTAAAGGAAACTTACAACCGAATTAAACACATAGCCACATGTATATATCTAATTTTTTTTTAATTTTGTCTCTAAAAAAAAAATAATAATAAAACATAAATGAAATAGAAAAAGAAAAGTCCAGCAGAAATGCAAAAGAAAAGTAAAGTCCAGGAAAGGGTTGTAAGAGGAATGTCGAGATCATGGTGCATCTCTTTGTGCCTGAAAAATTAAGAAAAGTGCAGTTAGTATATATCTTTATAGTTATTTTGTGCTTTCTTTTAAAAAAATGCATAACTTGATAACCAACATTGGCGTCTTACACCCCCCTTAGAGTGGTTTGGGTCATCTTACACCCCCCTTAGAGTGGTTTGGGTCATCTTAAACCCCCCTTAGAGTGGTTTGGCTCATCTTACACCCCCCCTTAGAGTGGTTTGGGTCATCTTAAACCCCCCTTAGAGTGGTTTGGGTCATCTTACACCCCCCTTAGAGTGGTTTGGGTCATATTACACCCCCCTTAGAGTGGTTTGGGTCATCTTACACCCCCCTTAGAGTGGTTTGGGTCATCTTACACCCCCCTTAGAGTGGTTTGGGTCATATTACACCCCCCCTTAGAGTGGTTTGGGTCATCTTACACCCCCCTTAGAGTGGTTTGGGTCATCTTAAACCCCCCTTAGAGTGGTTTGGGTCATATTACACCCCCCTTAGAGTGGTTTGGGTCATCTTAAACCCCCCCTTAGAGTGGTTTGGGTCATCTTAAACCCCCCTTAGAGTGGTTTGGCTCATCTTACACCCCCCCTTAGAGTGGTTTGGGTCATCTTAAACCCCCCTTAGAGTGGTTTGGGTCATCTTACACCCCCCTTAGAGTGGTTTGGGTCATCTTACACCCCCCTTAGAGTGGTTTGGGTCATCTTACACCCCCCTTAGAGTGGTTTGGGTCATCTTAAACCCCCCTTAGAGTGGTTTGGGTCATATTACACCCCCCTTAGAGTGGTTTGGGTCATCTTAAACCCCCCCTTAGTGCGTTTGGTTGCTCTTTTGGATGGGAGGTCAAAGACATTTAAACAGGAGTGCAGTACTTGCATTAGAGTGAAGGGTAGTTAGCTTACCGCAAAATAAGAAGTGATCAGCCTTTCCCTTAGCTCATCGCCAGTCTGGGTGTCCTCACTTCTATCTGCGGGCAGGTTGGGGATTTCTGGCACCAGTGCTGTCTCCTCGGGGGCTTGGATTCGGTGACAAATGCAAATGTTGTGTAGCACACAGCAGGCAAGGATGATCTTGGAAACCTTCTGTGGGCTGTAGAGCATCTCTCCTCCTGGCCGTGCCAAACAGAGAA
Source organism: Gastrophryne carolinensis (assembly GCA_027917425.1). NCBI lineage: Eukaryota > Metazoa > Chordata > Amphibia > Anura > Microhylidae > Gastrophryne > Gastrophryne carolinensis. The sequence continues at coordinate 180,729,909 of CM051239.1, read as the reverse complement.
AGCGTGCTTTCAGCAGGCCGATGGTTCTTTCCACAATGCTTCTGGTCTTGCGATGCGCTGCATTGTAGCGTTCATGGGCAGAGGTCCGTGGGTTCCTGACCGGAGTCATGACCCACGTTCTCTGCCCATATCCCTTGTCCGCTGTAGACAAAACACAAGGAGAGAGACAGCAATTAGTACTAGTACATGTTTTTGGGTGGTAGTTTGTTTAAAATTGCCTTACTAGGCCACATATTAGCAAAATACATAGACATGGTTAATTTATTACCCAGTAGCCAGCCAGCTGGCATTTCGTTGTTATCAAACTTCCGGCACAGGACTGTCCGCTGCAAGACGTAAGAATCGTGGCATGAGCCGGGGAACCCCGATCTCACCGCCCGCAGCTTCATCTCATGGTCACAGACCACCATGATATTAAATGAATGGAACTGCTTCCTGTTTCTGTAGGACAGCTCCTGTGCACGGGGAGGGCGGAAAGGGATATGTGTACCATCAACGCACCCTAGCACATTCGGGATCCCTCCCATCAGATAGAAAGCATGTTTTATTTTGGCAACCTCTTCCTCCTCCTCAGGAAACTTGATGTAAATTGGGATTAAATCACAAATTGCCAGAACTACCTGGATTAGGATGCGGCTCATAGTAGCCTGGCTTATCCCGCTGAGGAGGGCTGAGGTTGCCTGGAAGGTCCCTCGTGCCAACACATTAAGAGTGGCACACAGGCGTACTATGCCTGGAATGGAGTGAGTGCGTTTGGTGGATGGCTCGATTTTGGTCTTAATCTGATCATATAGGGACTGTAGTGCAGCACGATTCAGACGGAAGCGGCTCCTGATCTGCTCGTCACTTAAGTCCCATACTGAAAGGCGGATTGCAAAGGAGCGGGGTGCCCTAAGCCTCACAACACCCCGCTCCCTTTCCTCCTGCTCTTTCAGCATACACATACATCCATCCACCCAGACACCATACATCACCCTCTTATCCATCACACACACTAAAGATATATACAAAAACAAAAATAAACAACAAAAAACACTAACACACAACACACACACAAACAATCACACTACACACACACCCGCTACAATGCAGCTCACCACAAAACCAGAACTATAGTGGTCCAAACCACCAGCCTGCTGAAAACCAGCTTTCTAAGTTAAGCACAACCAAGAGGGGAGTTGCTGCACAGCCCACAAAAGGCCCCAAAATCAAGCCTCACTTGCTGTATGCTACACAATATTTGCAGATGCCACCCAAACCAAGCTCCTAAAGAAACAGCACTGATGTCAGAAATCACCCAACAAGCCACAGAGAGTGAGGACAGAAACCAGACAGAGGCTCAAATGAGCTAAGGGAAGCGAGCACAGCACCACACCACAGCCTTTGCCACAGTGTAAGAATAGCAGAACCTAGTTCATTCCTTCCTTTTATACTTCATTTTCAAAAGTGACAGGTCCGCTTTGCCGCCTTTTGCGTCGCTCTGCTATTTCTGGCCGCCAATTAGCCGACCCAGGTGTGCGTAAAACAGAGTGCGCACGCGCACGCTAGTAGCGCTACTAGCGTACTTGAGCCGTAACGTGCGTGCATTAACGGACATGGGCCAAAAATCAGGTGGGGACCAATGAAAGTGAAGCTGTTGTTTTTTTAAATAGCCGTTAGGCTAAGCACATGTCACAAGGGTTGCAGATACATCAGTCCATTGTTGGATTTGGGTGTGTGTTGTTTGTTGATTGAGGTCTGTAATGAGTTAATTGGCTAACACACATGCTTCTGTCAGTGCAGTGGAGGTGTGCCTAGAAGGAACTGGGCTGTATGTGTGAATCAATTAAGTGGGCTGCTTTTGGATTGGCTGTTAGAGCACATAAAACCTGCCCAAGCCTAAGAGATTGCGATGCCATTCTGTAGTGTGCATGCGTGCTTGTGGGGTGTTGATTTTTGTGTGTGTGCAGCTACAGGATGGAGCCAAATACAGGACATCTGCCGGCCACAGCAGGCCCGAGTAGGAGTTTGGTGGGTGCTGTGCGCAGACCTCCCTTACGGAAAAGGGCACAGCCTGAAGGTGGGGCAGCACCCCAGGCTAAGCGCCCAGGTGCCAAGAGGGAGCCTGAATTTAATTTGGCTGAGAATAATCATCTTGTGCGCCTGACACTTGCGAAATGGGAGCTGATATTTGGCTCCCAAAGCAAGTCCATAGGCAAACAAGAAAGAAGCAAACTGTGGGATGCCATTGGTGTGGAGCTTAGTAGCACAGCTCAACACCCACGTAGTGGCCCATCCTGCAGGAAACGCTTCTACACTTTGCGAGGGGCCCTTATGAAAAAGATGAATCACGATCTTGATGTGGACAGTGGGTTCATCCAGGCTCCAAAGAGTACCTACAGGCCGTATGAGGAGATGCTGAAGGCCAAAATCCCACTGGCTCGGCTGCAGGGTGTGGATCCTGGGGATGACACCACCGGTTGGGCTGAAGGTACATATTTTATGGCTTTTACTATAACCTAATGTTAATGTATGTGATTAGCATTTTTACATTCTGACCAACTAACTGTAGGACCTGTGAAGTATTACATTATAGCTAAAACATTTGTAACTTTTCTGTCTGTTGCTTTATGCATAGGTGCACATGCTGCTGTCCGGGATGTGGCTCCGGACAACCAAGCTCCTGCCCTTCCAGCAACCTCAAGGCTACCCCAGTCTGCCATTGAAGGTATTTACCCATTATTTGTTTGCTGGTTTTTTGAAAAACAAATGGGTGTGGGAGCAGCTCAAGCAATAAAGGTTTGCCCTGTTGACTATTAATAATATGTGGGTGCGCCCTAATTGCACGCCCACTGTAACACTCACAGTCAGTAACTAACAAGGCCCTAACATGTGTAGATATGTAGGATGCCAGAGATGTGTAGCCATATATAGGCATATCAATGTGTGAGCCACACTTGGCTTGATTAGTCAATATTAGTGAAAGAGCTGCTCACACACCTTAATGCATGTTGTATTTTGGCACGCACATTAGCTATGGCTCAATGTTGGTTTTATTTTGCCCTAGCTCCCATGCCCTTGGCCCCAGCATCTCCTCCGGATCCCACCTACTCTTTGGATGTCGGTAAGTGCATGTGTTCACCTTGCTTGATCCACTTTGACTCAAGTGCATGTGTCTCATTTGTCTTTTTTCTTTGTAGGGCAAGTGACTGGTTCATCTTTGGACCCCACTTCCGATGTTGCCGGTCAACAGGACCCTGTTGGTGTGTAGAGCAATACATAATGTATCCTTTCTGCTGTTTAGGTTACACTGGTTCAATTTGGTTAGTCTACTAAGCTACATGTTTGCTTGGTAAACTTGAAGATGCCTCTTGGGAGTGCTGGTTGCCTCCCCAGGGTCAGTCTATTAGTTATTTTAGTGATAGCAATGTATATTTGCGGACATATTTTTAGGAAAACATTCCCTGTAGTAGTTTGCTGAATCTTTAGACACTTTTTTTTTTTTTTTTAGTTGACCCGAATATCGGAAGTGGCTGTCCAGAAAGGGCCCCTCAAGTTCCAGCTGCCAGAGATGAGGGTAAGTGTTTTTGCATTGCTATAGTATGTATTTTGGCTCTAATGTTGTGCCACTTGCTTCTGGCAACTTGTGTGTCCACATCTATTTTCAAGGTCCAATCTCGAGTGAGGACCCCACTCCAGACATCTGGGATATTGCGGGTATGTTTAATTTAAGCAATGTTTATGATGAGATTTGCAGAAATTAGTGGGTCTTAGTCCTGTAACATACATGTTAACAATCTGAGTTTAACCAAGACCTTTGGTCTACTGTGTATTTTTTAACTTTTTAGAGGTATGGCCTCGATAGCCTAACCAGGTTACATTAGAGTTTTGCCCACAGACCTACTAACCTGATTTTCCTGTTTAGCATTTGCCAACTTGCCCGACATCTCTGATGTTGATTCGCGACTCTCTGGCAGCGATACCTCGAGCCTACCTGGGCTGGAGGACACGCAGGTAACATGGCTGATGTAGACGACCTCTAAACCCATTGGCATATTCGTGGGTAGTGGAAGAAGCAACATGTAACATTTCATTTCATTGTTGTTTTGGCAGGAGGCGGAACCAGAACCCCAAGCTGGGACCTCTTCCCAAGTCCCATGTGGCCAAGCTTCAGAGGCTCAGACAAGGGTAAGTTGTCTAGTGAGTGTTTATGGTAACTTTGGGGAGGGGCATAACTGCATTTGTTCCGTTTGACTAAAATGTGGTTTACTATTTTTTTAGCCTCCAACCACAGCAAGAGGAGGTGTGGCACCAACCAGTGCCGATTTCTACACACTAGGGGTCCGGATGCTGGAGGACTACAGTCGCCAACAGCCGCGTGATGGAACTAATGAGCGCATTGCGGCGTTGGAAAATCAGGTGCTGATGTGTCAGCAACAAAATGAGGGCCTGCAGCGCCAGGTGGACCAGTTAAGGCAAAACCTACAACAGAACCAGGACCTTGGTCGCCTTGCCAATGTTATCGAGCAATCTGTACAGCGCCAGGAAGAGGCAATACAGCGCCAGGCAGAGGCAATACAGCGGCAGGACCAAACTTTGTTGTTGATACAACAGCTCATACAACAGCAGTCTATATTTTTTACTGCACTGTTGTCCCCCAACACCGCCCCTAGCAATGACTCCCAACCTCCCCGGCCACCCAGCCAAGAATATTAATTTGTATACCTTTTTCTTATGATTTATGTAAATATATTTTGGAAAACCACCTCTAATTTGTGTTTATCCATACATGTGAAAGCTAAATACACAGTCAGGGCTGATTTGCTCAATCATCTCTAATATTATGCCACCATTTATGTGCCACATTAGTTAACATTGCTTACTATGGTGTAAACATGTACTGGCTCAAAATGGCAGCCTAATTTTAGACATAATGGTTTTGGGGAATCGAAACCTATGCTGGTCAAGGAACAACACAGTTCTTGGTAAAGATCAATGTCTTTATAGAAATTGGCCCAACACGGGCAACATAGGCCAACAAAGCCAGGAAAACATGGCCAGGGCAGCCATCCCCCCCACCCTAACGTCTCCGACGCCTCTTCATGGCCAGCAGCATCCCTTTCATCTGTCGGAAGGCCCGCCACAGTCTGCGATGCTGGCGTATACAAGCTGTAGAGATGTGATAAAAAATAATATATTAGAATTTGTTTGGCAACTCAACATACACAGATGTAGCAATGTAATGTCAGTGTTTCTAACTTGCTAACACTCACATTAACATCGGTGTGCCCCTAACATTTTAAAATAAAGTTTTAATATTGACTTGAAAACATGTTAGGACCACATACCTTTACTCTTAAAGTGGACCAACACCCACAATATAGTTTATCCTGGGTTTTGGCCCACTTTGTTGTTTCTCACAGATCTGTATTTCCCCTGATGTGTGTATACACACAGTAATCCATAGCCACTCACCTCTCCATGCTCCAACGTGCTTGGCACAAAGAAGGCACGCTAACGTCTATGCAGGGAACAGGAATGTACACTCCTCTTCCAACCCCTCTTCACGCATGTCACTCGCTGGCTGCTCATGGGGACCCGGCGGCCATTCACAGAGGCCCAGGGGGGAAAAATGCACGTCTGGAGTGTTGCGCAGGAGCCAGCGGAAGATAATTTCCCATAATTAGGGGTTTGCTTGGTGGGGTGGACCCGTGGTCCCTGCACTTATCGTATATTCTGCGGGGTGTTAGTTGTTAGTTGTTGGCAAATTAAATGTTTAATGCACATTAAACAGCCTTGGTGTTGGGCCAGGTTCACTCTTGCAAAGGTAATAATGTTTATGGGCAAGTAAGGACATTTATGTCTTTAGTCCAAGCCAAACATCAGTGCCTAAGGAAGAGGGAAGTTTGCCCTATAATGTTATTGGTAAACACCTAATCAGCCCCATTTGGTTGTCTATACGCCACAAATAGTCCGTATGTGTCCGTAACAAGAATGTGAGGCAACTATCAAGGATGGTGACTGGCATGTTGGATTATTGACCAAACACATTTAACCTAGATGTGTGTGATATTCACACATTGGTCAATTTCACATTTCTACAAATGTAAGTAGAAGAGAAATGTTTACAAAGTATTTACCCATATTAATTTGGATGTACTCACCATCGCAGCTGTGGCGGTGGGCCATGCTGCTGGCCGTCCCTGGAGCTGGTGTGGGGAGGAGGAATTCTGCCTCCGTCTGCGTAGCAACATCTGTCCATAAAAAAAAAAAAACCCAAACTACATTTAGTGGAGCTATGACACCCGAAGTTTGGACATCAATCTGGTTATTGAGTCTTAGCTCCAAAAACAAACACTTCTTTACATACATGTTAAACGATATTTGCTATATTCCTGGCCCATTAGTTAATGTGAAGTGTTTATGGTTGCCACATGTATCCATTTTGCCAATCTGGCACTAACCTTTACATTGCAATGTAAATGACTCATTACCAATTTAATGGATAATGTTACCAGTGTGCAACATGTGTTTGCCCTAACTACTTCACGTAAATTAACTTTTGCTAGCACACATCATGGTGTGGCCAGAAACATAGGGGTGGTTTCCAGTTGGCTAGCACTGTAGTGTGGTTGGTGATGTTAATGTACATTAGCAAACCAGCTTAGACAATGGACCAGGAAACGTGTCTGTTAAAAGTGTACCAAGACACAGGATTGTGATTATTCAGTGTAGTAGTCTACTTTGGCAGAGCCACACAATTTTAGTCCGCCACCGCCCCTGCCTTCCGCACATCACTCCGCCAGTGTGTGCGCACACGCATGCCAGTAGGAAACAGAGCGCAGGCGCACACACATCTCGAGTGCCACACAGGAGGCAGGGACAATGGCTTCTGCCACCCCCAAAGAGGGAAGTAGTTTGTGGTGTTTGGTTGGGGGGGGGCCCTGGGTGAGGGATGTGATTTGGCAGGCAAGGCGCCATAATCCAAACAATATCAGCAAGGTTTGTGGGTCCACTTTAAGGAATGACATAAAGTCCAAAATGAACTAGCTTAAAACATACACTTACCACGACTATGCCCGAGGAGGATTTGACGCCAAAAATCCATGGAGGTGCCGCCTATATGATGCCCTGCAAATTACAGAGGAATTGCAAGGGCTAAGCACAAATGGTCAGATGAAACCTGGCACAGACTAACAATTAAAACATGTAAACTCACCAGGGGATGAAGCGCCACTTGAAGCCCAGGGAGGGCTCTGAGGAGGAGGCGGGGAGCCTCGGCTCCTCACACTCTGCTCAGAAGATCCACCAGGCAAAGGGCCACCCTCCTCCCTCTCACTCCCTGCTTGAGAGTGGCCCCTTGCCTGGTGAGAGTCCTCAGCCTCAGAGTGTGAGGAGCTGAGGCTTGATCCAGCCTGCCCCCCAGCAGCACACTCCTCTGGGGCGTCATCCCCTTCCTCCCCTGGGTCCTCTAAATAGGACCCGCGGGAGGGACCCTCCCCCGATGACTCCCCCGAGTCCGCCTGCCTGGTTCGGGGGAGGAATCCCTTCCCACGTTTCCCCAGGGGAGGACGCTTATCTGTGTGGAGGGGGTGAAAGCAAATAATTAATATAAAGAGCAAAAAAGGACACAGCTTAGCAGATGATTCTGCACAAAGGCCAAAAAGAACATAAGCTTTAACTTACCTGATGCGTAGGCATCATATAGGCGGTACACGCCTTCTGGGTCCCGGCGCTTAAAATCTGACCATTTCTGTTGTATCGCCCGGATGGTCAGGTCGGTCTTGAAGCGCCGGGACACAGTGGCCTTCACCTCCATGGCAAGGCGTTTTTTTGCTCCTCGGGCATAGTCGTATTCGGCCAGGCAGAAGTCCTATGAAAAAAGAAAAAAAAAAAAAACAAAAAAAAATCAAAACATGACCTCAGAACAATGTCATAAACAGTTATACAGAGACAAGATCAAAGTGGAACCACACCCAGGATTTACATTAGTCTGGGTTTGTGTGCACTTTTTTGGGCCACAACTATTGTGGGTGGCCCACTGTCTGCAACCCCCTTTGAAGGGCCCAAATACACAGCTGAGGACACTCCCACGTCACTCCGCAAGCCAAACACAGCGGTCCACGCCGGTGTGGTATGCGCAACCAAGGGCCTTGGGAGGTGCATACCAGCTCAGCTGCATCTGCACGGCAAAGTACGCATGTGGCGTTTGACTCTAACAGGGAGTGCGCCTGCACACCAATTGAAAATATGTATGGCGCAGGGGTACACCATGCTAGAGGTAAGCGCAATAGGCATCCGCAACTCACGCATGCACAGATGGGACGGGCCAGAGTTAATTTTTGTGGCCCTCCAGGGGGGGGGGGGGGCATCCAAGCAGGACATCCACAATGGGGATGCCCCATGTGGAGTGTACAATTTTGGACTAAAAACAAAAAAAAATCAGCCCCTATCCACCCTGTGTGTTTATACATTTTTAAACTAAAAATACAAAACTAAAATACTCACTTTAACAACCTGGCCATTGACCCGGCTATCCACCCGGGTGCGCCTTTGTTTTTGGGGCACAGGAGGGGAATGGGTGGGAGGGGTGGTATTTGGGGAAGGTGAGGTAGGTGGGGGATGTGGGGGAGGGGTGGTGGGGCCGGAATCTGAGGAGGAGCTGGGGAGGCGCATTACTCGCCGTTTGGGAGCCATATTGGAAACGCTAAGGAGGAAACAGGAACCGGAAATGACGCTAGCGACATGAGACATAAAAAACAAAACAAAACAAAAATACGCACCGCGCCCCAGCAACAAGCTAATATCAGCTATGTGCAAGCTAAGTGGCGGAAAAACATTAAAATGACGCTGAAAAACAAGCTATTGGCATAAGCGCAAGACAGTTTTACCTTAAGGTGGCGTTGAAACGCAAAGGAGGATCCCGGAACCGGATATGACGCAAGCAACTGTGCTTCAAAAATAAAAAAAAAAAAATGCGCGCAGCAGGGACAAGCTAATATCAGCTATGTGCAAGCTAAGTGGCGGAAAAACATTAAAATGACGCTGAAAAACAAGCTATTGGCATAAGCGCAAGACAGTTTTACCTTAAGGTGGCGTTGAAACGCAAAGGAGGATCCCGGAACCGGATATGACGCAAGCAACTGTGCTTCCAAAATAAAAAAAAAAAAATGCGCGCAGCAGGGACAAGCTAATATCAGCTATGTGCAAGCTAAGTGGCGGAAAAACATTAAAATGACGCTGAAAAACAAGCTAGGGCCCACGGCGCCACAAATTATTAGCTTGATTTAGCAGGGGGTTCTACATACTGGAATGCATAGGTCCTTCTAAAGCATACACCGTTGTGCTTAAATATACAAATCTTATTCCTTCACAAAGTCATCACACAATCAAACTAGACAACTACCTGAAAATGTGGCACACATGAGAATGCATAACGGGTTGTTATGAGCTGGTACGACTGAATGTTAATCCTGCAATATGTGGCCAGGCACGCTCACAACTACAGTGTATTCATTAACAACGACTGGGGTCGCGGGAAGTGAATTCCTTGCAAATGGCAGAAGGGCACATGTATGAACAGCACAGCGCCGCACAACGCAGCGCAGCGAGGCACAGCGACGCTGGCGCCGCCACATAGCGAATTAAAACAGCGACTGCAGAAACACTGACCAACACAGATTCATCAAGGACAGGGCTGCCGAATAGCTTGGGCGCTGACAATTTCGAAGAGCGAACGTGACCGCCCAACCTGACAGGCTACAAAATAGCTTTACAAGCCCCGTTTGTGTGGAAAACCAGCGCTTTTGAGGCCAATGAGTTGGGGTGGAGGAGATGCAATTCCCATGTCACTCACAACATTACATTGTGAAAAAAAAAAAAAAAAAAAAAAAAGATAAATAACCAGCTAGATTAATAAAACATATCAATATAAACATGTGTTGAATTTTGTGCAAAAGCAAAAAACCCCAAAACCACTAAGAACAATCATTGCAGCGTCTGCCATTGAAATGTATGGGAGAGCGGCAGGTAGCGCCAGGTAATACGTGTCGCTGTGAAGGAATTTGCAGCGGCGCTGTTCGGTCCAGCCGGCTTCATGATGAATGCCGCGCTAGCCGTCGCTCTCGCCGGCGCTAGCCTCATTTAGCTTGATAAATGCGTCATTGTGACCGCCGCCGGGCGTACTTGAGTCGGTAGGCGCCGTTAGCTGCCGCTACCTGGCGCTCGTCAGACACTACCTGGCGCTATCGCTTGATGAATAAGGGCCCCTGTTATAGCGGGTGACTTGCCATCAACCCCTGACCCCCCAAATTACCTGCCTCTCCAAAGCCCGGGGCCATTTAGGCTTTGTGGGCTTTTAGCCACCAGGGGTGGTGGCTACCAAAGCTTGTCTCTGCGCCCTGTTCTACTAGACCTGCATATCTGGTCCCTGAGCTGGTTATGCTGGGTAGGGGGACCCCACATAATTTTTGGAGGGATTTTTAAGGGTTTTTAACCATTGAAATTTCCCCATAAATGTTATAAACTGATTTTTTCAGTGTGGGGGGTCTCCTGGGCAGGAATGGGGGCTACCGCTACATATGTGGTACTGTTGTAATTGGGAGAAATGGGACTTTCACATGCAATATGGTTTTCTGTCATTAAATACATGTTTTATTTAAAATAAAGGAGATAATGTTGTTTTTAAACTGCTTTTAATGATATGACCTTTAATAAAGATTACTTTACTTATTGACCTCTTTAGAGTGCAATTGTTAGTCCCCAGGGGCCCATTTAGTGGGGGGTTCTTGGAGGGCACCCCCAATTCTTTGGTGTTAAAATAAAGGAGACAATTTTCTAAAAAATATTTTATTTTTACAAAAAAACAAGGCATTTCATGTAAAAGCATAAACTATGCTGCTAAAAATATATAAAAAAATCAGTTGAACAACGCAAAATGGTAAAAAATGGCCTGTCAGGAGAGGGTGACAACATTTCAAGTAGGCTAGCAGTTAAAAGGGTTTAAACTACAGAGCTGGAATTTTCATGTAAAATTACCCTTACGCGCATGCTTTACCTTGGGGTATTTGGCAACTCTTCCCTTGACAGTACCTATGCATGTTGGGTATTGTTCTGTTTGGGGGAACTTGCTTTTACAGATTTAACTTGTTTTGGCTTTGATTCTTCTTTTTTATTCTTTATTTACTGAAACCCTGTGCAATCAAAAAATTCATTGAGAGAAAACTGCGCCCATGTCAGCAAGCCTAGAAAGCTTGAGGTGTGTACTTCCAGAGAATGTATTAGTTAACTATAGTTTGTGGGAGGTGTTTTAAATGTAAAGGGTTGTTTTTATTGAAAAACTGCAAGGTGCGCAAAGCAGTTGTATTTTATCTGAAAATCCCCTAAAGCGGTGTTGAGGTTTGGGGGAGTCTCCTGGGCAGGAAAGGGTGTCCACCAATACGTATGTGGTACTGTTGTAACTGGGAAAAAATGGAGATTTCACACGCAATAAAATTTTAATGGCAAACCTACATTTTTTATTACAAAAAAAAAGCTCCCAGTACTTGGCAGGCTGTGGAATAGGATGTGGAATAGGATGATGGCTGCAGAGGTTGTGGTGGGAGATATGAGGGGAGCACTGACTATATTGGTGGTTTATTGGAAGCACAGCAGCATGGCACAAATGTTCCTCATGGAGGCCCACCTATTGGTGGTGAAGTGCTGTTGGTCGACTCACTCAGGCATTTTAGAGCTGGAACTACACTGTTGCCTGCTGCTGCTCACACACCCTTTCCAACATACAGTATGTGATGTAGAATTCCACCTGGTTGGCAAATCACCTATAAGGCAGTTGGTGAGAGGGCCAAAGTTCCTCTGTGGTACAGACAGGCAGGCAGCAGCAGAGCGTAAGTGCCCAAAGTGAGTGCACCTGGCAGAGTAGGAGGCAACAGGAGGCAGGAAATGGAGGCCAATACTGATACTAAGGATGTTTTTCTGTTTGCTTCCTGGCTATGGATGTAGTGAAAATGTGTGTCCCAACCTCCTGTAATTTTTAGTTTGTACATCACCACAGAATAAGATAGCGTTTTATGAAAAATAACAATAATAATAACAATGTCTGTTTGCTTGGCAAGTCCCTGGTGATGGACGTTGTGCAGATATTATTCACAATTATCCCTCTTCAGTGACTGGTGGCACAGCATGAAAATTACCTGAAACTTCTTGTCTGTGCACTGTTTGAAAAAACGGGTTCCTGGGCATGGGCATGGTTAAGATTATTCTGTATCCCACCCTCCTGCAATTTCTAGTTTGTAGAGTGCCACAGAATACAATAGTGCTCTATAAATACACAGTAATAATACAATACATTTTTTGTTTGCATTGCAGGTCCCTGTGGAACTGGAACTTGAAGCACTGTGTGCCATCTAATCTATCAATGCCTCAAATTTGGTCTGGACTTACCAATCTGTGTTACTGGGGCCGACAAAAGAATGCTGCAGACCCCGTTGGCTGATTGCACCAGAGGAAGGTGTAGCAGGAACAGATGAGACACGTCCCTCTGTGCCATCCCATTTCCATCACCAGCAGCAGCAGTAGCACCACGGTAACGTGCCTGTCCCTTATTTGCTGATATCTTCCTTTTTGAAGTTAGTGACAGTGATCCGTCCTCCTCAGTATATCAGCCACCTGTCCCTGGAAGGACAATTAGCAGATGTTTTTCTCTCCCGCTCAATATATGAACAGCCTGTCCCTGTAAGTGGACTAAAAAAGGACAATAGCCTCGATTCAAAGACACATTCGTCCGGACTTCCGTAGCTGTCTGTGAAAGTTTGGGTGGGTGTTAGTCTTTTTTTTGCTTTTTTTTGTTCATTTTTCATTTGTACGAACGTTCGGGAAAATGCGTATATGCGCTTTCGACGAACGGAAGCAAATCGGAACATTTCTGTTAGTTCGGATCATTTTCCGAACAAAATCTGATATTTTTCGTTCGTTCAGATAACTTATGTTGTTGGGATGGGCTTACGTCTGATTCAGAGAGCTGATTTCCGACGGATCACCACCCTATAAATCCGTTTCATTTCCGATCCACTTATAGGACCTTTGAGGGCTCGGATTGCTATTGTTGAACATGTTTTGCGGCTATGTGGAGGAGTCTGCGTGCCTTTAGCACCAAGCCATTGCATGTATCAGCATGGACAAGGCCATAAATTGTCTAGCAATGCATACCTGAATCAATACATTTCATGTATGCCTTATAGATGCATTTTAATGCTGACCTTAATTAGTCCTTAGCATGTAAACATTTATTTTCCCACACATCCATATAATTGCTATATTTTTTTAGACTTATGTCCTTTGTGAATTACATTTGGATTGTTGAACTTGAATCTTAATTTGTTGTAGGAGTTACTGTTTTAGTCGGTTACCTTTGCTTTGTGTAATTATTTTATATTTGGTTGCAGGAACCGCAAGTTGTGCCACTCACACAACATACAAGCAGTGTTTGGTCCAGCTATGCAATTCCTCAGTGTTCTTGCAGGGCATCCAGGGTCGTCCCATGATGCTTATATATTGCAGAGCTCCGGCGACTGGAGTCTGGAGAATTATCTGGTGGATGGCTCCTGGGTAAGTTTGCTCACATTCCATCAATCCATTTTCACTGTATGGCAATGAATATAGTTGATGACTCATGTCTTAACCTATGGCTTCCCCACCCCCCACACATAACAGATCTGAGAAACAAGATGTACATCTGATTAAAGAAAAAAATATCTATTCTCGTTTTAGTTTTCTGATATAATTTTGATTTTTTTCCTAGCCCATTTTGTGCAGGGCAATTGCCCCAGTGCTACCCCCGATCTGGCACCTGTTGCTACCCCTATTTTACAGCCATTTATGGGACCCCAAGTTTGGGTCCCCATTGACTTTAGTGGGTTTCAGGTCGAGTTCAGAGATCTAAATCGAACTTTAGCAGCAAGTTTGGCCGCACTTGTCAAACTTGAACTTCCACTGGCTCGCTCATCACTATCGATGATCCCCAGCAAGGGGCTTTCAAAGGTGGATGAGCTCATGTGGTGCAGAAGGCACCTACAGCCTGGTCCTGGACTTTGGATGGGCCTTGGAGAGGCCAGCAGGAGGCAGCAGGGTTGGGCTGTGAGGAGGCCTGCAGCCTTTGCACAACTTTTGCAGGGGCAGAAGAGCCCAAAGGAAGCATAGGAGCTGCCAGGAAGCATCCATGGAGCCAGAGAGGCATGTTCTATGTTAGAGCACAGTCTTGGTTCAAAACAAGAGGCTGTTATTTACTTTATGGACTTGTATGTTGAGGAAAGTCTATTTTCTGTTGGACTGAACCAAATAGGTTTAATCATTATGTTATGCCTGCATCCAAAAGATCCTGGAAACACAGAACACCTATATCATTATGTTGGCTCCTAACAATTTTTTTCTATTATTCTATACACAGTATATCTCCCTGTAAAAATCTACATGCCATAGCAAAAACCAATGCTCATGTCTGGGTCACATTAACATTCTGAAAATAGACATTTTGCCCTGTTTCCTCTGTATCTTCCAAGCTATCCCTATTGCCCCCGACCGGGGTTTCTTTAAGATGGCAACTCTCGTTAAGCCTAAATGGGAGAGGGGATTGGGTATCCCAGACCTCAAAACATACCATTCTGTTGCGGTCTTGGTGAGGCTATCAGATTGGTTCCATTTTAAAGACAGTAAATGTTGGGTAGTGCTGGAAAACAGCTTATCTCCAATGAGACTGAAGACCCTGCCTTGGCTGGAACCATCGCTCAGACCCAAGAGCTGCGCCATAACAGATTTGGTGTGCTTTTGACTAATTATATGGGATTGAGCCTCAATCCAGGGCCGACTGTCACATAGACCAGGTCCTCTCACCCCTTTGTTTGATAATCCAGCTTCCCCCCCAGTTGTGGGAATAAGAACATTTCTTATATGGGAATCATCTCAACACTTGAGAACATGATGACAAGTACATACCATTTCCCTCTTCTATGGGGTTCTTCAGGATAGTGCATCGGATTTGGCGCCTCTGCGGTTCACCAAAAGGTGGCAGTAAATGGGAATAAAACATTTGTGCTCACACACAAACTCTCCATGGCTTGTAGAGTACAAGCAGGACATTATAAGATTTTAACTTGATGCAGGAGTGCCCAGGTGACTTGGTTAAATTTCCACAGCTGCAAGGTCGGTGATTCCCTGGCATTGATACTCCCCACCTCTATCCATTTTGGAATGGTTACAAGAAGTGGAAAACAGACTGGGGAAACTAGTCCTTGAAAAGGATGAAAGTGGGAAATATAGAGAAACATGGGCATTATAGCTATCCTCACAGCCTCCCAGACAACCCCAGAATTTCAGGATATCTTAAACAGGTAGTTGGGTAGTGGGGCCCCTCGGCAACAAGGCTTTTTTCATTTTGTTCCTGTTATACAACTTTTTTTTTCTTTTCTCTTCACTTTTTCATTTCCCCTTTTTGTACTTCACTTGTCTATACTGATCGTTATATGCACGTAGAAGTTGGTAGCATTAGTTCATTGACAGTAGGAAAGCATATCTACTACACATTTACATTTAGATTTTTGCTTTAACAATAACAATACAGTACAATACAACAAGACAGTATGATTCGAATATTTAAACATATTCCTTCCTTGCTGCAAACGTGCTAATTTAGGAGGAAGAAAGTTATTTTAGAATGAGGTCCTTAGATAATTTGAAACTTTGTCTACTGTGCTCTTGTATTTTATTTTTTTCTGTATTTATGAATAAGTCAATAAAAATATATTATACAAAAAAATGTACATCTAAATGCCAGCAGGTCCAGCTAGTCCGCTTGAGTTCATAACTCCTTAAAATGGAACAAATCCCAGAATTTTGACTATCTAGCATAAAACATTCCATGGCACTGGTCTTCCCCGGGGGCTTCTCAAATTGGGACAACCCAGGTGAAGGCCAGCTCCTGTCCCTGGAATCTTTTAGAGCTGGGTTTCGCTTACTGGGTCTCTGGCAAGTTTTACACAGCTTGCTACAGACTGTAGGTCAAGATTTTTTTTTTGGGGGGGGGGATTTAGATATTTATGGCCACTGTATGCCCCAAACCTCCACATAAAAATGTTTTCTCCACAGGTAACCCATTCTTATGTGTTGCGCACACATAGGGTTGTTTCCTCCACATTTAACCTATGTATAGGTATGTCATGATTTATTTTTTTTTGGGGGGGGGGCATACATGCCTATTGTATGCTTGTGCTTGGGCACACGTAATAATTTTTCTGCAGGATTTAACTCATCTGTGCACTGAGCCCACACACAAGTAGTGAGCGTACGCATGTCCAGAGTGGTGAGTTTCCATGCTTAAAAGCATTTCATGTCCTGCCCGGGTCACAGACAAGCTTCCTAACCTCTAGGCCAAGACTGTCCTATTAGGAAATACAGCTTGTTACAGACTATGTTATACTGTACTGTACACCCTTAAATGTGTGTTTGATACATGTTAAGGACCATATACATAGATTACATACCTTAACCCTTTTAACGTCAGCTACATAAAGTTTACACTCCAGTAGTTAACTGCCAACTCCGGAAATATTACGTACCTGACTTTTCCCCCTGCTAGCGACCCCCCAAAAAAAGAAAGACACTCACCTGAGCCCTCGATCAATTCTGCCAGTTATCCCTGAGCCCCTCCATTACCTCCCTCCCAAAGCCCGGGGGGGGGGGGGGGAGCAGAAGAGCCTGGCGGTCAGTTCGGCTGGACGAGCTTGTAGCCTACAGAGCGGGGAGCCACCAAGGTTGGCCTCTGCTGCCTGTTCTAATAGCCCCTGTGGCTGGTCCCCGAGCTAGTTATGCTGGGAAGGGGGGACCTCACACCATGGGGGTTTTTTGACACTTAAAATTCCAAAAAACTGGGTCCCCCCCTGGGAAGGAGGACCCCCATATCAATTTCTTTTTTTATTTAGCCATTTTTTTTGTGTGGATAGTAGTTGTATTTTATTTGTAAATGTTATAAAGCGCTCTTCAGTTTGGGGGGGTCTCCTGGGCAGGAATGGGGGGCTACCGATACATATGTGGTACTGTTGAAATTGGATGAAATAAATGTTTTATTTTAAATAAATGAGACAATTAAAAAAAAAAAAAATTCTGCTATTTTATACATTTTTTCAGGGAAACCCTGTGCAACCGAAGATTTCTTCGAGAGATTACTTCCAGAAAGATGAAGCCACTACAATAAGCTGGGTACGCCAAGAAATCTTATCTCATGTTCTATCAGAGAATATATGGGTTGTGGGGGGTATTCCAAATGTAAAGGGTGTTTAAGTTGAAAAGGTGCACTGCAGAGCTGAAATTTTTATGTAAAATTACCCTTACGCACATGCTTTACTTTGGGATGTTTGGCAACTCTTCCCTTGACAGTACCTATTCATGTTGGATATTGTTCTGTTCTGGGGACCTTGTTTTTTCAGATTTAACTTTTCTTGTTTGCATATTGTTTTTTAAGGAAAATGTGGCTTTGATTCTGCCATTATTTTTTTTTTTTTTGAAACCCTGTGCAACTAAAGAATTTATTGAGGGATTAGTTCCAGAAAACTGAGCCCATATCAACAAGCCTGGTGTGCTTAGAAAGCTTGAGTTGTGTACTTCCAGAGAATATATAGTTTGTGGGGGGTATTTCAAATGTACGGTTGTTTTTGCAAGGTGTGCATAGCAGTCGTATTTTATCAGAAAATCTCCTAAAACGCTTTTTCAGTTTCGGGGAGTCCCCTGGGGAGGGAGAAGGTTGGAGGCACAAGGGGCGGTGATCCTTCCCCCCACCCCAGTTCCCCTTCCAATGATCACCCGGCAGCTGCAGCTAGCAGGTGACTTGCCATCAACCCCTGACCCCCCCCCCCCCCCAATTACCTGCCTCTCCAAAGCCTGGGGCCATTTAGGCTTTGTGGGCTTGTAGCCAGGGGTGGTGGCTACCAAAGCTGGCCTCTGTGCGCTGTTCTACAAGACCTGCGTAGCTGATCCCTGAGCTGGTTATGCTGGGTAAGGGGGACCCCACATTTTTGGAGGGATTTTTAAGGGTTTTTTACCATTAAAATGTCCCCTGTAAATGTTATAAACTGCTTTTTTTCAGTGTGGGGGGGGTCTCCTGGGCAGGAAATTGTGTCTACCAATACATATGTGGTACTGTTGTAAGTGGGAGAAATGGGGTTTTTACATGCAATAAAATTTTATTGAAAAACATTTTTTATTACAAAAAAAGCTACATTTTTTATTACAAAAAAATGGTCTGGCAACAGAGGGTGATAAAAACTCTAGGTAGTTTGGCAGTTTAAGGGTTAAGGTCTATAAGGAGGGACTTCTTACATGTATCCTTTGAATATATGAAATACTGTCACACTCATATTGTATATACCTGTATTTTGCTCTTACTTGAGATAGCAAAACTAGCAATTTTATACATAAAAAAGTTTGGGCTAGTGTTTATTCCATTATTTCTATTAGAATGAAGGGAGAATAAATAACACCCTTGACAATCAGCTTGACATTGATATACTTATCTTTGTAATGTTTTCCCTACATAAGATTGGATCTCTAAATATCAATGTAGTTAGAAGACATCACAGTCAACCTCTGATCATATTTTATCTCAAGGGAATTGAATTGTAATAGGCTTCTGTTACAGTACCAGGGAAATTAATTGGACATTTTCTTAGTTCCCAGGAGACAAAATAGCTCTTGTGCTTCATTGTAAGAGACTACATTTAAATGTACGTTTAACAGAGAGCACAGTTAAATGTTCATAACAACGGGATTACTTTATACATTTGTGTTATGTTATTTCTCAAATCCTAATGTATATAAGAAAAACACTAAAGCTGTACGGTATCGTGAAATCTTGAAATTCAGAATATATATATTTTTTTGTGTACACAGTAGTTACATAACTTTTAAAGCAGATTTACTTGCCACCAGGACACCCAGCCTACCTCTATCCCCTACCTCTCCCCTGCACTAAGCCCCCACAGAGCACCCAAGCACTGTGTAGCAGAGCATACAGGTTCAGGGCCAGGATTGACTACTGACTACTGACACGATCGGTGCAGTGAGAGCTTCACTGGCATCTGCCCCCGGGAGCCCCAAGAGGAACTGTAGAAATAATCTTAAAGGATGCTTTATTATTTTTTAAAGCTGAAATCAAACAAGAAGGGGAGCATGGCAGAGTTCTGTTTTAGACTGGACTTTTGCTTTAAGAGTAATTTACCTGTCGTGTACAAATTTTTTTCCACCAAATTGCTTTTGTTTTTCTACCAAATGTGCTGAAGAAATTGTAAATGAATGGCAGTAAAATATGCAGCCTGTGAAAATACGGTATGTGATCTGCGATCAATAGAATGAAACCTGTGTATTGAGCAACAAGTGAGGCTAGAATAGGGGTTTCTGTATATGCTTTGCAATACCAGAGTCACAAATACATAATGTCAAACTCAAACTCTTCCTTCTACCTCTCCATTTAGAATAAACGAAGACATTAAAATTCTTATGCAGTTCTACCAAAGGATCTGGAATCCTGTGTACAAAGTGGCTGCTCTCATACGCAGATACCGCTGCTGACTGGGATATATCGGAACATGTAGATATGCATCTTTTATGTCCACCATGGCTAGGAAATCTCCCTTTTCCAGCAATGCCCACACCCAAACAAAACTGTTCAGATGGCGGAGATCCAGTATCGGCCAAACTGATCCGTCCTTTTTGGGGATGACGAAGAATATCGAATAGAAACTGCAGCCCTGCTCTGATTGGGGCACAGGCAAGAGATTTATTGTGCCATGGATGCTGCGCACGCTGGCTGCATGGCTGACCCCACCATGGAGAACGCATGTCTAGCAAGCAGGTCTAACTGCTTGTCCACTTGATATCTCAGTGCAGCACTATCCAATGTAGGGATAATGGTATTCTGAGCCAGACCCGAAAACGGATCACCTACATCAGGTGGCAAAGACCAGATGTTGACCTTGTCCTCTGGGAAGGGATATTTGGTGTCCAGAACCTTGAGACGAGACGGACGCTTATGCGGTTTCTCACACTTTTTGGGGATGACAAAGAATATCGCCACCACCAACATGTCAAATAGGAAAGCCTGGGAAAAACCTGCCTGGCTTTCATACATTTGTAAAGCTCACCCTTCAGCGTCTGCCATGGTGGAGGGTTAGAAAGGTGCAGCACCTCCAAAATCATCTCTATAAGGTCATCGACCTGATCTGTCACATGATCTGAAGGGTTCATGTGCAGAGTTCGATGCGCCAACGCCGCTAAACGACACCCTGCCCTCCGATCGGGTTGCCAGGTCCTTGCCCTCAAAGCTAGAAGAGGACTCCACCTGTGTATGCTTATGCTTGACAGTAGCCTTCCTACAGGACAGGTTTACAACTGGGAACTCTGCAGTTTATCCGTCTCCCGCAGAAGTCACACAAAGGGCAAAGGGCAGGAGCATAGTGCTCTCTCAGGGAGGGGAATTTCAGGGAGGGGAACCCAGCAGGAACACCATGCCAGCCCCTGGAGCAAGATCCAGACTTTTGGAATTCAGACCGAAGGTCGAGCCCCGGCCGGCTTACCTGACCCATGCGCGCATCCCTCAGTCTGCACAGTCCCACCGGCTTAGGGAACAACTTCAGGCATCCTGTTGAGGGAAGGAAAGCTGAAGACAGAAATAAAAAAATCTTGAACATCTTCACAGTCCCGTGCAACTGC
This sequence comes from Gastrophryne carolinensis, assembly GCA_027917425.1. NCBI lineage: Eukaryota > Metazoa > Chordata > Amphibia > Anura > Microhylidae > Gastrophryne > Gastrophryne carolinensis. The sequence continues at coordinate 180,709,179 of CM051239.1, read as the reverse complement.
AATAAAATCACTGGGGGTGTACAGCCACAGTCTGCCCTATATTGGCTAGGGGGAGTTTATTTTTTTCCTGTCTACAGCTAAGGTTAACCCACGCATTGCTGATAGTGGTGCTCCGGAATGGAAGGGAAGAGATAAGGGTTAAAGACCCTTAAAACGGGGTCCCCCTTCCCAGCATAACCAGCCCAGGTACAAGCTTTTGAGGGCTTGTAGACAAGAGTGCATAGCCTGAATAGCTTATATGGGCCGCGGGCTCATCTGCCCTCTCCGGGTTTTAGGGAGGCAAGCTGGGGATTATTGGCAAGTCACCCACATGCCGCAAACAGCCATTTTTTCCTCTACTTACCTCCGATCTTATGCTGCTGTCCCATGCTGTGATGAACTGATGACAGCTGGCCGGTGAGTCAGATGCGGAGGGGTGCATGGCTACCGATCTCCACCCATCGATGACCTAGAAGTGGAAGGAGCAGGATAATGTCATCCTGCTCCTCCTTCACAACCCTCACTAATAGGAGGACTGAAACTGGAGGAGAGGCACATGGGACAGGCATCAAGCAAGGTACTGGCTATTTATTGGGTTTACAGTCCCTTTAAATCCATTTTTTTTATATTGAAATGTCAAGTATCAATTTCCATTATCTGGTTTTATATTGGGATAAATGTTACAATGTTTAGTCATTTAACTTTTTTTGTTTTAAAGATTAAATGCACACCTGCAATATTATTTATGGAGAATTGTGTCAAAATAAAGATTTAAAACCCTGGTGGGGTTTGATTCAATTTGTATCTTGCATTCAAATATGCCTAATAAACTAATTTTCACCAAAGAACAGCAGATGTAGCCAAGCAATTTAAAAGTCATCAGCATTCTTTTATTCCACTTTAGTTGTTTTGTAGGTCAGATTTGCCCTTGAGACAATTTCACTGCACTAAGAGCTAGTTCAATTCCTTAACTAAACTAACATTTAAGCAATTATGCTAAAGTGCTTCCCAGCAAGATAGAAAATTTGTAATTCTGTAATGTTCTGCAGACACAGAAAAAATTAAAAAACTATGAAATGCAGTGACCCTAGAATTTTGCAAATACAACAATGTATAGTTGTTTTGTTTCAAACAGATAGCTAACATTTTCCGCAACAAAAACTTTAGAGCGTCACAGATGAACACGACAGTTAATCCGGACTCACCCCCTTACAATAAACAGTGCTCATTTGCATTCCAGGGAAATTCAGATTGCTGCACATAAAAATGAATCTACTTTTCTGTAAATCCAGCCATGATTGATTTCTGCCCTTAAAGCGGACCTTCACACTGCATATGAGTATATCTTATATGTTTCCCCTACCCGCTACATACAGATTGCCCACATTAAAAATCAACCTACCTGCATCTACTACATTTTATGAGCCTTTAAACATCCATGATGGCGGCCCATGGAGTCTCTGACCGTGCCGCTCTGCATTCTGGGATTGCTGTCCTTTTGATGACCCCAGCTCTGCTCTATCTGTGCAAAACACATCTATAACCCGCCCCCCTGCACTTTTGCCCCCTCTTCTCTCCCCAATATGTGATGCTTCTGAGGCAAGATTGCGGCACCCATGTCCTGGAGTCTTGGGCAGGGTTGCAGCCCATTGGGGGAAAGAATAAAAAGTGACTAAAAACAAAAAATATATTAATTTTAGATGCTAATTTTAGATGCTTTATAAAGGTTTGGGCTTTTCATTAAATGATGGTGAAGCTCTGGTTTAATGGCGGTTTAATGGTGGTTTAATGCGTCCTATGGTGCTGTAGGTAGTCTGCAAAGAGGACATGCTGCTAGGTTTCATGCCGCTGTGCATTGTTGTCCTACAAGATGGCTGCGACCAGGGGAAACTCAGTGAGGGAGTATTTCAACTTTGTGTGGATGCAGGAGCAAATGTAAGCGCCGATAATAATTCAGTACCATGCATACAATTGGGACAGGTGCGGTTTGGGGAGTTTTCCAACTTTGTAAAGATGTTGGTACAGTTCAGGTACAGTTCATTAGGTATCATAAAATGCTTTTCAATGGCTTCTGTGTCCTGCACTATAGATATATCTCAGGACTTTAAAGATAGCAGCATTTGCTCAGACTCAGACAGTGATGTGGTTAGGCTATATGGTAAGATATAGGTACATTTTTTTTTTTTAATTCTTTATTTTCAGAATTATAACAATTCAGTACAGAAGTGAGAAGATAGGTACAATGAAGTGGCTTTTCAGAGCCAGCTACTGCATATACAATCAAATAAGATAAAGTAAAATGGTATCACACAGAGCAGTCAATTGACTATCAACATAATTGGGCATTAAAACATTAGTAGAAAGTCCCATTAGTATCCCATGGGTTCAAGCGTGGTGTCACCGTGGTTGAAACAATCTTCAAATCACCTGTACACGTGCCCGCCACCTCTTAGGTTATGCTCTTACCAGAGAGGGATTTAATCAATCGCCTTTTTAATTTTGATGTTTTCACAAAGATTCCTCCTATATAGAGAATTGTGATTTTTCCTTGCAAACTCCACTTGAAATAAATCCCAGTTTCCTCCTTCTTTTATGTCACCAAAATTTATATACAGATGCCTTCAACAGGAGCTTAGTTAAAGTTTCAACCATGAAAGCAAAAAAGAAGGAGAAAGGGATCTAGCGCAATAGGTTTTTTAATAAACATTAAAAGCTATAAAATTAAAGAGAAGTCGCAGTTTCAGTCTCGGTTTCCGTCCCTGCCAAATAAATTTTACGAAGATCGAATTCAGGGATTTAAAGTATGTTCTAGGGATATGTACAGGGAGGGTTTGAAGTAAGTAAAGAATTTTGGGTAAGATCATCATTTTAATAATGCTTATTCTACCCAGCCACGAGAAGGTGGGGAGGTCCCAGTTTGCTAAATCAGTCCTAATTCTGGAAAGGAGGGGGCCAAAGTTCGCAGTGTATATCCCGTCTACTGATTTTGTAATTTTAGTAACCAGATATGTAATGGCCACGGGGGGCCATCTAAAGGGGAATGACATTTTGAGAAGAGCTTCCGTCTCACTAGAGAGGTTCACCCCCAAAGCCTCTGACTTGTCATAATTTATCTTTAAGAAGGAAAGTTTACCGAACCTCTCAAACTCCTTCAGTAACACTGGAATGCCCACTGTCGGGTTCGCGAGGAAGAAGAGTAGATCGTCCACATAGGCTGAGATTTTATGTGTGGCCGATCCGACTGCGATCCCTCGGATGTCCCCCTGTCTCCTGATCCTGCACAGAAAAGGCTCCATAGATAACGCAAAAATCAAGGGAGAGAGGGGGCATCCCTGCCTAGTACCATTCCCAATGTCGACTCGACCCGACAGGGTGCCATTAGCCTTGATTCTCGCCGAGGGATCCGAGTAGAGGGCCAGAATCAATTGCAGTGCCCTTGGCCCCAATGCAATGTGCTCCAGAACCGCTCTAATAAACCGCCAGTTCACCCGGTCAAAGGCCTCCTCGGCGTCGGTGGACAGCAGAACAGCCGGCTCCCCGGTCTGTTTGACTCTGTGAAGAAGTTTTAATACTCTGGTTGTGTTATCGCGGGCTTCCCGCCCGGGGACAAAGCCCGACTGGTCGCCATCCACCAACCCCGGCAGCAGCCCAGACAGCCTATTTGCCAGCACCTTTACAAAGAGCTTAAGGTCCACATTCAGTAATGAAATGGGTCTATAACTGCCACAGGCGAGTGGATCCTTCCCGGGTTTCTGAATCATAGTGACGTAGGCGGTTAACATTTCACTCGGGATAGTGGCTTTGGTTGGGGACGCCAGGAGCGAATTAAAAGCAGAGAGAAAATGTGGGCCAAGGAGAGGGAGAAATTGCTTATAATAACTGATAGAGAACCCGTCAGGTCTCGGCGACTTTCCCTTCGGCGAGCTCAGGACAGCAGCCCTCAAGAAATTGGGCTTTCAAGGGCGTTCCTCTCCTCCCTCCTCAATATCGGCATCCCAAAGTCCTCAATGTACCTCTTTATTTGTGTCAAGCGTCCCTGACTCGGGTCTGCCCCATCAGGACGGATATTGTATAGATTTTGATAAAAGGCCTGAAAGGTCCTTGCGATATCTGGGGTGTTATGGAGCTTTTTTTGCTGCTCATCAATAATAGCCTCAATGTAATTTAACGATTGCTGCTTTCTGAGGGCTCTCGCCAGGAGTGCGCTGCTCTTGTTTCCCCACTCAAAATACATCCTCCTACATCTCTTTATAATATAAGCGGCTCTGGAGGACAGGAGAGAGTTCAGGGCTGCTCTTGCCTCAGAGAGCTCTAGAAAGTTGCTCTTGGCCAAGGAGGCTTTATGTGATCTCTCCAGTTCCTGAACCCTCTCCAGTCGCTGCTCCTGTTCCCTGTCTCTCTTCATTTGGGTTGCGTGCCTGATAAGCAAGCCCCTAATGACTGCCTTGTGGGCTTGCCAGTTATTAAATGGAGACGTGTCAATGCTTTTGTTAAGTTCAAAGTATTCCTTAATGGCCTTTTGAAGGTCAGTCACCAGCGGTTCGCTCTGTAAGAGGGACTCATTTAGCCTTCAAGTCCATTCCATCCTCGATCCCCCATCCAGCCTAAGGGAGAGAGCTACGGGGGCATGATCTGATATAATTGCAGTTTCTATTTTAGCGTCCATTGTGTGTGGCAAAAGGCAGCGGTATACCAAAACACAGTAGATTCTAGAATACGTGGCATGTACCACAGAGTAAAAGGAGTAATCCTTACTGGTGGGGTGACTGATTCGCCATGGATCACAGAGCTGTGCCTTCTGAAGGAGCTTTTTTATTTTCCGCAGTGCCGCGTAAACCAGGGCCGACCGTCCTGTAGAAGAGTCCAGTATAGGGTCTAGCGCTACGTTTAGATCTCCCCCAAGAATAATGGGGCCATCCTGTACTGCCATAAGCTTGTCCACAAAGGACTCCAGAAAAGTAACCTGGCCAGAGTTAGGGGCATAAGCTACCGCCAACATGTATTTTTTGTTATACAGGGAGCCCTTAAGGTTCAAATATCTGCCTTGCCCGTCCGAAATTTTGTCTGAGACCCGAAAAGGGGTATTCTTAGCTATCAGGATCGCCACCCCCCTTGCTTTAACATCTGGAGCATTGCTTGTATAGGACTGGGAGAAGGACCTGGAGGTCAGCCTAGGAGCTTGGTCACCCCTAAAGTGCGTCTCCTGTATGAAGGCAAAATTTGCTTTATGTCTGGACAGTTCCTGAGCTAATTTGGATCTCTTGATGGGGGTGTTCAGTCCTCTAGCATTCAACAAAATCACTCTGATCTTATTGGTAAAAGGAGGGCTAAACACATCTCCAGCACCAGAGCTTCGCATGGTGTCGCAATTCCTGGTCATTATCACTAGCCCCTGGTTTACTATAATCTAAGGGGAATGGATAGGAGGGACGGGGGATGGGAGAGGTCAGTAATAGGAAGGAAGGAAGGGAAGAAAGAAAACTAAGTTAGAAAAAGAGAAGAGAAAGGAAATATTGGGAACCACCCCAAACCTGAGATCAGGGTTTTAGTTCCCTCAAATCTGAACACGAGATGATATCCAACGAGGTTCCGAAGGCGCCCTCCAACCTCGAAGAGTGAGCGGGAGAGCGACTCAGAAGCCCGGTGTGTACGAGGGTGGGGGATATCCCACCCCCGAAAAAACCAGAGGAGGTAGCGATGCCTCCAGACCCCAGAAAATGGGAACAGGAAGCCACCACCGCCCTCAAAGTGGGGACCGAGAGGCCGGTCGCCGCTCGCAACAAGGGTGCGTTCGACTCACGCCGGTCCAACGCCGACCCCCGGCCATCACCGAAATCTAACACCTTAACAAAACAATGCATATGCAACCCTAAGTTTAGACTAGAAACAAGATACTTAATAACCAAACACCGGAATACTTGAAGCCGGAACTCGCCCTTACGCTAAAATGGAAGGAAACAATTAAACAGGCAACAAGCCAGGCTGAACAGGGCCTATGTCTTGCCCCCCCCCCAAACGGCTGGCACAGGTCCCCGAACCAGGGAGGGGAGACCGCAGCACAGGCACCACCCACCAACCTCTGCCCGGACCACGGTCCCCTGCCCCCGGCCCAAGGAACAGCACCGCCCATGAGAGTGCAGTGCAAAGAGCTCTGCACAAACCTTAAAAGCCCGGCATGTAAGTGTAAACAGGCAAATATATATGTAGCAGTACAAATTATACAAGCGGGCACACGACTTGTCATAAGGCAGTCCGAGCGACCCAATCAAGGGGAAGAACGGAGGAGGGGGGAGCGGTCCACCATATATAGCAATGTCCTCTGCAGCATATCCAGCCAGGCTCACGCATCAGGGGGCTGGAAAGGTCTACGTCCTCTGACCTGTGGAGGATATGGGTCCGGGGTGGCACCCAACCAATCCAGGATCTGGAGAGGTCGAAGTCCAAACTGCTGAAGAAACATCGGTAAGTCCTCATTAGGGATGAGCGAATCGAACCGGACGAACCCGGATTCTTTACGAATTTCATGAAAAATTCGATTCTGAACGAATCCGAATTTCCCGGCGATTCGATCGATCGAAGTTTTCCTTTAAACTCAATGACCGGCATTCTAAGATGGTGGACGGACATGTTCAGACATGTCCCCAGGGGCAAGTGATGATGGGACAGTCACATGCAGCCTATCAGCAGCCAGGAAGCCCGGTGACGTCACCGTGCTATATAAAGCGGCGGCCATTTTCCTTTTGCGCAGTTGAGACTTGCATTGCAGACAGAACGGACCTAGCTGCAGGGAGAGACAGACAGTCTTAGTTAGGTGAGAGTTAGCGATAGCTAGTAGAGACAGTTACAGATAGGTAAAGAGAGAGACAGATAGGGAGATTTAGAGTGGTAGACAGAGCTAGGGAAAGATAGGTTTAAAACCGGAACAATCCAGCAGCATACAAGTCACATTGACAGGGTGCCTAGTGCTGCCTATGATTCATATTTCATAATTACTGGGTTACTGTTAATATATTTGGTTTGGTTTAAATACAGCGGCACACTGTGAATGCAATGCACATGCTATTTAACCCTTTCTGCTATTTAGCCCTGAACGCTATTTTAACCCTATCTGTTAAACAAAAGCATTTCTCATACTTGGATTATTGTTAATACTTTTTGTTCAGCTTAAAATACATTACGCCACACTGGCATCCCAAGGCACATGCTATTTAACCCTATCTGTTAAACAAAAGCATTTCTCATACTTGGATTAGTGTTAATACTTTTTGTTCAGCTTAAAATACATTACGCCACACTGGCATCCCAAGGCACATGCTATTTAACCCTATCTGTTAAACAAAAGCATTTCTCATACTTGGATTAGTGTTAATACTTTTTGTTCAGCTTAAAATACATTACGCCACACTGGCATCCCAATGCACATGCTATTTAAACCTATCTGTTAAACAAAAGCATTTCTCATACTTGGATTAGTGTTAATACTTTTTGTTCAGCTTAAAATACATTACGCCACACTGGCATCCCAAGGCACATGCTATTTAAACCTATCTGTTAAACAAAAGCATTTCTCATACTTGGATTAGTGTTAAAAGTTTCTGATCAGCTTAAAATACATTATGCCACACTGGCATCCCAAGGCACATGCTATTTAACCCTATCTGTTAAACAAAAGCATTTCTCATACTTGGATTATTGTTAATAGTTTTTGTTCAGCTTAAAATACATTACGCCACACTGGCATCCCAAGGCACATGCTATTTAACCCTATCTGTTAAACAAAAGCATTTCTCATACTTGGATTAGTGTTAATAGTTTCTGTTCAGCTTAAAATACATTACGCCACACTGGCATCCCAAGGCACATGCTATTTAACCCTTTCTGCTATTTAGCCCTGAACGCTATTTTAACCCTATCTGTTAAACAAAAGCATTTCTCATACTTGGATTAGTGTTAATAGTTTCTGTTCAGCTTAAAATACATTACGCCACACTGGCATCCCAAGGCACATGCTATTTTAACCCTATCTGTTATACAGCATAAGCGTTGATCAGCATCAGCTTCATTAAGCTACTTCAGTTTGCACTTCCTTTTTGACTGCTTTCAATAAACCAGGCCGCAGGGCACCCCAAAGCTGCACCTTGCACCCTATCTGTTTATACTAAATAAGCAAATGCATAAAAATGTCAGGCAGACAAGTGCCAGGATGTTCAAAGAGGAGTGGCAGAGGCCAAGATTCAGCAGGCAGAGGTCGCAGGGCGAGTGGCAGCAGGAGTCACGGTGAGAGACCTGATCTGCCAGTATCTGCTAGTGGTCGTGTCTCCACCAGTAACGCATCTGCCATGGTAGATTGGTTAACGCGCTCATCAACATCATCACAAGTTACGTCTGAGACCCCCAGTCTAGGGTCGGTAGGTTCCTCTGACACAACCCTGAGTTGGCATGCCCCGAGAGCAGTCCCTGACCTCCCATTGCCTCTGTCCTACGCCGTTCCCTCCCCCAGCGACGTATCCTATGCTTTGGGTTCAGCTCCACTCTTTAGTGAGGAGGACGATCAGCAGCTACTGCCAACCATGAAATGGAGGTGGCTTCTTTAGCTCGGCAGACAAATAGTGATGTGGACAGTGTCGTGGGTGTTGCGAGATTTCCAGCTTTTGCGCCAGACACTGTTGAGGAAACCGAGAACATCAGTGACGTACAGCCACAACTCGGTGATGATGATGATGATGATGATGATGAAGCCGATCGCACTTGGGAGCCGGGTGATGAAGGGGCTTCATCGTCATCATCAGGAGAAGAGGGGCGCAGGTTGCCCTGGAGTCAGCAGCTCAGGCAGCAAGGTATTAGCAGCATGGTTGGCAGTCAGCATGGGGGCACAATTGTAAAGCCTGGAGCCAAACGGGGCCGGGGCCGGGGTAGAGCACCTGCTGCACGGCAGGCTACCTTATCGGGAGGTAGTGGAGCAGGGGTTCCTGGAGTTGGCAACAATAGCAGCGAATCAGTGAGGCCTGTTGGTGGGAAAAGTAGCTACTCGGCAGTGTGGCAGTTTTTCCTGAAGCATCCGCAGGAGGGTAACATGGCCACATGCAAGATATGTAGGCAGAAGGTGAAGCGTGGCCAGGGCCCAAATGCTGGCACCACGGCCCTGCGTCAACATATGATGTGTCACCATAAAGCGACTTGGGAGAACCGAGGCTCCCAAGGGGTGGTCCAGTCTGCTTCCTCACCAAGTGGCACGCTGCTCCCAATTTCTGCCAGCCAAGGCTCCAGCACCTCAGCCGAAGGCAGCTGTGCGTCATACCCATCCTCTGTCGCTCCTGCTCCTCCTCCTCCAAGTCATGCATCCCGCCAGCAATCCATCAGCGAAGCCATTTCCAAGAGACAGCAGTATGCGCCCACTCATCCTACGGTGCAGAAGCTGAATGTGTTCCTGTCCAAGTTGCTGGTGCTGCAGTCACTCCCTTTTCAGGTGGTGGACTCTGCACCTTTCAGAGAATGGATGGCTTGTGCCGAGCCGAGGTGGAGAGTCCCAAGCCGTCATTTCTTTGCCAAGAAGGCAGTACCAGCGCTGCACACTTTTGTTGAACAGAAGGTGGGCCAGTCCTTGAGCCTGTCGGTGTGTAGCAAAGTGCATGGCAGCACCGACGTCTGGAGCTGTAACTACGGTCAGGGACAGTACATGTCGTTTACGGCCCACTGGGTGAATGTGGTCCCTTTGCAGCAGCAGCAGCAACTTGGACAGGTCACGCCGCTTCGGCCTCCGCACTCCCTGCCCGTTGTGCCTGTGACACTGTGCAACTCGGCCTCCTCATTCTCTGCCATCTCCTCACCCTCCACTGTAGGCTCAAGTCTCAGTGCCCCTCCAGTCTACCATGTGTGCAGGGGCACGGAGGTGTCACGCAGTGCTTCACATGGTTTGTCTTGGCGAATGGAGTCACACAGGGGAGGAACTGCTTAAATTTATTCATCAGGAAATCCAAACATGGCTTACTCCAAGAAAACTTAAAATGGGAATCATGGTTACCGACAATGGGAAGAACATTTTGTCTGCGCTGCGCCAAGGAAGGCTGACCCATGCCCCCTGCATGGCTCACGTCTTCAATCTGGTTGTCAAGCGGTTTCTGAAGTGTTCCCCTCATCTGCAAGACATCCTAACAACTTCAAGGAAACTTTGCATGCACTTCAGTCACTCATACACCGCCAAACACACCCTTCTTGAGCTACAGCGTCAGAACGGTATCCCCCAACATAGTCTGATTTGCGATGTTTCCACCCGTTGGAATTCCACCCTTCACATGTTGGACCGATTATATGAACAGAGAAAAGCCATCACGGATTTCCTGATGATCCAAGCGGATAGGGGGACTCCCCTGTGTAACTTCAATGTCAACCAGTGGCAGCTCATACGTGACACCTGCCGTTTGCTCAGGCCCTTTGAGGAAGCCACTTTATTTGTCAGTCGGCAGGATTACGGGATGAAAGATGTGATTCCACTGCTTCATGTACTACAGCACATGTTGGAAACCATGGCTGGTCAGGGCACTGGAGACATGGCGTCTACATCTTACGGCCACATGAACCCCGTTGGAGCTGAACTGGAGGAGGAGGAGGATGAGGGGGGGAGGAGGAAGGGCACAGTGAAGCACAGTTTAGGCTTGGCGAAATGGCTGGTTTATCTAGTCAGCGGACAGGAGAGGAGGAGCAGGAGCAGCCAGAGGAGCTAGAGGGTTTTGAGGAAGGCGAGACAGAGGACCCGGACACACTGTGGCAGTATGCAGTGGAGATGGAGACAGGTAGTCCATCCGAGTCACTTGCGCAAATGGCAGGAAGCATGCTCACGTGCTTGCGTAGTGACCCCAGAATTGTTTCCATTTGTTGGCGGGATGACTTCTGGCTGTCCACCTTATTGGAACCTCGCTTCCGGCACAAAATGGGGGCATTTTTTAAACCCGCCGAGAGGGAGGACAAACTGAACTACTACAAAGACATTCTACATAGTCAGTTGGCCGATGCCTATCTGCGCCATGGTCCATACTCTCGCAGGTCTGACTCGAGGGGACCTCTGCGCTCACCTTCCACTGCCATGGCTGCTGGGGGGGTTGGCAGGAGCAGCAGCAGCAGCTCCATCAGCAGCAGCCTCAGTCTTCAGTCGCTAATGAGTAGCTTTCTACACCCGCATAGTGAGGCTACTCATGAGCAGCAGGAAGACCTGGAGCAGGACCTGAACCAGCAGGTCATGTCATACCTTGACATGACCATGCCAACACACCTTGAGGATCCGCTGGACTTCTGGGCAGCCAAACTTGATTTGTGGCCGCAACTAGCAGAGTTTGCCCTGGAAAAGCTGTCCTGCCCGGCAAGTAGCGTGCCATCTGAGCGGGTGTTTAGTGCGGCGGGGGCCATAGTTACGGCGAGGAGAACTCGTCTGTCAACTAAAAATGTGGAGAGACTCACCTTTGTCAAAATGAATCAGGGATGTATCAGCCAGGATTTCCACCCACCAATGCCTGATGCATGCGACTAGATTCAGCATGGTGCCACGTTTTACGCTTTCCAAATGGTGCAAAACATATTTATGTCTTTAGGCCAAATTTTGGGCTCCTGCTGATGCCAACTTCAGGGTGTGCCTTTCAGCCAATTTTTGGCCTCCTGCTGCTGCTGCTTGCAACTCCAGGTTGTGATTCATCCAATTTTTGGGCTCCTGAAGCCAACTCCAGTGTGTCTTTCAAGCTATGTTTGGGCTCCTGCTGCTTGCAACTCCAGGGTGTGATTCATCCAATTTTTGGGCTCCTGCTGCCACCTCCAGTGTCTCTTTCAGCCAATGTTGGGCTCCTGCTGCTGCTTGCAGCTCCAGGGTGTGATTCATCCAATTTTTGGCTCCTGCTGCCAACTCCAGTGTCTCTTTAAAGCAATGTTTGGGCTCCTGCTGCTGCTGCTTGCAACTCCAGGGTGTGATTCATCCAATTTTTGGGCTCCTGCTGCCAACTCCAGTGTCTCTTTCAGCCAATGTTTGGGCTCCTGCTGCTGCTGCTTGCAACTCCAGGGTGTGATTCATCCAATTTTTGGGCTCCTGAAGCCAACTCCAGTGTGTCTTTCAAGCTATGTTTGGGCTGCTGCTGCTTGCAACTCCAGGGTGTGATTCATCCAATTTTTGGGCTCCTGAAGCCAACTCCAGTGTCTCTTTCAGCCAATGTTTGGCTGCTGCTGCTGCTTGCAACTCCAGGGTGTGATTCATCCAATTTTTGGGCTCCTGCTGCCAACTCCAGTGTCTCTCTCAGCCAATTTTTGGCCTCCTGCTGCTGCTGCCAACTCCAGGGTGTCTTTCAAGCAATGTTTGGGCTCCTGCTTATGCTACTGCCAACTCCAGGGTGTGCCTTCCAGCTAATGTATGTGCTCCTGCTGCTGCCAACTTCAGGGTGCCTTCCAGCCAATTTCTAGGTTCCTGCTGCTACTGCTGCCAACTCCAGGGTGTGTCAGTCAATTTTTGGGCTCCTGCTGCTGCCAACTCCAGTGTCTCTTTAAAGCAATGTTTGGGCTGCTGCTGCTGCTTGCAACTCCAGGGTGTGATTCATCCAATGTTTGGGCTCCTGCTGCCAACTCCAGTGTCTCTTTCAGCCAATGTTTGGGCTCCTGCTGCTGCTGCTTGCAACTCCAGGGTGTGATTCATCCAATTTTTAAGCTCCTGAAGCCAACTCCAGTGTGTCTTTCAAGCTATGTTTGGGCTCCTGCTGCTGCTGCTTGCAACTCCAGGGTGTGATTCATCCAATTATTGGGCTCCTGCTGCCAAATCCAGTGTCTCTTTAAAGTAATGTTTGGGCTCCTGCTGCTGCTTGCAACTTCAGGGTGTGATTCATCCAATTTTTGGGCTCCTGCTGCCAACTCCAGTGTCTCTTTCAAGCTATGTTTGGGTTCCTGCTGCTGCTGCTTGCAACTCCAGGGTGTCATTCAGCCAATTTTTGGGCTCCTGCTGCCAACTCCAGGATGTGTTTCAGCCAATATTTGGGCTCCTGCTGCTGCCAGCTCCAGGGTGTGTTTTTCAGGCAATATAGGGGCCCCTCATAGTGATGCCACCTCAACTCTCTGTAATTGTGCCGCTCTGTGATTCTAATAGCGATGCCTCTGATCTGCATGTCCTAATTATTTACAGTATTATTTCAGTAACCCAGCACGCATCCTATGCGTGTTACAGCAAGGCAGAATGGTTTACAACCCTATTGAGGCTCTAGGAAGCTCAGAAATAGCCATTTTTAATAGCGATTTGTCGCGAATAAATTCGGGTCGAATCGATTTTTGTCGGAAAATTCGGCGAATCAGTCGAATCGAATTTTTCAAAAGTTCGCTCATCTCTAGTCCTCATGCTTGCGAAGTGCAAAGGTTTTGCCCCCCTTGGAAGCAATCAGAGAAAAAGGGTAGCCCCACCGGTACGTCACGTTGTTTTGTTTAAGCAACTCCAGCAGCGGGCGGAGGGTTCTCCGTCTCACCAAAGTGGATCTCGAGAGGTCAGAGTGAAAGTGCAACTCCGCGCAGTCGAAGTCAAGGGGACCCTTCCTCCTCGCCGCCGTCATAATCACCTCCTTCTCCTGAAAAAAGTGAACTCTGCAAATAACGTCCCTAGCAGGGTCGCCAGGTTGAGGGGGAGGAGCGATGGCCCTATGCGCTCGATCAATCTCGATCTTAGAGTCTCCTTTCGATTGCTCTCCAAGCAGCGCAGAGAAGTGTAGGCATTAGGTCCTCCACTCGGGTTGCTTCAGGGAGGCCCCGAATGCGGATGTTGTTCCGCCTATTACGGTTCTCCAGGTCTTCAAGGTGGAGGGTCAGGCTGTTGTTAGCAGCTTCCTGTGCTTGCAAACGAAGGGTCAGTTGTTGTATGTGAGACCTGTCTTCCCCCTGGTTCCGCTCCACCTTATCCAGCCTGGAGTCTATTTGTTTTAGATCTCCTCTCAAAAGACTAACCTCTTCGGATAGCTTTTCGCTAATTGAGCGAGTAATCAAGGACAGGTCCTCTTTAGTAGGCATTGAGCGCAGGTGAGCCCAGATTTCTGATAGCATGCGATCCGCCGGAGATGGCCTTGATGTACTAGCCCGGGGCGGGCTTCCCAACGGGTCTGGATCCCGGGAGGGCTCCGCTGGTTTTGAGATGTAGCGGTTAAGGTCGCTTTGATTGGCCGCCAAGGACCCCCTGGTCTGGGTCTTGGATTCTTTATTTTTTCTACCGCCGCCCATTACGCAGAAGATCCACTTTCCAGTTCATCTCGTTCAAAAGTAGGTTAGCCCAAAGCACAGCGGCTCTCCCTCCAGGGTGTTTCTTTGCGGCTTAGAATAACCTAGGCGGTGCTCGTCCAGCGATTATGGTAGAAAATGCGGGGTTGGATGTAATATATCTATGTTCAAATTGGAACAATATCGCACAAGGACACCTGATTCTCCGCAGGGGAGGACGTTCTGAAGCAAAGCTGGCAGAGGGCAAAGCGTTTCTTTCCTAAAGTGGAATAGCCTGGGTGATGCTCGGCAAGGGGCCCAACGATTATGGTATAAAATGCAAAGTGGATAAACTTAGTTGAAACTAGAACCCTGTCCAGATTGGAACAATATTGCACATCAACAAACACCTGAGTCCCTGTAGAGGATGCTGTTTCCAAATAGAGCTGGGCAGCGGGTAGAGCGCTCCTGTATGAGCAGGTGCAGCTTAAATAAGGCTCATCGAGGCACATCAGATGTAACAGGACAGGTGAGTGATTGACATTGTGGGTAGAAGGCAGTACCCAAGTCAGGACAACAGAATCTTGATAATTAAATTAAATTCCCCTTGCAGCTCTGACTGCTGTGAGGAAAGGGAGGGGTGGATGAAGCCCACAAGATGGCGTCGGGATGGTGTCCCCGTTCCGTATCCCAGAGGTGATATATGGCGTTACCTGATTTAGCATATCATCTTAAGATTGATACACAGTAGTACCATAGTTCATAGTTATAACCACACAATTAAATGTAAATCCGATTACATGAAAATGCAAAACTTTGACATTATTTATGCAGAATATTTTGACATAAAAAGCAAAGCTAAAATTGAAAGCAGATGACCACATCAGATTTTATGTTAGGAGTACATTTTCTAAGTGCTATAACAAGACATTCACAGAAGAAATATTTGTCACATACTTGATAAATGTGAAAAGGGTGTATAAATCGAAACAGCTTTGTGATGAAATTATTGAAGGATCATTCTACAAAGAAAAATTGAAAAAGGTCCATTATGACGAGAAGCATGTCTACAGAATAAAGAAAATCTAAAATAATAAAAGGTGTAGACATTATTTTGTTAAATGGTTTGGATTAGATATGAGCGAGCTGGAGTTTGCTGTGATTTTCAGCGATAATTCGATTTGGTCCAAATTGAAATTTTTTGTGATTTGTGCAGACATAATTTTTTCCTGTAAAAAGTAAAAATGTACCTGCTCCCTTGCTATCCTTCGGTTTCTGCCCCATGTTACCCCCCCCCCCCCGCCTCAGAGGTCCAAACAGCCCTGGTTGGGCTCCAGCCACATCGCTCCGGGTCATTGGGAGGGGATTTATACCTGGAATGAGCTGATGACGTGAACTCGGCTAGTAAAATAAGGCCCCTCCTACACTGGGGAGTGAGATATCAGAACTAAGAGAGTTTGGTGGAAGCTGGGGGGGAGGGGACATCAGGTTTAGAGATGGGTTGGAGATAAGTAGGAGGATATAGTGTGTGTTTTTACATTTAGCCCCTTGTGATCTGGTAAGGGGTCATTGGGACCAGTCCACAGGGCAAGAGAAGCTGGCAGGCCCCATTACCTGCATCCCCAAAGCCCAGGGGGTGCAGAAAAACCCTTGGCCCGTGAGGGCTATGCAGGCTTTCAGTGCTGGGAAGTGGCCACTCAGCCTCAACGGCCTGGTCTACTAATCCCCATAGCCGGTGCCCGAGCTGGTGTTACTTGGATTGGGGCACAGCTTTTTTTTTTTTTTTTAAAAGGGTTCAACCCTTAAAAGTTAAAAAAAGGTGCCCCTCACTGTAGCAGGAAGCGATGTGGCCAGACCCCACCTGGGGCCTGTTGGACTTCTGCAGAGAGTGGGGTGGGACAGCTCCGGAGGATGAGGACCTGGAATGGGGAGAGATTTTGTTTCAAGAGAGTTTGGTAAAAGTTCAATTCAGGGAGGAGATTTTTATACTGGCAGAGTAAGCAGACATCAGCTCACTCACGATATAAGGAGCGATGTGGCTAGAGCACACACGGGCTGTTGGACTTCTGCGGAGAGTAACGTGCAGGACTGGATTAAGTGTGGTGGAGGCCCCTGGGCACAAAATCTGGTGGAGGCCCCAAGCACAGTATTTTTTTTTCTTTAAAATTTTCCTTTAAACTAATAGTCCAGCCAAGTAACCGATTGGTGGTTGTCTGGCACCCGCCTACTTACTGGAACATCAGATCAAGTTCCTTATGCCACGCTTGTGCAGGTGCGTGCTACTCCTACTTCTGGGCGGGGGGTAGTGTAGTCTCCCAGCTGGCCCAGCAGAAAGCAGTTCCCTGCATTGAGCTGCCAGCGGCTGTGCTTGGTGGCTTATGTGCAGTGAGCGGCCGCCGACTGACAGCTCTGCACCTACCCATCACTGTAGCGTTGCTGGTGGCGGCTTTGCTGCTCTAGACTCTACGTCCTGCCCTAAAAATGTACCTGCTCCCTTGGTGTCCTTCAGTTTCTGCCCCATGTTACTCTCCCCGCAGAGGTCCAAACAGCCCTGGTTGGGCTCCAGCCACATCGCTCCGGGTCATTGGGAGGGGATATATACCTGGAGTGAGCTGATGACGTGAACTCGGCTATAAAAAAAAGGCCCCTCCTACACTGAGGAGTGAGATATCAGAACTAAGAGAGTTTGGTGGTAAGCGGACATCAGCTCACCTACAATATAAAGGAGCGATGTGGTCGGAGCCCAGTCGGGGCTGTTGGACTTCTGCGGAGAGCAGCGTGCAGGACTGGATTAAGTGTGGTGGAGGCCCCTGGGCACAAAATCTGGTGGAGGCCCCAAGTACAGTATTTTTTTTCCTTTAAACTAATGGTCCAGCCAAGTAACCGATTGATGGTTGTCTGGCACCCGCCTACTTACTGGAACATCAGATCAAGTTCCTTATGCCACCCTTGTGCAGGTGCGTGCTGCTTGGGAACTCCTACTTCTGGGCGGGGGGGTAGTGTAGTCACCCAGCTGGCCCAGCATAAAACAGTTCCCTGCATTGAGCTGCCAGCGGCTGTGCTTGGTGGCTTATGTGCAGTGAGCGGCCGCTGATCGACAGCTCTGCACCTACCCATCACTGTAGCGTTACTGGTGGCGGCTTTGCTGCTCTAGACTCTTCATCCTTCCCTATGGTGGCTTTGGCTGCGGGTTTGCAAAATCAAAAAAAGGCCCAGGCGCCGGAGGCCCCCATTGCCGCCGATTTTGTTGTTGGCCCTGCGGCCCGTCAGACCAAAGACTGAAAGCCTCCTGGACCAGACCATAATCCAAAGGTGGGTGGAAGCCCCCTTTGCAGGCAAGTCCAGCTCTGGTAGCGTGGGACAGTGATGGAGGATGGGGACATCACCTGGTACTGGAATGGGGATGAGGTAAGCTTATTTTTTTATTTATTAAATAAGTTCATTAAAAGTTTGAATTGGACGAGATGCTTGGAGCAGTAGCTATGACCAAGGGCAATATGTGTGGCGTGTGCCACGGTCTACTGGATCAACCTTGTGCAGCATCATGCTCCGACGCAACAAGGTCAGGCATTAGTAACCCCTCCGTGTTTGTGTGATCTGCTTCAGATTTGGACACCAGGCACCTATCCTCCTCCTCAGTAGATGGAAGACAGCAGGGCATAGCTTACCCTCCTCCTCCATTCCTGCAAGGATCAGCATTGCCAGGCTGTGTAACACATATTGGGCCTGGGTAAGAAAAGGCAACTGCTTGAGGAAATCTCCCACTGGCTGTCTCCACTTCAACTTACATTGGGCAATATGGTTGCAGATAACAGGACTAAAATTGTGGCTGCTCTGCTTCTAGGTTGCACGTGATCAATCTGGTCATCAAACGCTTCTTAAAAACATATGTTGATCTGGTAGATGTTCTGGCCATGTCCAGGAGGGTATGTGTTCGCTATAGCTGATCCAATACTTTAAAACACACTCTCCTACACTTGCAGCACCAGAATGGTCTTCCCAAACACAGCTTAATGTGTGCTGTCCCCACGCACTGCGATTCCACCCTACATATGCTGGACCGCCTTTACCACCAGGGCAAAGCGGTGAATGATTTCTTCATGTAGCAAACAGCCAGCTTTTCCAGACAGTGTGTTTTTCCGCTGCATCATTTGCAGATTATCAGAGACCCGTGTTGCATGCTGAAGCCTTTTGAAAAGGCAACAAGATTTGTCAGCAGGGACAAGAGCGGAATGAATGATGTTATGCTGCTGATATTCATTTTGGAGCAAATGCTCACGGCCATGATTTAGCAAGGTACAAAGGGAGGATCCCATCTGTCTCCTGGCTCTTTGAATCTACAAAAAGAGGTGGAGGAGCCCCGGAGGTGAATTTGGATGGTGGTGGTGATGAAGATGATGAACAAACATGGCGATATGGAGCGGAGGTTCATGACCTCGGAAATGCTGGTGAGGATGGCGATCTGTATGCTCTGGTGCTTGTGCGCCGACAGTCACATTGTTAGCATGAAGCAAAAAGAGGAGTACTTGATCGCTACACTTGATCGCTACACTTTTAATGGGGGAATTTTTTACACCTTCCAGGAGGAAGAAAGAAATGGCTTATTACCGAGATAAGACATGCACCCAGTTAGCCAGGGCTTTCAAATGGCAGACACCTGCCACAAGCATGTCTGACCGGGTGTCCACTTTCTGATACCTGTCGAGTCAATGCTGTGGTGGCAGCACTCTTGAGAATATGATGTACAAGTTTTTACATCCCATAAGCCCACCTGACAAACATAGTCATGGAGGGATGGTCATCATCAGCAACACCACCTGAACAGCCACGTGCACTGCTACTTCGATTGTGCCCTTTCTCAAGGAGATACCCCTTGAACTTCTGGTTGAGCAGATTGGAGCATTGGCCAGAGCTAGTACAGTTTGCCATGGGGAAAAGGTTTTCAGAGCAGAAGGTGGTGTCGTCACCCCTAAGTGGACAAGGTTGTCTGCCAAAGGTGTAGAAAAGTGAACTTTTGTAAAGAAGAAACAGGCATGGATAGGTAATGATTTTAAAACCTGTGATGCTCTGGCAGCAACAGCAGCTCTCGCACTTCCTTTTCACACTCAAAGAACACAGGGTGGAACAAAGAGGACTCACCCCATTTGAAGAGCTATGCTCAAGTAAATGCACGAAAAGCCACACCCTCTCTTACATTTACAAAATGTTGATCAACCCCCCGGACATGACCCCGCCACCATTTGTGGGAAAATGGGAAAGAGACCTGGGTAGGACCTTCACCCCGAAGCAAATTAGCAAGCTTCTGCAAGCACCCCATAAAACTTCAATCTGCACCAAGTTTCAAGAGTGCAGTTATAAAATCCTGACGCGGTGGTACAGAGTGCCGAAAACAATCAACAAATGGTTACCCGGAGTGGAGGCTAAGTGCTGGAGGTGTGAGGATGGTGAGGGCTCCCTGCTACACATTTTCTGGTCGTGTCCCAGGCTGAAACCATTCTGGGCCGGGATCAGGGAGGTGGCTGGAAAAGTGGTGGGTGAGGAGATACCAGATGATCCGGCCCTGTGTTTGCTCCACATGGCAAAGAAACCATTTAAAAAGTATCGCTGTTCCTTGTTATGGCATCTCCTTAATGCGGCCAAGACCTGTATCCCCCTCCTGTGGAAAAAAGAGGACCCCCCCACCCTAGCAATGTGGGCGTTGAAAGTTAACGAGATAATGAGGTTTGAAGACCTTATGACATCTGGCGAGGGTGGTTTCGAGAAATACTTAGCATATTTAACTATGTCTGTTATTGTATAGAGATATAAGACAACACATGCTTCTTGAATATATATTTAGATCCAGTACAATTTAATTATGTAGTAAGTGACTTGAATAGCTGTATACCATGTAAATAGTTGAGTTCCACTTTGTTTATAGTTTATACATTGGTAGCATGGCTGAGCAGAGATATCTGCCTCCTTCCCTCCCCTCCCCCACCCTTTATGTGCAGCCTTCTTCTCTGAAGTCTGGGCTGTTATGCTGGTGGAGCCCAGCCCCTCCCCTTTAGCCGATGACACCGGCCGGGTCATCATGGGGGGCGGGCTCTGCCAGCTGACGGCTGGCCAGGATTGATTGATTTGATCTTGCTGAGGGGGGCTCGGCTGCACATATGGTGCGAAACCGCTGCCCATCACTACAGTTGACGGGCGCGTCCTTGTCCAATCGGATGCGCTGTGTCAGGGGCGGGAGTTACACCTTGCACTGGGTGGGAGTGAGGGAGAAAAGTGGTCTGATGCTCTGCCATGCCACATAAAAGGAGACACGATTCAAAGAGACAGCACCCCTGGAGAAGCCGTAGCGGATCAGGGGAACGCGTGGGGTCTCCTGCCTTCAATTCACTGCCTGATGATTAGTCACGTTTGACCACAAGGACAGCATGATCTTTACTTTTTCTTTCCAGTGATTGCTTACTACCTCAGCTCCCTTAAACAGCCCTGCACTAACAGCACTTTTGTGTATTGGGTTTGCATTGGGGGTCTCATCCCCTGCTTTACTTGGTGAATATAGCCTTCTTATCTAGCATTTGCACTTTAGATTTGATTGATTGCACAGGTTTAGGGTCTTGATGAATTATTTGTAGTAATTACCTTTTTATACATATATATATATATATATATATATATATATATATATATTTAACAGTGTCTTTGTGTTACATAGAAACATAGAAGGTTGACAGCAGAAGGAGACCATACAGTCCATCTAGTCTGCCCTTATGTGTATACTGTATGTACTCTTTATCTTAGGATAGATGTGTGCTTATCCCAGGCATATTTAAATTCAGTGACTGTTGATTTTTCAACTACCTCTGCTGGAAGTTTGTTCCAAGCATCTACTACTCTTTCTGTAAAGTAATATTTTCTAACATTGCTCCTGATCTTCCCCCCCGACTAGCTTCAGGTTGTGCCCCCTTGTTCTATCATTAAGCTTCTTCTTAAAAACTCTTCCCTCCTGAACCTTATTCAATCCTTTCACACATTTAATGGTCTCAATCATGTCCCCCCTCTCCCTTCTTTCCTCCAGACTGTACAAATTAAGTTCTTTAAGTCTCTCCTGATAAGTTTTAAGTTTAAGTCCTTCCACCATTTTTGTTGCCTGCCTTTGGACACGTTCTATTTGAATAATGTCTTTTTGCAGGTAAGGTCTCCAGAACATGTGTGTTTTTATTTTTGCTATAGTGTAACACTTAATAAAATATTGTTATTTGATGGTATTTGTGGAGTTGTGCCCCTTTCTTATGACCCTTGTCAATTTGGTTTGGCCCATGTTCTAGTAGCTTGAAGAGTCGGGCAGCACGCTCCGTTATCAATATTAAAAGCTGTGCCTGCTATTTTGTATTGCTTTCGCTACTAGAAGGATTAATACCATATATACATGGATGGCTGACCCCGTTTCAAAATTAGTTTTTTATAGTCTGGCTGCAATTTGCTGCCCATCTTGATGTAGTGCTGCATAGTTCAAATTAAAATGTGTACTATTTTAGTGGACATGTGGTCTAGCTGAGTGAATTTGCATATAACCACTTTTATTTAATTGTTGGGTATTTTTTTTTACATAGAGTGGCTGCATGAATTGTTTGTAAACATAGATTGTGTTTTCTTAAAGAATATTTAATTTATTAAATTCATATTATTGATATATATATTATTATACTGATTAGCACTGTCGGGTAAGTTCTTATTGAAACCTATATTTATAAAGAGATTGTGCATTTTTGGGTTACATGGCCCTATACTGGATTTTCTGTAAGTGCTTTTAGTGTTTTTAGTCTGATAAAATATTTATTTTATTAAATGAGTATATTGGTAGATTCATGGTCCTTAGATGTACAAGGAACAGTGAACAGTTTCTACTAAAGCTCAAGTATCATAGCTTCAAGAGTGACCATATCCAACCCTGCCCATGATCTGTCCCTAAAATTCTATATCCTTAGCTGCTATGCACACTATGAACAGCTGGGAGCACATTCGTGACAGGGCTTAGCAGCTAGTAGGCTGATCATGGGCTGACCAGGGCCAGTAAAATCCCAGGCTGATTTCTGGCTTTTGTACACCCCTGTCCTAAAGTGAGGGTAGAAGAGATTAATTGACAAAAATTGAGAGCAAGACCTGGAGGAAGATCAGTACCTTAGTCGCAGGGATAGCTGTGTCATAACGAAGACAACAGGATCTAGAACAGGAGTTGAATAGCAACACTGAACTGGCTTTTAAACCTCACTGCACAGAAGCTTGCCCATTTGGTACTGTAATGTGCATGTGTGCAGATTTTAGCACATTTCCACAAGCATGTTCTCCTTCCTTTGCTGAACAATGTGCTTGTGAATAAAGGGTTTGATGCTGGTTCAATGAAGAGGATACTAACATCTGTCAAACCAACATCTTCTGGATTTGAAGGTCAAAATATAGCTACCGAGGCAGCAGCACTGAGAGTAACAAACTTGCTCTGATGCGGCACTGCACAATGTAACAAGTAGGAGTCCTGCTGGTACATTTTAAGAGGCTATTCATCTCTCTGCAGTGTTACATTGTAAACAGAGAGCTGCAAGACTTGTACAACCATGTCCTCTTGTTACACCTCACAGCTAAATGTGGGTAATCTCTCTATCCTGCTGCTGCACTTGAGAGATTTTTCTATAAAATGCTGTATCTGTATTGGCACCCTATTTGCATTGTCTAGCAATGCAAAACACAAATGGCTTAATGGTAATGAAAAAGTGTTACCACTTATATTTAGGTTAAATGTATCTTAAACTCAAATCTCTTCAGCCAGAAGTTTGTGTTTGGCATTTGGCCCTAACATGAAAAAGCTGGTTGTAACTTATCTGAACTTACTTCTAGTGCTGACACTAGGAGTGTCCTCACTCAAGGGAGTGGCGGCTATCTTTCTGTGGCAATTTGCAAGTTGGTACGCAAAGCCCAGGTCGCGGGGCTCAGGTAGGTTACAGCCAGCTTCCAGCTACTAATTCCTCCCCCACACCAGCCATCAGATTTTTTTTTTTTTAGATCAAGTACCCATTGATTTTAAGGAGGACCACGGTTTGGGAAGTTTGGCCACCCGAACAGTTCAAAGTTCGGCCAAACGTACCGAACCTGACCTTTAAAGGGTTCACCCATGTCTTTAGGTATGGCATTATGTTTGGAAACTTAAAGAACATTTGTCAAAAGCATTGTGGCGGTGGTGGGAAGAGGTCAATAATAGTTAGCCTAGGTAGATCCTTGCTGGTCATCATCTAGCATTGGATTTCTTTTTATGAAAGTCATTAACTACTTAAATAATATTGATTGTTAATGTTATATGATGTTGTTTTTTAACGCATTTCAATCCGATTTATGCATCATCACACAGGAGTGGTGTTTGCACTTGGAAAGGGGAATGTCATTCAGTATGACATTACTGGAATTAGAGCAACAGAAGGTTAAAGAGCTTAAACAAGCCAGAAATAGAACAAGCTTTTCTATTAAAAAATGCTTCTCTCACTTTGCAGCTTAGGCAAGAAGAGCTTATAAATCCAAAACCATAACTTCTCCCAACAGCTGGCTAAAGCACGTATTTATATATTAATCAGTTTTCAGTTTTTTTTTTACATGTGTACAGTATGTTGTGTATTGCTAACTGTGCAATAGATATATGTATGTCACAGTTTTTGATACACCTTTTAAAGAAGCTTTATTAAGTGAACAATTTGGTAAAATAAACCCAGGTCATTTGCAGTATACTTTTACAATCAATTGTAATTAAAGGCTGAATATTTCTATGAATAAAAACTAAATGCTTACTTCTTCATCAATCACCAGAAGTGGCCACTTTCTTGCCATTGATGAGTTATGTTAGCAACAAGTTAAAATCCCTAGACCAGACGTGCCTCTACTAGAGATGGACACATTTGTTATTCTCAGTTCGGAATTTTTAACACCTAATTTTGTTTTAAAAAGCACACTTCCCTCATCATTCCACTGCCAGGCAAAGTCCTAATCAACCGCCTCAGCATCTTCAGGGGATTTAGAAGACATGAACCCACTGCCCCGCACTGGGCTCGGGGAGTTAGCAGCAGGAGCCCAGTGCAGGACAAGAGATCTGCGTCCTCTGTCCCACTTATTTTTTGAAAACCATTTACGGGAACAATTCAAGCAGCATGAATCACAAGAAGTTTGTATTCTTGGCATATTGATTTTTCACCATGATTCGCTAATCTCTCATGTTTACACCCAGTGTCGTAAACATCACAACAGGATATAAATAAAATAACAGGATACGGTATGCCTTTCTGTTCTTTTCTTGGCTGATTATTTGTTTTGTATACCTCAGCAAAGCAAACTCAAGGCTCAGCAGATTTCTCAGCAAACTACTGATTCAACGGATTAACTTCAGGTTAAGATGGCTCTGAGCAGCAAATTTTTGTCCCTCAAAATTTTTAACCACCGCTGCCCTAACACAACATTTCTCTTTGATGGCCTCACGTAATACATTCATTGTTGAAGCATAGGTGTCTCCAGTACTTGTCTGTGTGCCCCGTTTTTTTATTTAATAAAACACATTATGTATCTCAAACTGTTGCCATGAACTTAACAACTGATTTTCGTACTCTAAATTTCTTTGGCATTGGTGACCCCTTGTGCTACCATTGCTTGGATGCTTTTTTGGATAATGGTGGTGGACCCATGTTTTAGCACCTGTAGAAATTCCAAAATAGAAGGCTCCTGGATTTTCTCTAAGCATGTTTAAATTTGCTCTTAAAATAATTTAATAGGTCCTCCTGAACAGGGGTCATCTTCATTTTATTCCCTATCCCTTTTAACCTGCTTGTGGGCCCATTTAAAGCTGAACAATCCCAATATTTTCACTATACCAGGTTTTGGGATGCTCTGATTTGGGATGCCCCTCTTTGAGAAACCTGCCATATTGGCCATAAGAATGTACATTTACCCAGTCACATGGCAGATTCACAGGATCTCGTCCAATCAACCCCATATGCTGCACATATTATTGCCAGGTACATGACTCAGGTTTAGACACAGAGCCCGATACTAAGGACACTCAAGCCAGAGATGCAGCAAATATGGCCAGCATTGTATTTTTTTTTGGGGGGGGGGGGCATAGTTGCATTTAACCATTTATGCAGTGAGTGTACACATGCCTAGAGCAGTGGGCTACCCTAATTAAAGTACCTGGGAAGCAGTTAGGTGGTTAGGTGCTATTCTTAAGAGCATTTTATCATGTCACATGGCCGGGAATCGAAACCACCACCCTTTGGTCACAGGCCGCTTCCTTACCTGACTACGCCTTCATTGCTTACATTACTGTGGCAACCACGACCGGGAGTTGGGTTCATAGAGCAGGGCAACCCAATTTAACCAGTCAGGCTTGAGAAAATTTTACTTGGCTGGTTGGATTACAGGTCTATCTGAAGCCTTGCCAGCTACCTCTTGATAGCATCCATTACGAATCCCTTGCCACTGATTGGGAACCTATCACTTTAAAAAAAAAGAGCTCCAGAAAGCTTAATACCACAGCTCTTAAAAGCCTATAGATGGTAATTTTCTAGATCTCACAATGTGGTCTCTCTCTTCCCACTGCTACACCACACAGATAAAGAGGTATTATCCGCCTCAGTAACATTTTAGAATAATAAATGCAATACTTACTTTTTACCATTATCAAGTCTCACCAAGAGCTACAGAACACTGTAGTTGCCACTGTTTAGTGCTACCTGTAAGTACAGGTGATTGTACTTAATTGTCATTTAAGTTCCTGTTTTACTGACGTGCCCATAGATCTCAATGCAAGTGCACTGTTCACAGGCTATGCTACCTCAGCTTCTCACTGACAGTTACAGTACTTTAGCACACTGAAGGAATCCTGTCCCTTTGACCCACGCCCATCCCATTATTTTGCACCCAGGTTTCCAGATGTTGTCCTCTTTAAGGCTTGTGCAGACTTTATAGACTTCCCTCAATGGCAGTTTCCACCCTAACTTCCTGTTGCCTTGACCCAAATATATTTCTTTAAAAAAATGCTTCAGACTTAGACATGCGACTGCATTGAACATACAAGGAATCCTTCCGTTTTCAACTCAACACTCCTGATCCCATGCTTTTGCAAACAGGTTTCTAGATGTGGCCCTTGATAAGGCATAGACAAACTTCACAGGAATCCTTTACTGACCATTACCAACCTTTTTGACACTACATTTGTTTTCACACATAGTATCCGTTGTAAAAATGAGCAGACTTTCTTTAAGTGGCAGCTACCACCCTGAAGGAATCCTGTTCACTTGACCCCAGTTTTTTCTTAAAAAAAAGTGTTGCAGACATGTGACTGCATTGAACTCACAATCAATCCTGATGCTTTATTATTTTATTTCATAGGAATAGATTTTTCACCTTGACCCTGAAGCCCTATATCCTTCCGTCATCTTGTACACAGGTTTCAAGATGTGACCCTTTCTAACATTTACAACTTTCCAGGCTTCCTTTACTGGAAGATACAACCCTGAAGGAATCATTTTCCCTTGACCCCACATTCCATTTCACACAAGGCATTTTATCACCTTGGCCTGCCCCCCCCCCCCCCCATCTCATCTGTGTCATTTCCAAGGCATGGGCTAACTTCAAGCGGACCTTCACTCTAAATAAGAGTCTATCTTATATGTTTCCCACACCCTGTACATACAGATTGCTCACATTAAAAATCATCCTACCTGCATCTACTGCATTTTATAAGCCTTTAAACATCCAAGATGGCGGCTTATGGAAGTGACTGTGCTGCTCTGCATTCTGGGACTGCTGACCTTTCCCTGACCTCAGCTCTGCTCTGTCTGAGCAAAGCACAGCTATAACCCGCCCCCCTGTACCTTATCCCACTCTCCTCTCCTCAGTAAGTGTGATGCTTCTGAGTCAAGATGGCGGCGCCCGTATCCTAAATTCCCGAACAGAGTTGCAGCCCAGTGGGGGAAAGTATAATAAATTAGTGACTAAACATGTAAAGTATATTAATTTTAGATGCTGAGGAATTGTTTTTTAAGAGTTTGGGCTTTTCATTAAATCAGGGTGAAGGTCCGGTTTCACAGGCTTCCTTAAGTGACAGTTACTAGTGATGAGCCGAAGTGGGGACAATCCAGTTTGGAAGCCCTCCAACCAGTCCCCAGTATACAATAGCTCTGGCCACTAATACTCTGAACTGGTATATGCATCTCTTAGACCACTCACCAGTTCACAAACCATTATACAAAAGAAAAACGTTTAAAATAAAAAAGTACCACTTCTGCATCTTCCTTTTCCTGTCCGTTGGCCGGCAACATTCTCTCTGGTCCAGCAAGGCTGTGGTCTGCTAATGCCAGGCATAGCTTATGCAGGTGCCCCCCGCGCCATCTCTTGTTCAGGAGGACATTAGCTCAAGGGTTATAGTGGGCTCCCAGGAGGGGAAGCTTTGTACCAGAGAGGCAGAGCTGTGGAACCCCCTCATGAGACCAGTTACATCAGTGGAGGGGGGGGGGCATGGATAGAGGTGGAAAGAGCAAATGGAGTTAATGTACACACCGCACAAAATATTTTTATTAAATTATATTTCACTATACCTACTCTATATGCTTTTTATCAAGATCCGAGTCGACTCTAGCATTGGCCTGGATCTGAAGCTCCTCCCCAGCAGTAACCACCCTGAGGGAATCTTGTTGCCTTGACTCTTCAAAAATGCTTTCTTTTGCCTTTACGCACAATTTTATTTCTTTCGCTTTTACCCTGACACCACCAGTTCCCATCATTTTGACCACAGGTTTTCCATATGAGCGTACAGGCTTCTTTTAAAAGCAGTTACAAGCCTGAAGGAATTCTGTTATCTTGACCCTACATTTTATTCCTTTCTATACATGCTTTAGATGTAGACATTGGTTGTGAGTTGCAACAAATTCACATGGTAGTAAAAAATTCATTTCATGAGAAAAATGCATGAGAATTTCACTGTTGATGAATCACCAGATATGAAGACAATGAAAGTCAATGGCACTTTTTACTAGAGTGTAAAAGGTTCACTACTTTTCACACGAGTAAAAAAATGCCATTGACTTTCATTGTCCATCTATCTGATTATTCATCAACATTGAAATTCTCAGGCTTTTTTCTCATGAAATGAATTTTTTTACTACCATGAACATTTTTTTTCAAATCTTGATGAATCGAGGCCATTGTGGCTAATTTACACACAAAGAATCCTGTAACCCTGACCCCCTACTTCTGTTTCTCTGTCATTTAGCCCACATCTTGAAACATGTGTGCAAAATAATTTGATCTGTGTCTTTGGGCTGACACTTGTGTCAAACTCTTTGAAAGCACAGAAGACAGAAACTGGAAAACAGTATATTAGGTCGGTATATATACATTTTACGTCTTGGGGGCTAGGGAGTCAGTAGTGTGGTGGGCAGGCTTCCGGATGCCCAACTCCGCTATTATTCAGCATTTTATGGGTTAGGGAAGCAGAGTGCACTAGATTTATTTATTTTGAGGGCCCTGGGGGGGGGGGGGGTCTGTGCTCACTGAAATATCAAAATGATACAAGTGAAAGTATTTCACTATGTTATTTTGAACACTTTGCAACATTTGGTTATATGGCTTCTGCTATCTGTTGACACTGAATGCTGCTCACTCACATCCTTCAGTGCTGAATGTGGCTCTCATGACAAGAAAGTTTGGGGACCCCTGATCTAAAATATTTAGAAAAAGAAATCAAGGTTAATGCAATAGGGGTCACTTTAGGGTTTTAACTGCCACTGATGGATGTCTGGGAAGCTAGCCTGTTTCATAGAAAGGCCCACATCTGTGCAAAATGATAAAATTTTATTGAAGGGTCAAGGTGATGGGATCCACTGTGTGAAAAAAATGTGGTGTCATGGAAACAGGATACCTTCAAGGGAATACTTGTCACTGAAGGAAACCTGTGAAGTTGGTCTATGCCTTAGAAAGAGACAGAGAAGAGAAAGCTCTGGAAATCTGTGCAAAAGACTGTATTGTTGTCTGGGTCCAGGCAACAGTATTCCTTGTGTGAAAAAATGGAGGGTCAAGGCAACAGGATCCCTTGTGTGTTCAATGCAGCTGCATGTCTTGCATGTCTGCATTTTTTTAATTGGTTCAAGACTAGACAATAGGATTCCCTTTGGCTATCAACAGCCACTGGTTTCCTTGACTATGAAATGTGGCTTGCAAGGTGGTTTATTTAACATGCGCCATCTGGTGGTGGAAAAAGTGAATGAGGTCCCATCGGGTAACAATGCAATGTTTATTATTGATATGCCAAATCTTTGTATTTAAAGTATTTTCTAAAAAATAGTACCATGACTAAGGAAATTATCCGAAAATAAGGTCGCGTTTTTCAGTTTTCTCCAGGTCTAATTTTACAGGTTTAAAACATTTTATTTTATAGGTAAAAATGTCAGCCACTTCTGACATTCTTAGTTTTTAAATGTCACTTTAGACTGGGAAAATGATAGTGATAATGGAAGTAATCCTTGTGATAGGATACCCATTTAGCATGTCCCTCTTAATTTAGGTGCTCATTTATCTCAGCTAACTTAACCAGTGGGCATAAGGCTGCACTCTCAAACAGCTGCCTAAAAGCTATAGCACTTGCCATGTAATTACACATTTGCTAAATACACAATCTAAAATGTAAATATCCACCTTTTTAAGAAACATAGAATGGTAGGGACAGGCTAAACTGTTATTTTTTATTGCAGTGGAAGAGTTTACTACGCTACTCATAGCTCAAACCAACAGATCAGCTCTCAGCAATATAGTAAACATTATGAATGAGGGGGGGGGCAGTGCATATAAATTTTAGACATGTACAGGTTTTTTTTTAAATGAGCCTTCTAAAATACTTAAGTGAAAGCCAAATTACTCTTTTTTGCCATTAATTACACAAATACAGTACAGCAGACTTGAACTTTAACAAAAAATATTTATTCAGCCACAATTTTTTTTTCTCCAGTAAATCAGCTGTACATGGTGGCAGCTGATTTTTTTTTGAGTAAAAGCTCCCCTTGGTCAGCAGAATCACTAGTATATAAAGTTATACAACTCTCAACAACTAGCACATTCTCTAGGAACTTAGTATTACTCATCATATATGACGCCTCTGCGTGATGCCAGAGACCTTTTACTGTATAGAGCCATCCAAATAAGTTTATAAATACACTCTTACTTGTCAATTTGTGCTCTATGGTGTAAAATAATTTTGCCTTTGCCAGCAGAAAACAGATGCAATAGAAATTAAAAATTTAGTTAAACCAAGCAAATATAGATATTAGGATTATTGGATGTACAGTTATGTAACAGATTGAAAATGATCGAAAAGGTTGAATAGAGCAGTGTTACGTTTTTTGAAAGTAAAAGCCAATTGATAGCTAACATTTTTAAATCCTTTACTGATCTCTAGTGGGCAGTATATAGTATTACATAAACTTGGAAAAGGGGTTATAGTTTCAAATGCAGAATGTGAAGTGAAGGAGTTTCCAAAAGGGTTTTTGGTTTTCATTAATAAATGTTAAAAGCACATTGACAATGGGGGTCATGCTAAAGATTTGGTGAAGCAAGTTTAAATCTGGGTGCACATTTGGGTGTGAATTGCCTCCTGCATCTCGGTAAGCGTTTTAACTTTAACACAGAAAAAGTGAGATGAAAAATGTTCTAATTTTTCCTAAAGAAAACATCACCTGCACATGTGATGGGACATTTTCCAATTAGGTTTGAATCATTGTTTGAAAGTTTGGAAAAAGCAACCCATGCAGTATTCTAAAAAATGTTTCATTTTTTATGCATACCCCAAAGGGTGCAGTTGTTTTTAAACTTTCAAAAAATTATCCTGACCTCATCATTGGAAAAACAATGTACCTCAGCTGTAAAAATGCCCCATCCATGTAAAGTTTATTTTTAGGAACAAATATTTTTGTTGCACTTTTGTGTGTCTCAAAGATAAAAAGCTCACCGAGATGCAGTTTGCAATTCACACCCAAATGTGCACCCAATTAAACTTGCTTCACTAAATAATTAGCATGACCCCCCATGTGAGTTCTTTTTTAAACAGAACCTTTATTTTACAAAGATTGTCATACAAGTTGCACAAAAGACATTTTAAAGTTAAAAAGTACTTACTCACCTATGCAGCTGATCTCTTAAAAACATGATTGGTTCAAAGCTGCATGTCATGTAACATACCATGTGCCCTTCAGCTCTGCTGCCACCAATGGCACCTTTTCTGCTGCTGATCGGTCTCTGGTCCACGTGGCCTTCTCCACATCCAGCATGCATCCTCTAGTCCTTGCTACCTGCTATGCAGCTGCTCTCCAGTGCTTACAGCTTTCTCCGCTGGTGATAATCTTTCAATCCTGGCTGCCTTCTTTGTTGCCTCTGAGTCCACCACTAGGGATCCACAGATGTTCGGTTTCGGGGAACATCCATGGACAGTTTGGGATCAAAACTTTACCCAAACTTAACCCTGAATGACAGACCCAATAGAAGTAAACGGGGACCCAAACTTCGGTGGTGTAAAATGTCTGTGAATTGGCCATTGTCAGGGCTAGGGGGCACATTGATGGCATATTGCTAGGATATGCCACCCTTGTGTTACAGCTGCTGGCCCCACCACTGGGACACACTTAAACCAAGAACAAAGCCATCATATGAAACCCTCTTTCTTTCTTCTGACTAATTCCTCTTTCCCCTCCTCCGCTGTCACAGACCAAGCTGCGCAATGGAGGCACAGAGATGCATCCTTGGAATGCCAGCCACTCCACCAGCCCCATCCCCAAGCCATCCTACAGGCCTAATTGTCACAGTTCATAATCTCCAGTGATCATTGTCCCTTTTTATCTAGATTTTACTATTTAAATATTGTATTTTAATAACAATTCTGGCATTGTGTGAATATTTCAAAAAGAAAAGGGAAAAATAAACAATCCTTTGTATAGGCGCATAGTATACATATACCTTCTAACAGTTACTCTTCTATTGACCTAATCCTAGTATGTCTTTACAGAGCCTTCTATAGGAACAGTACCAAATACCTCACTAGGGCAAGTGAGACTAAAGCGGCCCCAACTGATCCAGGACTCCCTGGAACTCATCACAATGCCGTTACTCCAGTAGAAATAACAATTTAGGGAGATAAACATATAGGCCTTGATCTACTATGTTTGCGAGTATCCCTTAGTTTACAGATTCTGATGATCGCGTTTCTTGCCCACAGTGCAAAACAAAGCATCAAGCAAAACTGACACCCATAGGGTATGAGCACAAAGGCAGGCTATAAACATGGCACATGGTTTCAAATTGCCTTATGCTGTATGCTCAGAAATGCACGACATTACATTTATTACTGAAAGCAGTGCCCGGACCGCCAGCGCCAACCCACAAGCACAGATGACAGTTTAAAATCTTTATATAGATGCAAAATGTGCCATTTTGGGGTTAAATACTGATTAAATGCTCACATAAAATTTCAACTGTGTCCTCAAACACTATTGGTTATAGGTGTCCGTTTAACAAGCAGCAAAAATAAGTGGTTTAACATATATAATCATAAAAAACTGATTCACTATTCGTGCTGAATGAATCATTCACCCTTTGATAATGTGTTTTTGCACCAAATACTCATGGATACAAGTGATAAAGAGACAGGCCCATAGTGTGGTTTTATCATCAGCCTGTACTTTTTTTTTAAAGGAATAGCGCATCTGTACATAACTCAGCTGTATTTACATTTGTTTTAAGCCTCTTGGATATCCTCACGGCAAGGTATGGAGCAGATAGTGCTGTGGTTAAATGTTTGAACTGTAAAAGAAAGTCTTAAAGGTCATTAGACTTACAGAAAAATACCATTTTGTGAGTACTCACCTGAAAAATGGATATTGTTGGTGTGCCACACACCCCGCTTCACTTCTAAATATTCTTCACTTAATGGGTTAACTCACCGCCAGGTGGCGTAGTGCAGAGAGGAAGTCTTGTAACGAGCCCACTTCCGGCCTATATATACCTGGTACCTCCCTTCAATCACCAGTATATTAAAAAAGCAGAAAGACAAGGTACCAGTATTCTACCGGTAATCTCAAAATCAATTTTGATATAAATAAAAAGGCTTCACCATATAAAAGCTTCGGAAATACCGAAAAGGGTGGGAGTGAAGCGGGGTGTGTGGCACACCAACAATATCCATTTTTCAGGTGAGTACTCACAAAATGGTATTATTCTTGGTGTGCCACACACCCCGCTTCACTTCTAAATATTCTTCACTTAATGGGACATCCAAAAGCAGTGTCCACAAGGGATGGGCATCTCAAGGCCAGGTGAAGCATAACTTAAATGACTGCAGTCTGCAGAACTTTGCGGCCAAAAACAGCATCCGCTGAGGCTCGCACATCAACTTTGTAAAACTTAGAAAAAGTGTGAACAGAAGACCAAGTGGCGGCCTTACAAACTTGTTCAACAGAAGCTTGGTGCTGAAAAGCCCAAGACGCCCCAACGGCGCGAGTGGAATGAGCAGTGATACGAAAAGGGGGAACTCTTCCCTTAGCAGAATAGGCCGCAGTAACGGCCTGACGTATCCACTTGCTAATGGCAGATTTGGCTGGTGCCAAACCCTTCTTAGGCCCATGGGGCACAATAAAAAAGGAATCCGTCCTACGAAAAGGAGACGTGATAATCAAGTAGTACTTAACACAGCGTACTACATCCAAACAATGCAAAACCCTCTCTTTGTCATTCTTAGGATTAGGACACAAGGAGGGGAGAACAATATCTTGGTTCAAATGAAAAGCAGAAACAACCTTAGGAAGAAAGTCTGGCTTGAACCGAAAGACCACTTTATCCTGATGCCTCTCAAAGTAAGGCGCCTGGATAGACAAGGCCGCCAACTCCGAGACACGCCGGACCGAAGTGATCGCTACCAAGAAGACAATCTTCTGAGTCAGGGTAGACAAAGCAATATCTTGCAAAGGCTCAAAAGGAGGAGCCTGAAGAGCAGAAAGAACCAAATTCAAATCCCAAACAGGGAGTAATGGTTTCCTGGGAGGCCGCACATGCGTAACCCCCTGGAAAAAAGTTTTAACTAAAGACTTAAGCGCAACACGCTTCTGAAAAAAGATAGATAAGGCAGAGACCTGCCCTTTCAATGTACTTAGCTGGAGACCAGAGTCCAGCCCTGATTGTAAAAACTCCAGAATCCTGGAGACCGAAAAGACCCTACAAGGAAAAGATCTTATCTCACACCAAGCGATATAGGCTTTCCAAGTCCTATAGTAGGTGATGGAAACAGACCTCTTCCGGGCACTGATCAGAGTCTTAATGACTGAATCAGAAAGACCCTCCTCCTTCAGGATGGAGGTTTCAGCAGCCAGGCCATCAAACCCAGCGCTGGTAAATTGGGGTAACACAATTGACCCTGAGTGAGCAGATCGGGCCGAAGAGGCAGAACGAACTGGTCCACTGCCAGCCGAACGATGTATGCGAACCTCACTCGCCTTGGCCACCTTGGGGCCACGAGAACGGCGGACACCTTTTCCAGAGCCAACTTCTGAAGCACCCTGCCCAGCATGGGCATCGGAGGAAACAGGTATAGAAATCCCAGAACTCCCCAGCTCAGGGACATGGCATCCACTGCCAGAGCCAGAGGAACCTGGGAGAGCGACACGAAGTTCGGGAGCCTGTGATTGTGACGAGAGGCAAACAGGCCCACCTCCGGGGTCCCCCACCTGAGACACAGTGAGCGAAACACCTGAGGATGGAGAGCCTATTCTCCCAGGCGGGGAGAGCCCCTGCTCAACCGGTCCGCTACCTGGTTCTTCACCTCTGGAATGTAAACCGCGGGGAGACAAGGAACATGGGACACCGCCCAGGTCAGGATCAGGGACACTTCTCTGAGAGCACTCAGACTGCGAGTCCTTCCCTGAAGACCGATGTAAGCAACCGCTGTTTGATTGTCTGAACGCATCTGGACCGGAAGGCCCAGAACGAGCTGAGTCAGGAGAGCAAGCACCTGACGGATGGTTCTCAGTTTCAGAATATTGATGGGTAAGTGGGGCCTTTGAGGTCCCCACTGCCCCTGAAACTGCAGCTCCTTCCAGAATCCGCCCCATCCCGACAGACTGGCGTCCGTGGTGACAATTTCCCAAAGGAGGGTCAGGAAAGACCTGTCCTACACAAGATTGGTCGAGACCAACCACCACAGGAGGGACTGCCGGACCCGGGAGGACAACTGGAAGGACTGATCCAGCGACCGAGGCTGCTGGTCCCAAGACGCTAACAGAAAAAGCTGAAGCGTTCTCGTGTGAACTTGGGCAAAAGGAAGAAACACTCTGTGTTGATGAGAGTCCAGGCCGGGACGAACCGACCCATCTCTCTCGGGGACTGCGAAAAGATTGGAGTAGAAAACGAGGCCCATCTCTAAGCGCGGCACCGGCCGGATGACCGCCATCTCTAACAGATTCCTTACCGACGCCAGGAGCCCCTGCGTGGCCAAAGGATCGATGGGCACCCAAGACCGAACGAACCGTGAAGGAGGGTGAGACCCGAATTCCGGGTCGCAACCGGCCGACACTACCTCCTGGATCCATCTGCCTGGAACCACTTGGTTCCAAACCTGGGAGAAGTGTCGCAATAGTCCCCCCACCCGCACGGGTGAGGGCAGCCCCTCATTGTTGAGTGGGCTTATCAGCAGGTTTGGGCTTGGTGCCCCAGGACTGAGCGGACCGGCCACGGCCCCTCCCCCGAGTCCAACGACACCTCTGGTAGCGGGAAAGGAAGCACCCCTGCCCGCTCTGAATCCTCGAAAGGTAGGCCTACCGGAACCTGCCCCCCTAAAGGGGACACGAGGCCTCTTACCACCCTTTGCGACTGAATCAATTTTCTCCCCAAACAGACGCAACCCCAAAAAGGGGAGAGCTGTGAGCACCCTTTTAGAAGCCGCGTCCGTTGACCACTGACGCAGCCATACTGACCTGCGAATAGCCACCAGCATAGCCGCTGCCTTGCTACTCATAGTCAGTGCATCGTCCTGAGCGGATAGGACATAGGACACGAAAGATTCACACTGCTTAAGCGCAGTAAACTGTTTACAAGCGGGATTGAGATCCTCATAAAGCCCCTGAATTAAAGACTTAATCGCCAATAGAAGAAGGGCTGAAGCACACACCGGGCGCAACGCTGACCCGGAGTAAATAAAACCATGGCGCGCGTATTGGTCAATCCGACGATCCTCCCCATCCTTAGGGACAGTGGTCTCAGCAGACTGTACCATAGCCGTGCTGGAGAGCCCTAGCACAGGGGTATCGACGTCAGGAGGGACAGACCAAAGCTTTACCAACTCTGGCGGAAAAGGATAACGCTTTTCCCAACTGGAAGGGATTCCAGATAACCGCGTGGGATGTTCCCATTCCTTAAGAACCACCCTCTCAAAGTGGTGTTGTCTGGGAAAAACCCAACGCGGCTGAGGCTCCTTAAACAACTGACCCTTTGGCAGGGTGGCCGCCTCAGGTGGATCTAAATTCAAAATTTTAAACATTTGAGCCAGAATGGAGGGGGTGTCGAAAACAACCCCCTCCGACCAATCGCCAATCACATCAGCCTCAAGCTGATCTGCAGGCTCATCTGACTCCAACGGGAATTCATTCTCGTCCGAGGATCCATCGGACCATTCCACAGGCTCACATAACTCGTCCTGTGGAGCCGAAGGTACCGGAGTCAGGTGCCTCCGTTTTGCAGCGGCCTTTAACGCTGCTTTAACGGGCACTACTTTCCGGGGGCTGGGCTGTGCCGCCACCTCGGAATGCGAATCCCCACTTTTGACAGTGCCATGCGGGGTCCGGAACAGGGAGGGAGAGGTAGGAGATGATGAAGGATGCGATGGGCCCGCAGCCGAAGCAACGGACTGGCGCGCAATAGTCTGCTTTGCACAAGGGATGCAAATAAAGACATCATCAGCTGGGAGTAGAGCCCCACAACCTGCGCACCCCCCGAAAGGCTCAGCAGAACCGTTTCCGGCAACAACGGAAGCCTCCATATGGTGATTTATGGTATTCGCAATACTTGGGTCTTTTAAGGCATAAGCCAACACGGGATGCCCCCTTACTTGTAAATGTCCCGGAAGGGAGGATTTT
The DNA here is from genome assembly GCA_027917425.1 of Gastrophryne carolinensis. NCBI lineage: Eukaryota > Metazoa > Chordata > Amphibia > Anura > Microhylidae > Gastrophryne > Gastrophryne carolinensis. The sequence goes on along the minus strand of CM051239.1, from coordinate 180,671,824 downwards.
TTTTTTTTTTTTTTTTTTAATTAAGTTAAGGTCCCCTTTAATAAAATATATAAATAAATATATATATATATATATATATATATATATATATATATATATATATATATATATATTATATATACAAGCATTTATAATATATCCCAATTAATAGCCAGGCAACATAGAGCCGGAGGGCCACCATAAACAGGGATCCCGGGATCTGTAAGGCAAGAGAAATCACAATCAGATCCTCACATGTGTGCAACAATCATATATGCATGGCACCAAAGTGCCTTAAAAAATGAGCAAAACCATGCCCCCTAATAAAAAATAACTCCCCACCATATCCAATACAAGAAGATATGAAATTCCCACTTAACGGCCCCACCCAGGTGGGGCCGCTTACCTGGCCAAGCGAGAGCAGCAGCTGGGAGCGAGACAGCAGCCAGCAGCCGCAGCACCGGAGACCAAGTGCGGCCGCGCGCCCACGTGACTTCCCCCTTTTGAAGGGAAGTGAAACTGGGGCCGCCGGCGCCACGCCCCCGTTGCCGCGTCACCGGGACCCGCCCCCTACGCGGATCAGTGCAGCCAATTCAGCTGGGGATTACACCAGATGGGCCACTACACGTGCGCCCAGGCAGCGGAGGGGTGAGGAAGGACAAAGACCGCATAGCGCAGCCTATGCAAAAAATAAACTACACACAGTGCCAACGGGGAAGGGGGGAAGGGGGGAGGCGGGAGGGGGCCGCTTAAGCAACAGTCTGCTTAGTTAAAGCGGCCAGCCACCTACCCAGCGCGGTCTGTCATTCAAGCAGACCTAAACCAAGTGAACAAAAAGTGCACACATGCTGAAATAAACTTAATGCATAACATGAACACACACATGTTGAAATAAAGTTATACTAGTGAAACACACATACTAAATGCACACCCTTAAACCCCCCCCCCCCATAGTGAAGGGAGAAGGGACCGTAACAGGAGAGAAAGGGGCTACGGGGACCCTCGGGACAGGGGCATCCCATTTCCGGATCACCATGCCGGATAGCCGCATTGCCCCACGCATGAGGTCGAGCGGTAGGAGATAAGCTCCTAGGCACTTAAAGTGCCATCTACCATTTGCCCAGTGAGCCGCCTAGGCTGGGAGGCTTCCATTCCACCAATAAGGTATAAACACTCAAACCGGGCAGAAATAGACCAAAAGGGGGGTGCCGGGGTAAAAACCCCGGCCTACCTGTAAGCAGGAGACTTCCATCTTCTGACTTGTCGTCAAGCAGAGAGAAAAATACTGGTGATTGAAGGGAGGTACCAGGTATATATAGGCTGGAAGGGGGCTCGTTACAAGACTTCCTCTCTGCACTACGTCACCTGGCGGTGAGTTAACCCATTAAGTGAAGAATATTTAGAAGTGAAGCGGGGTGTGTGGCACACCAAGAATATACATACAATACCTAAACACCTTAAGCTTCCAACAGCCAAAAAAGCCCATGTCTGCAGGTGGGAAAAAGATAATTCTGTAGAATCGATTTCTCTTTCATTACTACTTCAGGACATCAGAGTAATTCAGTCACTATTGGGTTAACATCTCGGCCGAAGGCTCCTCCTCCCAGGCCTATATCCTTCCTGCTGACTTCCGCTAATCCAGTTTAGTTGAAAAGCAGTAGAAACAGCCACCCGGGAGGCATACTTCTAAAACTTGACCATAGGCTATAGACAAAAAACAAGACTCCACTCTGTTATAATGATCAGCATAAAAAAAACATTTAAACAACCTAACAGACAGGGTATGATGTCCTGAAGTAATAAGTAATACTACAGGTGAGTACTCACAGAATTATCTTTTCTCTTTCATTTTACTTAAGGCCATTAGAGTAATGCAGTCATGATTGGGACCTCCAAAAGCAGTACCCTTAATTTGGGTAGGATCCACAAAATACCATTTTGTGAGATACTCACCTGTAAAATGGTTATTACGAGTATGTCACACCCCCCACTTCCCGATATTCATGACACTTGGGAACCCGGCCTGTAGAGGGCCATCTTGCAGAGATGACATGGAAAAAAGGAGCCCCTCCTGGTCCATAAGTACTGGGTTCCTCCCACTATTCTTCAGTCTTTTTAAACAGCAGTGAAGAACCAGGAAGAGCCAATTATATTCAATAATTGTAAAATTATATGAGAATAATAATACCAAATAAAGGATCCCTTAAAACAAAAAGAGCCAATTATATTCAATAATTGTAAAATTATTTGAAATAATAATACCAAATAAAGGATCCCTTAGAGCAAAAAGAGCCAATTATATTCAATAATTGTAAAATTATTTGAAATAATAATAATAATCACCATATAAAGGATCCCTCGAACAAAAAAGGGCGGGGCAAGTGGGGGGGTGACATACTCGTAATAACCATTTTACAGGTGAGTATCTCACAAAATGGTATTATTCCTAGTATGTCACACCCCCCACTTCCTGATATTCATGACACATGGGACATCCAATAGCAGTGTCTATAATGGGTGGGGATCCCAAAGGAATAATGCATAACTTAAATTACTGCAGCTTGCAGAACTTTGCGGCCAAAAACAGCATCCGCTGAGGCCCGCACATCAACCTTGTAAAACTTAGAAAAAGTATGCACAGAAGACCAAGTCGCAGCCTTGCAGACTTGTTCAACAGAAGCTTGGTGCTGAAAAGCCCAAGAGGCTCCAATAGCACGAGTAGAATGAGCGGTGACACGAAAAGGGGGAACCTTCCCCTTCGCCATATAGGCCCCAATGATAGCCTGACGTATCCACTTACTAAGGGAAGATTTGGCAGGAGCAAAACCCTTCTTGGGCCCAGAAGGCACAACAAAAAAGGCATCCGTCTTGCGGAAGGCCGAGGTAGTAACTAAATAATACTTCACACAACAAACTACATCCAAAGAATGTAAGACCCTTTCCTTGTCGATACTAGGTTTAGGACACAAGGAAGGAAGAACTATATCCTGATTTAGGTGGAAAGCAGACACCACCTTAGGAAGGAAATCCGGTTTAAAACGGAAAACAACCTTATCTTGATGCCTCTCAAAATAAGGGGCTTGAATAGACAAAGCCACCAGTTCAGAAACTCGGCGGACAGAAGAAATAGCAACCAAAAAGGCAACCTTCTGAGTAAGAATAGGAAGAGGAATATCCTGCAATGGCTCAAAGGGAGCAGCTTGCATAGCCGAAAGCACCAAATTAAGATCCCAAACAGGAAGTAAAGGCTTTCTGGGAGGCCGCACATGCGCGACTCCTTGGAAAAAGGTCTTAACCAAAGGATGAAGAGCAAACAATCTTTGAAAGAAAATTGCCAAGGCAGAGACTTGCCCTTTCAAAGTACTAATCTGGAATCCCATATCCAGACCTCGTTGCAGATATTCCAGAATTCTAGGAATAGAAAATACTCTACAGGGCAAAGCCCTGGATTCACACCAATCAATATAGGACCTCCAAGTCCTGTAATAAATGACAGAGGAAGACTTCTTCCTAGCTCTAATAAGAGTCTGAATAACCACACCAGAAAGACCTTCTTCTTTCAAGATGGTGACTTCAGCAGCCATGCCGTCAAAGCCAACGTTTGTAAATTGGGGTAACAAAGTTGACCCTGAGTGATGAGATCTGGAAGAAGGGGCAGATGGACACGATCCACTGCCAGCCTTATGACGTCTGCATACCACAGACGTCTTGGCCACCTTGGCACCACCAGAATTGCTGGCACCTCCTCCAGTGCTAGCTTGTGCACCACCTTGCTGATCATGGAGAATGGGGGAAACAGATATAGGAACCCCAGATCCTTCCAGGCCAGAGACATGGCATCCGCTGCCACTGCCAGAGGATCCTGGGATAGAGACACAAAAGCTGGCAGCTTGTGATTGTGACGAGAAGCAAACAGGTCCAACCGTGGAGTCTCCCACTTGTGACAGAGGAACTGAAAGACCCTTGGATTGAGAGACCATTCTCCCTGGCGAGAACATCCCCTGCTCAGGGAGTCTGCCTCCACATTCTCTATCCCCGGAATGTAAACTGCTGATATGCAGGGAACATTGATCTCTGCCCACTGAAGGATCAGAGACACTTCCCGGAGGGCACCCCAACTGCATGTCCCTCCCTGGTGATTGATGTATGCAACAGCTGTTCGGTTGTCTGACCGAATCTAAACTGGCAGACCCTGTAAGAAATGGGTCAGTCGAAGTAGAACAAGACGTATGGCCCGAAGCTCTAATACATTGATTGGAGAATGAGCCTCCTGAGGCCCCCACAATCCTTGGAACTGATGCTTCTTCCAGAAGCCCCCCCAGCCTACCAGGCTGGTATCCGTGGTAACCAGTGCCTAAGTCATAAATGACTTGCCCTTCTGGAGGTTGTGCGATATTAACCACCACTGAAGGGACTGCAAAACGTGGGGAGACAATAGACAAGCCTAATTTAATGATAGTGGGCACCTGTCCCACTTTGCCAAGAGGAAGAGCTGAAGCGTCCTTATGTGAAACTGGGCAAACAGGACTGCCTCGAATGCAGCTACCATCAATCCCACTAGTCTCATCCCTAGACAGATAGACTGACGAGGGTTGGACAAGAATAGACGAATCAAGTCCTGAATCAGAACCATTCCAGAATCAGGCCCAGGAAGGGCCTTGGAAGGATTTGGGGTAACTTATTATCCATTCGAACCTCTCTAGCGTAGAGACCACCGTCCTGGTGTCCAACTCTGATTGTTCGAGGGAGGAGGCCATGATAAGAAGATCGTCCAGAAAAGGCACAATGCGGATGCCCTGGACCCTGAATATAGCCATCACTCCTTCCAGCATCTTGGTAAAGACTCTTGGGGCCGAGGTAAGGCCGAATGGCAGGGCCACAAATTGATAATGCTGGTCTTCTATCGAGAACCTGAGAAATCCCTGGTGACCCGGAATAATAGGAATGTGCAAATAAGCATCCTTGATGTCTATGGATGTCATGAAGTCCCCCTGACGGAGAGCATCGATCGTTGATCGCAGAGACTCCATGCGGAATTTTCCGAAACGGATAAATTGATTGAGTCTCCTTAGGTCTAGGATAGGCCGAACAGAGCCGTCCTTTTTGGGTACCGTGAATAGGTTGGAGTAAAACCCCAAACCCCTTTCCGCTGGAGGCACTAGGCTGATAACAGCCATGTTTAACAGATTCGCTACTGCTGCCCGCAGTCCCTGCGCAAATGCCGGATCTGACGGCATCCGGGACATGAAAAATCTGGGAGGAGGCCGGGACTCGAATTCCAGTTAGTAACCGGAAGAGACTACTTCCAGAACCCAAATGTCTGATACCTCCTGAACCCAGACCTGGAAGAAGAACCGCAGCCGTCCCTCCACCCATAAGGGTGAGGGCGTCCCCTCATTGTTGAGCAGGCTTAGTGGCAGATTTGGTTTTGGACCCCCAATTCTGACTTGGACGGCCACGTCTCTATTCCACGAAAGGAACAACACTGTTTCTTACACTGAGGTAATTTACCTCCTTTAGTGACAGAATCCAATTCTTTCTCCAAAGAGACGCAATCCCACAAAAGGGAGCGCTGTAAGCGATTTCTTAGCTACAATATCAGCTGCCCACTGCCGCAACCATACTGACCGCCGGATGGCGACTAACAAGGCAGGTTCTGCTGCACATGAGCAGAGTATCATCTAAGGCAGAAAGTACAAAAGATGCAAACATCTCACATCGCTTAAGAGTGGCGTACTCATCAGAGGCCGGATCAAGCCCTGAGTAATTCATTAGGTCTCTCACAACAGACCTAATAGCCACTGTCATGAGTGCAGAAGCACCAACAGGCAGCAAGGCCGAGCCCACACTGGAAAAAAGCGTGGCACGCCATTTGATAAATACGCTTATCCTCTCCATCTTTAAGTGTAGTGGAGTCAGGAGAATGCAACACAGAAGAATTGGATAAATTAAGCACAGGGGCATCCACCCATGAGCAGAGTATCTTTTAAAAATCCAGTCTCTCTATAAATTAATTAAATATTAATGCATAGATGGCCATTGTATGCTTGCGCACATATAGGAATTTGTCCTCCGAATTTAACCCATCTGTGCAGTGAGTGTACACATGCCCAGAGCGGTGGGCACAGGTGGTGATGACCAACTCTTAACAGTATCAGCTGGGGATGTATCTTGTCCCAGCCCAAGGGAATGCCAGGAAGCCGCACAGGCTCTTTTCTTTAAGAATAATTTCATCAAAATGCTTTTGATTTGGAAATTCTAAACGAGGTTTAGAGACTCCAAAGAATTCCCCTTTTTGAGGAGGGACTACTTCAGGAGGAGTAATAACCAAAACCTCAAATAACTGAGCAAGAGCTTTTGGGGTATCCACAACACTTGCTTCACCCTGCTCAATCTCAGTGCCAACAAATTGCTGTTCATCAGAAACATCTGATTCCTCATAATAATTCTCCTTCTTCTAACTGAGAAGGATCAGACCAATCAAGCAATTCACAATTGTCTGACTCCCTTGCCGGAGCGGCATGAGTCATGAGGTAGACATTAATCTTTCAAGATAAGCCAATCTGGCACATAAATCAGCATGCGACTCACCACCCATGACAATATCATTGGGGGTACGGACAAGACATGGCGGAGTAGGAGATGAGGCATTAGCCGCAGGCCCTGAAGCCTGGGCCTCAGTTTGCTGCATAATAGTTAATTGAGCACAAGGGACGCAAAGAATTGCGTTATCCCCAACAAGGGATGCCCCACATCCAAAACATTCCCGAGTCTGTGCAGAGGGAATTGCATGTCCGTTAACCTGGGATGCCTCCATATGGTGTTTAGTATTATACTATAATTGATTATAGTCGCCAAGTATATATGGGATTTACGCAATTGCTACCCGGGATGCCCCTTTAAATAGTCTCAAGTGGGAGGATTGAAACACAAATGGACCCCCAAATAAGGCTTAAGGGCTTTTTTTTTTTTTTTTATATAAGGACCAGGAGAAACCCCTTTTTAAATAAGGAGTTTCTACCTACAGAGAAAACAAAAAAACAGTCACCAAATGCACACAATATAAATAAATGACAGAAAAAAACTCCCTTCAGCCAAGCTGAAGGGTACTCACAGCCCATGCAATAAGCTCACATCATGAGGTAAGGCCACATGGAAGCAGGAAACAGGAAACAGGAAGTCAAACAGAGCATACAGGTGCTCTCTGAATAAAAGCATGCCTAAGCCCCGCCCACTTCCAGGATCACATGGCCAAAAATGGAGTGAAAATTCAAATCTGAACACAGAAAACAAAGAGCTTTAATAGGTAAGCAAAAATTGCTACCTAGACAGAGATAGGAAAATCTAAATAAAACATTTCCTATTAAATAGTATAGTAAATTATACATAATAAAAATAAGAAATAAAGACTTATTTTATATATCTCTTTTTTTTATTTTTTTTTTTTTGTGTGCATGGTGACAAATAAGCCCAGATAACGCCCCCCCCCTTCCCCCCCCTTTTTACCCAGCAGGGTTAAAGGAGACTAAGGGGAGAGGATAGAAATGCACCCATAAGGCACAAGGGGATTATAAAGGGAAAGGGGCATCCCATGCCGGGATCACCAACCCACATTTGGGTCTCACGGAGGAGTAATACTCCTGTATACATTAGAAGGTGTATGTATCTACCTTTGCCAGAACCACACAGCTAGGGCTGGGAGGCATACAATATAACCAAACAGGTTTAAAGAGTTTCAGACAGAAATAGAGAAAAAAAGGGCCGGGGCAAACCCGGCTACCTGCAGCTTGAAGGAGAGTCATCTTCTGAATGCTTGGCCGACTGCAGAGACGAAAAGACTGAGGAATAGTGGGAGGAACCCAGTACTTATGGACCAGGAGGGGCTCCATTTTTCCATGTCATCTCTGCAAGATCGCCCTCTACAGGCCGGGTTCCCAAGTGTCATGAATATCGGGGAGTGGGGGGTGTGACATACTAGGAATAAACCTTATTCTTTTCTATCAGAAATAAGTCATTCCAAAAACATTTAGTTTACTACTGTCTGTAATACCTTTTTACCAAAGGCGGCATATACCGAGGCTCTAACATCTACCGCCTAAAATTTGGTAAGTGTATGAAATAAGCCCAAGTAGCGACTTTGCATACTTGCTCTACTGAAACTTGATGCTGAAAAGCCCAAGAAGCTCTAATAGCTCTTGTCGAAGGCGCAGTAATCCCTTTGGAGACATAGGCTCTTACCACTGCCTGTCTAATCCATCGGCTGATGGTAGACTTAGCTGGTGAAAGACCTTTGCGTGGACCCTCAGGTATGACAAATATGGAGTCTGACCTGTGGAAAGATTGTGTAGTAGTGGGATAGTATCTTAGCGCTCTCACTACATCCTTTCCTTATCGGACACTGGAGCAGGACATAAGGAAGGCAAAACCACCTCTTCATTAAGATGAAAAGGGGATACCACCTAAGGAAGAAAATCCTGTTTAAACCAGAAGAAGGCCTTGTCCTTATGTAACAATAAATAAGGAGACTCAACTGATAAAGCTGCTAATTCCAGAAACCCTCCTTACTGAGGTTATTGCCACTAAAAAGATAACATGAACGCACATGAGCGACTCCCTGGAAAAGTTTTGATACATTTTTTCTCAGCAATGGGTTTCTGAAAAAAAGATAAAGCAGATATCTGTCCCTTTAAAGTACTTAATTGAAGACCTTGATCAAGATCTTTCTGCAAAAAATCCAATATTCTGAGAATAGAAAGTTCTAGAAGTGAACCCTCTGGATTCGCACCAAGCGATAAATGCTCGCCAGAATTCTTCCTGGCCTGAATCATAGTCTGGGTGACTCTGGCAGAAAACCCCCTTTCTGCCAAGATGAAGGATTCAATAGCTATCCTGTCAAAGCCAGAACTTGTAAAAGGTTCCTGTGAGAGGGGATCGTCGGGTAACCTCCACAGGTCGTCCTCTGACATCCTTACCATGTCTGAGAACCAGCTTCTTCTTGGCCACCGAGGAGCCACCACAATGGTTGGGACTCCCTTGCAATCTTTTCACTCGACCCAGGAGTGAAATCAGAGGGAATGCATAAGAAGCTTGAATGCTGACCACTAGAGATGAGCGAACCGGTTCGGACGAACCGGAATTCCCTCCGAATTTCAGGAAATATTCGATTCGGCACGAACCCGAATATTTTGTGGTTCGTGCCGATCGAATTTTTCCTGAAATTAAAAAAAAAAAAAAATGCCGGCATGGTGGAAGCCGGCCGGCCCGCTCCCACCATGCCGGCATTTAAAAAACAAAACAAAAAAAAAAAAAGCGCCCTCAGATGACAGCTGAGAGCGGCGCCGGCCTCCACACTCCGGACCTGCAGGTAAGTGTTTGCTTTTTTTTTAAATGCCGGCATGGTGGGAGCGGGCCGGCCGGTTCCGCTGACACCATGCCGGCAAAAATGCTTTTTTTTTTTTTTGTTTTTTAAATGCCGGCATGGTGGGAGCGGGCCGGCCGGCTTTACCGGCCCGCCGGCCGGCTCCGCTCCCACCATGCCGGCATTTTTGATGGGGAACTTCGTAAAAGTTCGATTCGGCCGAACCCGAATTTCTTTGTGAAATTCGGCGAATCGGCCGAATCGAACTTTTCAAAAGTTCGCTCATCTCTACTGACCACTGAAGAGTCAGGGCATCTGTTGCTATTGCAGAGGGTCCCAGGACACAAACTTAAGAACCCTCCAATTGCGCCATGATGCAAAGAGATCTATGTCCGGAATCTCCCAGCGCATGCATAGGGATTGAAAAACCCTCTAACTGAGAGATCATTCCCCCTGATGCAGGGCCGTTCTGTTGAGAGGATTGGCCTGCAAGTTGTCCACTCCAGGTATGTGTACAGCCGAGATGCATGGAACCTGTTTCTCAACCCTAAGTAATATACGGTTCACCTCCTTGAGAGCTTTTCTGCTTCTGGTGCCCCCCTGGGGATTGATGTATGCTACCGCCGTCCAATTGCCTGTTTGAATCCAAACGGGATGCCCCCATCAGATGGAATGCCCAGTATCTGAGACACAATAGAATCGCTCTTAGTTACAGGATATTTATGGGGAGTCTGAAGGAAGGATTTGCCGATCTGAAGAGGCTGAGGACTCCTAAGGCCACCAGGTTAGGGACTGCCTTGTTGACTGTGTCATGCAAAAAGAGTGTGATCCAGAGTCTGTGGATCTCGGATCGTGAGCAATTCCATCTGCAGGGGTCTTGTGTGAAACTGTGCAAAAGGTACTGCCTCAAAGCCAGATACCATCAGGCCCAACAGACGCATTCCTTGATGAATCATCGGGTGAGGTCAAGACAAGAGACCCTATACCCTGGCCTGAAGTAAAAGTCTCTTCTGTTCTGGAAGAACACTTTAGCCTGAGACATGTCTAAAGACATTCCCAGAAAAGAAATAACCCTTGAAGGTATGATATTTGACTTTAGAAGAAGTCCCCTGACATGATGGGGCCAATATCAACAGATCGTCTAAGTACGTCTAAGTAAGGGATTATATGTATACCCTGACTTCTTAGAAAAAAAAAACTTGAGACCTGCCAACACCTTGGTAAACACCCTTGTGCGGACGATAGATCGGGTAGCGCCATAAACTGCAATGTAGGTATGCATCCTTCTATATACAATGTGGTTATAAAATATTCCGGCTGGAGTAACATCATTGTGGATCAAACTACTCCAATCTTTAAATGGTGACATATGGCAGATCTCATTGCTCCTGGTATCCCAAAAAGGCAGGACCTCTACCCCCCACTAAAAGCTGGAGGATTAGAGGCCCTGCGGAAGCAGTATTAGACTTCAGCTTCTGTGGCAGATAAGTATATTTACCACTAGTAACCTGCTTTACCATGTCAACCAAGCACTCCCCAAACAGACGCCCCCTTAACCCTTTCAGTGCCAAGCACGTAGATTCTACGTGCTCGCTTCCACTCCACTTAAGTGCCAAGCACGTAGAATCTACGTGCCTGACTTTCCCCCCCTGCTGCAGTAACAGTAAAGTAAAAAAAAACACTCACCTGACCTCTCGTTCGATCTGCCCGGGTCTCCTCTTCATCCAGGGGCTCCGATCCCCCACCCAGCCCCCACCCCCAGGTACAGGGGAGTACCCCCAATTACCTGCCTATATATATATATATATATATATATATATATATATATATTGTGGAGATTAGCTCTGGTAGGCGACCGGGTGTCAGCAGTATAGAGGCGGAGGCAAACAGTTCAAAGTAAAGTCTGTGTTTATTTCACACAAAAATCCACAAAAGCATATGTCCATACAGGTTACATCACCTTTTCAGGAAACCGCAGCATAAATGATACAGTCAGGCAAACAGCTTTTAGTCCTTGAGCAAAGGTCCTGTTTACAATCAAATAGGCCTCAGGTCCGCATGAACAGCCTCCACAGGAGATTTCAGCCAGGCTCACAGAGTCTCACTCCCATGTGAGCTCTAGACAAAGGACAGGGCACAGCTGATTCCCCAGGCTATTTAAACAGCCCGCAAAACCCGGACCTGGGTAGTGGGATGGAGTCCCACCCTGCTCTACTCCATCCCAGTAAAGCCGTCCCAGGTTAGCCTTTCGGCTATTCTAAATCATCAGCAGCAAACTGCCACCAGCAGCTGATGCTGGAAAACAAGCTATACGGCTTTACTGCACCAATGCCAGGTACATTGGTGCTACATACCTGCCGTCAATAACGGCCCCTTGCACCTTACCACATTCCCCCCCCTTTGTTCAACCCTGAGGGGGTGGACACATGCCAAACAATGTGCTCGGGACAGGGCATCCGCATTACCCAATAATCGTCCCGCTCTGTGCTCTACTGTAAACTTGAAGTTTTGTAATGACAAGAACCATCGGGTGACCCTGGCATTTCTGTCCTTAGCCTGGCACATCCACTTGAGGGGAGAGTGGTCCGTAATCAGCCGGAACCTTCTCCCCAGCAAGTAGTAGCGAAGAGACTCCAGGGCCCATTTAATGGCCAAACACTCCCTCTCCACTATACTATACCGGGTCTCCGCCTGTGTTAATTTGCGACTCATGTAGACAACGGGGTGCTCCTCCCCGTTGACTTCCTGAGACAGTACAGCACCGAGACCTACCTCGGAGGCATCGGTCTGCACTATGAACTCCCTCTTAAAGTCGGGTGTCATCAACACCTTAGACCCACACAGGGCAGACTTCAAAGCGGAGAACGCTTTTTCGGCCTGTTCATTCCACTTCACCATGACAGACTTGCGTCCCTTTAACAGGTCTGTCAATGGTGCCGCTAGGGTGGCAAAATTCGGAATGAACCGCATATAATATCCCACCAACCCCAGAAATGACTTTACCTGGCGGGTGGTGTTAGGCCGGGGCCAGTTACGGATGGCTTCTAGTTTGTTCACCTGGGGCTTGACCACTCCTCGTCCAATCACATAGCCCAGGTATTTTGTTTCTTCTAGGCCTAAAGCACATTTTTTCGGGTTTGCCGTCAACCCAGCCTTCCTGAGGGAATCCACTACGGCCTGGACTTTGGGTAGGTGACTTTCCCCATCCGTGCTATGGATAATTATATCGTCCAGATATGCCGAAGCATACCGACGATGTGGCCTGAGGACAATATCCATTAACCTTTGGAATGTAGCGGGAGCGCCGTGTAACCCAAAGGGTAATACCTTGTATTGGAACAGTCCCTCTGGTGTAATAAAGGCTGTTTTCTCCTTGGCAGCCTCAGTCAAGGGCACCTGCCAGTACCCTTTTGTGAGGTCCAAAACCGAAAAGTACCTGGCTTGGCCTAGCTTCTCAATGAGTTCATCTACCCGGGGCATAGGGTAGGCATCAAACTTGGAAACTTCATTAAGTTTGCAGAAATTGTTACAGAACCACAACGTACCATCGGGCTTGGGAATCAAGACTATGGGGCTGGCCCACTCACTCTTTGATTCTTCAATCACGTCTAACCGGAGCATTTGCTGCACTTCCTCCGCGATAGCTTGTCGCCGGGACTCAGGTACCCGGTAAGGCCTCAACCGGACCTTGACCTGAGGTTCCGTGACAACATCATGTTGGATGACCGAAGTGCGCCCAGGGAGTTCTGAAAACACGTCCGTGTTTCTGCTAATAAACTCCCTGGCTTCCTGAGTCTGTTTAGAGGAGAGGTTGTCGCCAGTTTTCACCTCGACTACTGCTTCTCTAATAACAGACCGAGGAATGGGAAGCTCCACCCCCACCATACCTGGTCGGGGACTGTCACCCCCAGGGGTCTCCCTGTCTTTCCACAGTTTCAACAGGTTTACATGGTACACCTGCTCTGGCTTCCTCCGCCCAGGCTGATGTACCTTGTAAGTCACTTCCCCAACTTTTTCAATGACCTCATAGGGACCCTGCCACCTAGCTAGAAATTTACTGTCCACCGTGGGTACCAGAACCACAACTCTGTCACCTGGGTTAAAGTTCCGTACCCTGGCTTGCCGATTATAAATCCTGCTTTGGGCCCGCTGCGCTGCCTCCATGTGTTCTCTGACAAGCGGCAAGACGGTCTCTATCCGTTCCTGTAGGTGAGTAACGTACTCTACCACACTTTTGTGGGGTGTGGGTTGCTGTTCCCAGGCCTCCTTGGCTATATCCAACAGGCCCCGTGGATGTCGACCGTATAAGAATTCGAAGGGCGAGAACCCCGTAGAGGCCTGGGGCACCTCTCGCACTGCGAACATCAGATAGGGCAGCAGCAAGTCCCAATTCTTCCCATCCTTGGCGACCACCCTTTTTAACATGGTCTTTAAAGTTTGATTAAACCGTTCTACTAGGCCGTCTGTTTGCGGGTGGTAAACGGATGTCCGCAACTGTTTCACCTGCAGCAGTTTACAGAGCTCTTTCATTACTTTCGACATAAACGGGGTACCTTGATCGGTCAGGACCTCTTTAGGCAGACCTACTCTGGAAAACATTTCCATAAGCTCCTTAGCAATGAGCTTGGCAGAAGTGTGACGCAGGGGCACTGCCTCAGGGTACCGCGTGGCATAGTCCAAGATCACCAGAATATGTTGGTGCCCTCTAGCGGATTTTGGCACTGGACCCACTAGATCCATGGCAATCCGCTCAAAGGGTACCTCAATAACTGGGAGAGGAACTAAGGGACCACGGTAATGAGGCTGAGGGCTGGTCATCTGACATGTTGGGCAGGACTCACAATATCTCTCCACCTCCTTGTACACACTGGGCCAGTAGAATCGTTGTAAAATGCGGTCCAGAGTTTTCTGCTGGCCTAGGTGTCCACCCAGAACATGTTGGTGGGCCAAATCCAACACCAACTTGCGATATGGATTGGGTACCACCAATTGTTCCACCACCTCTTCCCGTACCTTGTTTACTCGGTACAACATTTCCTGGTGAACCACAAAGCGAGGAAACTGTAACTCCACCCCTGGCTGTTGTGGTTCACCTTCCACCTCAAGAACATTCTCCCAGGCCCGAGACAGTGTCGGGTCCTGGTGTTGAGCGGTACCAAAGTTAATTGTGGGGACATGGAGATCTGCCAACTCTGGACCTGTTGCCAACTCTTCCACATCTCCAACCATAACATTTAGTGGGGTTGACTCCCCCTCTTCCATTTTAGGGGCAGGTACCTCTTCCCCGGTTCCCAGGGTACCGGGGTCTCCCCTGAGTAGGGCCAGTCTATTGGGGACACACCCGCCTCGCGGGTTTCCGGAACTGCCAACTTGGCCCACAGGGACCTGAACCCTGGAAAATCTCTCCCAATAATCAGTTCATACGGGAGTTTAGCGGCGACAGCGACTTCATGTTTCCAGCTGCCGGAGACGGTGGTGAGAGACACTTGTGCTGTGGCATAGTCTCTCAAGTCCCCATGAATGCACAAAACCCCGGTTTTCCGCCCAGTGTACTCATCGGGCAGTACTAAGGCGGGTCTTGCCAGGGTAACCATACTCCCCGAGTCCAAAAGGGCCACAGCCAGGGTGTCTCCCACTTTCACCTGACAGAGGTGACTTTGCCCCACAAGCTCAGGGACACCGGCAGCACACAGCCTCCTGGCATACATGGAAGGGCGGTAACCAAAGTTCACGTCCATGGGCTCCCCCTGGTGGGGACAATTGGCTCTGATATGTCCCGGCTCCTTACATCCCCAACACAACACTTGGGCAGGGACTTTGGGGGGTAGGTCCTGAGAGGGTTTAGGGGACGCCACTCGCCTGAGCTGGGGCGGGGACCTCCGGGGTTTCCCCGAATCCCTCCTCATGGAGCCGCCTTGCAAGTTCCTGGTGGCCTCATATCGCTCCACTAGGTCCACCATCCCTAGTGCGTTGTCAGGGGATACCTGGCCAACCCAGTGCTGAAGAGGGTGCGGTAAAGCCCTCCAAAACATGTCCGCCAGCAAGCGGTCCAACATGGCAGTGGGGCTTAACAACTCCGGCTGCAGCCATTTTTGCAGCAGGTGCAGCAGTTTATAATACTGGGGTCGGGCGGGCTCTGCCGACTGGTAGCTCCACTGATGCATCCCGCTGAGCCCGAACCCACACATTCACCCCCAGTCTCGCCAGTATCTCACCCTTCAGAGTCGGGTAGTCAGCGGCTTGGTCCTCTGGGAGATCAAACAACACCTGCTGGGGTCCAGACGCCAGAAATGGAGCGATGACATCAGCCCACTGGTCATGCGGCAACTTCTCCCTTGCAGCCACCTTTTCAAACACCGCCAGGTAAGTCTCAACGTCATCTGAAGGGGTCATTTTTGTGAGCGCCGAGCGGACAGCTTTCCGGGCATCAGGAATACTTTTGGGCGCACCTGCAGCTTGCTGCGCCATCATATGTTGCAAAAACAGCTGGTTGGTCTCCTGCTGCTGCCGATTCGCCTCCAAGAGCGCTTTCACAACCGCCTCCATTTTGTCTGCAGTCCCAGGTAGCATCCTGGCAGGTTTAATATAGGACATGCACAAAACAAAAACTTTTTCGTCGGTTGCTCCTAGCAACGGCCTCACTGCTGTGCCCGCATCCTCCACCAAATGTGGAGATTAGCTCTGGTAGGCGACCGGGTGTCAGCAGTATAGAGGCGGAGGCAAACAGTTCAAAGTAAAGTCTGTGTTTATTTCACACAAAAATCCACAAAAGCATATGTCCATACAGGTTACATCACCTTTTCAGGAAACCGCAGCATAAATGATACAGTCAGGCAAACAGCTTTTAGTCCTTGAGCAAAGGTCCTGTTTACAATCAAATAGGCCTCAGGTCCGCATGAACAGCCTCCACAGGAGATTTCAGCCAGGCTCACAGAGTCTCACTCCCATGTGAGCTCTAGACAAAGGACAGGGCACAGCTGATTCCCCAGGCTATTTAAACAGCCCGCAAAACCCGGACCTGGGTAGTGGGATGGAGTCCCACCCTGCTCTACTCCATCCCAGTAAAGCCGTCCCAGGTTAGCCTTTCGGCTATTCTAAATCATCAGCAGCAAACTTCCACCAGCAGCTGATGCTGGAAAACAAGCTATACGGCTTTACTGCACCAATGCCAGGTACATTGGTGCTACATACCTGCCGTCAATAACGGCCCCTTGCACCTTACCACAATATATATATATATATATATATCTTTTCCTGGAAATTCTGGCAAAAATCACGGTTAAACATGGCGCAAAATGGGGAAAAATGACCTGTCAACAGAGGGTGACAACATTTCAGGTAGGCTGGCAATTAAAAGGGTTGAACGTAGCTATGCATGTTGGGTATTATTCTGTTAAGGGGATCTTGTGCTTTCGGACTTAGCTTGTTTTTTCATGTTTGCATATTGATATTTTAGGGAAAGGTGTTTTTTATTCTGCTTTTTTATACATTTTTTTTTAGTGAAACCCTGTGCAACCATAGAATTCTTAGAATTCTTTGACGGATTACTTCCAGAAAGTTGAGCCCACTACAACAATCTGGGTATGCTTAGAAAGCTTAACATGCACTTTCACGGAATATATGGTTTGTGGGGGGTATTCCAAATATAAAGGGTTGTTCTGGTAGAAAAAGCGCAAGGTGCGCACTTTGTCAGCAGAGCTGAAATTTTCAAGTAAAAATACTGTTACGCACATGCTTTACTTTGGGGTGTTTGGCAACTCTTCCCTTGACAGTAGCTATGCATGTTGGGTATTGTTCTGTTCGGGGGATGTTGCTTTTTCAGATTTAACTTGTTTTTTCTTGTTTGTTTTTTGTTTTTTTTTTGTTTTTTTAGGAAAATGTGGCTTTGATCCTGTTTTTTTTATTCTTTTTATAGGGAAACCCTGTACAACCAATTAATTAATTGAGGGATTACTTCCAGAAAACTGCACCCATGTCAACAAGCCTGGTACGCCTAGAAAGCTTGAGGTATGTACTTCCAGATAATATATAGTTTGTGGGGGGGTATTTCAAATGTAAAGGGTTGTTTTTCTTGAAAAACTGCAAGGTGCGCATAGCGCATATCACAATTGTATTTTATCTGAAAATCTGTTTCAGTTTGGGGGAGTCTCCTGGGCAGGAAAGGGTGTCTACCAATACATATAAGGTACCGTTGTAACCGGGAGAAATTGGGCTTTTACACGCAATAAGATTTCATTGACAAACTTACATTTCTTATTGCAACAAAACACTACAAATTGTAAAAAATAGTTTTTTGCACATTTTACCCAAAATATTGAGAATACACCTTAAAAATTACAAACAAGACATCTCATGTTAAAGCCCAGACCAGCTGAAAAAAAACAATAATTTTATTTCCCTGGAAAACCCCTGGAAATCCCTTCAAAATTCACAGTTGAACATGTGGAGAGCAAAATAGTGCAAATGTGTGACAAAATCTCCAGATAGGCTGGCAACGAAAGGGTTAAAGGGGAGTCTCATCAGTCTCATCTCATCAGGCTGTGTCGGCTGACCATTGCTTAAGCCATAAAGCACACCTTACCAGATCAAATCCTCCATAGCCAAGATCACATACATGTTGATATCCAAAATGGTTTTGATCAACTGGGAGCACGACTTCCGTGAACGACCCATACAAGTCTTAGAGTCCAGTTTAACAACCTCCTGCTTGCCAAAGATGATATGGATGTAGCACAGGCTGGCCGCAATGTCGACCACATAATAGAATAAGCATGATGTGCCACCTGATGCATGCGCTTATCCGCTGGATACTTTGGAGAAGAGGATTGCATAATAATTCTTAAAAAGACCTGGCACCAGAGCGTCCACCACAGGGTGGTGAGGCCATAATTTAATCTGATCTGGGGGAAAGGGATGCATAGTATCTAGTACTTTAAGAATGGTCGGAAGACTATCTGGCTTCTGCCATTCCCTATTGATCAGATTAGGGTAATGCGTATGCACTGCAACATCCTCCAGAATGGAGGAAATCAAACCATCCATCTTCTCCTTAACTAAGCGCCCCCTTGTGTAGAGGACTCTGAATCTGAGTCCCTACTGGATGACTCCTTCCCAACAGATAACTCTTCCTGGGAGACTATGGCAGCCACATATATCCGCTTCAAAAAAAGTTTTAGAACCAATGAGCTGCCATCACAGACTCAAATATGGTCCCCATTAAGCAAGGCCGAACAAACCTAAATATCAAAAATCTCCTTTCTCTCTTCCCCCCCCTTTCTCCCTTTCCTTCCCTCTGGATATTGTGAATAACTTGATGAAAAAAACCTTTTAGTTCTCTGTAGTAGTAGTATTGGTACTGTATAGGGTTATTGTGATGTATTATGACTTGGATGTAAATTATATATGGAAAGATCAATGTACTATATTAATGGATGTTTAGTTGTGTTTGTAATGGGGCCTGGGGGGGAGGTACCTTGTGTTCTTGCCGACCTCTTGTCGGTGTTCTTGCCGACCATTTGGGTGCCGCCGGGTAGTACGCTTGTACTCCCCGCGGCCGGTTACATCTCTGCTCGTTTTCTCAGCCAGCGTCGGCTGACGCTGGTGCAGGGGCTGGGGCCGCTGACGCACTTCCGGCCGGGGTGTGTTGGTGAGCCCTGGCCTCCTGTGATTGGCTGTTGCCGCGGGCGCACCTCCGGCCGGGGTGCGCGCGGCGGCGCGGCCACGAGCGGTTCCCATTGGCGTGGGAGCGGGGTGGGTGAGTATATAGGGGAGCCTGCCATTATAGGCCTTATTGTGTGTGCCCATGAAGTAACGGGTCCCCGACCGTTACGAACGCGCAGGCTAGGGGCAGGGGGACAGAGTGAAACGCTGGCCAGTTAATGGGTAATGTACTGACTGTTGCACATGTGATATGGTCTTTGATTGTTTTGTTTTTTCCGCTCTCGGCGGTCCTCACTAGATATATATAGGTTTAACCCTTTTGTTGCCAAGCACGTAACACCTACGTGCTGGCTTGGCTGGGCCTTAAGTGCCAAGCCCGTAGGTGTTACGTGCTTGAATTTCCTCGCTTGTAGTTTAAAAAGTAAAAACAACAAATACTCACCTGACCCCTTGTTGGATCCGGCCGGGTCTCCTCTTTAATTTGGTGCCATCCGATCCCCCGTGGGGGGTCGGATGGCTCCAGGAGAGCCCCCGGAATAGGCCGCCCCCCCCCCCCCCGCTTCTGCAGCAGCAGCTTCTAACTGTAAAAAAAAAAAAAAATAAAAATGACATTCACTTACCTGTGTGTGCGCTGGCTCCCGCTGTCCCTCCTCTTCACCTGGGGGGCCTCCGATCCCCCCCCAGGACTTACCGATCTTCAGGAGAGAGCCTGGGAGGCTCTCTCCTCTCTTCTTCTCGATGGCGGCCGCCATCATGCCTCTAAGCCCCGCCCCCAAAGTCATCCCGGCCCCGAACGGGCTTCATCTTTCTCAGCTTCTCAGATGCCGGTGATCGGCGCTGGGGAAGGAGGTGACAGGAGATCCTCTGATCGTTATTGAGGGGGGGGGGGGGGAAAGGTGAGGGGAGGGAACTGGTGAATTGGGTGCCTCTCTTCTTGTAGTGTCCCAGGGGTGTAGAGGTTGGCCTCTTGGGCACTGTAGACAAAATTTGGGTTGTTTTCCTCCTTTCCCGTGGTCCAGAAGGATTCCTCCAGGCCACCTTCACAACCAATCAAGGTATTGGAGTGGAAGAGGAGTCTGTTGGAAACCTCCAGGTCTCGGGAGGAAGAAAGGGGGGGCCCTCTAAGTCACTCCCTGGGGAAGTTAGGTTAAGCGTAGCACACAAACAATTATTGCAAAGGCTTAGTATATGCCAGTGGTAAAACCTTGGTTTATTGCTCATTCCATTTGTGTGATACAAAAAAACAGTATTACATTCATACTTGTTTCTGCAGGTTCATTTGTTTAGAAAACAAAGTCCTTAAATGTATTAGGGGCTTGTATTTGCCCTCAGCCTGTAGCAAGGCTTATTGTGGTCTGTTGATGTGGACCTCTTTCACAGACGCGTTTCGCTCTTTTGCTTCTTCAGTGTGAGGGTCCTTGTGTTCTAGTTATGATGCATCAGTACATGGTTAGTTTGTATTAAACAGTCATGTATATTTGTTGTATATAGCAACATGGAGATAAATGCATTGGTCAATATATAAAAAAGCACTTACAATTCCTTCTCTTTGTTTCTACATGGATGCTGAATTTTTTTGCAGCTAAAAACGGCTGTTGTCGCGGCTTTAGAGCTTTGGTTGCAGCGGTTCCTCCCAGCTTTTTTGTATATGCGGACTCCCAAGGTATTGCCTTTGAAATAGGTATAAGATAGGGAGTACAGATGTCATTTGCTGTGCAATGGTATTTTTGGTCTATATTGGAGAAGGGGTGGGGTGTGTATATATGTGTGTGCCACCGAAGGTATGTCTTATTATGCTATGCGTCTCCCGTGCCCCCTTAAGAAGTAATTGCCCTGTTGGTTTGGGCGGGTTCCGTGTGAGGGGTGGAAGGCCCCCTTAAAAATTGTTGCTTACCTTTTTATCAGTTGCCATTGGTCACTTTCGCCATAAAGCCAGTACCCCCTTCTGTATCACATCAGGGGGCAATTCTGCAGTATGTAATCACTGTGTCTATGCGCTGGCATCCCGCTGGGTCTGCTTTCCTGCTCTGTGAGCGGTGTGTCTATTTCTGTTGCTGTAGCCGTATGTGTAGGGCTCTGTGCTGTCTGCAGATATACGGGGCCGTGTGCTGCAGGGTGGGCGGGGTTTCCGTTCCCCGCACTTCCTGCTAGTCCCCTGGTTGGTTGTTCCCCCAGGGGCGGAGGTGCGTCACACGCACTCTCCTCTCGCCGGCCCCGCCTGGCTATTGGCTGGTTTCTGTGTCCGTCTTGTTCAATTTTAAGCTTCTGTCTCCTGGCCTGGTGGCGGCCATTTTGTTAGTGGCTGCTGTTCTTATGTATGCTGTTGTTAGTATCTATATGTTCTGTGTTACTATGGGCTCCTGTCCGCAGGTCTGGCGGCGGCCATTTTGTTGGTGGCTGTCGTTATTGTTGTGATTGTTTTGGCTGGGAGGAAGCACTGTTTGCCAGTTGTTTAGGCTTCTGTCTCCTGGCCTGGAGGCGGCCATTTTGTTAGTGCCTGCTGTTCTTATGTATGCTGTTGTTAGTGTCTATATGTTCTGTGTTACTATGGGGATCCTCTGATCTCCTGCCTTCTCCTTCTCTGGATGCCGATCACCGGCATCTGTCAGCTGAGCGGCGAGGGACAAGAGCTTGCAATCGAAGGTAAGTACAGTAAAAAAAATTTTTTTTTTTTTCTAATAAAATACTTTTTATTATTGTGTGGTGTTTTTTTTTCACATTAACCCTTTGTGAGCTGGTAAGGGGTCCATGAGACCCCTTATACCAGTTCACAAGGCTGGGGGGGTGGCAAGTCACCTGCCCTAGCGGGTGGCTTGCCATTAACCCCCGCACCCCCATTACCTGCCTCCCCAAAGGCCAGGTGGGGGCAGAAGAGCCCGGGCCCACATAGGCTATGTGGGCTCGTAGGCTGCAGGGTGGGGGGGCCACCAAAGCTGGCCCCCCCACTCTGTGCCTACAAGCCCCCATAGCTGGTCCCGGGCTGGTTACTTTGGGTAAGGGGGACCCCACGTCATTTTTTTTTTTGGATTTTGAAGGGTTTTTAACCCTTCAAAATCCAAAAAAAAATGGGGTCCCCCTCCCCGGGAAGGGGGACCCTATGTCATTTTTTTTTTTAATTAACCATTTGTCATCCAGCAGCTATAAAAGGCTTCTGGGCAGGAAAGGGTGTCTACCTATACATATGTGGTATCGCTGTAACCGGGAGAAATTGGGGTTTCTCACGCAATAAGATTTTATTGACAAACTTACATTTTTTATTACAAAAAAACTCTACAAATTGTAAAAAAATGGTTTTTTTTTATTTTTTTTCACACATTTCACCCAAAAAAATTGAGAATACACCTAAAAAATACAAACAAGACATTTCATGTTAAAGCCCAGACTCTGTTGAAAAAAACAATATATAATTTTCCTGGGAAATCCCTGGAAATCCCTTCAAAAATGACAGTTGAATATGTGTAGCGCAAAATGGTGAAACATCGTCTGGCAACAGGGAGTGGCAAATGCTGCAGGTAGGCTGGCAGCGAAAGGGTTAATTACTTAGCACTTAGCACTTTAATGTTTTATAATTGATATTATGCACTAGTCATGGGAGTTTGGATATAGAGGGTATATCAGTGGATACAGGATATATGTAGAGAGCCGGCGCTTAGTGCCCCCTGGTGGTCATTGTTGTGACCTTTTTAGCATGTTTTTAAATGTCTGTAAATTTGATCTATGTTTCATTATTGAAAATAAATAGGTGATTTTGTACTCTTATTTGGGTGGTGCTCTTTTTCTGGCAGGTTGAGGGGATTGTGGGATCTCCTCTTAGGGTGGAGTATATATTGTATGGCCAGTGTAGCACGCCACATACATTAGTTAGTGCGGCCATATCCTTGTGATTAAATATCAAAAATATATATCTTTAATATAAAAAAGTACCAATGTAAATACACATACAAATACAAACAGACTAAATACATCACAGAGACACAGACTATTTAAAAAACATTGAAAACAGTGCCCTCTAGTGGTAGACCCTATAATGACTCAATCAATGAATTATGCAATACCTGGTTAGTGTATACAGTTAGGAATCCAATAATGGCATGATTTCATTGGGTGACAGACATACAAAATAAATCATAAAAAGTATATATTACATTGGTACTTTTTGATATTAAAGATATATATTTTTGATATTTAGGTTTGTGCGGCCTTGCTTAATGGGGACCATATTTGAGTCTGTACTGGCAGCTCATTGGTTCTAGGGTTATTTAGGTGGCATTTGATTGTCAGGGTCCCTGAGAGGCCAGCACCCCCTTATAGTCATTTACTGCAGTGCACAACAGTAGTGTGTCTTTCCCCAAAAAAGTTTTCTTGAGGGCTGCCATCAGAGTTTTAAGACTCAGAGGGAGACTGTCCCCTCGATTCAAAGAGCAAAAGTTAATTGATTTCGTATCGAGAATCGTAAGTTTGGGTGGGTGTTAGTCATTTTTTCCTGTTTTTTTGGCCATTTCCGACTCGCACGAGCCTACGTACGAATGCGTATATGCTCTTACGATCAGCGGAAGTTCGTTCCTAAATTTTAGGATCAAAACGTAAAACTTAGGATCAAATCCTAAAACTTACGATCAAAACGTAAAACTTAGGATAATTGGATGTGTTTAGGTGTGATTCAGAGAAACCTCTAAACGCGTTTTAACCCTTTAGTTGCCAAGCCCGTAACACCTACGTGCTGGCTTGGCTGGGCGTTAAGTGCCAAGCACGTAGGTGTTACGTGCTTGACACTTACTTACCTTGTGGCGATCTGGAGCTGCAGAAGACATCCGTTCCAGCGCTGGATTGAAGAGAAGACATCCGAGTTCATGTGGAGGTGACCCTTACCTCACCCCAGTCAGCAGATCGGCGCTGGACCAATAGGAAGGGAGGCGCATGGCTGCTGTCATCAGCCGGCGCCTCCCCTATATAACAGCATTCGGTCTAATGCTGTTGTCTTCCATCGGTGATTCTGAGGTAAGTGGGGTGTGTGGGGGGGCTGGCGAGTGGGTGGGTGGCCGTAGGTATCGATGATCTTCCATTCTGTTGCCATCGCCGCCATCGCCGCCATCCGGGGGGGGGGGGGGACGTTGTGGTGGGTGTCCGCTGTCACTTGTAGTGCGCCGCCGCCATCCGGGGGGGGGGGACGTTGTGGTGGGTGTCCGCTGTCACTTGTAGTGCGCCGCCGCCATCCGGGGGGGGGGGGGGGGGTTGCGATCTGTGGGGGGGGGGGTGGAGGGTGTTGTGATCTGTGGGGGGGTTGTGATCTGTGGGGGGGGTTGTGATCTGTGGGGGGGTTGTGATCTGTGGGGGGGTTGTGATCTGTGGGGGGGGTTGTGATCTGTGGGGGGGGGTTGTGATCTGTGGGGGGGGTTGTGATCTGTGGGGGGGGGGGGTGTGATCTGTGGGGGGTTGTGATCTGTGTGTGGGGGGTTGTGATCTGTGTGGGGGGGGTTGTGATCTGTGTGGGGGGGGTTGTGATCTGTGTGGGGGGGGGTTGTGATCTGTGTGGGGGGGGTTGTGATCTGTGTGGGGGGGGGGTTGTGATCTGTGTGGGGGGGGGGTTGTGATCTGTGTGTGTGGGGGGGGGTGTGATCTGTGTGTGTGGGGGGGGGGTGTGATCTGTGTGTGGGGGGGGTTCTGATCTGTGTGTGGGGGGGGTTCTGATCTGTGTGTGGGGGGGGGTTTGTGATCTGTGTGTGGGGGGGGGGTTTGTGATCTGTGTGTGTGCCGGCGGTCAGATCTGGGGTCAGATCTGTCCGTGCCGGCGGTCAGATCTGGGGTCAGATCTGTGCGTGCCGGCGGTCAGATCTGGGGTCAGATCTGTGCGTGCCGGCGGTCAGATCTGGGGTCAGATCTGTGCGTGCCGGCGGTCAGATCTGGGGTCAGATCTGTGCGTGCCGGCGGTCAGATCTGGGGTCAGATCTGTGCGTGCCGGCGGTCAGATCTGGGGTCAGATCTGTGCGTGCCGGCGGTCAGATCTGGGGTCAGATCTGTGCGTGCCGGCGGTCAGATCTGGGGTCAGATCTGTGCGTGCCGGCGGTCAGATCTGGGGTCAGATCTGTGCGTGCCGGCGGTCAGATCTGGGGTCAGATCTGTGCGTGCCGGCGGTCAGATCTGGGGTCAGATCTGTGCGTGCCGGCGGTCAGATCTGGGGTCAGATCTGTGCGTGCCGGCGGTCAGATCTGGGGTCAGATCTGTGTGTGCCGGCGGTCAGATCTGTGCGTGCCGGCGGTCAGATCTGGGGTCAGATCTGTGCGTGCCGGCGGTCAGATCTGGGGTCAGATCTGTGCGTGCCGGCGGTCAGATCTGGGGTCAGATCTGTGCGTGCCGGCGGTCAGATCTGGGGTCAGATCTGTGCGTGCCGGCGGTCAGATCTGGGGTCAGATCTGTGCGTGCCGGCGGTCAGATCTGGGGTCAGATCTGTGCGTGCCGGCGGTCAGATCTGGGGTCAGATCTGTGCGTGCCGGCGGTCAGATCTGGGGTCAGATCTGTGCGTGCCGGCGGTCAGATCTGGGGTCAGATCTGTGCGTGCCGGCGGTCAGATCTGGGGTCAGATCTGTGCGTGCCGGCGGTCAGATCTGGGGTCAGATCTGTGCGTGCCGGCGGTCAGATCTGGGGTCAGATCTGTGCGTGCCGGCGGTCAGATCTGGGGTCAGATCTGTGCGTGCCGGCGGTCAGATCTGGGGTCAGATCTGTGCGTGCCGGCGGTCAGATCTGGGGTCAGATCTGTGCGTGCCGGCGGTCAGATCTGGGGTCAGATCTGTGCGTGCCGGCGGTCAGATCTGGGGTCAGATCTGTGCGTGCCGGCGGTCAGATCTGGGGTCAGATCTGTGCGTGCCGGCGGTCAGATCTGGGGTCAGATCTGTGCGTGCCGGCGGTCAGATCTGGGGTCAGATCTGTGCGTGCCGGCGGTCAGATCTGTGCGTGCCGGCGGTCAGATCTGGGGTCAGATCTGTGCGTGCCGGCGGTCAGATCTGGGGTCAGATCTGTGCGTGCCGGCGGTCAGATCTGGGGTCAGATCTGTGCGTGCCGGCGGTCAGATCTGGGGTCAGATCTGTGCGTGCCGGCGGTCAGATCTGGGGTCAGATCTGTGCGTGCCGGCGGTCAGATCTGGGGTCAGATCTGTGCGTGCCGGCGGTCAGATCTGGGGTCAGATCTGTGCGTGCCGGCGGTCAGATCTGGGGTCAGATCTGTGCGTGCCGGCGGTCAGATCTGGGGTCAGATCTGTGCGTGCCGGCGGTCAGGTCTGGGGTCAGATCTGTGCGTGCCGGCGGTCAGGTCTGGGGTCAGATCTGTGCGTGCCGGCGGTCAGATCTGGGGTCGCGCGTGTCGGCGGTCAGATCTGGGGTCGCGCGTGTGTGTGCGCGCGCGTGCCGGCGGTCAGATCTGGGGTCGCGCGTGTGTGTGCGCGCGCGTGCCGGCGGTCAGATCTGGGGTCGCGCGCGCGTGCCGGCGGTCAGATCTGCGAGCGTGCGTGCGTGCGTGGGTGCCGGCGGTCAGAGATCTGCCGGTGGGTGGGTGGGTGCGTGCGTGTGCCGGTGGTCAGAGTGAATCCCCTCGATTGCCAGTAAAACTTACCTTACCACCGCTCTAGGTATAGCATAGTGCGGCTGTTGTCCATGCATGCGTCCTAATCTTAACTTTTTCTCTTAGGTTGTTCGCTGAGCTACTGCCTTGGTTTCGTTATTTGGACCATTCGTTTGCTCATTTAGGACCGTAGCCTCCGCCCCTCCTTTTGGGAGCCTAGCCCCCGCCCCTCCTTTTGGGAGCCTATCCCCCGCCACTCCTTTTGGGAGCCTAGCCCCCGCCCCTCCTTTTGGGAGCCTAGCTGGGATCCCGTGACCTGCTGCTCCTGACTCCACCACTTCTCATCGGGTTGTAACTATACTCTTTTATTTCTATTTTTGTCATTTTTTTGCTTTGTTTTATTGTATTGTATTTTTTTGTTAAATTTTTGTCTGTTTTTTTGCTTTGTTTTATTGTATTGTATTTTTTTGTAATTTGTCTTTAGTTTTAGCCTTTAGTTTTAGCCTTTAGTTTTAGCCTTTAGTTTTAGCCTTTAGTTTTAGCTTAGTTTTAGCCTTTAGTTTTAGCCTTTAGTTTTAGCCTTTAGTTTAATTTTTTTTTTAGATTTTTGTTTGCATTGGGGTATGGCTGGTAAGCGGTACACTGCACAGGAAGCTGCGGCTTACCTGATGGCGTCTGACTCGGAAGATTTTAGTGAGTCAGGGTCTGAGTTCTTCCCATCAGATAGCGAGTCAGACAGTGTATACTCTACTGAGGAAACACAGCCGCGCAGTGCTGCCAGTAGTAGCCACCGTAGAAGGGATAGTACCGCACAAAGTGAGGCCACGCTTCAGGCGAGTGTAGTGCAGGATGAGGCATCGAGTGCTGCAGCTGGTGAAGGAGCGTCTGCGTGGAGGCCTCCTAATAATATTTCCCCCGAAATTCCCCCTTTTGATTCGGTCCCCGGGGTCAATGTAGACACCACAAATTTTGGTGTCATTGACTTTTTCAAATTGTTCCTCACAGAAGCCATCCTACTGGATATGGTCTTCTATACCAATCTCTATGCCGAGCAGGTCTTAGCGAAAAACCCCCTGCAGAGGCACGCCCGAGCTCAGGCATGGCATCCCACAAATTTGAGTGAGATAAAGAAATTTTGGGGGCTCACTCTAGCAATGGGTATCCTAAAAAAATTTAGTATTTCCTCCTACTGGGATACCCAAACCATATTGGCAACTCCATTATTTCCGGCCGTAATGTCCAGAAACCGCTACCAAATTTTACTGCGGTTTCTGCATTTTAACGACAATTCCACTGCTATTCCCCGTGGTGAGCCCGGTCACGACAGGCTGCATAAATTACGGCCCCTGCTCAACAGCCTGTCAGATCGCTTCGCAGTAGTGTACACCCCCGGCCAAAAATTATCAATTGACGAGTCACTACTGCTTTTCAAAGGGCGCATTGTTTTTCGGCAATATATCCCTAGCAAGCGTGCCCGCTACGGGATTAAATTTTACCAATTATGCGACAGTGTGACCGGCTACATCAAATATTTTCGAATCTATGAAGGAAAGGACACCTATCTGGACCCCCCTGGTTGTCCCCTTGATTTGTCAATAAGTGGAAAGATCGTTTGGGACCTTATGACTCCATTGTTGGGTAGAGGTTACCACTTATATGTGGACAACTTCTATACCAGCATCCCCTTATTTCGCGCCCTTTATTGGTTGGATACCCCGGCCTGCGGCACCATCAACCGTAAACGCAAAGGGTTGCCCAGGCCACTACTTGAAAAAAAATTAAAAAGGGGGGAGTCTTATGCTCTAAGAAGCGATGAGGTCCTGGCCATGAAATACATGGGCAAAAAACATGTATTCCTTCTGACAACACTCCACGATGAGTCAGTTGTGAATGTAAGGCAACGTGGTCCCCGAGCCCCTTCCCAAAAGCCACGTTGCATAACCGATTATAATAAATTCATGGGTGGCGTTGATAAAACGGACCAAATATTAACTTATTACAACGCCACCCGAAAAACTCGAGCCTGGTACACTAAGGTTGCTATACATTTGGTCCAAATGGCAACCTACAACAGCTTTGTTGCCTTCAAGGCAGCAGTGCCAGGCTCCAATTTATCGTACATAAAATACCAGCAGCAGTTACTCCCTGCTTTGTTGTTTGGGGATACTGCGGAAGAACCAGATCTGCCTACCAATGACAACCAGGCCAGATTAGTAGGGAAGCACTTTATAAAGTTGCTTCCCGAAATTGGTAAAAAGCGGTATCCCCAGAGAGCTTGTAGGGTTTGTAGGAAGCGTGGCATTAGAAGAGATGTGCGGTATTATTGCCCGACCTGTCCCAGCCAACCCGGGTTATGCCTCGAAGATTGTTTTGAGGTATACCATACTCAATTAGATTATTGAGCAATGCATTTTTTTTTTGGTAGGTAGGCCCCTTTTAGGATTAGGTTTCTTAGGTATTTTGTGTTGCCGTTATATGTTTAGGATTAGGTTTCTTAGGTATTTTGTGTTGCCGTTATATGTTATTTTAGTTTCTTTTCGCTGTTGCTAATCCGATGGGAAATGGTGGAGCAGGAGCAGCTGGTTACTTGTGGCAAGTGATTATAAAATGTGACCAATTTCAGGTTCTTGATTCCTGATATTGGTCATTGATCACTGCACTGATCTTATAGTCTGATGACACAGCTACAGTATCCTAATCTGATGGCACAGCTACAGTATCCTAATCTGATGGCACAGCTACAGTATCCTATAATCTGATGGCACAGCTACAGTATCCTACTTGCACTTCTTAGAACAGGTAAGAAATTGTTTTGTTTTTCCATAGCGCATGCTTGACTTTGGGGTGTTTGGTAACTCTACACTTCAAAGTACCTATGCATGTGGGGTATTATTTTGTTCAGCAGCCGTTGTGCTTTCAGATTTACTGCGTTACTTCTTGCTTGCTTATTGTTTTTATAGGAAAAAATGTTTTTCAATCTGCTTTTTGCTTATTTTTTTAGCGAAATCCTTTGGAACCAGAGATTCTGCCAATCAATAGATTCTGAAGGACGTCGCAGACGTCAACAAGCCCAGTAGCCTTAGAAACCTTGAGGTATGTACTTTCCAAAAATATATAGTTTGTGGGGGGTATTTCAAATGTAAAGGGTTGTAAATTTGGAGAAACTGCAAGGTGCGCACTTTGTGTGCGGCGCTGATTTTTTCAAGTACAATTACCCTCAAACGCATGCTGGACTTTGTGGTGTTTGGCAACTCTACACTTCAAAGTACCTATGCATGTGGGGTATTGTTTTGTTCAGCAGCCGTTGTGCTTTCAGATTTACTGCGTTACTTCTTGCTTGCTTATTGTTTTTATAGGAAAAAATGTTTTTCAATCTGCTTTTTGCTTATTTTTTTAGCGAAATCCTTT
The DNA here is from genome assembly GCA_027917425.1 of Gastrophryne carolinensis. NCBI lineage: Eukaryota > Metazoa > Chordata > Amphibia > Anura > Microhylidae > Gastrophryne > Gastrophryne carolinensis. The sequence goes on along the minus strand of CM051239.1, from coordinate 180,641,868 downwards.
GGAACCAGAGATTCTGCCAATCAATAGATTCTGAAGGACGTCGCAGACGTCAACAAGCCCAGTAGCCTTAGAAACCTTGAGGTATGTACTTTCCAAAAATATATAGTTTGTGGGGGGTATTTCAAATGTAAAGGGTTGTAAATTTGGAGAAACTGCAAGGTGCGCACTTTGTGTGCGGCGCTGATTTTTTCAAGTACAATTACCCTCAAACGCATGCTGGACTTTGTGGTGTTTGGCAACTCTACACTTCAAAGTACCTATGCATGTGGGGTATTGTTTTGTTCAGCAGCCGTTGTGCTTTCAGATTTACTGCGTTACTTCTTGCTTGCTTATTGTTTTTATAGGAAAAAATGTTTTTCAATCTGCTTTTTGCTTATTTTTTTAGCGAAATCCTTTGGAACCAGAGATTCTGCCAATCAATAGATTCTGAAGGACGTCGCAGACGTCAACAAGCCCAGTAGCCTTAGAAACCTTGAGGTATGTACTTTCCAAAAATATATAGTTTGTGGGGGGTATTTCAAATGTAAAGGGTTGTAAATTTGGAGAAACTGCAAGGTGCGCACTTTGTGTGCGCCGCTGATTTTTTCAAGTACAATTACCCTCAAACGCATGCTGGACTTTGTGGTGTTTGGCAACTCTACACTTCAAAGTACCTATGCATGTGGGGTATTGTTTTGTTCAGCAGCCGTTGTGCTTTCAGATTTACTGCGTTACTTCTTGCTTGCTTATTGTTTTTATAGGAAAAAATGTTTTTCAATCTGCTTTTTGCTTATTTTTTTAGCGAAATCCTTTGGAACCAGAGATTCTGCCAATCAATAGATTCTGAAGGACGTCGCAGACGTCAACAAGCCCAGTAGCCTTAGAAACCTTGAGGTATGTACTTTCCAAAAATATATAGTTTGTGGGGGGTATTTCAAATGTAAAGGGTTGTAAATTTGGAGAAACTGCAAGGTGCGCACTTTGTGTGCGCCGCTGATTTTTTCAAGTACAATTACCCTCAAACGCATGCTGGACTTTGTGGTGTTTGGCAACTCTACACTTCAAAGTACCTATGCATGTGGGGTATTGTTTTGTTCAGCAGCCGTTGTGCTTTCAGATTTACTGCATTACTTCTTGCTTGCTTATTGTTTTTATAGGAAAAAATGTTTTTCAATCTGCTTTTTGCTTATTTTTTTAGCGAAATCCTTTGGAACCAGAGATTCTGCCAATCAATAGATTCTGAAGGACGTCGCAGACGTCAACAAGCCCAGTAGCCTTAGAAACCTTGAGGTATGTACTTTCCAAAAATATATAGTTTGTGGGGGGTATTTCAAATGTAAAGGGTTGTAAATTTGGAGAAACTGCAAGGTGCGCACTTTGTGTGCGGCGCTGATTTTTTCAAGTACAATTACCCTCAAACGCATGCTGGACTTTGTGGTGTTTGGCAACTCTACACTTCAAAGTACCTATGCATGTGGGGTATTGTTTTGTTCAGCAGCCGTTGTGCTTTCAGATTTACTGCGTTACTTCTTGCTTGCTTATTGTTTTTATAGGAAAAAATGTTTTTCAATCTGCTTTTTGCTTATTTTTTTAGCGAAATCCTTTGGAACCAGAGATTCTGCCAATCAATAGATTCTGAAGGACGTCGCAGACGTCAACAAGCCCAGTAGCCTTAGAAACCTTGAGGTATGTACTTTCCAAAAATATATAGTTTGTGGGGGGTATTTCAAATGTAAAGGGTTGTAAATTTGGAGAAACTGCAAGGTGCGCACTTTGTGTGCGGCGCTGATTTTTTCAAGTACAATTACCCTCAAACGCATGCTGGACTTTGTGGTGTTTGGCAACTCTACACTTCAAAGTACCTATGCATGTGGGGTATTGTTTTGTTCAGCAGCCGTTGTGCTTTCAGATTTACTGCGTTACTTCTTGCTTGCTTATTGTTTTTATAGGAAAAAATGTTTTTCAATCTGCTTTTTGCTTATTTTTTTAGCGAAATCCTTTGGAACCAGAGATTCTGCCAATCAATAGATTCTGAAGGACGTCGCAGACGTCAACAAGCCCAGTAGCCTTAGAAACCTTGAGGTATGTACTTTCCAAAAATATATAGTTTGTGGGGGGTATTTCAAATGTAAAGGGTTGTAAATTTGAAGAAACTGCAAGGTGCGCACTTTGTGTGCGGCGCTGATTTTTTCAAGTACAATTACCCTCAAACGCATGCTGGACTTTGTGGTGTTTGGCAACTCTACACTTCAAAGTACCTATGCATGTGGGGTATTGTTTTGTTCAGCAGCCGTTGTGCTTTCAGATTTACTGCGTTACTTCTTGCTTGCTTATTGTTTTTATAGGAAAAAATGTTTTTCAATCTGCTTTTTGCTTATTTTTTTAGCGAAATCCTTTGGAACCAGAGATTCTGCCAATCAATAGATTCTGAAGGACGTCGCAGACGTCAACAAGCCCAGTAGCCTTAGAAACCTTGAGGTATGTACTTTCCAAAAATATATAGTTTGTGGGGGGTATTTCAAATGTAAAGGGTTGTAAATTTGAAGAAACTGCAAGGTGCGCACTTTGTGTGCGGCGCTGATTTTTTCAAGTACAATTACCCTCAAACGCATGCTGGACTTTGGGGTGTTTGGCAACTCTACACTTCAAAGTACCTATGCATGTGGGGTATTATTTTGTTCAGCAGATGTTGTGCTTTCAGATTTACTGCGTTACTTCTTGCTTGCTTATTGTTTTTATAGGAAAATATGGTTTTGAATCTGCTTTTTGCTTTTTTTTTTAGGGAAATCCTTTGGAACCAGAGATTCTGCCAATCAATAGAGTTCAAACCAATGGACCCACGCCAACAAGCCTAGTATGCTTAGAAACCTTGAATTGTGCACTTTCCAAAAATATATAGTTTGTGGGGGGTATTTCAAATGTAAAGGGTTGTATTTTTTGAAAAACTGCGAGGAGCGCAAAGTATTTGTATTTTATCTGAAAATCTCCTCTAGCGCTCTTTGCAGTTTCTGGGGTCTCCTGGGCAGGAAAGGGTGTCTACTAATACATGTGTGGTACCGTTGTAACCGGGAGAAATGGGGCTTTTACTCTCAATATGTTTTTTTTGAAAAACCTTTATTTTCGATTAAAAAAAACCACTGCAAAATGTAAAAACGTGTGTATTTTTTATTTTCTTTCACATATTTTGCCCAAAATAATTATGATAAAACTACAAAATTGATAAACAAGAGATATGATGTTAAAGCCCAGATTCTGCTGAAAAAAACAATATGTAATTTTTATGGGAAGTCCCAGAAAATCCCTTCAAAAATTACAGTTGAACATGGGGAGCGCAAAATAGTGAAAAATGCTCTGGCAACAGGGAGTGGGAAATGCTGCAGGAAGGCTGGCACTTAAAGGGTTAAAAGAAAGCCACAGCCGACACCTTTTAGCAGCCGGATTGCTGTTCGTGAACAGGTTTTTTGGCTATGTGGAGGAGTCTGCGCGTCTTGTGCTCCAATGTACTGCATGTATCAGCATGGCCGAGGCCATTAATTGTATGGTAATGCATGCCTGATTTAATACATTTCATGTATTCCTTCTAAAAGCATTTTAATGTGGACCTTAATTAGTCCTTTGCATGTAAACCTTTATTTTGCAATATATTTGCGTTAATTAAAGAAACTTATGTCCTTTTTAATTTATTTTAAAATTGATGTACTAGAATAATATTTTTAGATTGCATTTATTGGTGTAGTTGTTTACCTTTGCTTTGTTTAATTATTTAAGCACATCTTTGGTCAGATGCATCACACTTACTGAGGAGAGGAGAGCGGGATAAAGTGCAGGATGTGGGTTACTGCAGTATTTTGCCCCCAGAGCTGGGGGCACGGACAGTCACAAGGCCCTTTCTGTTTGCAGGCTGCCCGAGAATACCTGAGTCGCCATCTTGGCTGTTTCTAGACTCATAACATGCAGAAGTTGCTGGGTGTTTTTTAATATTTGAGAGCAATCTGTATGTAGAGGGTGTGGGTAACCACACACAAAAAATGTAAGTTGTACCATTTGAAGCCAAAATATTAAAATTAAAACAACAAGTAAAAAATGCAAGTTAACTAAAAATTAAACAAAGTAAGATTTTATTATGCAAATGCATTCATTAATGGTTGGTTTCTACAAAATGAATGAAATAAAGAAAAATAAGACCAAATATTTAGAATGCACTTTAATGAGGTAAGTTTGTAGTGCGCAGCCGCAAGATCAGAAGGATTTACGTCCAGACAAAAAAGGAAAAAGGGCAAAACCAATGTTGCAACCTGAGAAATGAAACGGAAAATTCAGGATGGAAACTGACATAGGTCTGATTCCCGAACTGCCATACGAACGGACGTATATTTTAGGATAGAAACGTATTTGCTTATTGAATCACTCGCAAGTTCATACGAACGCACGAGCGGACGTGAAAAATAGGATGATCGTGACCCAAATCCAAGCTGTTACATGTTTCTTTGAATCAACCCATATGACAACCATCATCATCTTCCAAACTCAGGAATTTTTTTCTTAAAAACCTTCTTAGTAGCCGATACGACTCATTCAATGTTTAGGTCTGCTTGAAGGCTGCCAAGGGGGTTTTAAGGCTCAGAGAGCACCGACGACAGGGGTCAGAACCCTTGCAGATGTCATGGTGAAATAATACTAGTCTACGTCCCTGGGGATCTGAGACCAAGTATATAACAGTTCTAGGCAGTCACAAGAGACTACTCCGAGACCTAAGGGGGTGAACCACCATATATACATATATATTACCACAAAATATATAAATTTAGATTAAAACTATATTTATCATATATTATTATAGTCACATGCAGCCTATCAGCAGCCAGGAAGCCTGGTGACGTCACCGTGCTATATAAACCGGCAGCCATTTTCCTTGTGCGCAGTTCAGCGTTGTATTGCGGCCAGAGCAGAGCTGGTTACAGACAGGGACAGAGTTAAAGATAGGTAGGGAGAGTCAGAGACCAACAGAGAGGCAGAAAAAGAGGTAGACAGAGCCAGGGAAAGATAGGGAAAAACCGGAACGATCCAGGCAGGGACAGCATTGAAGTGACAGGGAAATTTTTTTTTTATTTTCATTAGCCAGATCAGTTTTCAATTCAGTTTCAGTTCTTTGTGCTGTCCCATCTATGCAGTGGCATATTTAACACTATCTGTTACACACAAGTATTTCTCATAACTGGATTAGTTTTAATATTTTATTGTCTGGTTTAAATACACCAGCCCACATGGGCATCCCAAACCAGCACATGTCACCCTATCTGTTATACTAAATAAGCGTTGTTCAGCCTCATTTTAATTAAGCTTTTGCATTTTGATTTGGGCTTTGTCTGCTTTAAATACACCAGCCCACATGGGCATCCCAAACCAGCACATGTCACCCTATTATACTAAATAAGCGTTGTTCAGCCTCATTTTAATTAAGCTATTGCATTTTGAATTGGGTTTTGTCTGCTTTAAATACACCAGCCCACATGGGCATCCCAAACCAGCACGTCACCCTATCTGTTAAACTAAATAAGCGTTGTTCAGCCTCATTTTAATTAAGCTATTGCATTTTGAATTGGGTTTTGTCTGCTTTAACCCTTTAAACGCCAGCCACGTAAATTTTACGTGGCTGCCTCTCCAACAGTTAAACGCCAGCCACGTAAAAGTAAAAATAAAAGACACTTATCTGACCCCTCGTTCGATCCGGTCGGGTCTCCTCTTCAGCCAGAGGGGCTCCGATCGCCCATCGGGGCTCCTCCGGCTGCAGGGGAGGGCCCGGACCGGGTGCCCCCCCCCGTTTCAGCAGCCGCCCGATTTTCTTTAATAAAAAAAAATAAAAATGACAGTTACCTACCTTTGTCCCCGCCGGCTCCCGCAGGCTCTCCTCTTCACGGGGGGGAGCTCCTATCCCCCCTCCCCGCTCTTCTGTCTTCTGGAGGGGGCATAACAGCCCTCCTCCCTCAGCAGCGTCTTCCGATGGCGGCCGCCATCTTGGATTCTGGCCCCGCCTCTTTGGGGCGGGGCCGGTGACGTCACCGCCGGGTGTCATCGGGGCAGCTGTCAGATGCCAGTGACGGCTGGGCAGGGAAGGAGGGAGGTAGGCGATCCTCCGATCGCCTGCCTCCCCCCTCCTCTGCCCAGCCGTCACTGACAGCAGATCGCCGCGGGACACAGAAGATGAAGATCGGAGGTGAGTAAAGTAAAAAATTTTTTTTTTTTTAAATAAAGTATTTACAAAAAAAGTGTCTGTTTTTTTTTTACTTTAACCCTTTGTGAACTGGTAAGGGGTCCATGTGACCCCTATACCAGTTCACAGGGCTCGGGGGTCTGGCAAGTCACCTGCGCTAGCGGGTGACTTGCCATTAACCCCTGGCCCCCCAAATTACCTGCCTCCCCAAAGCCCAGGGGGGGGCAGAAGAGCCGTGGCCCTAGGCTATGACGGCTTGTAGCCGCGGGGCCAGGGGCCACTAAAGCTGGCCCCTGCGCCCTGTTCTACAAGCCCCCATAGCTGGTCACAGGCTGGTTATGCTGGGTAGGGGGGACCTCACGCCATTTTTTTTTTGGATTTTTAAGGGTTTTAACCCTTAAAAATCCCAAAAATAAAATGGGGTCCCCCTCCCTTTGAGGGGGGACCCTATGTCATTTTTTTTTTAATTAACCCTTTGTTACCTGTAACCCAGCAGGAGAGCAGAAGCCTAAGTGATCAGCGTGGGACACAGGGATGGATGGGAGGTAAGTATAAAAAAAAAATAATTTAAAAAATATTTTTTTTTAATAAAGTTTTTTTTAAAGTGTGTCTCTGTGTGTGTTTTTTTTTTTTTTTTACTTTTAACCCTTTGTGAACTGGGCTCGGGGGTCTGGCAAGTCACCTGTGGCTAGTTTGGCCCCATTTACCTGCCTCCCAAAAAAACCTTAAAATTCCCCCAAGAAATGGTGACCCCCCCCCCCGTAAAGGGGGATCCCACACCAATTTTTTTTTTTTTTAACCCTTTATTATGTGGATAGTAGTTGTATTTTATTTGTAAATGTTATAAAGTGCTCTTTTCAGTTTATGGGATCACCTGGACAGGAACGGGGGGCTACCGATACATATGTGGTATCATTGTAATCGGGAGAAATGGGGCTTTCACATGCAATATGGCTTTCTTTAATAAAATAAATGTTTTTGTTTAAAATAAAGGAGACAATTTAAAAAATATATATATATATATTTTTTTATTTATTTATTTGAAAATATTTAAAAAAGTTGAAAAAATACAAACAAGACATTTCATGTTAAAGCCTAAACTCTGCCACAAAAAGAAAATATGCCATTTTCTTGGAAATTCCTGCAAAAATCACAGTTAAACATCACGCAAAATGGTGAAAAATATCCTGTCAGGAGAGGGTGACAAAATCTCAAGTAGACTGGCAGTCAAAAGGTTACAGGTACCTATGCATGTTGGGTATTGTTCTGCTCGGGGGACCTTGCGCTTTCAGATTTAGCTTGTTTTTTCTTATTTGCATATTGATATTTTAGGAAAATGTGTTTTTTATTCTGCTTTTTTATACATTTTTTTGTGAAATCCTGTGCAACCTATGAATTCTTCGAGATATTACTTCCAGAAAGATGAGCCCACTACAACAAGCTGGGTACGCTTAGAAAGCTTAACATGTGTACTTTCAGGGAATATATGGTTTATGGGGGATATTCCAAATGTAAAGGGTTGGTTTGGTAGAAAAAGCACAAGGTGCGCACTTTGTCTGCAGAGATGAATATCTGAAGTAAAATTACCGTTATGCGCATGCTTTACTTTGGTGTGTTTGGCAACTCTTTCCTTGACAGAACCTATGCATGTTGGGTATCATTCTGTTTGGGGGATGTTGCTTTTTCAGATTTTCTGTTTTTTTCTTGTTTGCATATAGGTTTTTTTAGGAAAATGTGGTTTTGATTCTGCTTTTTTATTCATTTTTAGGGAAACCCTGTGCAACCAAAGAATACATTGAGGGATTACTTCCAGAAAACTGCACCCATGTCAACAAGCCTGGTACACCTAGAAAGCTTGAGGTGTGTACTTCTAGGGAATATATAGTTTGTGGGGGGTATTTCAAATGTAAAGGGTTGTTTTTCTTGAAAAACTGCAAGGTGCGCATATTGCATAGCACAGTTGTATTTTATCTGAAAATCTCCTAAAGCGTTGTTTCAGTTTGGGGGAGTCTCCTGGGCAGGAAAGGGTGTCTACCAATACATATGTGGTACCGCTGTAATCGGGAGAAATTAGGATTTCACACGCAATAAGATTTTATTGACAAACTTACATTTTTTATTACAAAAAAACACTACAAATTGTAAAAAATAGTTTATTTTTTTATTTTTTTGCACAATTGTCACCCAAAAATATTGAGAATATACTTAGAAAATGACAAACAAGACATTTTATGTTAAAGCCCAGGCTCCGCTGAAAAAAACAATATATCACTTTCCTGGGAAATCCCTGGAAATCCCGTTGTTCAGCCTCATTTTAATTAAGCTATTGCATTTTGAATTGGTTTTTGTCCTGCTGCCAAAACACTAGGCCGCAGGGTATCCCAAACCTGCACGTAGCACCCTGTTATACTAAATACCCTTGTTCATCCTCAGCTTAATCAAGCTATCGCATTTTGAATTGGTTTTTGGTCTGCTGCCAAAACACTAGGCTGCAGGGTATCCCAAACCTGCACGTAGCACCCTGTTATACTAAATACGCTTGTTCATCCTAAGCTTAATCAAGCTATTGCATTTTGAATTGTTTTTTGTCCTGCTGTCAAAAAAACACCAGGCCGCAGGTTATCCCAAACCTGCACGTAGCACCCTGTTATACTAAATCAGCTTGTTCATCCTCAGCTTTATTAAGCTATTGCATTTTGAATTGGTTTTTGTCCTGCTGTCAAAACACCAGGCTGCAGGGTATCCCAAACCACCACGTTGCACCCTGTTATACTAAATAAGCTTGTTCAGCCTCAGCTTTATTAAGCTATTGCATTTTGAATTGGTTTTTGTCCTGCTGTCAAAATACCAGGCCGCAGGGTATCCCAAACCACCACATTGCACCCTATCTGTTATACTAAATCAGCTTGTTCATCCTCAGCTTTATTAAGCTATTGCATTTTGAATTGGTTTTTGTCCTGCTGTCAAAACACCAGGCCGCAGGGTATCCCAAACCACCACGTTGCACCCTGTTATACTAAATAAGCTTGTTCAGCCTCAGCTTTATTAAGCTATTGCATTTTGAATTGGTTTTTGTCCTGCTGTCAAAACACCAGGCCGCAGGCTATCCAAAACCACCACGTTGCACCCTGTTATACTAAATAAGCTTGTTCAGCCTCAGCTTTATTAAGTTTTTGCATTTTGAATTGGTTTTTGTCCTGCTGTCAAAACACCAGGCCGCAGGGTATCCCAAACCACCACATTTGGCCCTGTTACACTAAAGCAGCTTTTAAAGGCTATTTCTCATAAATATATCACAGTTTGAATTGTTTCTGTGTCTGCTGTAAAAACAAATGGGGTTGGTTCTCCCCTTGGGGAGGGAACCAGGGCGCACCTGTTTGTTTCACCCTGTGTTATAATGAGCTTACTACTATGTAAATGCATACAGTTTGTGCTATTTATTCATGCAATTCATTCACAGATATTTACACATTTTTTTCACATTTTTACACCAAATGCTTTTAGCTTGCGTTCAGTCTTTAGACTGGCATTTAGCTAATAGTCCATTAATTTGTTAGGTAAGTCTTATGAGGAGGAAAAGGGGGGCCGCTATGTGCCTTTCCACTTTCCGTAAATCCTTTTTCCATTCAATGTTGGGGGACCCCGTTTGTAGCAAGGTGTCCGATTGTTGGGTTTAGTACCTCCTGTTTGCAGCAAATGCATACGCGTTTCGCTTGGCGTAGCTTCTTCAGTGCATTACTGTAGGGGGGTTTATATAGGAAAAAAAAGTGAGTGATGCAACCCCTAAGGGGTGAGGAGGAAAAAGGTAAAACAATTTAAAGCATTGTTTACTCACTGCGTACATAAAGGGTTGGCTTGTGCCCGCTATTCCTTTCTGAGGTGATAGCTGTGCGTTTTTTTCTGGAGTTTCCTCCTGTGTAGAATAGAAGGAGGAACTTCTGTTTAGTTATGTGGTTCTGATTTGGAGTGAGGTTAGGTCGTTTGCACCCCTCTATGTAGGCGCCATTGGATTTAGTGGTTACCTTAGTGTTTGTATATTGGAGGTCCAGATTCGCCGACCGTACTGCCGGGTGTCGTCAGTGGCTGACTCCGGGGTGCTGGCTGGCGTGTGTAGTTAGGAGACCTTGGCGCTCACAGTGTGTTCCCCGCTGTGCTGTGGTCTCAAGCTGGACGGTGCAAGGCTCCGTTCGCGCCCTTTAAAGTTGAAGTTCGGGCGCTTGGTGAGGGCTGCATGGTGGGTAGGCGGGGCGATGACGTCACCCGTGCCTCCCATTGGCTCTCTGTCCTTGAGCCGGAAGTGCTTGTAGAAGCACTTCCCCTTTGTGCAGCCCCTTGTCTGGGCCCGTGATTGTAATCCGCCATTTTGGCGTAGTCTGCATTGGCGGCCGCCATTTTGGCGTTGTCCGCATTTAGTATATGCGCTTACTGGGGGTGACTGGTGTCTCCCATGGTGGGCGACGTCAGATTTAGTGTGTCAGCTTACCTGTGGAATAGCGGGCTTGTGCCTCACAGTTACGACTTGTATCTTATTCATAATTTACATTTATATTCACTATAAAACGAGTTTATAACCATATGTGTCATCTACCTGTGTACTTATTCTCGCTCAGTAACTTATGTTCTGTTTGTAATGAGAAATGTGATTGAGGACTGGTTCCTCAAATTGTATATTGGGGTCACTTGGGGACTCTTTTTACATGTTATATGGTTGGTTATTGGGGGTTGAATTAATTTGCATGTGGTTACCTGGGGGTGGTTCGCTCAGCGGTGCTATGCCTACATGAGTTAGGGGCTGTTGCTGAGGGTGTTCCTAAACTGTTGTCATAGGAAGCGTGAGAAACTATTATATTCGTTGAGTCCTGGTGGTCTTGTTGCTGCCAGTTTGGCTATCCACCTTGTCTCTCTCTGTAGTGTTATTTTTTCTATGTCTCCTCCTCTAGGGCTATCATGGATCCTGTCCAGTGCTTGAAAAAAGGCCTTACTGGGGTCTGATTGGATTCTTATCTTGAATTTCCTATTGGTCTTGCCCACGTAAAAACAGGGGCATGTGCATGTCAATAAATAGATAATGTGGATGGTATTACAGTTCACAAAGTGTTTGAGAGTCTGTGTCTGTCCGTTTGGTAGTTGGATTTCCTTGCCTTGTGTGATGTACCTGCAGGTACTGCAGCCTCCACATTTGTAGAGCCCCTGGGTTTTGCAGCAGATTTTCTCTGCTGTCCTGTTGTAGTGACCGTGTACTAATGTGTCCTTGATTGATTTGGATCGTCTGAAGGTTAATTGGGGTGTCAGAGGGGTCAGTGGTGATAGGTCGGGATCGTGGGTGAGTATGGACCAATGTTTCTGGATGATCCACCTGATGTCTTGGTACTGTTGTGTATAGGTAAGTATGAATGGTAATTTTGGTTGTTTGTCTTTGGTGTCTGCGCGTCTTCTGCCAAAAAGTAATGTTTGTCTGTCTTTATGGTAGGCTAATTTAAGGATTCTCTTCGAGTATCCCCTATCCCTCAGTCTGTCCCTAATCCCGTCAGCTGCTTTTTGAAAGGCGGTCAGAGTTGTGCTGTTACGCCTGGCTCGTAAGCTCGTAGGATACTCTTTTTCAGGGCAGTTGGATGTGCACTGCTGGCCCTTAGGATGTTATTTGCTGCCGTTGGTTTGCGGTAAAAATTGGTTTGTATACTGCCATCTGCATTCCGATGGATGATTATATCTAGGAAGGGCACTTGTTCCTTGTGATAATCAAGTGTGAATTTTAGATTAAGATAGTTTCTGCTGTAAAAACCCCAGCCCACATGGGCATCCCAAACACTAGCATAAATATCTCAAGAGTACCTGTCTAATAACGGCTTGCATTTTATAATTAACGTCACTTTTCCACAATCAAGGGAGGCCTTGATGTATGTGAGGAGGGGGCATCCCAAACACTAGCAGTAATATTTCAAGAGTACCTGTCTATTAACTGGTTGCATTTTGTATAGAAAGTCACTTTGTCAAATTGAGAGCAGCCATTGCCTTTAACCTGGGGGCATCCCAAATATGCTAGCATGTGTCTTAAGAGTGCTCACATTGGAGTTGGCAGCAGCAGCATTAGGAGCCCATACAGTCAGGGCCAGAAATATTTGGACAGTGACACAAGTTTTGTTATTTTAGCTGTTTACAAAAACATGCTCAGAAATACGATTATATATATAATATGGGCTGAAAGTGCACACTCCCAGCTGCAATATGAGAGTTTCCACATCCAAATCGAAGAAAGGGTTTAGGAATCATAGCTCTGTAATGCATAGCCTCCTCTTTTTCAAGGGACCAAAAGTAATTGGACAATGGACTCTAAGGGCTGCAATTAACTCTGAAGGCGTCTCCCTCGTTAACCTGTAATCAATGAAGTAGTTAAAAGGTCTGGGGTTGATTCCAGGTGTGTGGTTTTGCATTTGGAAGCTGTTGCTGTGACCAGACAACATGCGGTCAAAGGAACTCTCAATTGAGGTGAAACAGAACATCCTGAGGCTGAAAAAAAAGAAAAAATCCATCAGAGAGATAGCAGACATGCTTGGATTAGCAAAATCAACAGTCGGGTACATTCTGAGAAAAAAGGAATTGACTGGTGAGCTTGGGAACTCAAAAAGGCCTGGGCGCCCACGGAAGGAGGAAACCCAGCGTTTGGTGATGTCCATGGGTTCCAGACTTAAGGCAGTGATTGCCTCCAAAGGATTTGCAACAAAATATTGAGAAAATAAATATTTTGTTTGGGTTATGTTTATTTGTCCAATTACTTTTGAGCTCCTAAAATGTGGAGTGTTTGTAAAGAAATGTGTACAATTCCTACATTTTTTATCAGGTATTTTTGTTCAATCCTTCAAATTAAACGTTACAATCTGCACTTGAATTCTGTTCTAGAGGTTTCATTTCAAATCCAATGCGGTGGCATGCAGAGCCCAACTTGCGAAAATTGTGTCACTGTCCAAATATTTCTGGCCCTGACTGTATATTGCCTGAAAGACACACATATGAGCTGGCAGCAGCAGCATAGGGAGCCTATATATTGCCTGAAAGACACACCCAGGAGTTGGCAGCAGCATAGGGAGCCCATATATTGCCTGAAAGACACACTCTGGAGTTGGCAGCAGCATAAGGAGCTACCATGCATCAGCTACTACCATGGATCAGCCATTGTTGGCTGGAAATCCTGGTTGAATCATGCCTGATTCATCTTCACAAAGGTGAGTCTCTCCACATTATTCGTGGACAGACAAATTCTCCTTGGCATGACTATGGCCCCCGCTGCACTAAACACCCGCTCAGATGGCACACTACTGACCGGGCAGGACAGCTTTTCCAGGGCAAACTCTGCTAGTTGCGGCCACAAATCAAGTTTGGCTGCCCAGAAGTCCAGCGGATCCTCAAGGTGTGTTGGCATGGTCATGTCAAGGTATGACACGACCTGCTGGTTCAGGTCCTGCTTCAGGTCTTCATGCTGCTCATGAGTAGACTCACTATGCGGGTGTAGAAAGCTACTCATTAGCGACCGAAGACTGAGGCTGCTGCTGATGGAGCTGGAGCTGGAGCTGCTGCTGCTGCTCCTGCCACCCCCCGGCAGCCATAGCAGTGGAAGGTGAGTGCAAAGGTCCCCCCGAGTCAGACCTGCGAGAGTATGGACCATGGTGCAGATAGGCATCGGCCAACTGATTACGTAGAATGTCTTTGTAGTAGGTCAGTTTGTCCTCCCTCTCGGCAGGTTTAAAAAATGTCCCCATTTTGTGCCGGTTCAGTTCCGACACGGCTTGATCGACCATTCCTGTCTGCTGCCTGTACTGACCTTTGCTTTGACCACGAAGCTGCCTGCCCCTCTGGATACCCCACGATCTCTGACCTCCTGGCTTGACCCTTTGGCTACTCCTGACTACGCACCTGTCTCATCCCTGTACTCTGACGCACCCTCCAGATTGACTACCTATGAACGAGCTCAGCTTCGGGATACCCTTGTGGTTCATCGGCCTTCACCGTAAGCAGCCATCCTTTGCACCTATTAAGACCTTGGGGCAACCGTGTCCGGTGAGGCGTACCTAGCGTCCCGGCAAACGGGGGCTTGACTATAGGCAGAAGCGGTGGTGGAGATTGGGGGTTGCCTGCTTACAGAAGGCTGGTGTCCGGCTGGGCATCACAGTATGGACCATGGCGCAGATAGGCATCGCCCAACTGACTACGTAGGATGTCTCTGTAGTAGGTCAGTTTGTCCTCCATCTCAGTGGGTGTAAAAAATGCGCCCATTTTGTGCCAGAAGCGAGGGTCCAATAAGGTGGAGAGCCAGAAGTCATCCCGCTGACAAATGGAGACAATTCTGCGGTCACTACGCAAGCACGTGAGCATGCATCGTGCCATTTGTGCAAGTGACTGGGAGGGACTACCTGTCTCCATCTCCACTGCAAACTGCCATGGTGTGTCTGGGTCCTCTGTCTCACCTTCCTCACAACCCTCTAGCTCCTGTGGCTGCTCCTGCTCCTCCTCTCCTGTCCGATGACTAGATAAAATGGCCATTTTGTCAAACCTAAACTGTGCTTCGCTGTGCCCCTCCTCCTTCTCCACTTCAGCCCCCACAGGCTTCATGTGGCTGTGAAATGTATGCGCCATGTCTCCAATGCCCCGACCAGCCATGGTTTCCAACATGTGTTGTAGTACATGAAGCAGTGGAATCACATCGTTCATCTCATAGTCCTGGCGACTAATTAAGTAGCTTCCTCAAAGGGCCTAAGAAAATGGCAGGAGTCACGTATGAGCTGCCACTGGTTACATTGAAGTTACACAGGAGAGTCCCCCTATCTGTTTGGATCATCAAGAAATCCGTGATGGCTTTTCTCTGTTCCTATAGTCGATCCTGCATATGGAGGGTGGAATTCCAACGGGTGGAAACATCGCAAATCAGACTATGTTTGGGGATACCGTTCTGACGCTGAAGCTCAAGAAGAGTGTACTTGACGGTGTGGGAGTGGCTGAAGTGCATGCAAAGTTTCCTTCCCGTTGTTAGGATGTCTTGCAGATGGGGGGGGAACGCTTCAGAAAATGCTTGACAACTAGATTGAACACGGGTGCCATGGCAGGACGCATGGCTCAGGCTTCCTTGTCGCAGCGCAGACAAGATGTTCTTCCCAATGTCAATCACCATAGGTCCCATTTGCAGTTTTCGTGGAGTAAGCCATGATTTAATTTATTGAGCTCTCATTTTTAGCAGTTCCTCCCATGTGGGGCTCTGTGGCTCAAGGCAAACCATGTGAAGAACAGCGTGAAACCGCTGTGTCCTACCCACATGGTAGGCTGGAAGGGCACTGGGAAAAAATAAATAAAAAAATTTAGAAAAAACAAAATACAAAAAAAAAAAAAAAAGAAAAATAAAATTGGTACAAAAATTCCCAAAATATTAAAAAAAAATTCAAAAAAAAAAAAATACCATTTTGTGAGTACTCACCTGTAAAATGGTTATTACGAGTATGTCACACACCCCACTTCCAAATATTCATGACACTTGGGAACCCGGCCTGTAGAGGGCGATCTTGCAGAGATGACATGGAAAAAGGAGCCCCTCCTGGTCCATAAGTACTGGGTTCCTCCCACTGTTCCTCAGTCTTTTTAAAAAGCAGTGAAGAACCAGGAAGAGCAAATTATATTCGATGATTGAAAAATAGTTTGAAAATAATAATCACCATATAAAGGATCCCTTAGAACATAAAAGGGCGGGGGAAGTGGGGTGTGTGACATACTCGTAATAACCATTTTACAGGTGAGTACTCACAAAATGGTATTATTCCTAGTATGTCACACACCCCACTTCCAAATATTCATGACACTTGGGACATTCAATAGCAGTGTCTATAATGGGTGGGGATCCCCAAGGAATAATGCATAACTTAAATTACTGCAGCTTGCAGAATTTTGCGGCCAAAAGCAGCATCCGCTGAGGCCCGCACATCAACCTTGTAAAACTTAGAAAAAGTATGCACAGAAGACCAAGTCGCAGCCTTGCAAACCTGTTCAACAGAAGCCTGGTGCTAAAAAGCCCAGGAAGCTCCAATAGCACGAGTAGAATGAGCGGTGACACGAAAAGGGGGAACCTTCCCTTTAGCCAAATAGGCCCCAATGATGGCCTGACGTATCCACTTACTAAGGGAAGATTTGGCAGGAGCAAAACCCTTCTTGGGCCCAGGGCCGAAGTAGTAACTAAATAATACTTAACACAACGAACTACATCCATAGAATGTAAGACCCTTTCCTTGTCGTTACTAGGTTTAGGACACAAGGAAGGAAGAACTATATCCTGATTTAGATGGAAAGCAGACACCACCTTAGGAAGGAAATCCGGTTTAAAACGGAAAACAACCTTATCTTGATGCCTCTCAAAATAAGGGGCTAGAATAGACAAAGCCACCAGTTCAGAAACAGACAGAAGTAATAGCAACCAAAAAGGCAACCTTCTGAGTAAGAATAGGAAGAGGAATATCCTGCAATGGCTCAAAGGGAGCAGCTTGCATAGCCGAAAGCACTAGGTTAAGGTCCCAAACAGGAAGTATAGGCTTTCTGGGAGGCCGCACATGCGCAACTCCTTGGAAAAAAGTGTTAACCAAAGGATTAAGAGCAAACGACCTTTGAAAGAAAATAGCCAAGGCAGAGACTTGCCCTTTCAAAGTACTAATCTGGAATCCCATATCCAGACCTCGTTGCAGATATTCCAGAATTCTAGGAATAGAAAATACTCTACAGGGCAAAGCCCTGGATTCACACCAATCAATATAGGACCTCCAAGTCCTGTAATAAATGACAGAGGAAGACTTCTTCCTAGCTCTAATAAGAGTCTGAATAACCACATCAGAAAGACTTTCTTCTTTCAAGATGGACTTCAGCAGCCATGCCGTCAAAGCCAGCGTTTGTAAATTGGGGTAACAAAGTTGACCTTGAGTGATGAGATCTGGAAGAGGAGGCAGATGGAAACGATCCACTGCCAGCCTTATGACGTCTGTGTACCACAGATGTCTTGGCCACCTTGGCGCCACCAGAATTGCTGGCGCCTCCTCCAGTGCTAACTTGCGCACCACCTTGCTGATCATGGAGAATGGGGGAAACAGATATAGGAACCCCAGATCCTTCCTAGCCAGAGACATGGCATCCGCTGCCACTGCCAGAGGATCCTGGGATAGAGACACAAAAACTGGAGCTTGTGATTGTGGCGAGAAGCAAACAGATCCAACTGTGGAGTCCCCCACTTGTGACAGAGGAACTGAAAGACCCTTGGATTGAGAGACCATTCTCCCTGGCGAGAACATCCCCTGCTCAGGGAGTCTGCCTCCACATTCTGCCTCCACATTCTATCCCCGGAATGTAAACTGCTGATATGCAGGGAACATTGATCTCTGCCCACTGAAGGATCAGAGACACTTCCCGGAGGGCACCCCAACTGCGAGTTCCTCCCTGGTGATTGATGTATGCAACAGCTGTTCGGTTGTCTGACCGAATCTGAACTGGCAGACCCTGTAAGAAATGGGTCAGTCGAAGAAGAACAAGACGTATGGCCCGAAGCTCTAATACATTGATTGGAGAATGAGCCTCCTGAGGCCCCCACAATCCTTGGAACTGATGCTTCTTCCAGAAGCCCCCCAGCCCACCAGGCTGGCATCCGTGGTAACCAGTTCCCAACACGGAGTCAGAAATTACTTGCCCTTCTGGAGGTTGAGCGATATTAACCACCACTGAAGGGACTGCAAAACATGGGGAGACAATAGACAAGTCTGATTCAATGATAGTGGGCACCTGTCCCACTTTGCCAAGAGGAAGAGCTGAAGCGTCCTTATGTGAAACTGGGCAAATGGGACTGCCTCGAATGCAGCTACCATCAATCCCACTAGTCTCATCCCTAGACGGATAGACTGACGAGGGCTGGACAAGAATAGACAAATCAAGTCCTGAATCAGAACCATCTTGAACTGAGGAAGAAAAACCCCGGCCTGAAATGTATCCAGAATCAGGCCCAGGAAGGGAATTTCCCTGGACAGACAGAGAGGATTTGGGGTAACTTATTACCCATCCGAACCTCTCTAGCGTAGAGACCACCGTCCTGGTGTCCAACTCTGATTGTTGGAGGGAGGAGGCCGCGGTAAGAAGATCGTCCAGAAAAGGCACAATGCAGATGCCCTGGACCCTGAATATAACCATCACTCCTTCCAGCATCTTGGTAAAGACTCTTGGGGCCGAGGTAAGGCCGAATGGCAGGGCCACAAATTGATAATGCTGGTCTTCTATCGAGAACCTGAGAAATCTCTGGTGACCCGGAAAAATAGGAATGTGCAAATAAGCATCCTTGATGTCTATGGATGTCATGAAGTCCCCCAGACGGAGAGCATCGATCGTTTATCGCAGAGACTCCATGCAGAATTTTCTGAAACGGATAAATTGATTGAATCTCCTTAGGTTTAGGATAGGCCGACAGAGCCGTCCTTTTTGGGTACTGTGAATAGGTTATCCTCTCCATCTTTAAGTGTAGTGGAGTCAGGAGAATGCAACACAGAAGAATAAAAGCACAGGGGCATCCACCACAGGTGGTGATGAACAACGCTTAACAGTATCAGCTGGGAAGGGATATTTCTTGTCCCAGCCCAAGGGAATGCCAGGAAGCCGCACAGGCTTCTCCCATTCTTTAAGAATCATTTCATCAAAATGGTTTTGATTTGGAAATTCTAAACGAGGTTTAGAGACTCCAAAGAATTCCTCTTTTTGAGGAGGGACTACTTCAGGAGGAGTGATAACCAAAACCTCAAATAACTGAGCAAGAGCCTTAGGGGTATCCACAACACTAGCTTCACCCTGCTCAATCACAGTACCAACAAATTGCTGTTCATCAGAAACATCTGAATCCTCATATAATTCTCCTTCTAACTGAGAAGGATCAGACCAATCAAGCATTTCACAATTATCCAACTCACTTACCGGAACGGCCTGAGTCAAATGTTTCCTTTTAGCTGAGGCCTTCTTGGCCACAGAGCTAGACATTAATTTTTCAAGATGAGCCAATCTGGCACATAAATCAGAATGCGACTCAGTACCCAAGACAATATCACTGGGGGTACGGACAAGACATGGCGGAGTAGGAGATAAGGCAGAAGCCGAAGACGCCGAAGCCTGGGCCCCAGTTTGCTGCATAATAGTTAATTGAGCACAAGGGATGTAAAGTATTGTGTCATCCCCAACAAGGGATGCCCCACATCCAAAACATTGCCTGTCTGTGCAGAGGGAACTGCATGCCCGTTTTCCTGAGATGCCTCCATATGGTGTTTAGTATTATACTATAATTGATTATAGTCGCCAAGTATATATGGGATTTACGCAATTGCTACCTGGGATGCCCCTTTAAATAGTCCCAAGTGGGAGGATATTAACACAAATGGACCCCCAAATAAGGTTTTAAGGGCTAAAGACCAGGAGAAACCCCTTTAAAATAAAGAGTTTCCACCTACAAGGAAAACAAACAGTCACCAATGCACACAATACAATAAATGAAAAAGCATGAAAAAAATGGCAGAAACTCCTTTCAGCAAGCTGAGGGGTACTCACAGCACCTTTAAATATGGAACGCTTCACGAATTTGCGTGTTATCCTTGCGCAGGGGCCATGCTAATCCCTTCTGTATTGTTCCAATCTTAGTATATGTGCTGCCAAAGCAAGCACAATGAGGGAAGACCATAGGGAAGCAACAGGAGCCAGGCAGACAAAGAGCACCCAGGTGCTCTTGAGAATGAAATAATTGCTGTGTGCCTAAGCCCAGCCCACCCCCAGAATCACATGACCAAGAATGGAGGGAAATTCAAATCTGAACATAGCCAGAAAACAAAGAGCTTTAAAATTTAAGCAAAATAATGCTGCCTAGACAGAAATAGGAAAATCTAAATAAAACATATCCTATTAAATAGTATAGTAAACATACATAATAATATATATGTAATAAAGATTTATTTTTATTTTTTATTATTTGTGTGCATGGCGACAAATAAGCCCAGATAACGCCCCCCCCCCTCCTTTTTACCCCAGCAGGGTAAAGGGGAGAGGATAGAAATGCACCCATAAGGCACAAGGGGATTATGAAGGGACAGGGGCATCCCATGCCGAGAACACCAACCCAGACACCGCCTACCCACATTTGGGTCTCACAGAGGAGTTAAACTCCTGTATACACCAGAAGGTGTATGTATCTACCTTTGCCTGAACCATACAGCCAGGGCTGGGAGGCATACAATATAACCAAACAGGTTTAAAGAGTATCAGACAGAAAGAGAAAAAAAAAGGGTCCGGGAGCAAACCCGGCTACCTGCAGCTTGAAGGAGAGTCATCTTCTGAATGCTTCGCCGACTGCAGAGACGAAAAGACTGAGGAATAGTGGGAGGAACCCAATACTTATGGACCAGGAGGGGCTCCTTTTTCCATGTCATCTCTGCAAGATGGCCCTCTACAGGCCGGGTTCTCAAGTGTCATGAATATTTGGAAGTGGGGTGTGTGACATACTAGGAATAAATATATATGTTTTTAAAAAATACAAAATTTGAAAAAAAAAAGAAAATATCCACAAAAAAAAAAAGATACATTTTATATGTTACTGTTACTATGTTAGATGTTTTTGTTCCTATGTTATTATATGTTATTATTATAAATATGTTCAAGTAAGATAAATTAATTTTAAATATGTTAATATGTAATTGACAATTAGCCACTTTTTCTGTGACACCATTGCTAAGTGCAAGTGCACTGTCACAGGCACAAAGGCCTAGGAGCGTGGAGGCCACAGCAGAGGGACCTGTCCAAGTTGCTGTTGTGGTTGTGCAGGAACCACAATCACCCAGTGGGCCTTAAAGGATATGTATTGTCCCTGACCGTAGTTACAGCTCCAGACGTAGGCACTGCTGTGCACTTTGGTACACACCGACAGGCTAAAGGACTGGCCCACCTTCTGTTCAACACAATTGTACAGGGCTGGTACTGCCTTCTTCGCAAAGAAATGACAGCATGGGACTCTCCACAAGCCATCAGTTCTGTGAAAGGTCCACCAACTCAAAAGGGAGGGACTGCAGCACCTGCAACTTATACAGGAGCACATTTAGCTTCTGCACGTTGGATGAGTGGGCACATACTGTTGTCTCTTGGACATGGCTTGGCCAACGGATTGCTGGCGGAATGACTGACTCGGATTAAGAGGAGGAGGAGCATCTGGAGCGACAGAGGATGGGTATGACACACAGGAGGTGGTGGAGCCTTGGCTGGCTGGAACAGAGAGCGGCGTGCCACTGGGTAATGCAGCAGGCTGGACCACCACTTTGGAGCCAACTCTCCCAGGCCGCAGGATGGTGACGCTGCAAATGTTGATGCAGGGCTGTGGGTCCAACATTGGTACCCTGGCCACACTTCACCTTCTGCCTACACATCTTTCATATAGCCATGTTAACCTCCTGCGGATGCTTGATGATGAAAAGCCACATGGCCTTGTAGCTGATTGTTCCTACCAACAGTCCGCACTAATTCACTGCTGCTGCCAACTCCAGGGGACCCTCTTCCACTACCTCCTGGGAAGATAGCCTGCCGCGCAAGTGGTCTACCCCGAGCACATTTGCCTCCATACTTTCCCCTTCTGCCACCATGCTGGCCGCTAAATCTGTCACTCTCCATCACTCAAAGCCTTTAAAAGTGCCCTCAAAACTCACTGATGTCCTCCTCAGGTTCCTCAACAGTGTCTGCTTAAGAAGCCAAAACGCTTGCAACACCACCTCCCATGCCACTCTCCTCATCACTACTTGCCCGCCTAGTGGAAGAAGTGGCGAGTGTCTCCTCAGATTATTAGATCGCCCTAACTGAATAGTGGAGCTGAACCCTAAGCATAAGACATAACCGACAGTTGACTGGGGGTGTCAGATGTCACTTGTGATGCAGTGGATGATAGTGTTAACCAATGGATGATGGCAGATGGGTTGCTGGTCAAGACACAACCGCTAGCTGATCCCGGGAGATCAGTCCTCTCACTGAGACTCCTGCTGCCACTCACCCCTAGTCTGCTGCAACCTCTGCTTGATGAATTTAGGCCTCTGCAACTTCTCTGTGCCCATCCTGCCACTTCTTTGCCTGACATACTTAGTGCGTATATGAGGGGAGGATAAAATGCTACACTACACTTAAAACAGGATTTGTCGAAAAGAGCAGCAGGTGTGTAACTATCTATGGTCTTTCACTAAGTAGTAACTAGGCCCTGAAGACTTTAACAGAAACAAAGTGATGAAACTCTTAGATGTGCGTAAGTGATGCTCTGATGAGAGCAATTCAATGTGCTCCAGTATGCTTCAGATTTCCACCCACCAATGCCTGAAGCATTAGAGTAGAATGATCATGGGGCCAGACCAAAACTAAAGAAATATGGATCGTACAAAACAGATTTAAGGCGCTGCTCTCCAGTTACAGACATTCCTCCGCATCAGACCACAAGTAATTATTGAGAAAATGCTTTACGTTACTCTTACTTTATTAGTATTCTTTGGATAAGATATCTGTGCCGAAAATCTGTATATGTTCTCTTAATGCTGCTGCCAACTCCAGTGTCTCTTTCAAGCAATGTCTGGGCTCCTGTTGCCAACTCCAGAGTCTCTTTCAAGCAATGTTTGGGCTCCTGCTGCTTGCAACTCCAGTGTGTCATTCAACCAAATTTTGGGCTCCTGCTGCCAACTCCAGTGTGTCTTTCAAGCAATGTTTGGGCTCCTGCTGCTAACTCCAGTGTCTCTTTCAAGCAATGTTTGGGCTCCTGCTGCTTGCAACTCCAGTGTGTCATTCAGCCAATTTTTGGGCTCCTGCTGCCAACTCCAGTGTGTCTTTCAAGCAATGTTTGGGCTCCTGCTGCCAACTCCAGTGTCTCTTTCAAGCAATGTTTGGGCTCCTGCTGCTTGCAACTCCAGTGTGTCATTCAGCCAATTTTTGGGCTCCTGCTGCCAACTCCAGTGTGTCTTTCAAGCAATGTTTGGGCTCCTGCTGCCAACTCCAGTGTCTCTTTCATGCAATGTTTGGGCTCCTGCTGCCAACTCCAGTGTGTCTTTCATGCAATGTTTGGGTTCCTGCTGCCAACTCCAGTGTCTCTTTCAAGCAATGTTTGGGCTCCTGCTGCTGCCAACTCCAGTGTGTCTTTCATGCAATGTTTGGCCTCCTGCTGCCAACTCCAGTGTCTCTTTCAAGCAATGTTTGGGCTCCTGCTGCTTGCAACTCCAGGGCGTCATTCAGCCAATTTTTGGGCTCCTGCTGCAAACTCCAGTGTCTCTTTCAAGCAATGTTTAAGCTCCTGCTGCTTGCAACTCCAGTGTGTCATTCAGCCAATTTTTGGGCTCCTGCTGCTGCCAGCTCCAGGGTGTGTTTCAGGGAATATAGGGGTCCCTCATAGTGATGCCACCTCAACTCTCTGTAATTGTGCCGCTCTGCGATTCTAATAGCGATGCCTCTGATCTGCATGTCAATTATTTACAGTATTTCACTAACCCAGCACGCATCCTATGCGTGTTACAGCAAGGCAGAATGGTTTACAACCCTATTGAGGCTCTAGGAAGCTCAGAAATAGCCATTTTTAATAGAGATTCATCGCGAATAAATTCGGACCGAAACAAATTTTGTCTGAAACTTCGGCGAATCAGCCGAATCGAATTTTTCAAATGTTCGCT
Organism: Gastrophryne carolinensis; assembly: GCA_027917425.1. Lineage (NCBI taxonomy): Eukaryota > Metazoa > Chordata > Amphibia > Anura > Microhylidae > Gastrophryne > Gastrophryne carolinensis. The sequence goes on along the minus strand of CM051239.1, from coordinate 180,617,967 downwards.
CATCTCTAATGCTAACTACTTTTCTAGGACAAAAATCTTCCAACGTCGGTGGCCTGAGAAACTGCACTGTGCCCCTGAAAACAGGAGGCGTCGGCAGAGCTCTGCACTTTGCCAAGCCAAAAATCTTCCAGCGTTGGCGGCCTTAAACACCGCAATGTGCCCCTGAGAAGAACCGTCGGCGGCGGCAGTGCTCGGCACTAGCCAAAAGTGTTCCAGGGGAGGCAGCAGAAGAAAGAGCTGTGCCCTGGACGAGAACCGCCCGCTTCGGTGGTGCTAGCTACTTTACTAAGCCGAAATTCTTCCAGCGACCGAGAAAACGATCCTTCCTCGCTGCTGTACCCTTAAAGGCGCACAAATTTTGAACTTTACAACCAGTAAAATACATAATTAACACGTGGGAAAGAGCAATAAAAGAGGGAAAATCATTCCCTTGGTCAACCCCAATCAGGCTCACCAGACAAAAACCTGTGGCTGCTTTTTCCTGTGGCGGAATTTTCAGCACAGGAGTGTCAGCTCTTTTTACAAAACAGAAGGTGATACTCCAAAGCACCCCAAGACCCTGGCGCTTACCCTTACCATCCTGATCTGAATGCAGCATAGCTGCGGAGGCATTGTAGGTCCATCCAGATCAGAGGAGTATAAGGGCCCAGAAACAGACAAGGTTTCCAATACCCACGTTTCCAAGGCATAATCCTTAAACAAAAAAGTAAATGGAAGAGGAGTTCAGATACACCCTTGCATTCCAGTTCCAAGTGCAAGAAAGAAATTGGATTAGTGAAAGTCAGCCAGAAGGATATAGGCCCAGGAGGCGGAGCCACGCCTTTGTTCTTGCAGTCTCCCTTTGGGCGAGATGTTAACCCAATCGTGACTGATTACTCTGATGGCCTGAAGTAAAATGAATGCAAAATTATGGCTCTGTATAAGTGAGCAATGCTTCTTGGCCAAGTTACATAGTCACAAATTACTATAGGCGGATCAAAAATATGTCCATCAAAATTAATCCTTAGTAAGTATCTGAACGCATTTTGGTCCATAAAAAGGAAAAAAACATTTAATTTGGGTATGGGAGCTATGCTTGTACTCTTCATTTTTGAGATTAAGGGTTTGTTTGCACCTTTTTTGTGGGGTTTAGGGGGTTTAGTGATTCACTTCCACTGTTGGTCTGGGTGCATTGAACTGACAGAGGCACCCATGACAGCAGTGAGGCAATTTTTTGATTGATTTTAGGAAAGTTCATCGGAGAGAAGCTGTGTGGTGGTAATGTTTGCGCTGTTTCTAAGTTTGCACCGTTTCATTGGTTATTTTTATAGCAGGAAAGCATGGCAAGGAGAATAAGCGTTGCTCTTTTCCTGTTTGCCATGACTGCCCCTATAAAATGGATTTTATTGCAATATTTGCAATGTATTTTTCTATATAGGGATATTGTGTACATGAGTTTTGGGGATGCCCGTTTAAAATCTTGCACAAGTCTAATAATCATAGCGCTTTAGCTTTAGTACCCCAAGAGTGATACTAGCTACCTGGACCAAGCACCCTGAATCTGTTTTTTCCCATGGCCAGCTGGATTTTGTATACAAAAGATTTCTTCCCTCAGTTTATTAGACAATTATCAGCTACTCTAGGACCTTGCTTTAATTTTGTCCACTTAATTAGCTCTCCATTTTGAATTTAGTCCACTTAATTAGCTCTCCATTTTGAATTTAGAGGACCAACTGTAGGCTGCTTTAATTTTGTCCACTTAATTAGCTCTCCATTTTGAATTTAGTCCACTTAATTAGCTCTCCATTTTGAATTTAGAGGACCAACTGTAGGCTGCAGACAATATTTTCAAAGTTTCCCATTTCCAGTACATTGTGTTTTTGTTGTGCAGAAGACGATCCCAGACTTTGTGCCTCTAACAAATGGGAAGTAAACAGTTTAAATTTTAACCTTATGTCTAATTGCAGAAAATAGAAAACACACATGCACACTTAACAAGCTAAATATGTCTTTATTATATATTTTTTTGAGAAGATAAAAAAATTTAAATGATAGCATTAATCAGATCCAGGTTAAACAATGTGAATGTCTGGGATACAAAGTTTTCAGTCTTCTAAAATATAATTTGGATTAACTACTAATATCCGATTCTCGTCTGAAGCTTCTTTGACATCTTTATTGTCTACAGAAGTTAAATCAGTCTTGTTTAATTCTATGAGAATATAATCCTTTAAAAGAAATGTGCTGTTAATGACAATTATCAATAACCTTTTCCACATTTCCACATTTTCAACATGTACCAGTCTGAAAGAGGTGTCATTGCAGTGAAGGTTCTTGAAGATAAAAACTAATTTCATTGTAGGGTTAGTAACTCTTTTGCATTTGAGAGCTAAGCCTATATCATCTCTAGATGCAAACACAAATACCATCCAACAGCGTGATTGTGTCAAACAGTAATGTTGGGGAGAGTCTCCCATCATCCATCAATTCCACTCCCACAACGACCTTTAACTCATATAAAATGTGTGTGACTGGAGCTCCGTATACTTAATAGAAGTATAATATAAGTGAACTTAATATAAGTGAAGGAACTTTGTTTTTCCTTTCCTCAAACCAGTTAAAGAGGTTAAAGAAAGAAAAAAATGTGCAAGAGACACCATTTTTTAAATAGGTAAATGTGAAATAGAGGCTGTAGCAAAAAAAGAAAAACAAATTAAAAATCAAGCAGCAATTACACACAGATTTAGACATAAAAATTGGATATTACACCTACTATAGTATTACTTTGGAGTCCCCCTACTATAGTATTACTTTGGAGTCCCCGGAGCTCTTGGAAAGTGGAGCATATAACTAAAAGAGTGGCTCTCTTTCTTTTGGGTACATAAAACCTATCCACTGGTGGTCGATCTCTCTGTGTAGTAAGCAGTGCCATTAACTGTAGGAACAAATGACTTTGGACATCAGCCTATCTACAACTAGAATAGGACAAGCAGCCCCCAAACAGGGCGGGAAATTTACCATAAACGCCAAAATAGATTTTACAGTATGTTCTAAAATTTCTTTTTCATTAATCAGACACAGCTGACCAATCAAGAGCATGCTAAAGCAATGCAAGTAAGATCTTGGTTACACCAAAGTGGTGGATGAGTTCTTGTGGTTAGAGATATGTGATGTAGTGCACAAAAAACAAAATCCTGTTATCTCCCGATTTATTTTGGAAACCATATCAATGTGTCTTTAGTGGTGGGCAAATCACCATATTCCCAGAATGCAATAGACCATTATGCCAACAGCATAAAACCATGCTTTACTGAAAGCACCAAATTAATAAGGGATACAGACTAACATCTCAGAAATTTGAGGTTAGCTGATGCAGTTAGCACAGCTAAGAAAATACTTAGGTGGCTGTACTGACTGAAACAGCTATAACCTGCAAAAGCAGAACAAAAATCTTTTAAAAGCTGCTTCTCCTAACAGATTACACTGAAATTAAAACCAAAAACTGAGCCAAATGCAGGTGTTATGTACCTGTACTTTTCCAACTTCAGAGCAATTCTCCTTATGGCTGCTTGTTAACCCTTATCAGTTGCAATAAGCACAGCCATTGTAGTGGAATCTTACTAGAAACCCTTCAAGCCACTAATCCTTTGCAATAGCCATGCAATAGCCATCCGGTACCAAGAATCAGAATACCTGAACTTCTTTGGGTATTTATCGCATTCACAACAAAAAAAAATGAAACCAGCTTCAGTTTTGAATGAAAGGGAGTTGGACATGTTTGGGCATACAACATGTTTAATGTGGAAAGCCGATACCACTTTGGGTAATGAATGCAGAACAAAGGCCATCCTCCGCTCCATAAGCTGAAATCACCTTGTATCGCCTACTGCAGAATTCTCTCCCTCCTGAATTTTAACCGGACTTTCACCATCATTTAATGAAAAGCCCAAACCCTTAAAAACTATTCCCCTGCATCTAATAATTAATATATTTTACATGTTTAGTAACTTTTGATTCCATCCCCCACTGGGCTGCAACTCTGATATGGGCACTGCCATCTTGCCTCAGAAGCATCGACATACTAAGAAGAGGATGCAAAATTGCAGGGGGAGGGGTATAGCTGTGTTTTGCACAGACAGAGCAGAGCCAGGGTCGGGAAAAAATTAGCAATCCCAGAATGCAGTGTGGCACAGTTTTCAGGCAGCCTGAGTCTCCGTTGGCCGCCATCTTGGATGTTTAAAGGCTCAGAAAATGCAGTAGATGAAGGTAGGATGATTTTTAATGTGAGCAATCTGTATGTACAGGGTGGGGGAAACGTATAAGATAGGCTCTTATTCAGGGTGAAGGTCCATTTAAAAGGAAGTGTGTTTGCATTTGTGGTCAGTCTTTAACTGAACAAAACCTATAGGTTAAAGAAATAAGTGCTCTCTCTGATATCTTAACTTTTATTTTGAAGAGAAAGTCATGAGCTCTGCTAAGTGTTCTTTGTCATCCTAGAAACTCAAAATGGCACAATACTATGCCACTGTGTCACTGCATTCTGAATATGCTGGTGACCATTGATGGGCCCATTATTTACTAATATGCAGCAAAGGAGAGCACAGTAGACTCCCATTGCCAAACATTTTAATGTATAAAAAATGACCAAGCAAAAAAAAAAATTCCGTAAACTCCAGGTCTAGTAATGTACTCCAGTCCATAACTATTGTATTCTATGGCATAGAGCACTTATAAATCAGCTAAAAGTAGACCATCTGGCTAATATGTGCCCAGAGCTCAGCAGACCACTGTAAATTAGTTAGTACAGCAAATTTTAGTTAATAACCAACCTTGTTGTACATACATTCTCCAGCTGTGCTAAACAGACATTGGTTCAAACAAGAGTGGATTGTTTTAAAATGTAACAAGTGTTTGGACGCAACAATGCTCACCAAGCCACATAGCAAGCATAAAAAAAAAGGTTATTCTAAGTATGTCACACACCCCGCTTCAAGAAATTCATAACATGTGGGTAATACTGACCTGTAGAGGGCGATATGCAGAGATGCCAGGAAAAAAGATAGCCCCTCCCGGTCCATAAATACCTGGAACCTCCAACTCATTACCCAGTCTTCATCTCTGCAGACGGCGAGCAAGTCAGAAGATGTGGTCTCCTCCTTGCACAGGGGGATTTCAGGTAGCCGGGATGACTCCCGGCCCTTTAGTTCTCTATTTCCACCCGGATCCCTTTTTTCTTTTCTGTTACCTCATGCTTTCACAGCCTAGGTGACGGTCCGGGTGAGGGTAGAAAAGCACCCTTGGTGCTCAAGAGCAAATGCTCTCCCGTGAGACCCTATATAAGAGGGTAGGCGGTCATCCGGGACGGTGACCCCGGTTTGGGATGCCCCGTCCCTTGGCCTTACACTTTGGGTGGTCCCCCCCTTTGGGTAATGCCCCTCTCTCTAGCGGGATAGCGGAGGGTAGGACCCCTTATTCGGTGTTAGGTCCAAATTTTGTAATCATTAATTCTTAATGTTTTAATGTATTAATTTATTAAATTATCCTCCCAATAGTTATTAACTTATTTATTACTTCATAACAGCGTGTATTTCTCTGTCAAAATGGCACTGTGGCCGCTATTTTTATGCAGGCTTTCTCCCTGAGGTAAAAGGGGCGGGGCCGGGCTTTAGGCACAAGCCGTGGTCCCCACCCTTCTCTTTGGCGCTGATGCGGCTTGGATTCTGAGCGAGGAGCGGGGCCGGGCGTCAGGGTCAAAGCCACGGCCCACTCCCCTCCTTCTGTCTCCTCTGAGAGACCGGCGCCGCGGCAGCACATGGCTGCGGTGCCGGCCTTTTTGCATTGTCATGGCGGAGGGGAGCTTCTGCGGCCCACCCCTGTGTCACAGGCACCGCTGAGGTGCTTTTCTCTGTGCCTGTTTCCTCAGAAGGAGCTGGCCACACCCCCCTTCTCTCCTCAGAGCTGCTCTTTACCTCACGGAGAGAGGAAGCCGTCTTCAGGACCACAGTGAGTGGCTCGGTGGGCCCCCCTTCTGTCCCATCACCTATAATTATATATTTTTATGTCATATATATATATATATATATATATATATATATATATATATATATATATATATATATATTTTATACTCCGCTTTTCTTATTAGCCTTTTTTATTATGTCTTTCAGATATAACCTACAGTGGTGTTAGGGGGTTTCTCCCGGTCCTAGGGTCCCTGGGTTCTTAATTGGCTTATTGCAAATCCTCCCACTTGGGACATTAAAGGGGCATCCCGGGTTGCTTATATGCGTAATTCCCTCGGTCATTGCGACCAACTATAAGTTCACCTTATGGAGGCATCCCCGGATACTGGGCTCGGGCTCCCCTCGGGGCAATCCCGGAAGTGTATGGGGTGTGGGGCATCCCTTACTGGCGACGATGTATATCTGTGTATACCATGCGCACAGCAGACTATTACGCGGCAGTCCGGACCCCAGGCGTCTGGTTCAGCGCCGCCGGTCTCTCCTCCCCCCCCTCCCAGTTTGATCCGTGCCCAGTCTGACGTTGTCATGGGCGGGCAGTTGCAATCGGAGATGTGTGTCCGATTGGCCAATCTTGAAAAATTATTCTCCAGCACGGTCACCAGAAAGGCTCCGGCTAAGAGAAAGCACTTGTCGCCGTCTTCACCGACGGTCGACTTGGATGATGTTGATGATCTGGACTGGTCTGATTACTCCCAACTTGAGGAAGGGGAGGTATATGAAGAATCAGATAATTCAGACAGTCAGCAGTTTGTGGGTGCTGATACCGAGCGGGGCTTGGGGAGGTCTTCGGATACTCCTAATGTTCTGGCTCAGATGTTTGAGGTTTTGGCTATTTCTCCTCCTGAGGTGGTTCCACAGCAAAAGGGGGAATTTTTCGAAGAATCCAGGCCGTGCTTGGAATTTCCTAACCAAAAGCATTTTGATGGGATTATTGCTAAGGAATGGGAGAGGCCTGCCCGGCTCCCAGGTGTCCCTCAGGGTTGGGACAAAAAATATCCCTTTCCCTTGGATACAGTTAAGCGTTGGGCGTCCCCTCCCGAGGTGGATGCACAGATTCTGGGTTTATCCAACACTACTGTTTTAAATTCTCCTGATTGCTCCACGCTTAAAGATGGTGAGGATAAACGCATTGACCAAATGGCTTGTCATGGTTTTGCCAGTGTTTGGTCAGCCATGAGGCCGGTTTGTGCTTCAGCTCTGCTGGTGGTGGCTACCAGGTCGGTGGTCAGGGACCTGTTGACTTCTTCCGGGTTAGATCCGGATAGTGACGAGTTCCTTGGCCTTAAAAGGTGTGAATTGTTTTTGTCATTTGTACTAGCCACCTTGGAGGACACACTGATTATGTGTGGCAGAACGTCAGCTCTATTGGTGACTATTCGGCGTTCGGTTTGGTTGCGCCAGTGGGCGGCTGATTTTGTGTCTAAAAAGTCGCTGCCCGCTCTTCCCTTTGTGGGATTACGGCTCTTTGGTGAGAAGTTGGATTCAGTTGCCAAGGGTGGTAAGTTACCTCAACGCAAAAAACAGCGTCGTCCCTTTCGGGGGCGGGTTCCTTTGCTCCTTCCTTTCGTGGGGCTAGAGCTGGCAGAGGAATTGTTTTCCCCGCAGCCAGAGGAGATTCCTGGAACAGGGGCAGAGGACGTGCCCGCCCAGGATACAGCTGGGGCTCTAAGCCCAAACCCGCTGCCAAGCCAGCTCAGCAATGAGGGGGCGCCCTCACCCATGTGGGTGGGGGGACGGCTGCAACACTTCTCCCAGGTCTGGGACCGAGAGGTCTCGGACAGATGGATTCGGGAAGTGGTGACTTCCGGCTACAAGCTGGAGTTCGAGCTCCGGCCCCCTCCCAGATTCCTCAGGTCTAGGGGGCCTTCAGACCTTCTGGCCGCGCAGGAGCTCCAGGCAGCAGTAAAGAGTCTGTTGGATATGGCAGTTATTTGCCCAGTGCCCCCCTCAGACAGGGGTCGGGGATTTTATTCCAATCTGTTCACGGTACCCATTCTGGATCTAAAGATCCTCAACAGGTTCGTCCGTCTGCGGAAATTTCGCATGGAAACGCTGCGTTCAGCTATCCATTCTCTTCGGCAGGGGGACTTTCTGACGTCCGTAGACATCAAGGACGCCTATCTGCATGTGCCGATTTTTCCAGCGCACCAGAGATTTCTCAGGTTCGTGGTGGAGGATCGGCATTTTCAGTTTGTGGCACTTCCTTTCGGTCTTACCTCGGCTCCAAGGGTTTTCACCAAGGTGCTGGCCGGGGTGATGGCGCTCCTCAGAGCCCAGGGTATTCGCATTGTCCCTTTTCTGGACGACCTTCTCAATATAGCATCTTCCTTCAGCCAAGCGGTATTTGACACCAGACCTGTGGTGTCCACTCTGGAGAGATTCGGGTGGGTGATCAACTACCCCAAGTCCTCCCTTTCTCCGTCCAGGTTAGGGTCTTTTCTGGGAATGTCCCTGGATACTTCCCAGGCCAGGGTGTTTCTTCCTCAGTCCAAGGTTCTCTTGATTCAGGAGTTGGTTCGACTCCTCCTGTCAATCCCTCGTCCGGCCATCAGACTGGGGATGAGGCTGGTGGGATTGATGGTAGCCTCCTTCGAAGCGGTTCCCTTTGCTCAGTTCCACACAAGGACACTCCAGCTCCATCTGTTGGCGGCCTGGGACGGGTCACCACTGTCGTTGGATCAGTCCTTCCTGATGACCCCCCCTCCCCTGAGTTCGGTGCTCCCTTCAGTGGTGGCTGGATCCAATCAATCTGTCGAGGGGCAGATCCTTTCTGGCCCCTTGTTGGGAGACGGTCACCACGGATGCCAGTCTATCAGGATGGGGGGGGGGTTCTGGAAGGATCGTCAGGTTCAGGGACTGTGGGGGCCTCAGGAGACTCATGAGTCCATCAATGTTCTGGAATTGAGGGCCATCAGGATGGTTCTGTTTCACTTGACTCATCAGTTGCAAGGATTGCCGGTTCAAGTCCAGTCAGACAATCGGACGGCGGTCGCCTACATCAATCACCAGGGAGGGACTCGCAGCAGGAGTGCCCTCAAGGAAGTGTCTTTGATTCTGGCCTGGGTGGAGACCCATGTCCCGTGCATTTCAGCAGTTTACATTCCGGGAGCGGAGAACACAGAGGCGGACTCTCTGAGCAGGTTCTCAGCTCGCCGGGGGGAATGGTCTCTCAGCCCCAAAGTGTGTCGCTTGATTTGTCTCAGGTGGGGGTCCCCGGTGGTGGACCTTTTTGCCTCTCGTCACAATCAAACTCCCGACATTTGTGTCTCTCTCACGGGATCCACTGGCTCTGGCAGTGGATGCCATGTCTCTGAACTGGAGGGATCTGGGGTTTCTGTATCTGTTCCCTCCGTTTCCCTTGGTGGCCAGAGTGGTGCGCAAGCTGGCCCTGGAGGGTGCGTGAGCAGTTCTGGTGGCTCCAAGGTGGCCAAGACAGGTTTGGCTCGCAGATGTGGTAAGGTTAGCAGAGGATCAGTTCGTTCTGCCCCTGCTGCCGGATCTGCTCACCCAGGGTCAACTACGTTATCCCAATTTACCAACGCTGGCTTTGACGGCGTGGCTGCTGAAACCTCCATCTTGAAGGAGGAAGGTCTTTCCGATGCTGTGATTTGAACTCTCATTAGTGTTAGGAAGCGGTCTTCCTCTAATATCTACTATAGGACTTGGAGGTCTTATATTGATTGGTGTGAGATCAGGGCGTTGCCTTGTAGGGAATTTTCCATCTCCAGAATCCTGGAGTTTCTTCAACATGGTCTGGACCTGGGGCTCCAGCTTCGTACTCTGAAGGGGCAGGTTTCTGCCCTGGCAGTGTTCTTTCAAAGGTCATTTGCCCTACATCCTTTGGTTAAGACTTTTTTCCAGGGAGTCACGCACGTGCGGCCTCCTAGAAAACCTTTGCTCCCTGTTTGGGATTTGAATTTGGTTCTTACTGCTCTTCAGGATTCTCCTTTTGAGCCCTTGAATGATATTGCCTTGTCTTCACTTACGCAGAAGGTGGCCTTTTTGGTAGCCATCACTTCGGTTAGGCGTGTCTCTGAGTTGGTGGCTTTGTCCATTCAAGCCCCGTACTTTGAGGGGTATCAGGACAAGGTGGTTTTTCGTTTCAAGTCCGATTTCCTTCCTAAGGTTGTTTCTGCCTTTCACCTAAACCAAGACATTGTTCTGCCCTCTCTGTGTCCTAATACCAGCAATGACAAGGAGAGGGCCCTGCATTCTTTGCATGTGGTTCGTGTTGTGAAGTATTATTTGGAGGTAATGTCTTCCTTTCGTAAGACGGATGCCTTTTTTGTGGTGCCCTCCGGGCCCCGAAAAGGCTTGGCGCCTGCCAAGTCTTCCATTAGTAAATCCGTCAGACCATAGTTGGGGCCTATTCTGCCAAAGGGAAGGTACCCCCTTTTCGTGTTACTGCTCATTCTACTCGTGCGGTTGGGGCGTCCTGGGCTTTTCAGCACCAGGCCTCTGTTGAGCAGGTTTGTAAGGCCGCTACTTGGTCTTCTGTTCACACTTTTTCCAAGTTTTACAAGGTTGATGTTCGGGCCTCAGCGGATGCTGTGTTTGGCCGCAAAGTTCTGCAAGCTGCAGTGGTTTAAGTTGTGCCTTTTTGCCTTGTTTTGGATCCCCGCCCTTTATGGACACTGCTGTTGGATGTCCCACGTGTTATGAATTTCTTGAAGCGGGGTGTGTGACATACTTAGAATAATACCATTTTGTGACTACTCACCTGTAAAATGGGTATTATAAGTATGTCACACACCCTGCTTCACCCTGCCCTTTTGTATTCTGGATCCTTTATGTGGTGAACTTTGCGTTGTTATGCTTTGGGCTCTTCCTGGTCCCTTACCTTACTGCTGTTCTTATACTGGGTAATGAGTGGGAGGTCCCTGGTATTTATGGACCGGGAGGGGCTCTCTTTTTTCCTGGCATCTCTGCATATTGCCCTCTACAGGTCAGTATTACCCACACGTTATGAATTTCTTGAAGCGGGGTGTGGGACAAACTTATAATACCCATTTTACAGGTGAGAATTCACAAAATGGTAGTATTTATACTACCATTATCACTATAACAACTTACTGTGCCAACTCAATTCTTCAATGAGAACTTGTATATTTACAAAAATGTATATTTATATCAGATTTTAAAAGGCCCTCAATTTTTTTCTCACACACTTGATTTGTTATTTTAAAAAATGCATACTTACATAATGAACCAATCTGTGGATTACTTTTTCAATCATATTCTTTCTCATAACCAATTCAGATTCACTGTCAATGTCACTTTCAATTTCTTTAAGATACCAGTTCACTAGATCTGCCTTTGTTAATGCACATTCCTCTTCAGCTTAAAGGCAAAGGCAATTGTTAGATCACAGTGTCGGGCTACATTTGGCATGGTCCTAAGCGTTTTTTTGTTTTTAATTGAAGAAAAATGGCAGTTTCACCTTGCTGTGGGTCTTGGCTTTGTGATGGCACATAATAGGGTTGATTCAGAGCCCCTTTCTCACCTTTTTTTTGCGTGAATATTTCCATTTTCGTTCATTTTCTCCCCTCGCCTGATTCAGCAAAGCCTTTTTTCTGCGAGAACTTTAGTGTGAAATGTTTTAATTTTTGCATGATTTTTCGTTTGGTAGCAAGATCTCCATAAAAATGATGAGAAAGGGGCTCTGAATAAACCCTAATAATCAGCATTATAGGTGGGAATAGGCTGGCTGTTCTCCCTTTCTCCCAATGTCTACAGACTGATGATGTAGAGCTTTAGACCACCAGCTTAGCCCTATTATTGAAGCGTGCCACTTCATTTTACCCTGTTTCTACTTCCAGGAGAAGCTGCATTCTGACAGAAAGGAAGAGCGATCAGGAGGAGAGCTTCTAAATGACAGTTTATGCAATTTTCTTACAGAGTCATAGACTAATTAAATAGGGGGTACAGTAAGAGTGGGGGCAATCGGCACATTGACAAATAGAGGTTACATCCTTAGCTTGGAGGAATACAGTGACGTTGATTGTTTGTACAACCCCACCCCCCACGTGAAATCTGGTCCAAATTGTTTTTCTGTAATTGTAAACTTAACATTGATGGGAGCTTAGATGGGTTGAGTATTGGGAACATGGTTAAGATGTGGGACTGATTGGGGAGGGCTACAAATGAGAGACACACATATTCCGAGATGTAAGCCAATAGCCATTGGCATTGCTAGCATAAGAATTGTTACACATGAATGTATGTGTATGGTGGAAGGGCATATAAACGGATTTTGTGAAGGAAGCGGGTATCCTGATTGCGGTTTAAAATCTTAGTTATGCAATTCCAAATGAAAAAATATTCTAAAACTATTCATTGTGGCCCACGGCCAGGTAATAATAATCTAAGTGGCCCAATTAATTTAATAAGTTCCCCAGGGTGGAGGAGACTATCCAATTTAGTAACAGCAGGAGCTGCTTGTCTGTCAGTATCACTTGGGAAACAAGCACCACGTGTTGGCCTTAATTGCCAGCCAGCTTTATACAGTGTATTAGGAGGGACATGCACCACTTACATTCCTCCATCTTCTGCATGTAAAGAACAAGTAGATTGGATATTTGCTTATATTCTGCAAAAGACATTTTTAACGTGGCACTTGAAGCAGATTTTTCCTTGATTTCCTCATCCTGGTTGGTTTCCATTGCCACTTCTTTGTTATGGACCTCTAGGTTATCGTTTTCAGCTACAAACATCAAATTTAGAATACATTTAAAAAAAGATGTGCTTATGCTCTTTAAATTTATTTTACAGCCCCAAAATAAACCCCCCCCCCCTAGTCATAAGGGATCAAATTTGAACATGCTAATAAAACTATGATGGCCCGGCAAAGGTCTAACTAAACCACCACTTCTCACTTCTAGCCACATTATTTAAAGTGGAACAAAGCCCATGAATTTGACTTTCCCTGGTTTTGTTTCATGGCATGGGGAATTATGAATTGTTTGCCTAAAGGCTCTGATTAGACTAGTGCCATGCATATGCCACTGGACCAGAGAAAGAGTTACTGCCAGTGCCCTAGGGGGTTTCACACAGTGGCATCCTGATATGGGATGGCCAGGGGAAAAGCCAGCAGCCGGCAAATGGAATCCAAGATTCCAGGATGGCTGCTGCTGGTGGATTTTAAAAGCAGTGGATACTAAGGGCCAGCGTCCGATTCCCACTTTAGGTAGTGCACTTTGGACTCTCAGGTAGTGTATAGTAGAATACAACTCATAGAACAACTCATTCTAGTCTGGGGTCTGTTTTAAAAGTTCACAAAAAGTGAACTTTCCTTTTAGAAACACAAATGATTCCCAAACAGAAGTCAGCTATGCATTCTGCCAAAGAGCTACAGATGTAGCAAAGGTTTACTTGACGCTGATGCAGTGAGTTAATCACAAAAGCCATTAAAACACATTAGCTTTTTCAAGATAATGCTCTGCGACAAGGTTTATTTCATGTGTTATATGTCAAGCTAACCTTGGCTACACCTGTATCTTAAAGTAAGAGATCAAAAATATTGTAGTTGTGAAGTAACCAGGCTCCATAGAGCAGACTGGGTAGAGATGCAGGATGTGTGTGCCAAAAATACTTGTCTGAACCAGATAATCAATGGTAACATCCCTATTGTCTAAAGGGGGAACAGACACCTTGAGTCTAAAGAATAGGGGATTTATTTGCTAATGGTGGCCTTATATGACAAAAGGGAACAGACACCAGCACGAACCTTTTTATCCCAAAGAAGTGTCTGAAGATTCAAGTCCAGAATCTTTTTTAGATGGGCATGTCCTTATTTTTGCAACTCCCCCCCCCCCCCTCCCTATTGAAATGGAACAGCTCACATCTCTGAACATGGTTTGGCTTCTACCTCCAGGTATAAAGAGGATTACTAATATTGGCCTGTTAAATGGGCCATTGCTGCTTGTTCAAATTCATTGGAGAACCCCCAAAGCAGATGACAGCCTGACTAGAAGTATCAGACTCTAAGTACATGGTCTCCCCGGGAGCTTCAGCTGATGATTATCAGCCAAGGAACTGGGAAAAATACTGGTAAACACAGGGCCTTCACATGGAGCCTGTGCTGAAATATGGCACCTCAGGCTACAGTCTGACCCTGCAATACTATAGTCTCAGCATTGTAGCCAAGTGGACCCCACTGCAAATACTAAAGTTTCAGTACCATCAATTTAAAGAATGGCTAAATCCAACCTGGTCGATGAATTGTCCCTGCAATGCTCCATGGAGGAGGAAGGCTAGGGAGGACATTGGATGAGTGGCTAGCTGGGGGGCAGGAAAATCCAGGGCTGACTTTTGTCCCCAGCCTGACCCTGAATGTAGATGTGCTAATCCAGCAGGTTAAACCAAAGGCTCTACGCTTCAAGGAAAGATAACCCTACTCCCTCTCCCAAAAGGTACCACACCATCTGGAGACATTTATAGCAAATACATTTTCTTACAGATACACATTTTAAAACATACAGGTCAATTCCCCCACCTATTTTCTTTATCCTGCACAGGGGTCAAAGGTCACTCATATGGAGCACTATCCATAGATGTAACCCCACTTAAAAATACCTCCAGACTTTAAAATTACATTAACAAGTAAAGCTTCAAGGGAACATACATGAATAGGATAAGTGCAAAATATACTTATCCTTATGTTTTCCCCTATAAGAAAATGGACAATTTCCATTCATTTTATCTACCATATTTTTGCACCCACCTGACCATAAGATGCAGCTAGGCTTTAAAGGAAAATAAAAAAAAAATATTCTGAACCAAATGTGTGCTAAGATAACCCACTCTAGCAGTCTTCCGTAATGAAAATCCAATTTCAAGTGGTGTAATGATCTGTCTCCTCATATTTGGTCAGGCAAAAATTTCTATATTTTTTGAATATATGACTATAGAAAGATCTTTGAGCACACTTAATGAAACATTTTAAGTCTTATCTATTTTATTTTAAAGACCACTTGCTATTGAATGCATAATTATGACCCTTTGCAAGGCATTTCCCTATGTTGCATCTTCATTTGGGCACCGAGCCTTGGTATATAAACCTGGTTTTGTCTAAAGAACAAGGCCTCACACTGAATGTTGTCAGGGAAGTCAAGTACCACTTGGATAGGGCAAAGGAATTTGCAGAATATTTGATTCATTTTTTCTGATCACAGATGGGTTCCCTGTTTTTTTTCCGAGACCAGGGCACAACAGCAGAAGCCTCCCCCAGTATATATAGACACAACAACAAATAAATACCTTCAATTGGCTTTTCATCTTCTTGATCAAAGCTAATATCAGGTGTATCCACACGTATTATTGACTTGTTTAACAACCTGAAAGCTTCTTTAACGTGCTTTGGCTGAACCTAAAGATTAATAAACGGGCAGCAAAAACAGAAAATCTAAAGTGTCACAAATTTGGCTAGAATCTACACAAAAAGTTCTATTTGCTTAAGGTTCAAAACAGGTGAAATTTAAGGGCCCATAACCCTAATCTATAATAAAATTATGTCAGACATAATGGACACTATACAGTCCAACTTTTTGGTGATGGAATGTATACTTTAACACAACAAAAAAGTTCACTTGAAGCCTGTCCCATGTGCAGTTTCATTTTATGCAGCAGATCTCCAAAGTTTGCCCCTCCTTTTCTTTCCATGACGACAGTTAATATATGGTAGCACGGCCACCTGCGTCCCTCAGCCCTTCCTGTGTGAGTGAGCCCAGCAAGTTCAACCACTGCAGCTTGCCAGGCTCACTCAAGCAGGGGGTAATGAGTGACAGGGTTGGCTTTATGACCACATTTTGGAGGTGGTCATGGAGAAAGTAAAAGCAAACTTTGGAGCCCTGCTACATCATGCTGCTGGAAATGGAGGGAAGGCTCGTGGGACAAGCTTTAGGTGAGCTCATTCAAAACCTTAATATTGACCGGATGGTCCTCTTAAAGATTACCATTTGTGAGTCAAACCACTAATTATACACCAGGGATGCTCAACCTTTTAATGAGCGCAGGCCATCTTAAGCGATTCAGTAAGTGGTCACGAGGCTTAGAATTTTGAACCTTTCATTTTGAATAGCAGAACAAAGATTTTTTACAATACCACCTGTCTCCTTAAACGCCATTAAATTGATTTTTACACTGGTATATCTTCCACCAGCCCACTCCATTACCACTTAGTATGGAAATACCCATACTAATTGCCTTACCTCTCCAAATGTATGGGTCCCATATTTATAGCCTCCCCCAGATCCAAATAGTAACCATATTCCCATAACTCAAACCATCTAAACCCCTACCAACGCTAAACATACAATTAAATATAGAAAATTCTGTTATTTTGTTAGGTTTTTGCTGTAATATCAGTCACCACATCTTCTAAGCCACCTATACTTGCCAATGCACCCTCCTATATCACTCTCCTCATTCTTACTGAATCTCTAACTACATTCAAAGCCGGTATTTTTTACCCCTTCCACTTTCACCACAGCAGGTCAGGGGACACAGGTTAAGCATATGTGTTGTAGACCATTAATTCTACTTGGAGGCAGCAGTCATCAAATAAGGAGGTTACAAAAATAAGGGGCTATGCAGAAAGCCTTTTGAGAGGCCGGAAAGGCAATAAACAGCACAGTCTCAAAGGTTTTGAGTGTGTGTGCAATTGTGTAATACATACACATAAAACGCATGGAGCAACCAAAACTTTAAAACCTAAAATTAAGTCTCTTGTGTGTAACATGTATCCCATTTTCAAAACCGTTCATCCATATTCATAGACAAATCTAGATAATTGATTCCACCACTGACACAAGTCTCACACCAGACTCATCAGACTCCAGTAAAATAAAAGAAAAAAGAAAAATCGGGCATATCATTTCCTTCTGCAGGGGGCATGACTCTAAGGCCCCTTTGTAAGAGAGTCTTGTATTTATTACATGCCTTCAGTACAGTATAGCAGTCTTTGCTGCCATTTGCATATGCCTGATAACAGCATAGCTTTCGGATTTCCCTGCTGATGGCCACAGGGAGTGCGGGGAAGGTCTTGACTAGGGATGAGCGAATCGATCCGGACGAACCCGGATTCGATCCGAATTTTAGGAAAAATTCGATTCGGATCGAATCCGAATTTCCCCGCGATTCGATCGCTCGAAGTTTTCCTTTAACATCCATTCATTTACATTACAGGCATTCTAAGATGGCGGACGGGACATGTCCAGACATCAACCCCGCGCCAGTGCAAGCTGGGACAGTCACATGCAGCCTATCAGCAGCCAGCAAGCCCGGTGACGTCACAGCGGTATTTAAGGCCGGCCATCTTGCTTTCCTGCCTCATTTCTCTATTGCATTCGTGAGAGACAGAACGTTGTGTAGCTGAGGGAGAGAGGCAGTTAGACAGGCAGGGACAGACAGGGACAGGCTGGAGACAGGCAGGAGACAGACAGGAGACAGACAGGAGACAGACAGAAAGTCAGCGAAAAAACAAGGAAAGGTAGAAAAATCGGAGGCTGTCACAGGGAGTTTTTTTTTTTTTTTCATCCAGCCTGACAGGCTTTGTTAGCGTTTTCAGGCTGCTTATACTAACTGTGCATATATACTGAACTGATCTTAAGTCTGCTGTGAGGCATCCCATTCTGTGACTACAGCAGCCTCTGTTTAAGACCATATAACCATTTGCTCTTATTATAATTGAAATTAGCCTGATAAAGACACTTTTGCTGGGCATAGTACTTCTGGACCCTGCCAGGTGCACTTCTGTTGTGGCATCCCATTCTGTGACTACAGCAGCCTCTGTTTAAGACCATATAACCATTTGCTCTTATTATAATTGAAATTAGCCTGATAAAGACACTTTTGCTGGGCATAGTACTTCTGGACCCTGCCAGGTGCACTTCTGTTGTGGCATCCCATTCTGTGACTACAGCAGCCTCTGTTTAAGACCATATAACCATTTGCTCTTATTATAATTGAAATTAGCCTGATAAAGACACTTTTGCTGGGCATAGTACTTCTGGACCCTGCCAGGTGCACTTCTGTTGTGGCATCCCATTCTGTGACTACAGCAGCCTCTGTTTAAGACCATATAACCATTTGCTCTTATTATAATTGAAATTAGCCTGATAAAGACACTTTTGCTGGGCATAGTACTTCTGGACCCTGCCAGGTGCACTTCTGTTGTGGCATCCCATTCTGTGACTACAGCAGCCTCTGTTTAAGACCATATAACCATTTGCTCTTATTATAATTGAAATTAGCCTGATAAAGACACTTTTGCTGGGCATAGTACTTCTGGACCCTGCCAGGTGCACTTCTGTTGTGGCATCCCATTCTGTGACTACAGCAGCCTCTGTTTAAGACCATATAACCATTTGCTCTTATTATAATTGAAATTAGCCTGATAAAGACACTTTTGCTGGGCATAGTACTTCTGGACCCTGCTAGGTGCACTTCTGTTGTGGCATCCCATTCTGTAACATAGCATACCCCTCTTTATTTACACTAAGCAGCTCTCTTATTTACACTAAGCAGGCCTGTTGGAGGCTGAGTGTTACTGCTCACTTTTGGTGTGCATTATATTCTGTTTCATATAGACCCACCGCTGCCCGGGGGTTCTTTAAATATCACCTACTAACACGCCAGTTAGACTATGTCGGGCAGTCAAGTGCCTGGAAGTGAAAAGAGGAGTGGCAGAGGCCAAGATTTCGCAGGCAGAGCTTGCATCAGACTGGGGGCCAGTAGCAGCAGGAGTCACGCTGAGAGACCTAATCTGCCAGTATCCGCTAGCGGTCGGGTCTCCACCAGTAACGCATCTGCCGTGGTAGATTGGTTGACGCGCTCATCAACAACATCATCACAACTTACGTCTGAGACCCCCAGTCTAGGGTCGGTAGGTTCCTCTGACACAACCTTGAGTTGGCATGCCCCGAGAGCAGTCCCTGTCCTCCCATTGCCTCTGTCCTACGCCGTTCCCTCCCCCAGCGACGTATCCTATGCTTTGGGTTCAGCTCCACTCTTTAGTGAGGAGGACGATCAGATACAGGAGGACAGTCAGCAGCTACTGCCCAGCCAAGAAATGGAGGTGGCTTCTTTAGCTAGGCAGACAAATAGTGATGTGGACAGTGTCGTGGGTGCTGCGAGCGTTCCAGCTCCTGTGCCAGACACTGTTGACGAATCCATGAACATCAGTGACGTACAGCCACAACTCGGTGATGATGATGACGATGAAGCCGATCGCACTTGGGAGCCGGGTGATGAAGGGGCTTCATCGTCATCATCAGGAGAAGAGGGGCGCAGGTTGCCCCGGAGTCAGCAGCTGAGGCAGCAAGGTGGTAGCAGTCAGCATGGGGGCACAATTCCAAAGGCTGGAGCCGGCCGGGGTAGAGCACCTGCTGTGCGGCAGTCTACCTTATCGGGAGGTAGTGGAGCAGGGGTTCCTGGAGTTGGCAACAGCAGCAGTGAATCAGTGAGGCCAGGGGGTGGGAAAAGTAGCTACTCGGCAGTGTGGCAGTTTTTCCTGAGGCATCCGCAGGAGGGTAACATGGCCACATGCAAGATATGTAGGCAAAAGGTGAAGTGTGGCCAGGGTCCAAATGTTGGCACCACGGCCCTGCGTCAACATATGATGCGTCACCATAAAACGACCTGGGAGAACCGAGGCTCCCAAGGGGTGGTCCAGTCTGCTTCCTCACCAAGTGAGCTCCCAATTTCTGCCAGCCAAGGCTCCAGCACCTCAGCCGAAGGCAGCTGTGCGTCATACCCATCCTCTGTCGCTCCTGCTCCTCCTCCTCCAAGTCATGCATCCCGCCAGCAATCCATCAGCGAAGCCATGTCCAAGAGACAGCAGTATGCGCCCACTCATCCTACGGCGCAGAAGCTGAATGTGCTCCTGTCCAAGTTGCTGGTGCTGCAGTCGCTCCATTTTCAGGTGGTGGAATCTGCACCTTTCAGAGAACTGATGGCTTGTGCTGAGCCGAGGTGGAGAGTCCCAAGCCGTCATTTCTTTGCCAAGAAGGCAGTACCAGCGCTGCACACTTTTGTTGAACAGAAGGTGGGCCAGTCCTTGAGCCTGTCTGTGTGTAGCAAAATACATGGCAGCGCCGACATCTGGAGCTGTAACTACGGTCAGGGGCAGTACATGTCGTTTACGGCCCACTGGGTGAATGTGGTCCCTTTGCAGCAGCAGCAGCAACTTGGACAGGTCACGCCGCTTCGGCCTCCGCGCTCTCTGCCCATTGGGCCTGTGACACCGTGCGACTCGGCCTCCTCATCCTCCGCCATCTCCTCACCCTCCACTGTAGGCTCAAGTCTCAGTGCCCCTCCAGTCTACCATGTGTGCAGGGCACGGAGGTGTCACGCAGTGCTTCACATGGTTTGTCTTGGCGAACAGAGTCACACAGGGGAGGAACTGCTTAAATGTATTCATCAGGAAATCCAAACATGGCTTACTCCGAGAAAACTTAAAATGGGAATTATGGTTACCGACAATGGTAAGAACATTTTGTCTGCGCTGCGCCAAGGAAGCCTGACCCATGCCCCCTGCATGGCTCACGTCTTCAATCTGGTTGTCAAGCGGTTTCTGAAGTGTTCCCCCCATCTGCAAGACATCCTAACAACTTCAAGGAAACTTTGCATGCACTTCAGCCACTCCTACACCGCCAAACACACCCTTCTTGAGCTACAGCGTCAGAATGGTATCCCCCAGCATAGTCTGATTTGCGATGTTTCCACCCGTTGGAATTCCACCCTTCACATGTTGGACCGATTATATGAACAGAGAAAAGCCATCACGGATTTCCTGATGATCCAAGCAGATAGGGGGACTCCCCTGTGTAACTTCAATGTCAACCAGTGGCAGCTCATACGTGACACCT
The DNA here is from genome assembly GCA_027917425.1 of Gastrophryne carolinensis. Classification (NCBI taxonomy): domain Eukaryota; kingdom Metazoa; phylum Chordata; class Amphibia; order Anura; family Microhylidae; genus Gastrophryne; species Gastrophryne carolinensis. The sequence goes on along the minus strand of CM051239.1, from coordinate 180,597,098 downwards.
GCCGTTTGCTCAGGCCCTTTGAGGAAGCCACTTTGTCAGTCGGCAGGATTACGGGATGAACAACGTGATTCCACTGCTTCATGTACTACAGAACATGTTGGAAACCATGGCTGGTCAGGGCACTGGAGACATGGCGTTTACATCTTACGGCCACATGAACCCCGTTGGAGCTGAACTGGAGGAGGAGGAGGAAGAGGAGGAGGAGGAGGAGTTGCCCAGCGAAACACAGTTTAGGCTTGGCGAAATGGCTGGTTTATCTAGTCAGCGGACAGGAGAGGAGGAGCAAGGAGCAGCCAGAGGAGCTAGAGGTTTTTGAGGAAGGCGAGACAGAGGACCCGGGCACACCGTGGCAGTATGCAGTGGAGATGGAGACAGGTAGTCCATCCGAGTCACTTGCGCAAATGGCACGAAGCATGCTCACGTGCTTGCGTAGTGACCCCAGAATTGTTTCCATCTGTCGGCGGGATGACTTCTGGCTGTCCACCTTATTGGACCCTCGCTTCCGGCACAAAATGGGGGCATTTTTTAAACCCACCGAGAGGGAGGACAAACTCAACTACTACAAAGACATTCTACGTAGGCAGTTGGCCGATGCCTATCTGCGCCATGGTCCATACTCTCGCAGGTCTGACTCGAGGGGACCTCTGCGCTCACCTTCCACTGCCATGGCCGCTGGGGGGGTTGGCAGGAGCAGCAGCTCCATCAGCAGCAGCAGCCTCAGTCTTCAGTCGCTAATGAGTAGCTTTCTACACCCGCATAGTGAGGCTACTCATGAGCAGCAGGAAGACCTGGAGCAGGACCTCAACCAGCAGGTCATGTCATACTTTGACATGACCATGCCAACACACCTTGAGGATCCGCTGGACTTCTGGGCAGCCAAACTTGATTTGTGGCCGCAACTAGCAGAGTTTGCCCTGGAAAAGCTGTCCTGCCCGGCAAGTAGCGTGCCATCTGAGCGGGTGTTTAGTGCGGCGGGGGCCATAATTACGGCGAGGAGAACTCGTCTGTCAACTAAAAATGTGGAGAGACTCACCTTTGTCAAAATGAATCAGGGATGGATCAGCCAGGATTTCCACCCACCAATGCCTGATGCATGCGACTAGATTGAGCATGGTGCCACGTTTTACACTTTCCAAATGGTGCAAAACATATTTATGTCTTTAGGCCATTTTTTGGGCTCCTGCTGCTGCCGCTGCCAACTTCTGCCAACTCCAGGGTGTGATTCATCCAATTTTTGGGCTCCTGAAGCCAACCCCAGGGTCTCTTTAAAGTAATGTTTGTGCTCCTGCTGCTGCTAACTCCTGCCAACTCCAGGGTGTGATTCATCCAATTGTTGGGCTCCTGAAGCCAACCCCAGGGTCTCTTTGAAGTAATGTTTGGGCTCCTGCTGCTGCTGCTGCCAACTTCTGCCAACTCCAGGGTGTGATTCATCCAATTTTTGGGCTCCTGAAGCCAACCCCAGGGTCTCTTTGAAGTAATGTTTGGGCTCCTGCTGCTGCCAACTTTTGCCAACTCCAGGGTGTGATTCATCCAATTTTTGGGCTCCTGAAGCCAACCCCAGGGTCTCTTTAAAGTAATGTTTGGGCTCCTGCTGCTGCCAACTTTTGCCAACTCCAGGGTGTGATTCATCCAATTTTTGGGCTCCTGAAGCCAACCCCAGGGTCTCTTTGAAGTAATGTTTGGGCTCCTGCTGCTGCTGCTGTCAACTCCTGCCAACTCCAGGGTGTGATTCATCCAATTGTTGGGCTCCTGAAGCCAACCCCAGGGTCTCTTTGAAGTAATGTTTGGGCTCCTGCTGCTGCCAACTTCTGCCAACTCCAGGGTGTGATTCATCCAATTTTTGGGCTCCTGAAGCCAACCCCAGGGTCTCTTTGAAGTAATGTTTGGGCTCCTGCTGCTGCCAACTTTTGCCAACTCCAGGGTGTGATTCATCCAATTTTTGGGCTCCTGAAGCCAACCCCAGGGTCTCTTTAAAGTAATGTTTGGGCTCCTGCTGCTGCCAACTTCTGCCAACTCCAGGGTGTGATTCATCCAATTTTTGGGCTCCTGAAGCCAACCCCAGGGTCTCTTTGAAGTAATGTTTGGGCTCCTGCTGCTGCCAACTCCTGCCAACTCCAGGGTGTGATTCATCCAATTGCTGGGCTCCTGAAGCCAACCCCAGTGTCTCTTTAAAGTAATATTTGGGCTCCTGCTGCTGCCAACTTCTGCCAACTCCAGGGTGTGATTCATCCAATTTTTGGGCTCCTGAAGCCAACCCCAGGGTCTCTTTAAAGTAATGTTTGGGCTCCTGCTGCTGCTGCCAACTTCTGCCAACTCCAGGGTGTGATTCATCCAATTTTTGGGCTCCTGAAGCCAACCCCAGGGTCTCTTTGAAGTAATATTTGGGCTCCTGCTGCTGCTGCCAACTTCTGACAACTCCAGGGTGTGAATCATCCAATTTTTGGGCTCCTGAAGCCAACCCCAGGGTCTCTTTAAAGTAATATTTGGGCTCCTGCTGCTGCCAACTCCAGGGTGTGATTCATCCAATTTTTGGGCTCCTGAAGCCAACCCCAGTGTCTCTTTAAAGTAATGTTTGGGCTCCTGCTGCTGCTGCCAACTCCAGGGTGTGATTCATCCAATTTTTGGGCTCCTGCTGCTGCCAACTCCAGTGTCTCTTTAAAGCAATGTTTGGGCTCCTGCCCCTCATAGTGATGCCACTTCAACTCTTGAATTCAATTGTGCCGCTCTGCGATTCTATTAGCGATGCCTCTGATCTGCATGTGATATTTATTCAAAGTATTATTTAACTTACCCAGCACGCATCCTGTGCGTGTTACAGCAAGGCAGAATGGTTTACAACCCTATTGAGGCTCTAGGAGGCTCAGAAATAGCCGTTTTTAATAGCGATTCGTCGCGAATTTATTCGGGTCGAAACGATTTTTGTCGGAAAATTCGGCGAATCAGTCGAATCGAATTTTTCAAAAGTTCGCTCATCTCTAGTCTTGACATTACCATTATATGCTCTTTTTAAGGCTTATTGTCTATGGAGAAGCTTGTAAGTGCATTATATTATAGTAAATAGCGTAAATGCTATGTACATTTTTGCATTTTCACTTCTGCTTATTGTGAAATGACCATAGAAATTTTTGACATCAAAACTATGGATTATTAAGAATCCCTGAATTGCTAGCAAAGGGAATTACATGCTATTCATTTCTAAAGCCTGCAAAAGTAAATTATATGCCCTATATATGCTCATATTTTACTGGAGTCTGGTGTGGTGGAATCAGTTATTCAAATTTGTCTATGAATATGGATGAACTGTTTTAATACAGGATATAGATTACACACGAGAGACTTAATAGATTTTTTTTTTAAGTTTTGATCGCTCCATGCTTTTTATGTGTATTATTCTTGTGAACTTTTTTCTACTGGAGGTAGAAAAAGGGTGAGATATTGTATGTTGATTGAGCAATCTTTTTAATTAAATTTAAGGGAAAAAAATTACCATATTTTTCGCCCTATAAGACGCACTTCTTTTTCCCCAAAAGTGGGGGAAAAATTGTCTGTGCGCCTTATCGGGCGAATGTAAAAAAAAAAAAAAATATATATATTAAAGTAAACTCACCTGTTACAGGCGCTCCCGCGTTGCCTGCCACACTGCGGGAGCCCAGAAGACGACAGAGGATCGGCGGGCTCTGTCCCTGTCCCCGCCTCTGCGATCGCTGTCTTTTACCAGCAGCGATGGCAGGGCCAGAGACAGCGCCGCTGCTCCTCCATCTGCTGCCTCCTCTTGCTGAGCAGACGCAAGCACCCAGGTCAGTGCAGCAGGTGGGCGTGGCCTGCACCGACTCAGTGCAGGCCACGGCCACCCGATTCACGGAGCTGGCCGCTCAGCGGAGCTGTGTCAGCAGAGAGGTTTACTTTTTTTTTTTTTATCTTTTAGTTGGGGACCACACTGCCTATGGAAATGGGGGGAGGGAGATCGCCACACTGCCTATGGAAATGGGGGGAGGGGGATCGCCACATTACCTATGAAATTTGGGGGAGGGGGAATGCCACACTACCTATGAAATTTGGGGGAGGGGGAATGCCACACTACCTATGGAAATGGGGGGAGGGGATCGCCACACTACCTATGGAAATGGGGGGAGGGGATCGCCACACTACCTATGGAAATGGGGGGAGGGGATCGCCACACTACCTATGGAAATGGGGGGAGGGGATCGCCACACTACCTATGGAAATGGGGGGAGGGGATCGCCACACTACCTATGGAAATGGGGGGAGGGGATCGCCACACTGCCTATGGAAATGGGGGGAGGGGGATCGCCACATTACCTATGAAATTTGGGGGAGGGGGAATGCCACACTACCTATGGAAATGGGGGGAGGGCTATCGCCACACTACCTATGGAAATGGGGGGAGGACTATCGCCACACTACCTATGGAAATGGGGGGAGGGCTATCGCCACACTACCTATGGAAATGGGGGGAGGGGATCGCCACACTACCTATGGAAATGGGGGGAGGAGATCGCCACACTACCTATGGAAATGGGGGGAGGGGATCGCCACACTACCTATGGAAATGGGGGGAGGGGATCGCCACACTACCTATGGAAATGGGGGGAGGGGATCGCCACACTACCTATGGAAATGGGGGGAGGGGATCGCCACACTACCTATGGGAATGGGAGGGCACACTGCCTATAAGGGGAATGGGATAGGGGATGCCACACTGCCTATATGGGGAATGGGATGGGGGATGCCACACTGCCTATATGGGGAATGGGATGGGGGATGCCACACTGTTTGTAATGGTGCGTTTTTGGTTTAAATATTTTTTTTTTATCATTTTCCTCCTCCAAATCCTAGGTGCGTCCTATGAGCAGGTGCGTCTTATATGGCAAAAAAATATGGTAGATTTAAATTGACCCTTGCGCGATGCATTGTGCGGATTTTTGTGTCTTGTTTAATTCTGGTTATCATTCAGGTAAAACAAACCATTATACATAAAACACCATTTTTTTCTGGAAATGCTTTAAATCCATTCCCTCTACTTTGTATTTTATCCAGAGCATAGATGCACTATTACATAACATTTGTTGTCACGTCAAGCTATGCTACAGTTAAATAGTATTAAAAATTTTCTAATTATACTACAATGTGGTTTAAATCATCCACTATTCTCTCAACACAAATGTACAAAGCTTTCATATTAGTCAGTTTACACATTATTTAATTTCTTACCTCATCAGAGCAGTGCATACGAGCCATGCTTTCAGATAATCGTATCATGCTTTCAAGCTGTCTAACTGTAATCCTCCATGCTGATTTTGCCACTCCACTTCCATCACGTTGTCTAAGCCGACGATATTGCTCTACAATGAATTCCTCAGCCTCTCTGGTAATCTACAAAATCATTTAAAAAATGTTTTAACATTTTCAGTTAATAATTTTAAGTTACACAATATTTGCAATGAGTTTACACTGGGTTTGTTAAGTGTGGTGCTTGAGGAATTGGAAGGGATACAGGAAGGAAGGGGAAGGGGAACAGTGGCTTGCGAAAGAATGTAAAAGTTAATGTAAAAAAAATTTACAGCAATAAAAAAAAAAAAAAATATTTGTTTTTTTACTGGTGTTGGAGGCACAAAATAGAGTGGAGTGAAATTACTTAAAAATCATCTCAAAAAATGAAAATATTAAAGAAATAAATACATCAATATATACATAAATGCATAGCTATTAACATCAAGAAATAAAATATCTGGTGCAAGCAGGCACCCGGGTTAGCAGCGTATTCTTGTAGGCCGCAATACCACTGCCAGAATGGTGAGGCCTAGAACATGTTGCGGTAGTCACAGATTATAAGAAGAGTCCTCCACCTCACCCCCTTACAGCAAGGACATCCCAGCCACAGGTCAAGGAGTCACTAATGCTCTTTGACACCCCAGGCTGGGATACCATTGCCCATTGACCTGCCCTAGTTGCAGACACAGGGTTTCCCAGATGCACAACAACTTGTGTTGGAGGATGAGGACATAGCCAGCAGATCATTGCAAAACATCTACAATGAGGAAGAAACCCAGGTGCCGACTGCTGTGACTTTCAGCAATGTGGAGGCTGAGGAGGGTAGTGGGGAGGAGTGGGTTGAAGACAATCAGTCCTAGACCCAACATGGACTGAAGGCAATCAGATTTCAGAGGAAGAGTTGGTGGCCATGCAGCCCCAGGCAGCCAGCACAAGAGGGGGAGGGGTGCCAGCAATCAGTCCATTGCTTCTATTGCCCACCACGCCCCGGAAGTGAGCACTTAAAAATCTGGCTCAAAGGATCTCCCCAGCTTGCCATTTTTTTCAAGCAGTGCATTGACAACAAGATCCGGGTCATTTGCACGCTGTGCCACCAGTCCCTAAAGCGAGGGAAAAGCATTAATAATCTCTGCTCTATGTCCATGGTCAGGCACCTGCAAAGCAAACAAAACATGGAAAATTCAAAAACAAGAAGGCCCATTTTCCCAGGTGTTTGGCCACTCCACATGTGGCTTGCAGGGTGGGTTACTGGACTGACAACAGCCAGCCAAGGGACACTTTTGGAGGCTTCTTCGGACAACTTTTCCTCACAACAAGGTGGAGAATGCACCATTTTCATGGCAGCGTGGTGCGAAATGAGAGGTGTGGGATGCTTAGTGACTTGCATAACTAACATAAATTGTTAACGACATCCATCACCAGGGACCTGCAAAGCAAACAGAAAAACATTGATAGCATCATCAGGGTTATCATCAGGTTTTTCAGAAGCCTTCACCAAATCATAGACAAATATGGAAATTGTCATCAAGCTTGATGAAGTACACTGAAAGTTTGTCTTCTATTTGATGAATTACCATGCCGGTCCATTTTTGAGCCACCTTCTTTGGCATATTCCACTTTTCCACTTGCTTCCCAACTATGCTGTCCACAAACTCTACTGGCTCTCTATCCGCTGAGAAGAATCATTAGAGTAAGGCATGATAGGAAGATCTCCTCCTGTATAGTCATCTAAAACTTGATACATGTATAGAACAGGGTCTATCATGTGTTTATATTTATATATTTTTTTAAATATACATTTTTAATAATACCAATAGTGTTATTTATTTGCTTTGCAGGTGCCTGGCCATGGATGTGGAGCGGAAAAAACACATGAATTCATGGTTTAATATAACATATGAAAAAAACCCAGATATATATTATATTAATAAAAAAATTATTAAAGAGCAGGAAGGCCATTTCCACAAGTGCCAGGCCACTTCACACATAGCTCACAGGGAGGGTTGCTGGAGCGACAGCAGCCAGTCAAGGGACGATTTTGGAGGCTCTGGAGGAGGACTTTTCCTTACAGCAGGGCGACACCCAGTGCAGATCATGAGCATAGCTGGGGGGGGGGGGGGATACAGAGAAGGAGACACCTCCCACTAGGGACAGATTCTGTTTGGCAGCTTGGTTCACATAAGCCACCACATGTTCCAGTACTCTGCTGACCACAGAGTTACCTGCCTAGTCAACAGCGCTGATTACTGGGTGGCCACCCTGCTGGATTCCCGCCATAAGGATAACATCACCTCCTTGATTCCAGCATTGGAGTAGGATAGAAAGAGGAGAATACAAATGCACTCAGATGTATGCACTATTTGTGGAGTTCCCAGCTGAATTTGAGGGCTCAGTGGGGGCGTAAGGCCGAGGGGGGAGACCTGGGTCATTTGCATGCTTTGCCATCAGTCACTGCAGCTAGTGAAATTTGTGAACAACGTTCATCACCAAGGACTTGCAAAGTAACCAGAAAAACATTAGTTAGTAAGTATTATTTAGTTGTTAGTATTGTTATTTATTGCATTATTAATTTTATTAGTCGTCCTAGTTATTAGTTAGTTATAATTCGTATTACTAGTTAGTTAGTTATTGTTCGTATAATATATTTTTTCTTTTTAACTGCCCACTGGGTTAATGTAGTGGCGGCCGGGCCGGAACTGCGGAGTGCTTTGGCGCATATACTTCCACCAGCCAGGATTGCGGGACATCACTTGTTGACCTGTTGCCTCCTACTCCGCTTCTTCCTTTCCGTTCTCCTCTGCTTAAAAATCATGTGTCTGGACGAAAGACCACAAACAGCCCAGAAGCTGTGGACTGCCATCCAGGAGCAGTCAGATGAGTGGTTGCTGCCGTTATAACTAAAGCCCGGCAAGGTAGTTTGTGACAATGAGTAGAACCTAGTAGCAGCCTTGGGCCAAGCTGGGTTGAGGCACATCTGTTGGCTTGCGCATGTACTCAATTTGGTGGTGCAAAGCTTCTCGGACAATTATCCAGACATGCCCGAGCAAGCATAAATTGTGCACACACTTTGGGCATTCACACCCTGCTGCTGCTCACCTATCTGCATTGCAGAGGAACTTTGACCTCCAACCCATTGCCCCGTAAGTAATTTACCAACCAGGTGGAATTTCACTTTACATACCATATGGTGGAAAGGGTGTGTGAGCTGCAGCAGGCCATAGTGGAGTACTAGCAGGTAAGTCCGTAAATTGGACACGTGGCAAGAGCATTCCCTCTATGCCTTGAAGGTGCTGACCTGCTCTGCAGCAAGTGTCCTATCAGAAAGTGTGTTCAGGGGCGTGTCATCAATGAAAAGAGCACCTGTCCATACCCAACATGGACATCCTTACATTTGTGAAGATCTCCCATCTCCTCCACCTACACCACCACCTCCCACCTCCCCAACAACCCAACAAGGTATTAGCATTTTCTAAGCCCCAGTAAGCAGAATACAGGTAGTGCCCACAGATTAGCTGATGTAAATGCCCAGATGTGCCCCAGCAGCTGCCCATCCTAAGGGGGCAATGAGAACAGGCAGATGTCCCTCCCTAGCTGTGCCTGACAGACGTTGTCCACCCTCCGAAGCTAGATACCTGAACCAGTGGACACTCAATTACTATTTTTAGCAGCAGTGCCATACACATGCCCTGAACAATTGGTATTTAACAATAGTGACAGATAACTGGTATTAAAGTGGAGTTAAACCCCACTTTAAATTCCACTTTTTACTGAATTTTTTTTACATTTCCATTGTGTGCCAAAATGATTTCTTCAATGTGTTAAGCTCATCTGTTATTTTCTTTTTATTTTCTATTTGCAACCCTGTGTTATAAAAGAAAACAATTTCCCTAACAACGATTTGTTTATCTTACCAATGTACATCAACTGGTGCATTAGATGTACAAATACAGAGACTTCCTCACTCTAGCTTGCTAATCATCTGATTGGCTAAGGCACAGGCAACAGATTCAATTTTCTGCTGTAATTTAACTTATTCAGCCAGGGAGCCTCACAATCTTGTATTACAGTAGCTAAGGGGCTACTGGAAGTGTTCTGAGCTGGGAAGGGTCATTACTGCTGCTTAACTTGGTCAATGCTGCTAACATGCTCACCTGTTGCAGTGGATGGATTCTGGGATATGTTGTCAGTATTTTTTACTCAAAACCAGAAAAACACTCCCATCTTAGGATCAGACATACAGGAATATAGGAAACTTAGAAAAGAAAGCTGAAAAGTAAATCACAGACCTGGGGGCACGATCCTAACACAAATGTTTATTTTACATTCCAGAAGAGGAAAACAATAAGGTAGAACACCAAAAACTGACAAAAAAGGAGTTTACCTTTAAGTAAGTAGTATTAAAGTGGAATACTGACACACAACCAAGTGCTTAGACCAAGTTGTGGCATAACAGAGTATGCTCACCCAAGTTCTTAGACCAATTTGTGATATAAGGGGGACACACTCGCCTCCATGCTTACAGCTAGTTGTGGTATAAGGGAAAACACTCACCCCAGCTAGTGAGGGGGCACCCAGACCCCAGTAGTGGCACGCCAGTGATATTAATGTAGCAGTGGCGAGTCCAACCCTACTCTAGCCCTCACTCCATCTGCTATCCCCGACTATAGTTTGCCCTGGGGCAGTTTTTAAACAATAGTGCCAATCTGTCTCCGCTGCTGTAAACTGCTGCAGCAGGAACCTCTCCCTATCTAAACTAGTGCTCCAAATGGTGCTGGGAGACGGGGATCCTGCCTTTTATATGGTGGGGACATGTCGGCCTTCTTCCAGGTCCAGCCCATACACTGAATGAGTGCACGGATTTCTAGTTGAAATCCATATTCGGGTGCATGAACCTGCAAAGTTTGTTATGGATCGGAACTTGGCGGGTTGGATCCGCTCAACCCTAGTTGTAAAAAAAAAAAAAAAAATATCAAGTTCTCCAACGATCCCTCCAGGGCACCATCAATTTCATTATCAAATGGAAAAAGCATGGTACCACAACAAAACTGCCAAGAGAGGGCCGTCCACCAAAACTGACAGACCATAAAAGGACCATAATCAGAGAGGCAGCACAGAGACCAATTTAACCTTAAAGCGGGTGCATATCTGTCCACACTACCACAATAAACCAGACACTCCATAGAGCTGGGTTTTATGGAAGAGTGACAGGCAAAAAAAAAAAAAAAAAAAAAAAAAAAAACTTTACTTAGGGGTAAAAAAAATGAAGGTTCATTTTAGGTTTACCAGAATTCATGTGGGAGACTCCCTAAATGTATGGAGGAGGGTGCTTTATTCAGATGAGACTAGAATTGAACTTTTGAACCACGAAGGAAATTCCTATGTCGGCTCTATAACCAAGCTCATCACCCCCCCAAAAAAAATACCATTTTGTGAGTACTCACCTGAAAAATGGATATTGTCAGTGTGCCACACACCCCGCTTCCCCTTTAATTCTTACGATCGGGTTACTCCACCGCCAGGTGGCGACGTTGTAGAGAGAAGTCTTGAAGACGAGCCCCCTTCCGGCCCATATATACCTGGGACCTCCCACTTAACACCAGTGATTTAAAAAGCAGAAAGACAAGGTACCAGGAAATCCAATGGTAACCTCAAAATAAAGAAAAAGCTTCACCATATAAAGGAACCGGGATACCGAAAAGGGCGGGTGAAGCGGGGTGTGTGGCACACTGACAATATCCATTTTTCAGGTGAGTATTCATAAAATGGTATTATTCTCAGTGTGCCACACACCCCGCTTCCCCTTTAATTCTTACGATCGGGACATCCAAAAGCAGTGTCCACAAGGGATGGGTATCCGAAGGCAAAGTGAAGCATAACTTAAATGACTGCGGTCTGCAGAACTTTGCGGCCAAACACAGCATCCGCTGAGGCCCGCACATCAACCTTGTAAAACTTAGAAAAAGCATGAAGAGAAGACCAAGTAGCGGCCTTACAAACTTGTTCAACAGAAGCTTGGTGCTGAAAAGCCCAAGACGCTCCAACGGAGAATGAGCAGTGATACGAAAAGGGGGGACTTTCCCCTTAGCAGAATAGGCGGCAATAATGGCCTGACGTATCCATTTGCTAATGGAAGATTTGGCCGGCGCCAAACCCTTCCTAGGCCCACAGGGCACAACAAAAAAGGCATCGGTTTTACGAAAAGGAGAAGTAATAATCAAATAGTACTTAACACAGCGTACTACATCCAAACAATGCAAAACCCTCTCCTTGTCATTCTTAGGCTTAGGACACAAGGAGGGAAGAATAATATCCTGATTCAAATGAAAAGCAGAAACAACCTTAGGAAGAAAGTCCGGTTTGAGCCGAAAGACCACTTTATCCTGATGCCTCTCAAAGTAGGGCGCCTGAATAGACAAGGCCGCCAACTCCGAGACACGCCGAACCGAAGTGATAGCTACCAAGAAGACAATCTTCTGAGTCAGGGTAGACAAAGCAATATCTTGCAAAGGCTCAAAGGGAGGAGCCTGAAGAGCGGAAAGAACCAAATTCAAGTCCCAAACAGGGAGTAATGGTTTCCTGGGAGGCCGCACATGCGTAACCCCCTGGAAAAAAGTTTTAACTAAAGGATGAAGCGCAAAACGCTTCTGAAAAAAGATAAGGTAGAAACTTGCCCCTTCAAAGTACTCAGCTGAAGACCAGAGTCCAGCCCTGATTGCAAAAACTCCAGAATCCTGGAGACTGAAAAGACCCTACAAGGCAAAGATCTAATCTCACACCAAGCGATATAGGCTTTCCAAGTCCTATAGTAGATGATAGAAGAAGACCTCTTCCGGGCACTGATCAGAGTCTTAACGACCGAGTCAGAAAGACCCTCCTCCTTCAAGATGGAGGTTTCAGCAGCCAAGCCGTCAAACCCAGCGTTGGTAAATTGGGGTAACACAGCCGACCCTGAGTGAGCAGATCTGGCTGAAGAGGCAGAACGAGCTGGTCCACTGCCAGCCGAACGATGTCTGCGAACCATACTCGCCTTGGCCACCTTGGGGCCACCAGAATGGCGGACACCTTCTCCAGAGCCAGCTTCCGTACCACCCTGCCCAGCATGGGTATCGGAGGAAACAGGTACAGACACCCCAGATCCCCCCAGCTCAGGGACATGGCGTCCACTGCCAGAGCCAGAGGATCCTGGGAGAGCGACACGAAGTTCGGGAGCCTACAATTGTGACGAGAGGCAAACAGGTCCACCTCCAGCGTCCCCCACCAGAGACACAGTGACCGAAAAACCTGAGGATGGAGAGCCCATTCTCCCAGACGGGAAGAGCCCCTGCACAACAGGTCCGCTTCCTGGTTTTCCACCCCTGGGATGTAAACCGCCGAGAGACAAGGAACATGACCTGGCCGGAGCGAGGGAGGACTTGGGAAAGTTGATCACCCAACCGAAGCTTTCCAGCGTGGAGACCGCCATCCCGGTGTCTGTCTATGATTGATTGAGTGACGGAGCCATGATGAGAAGGTCGTCCAAATAAGGTACGACACGAATGCCCCGAGATTTGAAAATGGCCATCACCCCTGCCAGCACCTTGGTGAACACTCTTGGAGCCGAGGTCAGGCCAAACGGAAGTGCCACGAATTGAAAATGCTGGTCCTTCATCACGAACCGAAGAAAACGCTGATGAGCCCGGCAGATGGGAACATGAAGGTAAGCATCCTTGATGTCTATGGACGTCATGAAGTCCCCCTGCCGAAGAGAACTGGTGGCCGAACGCAAAGTTTCCATGCGAAACTTCCGAGTACGGATGAACCTGTTGAGCAATTTCAGGTCCAGGACGGGATGAACCGACCCGTTCTTTTTGGGGACTGCGAAAAGATTGGAGTAGAAACCGAGGCCCACCTCTAAGCGCGGCACCGGCCGGATGACCGCCATTTCCAAAAGATTCCTTACCGACGCCAGGAGCCCCTGTGCGGCCAAAGGATCGGTGGGCACCAGAGACCGAAAGAACCATGAAGGAGGGCGGGACTCGAACCAGTTTGTAACCGGATGACACCACCTCCTGGATCCATCTGTCCGGAACCTCCTGGTCCCAGACCAGGGAAAAGTGTCGCAATCGTCCCCCCACCCGCACGGGTGAGGGCAGCCCCTCATTGCTGAGCGGGCTTACCAGCAGGTTTGGGCTTGGTGCCCCAGGACTGACCGGGACGGCCACGGCCCCTCCCCCGGGTCCAACCTGTACCTCTGGTAGCGGGAAAGGAAGCCCCCTTACCCGCTCTGACTCCCCGAAAGGAAGGATTAAAGGCACTGGCACCCCGAAAGGGGCGACGAGGCCTCTTGCGTTGAGGCAATTTACCAGCTTTTGCAACTGAATCTATTTTATCACCAAACAGGCGCAAACCCAAAAAAGGGATCGCTGTAAGCACCTCCACTGGCGCAGCCACACTGACCGACGAATTGCCACCAGCAGCGCCGCTGTCCTGCTACTCATCGCCAGAGCATCGTCCTGAGCGGTCAAGACAAAGGAAATAAACGACTCACACCATTTAAGAGAACAAAACTCATCACAAGCGGGATCAAGACCTGCGTACAGATCCCTAATCATGGACCCAACTGCCAACAGAAGAAGCACCGAAGCACACACTGGCCGCAGTGTAGATCCGGCACTGATAAAACCATGGCGAGCAAATTGATCAATCCGACGATCCTCACTATCCTTAATGGCAGTGGTCTCAGAAGATTGTACCACAGCTGTGCTAGACAGCCCTAACACAGGGGTATCGATGTCAGGGGGAACTGACCAAAGCTTCACCAAATCCTCCGGAAAGGGATAGCGTTTATCCCAACTAGGAGGAATTCCAGCCAGTCACGTGGGTTATTCCCATTCCTTAAGGACAACCCTCACAAAGTGTTGTTGCCTGGGAAAAACCAAACGCGGCTGGGGAACATCAAATAACTGACCCTTTGGCAGGACGACTGCCTCAGGCGGATTCAAATTCAAAATTTCAAACATTTGAGCCAAAATGGAAGGGGTGTCAAAGGACACCCCCCTAGCCTGATCGCCAGCAGCGTCAAACCCTAACTGGTCTGCAGGCTCATCCGACTCCTCAAGGAGTTCCCCCTCCTCATCAGGGGGACAATCGGACCAATCCACTATTTCACACGTCTCATCCTCCGAAGCAGGTGCTGCTGGAGAAAGGTGCTTCCGCTTCGCTGTAGCCTTCTGAGCTACTTTGGCGGAAATTATTTTCTCGAGGTTGGCCAATCGTGCACACACCTCGGCTTGCGAATCCCCACCCTTGACAATGTCACATGGGGACCGGAATAAGGGAGGGGGGGTAGGAGATGACGGAAGTTGCGAGGAGCCAGAAGCCGGAGCGACAGACTGGCGCGCAATGTTCTGCTTTGCACATGGAATGCATAATATGACATTGCCTGGGAGCGGAACCCCACAACCCCCACACAGCCTGGAAAGCCCCGAAGAGCCGTTTCCGGTATTTTCGGAAGCCTCCATATGGTGAATTTATGAATTTATGGTATTCGCAACAACCCAGGGTTTTACACACTAAGCCACCCGGGATGCCCCTTTATTTAATGTCCCGGGAAAGGGAGGATTTAAAAAATTTAAAAAAAAAAAAACCTTAGGACAAAACCCAATTTAGAGTACTAAGACTAGCCAGGTATAACAGAACCGGGAGAGCCACTGCAGTGAGGGGATCCCAGGATCTGTGGGGGAAAAGAGACAACAGTCAGACCCCCAGAAGAAAAGGCAGCATGCAGCATAGACATTCATTACAGAATAAAAGACAGCATAAATATCAATAGCAAAGCCCCAAAGTGGCTTAAGAGTTAAACTGAAGCCAGCAAACATGCTTTTTTTTTAAAAACATGCTGAAGCAAACTTATAGTAAAAAGGACGGCCCCACACGCGAGGTGGGGACCGTTTACCTGAACAAGCACGAAGAGCAGCAGCAGCCAGCTAGATAGCAACCTGCAGCCGAGTCCCCCGCACCTGACCCCTTGATTAGAAGGAGGAAGTGCGGCGGGGCCGAGCTGCGAGACAACCAGCTCAAGCCACGCCCCCGCCATCGCGTCGTCGAAACGCGGGCCGAGGCCCCGCCCCCTCCAATTCAAACAGCGCGGTCCGCCAAATGGCGGTGCCACATGCGGAGTCAGTGGGGGGGGGGGGGGAAACATGCCACTCATATACACAGCCCTAGCAGTTCAGGCCACGTGAGCGCTACCCGCGGTGCTGAGCCTGAGACTGCCATCACTCTTCAATATGCACAGTAACGTTAAACACAACATGCACACAGTATAAGAACCCCCCAAAACCACCTCCCCCCCCCCCCATAGTGAAGGGAGAAGGGACCGTAACGGGAGAGAAATGGCCAAAGGGGAACCACGGGACAGGGGCATCCCAAATCCGGATCACCATGCCGGATAGCCGCATTGCCCCACGTGTGAGGTCGAGCGGAGGAGATAAGCTCCTAGGCACCTATAGTGCCATCTACCGTTGCCCAGTGAGCAGCCTGGGCTGTGAGGCTTCCATTAACCATCTAGGTAAACAAACAATCAAAACTGGGCAGAAATAGACCCAAAGGGGGTGCCGGGGTAAGACCCCGGCTACCTGCAAGCAGGAGACTTCTTTCTTCTGTCTTGTCGCCTCATGCAGAGAGAAAACACTGGTGTTAAGTGGGAGGTCCCAGGTATATATGGGCCGGAAGGGGGCTCGTTTTCAAGACTTCTCTTTGCAATGTCGCCACCTGGCAGTGGAGTAACCCGATCGTAAGAATTAAAGGGGAAGCGGGGTGTGTGGCACACTGAGAATAATAAAAAAAAACAGTGAAAACATGGTGGTGGCAGAATCATGCTGTAGGGATGTTTTTCAGCAGCAGGGCCTGGGAAACTGGTTCAAGCCAAAGGAGGAAGATGTATGGTGCTAAATGCATGTTTTTTTAACAAAACCTGTTTTGGTCTTTTAGTGTCTTGAGACTGGGATGGAGGTTCACCTTCCAACGGGACAATGACACAAAGAATACTGCTAATGTTTAAGGGGAAATGTGTGAATGCATTGGAATGGCCCTGTCAAAGCTTAAAAATCTGTGGCTAGACTTGAAGGTTGCTGTTCACCAGCAGAATAACTTGAAGGAGCTGGAGCAATTCCAGTGGCAAGATGTGGCAAGTTCAAAGACTTAGCCAAAGCAAATTACAGCTGCCAAAAAGGTGGCTATACAAACTAATGACTCTGGGAGTGGGAGGGTTTAGGAGAAGTGAATAGTTCTGCACGCTAAATTTTACTGAAATGTCCTATTTGTTGTTTACCATAAAAATAACACATTTTCAATGTTGCAGGTATGATCTTTAATAAAATGATGCAAACCCTCAACAAATCCATTTTATTCCAGGTTGTGAGGTAGCAAAAATTGAAAAATGCTTTCGCAAACCACTGTATGTTTACATGTCATTTAAGGCACATATCACCCTGAGCCAATGGATTTATAGCAGTGTTGTGTGCAAAATTAAGTATTTGCAAGTATAATTCATGTAAAGCACCTGTGCCAAAAAGTTAAAAATATCCATTTACCCTAAAAAGGTCAGAACCCCTTTCACCAGCAATTGCATATCAGACTCCTGTTCCTCCACCAATCAATCACAGGGGCATGTCCACACCATTTAAAGTGGACCAAAGGATCCCAGCAGGATCTTATAGATTCCCGGGCCGACCCATTCCCTCCCAGATGGGCATCCACCGCTGTGTGAAACCCCCCAGGACGCCCACAAACCTTACCTGAATCCCGGTCCAAAAGGTGCATGCGCACGCCACGGCGATGCGGCCGCCTGTGGGCTCGGAGCTAAGATCTGGGTGCCCCGGGGAAGTGGACCAAAGCTAGGATAGTCAAAATCTTGGGTTTTGGTCCACTTTAATGTAATGGAAGGGGTGTGCCAAGGCCTGACAAGCCCGTTCCATTGCAGGGAATAGAAGGGGGTGCAGCCGCACCCCTGTGACTGATGGCAGAAGGCCACAATCCCAATACAAAGTGTCAGTAAATATTGTTTTGACCTGGATAGGTTGGGATACGATCCAGCAATCAGGCTAGTTGCTGGTTGCCAGAGTAGGATCGATTAGCTGTGGGGACAAAGTGTGAGTGCCCTTTTGTTTTTGTTTTTAGTTGGATGGTGAATCACTTTAAGCTGGCCAGGAACAGATCCCCACTGGTGCTCGTGGTATTAAGCAGGAATTATAGAAGTCAATGCCATTTACATTTTCAGCTGAACAGATGCAAATGGCAGGCTTCATTTTGGTACAGACTGCAATTGTTCTGTTAATAATGACAGAATTGTGCCAGTTGCCCACTTCTAACCTAACCTGTGGTGTAGGTTTGCCACACTGAGGGGGGGCATAAGTGCAAGTGCAAACTTTACTTGTTCATTAAGACAAAGATTTTGCTAGCAGTTCACAAGACCTGGGGGACTACATATTGAGGTCACTGGAAACAAACTGAAAAAGGGACCACAACATGATTTAAAGAAGAATAGAGGCAATATTGCTCTACAAGTTTGTTATTTTCATGCCTCCTCATTCATCTTCAGTTTTCCATGCTGAGTAAATGTCATTCTAAATGTTTATATATTCATGTACAAATTAATTAAAGATTTAAAGGCACGCTTGAGAAAAGCATTCATGACAGATAGGTGCATTGGTCACATTAATAAAAGCAGTTTAGATAAATTTAAGCCAAGTTATGTACAGTATAGTTTATAATTTTAGAGTTTGTCAAACAAAACTCCTCATGGAAGCGAACAAACCCTGGTGGCAGTCAGGATCACTTTCCATCTCTGGTGTTTCCCAACATTGGTGCTGATTTTAGAATGCACAGAGCTAGTAAGTCAGGGCTTTAAGTGGACCTTCCAAAAACATACCTTTGGCTGAAACTGACGGGCAAACATCAAATACCTCTGAATATCTTCAACAGAGTAGACTCTCTCAATAGACTCCTCATTGCGTGAATGCAAATCAACTATTCTACGTGCAATGGCATAATCTGTTACCTAAAAATAAAAAAAAATTAATGAATTCTAACGTAAAAAAAAAAAAATTCCAGTTAAAGTACTGGCCAATTGCAGGTCTCATTGTTGAGGAAAATGGTTTGGGGACTACCAGTTGAGAGCACATCTGGGCTAGAACCGTGGGCTGGGCAGATCCGCTGATAGAATAAGCAGGAGGGGACTACAGCATCCCTCTTGCAGTAGTGGATGGCCAGTTTGAAGTGCCCCCCTATCTAGGCTGATCGGGGAACCCTGCCCCCACGCCAACCTAGCTGGGCTGATTAGAGAGCCCCCCCTTTGTGTCATCCAGGATCAGGATGATCGCAGAGCGCTCCCCCAACCTGTTCCACCCGGGGTGGGGCTGTTCACAGAGCGCTGACAGGGATGAGAGCATCTGCAGGATGTCAGAGCGGCTGCAGAGGGTGAGAAGGTCAGCTGCAAAAGAAGAAAGTAGCAGGTGCAGAAGGTGAGAGCAGGTGTGAATGGTGGGAGGGCTAGTAGAGTGATTGCTGCCTATTGATGTGGGCAGTCAGGGAGCCAGGCATGAGACTTCTGAACGTGGCATCGCTCCTCGCACTTAGAAGCGTAGGCGAGCGGTGCTTGTGCACAGAGATCAGAGAGGAGAGAAAAGGAGAGAGGGAGTTCAGGGCTGCAGGGAGGGGCAGCCACTCAGGGTCTGGGCAGGGAGTTGGGGCGTTTCCATTCTCAGTCTCCAAAGGTTGATTGACGGACCACGGTGGGGACTGAAAGCAGATTCAGAAAATTATTTTCAGCACTAAGGAGGCAGACAGAGGAAGGGCAGCGCTGGAGCCACTTTATGAAAGGTAAGCTAATGATTACCTTTAAAAAAAACTTTAATTTATCTCAGGCATCTTGTGTAAACTGCAATTGCACAGACAATATTAAAAAGCCTTACCTCATTGCATTCATCTACCAATATAAAAAAGAGATCAAATCTGGACATTATAGGAGCTGAAAGATTTACATTATGTTTCAAAGATTTTGATCGTTCATATCTTCCACCAATAGGATTTGCAGCTGCTAAGATGGATGTGCGAGCATTTAACGTGGCCTTAAACATGAAAAAAAGATAGTTAGACTTGACATTGAAACAAATGTAAGGAGTAACATGTCTGCAAATGTAGAAAGACTGACCTAACATTATGAAGGTTCTCAAAAACAAAGCTACCTAAGCCCCTTCTACACAGTAGTGGAACAAATGGCTACATTTTTAGTCCTAACTTCTGCCATTTTATCCTCCTAAGGCAGGGGTTCCCAATCAGTAGGACACGTACCACTGGTGGTACTCAGATCTTTCTGGCAGACAGACCTGTACTTCAATTAGGTCTGCTGCCATCTGAACTTTACCCAAGCCCGATTTGCTCATTAACATATATTGTTTTGTGCATTTCTACCTTTACTCCAGCTTTTGTGATGGATATAGTTTGTTGTTCCATTGCTTCATGAATGGCAACTTGATCTTTCAGATCCATTTTGTCAAATTCATCAATACAGCAAACACCCTTAAAATAAAAAAAAAAAAAAATAGCATTTTTAATTAGTTGTCGCTTTTAGCATACACAATTGGTCTTTTAGCCTACACAATTAGTAAATTATGTATGAAAGTATTCTATTGTTCTAGAACAACATCTAAGAAAACATTTTATTTTTTTCCGCAATAAGTTATAATCTACATCTACAATGTCATATGAAAACGTTATCCAAATTATTTCAAAACTTTGGAATGACTGATTTCCTGGATACCTTCAAACACAATAAACTGGAAAAATGGTCGACATTTTACGGGTGAGGTAAGAAAGGGAGACTTTTCAGTATAAACAGCAGCCTATGGAGAATTCAACCACAATAATATGAGCCTCTCCAAATGTGTCCACATTCCTAATAAGCTGCTGTTATTTTATAAAAGATGTAGAAAATAAAATAAAAAAATGTTCCCCACTGGAATAGAAAATCGCTATTTCCTGGGAATCCTCTGGAGCAGACAATGGGGAGATACTCTGCCTGAAATTGGAGACATACAAAACCAGGACATTGGGAGTATAAGCATCTAAAACTAGAAGAAAAAGCTAAAACAGAAAACAGGGAAAAACAAAGGCCATTGTCGTGACAAGAGGCCTAACCTTTAGGGGAGGACCACTGCCTGGGGGAATTTCCTTTTGAACATGCAATCCTGTTCGGTCAGTAGATCAACTAGTGTTTGGCGAAGGTCCAATCGATGAACAAGTACTGTAGCTGCTCTGCATACAGTACATCTTCCAAGAATGCTACTGCTCTTTCTGCCCAGAAGATTAAATTGGGTATAAAGGGCCTGAGAGATTTCAATTTGAAACAGAATAGGTGGCAGAGGTAGCATCTAGATCTAGAAGTGGAATCTCCTTTCTCTGCTTCTGAAAAAGGATGCAGAGATTATTTGTTTTTTTCAGGATTATTAAGTAAGCCAACAAGCACCTTCTGACATCCAGACAATAAAAGCATTTTGCAAAAATGGCCAACTGACAAAGACAACTAAAACATTTAGAAGCCTGACCACAATGATGTCAAAGGGCAGGGTGCAGTTTAATCCGAATTTGTCTTGATAAATCGTATGGATCTTTTAAAACCAAAAAATGACTTAAGCCATATTTTTCTAGACCACTGACTGATTTTTCAGACTGCTGATTTAAATGCTTCAGCGATTAATGAAATAAAGGGCCTTAACTCAGAAGGTCCCTCATAACTGAAGGAGCTAGGTTGTTACAACCATAAAGCTGTAAAACCAAGCCCCCCCTTGGCTACAAAAGGAGCCTCCTTGAACACAGATGTTTTTTGTGTCACCTGATACATTTTTCCTTAAAGGGTTGTAGAACACATTTTGGCCAGTTTGGTTACAAAGCATCCAGACCTGCTTTCCCCATCGCGCTGAGGAAGAATGAATCTTGGAACTTTCATTTTCCCTATCCAAACTCTGGTCCTTAAAATACATTTTAAGAAACTGCTAAGTTTTTAGACTCCACTAAGTTTCTAATATTGTTCATTTTGCTTAGAATCCATCACCTGATTGTTCTTGCTCTTGAGGTAGACTGTCGGTTGGTGCGAGCATTGTGTTCAACTATTTTCTGCAGATTCAGAAGAACCATTGTTGTACCCCATTTATTTGTTCCCCATTTGTTGCATCATTTTCCAAATTCTTACTTACTTACCCAATTAAACATGGGCAAAGGGACAGAGTAGAGACTATTTTCTAGTAGTCACCTTGCTTTATTTTGAATTCTGAAACCTACTGACCCTGGCTATTCTTTTCTGCTTTGAACCTCCCCAACACGAAGCACTGGCATCTATGGTAACCTGAATTGGGATATTTTTAGCACAAGGTCTGGCCCAAATTAGATTGCTTGAATACATCCAGTAGCAGAAAGAGGACTTGACACTCTAGAAGAGACCTCACTCTGAAGATCTTTTCTATACCTGTAGAAGAAATTGTTGAAGTGGCCTAAGATCTAAACTCTTGTGCACAATACCATTTAACAGTCAGTTGATGGGGTTATTGAAAGACCAAAGGACAGAGCTTGAGATAAAACGCTAGCAAAACAAAGATACCCTGGGAGCTCTGATGAATATAAATATGCAAATTAGCATCTTTAAGACTAAAGATGAAAAACTTTTAATCTGGGCTAAAATTTGGCCCAAAAATACCATTTTGTGAGTACTCACCTGAAAAATGGATATTATCAGTGTGCCACACACCCCGCTTCCCCTTTAATACTTACGATTGGGTTACTCCACCAGCAGGTGGCGACATGCAGGGAGAAGTCTTGAAAAAGAGCCCCTTCCGGCCTATATATACCTGGGACCTCCCACTCAATCACCAGTTATTTGAAAAGCAGAAAGACAAGGTACCAGGAAATCCAACGGTAACCTCAAAATAAAGAAAAGCTTCACCATATAAAGGATTCGGGATACCAAAAGGGGCGGGTGAAGCGGGGTGTGTGGCACACTGATAATATCCATTTTTCAGGTGAGTACTCACAAAATGGTATTATTCTCAGTGTGCCACACACCCCCCTTCCCCTTTAATACTTACGATCGGGACATCCAAAAGCAGTGTCCGCAAGGGATGGGTATCCAAAGGCAAGGTGAAGCATAACTTAAATGACTGCAGTCTGCAGAACGTTGTGGCCAAATACAGCATCCGCTGAGGCCCGCACATGAACCTTGTAAAACTTAGAAAAAGCATGAACAGAAGACCAAGTAGCGGCCTTACAAACTTGTTCAACAGAAGCTTGGTGCTGAAAAGCCCAAGACGCTCAAACGGCGCGAGTAGAATGAGCAGTGATATGAAAAGGGGGAACTTTCCCCTTAGCAAAATAGGCCGCAGTAATGGCCTGACGTATCCATTTGCTAATGGAAGATTTGGCCAGCGCCAAACCCTTCCTAGGCCCACAGGGCATAACAAAAAAGGCATCAGTTTTACGAAAAGGAGAAGTAATAATCAAATAGTACTTAACACAGCGTACTACATCCAAACAATGCAAAACCCTCTCCTTGTCATTCTTAGGCTTAGGACACAGGGAGGGAAGAACAATATCCAGATTCAAATGAAAAGCAGAAACAACCTTAGGAAGAAAGTCTGGTTTGAACCGAAAGACCACTTTGTCCTGATGTCTCTCAAAGTAGGGCGCCTGAATAGACAAGGCCGCCAACTCCGAGACACGCCGAACCGAAGTGATAGCTACCAAGAAGACAATCTTCTGAGTCAGGGTAGACAAAGCAATATCTTGCAAAGGCTCAAAGGGAGGAGCCTGAAGAGCAGAAAGAACCGAATTCAAGTCCCAGACAGGGAGTAATGGTTTCCTGAGAGGCCGCACATGCGTAACCCCCTGGAAAAAAGTTTTAACTAAAGGAAGAAGCGCGAAACGCTTCTGAAAAAAGATAGATAAGGCAGAAACCTGCCCTTTCAAAGTACTCAGCTGAAGACCAGAGTCCAGCCCTGATTGTAAAAACTCCAGAATCCTGGAGACCGAAAAGACCCTACAAGGCAAAGACCTAACCTCACACCAAGCGATATAGGCTTTCCAAGTCCTATAGTAGGTGATAGAAGAAGACCTCTTTCGGGCAGCGATCAGAGTCTTAATAACCGAGTCAGAAAGACCCTCCTCCTTCAAGATGGAGGTCTCAGCAGCCAAGCCATCAAAACCAGCGTTGGTAAACTGGGGTAAGACAGTCGACCCTGAGTGAGCAGATCGGGCCGAAGAGGCAGAATGAGCCGATTCACTGTCAGCGAAACTATGTCTGCGCACCACACTCGTCTTGGCCCTCTTGGGGCCACGAGAATGGCGGACACCCTTTCCAGAACCAGCTTCCGTACCACTCAGCCTAGCATGAGTATCGGAGGAAACAGGTACAGAAAACCCGGATTCCCCCGGCTCAGGGATATGGCTTCCGCCGCCAGAGCCAGAGGATCCTGGGAGGGTGACACAAAGATCAGGAGCCTGCAATTGTGACGAAAGGGAAACAGGACCACCTCCGGTGTCCCCCACCGGAGCGGACTGCAGACTGCCGAGAGACAAGGAACATGTGTCTTCGCCCAGGTCAGGATCAGGGACTCCACTTTGAGACCACCCAGACTGGAAGTCCCTCCCTGATGATTGAAGTAAGCAACCGTTGCTTGACTGTCCGAGCGTAGCTGAACCAGAAGGCCCAGACCATAATGGGACAAAAGAGCAAGAACCAGACGGAAGGCTCTCAGCTCCAGAACAGACAGCAGAGGATTGGAAAGAAGGATCCAAACCAACTCCTGAATCAGACAAACCTTGGACTGAGTGAGCAAAACCCTGTGTTGACCGAAATCTGACCGTATTCCCCGAAAGGACACCACCCTGGCTAGAGCAAGGGGGGACCTGGGAAGTTTGAAAAACTTCAGATGCAGGATGGGGCAAGCTGACCCGTCCTTCTAGGGGACTGCCAAGAGAATGGTGTAAAAATCGAGGCCCACCTCTAAGTGCGGCAGCGGCCGGATGACCGCCATTTCCAGGAAAACCTGTGAAGGAGGGCGAGACTCGAACTCCGGTTTGTAACCGGGCAACACCACCTCCCAGATCTATGTGTCCGGAGACTCCCGGCCTTAAACCAAGGAGAAGTGTCGCAATTGTCCCCCCACCTGCATGGGTGAGGGCAGCCCCTCATTGCTGAGCGGGCTTAGCAGTAGGTTTGGGCTTCCCCAGGGACCAACCTACAGCCCCGGTAACGGGAAGGGAAGCCCCTCTGCCCGCTCTGGCTCCTCGAAAGGAGGGACTAAAGGAACTCGCACCCCTGAAGGAGCGACGAGGTTTCTTGAATTGAGGCAACTTACCATCCTTGGTAACAGCATCCAATTTCTCTCCAAAAAGGCGTAAACCTAAGAAGGGTAGCGCTGTAAGTGCGCTTTCAGAGTTAAGGTCCGCCGTCCACTGGCGCAGCCATATAGACCGACGAATAGCCACCGGCAATGCCGCTGTCCTGCTACTCGTCACAAGAGCATCGTCCTGAGCAGTCAGGGCAAAAGAAACAAACGACTCACACTGCTTGAGAGAGCTAATTATATCACAAGCGGGATCAAGATCTGCGAGCAGATCCCTAATCATGGATCTAACAGCCAGCAAAAGAAGCGCCGAAGCACAAATTGGCCGTAGTGTCGACCCGGCACTGATAAAACCATGGCGAGCCAATTGATCAACCCGACGATCCTCACCATCCTTAATGGTAGTGGTGCCAGAAAGGTGCAACGCAGCTGAGCCAGTCAACCCCAACACCGGGGTATCGACTTCGGGGGGCACTGACCAAAGCTTCACCAAGTCCTCCGGAAAGGGATAACGCTTATCCCAATTAGGAGGAGTTCCAGCCAGGCACGTGGGTTGTTCCCATTCTTTAGGACAAGCTTCTCAAAGTGCTGTTGCCTGGGAAACACCAAACGCGGCTGGGGTACATCAAACAACTCACCTTTTGGCAGAGGGACCGCCGCAGGCGGATCCAAGGCCAAAACTTTAAACATTTGAGCCAAAATGGAAGAAGTGTCAAGGGACACCCCCACAGCCTGATCACCAGCAGTATCAAACAATAGCTGGTCTGCAGGCTCATCCGACTCAAGGAGTTCCTCCTCCTCATCAGGGGGACAATCGGAATAATCCAAAAATTCAGGTACCTCATCCTCCGAGGCAGGTACTGCCGGAGCAAGGTGCTTCCGCTTTGCCGTAGCCTTCTGAGCCACTGAAGCGGAGATAATTTTCTCGAGGTTGGCCAACCGCGCATGCACCTCGGAATGCGAATCCCCATTTTTGACAGTGTCACACGGTGTCCGGACTAGGTTGGGGGGGATAGGAGATGACGGAAGTTGCGAGGAGCCAGAAGCCGGAGCAACGGACTGGCGCGCAATGTTCTGCTGAGCACATGGAACGCATAATATGACATCGCCTGGGAGCGGAACCCCACAACCCCCACACAACCTGGATAACCCAGAGGAGCCATTTCCGGTAACATTGGAAGCCTCCATATGGTGAATTTGTGGTATTCGCAACAACCCAGGGTTTTACGCATTAAGCAACCCGGGATGCCCCTTTGTAATTAAAGTCCCGGAAGTGGGAGGATTTTTTTTTTTTTTTAAACTAGGAAAATCCCAATTTAGAGACTAAGACTAGCCAGGTATAACAGACCGGGAGAGCCTGCAGTGAGGGAATCCCAGAATCTGTGGGGGAAAAAGAGACCACAGTCAGTCCCCCAGCCACAATCATACATAACCAATAAGGCTAGTTTAAACATCTTGAATAAATATACATGACACAATGTAATTTCAAGGCAAAGCAGAGTGCAAAAAATCAGAGTACATACCTGTATATATAATTATATATATATATATATATAATTATATATATATATATATATCTATATCTCAATATCAACACATACACAAACACCAATATATATATATCATAATGGTAATGTGCATTATCGCAGCCACTGGAGCACATATCCCACCTATGTGATAAAATAAGTTAACCTATAAGAAGGATGACAAACAATATTCCCCATAAGTATAAATGCCCCAGGGAGAAAACGCTGCACAAGCAGCACATAGCATAAGAACGGCCCCACATGCGCAATGGTGGGGCCGTTTACCTGTGAAGTTTCTGCCGCATAGTGCTCTTCCCCCACCGGCCGCAGCGTCCAGGTCTCTAATGAGACCAGGGAAGCGAAGGGCGGGCCCGGAGACAGCGCGTCCCGGCCACGCCCCCTTTACACGCAGAGCGAGGCCGCAGAGAGCGCGGCCCCGCCCCCTAGTGACGCGGCTCGTCCAATGGCGAGCCGCAACCGAGAAGAGAGGGAAATACAAAAACGTGCAGTAAAAAACAGGCCCCAGCAGCCCCAGCCACGCGCTGACACTGAAAACTACCAAGACCTTTCACAGTAAAAGTAAAGCACTCATGCACACTACACCCCCCCCCCCTTAGCAAAGGGAGAAGGTGACCTAAAGGGACATCAGGACAGGGGCATCCCAAATCCGGATCACCAGCCGCATAGCCACATTGCCCCACAAGTGGGGTCGAGCGGAGGAGATAAGCTCCTAGGCACCTAAAGTGCCATCTACCTTTGCCCAGCCCGCAGCCTAGGCTGGGAGGCTTCCATTTAACTAAGCATAATAAACACACTAGAACTGGGCAGAAATAGACCAAAAGGGGATGCCGGATTTTACCCCGGCTACCTGCAAGCAGGAGACTTCATTCTTCTGTCTTGTCGCTTCATGCAGAGAGAAAAAACTGGTGATTGAGTGGGAGGTCCCAGGTATATATAGGCCGGAAGGGGCTCGTTTTCAAGACTTCTCCCTGCACGTCGCCACCTGCTGGTGGAGTAACCCGATCGTAAGTATTAAAGGGTAAGCGGGGTGTGTGGCACACTGAGAATATTACCTACTAACTGGAGTGGCCATCTTGCTACATGCCTTTACATTCCTGCTTACACATGAGCATGTGGGAGGAACTGTGCCAGAAGCAGTCCACACCAGTCAGAGAAATGTAAGTCTCAAAACACAGAACATCTTGTTTTTCGCCACACACACACACACACACTGAATAAACAGCTTCTCTAGCAAAGAAAATCTGTGTGAGGATAAATGATACTAAGATATCCCAATCATGCAGCAATCTCAGAGCATTCAGAAAGTGGAAATGTATTTAAAAACATATCTAGAGGATTTCTGCGTTGAGCAGAGGAATGATAAATCATTGGCACTGATGGTTTAATACTCCTGACTAGAAATATGGGATGATTGCACAGAAGGGCAATTTTGACTGAGTTTTTCAGAAACAGTCTCAGGTGTAAATCCAGATGTCATCATCACATCTGCTTGCTATTTTAAAATATCTGCATGGGGTTAAGATCTCCTAAATGGCATACATCGCTACTTGTCTGAGGGGGGCTTCAGTGGAGCAATTAACTAAGCTTTACATTTTTCACTGAAGGTCCAACTTAACAGAACTCTGAATGGAGAAGATCTGTAACCCTGTAATCCTTACAAAACTGAAGAAGCACCACATCATTCTGGGGTTTTAAATTGGGTGTAGGCATTAAAGAGAAAATACGAGGTTAACCTGGGGATTTTCCTGCATAAAAGTACAGAAATGACTGAGGGTTTGTATTATGAGTGGGACATTTAATGCTCTTCTGTGTGTATTTCTTGTAGGATGAGGAGTGCAGTGTTACTCTAGTAGCTAACTCTAAGAATGACTGGGGGAAAAAAAACATATCACTTCATTGTGTTGAGCTGGAAAACCTCTAAAATCTCAGCCATTCTTAACATAATTTGGATAACCATGGTATTGTAGAATACTAGAGGCAGCATAGACACTAAATTAAGACAAAAAGTCTGCATACTATTTAATCTAAATGTATTTTGTGCGACGACTGGTTAGTGCATAAAAAAGTAATGCATGTCTCTGTGAAAATCATTTTTTCTAGGTTTCTACAATAGGGACAGTTTTAATAATTCATATACATTATCTGCAAGCATTAGAGCTCCTGCTTCTATCACAAACTCATGAGATTCTTCATCCTTTACAACAGCAGCAGTTAATCCTGCAGCACTGCTAGCTTTACCGCTAGTATACACTGCTCTAGGACTGAATTCTTCAACATGTCTGCAACAAGAAAGAATAGAATAAATAATTTTAAAAACTGTCTAAACCATTATTATATTACAGTTTACTTACTACTTTAGACGTTTGTTATCTCTTCAAATGTCTGGTTTTACCTGCCATGCCATTACACCCCCCCCCCCCCCCAAGTATCCAATATGTGTATGTAACTCTGAAGCCTTTTAACTAGGCTTTAAAGACACCAGCTCATAAACAGATGCAGCTTTCCTTAACGCTCAGCCTGGTGCATCGTGCTATCTTCAAATCTTAAGTGCTTTTCAATGGCTTCTGTTTGAGATATCACAACTGGCTGAGCTGTGATGTGTGGGTTAACAATTGCTAAATCTGTATTTCAGCATACCTAAAAATATTGTTCAAGTGTAAATTTGTTAGGTTTGAATGTGAAGATTTATATTGGAACATGGACAGTCTTATAAAAGGCAAAAGTTCAAAAATAAAATATATTCCTCCTCTTAATTTGCAACTTAACTGGCACTTACCATCGCAGGAGATTTAGATTTTTAAACACATTTTTTTAATATAATTTATGCATGCCGAGTGAGTTCTCAAACCCCTATAGTAATAACTACAGAGATTTAAAAAATAATGTTTAAAATATACTTACTTTAGAAATTGGCTTTTTGAAGTACTAGGGTCTCCGATTATGCATACATTTATATCTCCTCTCAGAGAAGTACCTTCCATGGTTGTTTTTGGCACACCCCCAAACAGCATTAAAAGGACACCTCTTTTGATTTCATCATTACCTACAAGATAAAATATATTAGTACTACAGCTAAAATCCACCCACATTTTTTTATTGAAGACTATGCAGCTTAAATCTACATGAGTGAAGCACTATGAGGACATACAGTAACTAGTACTGAAGTAAACCCAAGAGTTAAAATAGCAAAAAAGTAGAACCAGAAAGCAATACCTAAAGGTTTATAACCCCTTGTACCACCAGCAGATAGCCCCTTTATGTCGGCCTTCAACTCCAGTTAACCAGTGGTGTGATTTATCCTGGAGAAGTTTTACCTTATTACATAGGTACAGAAATACACAAATACAAATGTTTATCATGGTACTAGTGACTAGGGAAAAGTGAACCCCCCAAAGTTTGGGTCTGGCAATTTTGGCCAAACTTTGAATAAAATGTTTGGGGACCCAAATAAAGTCACTTTTGAAATCACCTGAACTTTGGGGGGTGGCTGTGGTGGGCTAGAGTGTGCAGCAGTAAGCGTGCTGCCTAACTCACCTTAGCCGCCTCAGCAGTGTTGGCATTTTAATTGGGCCCTATGCAGTGCTGGCACTAGAAGTGTCCTCACTTATTGGAGCCGGCGGCCATATTTTGTAGCCCTGGCTGGAGCCAAATTAGCTGCTGTCGCTGATGAATAGATCAGGACTGAGGCGAGTTCCAGTAGCTTCAGCATCATTTAAGTGACGGGACTTTTCCATGTTTGGGCAGGTTGCCAAACTCAGACAGGGACTTCTGGCAGAAGTCTGTTCGGGTTTGGGAAACCGAACTTTGTGGTTTGGGTTCGCCCATCTCTACTAGTGACCATCAAGTCTGGCAATAATATAGTTAATATAGTTGCCTTCCCTAAGCTTGTCATTTTGGGAAAAAAAAAAAATTAGGATAGGAGGAGAACGTGACAGAAGCCAAAATGCAAGTGTTAAACAATGCTGTGAAGCTGTATTACGAGAATGGTTTAAAATGCGAGGAGGAGAGGTTTTTGTAAAGTGAAGCTTCAAAATAGTATTCAGTAGCTATACACGCTGAAAACCACAAATCGGCATATAACTAGATTTGTTTAGTTACTTAGAACAAGAAATTAGGGTACCGATTAAAGTATGTTGGATTAGATACACACTGTTAGTAAGTGTATACTACATGTATCCTTTAGTACACAGTCAGGTTTTGCTTGCTAATAGTTAAACAGGAATTTCCTCTAAATCATGGATATCACTAGTACAGATGAGCAAGCAAAACAAACTCTCACCAAGCCTTCTGTGCCTATTGTACAGCGTGGGTGTCCCATGCTGCTCCATCAAATGTCATCATCCCAGCCAGCACGGCCAGTACTGTCCACCACAAGATGTCCCATGTGGTTTCACGATCGCCAGCAAACCCTGCTTATCTGTCAAAGAGTGTCCCACGATGCTCTCTGCTGAAGACAGTAGGATGTGGATTTTTAATCCTACACAATATCCCAATACAGACCCTTTAATGAGGAGCATCAGCATGACTTTGGAGATAAAATGAACTTCCTCTGCCTGCCCCCTTACCCCTCCGGTTCAGTAATTGGGCTATTTGTACTCACCTTGCTGAGCACCTTTACCCCGTCCATCCCTCGCTGGGCACCTTCCGATGGGCAGCGTCCACTTTCTTCTCCTCCTCTCCCCAGCAGAGACTGGGCCCACCCCTGGTCTTGCGGCTGTGTAGTGTCTGCTGTATAGACTGCAGCACAGGAGGGAGGAAAAAGCTGGGATATTTGAAACATGGGGGGGGGGGGGGGGACAGGGAGTGGAAAGAGAAAACAGGCAAGAGCTTCTGGATGACTAAGATTTGCAACAGGATGTTAGCGACTAACAGATCGCCAACATCCAAAAGACAAGCAGTGCCCTGGGGAGGAGGGAAATAGCCCTACTCATCGGGAGGTCTGTTCCGCTTTAAGAATCCCCCTGAGAAGGACAAAGCTGCTGCAGGGTCCAAAAAGAGTTATTGAAAGTTTTATACATTTAGCACAACCAATTTTTACTTCTGACAAAGGACTCTTGGAAATGTTGGGGGATAAGCGAGACTGGATTTCTTGCTTTTACATACCATGTATTGTGGGAAAGAGGCTTGTACATAAATTGTGGTACAAATTTTTGTCCTGGCTCATTTCAAATACTTTTTCCCATTCCTGAACAGTCATTTGATTCTTTATACTTTCAGCAGTTTGATCTTCCTCTCTCAAATCCTTCCCGCCAAACTACAAAGATAAGCAGTTGGAAGCATAAAACACATTTATATCTACACAGAGGAGTAGATGTTCATTCATTTTTCTGTTTTACATTACAAGATACATACTCGTGGATTAGTAGCACCAACATGGCACGCCAAAAACGCAAGTCTGTAGGATAAGTCTTTTACACCCAAAGCTTTCAGACCCTGGATTCCGTCATTATTTAATCCTTCCCCACCCATTACTTTGGCTCCAGTCTCCATCCGTGCATCTAAAAGTTTAAATAAAAGAAAAAAAAAAACAGGTCTGTTCTAGCAAAAATGGCAGCATAATGTAAAGCTGTGCGGTTCTCATTTTTTGCATAACCTCCAAGCTTACATTTCTTGTTTTTGCAAGGTCTTTATAAACTAATTCTGAGCGTGGATTTAGGATTTTATCTAATTGAGTAACTATGGTTTCCAGTCCCAGTTCATATTTTCTAGATTTGAATAGTAATACCACTTTTGAAAGTTTCTATTATTGTGCATCCTTGAGATGTTCTCAAGGTGCTGAGCTTATTTGTTATTTTTTACTTTTACTCTGTGTTGCAAAAGAAAATGTTTTTTTCCTAGAAGAAAAATGTGTTTATGTTAGCAATGTACACCAAAGTGGTGTGTTTGGTGTACAGAAGAGATACTTCATATGATTGGATAAGGCAGAGACAACAGATTTAATCTGCATCTTAGCTAATTCAAACTTCATATAAAGGGGGATAAGACTGGAGATCCAATAGCTAAAGGGTTACTGGCAGTATTCTCACCTGGAAGGTCATTAATCCTAAAGCTGCTGACAAGTTCACCTGTTACAGTGGACGGTTTCTGGATTTGTAGTCAGAAACATTACTAAGGGATTTATTCAAGGTCAGAAAGCCACTCCCATTTAGGGGCCCCTTTGAGGGCCTTCATCACCACAACTATATACAGTTTATTTGTCACATCCCAAGTGAACACGCAATACAGGAACTAAACCCTCCTTGGTGAATTTGTGCTATGTGTTTGGGAACACTACACACCACCTCCAGTCATTGGCAAGTATGGCAAAAAACATTTCCCTCTCGGTGGAATCAGGAAACACCTGTACACATGGAAAAAACAAAAAGGGGGGAGAGGGAAGGGGGAAACCAGACAACCCTTACCGGTATCCTCTATCCTATCTATATTGACCATGTTTCTTGGGCTAGGGGGTAAGAAGGTTTGGTACAGTTAAATACAAATAGGCATCAGTGTGGCAAGGCATGTTTATACAAGAAATAACAGTGTAGCCAACAACTTTTTTTTTTTTTTTATATAAAACAACCTGGCGTTCTGCTCCTGTTTAAATATATAGTATGTAGATCATACGTGTTCTGAGTAGATGGCTCCTTTGGTACTCAGGAAATATGGTTGTGTTCAAATGATATGAAAGCAATTGTGACAATCATACAAGTATTGAATATTGGTATTAGTCAGTCATACCTACCTGGTATGGTGTACACTTCTTATACGTTTATGGACCTGGCAAGTAAGTATATGTTTGTGGAGTACCAGATGAGTAGTGGTGGTAATGGTAGGCAGAAAAGGTGCTTACATCAGTCCTAGGAGGTAGGAGATAGAGGGGTTATGGAGCTCCATTGTGTAGCAATGGGGAGGGGGAGGCAGAGAATGTCCACTCTTGGGTGCCAGGAATGTTTCGCGTCTCAGCTGTAGTTAGATGTAGGGTCCTACCCCAGTAACTGGCAAGTCCTATTGGTAAATATTTATCAGTCCCCAAAATGGCTGGGCAGTAATATTGTGCTTGTTTTGTCTAGGGGGCAACGACGTGTGTAAGCCCAGTGTGTAAACTGCAATCATACCCAGTTCCTCAACATCTGCACACTACAGTTCTGCATACCTCATATTGGTAGATTTTTTCTGTGCCAAAATGTCCTCAAGGTGCTAAGCTTATCTTATTTATTTTGTTTTCCAGCAAATTAGTGTTTTATAAAAGCAGCTTTCACTTTCTGCTGCTATGGGAAATTGTACAAGATCTACAAGAGAAACAAGTACTATACACACAATGCTGCAGTTATGGGTGCTGTGGCACTGAGACACTCTGCTTCCTGTATCCAGGGCAGTGTGGATGGAAGTGCAGTGTGGTATTGGCTTTCTACTTGGACCCCTTACTATTTAAGAGGTAAAAAACTGCAAAAATTACACACAAATGTATTGTGTTATCCCAAACCTCACCGGACTGTTCCCCCCCCCCCCCCCCTCACCGGTTTCACAGTTGGGCAGTATTTACTCACCTCACTGGGGGATCAATTTTCTAGGTCAGATTCTCAGATTCCAGACGGCCTCTCGACGGGCAGAGCCCTCTTGCATCCCATCAGGCACTGTGCATCACCCGATCTAATGCCTGCGCAGTGCCCATGAATGGGATGCAATGGGGCCACCCAGGGCTGCAAGATTGCCGTGGGACATTGAAGAGCATGGCTAAGGCCATGCTTGGCAGTTAACGAAGGCTAAGCGGCTTGCTACATCCAAAAGTTAAGGATTCCCCCCTTCAGCCCCTTTTTAATTTAGGTCCGATGTTCCTCTTTAAACTAAATTTAACAGTAATAAATGCATCTAAGCGTATTTACTTTTATGTCACTGGAGGGAAGGGACATGGCTGGGGATACTCTGGGAAACCCCCCCTTCATGTTCCTTCTCTCTAGTGATATAGATAGTCACGAGGGGTATTCTAGAGTCTTCACCTCTGTAGTTAAACTTCTGTCTCCAGCGACCCACCATTACCCTTAGCATATTATTTCTTCTTTCAGCCTGGTGTTTCTTATCCCAAACCAAAAACAAAAATGGACGTAGGCCCCAGAATTAAGGGGCCAGGGTTCTAAACTTATTAAGCATTGTTTAAATTGTTAGGCTATCCTTCTGGAATCCTGGAACAGACCCTTTTGTCAAAATTGTATTGAGAATAAATTGGAGGGTGAGGCAGCTTTCTTTATTAGTCTGAAAGGAGCCACAGCACTCAACCCTGTTAGCTTGCAGGCCAGCCTATAATCTGTCTCTAAACTTGGTTAGTTATAAAATGGTCTGAGAGGCTGCCACCCTCCCTTTGTAGCATTCTTTATTAGAACATGGCCTTGACCCTGGAATCTGCAAGGCAGCTCTGTTGGCCAGGACAGCCACCAGTGGCCATTTTTCCATAACTCAGGCAACCCCTATGGTGCCACCGGTTGCTCACGCACTACCTCAGCCTGCTCCCTCTCACCTTCCCCCTGCTACCAGTCAGTCAGGGAACTGCGGAGAATGAAGGTATAGTCTCCTCATATGAGGATTTACTAAATGCAGGTTTTGGAGGGGGAAGGGTCTCAGGAAGAGGGAACCCCATAAGCCTAAAGAATAGGATGTCGGAGAAACTGACGCTCACTTTGATATTTATGACATTATGAAAATTCCTAACGCAGAACAGACTATAGGCTCAGGATAAGATTTATCATAAACTCATGGGTAGAATGGAAAGATCTTTTCCCATTCACTCTTCCTTGTCCAATTTAATTAAAAGTTTCCAGAGAGAAAGCCCTTTCTCTCAAACTCCATTAAGTATAAATTCCCATTTAAGAGACCACCTGTGCCTCCTGGTCCAAATGTCCAAAATTGGAGTTTGACTGCAGAACCTGAAGGGATACATAGAAAACTATACGCGAAAACAAGCCCTTTTGGAAACCCTCTCCTGTATGTTCAGGGCCATCTCCTTCCTAGAGGATGGCTCTACTGAGGCAAATAGAGCCATGGCCAGGGCATCAGTCCAAGTTAATTCAGCCAGATGAGCTATTCAGTAAAAACTTTGCAGCGGACCTTGCCTCCAAAGTCAAACAGTGTGGAATTCCCTTTGAAGGGAATCTCATGTTCGGTACATTCTCCATCTCCAGATGTCCTATGTGGGATCTAAACCTTGTTCTTAAAGGGCATTTGAGCCACTTGCTGAACGGTTAGACAACATTTTAACCCTAAAGTTGTGTTTTTTGCTTGCCATTACCTCAGGATGCAGTGTTAGTGACTTACAGGTCCTCTCCATTCGAGAGCCCTTTTGTATAATTCTAAAGCCTGATCCACTTTACCTACCCAGTATTCATTTCCTGGGAAGAAAGATCAGGGGCTTCCTTGGAGGAAACATGTAAGGCTGCTACTTGGTCTTTTCCCTGTTATCTGTAAGCATTATCTGGTTGATCTTTTGTCTGACTCTAAACAATCTTTTTTTTAGAAGAGTTCTGTGTCCCGCTCTTAACCTAGCTTACTTGCTTATCCTCTCAAGTGGCTGTTCTAAAGCCAAAGAGAAAATCCGCTTTAGTCTTACCGATAACGGTATTTCTAGGAGTCCTTTGGGATGGCTCTACCCTTCTTGTATAGTCCTTCAGTTTCTTTTGGTTACTTGTTAATATACTGAGGCTGGGAGAAAGGGGTGGCATTTGTCCCAGTTTGTATTTTCCATCTAGGGGGGAGGAGCCTTCTCTCAAGTGGCCGTCCTGAAGGACTCATAGATATACCGTTACCGGTATTTCAAAATGACTAGCCTAAAAGATTAACACAAAGTCCAGCTGTCAAAGTCTGCTGTGCAACATTTGTAAGGAGGTACAGGCTTACATGCCCAAACACCCAAACACTGATAAACATTAAAGTCAAACTTGAGTTTCATACCTCCAGCTGACAGGGCAGACACATCAGGTACCACAATCAATGTACCAGTAAAGTCACAGCGATCCCCAGCCATTGCGGTTTCAACTGCTTCTGCACGAAGAATAATTTCCACATTACGTGGAATGGCACCACGGGGCAATTCTGCTTGAGTTTCTTGAATCCTTACCTATAAACCAATATATGACCCACATTAGTAATACAAGATATGACATAATACGGAGCCAGCAAAAATACAAAAATTAAAAGACTGAAATTATTTGAGTATCATGGCATCAAGAACTAAAACCTTACCATGAAGCTTGTTCTGTGTATACAAGTAGATTTAAACCAGATATTTACCATCAACCAGAGATGCATTCACCAGTCTTCTTAAAAGGACAGCCAAAATCCCCATTTTTTTCTTTTTACAAAGAACACTACATAATGTAGAGTTGTAACTAGGAGGTGGCTAAAACGAAACATGTTATTTCTATATTTTAAAGAGCTAGCCTTGAAATACTTACCCTTTCCTCACGAGTGCTCAGTGCCACAGGGACCCAGAAACAGAAGCAAAAATGCTTATCATTAGAAGAGGTTCATTTGCCACAGGCAGACATTACAGAGACACTCATACTACAATTTTTCACTGTGCTGTTCTCCATTTCATGAATTTCTGGTTTTAGGGTAATGAATGGGATGAGTTAAAGTCCCGTGGACAGGAGAGTTGCTAGGAAGGGTAAGGTTTAACCTTGGGAACTGGTCCACTTACGTTAATTTACCAAGTCAATAGACCTTAATTATAAGACTGCTTTGGTTTGAAACTGCATTCTGAAAGATCGCTCATACTGTACCGGGAACACCACCTAAGGGTTTTACTTTCTTGGGTTGTTTTCCTATCTGGTAGGGCATCCTGATTTAGAATGATCCACTGTCTATCCACTGAGATCACCCATAAACTTGCCTTTTCTCCTTCCAATGGCTGATCAGCTAATCAGCAGGGTTTGATGCATGCAGATTTCCTTCAGAATAGAGAGTGCTGGAGCATATATCCCTGGCCCCAGCTGTGGGTGTGCATGCACTGGCCGTTCACAGGCCTGTTGCATATGCGCACATAGCTCGAGGTATGCTAAGGAAATATCATGGCATGGAGATATGGTGAGGGCTTGTGGAAGAGGTGAAAGGATCTGGGGGTTTCACATAAATAGGTAGACCAACTCCCACAAGTGCTTTAAAGACTTAAAGGGGGATGATTCTCCTATGCTACAGCTTAGAGGAGACCGATTCCAGGGTTGGCCGATTCCCTATCCCCGGGGCATCCCAAACTGGGATGCCATGCTGTGTGAACTCGCAGTTCGCCAGCTATTCTTACCTTTCCGACATTTCCATGGCATCCTTGTGCGGCTGGTGTCAGCATCACTTGCGTCCTCTTACGATTAAGGCCACGCCCAGCACAACTGAATGGTTGTGCGTGGCTGATCAGAAATGAAGGATGCAAGAAATGCCATGCTGCTCACCGCTGATGTGTGTGGCTGGGATTCCATTCAGCATCTCCAGCAGCACATGCACAGCTGTATATGCCGATTGGGTGAGAGGCCACACATGCACCATTGGACCAAGGAGAGGCGAGTTTACTGGGGCAACTACAGAGTTTGACAGAACAGGGCACCCATATCCAAGGTGCGTGGTGGGGGGGCAGACCAAAGCCACTTGGTCCACTTTAAATTCTGCTTCCTGGGGCTCCTCTCCGCCTCATTGCTTTCCGGGTCTCCTCTTGAACTTGTGTCTTATTTACAGGCATGTGATTAACACACATCAATAGCATTATATGCTTCTCATTTGTGTAAGCAGGTTGAGCCCTGCCCCTGGTCATTAGCTCCAGGGATCTTCAGTTCATACAATATAGGTTTGTGATTGAACCAGTGCTCAGCCTATCCATACATTCCACTACCACCTTTCAGCCAAAAAGTCAGAGCTTTTGTAAACCATCCAGACATCCTGCATTCAGGACAGACTTTCCCATAATGTCAAAGTGAGACATTTAGATGTTGCCAGAGATTTTGAGTGTGACTGTGCCACTGAAAGTGTGACATCAGGTCAGTTTAAAAATATACCCTACTTAATGTAATTAAAAGCTGAAACTAATATAAATTTCAGCTTTTAATTACATTAAGTAGGGGAGATATTATATATATATATATATATATATATATATATATATATATATATATATATATATATATACACACACACATATATATATATATATACACACACACACAATCAGCTGTTGTATGTTGGGCATCTATGGGGAAGGCCAGTGGACAGCCTTGGAAGCTTTTAGATTCCAGGGTCAGTCGTTCTGGGTTCTGTTCATATTTAAAGTGGACCAACACCCTCCTTGATCGGCCCGGGAATCCAAATCCAGGATGCCCCGCTGTGTGAAACCCCCCAGGACGGCCCATTCACCTTACTCCCGGTCCAACGGCGCATGCGCGGGCGCATCTCGCACTTCTCTATAGCAGGGCGTGTGCCCGCACCAGCCATTTGTGAATGGCCGGCGCGAGTGCGCACCCTGTTAGGCGCGAGATGCTTCCGCCATCATGCTTGGAGCCGCTGTGGTTGTACGCCGCTTGGACGCGCATACCACAGCGGCTCCGAGCGCACCGATTGGACAAGCGGCCGCGCATGCGCCGTAGGAACAGGGTGAGGGGGTTTCATGCACCCCCATGGAAGTGGACCAAAACCCAGGATAGTGAAAATCCTGGGTGTTGGTACACTTTAAGGAATTTCTGTCCTAAGCAGAATTAAACTAGAGATTGCTCATCCCTAAAAACAAGACACATTGATTTTGGTTTCATGAGGTTAAAAAACATCTATGGACAACATAACATTTATACCCACAGTAAACCGGACCTCCGGATTAGGGAGCGAGTAGACCTCTAGTCATTTTCGACACTAGATTTGTTTTAATCCAGAGACTACTTTCAGTCTAGATCTTCAATACTTATCAGATCTGAAAAATTGGCATCAAGTCTGATACTCGCCCCTGCCAGCTTTTCTATTCTACCTGCTGCCTTTTATTCCCCAGTCTGTTGTACACAGCAATTATAGCATTTGTAACAATGACATGGACAGATTTGTTTTGTTGTTTGTCTATGCTTTATGGAACATTTTACTGGATTTTCTTTTCATGGTTTTAAAACCATTTTTAGTAATGTTTTATTAGCACTACATTGCCCTTTTTCTGCATCAAATGAAGCAAAACAGACCCTTTCAATACATTTTGTTGTATTAGAAGTGTATCTTGTTAAATGGACTGTGTATGCTTAATATAATCTGTATTAAACAATTAGGTTAAATAAAATAAAAAGTCGAGCACTAACAAAACCCATATACTGGAAATATAAAGAGGACATTATTATTATTCAACATTATTATTGTTTCAACATCAGGCAGTTAATGAAACATGTTGGATAGAACTTGCTGACTATTTTTGTGTGCACCTGTTCTCTAAATGCAAGGTTAGTAAAATATTGCTTGTAACTTTAAAATAAAAGTTGATTATGCTAGGTATATTTTGTTCAGCTTAATACAGCATAATACAAAAGAATTGCAGCATTGCCGACATGTCACCATCCCAGACGACAGCACATAAGGTCTCCTTAGGACAGCACCCATGGAAGATGCTCGCTAGCAGTTACAGAATAAAAAAAGGAGATGGGGTTTTGTGCATAAATCATGTATCTCAATAGGAAGTAGAAGAATCAAATGTCATTTCCAGCACAAGCAGTTTACTACTCGTATCTGATCTTATTGTCAATGTTCAATAAAAACAGTCAGTCCAGATCTACCTGGGGTAGTTATACAAATTTAGCTGGCTGCCCTTTGGTCTGAATTGCTCAGTAGTTTCAAGAACTTTTTTTTTTCCCAGTAATTTCCCAACACTTACCGGTAGACTAAACCCCACACTTGAGATTGCCCCATATGTACTTGTGGTCAGGGGTAAAAAAAACGTCCAGGACTTTTTTGGGCACAGCGGCCCTGCTGCACTGTTCCTGGCCCAGTTTAGGATCTTAATTTCAATATATAATTATATATATATATATATATATATATATATATATATATATATATATAGATTATAGTAAGGTGTAATCTAATTGTGTACAGTATTAACTTATAAAGAAAAGACTTTGCACTCTCATCTCTGTCCTGCTCCATGTTACACCCCCACCTGTTGCTGCACCCCATCTCCGTCCTATGCCATGCTGCCCCCCCATCTCCATCCTGCTTCATGCTGCACCAACAGCCTGCTCCATTTATGTCGCACATATGCAATACTAGGATACTGATGTTAACGCATAGGCTAAATTCGATATTGCAATAAAATAACAATTATCAGGATAACACGGATAAGGTATCAGTACCAAATCAATTGTAACTCAAGAGCGATCTCTGTAAAAAAAAAAAAAAAATAAATAAAGCCCACTGGCTGCCACCCACTTGGGGAGGGGGCGGGGGGCAGCTCATCCCCCCTGCACTCACTGGCCGCCATCTGCCCTCACAGCTTAGCAGCCAGATCCCCCTGCCCGGATCCATTACTTGCCAGCTGCCTCGTGCAATTATCGACTGCCACCCATTGCCATTCTGCACCCGCCGATCACTGGCCACAGCCTTCTGCTGCATCCCCTGCAATTTACTGCTCACTGGCCAGCACATGAATTTGCGACTTACCCGCCGTGGCCCTTCCGCGTCCGCACTACCAGCAGTCGGGGTACTGTACTGTGGGTGACTAGGGCCAGTCCACCCCTGCTTGTGGTGAAAAGAGGCAGGAGACCTAAATGACACAAGATATAGGCCTGAAATCCAAGGTGTTACTAAATGTGACTGGGCCCTAGTGCAGCCATTAAATGGGGCCTCGTTGTGGCTCATACAGAAACCCATTCTAGTTGGCTTAGCTGAATTGAAAACCTACACTAGACTACTGAAGCGAGAAATAGTGGAAAAGGCTTTCTTTCTGTATATAACACCATGGCAATTCTGATCCTAATGGGTCTAGGCTCAGTATGTATGCATGCCACTGCCTGAAATCAATTGCGACCACTGCGTTCCTGCAGAATGTTTGGTACATTTATTCTGCTGCAGCATATTGAATGTAAAAATCAGAATGCCCACACAAGAAATTATTGGGTTTATATTTTAGTTGGATTTCATACTGTTTTGTCTCAAAGTCAAAAAATTTCTCACATTTAATATGTTTCATGTGATTCACATATTTAGCCAGTTGAGGTCTCCCTATTCCATGCAATTCACAGTGGTAGTAGTACAAACCTAACAAGCATGAATTAACAAAAAAATGAGAAACATGCGAGTTGCCATTGCACATCTTCAAATGAACCTTGCTTAGCTGCAGCATTACTCAAAATTAGTAAATCAATTAGCAGTAATCAGTGTGTACGTGTAAGGTCTGAACACCAAGTAATGATAGCCTTCAAGATTTTCTTAACAAATATATACTTTAAGCATGTTGACCGTTTCTGCACCTTAAAAAAAAAAAAACTGCACCCTTGTGTCTTCTGTATTCCATACTCAAGAAGTTCTTGATCTCATACTAAAAATGATATTATGCAGATCAGTGCAGGTAAAAGATTTACCCAATTGACCGGTCCATGGCTTCCATTGGTAAAGCCAGTGGCAAAACTAAATTTGACGATTCCCTGGTGAGAACATTAAATGGGACCCTTTCATGGCTCATACAGTAAACTTTTTTTTTTTTTTTTTTTTTTTTTTTTTTAACTTCGATGGATGCAACCAGACAACTAAAGACACAGAAACAGCATAGGCAAATGCTGCTTGCTTTATTTAACCCTTTAAGTGCCAGCCTACCTGGAGTTTTTGTTATGCTTTGTTGCCAGACCATTTTTCACTATTTTGCACTATGCATGTTCAACTGTGATTTTTGAAGGGATTTCCAGGGATTTCCCAGAAAAATTGTATATTGTTTTTTTCAGCCTGGGCTTTAACATGAAATGTCTTGTTTGTCATTTTTTAAGTGTATTCTTAATATTTTGGGGTGAGATATGTGCAAAAAAATAAAAAAAAAAATATATTTTTTACAATTTGTAGTGTTTTTTGTAATAAAAAATGTAAGTTTGTCAATAAAATCTTATTGCGTGTGAAATCCCAATTTCTCCCGGTTACTACGGCACCACATATGTATTGGTAGATGCCCTTTCCTGCCCAGGAGACTCCCCCAAACTGAAACAGCGCTTTAGGGGATTTTCAGATCAAATACAGCTATGCTAAGCACTATGTGCACCTTGCAGTTTTTCAATAAAAACAACCCTTTACATTTGAAATACCCCCCACAAACTATATATTCTCTGGAAGTACACACCTCAAGCTTTTTAGGCATACCAGGCTTGTTGATGTTGCCACAGTTTTCTGGAAGTTCTCTCTCAATGTATTCTTTGGTTACACAGAACTTCCCTAAAAAAGGATAAAGCAGAATCAAAGCAACATTTTTCTAAAGAAAACTATAAGCAAACAAGAAAAAACAAGTTAATCTAAAAAAGCAACATCCCCCGAACAGAACGATACCCAACATGCATAGCTACTGTCAAGGGAAGAGTTGCCAAACACCCCAAAGTAAAGCTTGGGGAGACGGTAATTTTGCTTGAAAATTTCAGCTCTGCAGACAAAGTGGCACCTTGCACTTTTTCTACCAAAACAACCCTTTACATTTGGAATACCCGCCACAAACCATATATTTTCTGAAAGTACACATGATAAGCTTTCTAAGCATACCCAGCATGTTGTAGTGGGCCCATCTTTCTGGAAGAAATCCCGCAAAGAATTCGTTGGTCGCACAGGGTTTCCTTAAAAAATGTATAATAAAGCAGAATAAAAAATGAGTTTTCCTAAAATATCAATATGCAAACAAAAAAAAACAAGCTAAATCTGAAAGCGCAAAATCCCCCGAGCAGAACGATACCCAACATGCATAGGTACTACTAACCCTTTTAACTGCCAGCCTACTTTAGGCTTTGTCACCCTCTCTTGACAGGTCATTTTTCACCATTTTGCGCTATGCTTAACTGTGATTTTTGCAGGAATTTCCAGGAAAATCATATATATTTTTTTTGCGGCAGAGTTTAGGCTTTAACATGAAATGTCTTGTTTGTAATTTTTTTACTGTTTTTTTCTAAATATTTTTGAGTAAATGAAACAAAACAAAAAATTTTTTTTTAGAAAATTATCTCCTTTATTTCAAATAAAAC
Organism: Gastrophryne carolinensis; assembly: GCA_027917425.1. Taxonomy (NCBI): domain Eukaryota; kingdom Metazoa; phylum Chordata; class Amphibia; order Anura; family Microhylidae; genus Gastrophryne; species Gastrophryne carolinensis. Next base: position 180,553,706 of record CM051239.1, on the reverse strand, counting down.
ATTTGTTTTATTAAAGAAAACCATATTGCATGTGAAAGCCCCATTTCTTCCAATTACAACGGTACCACATATGTATCGGTAGCCCCCTGTTACTGTTCAGAAGACCCCCCAAACTGAAAAAACATTTTATAACATGTAAAAATAAAATACAACTACAATCCACACTATAAAGGGTTAAATCAAGAAAAAAAATCGGTGTGGGGTTCCCCTTCCTGGGGGGGGGGGGGGGGGGGAGGCTAAAAACCCTTAATAATTCCCATAAAAATGACATGGGGTCCCCCCTATCCAGCATAAGTAGCCCAGGGATCAGCTATGCAGGGATTGTAGAACAGGGTGCAGGGGCCAGCTTTGGTGGCCCCCCGCCCTGCCAAGTACAAGCCAGCACTGCCTAAATCAGCCCGGGCCCTTCTGCCCCCCCTGGGCTTCGGGGAGGCAGGTAATAGGGGGGCCGGGGTTAATGGCAAGTCACCCGCTAGCCGCAGGTCACTTGACAGCCCTCGAGCCTTGTGAACTGGTACAGGGGTCTCATGGACTCCTTACAAGTTCACAATGGGTTAAAGTGGACCAACACCCAGGGCTGATCGGCCCCGGAATCTATAAGATTCCTGGACCGTTCTATTCCCTCCCCCCTGGGGCATCCAAAATCGGGATGCCCCCCTGTGTGAAACCCCCCGGAACACCTGCTACCACTTAGTTGAATCCGGTCCTACGGCGCATGCGCGGGCCGCATCCCCGCTATCCCTCTAGCAGGACGCGTGCCCAGGCCGGCTATTTATGAATGGCCGCCGCGGGCACGCTTCCTGTTAGAGGGAAGTGGGGGATGCGGCCGCCAGCGCGCTCAGAGCGGCTGAGCTTAGATGTCTCTTAGACGTCCATAACTCAGCCGCTCTGAGCGCGCTGATTGGACGAGCGGCCGCGCATGCGCCGTAGGATCCGGGTAAGGTGAGTTATTGTGGGTGATCGGGGGGGTTTCACGCAGCGGGGCATCCCCAATCGGGATGCCCCAGGGGAAAGGACCAATACCCAGGAAAGTCAAAATGTAAAAAAAAAAAAAAAACACACCACACCACAAAATGCTGGAAGCATTTATTACCAGCTGGGTGACAGGACATAAGGGGTTAATTAAAAAAAAATTGACATAGGGTCCCCCCTCCCAGGGTGGGGGACCCCTTTTTTTTGGAATTTTAAGGGTTAAAAACCCTTAAAAATCCAAAAAAAAAAAAAAATGGACGTAGGGTCCCCCCTACCCAGCGTTACCGACCCGGGCCAGCTATGGGGGCTTGTAGAACAGGCCCGCATAGCCATAGTGGCCCGGGCCCTTCTGCCCCCCCCTGGCCTTTGGGGAGGCAGGTAATGGGGGGCTGGGGGTTAATGGCAAGTCACCCGCTAGCCCGCAGGTGACTTGCCAGACCCAGAGCCTTATGAGCTGGTACAGGGGTCTGATAGACCCCTTACCAGCTCACAAAGGGTTAACTGTAAAAAAAAAAAACACACACACAAAATGCCCCAAGGGGGCGGGGCTTAGTGGCAAGATGGCGGCCGCCATCGAGAAGGAGAGAGGAGAGAGCCCCCCGGGCTCTCTCCTGAAGATCGGCAAGCCCTGGGGGGGGGGGATCGGAGGCCCCGCCAGGTGAAGAGGACGGTCGACGGGAGCCAGCACACATGCAGGTAGGTAAATGTCATTTTTATTTTTTTATTTTTTTTACAGGAAAGCCAGTGGCAGCTAAAACGGGGGGGGGGGCACCCTATTCCGGGCCCTCCTCTGCAGCCGGAGGAGGTCCCACGGACGAACAGAGCACACCATCTTAAAGGGGAGACCTGGCCGAATCAAACGAGGGGTCAGGTGAGTCTTTTTTTTTTTTTTTGCCAGTTAACAGGGGGGAAAGCCAGGTACGTAAAATTTACGTAGCTGGCGTTTAATGACAGGAGAGGCAGCTACGTGAATTTTACGTAGCTGGCGTTTAAAGGGTTAAATGATGCCAAGTAAGGTAAAATATGATAAATAGCAACAATGATGTGGCTCACCTGACCTTCTGGGCCAGATGCAGTTGCACCCACCCAAGTTATGTTCATAGGTACAGCAGTGCCAGACAGCTCTAGTTACTATTAGTACCCCAATCGCTGAACAAAACTGTTCTTGGTTTTGCAAAAGTCCCTTGGACTGTGACATTGCATTTATCTACAATTTTCTGAAGATCAATTTCACCAGAATATTGCCAAGATTTTATGCTGCTTAAGCAAAATTTTCATTAGTTTTACCTGAAACAGAACAGCCACACTAGTGGTAGCAACCATCCCCCATGAATACACAAAAGTATTCCAAGAAGTGCCACATTCTATACCTGGAAATGTAAGCCATGCAAGTAGGTTTTATAAAGTGAACAATGACCACAACTTTTTAAAAGCATAGTACAGTGCATTAAGTATAGCACACCTCTACCTGCTCTGCTGGGATTTATGTGGTACTGAAAGTTAAAGAAAAACTATTATACAACTGTGAAAATGAAATGCCATGCATGTAGGCTATAGAAAAAAAAAAGCATAAGCAGAAAGTCAAAATATCAACAGAAAGTGATGGATTTCAGAAAAAAGTGACCGGGGTAAGATACAAGGCGATGGGGCAAATTATGTCTGCTCACACATTGCTGTGTCCAAAAGTAACAAAAAAAAAAAACTAGCCCCAAATGACACACATCAACTAGAAACAAATGATGGGTCAGAGCTTGCGATTTGTGTATCTAAAGACACAGCACCATACTTTGAAGCTTTGTAAGCAAACAATTCTTGGTCAGCCATGTCATCTTTTCAAACTTAAAATGGGAGAAAAAAAGTCACAATGCCTAGATTTACAAAAGGATGCCACATAATTCATTTTTAGAACTTCATTAACCATCACTGATCTAGTTACTGTACATGTGGACTTACAAGGTTACATGCATGTTCATATATATCCTGGTGAGTCTATAACACATATGGACTTTACATGTCAAAATGTAAAACTAATCTGGTCCTTGCCGCACAATACCAGGCATTTTTTAATATAAATAGGAGCAACTCCCTTTCTAGCCGACAGTTGCATATAAAAAGGAAAGCAGTTCTAATAATCCATTTCCTAGAAATGTACATGGCTCCAGATGAAGCCAAAATGAACCTTGCTAAATATATTAAAAATAAATAATACAGTGTTGTCCATCCCAAATGAGGAAACTGGTGGCTCCATGGAAGGCAACCCTCATAAGAAATGAGCAGATTTTTTGTTTCAGGGGGAACCTTCTTCATGGCAGAGAAGTTGGCTTCAGATGCAGCTTGGTTGGATTAGCCCACAAATTCAGGATTTGTGTGCCCTATATTTGATTATTTGGGTAGTGTATTCTGGATCGATTTTTGTGTAAAACACACTGTGGGGTTTCCCGCCAGAGGGTACTAGTCCAGAATGCCAAAGGGATGCCCCACGGAAGAAAACCAGACAGCCCAGGATCCAGGGGAGGGGGGTGGACAGCTGCGAGTATAGGTTCTTGTGAGCACTTACCAGTTCACAAGAGGTTAACAAAAAAGGAGAAAATAATCACTAATACCCACCTTGTTCGAGACCCTTTCATAGAAAACCAAAACTTAAAATACTTCCTTCAATGCAGCCCTCGCCATCTTCTTTCTTTCATTCATTGTCTTCTTGGGTGTAGTATGTTGGTTTCAGAAGACCTCCAATTTCTTGTGGCTTAAACCTTCATCTTTAGATTTCCTTAAAGAGGTGCAGCTTGCAGACCAGGATGGCAGGTTCATCTCCTTCTGCTAGGACTCTTCACTGGCTGGGAGCCAACAAGTAGACACAGGGAACCTGCACTCTCACACTGAAAAATTCCAGAACCACATGTCTTTAGGCCAGTCTAAAGACTGTCAAGCTCAGAAGATGCTAGGTCAAGCCACAAATGATTGGAGAAGCTGCCTGCAATAAACACAACAAACTAAAAGAAAATGGCGGTGGTAAAAAGATAATATATGGAAATCCAAGGTTAAGGCAATACCATTTAACTTAACCTCAATAGAGTGATAATGGATGCTTTAAAGTGCTTTGAAGCTCCTTCTTCCTGCATAACACAAACATGTAACCCACAGACACACACACACAAAACTAGCACAAGTGTTTTTTCTACTGACAAATGTGAATAATGTCAAAAAATAAAGTCTTACAATTGTAAACAATAATCAGATGAATTATGGCAAATGGTGGGCTGAAAACAATGCAATGGGGGGGGGGGGGGGGATGGGGTGGAATTTTTATTTCAGACTTTGGCAAATGTAGTCCATTTGATTCACATCAAAATGACACATACAATTATTATCCCTGTTTACCCCATTGATTTCAATATTCTGATGCACTTACATTCCTACTCCAACCTCTCCTTTTGGGAATGGAAGCCCCCATTAAGCACTGTAAACATTGATATTTCTGCCATTTAGATGCCAAATGTAGCCCAACACAATGGTCTAACAACTGCCTTTGCCTTCTGTATCCCTTTAAAGGAGCACTATTGCAAATAAATGGCCCACTGATAATCCATTTAAATATGCTTGGATGGTGGAAGGAAGGGTCATTTGCACACCCAGGATTGAGAAATATTCAACCAGGCTTGTTTGTTTTAATGGAAGGAAAAGGAAATCAGGGGTGACCGGCTCCATCTACACTTTAACCTTTCTTCCCTGGATTTTATACCTACCAGGAGAAGAAAACCACAAGCTTGGTGAAAGTTTTATCCAGTTTGGGTTCGTAAGTGACCCCTCCTCTCATTAGCCAATGTTTATATAGAGTTTTAATATTACACAGTTTCGTAGTACAGCTCCTAAGTCTCCAATACCTAAAGTCACTTGAGCTGAACATACACATACAATCTAATTTTGCAAACTCCATTCAGTCTTAATGCTAAAGACACTTAAATTAGATCAGAATCCAAGTAGCCAGCAGTATTAGCTTTATTGCATTTGGAATTCTGGCCAGTGATTGATGTCATTGCCTCTGTCTACTTTGAAAAGGCTACATAATTTGTCAGCACTGCATAAATACACTATATATTTTATGTTAAATTACTGGCAATCCATGTATCTGTTTGATATTCTAACCCTGTAAAGGCTTGCCAAGAGATCGATATCCATTCATAGTAGTTGAATCCAAGGGGAAAGACCAGGGCAAAGGTTATGAGACTGAAATACTTAAGAGAAGAAACAGTAGTTAATTGTTAAAAACCACAAGCTACACTCCATACAATGTATTGTTTCTGTAACACAACTTTTTATATGTAACAACTTTTTATATGAATATATATGAATATATATATATATATATATATATATATATATATTTATTATGTTATGTTATATATATGTGCATCAGCTCTGTCTTCAAATTCAGACACTGATGCTAGTTTCACCCAAGAAGTCTACTGAAAAAAAAAAAAAAAAAACATCAGCCTTAATCCCACTTTCACAGTCAGTTTGTGGAGAGCCCACTATACAGCCACAGTTCCCTCCTAGACCCACTTCATCCTGCCCCAGGCCTTGTCGCCTCTTGATCACAGCTATTAGCTGCTCAGGGCAGGGCTTAATACTTTAAGTGCCTGATTTTACTAACTTTTTAAGGGCATTGATGGCAATAAAACACATAGGATTTTTTTCTGCATTTTTTACCCATCTTTGCAGTAAGTGTACACATGCGCAGTGGTTGACTGTCCTAATTACGACTCCCAGGGAGCAGGTGGGAGGGGGTTAGGGTGCATTTCTTAAGAGCAATTCAGTCACATCTCCTCTGGGAATCGCACCTGCAACCCTCCAGTGACAAGGCTGCTTCCCTACCTTGTCTTTTAGATGTCATCAGAACCACAACTCATTGGCACAGACTTGTGTCCTCAGTCTATTTGTATTGAGGCAGATTGCTATTTCTTATCACACTTTTTTCTAGAAAGGGCACCGAAACGGATTTCTCCAATAGCATCCCAATGACATGTGACAGGGTAATTTGAGATGGAATACATTATCTTAACCATATGATCGCAGAAATGGTTAAGCAAAACCCTCACAGAATTATTTTTAAGATAAGGCCATAAATAAAGATTACATTTTTGTGATAGTAGCTTATAGCCATAACATTGTTAACATTTAACAATTCATATGCATTCATTATGTAAACCAGAGAGTAGATGAAGTACCTTCTGGAAGTCCACAAATCGAGACTTATTGGTATCCAATGTAAACCTGCGGCGGTTTGCACAGACTGGATTTTTACAAATCGTTGGCTGAGTGTACTTGAACTGTTGCTCCACATCTTTAATCACCGACTGACAGTCCATACAGAGGAAAGTTCCACTGACAAGTTCAGGGTGAACAGGATGAGTCCTCACCACTTGCCCACTAATACGTAGTAAGGACCCAATCTTTAACGAACTGAGTTCACGTATTCTGTGGGTAGAAGAAAGATTAACAGAAAGTAATATTCCAAACCAGGTCACAGAACCCCCAAATGTTCAAGATGCACTGCTAAAATATACCATATACAATTTAATTAACTTACATAAACACAAATAGCACTTAATCCATTAAAATAAAAGGAGGATCAAAGAACAAAATCACCTCTCTCAAATATCAGTGCTCTCTAGATAACAATGGACAAGCCCCAAATAGCAGCAGACACTAACAATACCACACCAATGTACCAAAAGGATACATATACTTGGGGGGGGAGGGGTAATAAAATAGCCCAGCAAATATGTGCTGGTGCAAATATACTAAAATTAATATACATAGAGAAGAAATCAATACTCAAATACCAAAATAAAAAAATATATAATGCTAGGTATTGTTTGAAAATCATTTAACATCAAATACAGATGAATAGCTGCAAGGCAAATACAAAAAGACTGCGTGACAAATATTGGAGAGAGAGAGAGGGGGGTTCAAGCCAACCCCATGCAATCTCTGGTTCTTTACCAACTTGAGAGAGTTTCTTTAATGAAAAAATAAAACATGGAATCCATGGCCCTTGATTCAAAACGAAAGAGCATTTGACATACTTACTTTTGGCGTGCAGGGAAATCTGAAAAGGCAACATAGAACTCCTTATTTGCAGGAGTGTTCCCCAGCTGTCTAACAAAATTCCGCACAGCCCGACAAAGGTGGGGATATACTCTAAAAAATAAAGGTAAAACAATTGCTAAGATTCATATTAATATATTAAACCTGACTAGAGCGAGTAAAGTTTTGTGCGCCTCATTAACCTTAATTGAATATCTGTGTATGGAGTTGGGAGAGCCCTTCAAACCAAATATTTATCGATAACTTTTCATCACAGACCCCACCTGTCAAAGGGGCTAGAGACTCCCCTATGGACCCCCTTAACCAGCTCCCATGGCACAGATCCTGATTCCACAGCCTCAGTACCGGAACCTGGGTGATGCATTATCAGCTTGCCTGAGGGGTATGCTGGTGTACAATGCTAATTCTGGGTTTACACGAGTAGATCAATTGGCTTTTCGCTCAGTGACCAACCATACAAATCTTCTGTGATTGAGCAACTCTGTTCAGACGCCTAAGATGTGTTGGTCAACTGGTCTCACTTTTTTTGAGGGCAACTTTTGTTTACACATTCCAACAATCAAGCGATGAACGAGAAATTTTTGGTTATCCAAAACAAAAATTGAGTGCAGAAATACATTTTGTGCTTTGTAAAATACACTAGATTAAAATTGCTAAACACTAAAAGACATCAAAACACCACCCAATAAGCCATACAACTGCAAGGTAAAAAACACACCAACCAAGTCGAGTTACAGTTGCCTGATGTTTGTTATATTGCATTATATTTACAGCCCTTCTAGCTCAAATAATCCTTTAGGGGAACAGCTCCATGTCTGAATGTATAGTCATGGTACAGTCCCATACTAGTGGACTAATTTCAATCTTCATGAGCTTTTCAGCCAACCCAACGCACATCTAAAGTGTGCATTTTTTCAGGACCTCAAAGTGGGACATGGAGTGGTAGGGGTGTGGTTTAGGGACAGGGCTAATTACAGGTCTGTTTAAAATTTGCCATAATAAAGTTAAACATGTGTTGGGCCCAAGCTAAAAATGAACACTACTGAAACTTTAGAGTGGGACACAATGATAAAAGGCCTTCTGATAATACTTGCCTAGAGTCCACAGTAGAGCCCTGCAGCAAAAAAAAAAAAAACATTCAAGAAAATGGACTAATATTTACGTACCCCTGGATCCCCCCCCCCCCCCCCCCCCACCCACCAAGCATAGTGCAGCAGGCACCATTATCCGTTCTCTTACAAATCTGTGTTGGATTTAACTATGGTGGCTTTTAGTCCTCTATAACAGAGTATCCTGAATTGGGGTGCCCCAATATTGAAACCCCCCAGATCAATGTTAATACCTCACTGGCTATCCCATTGCACATGTGCAGGCTCCCCTCTAATCATCTAATGTATCCTTGTTCATACTTCCTAGCTGCACATGAAAACATGAACAGCCACCTTGACTGGACCACTCCAATTCAGTGTAATAACGTGAGCATGTATGTAGAAACAGGTTACCCACCCGCTCACTTCACACACTGAGTGGCTAAAACATGCTTCTCTCCTGTTAAACTGCAAAACCAATCATTGCTCCTTGCTCCAATCACTAATGATAACACTGCGTGCTATTAGATTAATGCACACACATGTCAGTAACCAACGCCACTAAGAAACAAAACACAAGCCAATTTCTACTATGAGTGGATAAGCTGTGATCCTGTTAAAAACCACTCTACTTTTTGCTGCACATCTGCACTGTGTGTGGACCCCACCTACAAAAAAAAAAAAAAACAAAAAACAAAAAAAAAGACAACCTCCCTGTATCTCCTAGGTAGGTAGGTTATGTTACAAAGTAGGTTATGTTAGAAGTTAGGTGGGTGAGCAGGCAGGCATACAGGTGAGCTAGGTAAGTATGGAGACAGGTAGGTGGATAGGCAGATAGGTGGACAGGTAGGTGGCAGTCAGGTAGAGGAGTATGTGGGAACTTAGATAGGAATAGATAGGAATTCCTAATAGGTAGGAATTTAGGATAGTTAGGCAGATAAACGAGTAGGGTAGAGTGAGTAGGTAGGTAGGTGGGAAAGCAAGCTGCTGGCCGTGCAAGCCTGATAGGCTGCTCCATAGTTGCCGTAGAACAATGCCTGAGGACCAGAATATAGAGGACGCCCCTTTCTGTAGAATAGCTGTGCTGATGTATGGTGGGCTGCCCTGCTGCTGCATATTCAAGAGGGAGGCATTTAAGTAGGCACACCATTATCCATTAGGAGCGGGGTCCCCAACATTTCCTACCATGAGAACCACATTCAGGACTGAGAGATGGTTGGGAGCCACATTTGATGAAATAGTTTTGAAGCCACATAACTCTTATAGTGCGATGTGGGCTGCCCTGCTGCTGCTTTTTAAAGAGGGAGTCCGGTCATTTCTGACTCTGAATTAACCCCGTTTAGGTTTATTTATAGCTATGTTTAGGTGGTTTATTAAGGTTTTGCATAATTTAACAAAATAGACATAATTTGGTGAAATAGACAAACACAGATTACCTGTAATATTCTTCTTGAATTGTGGTTGCCAACTGCTGATTAAAATACTCAATGTCAGTAAAGTTTATTACTAAAGTGTTTCTTTCAGGTCTGATTAATTCTTCTGCTGCGGACACATAGACATTATTTCCATCCTTGCCTTTGTACCTGGAACCCCAAAAAATCAAAGCTTAGTAAATTGCTCCCTAAAGCTCCCCTCTGGCAATCAGTGACATTGAGAGGGGTTAACCCCATCCAGATGTTTGGTATAGCCGGCAGATTCTGCACTCTTAAACATGCATGGCAGCGGCCATCTTGACACACATCAGAGTCCCCCAGTCAAAATTGCCTCATAGCTCTGTGAAATCATCCTATTGGTAGCCTTCAGCTGTAATGGCTCATTCATTGCTTTGAAATCTTATATATTGTATCCCTCCCCTAGCTGCATCCATCGCTTCTTCCCCTAGCTGCATCCATCCATCCCTCCCTTCTCCCAGCCGCATCCATCAATCCCTCCCTTCTTCTCCCAGCCGCATCCATCAATCCCTCCCTTCTTCTCCCAGCCGCATCCATCAATCCCTCCCTTCTTCTCCCAGCCGCATCCATCAATCCCTCCCTTCTTCTCCCAGCCGCATCCATCAATCCCTCCCTTCTTCTCCCAGCCGCATCCATCAATCCCTCCCTTCTTCTCCCAGCCGCATCCATCAATCCCTCCCTTCTTCTCCCAGCCGCATCCATCACTCCCTCCCTTCTTCTCCCAGCCGCATCCATCACTCCCTCCCTTCTTCTCCCAGCCGCATCCATCAATCCCTCCCTTCTTCTCCCAGCCGCATCCATCAATCCCTCCCTTCTTCTCCCAGCCGCATCCATCACTCCCTCCCTTCTTCTCCCAGCCGCATCCATCACTCCCTCCCTTCTTCTCCCAGCCGCATCCATCACTCCCTCCCTTCTTCTCCCAGCCGCATCCATCACTCCCTCCCTTCTTCTCCCAGCCGCATCCATCAATCCCTCCCTTCTTCTCCCAGCCGCATCCATCAATCCCTCCCTTCTTCTCCCAGCCGCATCCATCAATCCCTCCCTTCTTCTCCCAGCCGCATCCATCAATCCCTCCCTTCTTCTCCCAGCCGCATCCATCCATCCCTCCCTTCTTCTCCCAGCCGCATCCATCCCTCCCTCCCTCCTTCTCCTAGTCGCATCTCATCTCATCCCTCCCTCCTTCCTTCTCCCAGTCGCATCTCATCTCATGCCATCCCTACCTCCTTCTCCCAGTCGCATCTCATCTCATCCCTCCCTCTCCCAGTCTCATCTCATCCCTCCCTCATTCTCCCAGTCTCGTCCATCTACCTTTCTTCTACAAACTGCATCCATCCCTCCCCTCTGCTCCCTGCCGCATTCCATCCCTCCCCTCTGCTCCCTGCCGCATTCCATCCCTCCCCTCTGCTCCCTGCCGCATTCCATCCCTCCCCTCTGCTCCCTGCCGCATTCCATCCCTCCCCTCTGCTCCCTGCCGCATTCCATCCCTCCCCTCTGCTCCCTGCCGCATTCCATCCCTCCCCTCTGCTCCCTGCCGCATTCCATCCCTCCCCTCTGCTCCCTGCCGCATTCCATCCCTCCCCTCTGCTCCCTGCCGCATTCCATCCCTCCCCTCTGCTCCCTGCCGCATTCCATCCCTCCCCTCTGCTCCCTGCCGCATTCCATCCCTCCCCTCTGCTCCCTGCCGCATTCCATCCCTCCCCTCTGCTCCCTGCCGCATTCCATCCCTCCCCTCTGCTCCCTGCCGCATTCCATCCCTCCCCTCTGCTCCCTGCCGCATTCCATCCCTCCCCTCTGCTCCCTGCCGCATTCCATCCCTCCCCTCTGCTCCCTGCCGCATTCCATCCCTCCCCTCTGCTCCCTGCCGCATTCCATCCCTCCCCTCTGCTCCCTGCCGCATTCCATCCCTCCCCTCTGCTCCCTGCCGCATTCCATCCCTCCCCTCTGCTCCCTGCCGCATTCCATCCCTCCCCTCTGCTCCCTGCCGCATTCCATCCCTCCCCTCTGCTCCCTGCCGCATTCCATCCCTCCCCTCTGCTCCCTGCCGCATTCCATCCCTCCCCTCTGCTCCCTGCCGCATTCCATCCCTCCCCTCTGCTCCCTGCCGCATTCCATCCCTCCCCTCTGCTCCCTGCCGCATTCCATCCCTCCCCTCTGCTCCCTGCCGCATTCCATCCCTCCCCTCTGCTCCCTGCCGCATTCCATCCCTCCCCTCTGCTCCCTGCCGCATTCCATCCCTCCCCTCTGCTCCCTGCCGCATTCCATCCCTCCCCTCTGCTCCCTGCCGCATTCCATCCCTCCCCTCTGCTCCCTGCCGCATTCCATCCCTCCCCTCTGCTCCCTGCCGCATTCCATCCCTCCCTTCTGCTCCCTGCCGCATTCCATCCCTCCCTTCTGCTCCCTGCCGCATTCCATCCCTCCCTTCTGCTCCCTGCCGCATTCCATCCCTCCCTTCTGCTCCCTGCCGCATTCCATCCCTCCCTTCTGCTCCCTGCCGCATTCCATCCCTCCCTTCTGCTCCCTGCCGCATTCCATCCCTCCCTTCTGCTCCCTGCCGCATTCCATCCCTCCCTTCTGCTCCCTGCCGCATTCCATCCCTCCCTTCTGCTCCCTGCCGCATTCCATCCCTCCCTTCTGCTCCCTGCCGCATTCCATCCCTCCCTTCTGCTCCCTGCCACATTCCATCCCTCCCTTCTGCTCCCTGCCACATTCCATCCCTCCCTTCTGCTCCCTGCCACATTCCATCCCTCCCTTCTGCTCCCTGCCACATTCCATCCCTCCCTTCTGCTCACCGCCGCATCCATCCATCCCTTCTGCTCACCGCCGCATCCAACCATTCCTTCTGCTCACCGCCGCATCCAACCATCCCTTCTGCTCACCGCCGCATCCAACCATCCCTTCTGCTCACTGCCGCATCAAACCATCCATTCTGCTCCCTGCAGCATCAAACCATCCCTTCTGCTCCCTGCGTTATTCATCCATCTCCTTATGCCCTCTGACGCATCCAACCATCCCCTTCTGCTCCCTGCTGCATCCACCCCTTCAGCTCCCAACTGTATACATCCCTCCCTTCTCCCAGCCGCATTGATCCCACTTTACACTGAAAATCTCCATAGAACTGCTGTTTGCCAATACTGGACCTGGCACAGTACTGCAGTGCCGGAGTGGCTATTAAACTTCTGGGCCCCAGTTCATCACTGGCTATGCATGAGAAGGCCCAACAACAGTGAAAGTTCACAAGGAAATTTAAAGCAGTCTGAATAAAAGATGCAGCACCCCAAAGCCAGTAGAAAGTATGCTATATTAACATTTTCCCTGTATGTCCCATATGGGGACTTAAGGTTCTAAAACATGGAAAGTGTTGGATGAAGGCCCAAGGACTGTTTTACATGTCCATTTGAAGTATACCATAACAATAATGGACGCTACCATTACTGATTCTTTTCTAAAAATCTAATTTGTCTGAACAATTGGCAACAGCAACTACAGCAACAGGTAAGCTGCCAGGCAAATTACTTTAAAGCAGAACAAAACCCATTATTTTGACTAACCCAGGTTAATTCCTGTGCCCAGTGGTATCCCAAATTGGAATGACCCATGTGTGAACCCTCTCAAAACACCCATACAAACCTTTCCACAGTCCTATGATGCATGCATGGGCTCTTCTCCAATAAGAGCCATTTTCTCTGCCAATGGTTCTGTTTACATGCAGGGCATGTAAGGAGTGTGGCTGCATACCCTGCAGTGCACATGCTCCTGCCCTCAGCCTAGGCGTGGGGGCACATGCAAAGTCCAAAGATGTGAGGATGCAGCTGGCATTGTTTACTTTGTTGAGGGAGCCAGGAAGGAGGTCAGTGTTGCAGTGCCCCGGGGTGAGGGGTACACAGTAGGGTATCCTTATCTGGAAGCCCCAGGGGGGAGCTCAGCGGCTGTCCCTGGAATCTTTTAGATTCCAGGGCTGTGCTGCTAGGGTTTTGTTCTTTGGTAACATACACCAAATCTGTACACCAAGAAGAGAGAAGTGAATCCTGCACACAGAGAACACTGCTGCTGGGCATGTGTAAGGTTGAATGAGCTCCCTCACCTCAGTAACGGTCATACCAGCAGTGTTCTGTATGTACAGGGCTTGCTTCTCTCTTCATGGTGTACAGACTTGGTGTACATTGCAAATGACAAGAGAATGTAGGTAGTGAAACCTGCTTCCGTAAAACATTTTCTAACATAGTACAAAAAACAAAACAAACACTAGATCAGCTCACCACATCTATTGAAGGTGGACTTACCCTTTAATAGAAGTTTTTTTTATATACTGTACTATGCATATCATACACTATACTGGCACAAACTGCAATTTAGCATAAGATGTTTTACTTGAAAGGCACAAAACACCACACATATAATAAACTGCATTGTAACATTTTTAGAAGTGGTTTACTACACAAGTGGAGTTACAATATCTTGGATCAGTCATCAAGATTAATAACAGACTGGAGTTATCCCCCAGCCCCGCATAGCAGGCCTGTTTGAGGTCTTTCAGAAAAGTCAGAGCTTGCCAGATACAGGTACTATACTCTGGGAACCATTAAAAAATATGGAAAGTATGCAAGAGCTTGGGGACAGAGGGACATGCTCATTATTGGGTAAAACAAGGTTCACTTTTGTCATGCATTTGGGCTTAAATAAGAATGAAAGTCAAGTATGTCAATGCTTATCACTCTCATTTATTGTATTGTTGCCAATCACATGAGCTTTGCTATAAAACACAAGAAATGCAAAGCACCCTATGGGCTATGCAGAAACAGAAGCAGGTTGCAATTCAAGCCCAAAGCAAAGTGAACCTTGCTTCAGCAAAACATTAGCAGGACACACTTTGTCAGCAGACTGCTAGTACAATTAATGTACTCCATTTAGAAAATATTAAAAGGTTGTAAACATGCCAATACAATGTTTCTGTAAAATGATCTAGCTAAATAAGATAGAATCAGCTAAGCCTGACCCTTTTGACATAACTTACTCTTCTAAAAACTCCAGGAAAAGTTTTTGACACTTGTCAGACAGTTCATCCTTTACTTGCTGGCCTCCTGTTTCAGTTGCTGTAGGGTCACCGAGTTCCATAATGATAAGATGAAAAGTGCACAAGCCAAATGAATAAAACCTGACAAATGTTCCCAAAACATCAGTTTCCTGATTTCTAACCTTCCCTCCTTAGGGCACCTCCCTGTTCAATCACTAATTAGAGTCATTGACCTCAGGAGAAAAATTCAGTCAAGAAAACGCCTTTAAATCATTCATTTTTAAATCCCAGATAACCACTTACGGGGATTTTTCATAAATATAAACATTTAAAGAGTAAAATTTGATATTTATTTGAAAAATATATATATATAGGTAGTGAGCAGCTCAGATGTATTCATCAGCTTGCGGTAGTTTTTAAATGTATATGAGAAACTGATAAGCAAAGGTAATTCATAATTGGGGCTGTGTAATAGTAGCTAAAAAATTTACAAATCCGTATGTTTTTCTTCTTCAAATTATCACACATGGAGCAAGCCAGCAGGTTTAAATAAGCGATTTGGTGAGCAGCCTGTGGATGAGCTGATATGGCCTGTTTCTGGAGGCTGGTTATACAGCAGTGCGATTATGGGGCAATCACGTTCCTCATGCTGTGTTTCTGCTGTTATTTGTCTTGCAATCATTTAGTATTAAATTGCTATCCCATGCGATATTGCAGCAAGATTGAAATCGCATCTGCACTAGCATTTACATAGGAATGGGAAACCAGGCTAAGGGAGCAGTTCTAATCCAACTCCAGACATATTCCATATACTCAACTCCGTCATTTTTTTTACTTTGCTGTGTGGGAGCATAGGTGGTAATTCTAAGCACCTTACAACAGTGGTGGGCAAAGTAAAATGTCAACTTATACCAGTGGCATCCGTAAAGGTAAGCATCGCTGGATTAAGTGTTTTGGAGGTCTGGTGGAGGCCCCCCTGGCTCTTCTGTTTACAGCATTTAGAGTGGCTGTGTGTGTCCTTGCCTGCCATTATCTATCAGAGTGCTAATGAGTTGCTGGGAGGCTGTGTTACCAACTGGCTGCTTGCCAGCACAACAATTGCAAATGCCTTCTGTCAGAACCTTAATTGGCTCGAGATAAACATCAGCCGTCTGGCAAGAACATGCTGCTTAGGTCAGTGTGAGACCTAGGTTGCCCTGCTGCACATTTCTTTGCCCAGAAACCAAGTTGCACTTCAGAGATGGATGTCCCCAAGTGTGGGAAGCATCGGGATGGAAGCTCCTTGTGCCCAATGCTTAATCTGGCCCTGAAGCTATATATTTGTGAGTATTGTAAGCATGTATGTCACAATTAACTATGATTATGGTGGATCTTTGCACAATGAATTACAGTCTCTCTGGAATTTCCCCCATGTGACTTTGATGTCACTGGAGGGCAGGGGCGGGCGGGCTGGCCGCAGGGCATACCGGGACAAATCCCGGTAGGCCGTGGCTTGTCCTGCATTTCTGGCTCCCTGTTTACCTTCTGGCTGCTTCCTAGTTCCGCAGCGGGCCGTGTGATAGCAGGAGAGGCCAGGCTTGACAGCGGCTCCCAGCGCTCTGCAGCAGCCTTTTATGTCCCGGCTGCAATACAAGTAAGTGTCATTAGTTCCGGCCGACAGCTTCTGCCTTCACCTGACAGTAATGTGGAACTGTCAAACCTCGCTGCAGTTTCCCCCTCGGTCTTGTTACACTTAGGGACAGCCCAGAGCCAGATTCTGGGCAGATTGGCGCGCTGCTCTGTATTTCCCTGCCTGTGCTCTGCTTTGGATTGGTAAGCTGCTAGCTGCTTATCATTTATTTATTTCTTTTTTTTATGGGGTGTAAATTGCCTGGAGTTTGGCTTGATTGGTGACCAGGGTCGCCCGATTCCCTATCCCTGGGGCATCCCAAACTGTTTTGGTCTACTTTAAAGAGTTTTGGTCCTTTTCTGTGGCGCGTCCTGATTTGGGATGCCCCATTATGTCAAATCCCCAGTAAAAATACCTGACCACTAATCAAACAGCACATGCATGGTTCAAACATGTGTCTGCACCAGCTGGAGGCTGGCGGGATGTGGCTGGCAGCCTGCTTGGCTCCATCCAGCCCTTAGCGAGGAGAACCCATGCATGAGCCACTGGATCGCTGGTCAGGTAAGTTGTATTGGCGATCTGGGGGGTTGTACAAAATGGGGCCAAATCAGGATGCCCCACAGAAAAGGACCAAAACCCTTTAAAGTGGACCAAAACCCAGGATTTTGACTATCCTGCCAACGTCTAAGTGTAGCAGCGCATTCGTGAGCAGCGGCCGCATCCCCAGCTACCCTCTAACAGGGAGCGTGCCCGCACCAGCCATTCACAAATGCCTGGCGCGGGCATGCGCCCTGTTAGAGGGATAGCTGGGATGCGGTTGCGGCTCACACATGCGCCATTGGACCAGGAAACAAGGTAAGTAGATGGGGCGACCTGGGGGGTTTCACACAGTGGGGCATCCTTTTTTTGGATGCTCCGGGGAAAGGAATCGATCGGCCCAGGAATCTTATATCGCAATGGGTCTTGGTCCACTTTAAAATGTGCCCACACCCTTTTCCTCGCTAATGGGCGTGGGGCGGGCCGGGCCAGGACCGCATTGTGACAAGCTCAGGGGCACCTGGATTGCTGGTACATGTCTGGGCATCGACCCCCACAGCGCCCACAAATCCTTACCTTAAAGTGGACCAAAACCCAGGATTTTGACTATCCTGGGTTTTGGTCCTTTCCTGGTGCCTCGCTACGTGAAACCTCCAGATCACCCACTTTATCATCTCACTTTAACCTGGTCCTACGGCGCATGCGCGGCTGCTTGGAGCCGCTGAGCTATGGATGTCTAAGCCAACTTCTTAGCCCAGCAGCTCCGAGCGCGCTGGCAGCTGCTAGCCTAGCCTCTAACAGGGAGTGTGCATGCGCCGGCCATTCACAAATGGGCACACGCTCTGCTAGAGGGATAGCGGGGATGTGGGCATGGCCCGCACATGCATCGCTGGACCGGTAAGTAAGGTAAGTGTAGCAGGCAACCTGGGGGGGTTTCACACAGCGGGCATCCCGGTTTTGGATGCCCAGGGAGAGGGAATGGATCGGCTGGGAATCTTATAGTTTCCCGGGCTGATCCCGCTCGGTTTTATAAACATATATATATATATATATATATATATATATATATATATATATTAATGTGGCGTTGACTCACTTTACCGGACCGAGCACAGTACAGCAGGGCCAGTCTGACCAAAAAGTCCAGGGCCGCTTTTTGGTCCCAGCTGGAGGGGGATACCCCAAGAAATCCCACTGCTCTCCAATGATGTATTTAGTCACATATGGAGAATCCTTGGAGGCACCTCTCTCCACAGCTCCCAGCCATTACTCCTCGCAGGGAGCAGGGAAAGAGCAAGGGGAGACCTCCATCCCCCTGTTCAAAATACGGGGACAGTGGCACCTGTTGCCCAGTAAGATGGGCAAGTGAGAGACACAGATTACCCAAAATGAACATTAGCAACACTTGCCCAAGGGTATCAACGCTAGCTCTAACCACGTAGAGTTCTATGTAACCAGGATAGACAAGTGGCCAGATCTTGTTCAACATGTATTAGACTTGCTTGCCTGCCCTGCTACAAGTGACTTATTGAATGGGGAATTTCATGCAGTTGGGGTGTGGATGGTAACCAGAGGCGTAGCTAGAGCTAGGCTTTCTGGCACCCTAGGCAAATATTCGATATGGTGCCACCCACCTGTGCTCAGGCCCCCTTTTAGTGCCCCCCTAACCCGCTGAACCCATAGCACTTGCCTCACCTGCGCCCCCTAACCCACAGGTGCATCTACTTGTCCACAGATATTTTAAACCAGATTACATTTATAAAAATGAATCAGTCTGGCTGTCCAAAACTCTAAACTAAGACTTCATCTTCTTCATCACGTATCTGTACCTGTGTGTGGCACTGTCGAGCTGGTGCGTTGCACTTCACTGAGGAGCAAAATACTGTCCCTAGTCCTGCCTCCAGACACAACAACAATTTATTTTTCATCTTCATCTGTCCTGGCCAACATAATCCTGCGTCTGCATCTGTCCTGGGCAAAATAATTCTGTGTCTACCTCTATCTGGGGCAAATTTATTCTGTGTCTGCCCTGGGCAAAATCATTTTGTGTTGACATCTATCCTGGGCAAAATAATTCTGTTGCTGTCCTGGGCAGAAAAAATCAACATCTTCATCTGTCCTGGGTAAACTAATTTGGTGGCTGTCCTGGGCAAAATAGTTCTGTGTCTGCAGTGCCTACTTCTATCTGGGGCAAACTTATTCTATGTCTGCCCTGGGCAAAATAATTTTGTGTTGACATCAATCCTGGGCAGAAAAATGTAGCATCTGCATCAATCCTGGGCAAAATAATTTGGTGGCTGCCCTGGGCAAAATCATTCTGTGTGTTCATCTGTCGTAGGCAAAGTTATTCGGTTTCTTTAACCATACCTTTTAAACGGTTGTGTTTGCATTTTGTTTTGAGTTTGTTATTAATGGGCCCTTTAACCGCCAGCCTACCTAGAGTTTTGTCACTCTTTGCCAGACCATTTTTCACTATTTTGCACTACACATGCTTAACTGTTATTTTTTAAGGATTTGCCAGGAAAATTGTATATTGTTTTTGCAGCTTGGCTTTATCATGAAATGTCTTGTTTGCTATTTTTTAGGTGTATTCTCAATATTTCAGGGTGAAATATGTGCAAAGAAAATCTATTCTGTACAATTTGTAGACACCCTTTCCTGCCCAGGAGACTCCACCAAACTGAAACTATTTTCAGATATATTACTGCACCTTGCAATTTTGTTAGGAAAAACAACCCTTTAAATTTTAAATACCCCCAACAAACTATTCTCTGGAAGTACACACCTCAATCTTTCTAGGCGTACAAGGCTTGTTGATGTAGGTGCAGTTTTCTGGAAGTAATCCCTCAATTAATTCTTTGTTTGCACGTGGTTTCCGTAGAAAAAAAAACTAGTTAAATCTGAAAAAGCAACATCCCCCGACCGGAAAAAGTAAAGCATGCATGTAAGTGTAATTTTAATTCTACTGAAAATTTCAGCTCTGCAGACAAAGTGCGCTCCTTGCAGCCCTTACATTTGGAATACCCCCACAAAGAATATATTCCCTTAAAGTACACATGTTAAGCTTTCTATGCGTACCCAGCTTGTTGTAGTGGGCTCATCTTTCTGGAAGTAATTCCCTGAAGAATTATTTGGTTGCACTGGGTTTCCCTAAAAAAATGTATAAAAAAAACAGGATAAAAAACAAAATTTCCTAAAATATCAATATGCAATCAAGAAAAAGCAAGCTCATTCTGAAAGAACAAGGTCCCCCGAGCAGAACAATATCCAGCATGCATAAGTACTTGTGATTTTTGCAGAAAGTTTCATATTACATATTTTATTTACATATTTATTTTATTTTTGTGGCAGGGTTAAAATCCCCCCAATAAAGGTGTGAGGTCCCCCTACCCAGCATAACTAGCCTGGGGACCAGCTATGGGAGCTTGTAGAACAGGGCACAGGGGTCTACAGGCCCACACAGCCCAAATGGCTCTTCTGCTCCCCCTGGGCTTCGGGGAGGCAGGTAATAGGGGCGGGGGTTAATGGCAATTCACCCGCTAGCCACAGAGGGATGACTTCAGTGAGATGATGTTATCCGCTCCACCCCAAAGAAGGCACGGTTAAAGACGGAAGTGCAGCGAAGGTGGAAGTGGGAGGGAGAGGCCCTACTCCGGGCCCTCTACTAAAGCCAGAAAATCCTGTGTGGGTGTTTAGAGGCCCCCCTCCTGGTGAAGAGGAGACCCGTCGAAAGGGATCATGCATGGTGAGTAAATGTCATTATTATTTTGTTATTTTTTTTTTTACAGCTATCGTCGTCACCGATGGAGGCTGAAGCGGTAATGGGGGGCTGCAGGTTAATGACTAGCCGCAGGTGACTTGCCAGCCCCCTAAGCCTTATGAACTGGTATAAGGGTCTCATGGATCCCTTACCAGTTCACAAAGATTTAACTGTAAAAAAACACACACATAAAAAAAATGACAGCTGCTGGGGGTGATCACTGGAGGGAGCTGAGGAGGCAGGGAATCACAGCCCCCTACCCCTTCAACCTCTACTCCAGTGATCACCCCTGGTATCTGAAAGCTCAGCGCCAGGAGCAAAAGGTGGGGTTAGCGGCGGTGACAGCAGAGGCAGCAGCGCCTCTTTCGGGCCCTCTCCTTACTGCGGAAGAGCCTGGGGGGGGATTGGAGCCCCCCTGGTGAAGAGGATACCTGACTGGAGGGATCGCGCATGGAGGTAAGCAAATGTCATTTTTTTTACAGCAAATGCCGGCAGTGGTTAAGGGGGGGGGGGGTCCCTATTCCAGGCCCTCTCCTGAAGCTGGAAGAGCTTGTGGAGGGGATTGGACTCTTGGATTATGACCTTGCTTTGGCTCTGACCCTCTCTCTGAACTTTGACACTGGATTATGGCTTTCCCTGTCTCTGGACTCTCTGGCTTCCCTACATCAGCTTCCCCTGAAAACCCGGACTGGACTTTTCCCATATTTGGGCTCACTGGCAACTAATGACAGTAGTGGGATCCTTCTGCAGCGCAGTCCGACCTCTCTTGCGGAAGGCTCAGGCGAAAACCAGGTCTGCAGACACCCCATGCTGAAACAAGTGCATGTGGTATCACTCTACCCATTACTCCCCGCTGGCTCCCTTTAGTTACAGTCAGCTTTAATTTATTAATGATTTCCAGATCTCCCTCTGTTCCTGCCTGGTGCTCCTGATTCTGCATCATTTTCACAAATGACATTATGGACCTCTCCTCTGTTGTACCCTATGGCAATATCCCCTCACCTAAGTTCATTCCTGCTGAGCTCAGAATGGAGTAGATAATATATAGTAATTTTCTTCCTTAAATAAGATTTCTTGGTCCCCTGCTTTTTCTTGGGTTTCTCAGTGCTGTGCCCTACCCCCTCTTGTTTCTAACTGTTTCCCCCTTTCTTCTTTAAGGTGTACAACCCTATATTTTCATTGCTTTTATCTGCATCCTTAAAGGTATAAAACAAAATGCATAAAGATCACATTCTGGCCATTCTTATGACCAGAAGATGGCAAAAATTCTCTTGTACTATGTGTTCAAGCTATAGTCCAATATCCCTGGTAATCTGTCACTCTCCACTGATATGTTGTACAGTACCTAAACCTCTACCTCACCACAATTGTACCTTTGTAACACCTTATATCCCCATTCATGCTAATTCAATCAACACCTTCGATCCATTCGGTTTATGGTAAACAGGGTATCTGTATATGAGCTATTGTTGCTAGGTTCCTATACAGCAGCAGGACAAGCAACATTTCTGCAGTGTGTGTGCTTTATTGATGTTTTCCTTAGAAGCTCCAGTCTGAGATTCCTGTTTTATTGGCTTTTTATTAATAAAGCATATAGTGAGAACTCCCCACAAACCTCATCTCAGTCACAGGTCATGTGACTAAACCAATGCCATTTCTTTCAATGTTTCTAGTCCTAAATGGTGAACTATTTCTTGCTTTTGCTTGTGCATATGAATGTATATAGAGACTGTGTAAATTATTGTTTTTACTGTGTTGCTGCTTTTTAAAGTATGTAAAATCATATTACCCTATAGGTAATCCATTTTCCATCTTATTTCTATGTATTTTACCTTCAATATGCTGTATGCAATATGAGTTTTCCAGGAACCGATGTCGCTTCCAATTTGTATTTCTGTAAATGCCACAATATTCTTTGTGATCTTGTAGAGATTTAACATGTAGGTTTATACATAATGTTTGGCAGTGATTTATTTTAAGTACACTGGCTGAATTTTGAGTCAGAAGGTTTATTTCCTCACATCCTTCAAGACATTTTTGAAAGTATCTGCTTGTTTTTCAAATAGATAAATATGGGAATAAGAAAAATTCACAGTATAGATGCTTCTGCAGAACCAGGTATCAGTAGATTTTAGATCTGCTTCTATGTTTCCTGGTTCATCATATTTCATCATATTTAGTTTGCTGTCCATCATAGCTTGCATTTTGTAGCCTCCTGTCATGCTACAGTACCGTCTGTTTCTTTCTGTGGCTATCGTTGTGCTTCTGATTTCAATTTGTTACATGTTCATCTTTCAGATCCTATTTTTTTTGCCATGTTGTCCTTGTGTTGAGAGTATCCTAAGCAAGGGCAGATATACCCTAGAGGTAGGGGCGGCAGCTACTACTGGGCCCTTTGGAGAAGGGGCCCTATGCAAACCATCCCCCTCACCTTGCAGCATGTGTACCTCAGTATGCAGTGTTGGTGTGCTGTCTGCTGGGAGCACCAGGACCCTGTAGGTTCTAAAAGACAGAACTAAGATGCCAACATATTAGGCCTGATTCAGAGCCGCCTCAAAACCGTGTCGTATTAGGCTCGTTCTGTGTATTTTTACACTTTTTTACCGTATGCGTATGAGCTTACGCATGATTAAGAGCCTCCATCCGAAGCCTTTTGTTTACTGTTTGTAGCTGCGTACGCCAACAAGAATGGCATTTTCCGGCTCTCGTTGCGTCCTCGACAGGACGAGAGTTATGTATACGTTACCTAGTAAACCTCATATACTACAGTTTTTCAGCGTTTTCCAACTTAGCTTACAACGAAGATTTTCCATCTCCCGTTAGATTCAGCATGCATGTTTCTCTAAATATAAGTTCAAACTAAATTCTCTCGGAAAGCTGCTATGTTTGCATGCTTGTACGCATGCGCGCAGCTATTTATCTCCTTCATGTCCCCCGTCTCAACTATTCTCTCACTCACTTATGCTCCAATACTTACCTCAACTCATTTGCGGTTCCACTTTAGATGTTCTTCCGGCATTCATGCTTACCTCAACTCACTTGTGGTAATCAAATAAGTAGCCTTCAAACTTACCAGGCTGGTGGGCAACCTCAGCTTGGGGGACCAGCATTCTATCTGGGGCCTGCCACTGAACAGGATCTGAGTCTGTTGAGGAAGGAAAAATATGTTTACTTCTAATGTCAGATTAGGTAAAGCCAACATTTGTTTCATAATGTGTGTGTGACATCACCCAGCTTCGCCATGCACCTCAGGGGCTGTGTTTTCTGGTGTCTGTAAACCACGCTCCCCACCCGCTACCTTATCATCTAAAAGAATATAAGCAGTTAATGAGTGTGTGTTTACAGTACATGTACCTGTGTGTGCTTCAGTCAGACAAACATACCGTTTGTGGTGTTGCTCCGGCATCTGGGCCGACTCCCTGGCGAGCCGCTGATCCTCTGTAGACAAGTCTAGTGGCTGTTCGGAGCCACCTACAGAGGAGGGGGAGGACCTTGCCCCTGGAGACACACCACCTTCACTCGCCCCAAATCCATCCCGCACTGGGACTGCCGGACTGCTCGCCTCCGGGTGGGTCCTATGCGATAATCCCATTCGCTCACTAGAAGAGAATAGCATTCCTAAACAGAGGCCTAACTAAGGGCTTTTGGATATCTAACAAGTAATAGTTATGGGAAATGTTGCGCAAAGAATCGCCTCACTCGGGGCCTCTTCCTTCGCTTTAGGTCCGACCAGTGTTGGATGATCTGGGTGAAAGTGAAGATGGTGTCGCTGTCGTCTGCTATTTTGGCCACTATCTCCAGGGCCAAAGTCCTCTTTTGGAAATCACTCGATACAAGAAAAACACATTTGATTAATGCAAACATCATACAAAATCTCAGTTATCGCAGGTTCCTAAATTACATTCCCCATAACATTTCTAGGCTTCAGCTATCCTTCTAGATGCCATTTTGGTGTTGCGCACATGTGCGCACTAACTTTTGGTTGGCACAGCGTTTACATTCAAAATTCGCCCCCACTGTTTTGCCATGCATTTCGCCTGCAAATCAACGGCCTGAACCAACACTTACTAGCATGATCGTATCCTGTTTCTCGCGGGTGAAGAGCGTGGGTGCCATTTTGATTGCCAGTATCAGCAGATATGTTGCGCCCCAGCGGTTTCCGGGATGCGCACGTCTGTACGCACGCTTTACGCGTAAGCGTCATACACACTCATAACTATTTAAAGGGTACTTTGACACACAGCTGAGTCTCTTTACAGATCTTACCATGCCTGCAAAGAAAGCTAGCCGCAAGTTAGCCCCGGAACGGCATGGTGAAAGCTCCTCCAGGCCTACAACTCGGTCCCACAAAGCCAGTGGCCACTCGCATACCAAAAGGAGCTCCAGTCGCCACATGAAGGATACATTGGGCCACACTCCAGGCCTCTCCAAATCTGCATCATCCAAGAAGGCGAAGGCTTCCTCCAGGAAGAAGGCTCCCCGGCTCTCAACATCCAAAAGTCAAGGGAGCACTAGTACTACGGGCAAGGGTAAGGCGAGGGCTAGAAGCCAGAGCCCACCAACCACACCCTCTCCTGGTCCTTCCCAATATCAGGAATCTAACGGGGAGAGTCCTGAGTCACCGGGCAGATCCACAGCAGTAACTTCTTGGGGCAGCCAGCCGATGACACCCAGCCCCCATGCAAGTCCAGCACAATCCATGGCAAGTGAAAGGTCTGGCTATTCTACGCCTGCAAGTCACCCAAGAATGTCACCCAATATTCCACCCACCCATGAAGAGGCATCCAGGGCAACATTATGGCGAAACCTGCGGCGTGGGACATTGAGTGGACGCTTTACTGAGCCACAAACCATGGCGTTGGCAAGTGGGGTTTCTGACTTCTCACTTTCATGAGCTGTATGGGAGAATGTCTAAAGCCACCAGCAAAGTGCATAAAACCCAAATCTGGGAGGAGATCACCAGACAGGTCAATTGTGCGGGGATGGAGAGGAAAGATGTGGAGCAGATCCAGCGGAAGTTCTCGGACCTAAAATCTGCTGTGAAACAGAAGAGGAATAAGTCGCAGGCAGCACGGGTACATATGGTTGTTGGAGTTGTGCTGGTTGTTGTGCCAAACCTTGTAAGTAATGTGTATTCTCTTTTTTCAAGGTTGCAAATAGAGATGAGCGAACTTTTGAAAAATTCGATTCGACTGATTCGCCGAATTTTCCGACAAAGATCGTTTCGACCCGAATTTATTCGCGACGAATCGCTATTAAAAACGGCTATTTCTGAGCCTCCTAGAGCCTCAATAGGGTTGTGAACCATTCTGCCTTGCTGCAACAGGCACAGGATGCGTGCTGGGTTAGTTAAATAATACTTTGAATAAATATCACATGCAGATCAGAGGCATTGCTAATAGAATCGCAGAGCGGCACAATTGCAGAGAGTTGAAGTGGCATCACTATGAGGGGCAGGAGCCCAAACATTGCTTTAAAGAGACACTGGAGTTGGCAGCAGCAGGAGCCCAAAAATTGGATTAATCACACCCTGGAGTTGCAAGCAGCAGCAGGAGCCCAAACATTGGCTGAAAGAGACACTGGAGTTGGCAGCAGCAGGAGCCCAAAAATTGACTGACACACCCGGGAGTTTCAAGCAAGCAGCAGCAGCAGCAGCAGCAGCAGGAGCCCAAACATAGCTTGAAAGAGACACTGGAGTTGGCTGCAGGAGCCCAAAAATTGGATGATTCACACCCTGGAGTTGGCAGCAGCAGCAACAGGAGCCCAAACATTACTTTAAAGAGACACGGGAGTTGGCTTCAGGAGCCCAAAAATTGGATGATTCACACCCTGGAGTTGGCAGCAGCAGCAGCAGGAGCCCAAACATTACTTTAAAGAGACACTGGAGTTGGCAGCAGGAGCCCAAAGCTTGGATGAATCACACCCTGGAGTTGGCAGCAGCAGCAGGAGCTCAAACATTACTTTAAAGAGACACTTGGGTTGGCTTCAGGAGCCCAAAAATTGGATGATTCACACCCTGGAGTTGGCAGCAGCAGCAGCAGGAGCCCAAACATTGCTTTAAAGAGACACTGGAGTTGGCAGCAGGAGCCCAAAGCTTGGATGAATCACACCCTGGAGTTGGCAGCAGCAGCAGCAGCAGGAGCCCAAACATTACTTTAAAGAGACACTGGAGTTGGCAGCAGGAGCCCAAAGATTGGATGAATCACACCCTGGAGTTGGCAGCAGCAGCAGGAGCCCAAGTATTACTTTAAAGAGACACTGGGGTTGGCTTCAGGAGCCCAAAAATTGGATGATTCACACCCTGGAGTTGGCAGCAGCAGCAGCAGGAGCCAAAACATTACTTTAAAGAGACACTGGAGTTGGCAGCAGGAGCCCAAAGATTGGATGAATCACACCCTGGAGTTGGCAGCAGCAGCAGGAGCCCAAACATTACTTTAAAGAGACACTGGGGTTAGCTTCAGGAGCCCAAAATTGGATGATTCACACCCTGGAGTTGGCAGCAGCAGCAGGAGCCAAAACATTACTTTAAAGAGACACTGGAGTTGGCTTCAGGAGCCCAAAAATTGGATGAATCACACCCTGGAGTTGGCAGCAGCAGCAGGAGCCCAAGTATTACTTTAAAGAGACACTAGAGATGGCTTCAGGAGCCCAAATATTGGATGATTCACACCCTGGAGTTGGCAGCAGCAGCAGCAGGAGCCCAAACATTACTTTAAAGAGACACTGGAGTTGGCTTCAGGAGCCCAAAAATTGGATGATTCACACCCTGGAGTTGGCAGCAGCAGGAGCCCAAACATTACTTTAAAGAGACACTGGAGTTGGCAGCAGGAGCCCAAAGATTGGATGATTCACACCCTGGAGTTGGCAGCAGCAGCAGGAGCCCAAACATTACTTTAAAGAGACACTGGGGTTGGCTTCAGGAGCCCAAAAATTGGATGAATCACACCCTGGAGTTGGCAGCAGCAGCAGCAGGAGCCCAAATATTACTTTAAAGAGACACTGGAGTTGGCTTCAGGAGCCCAAAATTGGATGATTCACACCCTGGAGTTGGCAGCAGGAGCCAAACATTACTTTAAAGAGACACTGGAGTTGGCTTCAGGAGCCCAAAAATTGGATGAATCACACCCTGGAGTTGGCAGCAGCAGCAGCAGCAGGATCCCAAGTATTACTTTAAAGAGACACTGGAGTTGGCTTCAGGAGCCCAAAAATTGGATGATTCACACCCTGGAGTTGGCAGCAGCAGCAGCAGGAGCCCAAACATTACTTTAAAGAGACACTGGAGTTGGCTTCAGGAGCCCAAAAATTGGATGATTCACACCCTGGAGTTGGCAGCAGCAGCAGGAGCCCAAACATTACTTTAAAGAGACACTGGAGTTGGCAGCAGGAGCCCAAAGATTGGATGAATCACACCCTGGAGTTGGCAGCAGCAGCAGGAGCCCAAACATTACTTTAAAGAGACACTGGGGTTGGCTTCAGGAGCCCAAAAATTGGATGAATCACACCCTGGAGTTGGCAGCAGCAGCAGCAGGAGCCCAAATATTACTTTAAAGAGACACTGGAGTTGGCTTCAGGAGCCCAAAAATTGGATGATTCACACCCTGGAGTTGGCAGCAGCAGCAGGAGCCCAAACATTACTTTAAAGAGACACTGGAGTTGGCTTCAGGAGCCCAAACATTGGATGAATCACACCCTGGAGTTGGCAGCAGCAGCAGGAGCCCAAATATTACTTTAAAGAGACACTGGAGTTGGCTTCAGGAGCCCAAAAATTGGATGATTCACACCCTGGAGTTGGCAGCAGCAGGAGCCCAAACATTACTTTAAAGAGACACTGGGGTTGGCTTCAAGAGCCCAAAAATTGGATGATTCACACCCTGGAGTTGGCAGCAGCAGCAGCAGGAGCCCAAACATTACTTTAAAGAGACCATGGGGTTGGCTTCAGGAGCCCAAAAATTGGATGAATCACACCCTGGAATTGCAAGCAGCAGCAGCAGGAGCCCAAACATTACTTTAAAGAGACACTGGGGTTGGCTTCAGGAGCCCAAAAATTGGATGATTCACACCCTGGAGTTGGCAGCAGCAGCAGCAGGAGCCCAACCATTACTTAAAAGAGACACTGTGGTTGGCTTCAGGAGCCCAAAAATTGGATGAATCACACCCTGGAGTTGGCAGCAGCAGCAGGAGCCCAAACATTACTTTAAAGAGACACAGGAGTTGGCTTCAGGAGCCCAAAAATTGGATGATTCACACCCTGGACTTGGCAGCAGCAGCAGCAGGAGCCCAAACATTACTTTAAAGAGACACTGGAGTTGGCTTCAGGAGCCCAAAAATTGGATGATTCACACCCTGGAGTTGCAAGCAGCAGCAGCAGCCCAAACATTGCTTTAAAGAGACACTGGGGTTGGCTTCAGGAGCCCAAAAATTGGATAAATCACACCCTGTGGAGAGTCATGTGGAGAAAAAGTAGCTTAGTTAGTAATATCTACATAAAATTATGAATAAACAAATGCAAAAGTATTGCCAAAGTGAAGTTTTGTTTGAGGGTGTGTTTCCACCTTTTAATTAAATCAGAAACAACAAGGTATCATTGCCTCTGACTAATCAGCCCTCAAAAATTCTTGGAATTTTTAATCTGGAATCATGTCTGATCCGTCTTATCCGAAGAATATTAATAAAAAGTAAGAGTAACGTAAAGGATTTTTTATCAATAATTACTTGTGGTCCGATGCGGAGGAATGTCTGTAACTGGAGAGCAGCGCCTTAAATCTGTTTTGCACGATCCATCTTTCTTTAGTGTTGGTCTGGCCCCATCATCAATCTACTGGAATACATCAGGCATTGTTGGGAGGAAAGCTTGGCTGATCCATGCGCCATTCATTTCCACGCAGGGCAGTCTCTGGAAAAAATAAGTATGTATAAACCAGGGTCTTTTTCATATAAAAACAAATGGTTATTTTTGCTTTTAAACCGTATGTTCCACAGCTTTACCAGTCATTGTGTCAGCCAATGAAGCAACTTTGTCTCGAAGTGCTGCAAAAGCAGTCCACTGCATCACAAGTGGCATCTGACACCCCGGTCAGCTGTCTGTTGTTATGCTTTGGGTTCAGCTCCACTATCCATTGATGAAGATCTGATAATCATAAAATTCAGCAGCTACTGCCCAGCCAAGAAGTGAAGGAGACACTCGCCTCTTCTTCCACTAGCCGGCAATTAGTGATGAGGAGAGTGTCGTGGGAGGAGGTGTTGCAAGCCGAGGTAGTGGAAGAGGGTCCCTGGAGTCTGCGGTGGTGGCGGCGGCAGCAGCAGCAGCAGTGAATTATTGGGGACTGTTGATAGGAAAAATCAGCTACTCAGCGATTTGTCAGTTTTTCATGTTGCATCCACAATCCTGTAGAGAAAAAGTAGGTTAGTTAGTGTATATACATAAAATTATGAATAGACAAATGCAATAGTATTGCCAAAGTGAAGTTTTGTTTGAGGGTGTGTTTCCACCTTGTAATTAAATCAGAAACAACTAGGTATCATTGCCTCTGAATAATTAGGCCTCAAAAATTCTTGGAATTTTTAATCTTGATGTCTGAGGGATTTCTCCTCTCAGACAGCGTCACCATAAGTCCAGCCTGCTGCATTACCCAGTGGTGGACCTTTCAGAGAACTGATGGCTTGTGCCGAGCCGAGGTGGAGAGTCCCATGGTATCATTGCTTTGCGAAGATGGCAGTACCTGCCCTGTAAAATGTTGTTGAACAGAAGGTGGGCCAGTCCTTTAGCCTGTCAGTGTGTACCAAAGTGCACAGTGTTGTCTACGTCTGGAGCTGTAACTATGGACTCATGGTGGACAATATATATACTTTTAGGCCCCCTTGGTGATTGTGGTTTCACGCTGTTCTTCACATGGTTTTCCTTGAGTCACACATGGGAGGAACTACTAAAAATGAGAACTCAATCCATGAAATCATTGCTTAATCCACGAAAACAGCAAATTTGGACCCATGGTGACTGATACTTGGAAGAACATCTTGTTTGCGCTGCGACAAGGAAGCCAGAGTCATGCGTCCTGACATGGCACACGTGTTCAGTCTAGTTGTCAAGCGTTTTCTGAAGTCTTGCCCCCATCTGAAAGACATCCGAACAACAGGAAAGAAAGTTAGCATGCACTTCTGGCACTCCTACACCACCAAGCACAACCTTATTGAGCTTCAGCGTCAGAACGGTGTACCCCAACATAGTCTGATTTGCCATATTTCCATCCATTGAAATTCCACCCTCCATATGCAGGATCCACTATAGGAACAGAGAAAAGCCATCACGGATTTCTGGATGATCCAAACGGATAGGGGGACACCCCTGTGTAAATTCAATGTAAACCATTGGCAGCTCATACGTGACACCGGCCGTTTGCTCAGGCCCTTTGAGGAAGCTACTTTATTAGACAGTTGCCAGGACTATGAGATGAGCGATGAGATTCCACTGCTTCATGTACTACAACACATGTTGGAAACCATGGCTGGTCAGGGCACTGGAGACATGGCACATACATTTCACAGCCACATGAAGCCTGTGGGGGCTGAAGTGGAGGAGGAGGAGGGGGTGGGGCACAGCAAACCACAGTTTAGGTTTCACAAAATGAAATTTTATCTAGTCATCTGACAGGAGAGGAGGAGCAGGAGCAGCCACAGGAGCTAGAGGGTTGGGAGGAAGGCGAGACAGAGGACCCAGACACACCGTGGCAGTTTACAGTGGAGATGGAGACAGGTAGTCCCTCCGAGTCACTTGCACAAATGGCACAATGCATGCTCACATGCTTGCGTAGTGACCACAGAATTGTCTCCATTTGTCAGCGGGATGACTTCTGGCTCTCCAACTTATTGGACCCTTGCTTCCGGCACAAAATGGGGGCATTTTTTACGCCCACTGAGAGGGAGGACAAACTGACCTACTACAGAGACATCCCACGTAGTCAGTTGGGCGATGTCTATCTGTGCCATGGCCCATACTCCCGCAGGTCTGACTCGGTGGGAAACCTCTGCGAACACCTTCCACTGCCATGGCTGCTGGGGGGGTGGAAGGAGTAGCAGCAGCAACAGCTCCATCAGCAGCAGCCTCAGTCTTCAGTCGCTAGTGAGTAGCTTTCTACACCCCCATAGTGAGTCTACTCATGAGCAGCAGGAAGACCTGGAGCTGGACCTCAAACAGCAGGTCATGTCATACCTTGACATGACCATGCCAACACACCTTCAGGATCCACTGGATTTGCTAGGAAGCCAAACTTGACTTGCGTCCGCAACTAGCAGAGTTTGCCCTGGAAAAGCTGTACTGGCCGGACAGTAGTTGATTTAGATGGCAACTGGGCTGCTCTATATAATGAAGCAAAATGGCAAATTTACCTCACAATATAAACTATTGCCCCTCAGATTTACACAGGGGTTGCTCCATATAATGGTGCAAAACCATGAATTTACCTCATAATATAAACTATTGCCCCTCAGATTTACACAGGGGCTGCTCTATATAATGAAGCAAAATGGTAAATTTACCTCACAATATAAGCTATTGCCCCTCAGATTTACACAGGGGCTGCTCCATATAATGGTGCAAAATCATGAATTTACCTCATAATATAAACTATTGCCCCTCAGATTTACACAGGGGCTGCTCTATATAATGAAGCAGAATGGCAAATTTACCTCACAATATAAGCTATTGCCCCTCAGATTTACACAGGGCCTGCTCTATATAATGAAGCAAAATGGCAAATTTACCTCACAATATAAGCTATTGCCCCTCAGATTTACACAGGGCCTGCTCTATATAATGAAGCAAAATGGCAAATTTACCTCACAATATAAGCTATTGCCCCTCAGATTTACACAGGGGCTGCTCCATATAATGGTGCAAAACCATGAATTTACCTTATAATATAAACTATTGCCCCTCAGATTTATAGAGGGGGTGCTCTATATAATGCAGCAAAATGGCAAATTTACCTCACTATATAAGCTATTACAGCTCTATATAAATAAAAATACATAAATAAAAAAAGGGCCTGTAGAAGCTTATTTAGTATAACAGATAGGGTGACATGTGCTGGTTTGGGATGCCCATATGGGCTAGTGTTTTGGCAGCAGTACAAAAACCAATGCAAAATGCAATAGCTTAATAAAGCTGATGCTGATCAATGCTTATTTAGTATAACAGATGGGGTGCAACATGCAGGTTTGGGATGCCCTGCGGCCTGGTGTATTTAAAGCAGACCAAAACCAATTCAAAATGCAATAACTTAATAAAGCTGAGGCTGTAGATGCTTATTTAGTATAAACAGGTAGGGTGCAAGGTGCAGCTTTGGGGTGCCCTGCGGCCTGGTTAAATGAAAGCAGTCAAAAAGGAAGTGCAAACTGAAGTAGCTTAATGAAGCTGATGCTGATCAACGCTTATGTTGTATACCAGATAGGGTGCAAGGTGCAGCTTTGGGGTGCCCTGCGGCCTGGTTTATTAAAAGCAATCAAAAACAAGTGCAAACTGAAGTAGCTTAATAAAGCAGCTGATGCTAATCAACGCTTATGTTGTATAACAGATAGGGTTAAAATAGCATGTTCCTTGGGATGCCCGTGTGGCCTGGTATATTTCAAGCTGAACAAAAAGTAACAATAATCCAAGTATGAGAAATGCTTGTGCTTAACATATAGGGTTAATCAGCATGTGCCTTGGGATGCCCGTGTGGCCTGGTATATTTTAAGCTGAACAAAAAGTAACAATAATCCAAGTAGGAGAAATAATTTTGACCTTCTTTACAGTGCCATACTTTGAAAAAAATCCTTAATTTCATGCCGATCAATCCAAAGGTCAATGCCCCCAACAAAAATAGTGTTCGGCATAAGTTTTCCTTCTGGAAGGACGTAACCTTTAGTTTACATGGTTGGGGTAGGTTATATTACAAATTGGGATACCCCAGGCAGCAGTGTCATTGAAAGAGACAGATTGTAATACAGGCCATACGCAAGCAGAGAAACTCAGGCTGCAACAGGCCTCTTTAGTTTACATGGTTGGGGTAGGTTATCTTACAAATTGGGATACCCCACTGTATATGAAACCGAATATAATGCACACCCAAAAGTGGACAATCAGCATCCAAGAGGCCTGCTTAGTTTAAATAAGAGAGCTGCTTAGCTTAAATAAGAGAGCTGCTTAGTGAAAATAAGAGGCCTGCTTAGTTTAAATAAGAGAGCTGCTTAGTGTAAATAAGAGAGGTAGGTTATGTTATGTTACAGAATGGGATGCCCCGAAACAGACTTGAGATCAGTATATATGCACAGCAAGAGTGGATAAGCAGGCTCAAACAGGCCAAATTACTTTAAATAACTGTGCAGCTTACAGTAAATGCAGAGGCTAATGGTATGTTACAGAATGGGATGCCCCAACAGCCAGCAGTGCACCTGTGAGCAGTACTACTATGCACAGCAAAAGTGTCTTTATCAGGGCAAATGACTTTTAGAATAAGTGCAAAGGGTTATAGTAAATAGAGGCTTGTGTAGTCACAGAATGGGATGCCCCAACAGCCAGCAGTGCACCTGGCAGCAGTAGTACTATGCACAGCAAAAGTGTCTTTATCAGGCCAAATGACTTTTAGAATAAGTGCAAAGGGTTATAGTAAATAGAGGCTTGTGTAGTCACAGAATGGGATGCCCCAACAGCCAGCAGTGCACCTGTGAGCAGTACTACTATGCACAGCAAAAGTGTCTTTATCAGGCCAAATGACTTTTAGAATAAGTGCAAAGGGTTATAGTAAATAGAGGCTTGTGTAGTCACAGAATGGGATGCCCCAACAGCCAGCAGTGCACCTGTGAGCAGTACTACTATGCACAGCAAAAGTGTCTTTATCAGGCCAAATGACTTTTAGAATAAGTGCAAAGGGTTATAGTAAATAGAGGCTTGTGTAGTCACAGAATGGGATGCCCCAACAGCCAGCAGTGCACCTGTGAGCAGTACTACTATGCACAGCAAAAGTGTCTTTATCAGGCCAAATGACTTTTAGAATAAATGCAAAGGGTTATAGTAAATAGAGGCTTGTGTAGTCACAGAATGGGATGCCCCAACAGCCAGCAGTGCACCTGGCAGCAGTAGTACTATGCACAGCAAAAGTGTCTTTATCAGGCCAAATTTCTATTAGAATAAGTGCAAAGGGTTATAGTAGTAAATAGAGGCTTGTGTAGTCACAGAATGGGATGCCCCAACAGCCAGCAGTGCACCTGGCAGCAGTAGTACTATGCACAGCAAAAGTGTGTTTATCAGGCCAAATTTCTATTAGAATAAGTGCAAAGGGTTATAGTAATAAATAGAGGCTTGTGTAGTCACAGAATGGGATGCCCCAACAGCCAGCAGTGCACCTGGCAGCAGTAGTACTATGCACAGCAAAAGTGTCTTTATCAGGCCAAATGACTTTTAGAATAAGTGCAAAGGGTTATAGTAAATAGAGGCTTGTGTAGTCACAGAATGGGATGCCCCAACAGCCAGCAGTGCACCTGTGAGCAGTACTACTATGCACAGCAAAAGTGTCTTTATCAGGCCAAATGACTTTTAGAATAAATGCAAAGGGTTATAGTAAATAGAGGCTTGTGTAGTCACAGAATGGGATGCCCCAACAGCCAGCAGTGCACCTGGCAGCAGTAGTACTATGCACAGCAAAAGTGTCTTTATCAGGCCAAATTTCTATTAGAATAAGTGCAAAGGGTTATAGTAGTAAATAGAGGCTTGTGTAGTCACAGAATGGGATGCCCCAACAGCCAGCAGTGCACCTGGCAGCAGTAGTACTATGCACAGCAAAAGTGTCTTTATCAGGCCAAATTTCTATTAGAATAAGTGCAAAGGGTTATAGTAATAAATAGAGGCTTGTGTAGTCACAGAATGGGATGCCCCAACAGCCAGCAGTGCACCTGGCAGCAGTAGTACTATGCACAGCAAAAGTGTCTTTATCAGGCCAAATGACTTTTAGAATAAGTGCAAAGGGTTATAGTAAATAGAGGCTTGTGTAGTCACAGAATGGGATGCCCCAACAGCCAGCAGTGCACCTGTGAGCAGTACTACTATGCACAGCAAAAGTGTCTTTATCAGGCCAAATGACTTTTAGAATAAGTGCAAAGGGTTATAGTAAATAGAGGCTTGTGTAGTCACAGAATGGGATGCCCCAACAGCCAGCAGTGCACCTGTGAGCAGTACTACTATGCACAGCAAAAGTGTCTTTATCAGGCCAAATGACTTTTAGAATAAATGCAAAGGGTTATAGTAAATAGAGGCTTGTGTAGTCACAGAATGGGATGCCCCAACAGCCAGCAGTGCACCTGGCAGCAGTAGTACTATGCACAGCAAAAGTGTCTTTATCAGGCCAAATTTCTATTAGAATAAGTGCAAAGGGTTATAGTAGTAAATAGAGGCTTGTGTAGTCACAGAATGGGATGCCCCAACAGCCAGCAGTGCACCTGGCAGCAGTAGTACTATGCACAGCAAAAGTGTGTTTATCAGGCCAAATTTCTATTAGAATAAGTGCAAAGGGTTATAGTAATAAATAGAGGCTTGTGTAGTCACAGAATGGGATGCCCCAACAGCCAGCAGTGCACCTGGCAGCAGTAGTACTATGCACAGCAAAAGTGTCTTTATCAGGCCAAATTTCTATTAGAATAAGTGCAAAGGGTTATACTAGTAAATAGAGGCTTGTGTAGTCACAGAATGGGATGCCCCAACAGCCAGCAGTGCACCTGGCAGCAGTAGTACTATGCACAGCAAAAGTGTCTTTATCAGGCCAAATTTCTATTAGAATAAGTGCAAAGGGTTATAGTACTAAATAGAGGCTTGTGTAGTCACAGAATGGGATGCCCCAACAGCCAGCAGTGCACCTGGCAGCAGTAGTACTATGCACAGCAAAAGTGTCTTTATTAGGCCAAATGACTTTCAGAATAAGTGCAAAGGGTTATAGTAAATAGAGGCTTGTGTAGTCACAGAATGGGATGCCCCAACGGCCAGCAGTGCACCTGTGAGCAGTACTACTATGCACAGAAAAAGTGTCTTTATCAGGCCAAATGACTTTTAGAATAAGTGCAAAGGGTTATAGTAAATAGAGGCTTGTGTAGTCACAGAATGGGATGCCCCAACAGCCAGCAGTGCACCTGTGAGCAGTACTACTATGCACCGCAAAAGTCTCTTTATCAGGCCAAATGACTTTTAGAATAAGTGCAAAGGGTTATAGTAAATACAGGCTTGTGTAGTCACAGAATGGGATGCCCCAACAGCCAGCAGTGCACCTGGCAGCAGTAGTACTATGCACAGCAAAAGTGTCTTTATCAGGCCAAATTTCTATTAGAATAAGTGCAAAGGGTTATAGTAGTAAATAGAGGCTTGTGTAGTCACAGAATGGGATGCCCCAACAGCCAGCAGTGCACCTGGCAGCAGTAGTACTATGCACAGCAAAAGTGTGTTTATCAGGCCAAATTTCTATTTGAATAAGTGCAAAGGGTTATAGTAATAAATAGAGGCTTGTGTAGTCACAGAATGGGATGCCCCAACAGCCAGCAGTGCACCTGGCAGCAGTAGTACTATGCACAGCAAAAGTGTCTTTATCAGGCCAAATGACTTTTAGAATAAGTGCAAAGGGTTATAGTAAATAGAGGCTTGTTTAGTCACAGAATGGGATGCCCCAACGGCCAGCAGTGCACCTGTGAGCAGTACTACTATACACAGCAAAAGTGTCTTTATCAGGCCAAATGACTTTTAGAATAAGTGCAAAGGGTTATAGTAAATAGAGGCTTGTGTAGTCACAGAATGGGATGCCCCAACAGCCAGCAGTGCACCTGTGAGCAGTACTACTATGCACAGCAAAAGTGTCTTTATCAGGCCAAATGACTTTTAGAATAAGTGCAAAGGGTTATAGTAAATAGAAGCTTGTGTAGTCACAGAATGGGATGCCCCAAAAGCCAGCAGTGCACCTGGCAGCAGTAGTACTAAGCACAGCAAAAGTGTCTTTATCAGGCCAAATTTCTATTAGAATAAGTGCAAAGGGTTATAGTAGTAAATAGAGGCTTGTGTAGTAACAGAATGGGATTCCCCAACAGCCAGCAGTGCACCTGGCAGCAGTAGTACTATTCACAGCAAAAGTGTCTTTATCAGGCCAAATTTCTATTAGAATAAGTGCAAAGGGTTATAGTAGTAAATAGAGGCTTGTGTAGTCAAAGAATGGGATGCCCCAACAGCCAGCAGTGCACCTGGCAGCAGTAGTACTATGCACAGCAAAAGTGTCTTTATCAGGCCAAATTTCTATTAGAATAAGGGCAAAGGGTTATAGTAATAAATAGAGGCTTGTGTAGTCACAGAATGGGATGCCCCAACAGCCAGCAGTGCACCTGGCAGCAGTAGTACTATGCACAGCAAAAGTGTCTTTATCAGGCCAAATTTCTATTAGAATAAGTGCAAAGGGTTATAGTAGTAAATAGAGGCTTGTGTAGTCACAGAATGGGATGCCCCAACAGCCAGCAGTGCACCTGGCAGCAGTAGTACTATGCACAGCAAAAGTGTCTTTATCAGGCCAAATGACTTTTAGAATAAGTGCAGAGGGTTATAGTAAATAGAGGCTTGTGCAGTCACAGAATGGGATGCCCCAACAGCCAGCAGTGCACCTGGCAGCAGTAGTACTATGCACAGCAAAAGTGTCTTTATCAGGCCAAATGACTTTTAGAATAAGTGCAAAGGGTTATAGTAAATAGAGGCTTGTGTAGTCACAGAATGGGATGCCCCAACAGCCAGCAGTGCACCTGGCAGCAGTAGTACTATGCACAGCAAAAGTGTCTTTATCAGGCCAAATTTCTATTAGAATAAGTGCAAAGGGTTATAGTAGTAAATAGAGGCTTGTGTAGTCACAGAATGGGATGCCCCAACAGCCAGCAGTGCACCTGGCAGCAGTAGTACTATGCACAGCAAAAGTGTCCTTATCAGGCCAAATGACTTTTAGAATAAGTGCAAAGGGTTATAGTAAATAGAGGCTTGTGCACCTGGCAGCAGTAGTACTATGCACAGCAAAAGTGTCTTTATCAGGCCAAATTTCTATTAGAATAAGTGCAAAGGGTTATAGTAGTAAATAGAGGCTTGTGTAGTCACAGAATGGGATGCCCCAACAGCCAGCAGTGCACCTGGCAGCAGTAGTACTATGCACAGCAAAAGTGTGTTTATCAGGCCAAATTTCTATTAGAATAAGTGCAAAGGGATATAGTAATAAATAGAGGCTTGTGTAGTCACAGAATGGGATGCCCCAACAGCCAGCAGTGCACCTGGCAGCAGTAGTACTATGCACAGCAAAAGTGTCTTTATCAGGCCAAATGACTTTTAGAATAAGTGCAAAGGGTTATAGTAAATAGAGGCTTGTGTAGTCACAGAATGGGATGCCCCAACAGCCAGCAGTGCACCTGTGAGCAGTACTACTATGCACAGCAAAAGTGTCTTTATCAGGCCAAATGACTTTTAGAATAAGTGCAAAGGGTTATAGTAAATAGAGGCTTGTGTAGTCACAGAATGGAATGCCCCAACAGCCAGCAGTGCACCTGTGAGCAGTACTACTATGCACAGCAAAAGTGTCTTTATCAGGCCAAATGACTTTTAGAATAAATGCAAAGGGTTATAGTAAATAAAGGGTTGTGTAGTCACAGAATGGGATGCCCCAACAGCCAGCAGTGCACCTGGCAGCAGTAGTACTATGCACAGCAAAAGTGTCTTTATCAGGCCAAATTTCTATTAGAATAAGTGCAAAGGGTTATAGTAGTAAATAGAGGCTTGTGTAGTCACAGAATGGGATGCCCCAACAGCCAGCAGTGCACCTGGCAGCAGTAGTACTATGCACAGCAAAAGTGTGTTTATCAGGCCAAATTTCTATTAGAATAAGTGCAAAGGGTTATAGTAATAAATAGAGGCTTGTGTAGTCACAGAATGGGATGCCCCAACAGCCAGCAGTGCACCTGGCAGCAGTAGTACTATGCACAGCAAAAGTGTCTTTATCAGGCCAAATTTCTATTAGAATAAGTGCAAAGGGTTATACTAGTAAATAGAGGCTTGTGTAGTCACAGAATGGGATGCCCCAACAGCCAGCAGTGCACCTGGCAGCAGTAGTACTATGCACAGCAAAAGTGTCTTTATCAGGCCAAATTTCTATTAGAATAAGTGCAAAGGGTTATAGTACTAAATAGAGGCTTGTGTAGTCACAGAATGGGATGCCCCAACAGCCAGCAGTGCACCTGGCAGCAGTAGTACTATGCACAGCAAAAGTGTCTTTATTAGGCCAAATGACTTTTAGAATAAGTGCAAAGGGTTATAGTAAATAGAGGCTTGTGTAGTCACAGAATGGGATGCCCCAACGGCCAGCAGTGCACCTGTGAGCAGTACTACTATGCACAGAAAAAGTGTCTTTATCAGGCCAAATGACTTTTAGAATAAGTGCAAAGGGTTATAGTAAATAGAGGCTTGTGTAGTCACAGAATGGGATGCCCCAACAGCCAGCAGTGCACCTGTGAGCAGTACTACTATGCACAGCAAAAGTGTCTTTATCAGGCCAAATGACTTTTAGAATAAGTGCAAAGGGTTATAGTAAATAGAGGCTTGTGTAGTCACAGAATGGGATGCCCCAACAGCCAGCAGTGCACCTGTGAGCAGTACTACTATGCACAGCAAAAGTGTCTTTATCAGGCCAAATGACTTTTAGAATAAGTGCAAAGGGTTATAGTAAATACAGGCTTGTGTAGTCACAGAATGGGATGCCCCAACAGCCAGCAGTGCACCTGGCAGCAGTAGTACTATGCACAGCAAAAGTGTCTTTATCAGGCCAAATTTCTATTAGAATAAGTGCAAAGGGTTATAGTAGTAAATAGAGGCTTGTGTAGTCACAGAATGGGATGCCCCAACAGCCAGCAGTGCACCTGGCAGCAGTAGTACTATGCACAGCAAAAGTGTGTTTATCAGGCCAAATTTCTATTTGAATAAGTGCAAAGGGTTATAGTAATAAATAGAGGCTTGTGTAGTCACAGAATGGGATGCCCCAACAGCCAGCAGTGCACCTGGCAGCAGTAGTACTATGCACAGCAAAAGTGTCTTTATCAGGCCAAATGACTTTTAGAATAAGTGCAAAGGGTTATAGTAAATAGAGGCTTGTTTAGTCACAGAATGGGATGCCCCAACGGCCAGCAGTGCACCTGTGAGCAGTACTACTATACACAGCAAAAGTGTCTTTATCAGGCCAAATGACTTTTAGAATAAGTGCAAAGGGTTATAGTAAATAGAGGCTTGTGTAGTCACAGAATGGGATGCCCCAACAGCCAGCAGTGCACCTGTGAGCAGTACTACTATGCACAGCAAAAGTGTCTTTATCAGGCCAAATGACTTTTAGAATAAGTGCAAAGGGTTATAGTAAATAGAAGCTTGTGTAGTCACAGAATGGGATGCCCCAAAAGCCAGCAGTGCACCTGGCAGCAGTAGTACTAAGCACAGCTAAAGTGTCTTTATCAGGCCAAATTTCTATTAGAATAAGTGCAAAGGGTTATAGTAGTAAATAGAGGCTTGTGTAGTAACAGAATGGGATTCCCCAACAGCCAGCAGTGCACCTGGCAGCAGTAGTAC
The DNA here is from genome assembly GCA_027917425.1 of Gastrophryne carolinensis. Lineage (NCBI taxonomy): Eukaryota > Metazoa > Chordata > Amphibia > Anura > Microhylidae > Gastrophryne > Gastrophryne carolinensis. The sequence goes on along the minus strand of CM051239.1, from coordinate 180,512,535 downwards.
TATGCACAGCAAAAGTGTCTTTATCAGGCCAAATTTCTATTAGAATAAGTGCAAAGGGTTATAGTAGTAAATAGAGGCTTGTGTAGTCAAAGAATGGGATGCCCCAACCGCCAGCAGTGCACCTGGCAGCAGTAGTACTATGCACAGCAAAAGTGTGTTTATCAGGCCAAATTTCTATTAGAATAAGGGCAAAGGGTTATAGTAATAAATAGAGGCTTGTGTAGTCACAGAATGGGATGCCCCAACAGCCAGCAGTGCACCTGGCAGCAGTAGTACTATGCACAGCAAAAGTGTCTTTATCAGGCCAAATTTCTATTAGAATAAGTGCAAAGGGTTATAGTAGTAAATAGAGGCTTGTGTAGTCACAGAATGGGATGCCCCAACAGCCAGCAGTGCACCTGGCAGCAGTAGTACTATGCACAGCAAAAGTGTCTTTATCAGGCCAAATGACTTTTAGAATAAGTGCAGAGGGTTATAGTAAATAGAGGCTTGTGCAGTCACAGAATGGGATGCCCCAACAGCCAGCAGTGCACCTGGCAGCAGTAGTACTATGCACAGCAAAAGTGTCTTTATCAGGCCAAATGACTTTTAGAATAAGTGCAAAGGGTTATAGTAAATAGAGGCTTGTGTAGTCACAGAATGGGATGCCCCAACAGCCAGCAGTGCACCTGGCAGCAGTAGTACTATGCACAGCAAAAGTGTCTTTATCAGGCCAAATTTCTATTAGAATAAGTGCAAAGGGTTATAGTAGTAAATAGAGGCTTGTGTAGTCACAGAATGGGATGCCCCAACAGCCAGCAGTGCACCTGGCAGCAGTAGTACTATGCACAGCAAAAGTGTCTTTATCAGGCCAAATGACTTTTAGAATAAGTGCAAAGGGTTATAGTAAATAGAGGCTTGTGCACCTGGCAGCAGTAGTGCTATGCACAGCAAAAGTGTCTTTATCAGGCCAAATTTCTATTAGAATAAGTGCAAAGGGTTATAGTAGTAAATAGAGGCTTGTGTAGTCACAGAATGGGATGCCCCAACAGCCAGCAGTGCACCTGGCAGCAGTAGTACTATGCACAGCAAAAGTGTGTTTATCAGGCCAAATTTCTATTAGAATAAGTGCAAAGGGTTATAGTAATAAATAGAGGCTTGTGTAGTCACAGAATGGGATGCCCCAACAGCCAGCAGTGCACCTGGCAGCAGTAGTACTATGCACAGCAAAAGTGTCTTTATCAGGCCAAATTTCTATTAGAATAAGTGCAAAGGGTTATACTAGTAAATAGAGGCTTGTGTAGTCACAGAATGGGATGCCCCAACAGCCAGCAGTGCACCTGGCAGCAGTAGTACAATGCACAGCAAAAGTGTCTTTATCAGGCCAAATTTCTATTAGAATAAGTGCAAAGGGTTATAGTAGTAAATAGAGGCTTGTGTAGTCAAAGAATGGGATGCCCCAACAGCCAGCAGTGCACCTGGCAGCAGTAGTACTATGCACAGCAAAAGTGTGTTTATCAGGCCAAATTTCTATTAGAATAAGGGCAAAGGGTTATAGTAATAAATAGAGGCTTGTGTAGTCACAGAATGGGATGCCCCAACAGCCAGCAGTGCACCTGGCAGCAGTAGTACTATGCACAGCAAAAGTGTCTTTATCAGGCCAAATTTCTATTAGAATAAGTGCAAAGGGTTATAGTAGTAAATAGAGGCTTGTGTAGTCACAGAATGGGATGCCCCAACAGCCAGCAGTGCACCTGGCAGCAGTAGTACTATGCACAGCAAAAGTGTCTTTATCAGGCCAAATGACTTTTAGAATAAGTGCAGAGGGTTATAGTAAATAGAGGCTTGTGCAGTCACAGAATGGGATGCCCCAACAGCCAGCAGTGCACCTGGCAGCAGTAGTACTATGCACAGCAAAAGTGTCTTTATCAGGCCAAATGACTTTTAGAATAAGTGCAAAGGGTTATAGTAAATAGAGGCTTGTGTAGTCACAGAATGGGATGCCCCAACAGCCAGCAGTGCACCTGGCAGCAGTAGTACTATGCACAGCAAAAGTGTCTTTATCAGGCCAAATTTCTATTAGAATAAGTGCAAAGGGTTATAGTAGTAAATAGAGGCTTGTGTAGTCACAGAATGGGATGCCCCAACAGCCAGCAGTGCACCTGGCAGCAGTAGTACTATGCACAGCAAAAGTGTCTTTATCAGGCCAAATGACTTTTAGAATAAGTGCAAAGGGTTATAGTAAATAGAGGCTTGTGTAGTCACAGAAAGGGATGCCCCAACAGCCAGCAGTGCACCTGTGAGCAGTACTACTATGCACAGCAAAAGTGTCTTTATCAGGCCAAATGACTTTTAGAATAAGTGCAAAGGGTTATAGTAGTAAATAGAGGCTTGTGTAGTCACAGAATGGGATGCCCCAACAGCCAGCAGTGCACCTGGCAGCAGTAGTACTAAGCACAGCAAAAGTGTGTTTATCAGGCCAAATTTCTATTAAAATAAGTGCAAAGGGTTATAGTCGTAAATAGAGGCTTGTGTAGTCACAGAATGGGATGCCCCAACAGCCAGCAGTGCACCTGTGAGCAGTACTACTATGCACAGCAAAAGTGTCTTTATCAGGCCAAATGACTTTTAGAATAAGTGCAAAGGGTTATAGTAAATAGAGGCTTGTGTAGTCACAGAATGGGATGCCCCAACAGCCAGCAGTGCACCTGGCAGCAGTAGTACTAAGCACAGCAAAAGTGTCTTTATCAGGCCAAATTTCTATTAGAATAAGTGCAAAGGGTTATGGTAGTAAATAGAGGCTTGTGTAGTCACAGAATGGGATGCCCCAACAGCCAGCAGTGCACCTGGCAGCAGTAGTACTATGCACAGCAAAAGTGTCTTTATCAGGCCAAATGACTTTTAGAATAAGTGCAAAGGGTTATAGTAAATAGAGGCTTGTGTAGTCACAGAATGGGATGCCCCAACGGCCAGCAGTGCACCTGTGAGCAGTACTACTATGCACAGAAAAAGTGTCTTTATCAGGCCAAATGACTTTTAGAATAAGTGCAAAGGGTTATAGTAAATAGAGGCTTGTGTAGTCACAGAATGGGATGCCCCAACAGCCAGCAGTGCACCTGTGAGCAGTACTACTATGCACAGCAAAAGTGTCTTTATCAGGCCAAATGACTTTTAGAATAAGTGCAAAGGGTTATAGTAAATAGAGGCTTGTGTAGTCACAGAATGGGATGCCCCAACAGCCAGCAGTGCACCTGTGAACAGTACTACTATGCACAGCAAAAGTGTCTTTATCAGGCCAAATGACTTTTAGAATAAGTGCAAGGGGTTATAGTAAATACAGGCTTGTGTAGTCACAGAATGGGATGCCCCAACAGCCAGCAGTGCACCTGGCAGCAGTAGTACTATGCACAGCAAAAGTGTCTTTATCAGGCCAAATTTCTATTAGAATAAGTGCAAAGGGTTATAGTAGTAAATAGAGGCTTGTGTAGTCACAGAATGGGATGCCCCAACAGCCAGCAGTGCACCTGGCAGCAGTAGTACTATGCACAGCAAAAGTGTGTTTATCAGGCCAAATTTCTATTTGAATAGGTGCAAAGGGTTATAGTAATAAATAGAGGCTTGTGTAGTCACAGAATGGGATGCCCCAACGGCCAGCAGTGCACCTGGCAGCAGTAGTACTATGCACAGCAAAAGTGTCTTTATCAGGCCAAATGACTTTTAGAATAAGTGCAAAGGGTTATAGTAAATAGAGGCTTGTTTAGTCACAGAATGGGATGCCCCAACGGCCAGCAGTGCACCTGTGAGCAGTACTACTATACACAGCAAAAGTGTCTTTATCAGGCCAAATGACTTTTAGAATAAGTGCAAAGGGTTATAGTAAATAGAGGCTTGTGTAGTCACAGAATGGGATGCCCCAACAGCCAGCAGTGCACCTGTGAGCAGTACTACTATGCACAGCAAAAGTGTCTTTATCAGGCCAAATGACTTTTAGAATAAGTGCAAAGGGTTATAGTAAATAGAAGCTTGTGTAGTCACAGAATGGGATGCCCCAAAAGCCAGCAGTGCACCTGGCAGCAGTAGTACTAAGCACAGCAAAAGTGTCTTTATCAGGCCAAATTTCTATTAGAATAAGTGCAAAGGGTTATAGTAGTAAATAGAGGCTTGTGTAGTAACAGAATGGGATTCCCCAACAGCCAGCAGTGCACCTGGCAGCAGTAGTACTATGCACAGCAAAAGTGTCTTTATCAGGCCAAATTTCTATTAGAATAAGTGCAAAGGGTTATAGTAGTAAATAGAGGCTTGTGTAGTCAAAGAATGGGATGCCCCAACAGCCAGCAGTGCACCTGGCAGCAGTAGTACTATGCACAGCAAAAGTGTGTTTATCAGGCCAAATTTCTATTAGAATAAGGGCAAAGGGTTATAGTAATAAATAGAGGCTTGTGTAGTCACAGAATGGGATGCCCCAACAGCCAGCAGTGCACCTGGCAGCAGTAGTACTATGCACAGCAAAAGTGTCTTTATCAGGCCAAATTTCTATTAGAATAAGTGCAAAGGGTTATAGTAGTAAATAGAGGCTTGTGTAGTCACAGAATGGGATGCCCCAACAGCCAGCAGTGCACCTGGCAGCAGTAGTACTATGCACAGCAAAAGTGTCTTTATCAGGCCAAATGACTTTTAGAATAAGTGCAGAGGGTTATAGTAAATAGAGGCTTGTGCAGTCACAGAATGGGATGCCCCAACAGCCAGCAGTGCACCTGGCAGCAGTAGTACTATGCACAGCAAAAGTGTCTTTATCAGGCCAAATGACTTTTAGAATAAGTGCAAAGGGTTATAGTAAATAGAGGCTTGTGTAGTCACAGAATGGGATGCCCCAACAGCCAGCAGTGCACCTGGCAGCAGTAGTACTATGCACAGCAAAAGTGTCTTTATCAGGCCAAATTTCTATTAGAATAAGTGCAAAGGGTTATAGTAGTAAATAGAGGCTTGTGTAGTCACAGAATGGGATGCCCCAACAGCCAGCAGTGCACCTGGCAGCAGTAGTACTATGCACAGCAAAAGTGTCTTTATCAGGCCAAATGACTTTTAGAATAAGTGCAAAGGGTTATAGTAAATAGAGGCTTGTGCACCTGGCAGCAGTAGTGCTATGCACAGCAAAAGTGTCTTTATCAGGCCAAATTTCTATTAGAATAAGTGCAAAGGGTTATAGTAGTAAATAGAGGCTTGTGTAGTCACAGAATGGGATGCCCCAACAGCCAGCAGTGCACCTGGCAGCAGTAGTACTATGCACAGCAAAAGTGTGTTTATCAGGCCAAATTTCTATTAGAATAAGTGCAAAGGGTTATAGTAATAAATAGAGGCTTGTGTAGTCACAGAATGGGATGCCCCAACAGCCAGCAGTGCACCTGGCAGCAGTAGTACTATGCACAGCAAAAGTGTCTTTATCAGGCCAAATTTCTATTAGAATAAGTGCAAAGGGTTATACTAGTAAATAGAGGCTTGTGTAGTCACAGAATGGGATGCCCCAACAGCCAGCAGTGCACCTGGCAGCAGTAGTACTATGCACAGCAAAAGTGTCTTTATCAGGCCAAATTTCTATTAGAATAAGTGCAAAGGGTTATAGTAGTAAATAGAGGCTTGTGTAGTCAAAGAATGGGATGCCCCAACAGCCAGCAGTGCACCTGGCAGCAGTAGTACTATGCACAGCAAAAGTGTGTTTATCAGGCCAAATTTCTATTAGAATAAGGGCAAAGGGTTATAGTAATAAATAGAGGCTTGTGTAGTCACAGAATGGGATGCCCCAACAGCCAGCAGTGCACCTGGCAGCAGTAGTACTATGCACAGCAAAAGTGTCTTTATCAGGCCAAATTTCTATTAGAATAAGTGCAAAGGGTTATAGTAGTAAATAGAGGCTTGTGTAGTCACAGAATGGGATGCCCCAACAGCCAGCAGTGCACCTGGCAGCAGTAGTACTATGCACAGCAAAAGTGTCTTTATCAGGCCAAATGACTTTTAGAATAAGTGCAGAGGGTTATAGTAAATAGAGGCTTGTGCAGTCACAGAATGGGATGCCCCAACAGCCAGCAGTGCACCTGGCAGCAGTAGTACTATGCACAGCAAAAGTGTCTTTATCAGGCCAAATGACTTTTAGAATAAGTGCAAAGGGTTACAGTAAATAGAGGCTTGTGTAGTCACAGAATGGGATGCCCCAACAGCCAGCAGTGCACCTGGCAGCAGTAGTACTATGCACAGCAAAAGTGTCTTTATCAGGCCAAATTTCTATTAGAATAAGTGCAAAGGGTTATAGTAGTAAATAGAGGCTTGTGTAGTCACAGAATGGGATGCCCCAACAGCCAGCAGTGCACCTGGCAGCAGTAGTACTATGCACAGCAAAAGTGTCTTTATCAGGCCAAATGACTTTTAGAATAAGTGCAAAGGGTTATAGTAAATAGAGGCTTGTGTAGTCACAGAAAGGGATGCCCCAACAGCCAGCAGTGCACCTGTGAGCAGTACTACTATGCACAGCAAAAGTGTCTTTATCAGGCCAAATGACTTTTAGAATAAGTGCAAAGGGTTATAGTAAATAGAGGCTTGTGTAGTCACAGAATGGGATGCCCCAACAGCCAGCAGTGCACCTGGCAGCAGTAGTACTAAGCACAGCAAAAGTGTGTTTATCAGGCCAAATTTCTATTAAAATAAGTGCAAAGGGTTATAGTCGTAAATAGAGGCTTGTGTAGTCACAGAATGGGATGCCCCAACAGCCAGCAGTGCACCTGTGAGCAGTACTACTATGCACAGCAAAAGTGTCTTTATCAGGCCAAATGACTTTTAGAATAAGTGCAAAGGGTTATAGTAAATAGAGGCTTGTGTAGTCACAGAATGGGATGCCCCAACAGCCAGCAGTGCACCTGGCAGCAGTAGTACTAAGCACAGCAAAAGTGTCTTTATCAGGCCAAATTTCTATTAGAATAAGTGCAAAGGGTTATGGTAGTAAATAGAGGCTTGTGTAGTCACAGAATGGGATGCCCCAACAGCCAGCAGTGCACCTGGCAGCAGTAGTACTATGCACAGCAAAAGTGTCTTTATCAGGCCAAATGACTTTTAGAATAAGTGCAAAGGGTTATAGTAAATAGAGGCTTGTGTAGTCACAGAATGGGATGCCCCAACGGCCAGCAGTGCACCTGTGAGCAGTACTACTATGCACAGAAAAAGTGTCTTTATCAGGCCAAATGACTTTTAGAATAAGTGCAAAGGGTTATAGTAAATAGAGGCTTGTGTAGTCACAGAATGGGATGCCCCAACAGCCAGCAGTGCACCTGTGAGCAGTACTACTATGCACAGCAAAAGTGTCTTTATCAGGCCAAATGACTTTTAGAATAAGTGCAAAGGGTTATAGTAAATAGAGGCTTGTGTAGTCACAGAATGGGATGCCCCAACAGCCAGCAGTGCACCTGTGAACATAACTACTATGCACAGCAAAAGTGTCTTTATCAGGCCAAATGACTTTTAGAATAAGTGCAAGGGGTTATAGTAAATACAGGCTTGTGTAGTCACAGAATGGGATGCCCCAACAGCCAGCAGTGCACCTGGCAGCAGTAGTACTATGCACAGCAAAAGTGTCTTTATCAGGCCAAATTTCTATTAGAATAAGTGCAAAGGGTTATAGTAGTAAATAGAGGCTTGTGTAGTCACAGAATGGGATGCCCCAACAGCCAGCAGTGCACCTGGCAGCAGTAGTACTATGCACAGCAAAAGTGTGTTTATCAGGCCAAATTTCTATTATAATAAGTGCAAAGGGTTATAGTAATAAATAGAGGCTTGTGTAGTCACAGAATGGGATGCCCCAACAGCCAGCAGTGCACCTGGCAGCAGTAGTACTATGCACAGCAAAAGTGTCTTTATCAGGCCAAATTTCTATTAGAATAAGTGCAAAGGGTTATAGTCGTAAATAGAGGCTTGTGTAGTCACAGAATGGGATGCCCCAACAGCCAGCAGTGCACCTGGCAGCAGTAGTACTATGCACAGCAAAAGTGTCTTTATCAGGCCAAATGACTTTTAGAATAAGTGCAAAGGGTTATAGTAAATAGAGGCTTGTTTAGTCACAGAATGGGATGCCCCAATGGCCAGCAGTGCACCTGTGAGCAGTACTACTATACACAGCAAAAGTGTCTTTATCAGGCCAAATGACTTTTAGAATAAGTGCAAAGGGTTATAATAAATAGAAGCTTGTGTAGTCACAGAATGGGATGCCCCAAAAGCCAGCAGTGCACCTGGCAGCAGTAGTACTAAGCACAGCAAAAGTGTCTTTATCAGGCCAAATTTCTATTAGAATAAGTGCAAAGGGTTATAGTAGTAAATAGAGGCTTGTGTAGTAACAGAATGGGATTCCCCAACAGCCAGCAGTGCACCTGGCAGCAGTAGTACTATGCACAGCAAAAGTGTCTTTATCAGGCCAAATTTCTATTAGAATAAGTGCAAAGGGTTATAGTAGTAAATAGAGGCTTGTGTAGTCAAAGAATGGGATGCCCCAACAGCCAGCAGTGCACCTGGCAGCAGTAGTACTATGCACAGCAAAAGTGTGTTTATCAGGCCAAATTTCTATTAGAATAAGGGCAAAGGGTTATAGTAATAAATAGAGGCTTGTGTAGTCACAGAATGGGATGCCCCAACAGCCAGCAGTGCACCTGGCAGCAGTAGTACTATGCACAGCAAAAGTGTCTTTATCAGGCCAAATTTCTATTAGAATAAGTGCAAAGGGTTATAGTCGTAAATAGAGGCTTGTGTAGTCACAGAATGGGATGCCCCAACAGCCAGCAGTGCACCTGGCAGCAGTAGTACTATGCACAGCAAAAGTGTCTTTATCAGGCCAAATGACTTTTAGAATAAGTGCAAAGGGTTATAGTAAATAGAGGCTTGTGTAGTCACAGAATGGGATGCCCCAACAGCCAGCAGTGCACCTGTGAGCAGTACTACTATGCACAGAAAAAGTGTCTTTATCAGGCCAAATGACTTTTAGAATAAGTGCAAAGGGTTATAGTAAATAGAGGCTTGTGTAGTCACAGAATGGGATGCCCCAACAGCCAGCAGTGCACCTGTGAGCAGTACTACTATGCACAGCAAAAGTGTCTTTATCAGGCCAAATGACTTTTAGAATAAGTGCAAAGGGTTATAGTAAATAGAGGCTTGTGTAGTCACAGAAAGGGATGCCCCAACAGCCAGCAGTGCACCTGTGAGCAGTACTACTATGCACAGCAAAAGTGTCTTTATCAGGCCAAATTTCTATTAGAATAAGTGCAAAGGGTTATAGTAGTAAATAGAGGCTTGTGTAGTCACAGAATGGGATGCCCCAACAGCCAGCAGTGCACCTGGCAGCAGTAGTACTATGCACAGCAAAAGTGTCTTTATCAGGCCAAATGACTTTTAGAATAAGTGCAAAGGGTTATAGTAAATAGAGGCTTGTGTAGTCACAGAAAGGGATGCCCCAACAGCCAGCAGTGCACCTGTGAGCAGTACTACTATGCACAGCAAAAGTGTCTTTATCAGGCCAAATGACTTTTAGAATAAGTGCAAAGGGTTATAGTAAATAGAGGCTTGTGTAGTCACAGAATGGGATGCCCCAACAGCCAGCAGTGCACCTGGCAGCAGTAGTACTAAGCACAGCAAAAGTGTGTTTATCAGGCCAAATTTCTATTAAAATAAGTGCAAAGGGTTATAGTCGTAAATAGAGGCTTGTGTAGTCACAGAATGGGATGCCCCAACAGCCAGCAGTGCACCTGTGAGCAGTACTACTATGCACAGCAAAAGTGTCTTTATCAGGCCAAATGACTTTTAGAATAAGTGCAAAGGGTTATAGTAAATAGAGGCTTGTGTAGTCACAGAATGGGATGCCCCAACAGCCAGCAGTGCACCTGGCAGCAGTAGTACTAAGCACAGCAAAAGTGTCTTTATCAGGCCAAATTTCTATTAGAATAAGTGCAAAGGGTTATGGTAGTAAATAGAGGCTTGTGTAGTCACAGAATGGGATGCCCCAACAGCCAGCAGTGCACCTGGCAGCAGTAGTACTATGCACAGCAAAAGTGTCTTTATCAGGCCAAATGACTTTTAGAATAAGTGCAAAGGGTTATAGTAAATAGAGGCTTGTGTAGTCACAGAATGGGATGCCCCAACGGCCAGCAGTGCACCTGTGAGCAGTACTACTATGCACAGAAAAAGTGTCTTTATCAGGCCAAATGACTTTTAGAATAAGTGCAAAGGGTTATAGTAAATAGAGGCTTGTGTAGTCACAGAATGGGATGCCCCAACAGCCAGCAGTGCACCTGTGAGCAGTACTACTATGCACAGCAAAAGTGTCTTTATCAGGCCAAATGACTTTTAGAATAAGTGCAAAGGGTTATAGTAAATAGAGGCTTGTGTAGTCACAGAATGGGATGCCCCAACAGCCAGCAGTGCACCTGTGAACATAACTACTATGCACAGCAAAAGTGTCTTTATCAGGCCAAATGACTTTTAGAATAAGTGCAAGGGGTTATAGTAAATACAGGCTTGTGTAGTCACAGAATGGGATGCCCCAACAGCCAGCAGTGCACCTGGCAGCAGTAGTACTATGCACAGCAAAAGTGTCTTTATCAGGCCAAATTTCTATTAGAATAAGTGCAAAGGGTTATAGTAGTAAATAGAGGCTTGTGTAGTCACAGAATGGGATGCCCCAACAGCCAGCAGTGCACCTGGCAGCAGTAGTACTATGCACAGCAAAAGTGTGTTTATCAGGCCAAATTTCTATTATAATAAGTGCAAAGGGTTATAGTAATAAATAGAGGCTTGTGTAGTCACAGAATGGGATGCCCCAACAGCCAGCAGTGCACCTGGCAGCAGTAGTACTATGCACAGCAAAAGTGTCTTTATCAGGCCAAATTTCTATTAGAATAAGTGCAAAGGGTTATAGTCGTAAATAGAGGCTTGTGTAGTCACAGAATGGGATGCCCCAACAGCCAGCAGTGCACCTGGCAGCAGTAGTACTATGCACAGCAAAAGTGTCTTTATCAGGCCAAATGACTTTTAGAATAAGTGCAAAGGGTTATAGTAAATAGAGGCTTGTTTAGTCACAGAATGGGATGCCCCAATGGCCAGCAGTGCACCTGTGAGCAGTACTACTATACACAGCAAAAGTGTCTTTATCAGGCCAAATGACTTTTAGAATAAGTGCAAAGGGTTATAATAAATAGAAGCTTGTGTAGTCACAGAATGGGATGCCCCAAAAGCCAGCAGTGCACCTGGCAGCAGTAGTACTAAGCACAGCAAAAGTGTCTTTATCAGGCCAAATTTCTATTAGAATAAGTGCAAAGGGTTATAGTAGTAAATAGAGGCTTGTGTAGTAACAGAATGGGATTCCCCAACAGCCAGCAGTGCACCTGGCAGCAGTAGTACTATGCACAGCAAAAGTGTCTTTATCAGGCCAAATTTCTATTAGAATAAGTGCAAAGGGTTATAGTAGTAAATAGAGGCTTGTGTAGTCAAAGAATGGGATGCCCCAACAGCCAGCAGTGCACCTGGCAGCAGTAGTACTATGCACAGCAAAAGTGTGTTTATCAGGCCAAATTTCTATTAGAATAAGGGCAAAGGGTTATAGTAATAAATAGAGGCTTGTGTAGTCACAGAATGGGATGCCCCAACAGCCAGCAGTGCACCTGGCAGCAGTAGTACTATGCACAGCAAAAGTGTCTTTATCAGGCCAAATTTCTATTAGAATAAGTGCAAAGGGTTATAGTCGTAAATAGAGGCTTGTGTAGTCACAGAATGGGATGCCCCAACAGCCAGCAGTGCACCTGGCAGCAGTAGTACTATGCACAGCAAAAGTGTCTTTATCAGGCCAAATGACTTTTAGAATAAGTGCAAAGGGTTATAGTAAATAGAGGCTTGTGTAGTCACAGAATGGGATGCCCCAACAGCCAGCAGTGCACCTGTGAGCAGTACTACTATGCACAGAAAAAGTGTCTTTATCAGGCCAAATGACTTTTAGAATAAGTGCAAAGGGTTATAGTAAATAGAGGCTTGTGTAGTCACAGAATGGGATGCCCCAACAGCCAGCAGTGCACCTGTGAGCAGTACTACTATGCACAGCAAAAGTGTCTTTATCAGGCCAAATGACTTTTAGAATAAGTGCAAAGGGTTATAGTAAATAGAGGCTTGTGTAGTCACAGAATGGGATGCCCCAACAGCCAGCAGTGCACCTGTGAACAGTACTACTATGCACAGCAAAAGTGTCTTTATCAGGCCAAATGACTTTTAGAATAAGTGCAAGGGGTTATAGTAAATACAGGCTTGTGTAGTCACAGAATGGGATGCCCCAACAGCCAGCAGTGCACCTGGCAGCAGTAGTACTATGCACAGCAAAAGTGTCTTTATCAGGCCAAATTTCTATTAGAATAAGTGCAAAGGGTTATAGTAGTAAATAGAGGCTTGTGTAGTCACAGAATGGGATGCCCCAACAGCCAGCAGTGCACCTGGCAGCAGTAGTACTATGCACAGCAAAAGTGTGTTTATCAGGCCAAATTTCTATTATAATAAGTGCAAAGGGTTATAGTAATAAATAGAGGCTTGTGTAGTCACAGAATGGGATGCCCCAACAGCCAGCAGTGCACCTGGCAGCAGTAGTACTATGCACAGCAAAAGTGTCTTTATCAGGCCAAATTTCTATTAGAATAAGTGCAAAGGGTTATAGTCGTAAATAGAGGCTTGTGTAGTCACAGAATGGGATGCCCCAACAGCCAGCAGTGCACCTGGCAGCAGTAGTACTATGCACAGCAAAAGTGTCTTTATCAGGCCAAATGACTTTTAGAATAAGTGCAAAGGGTTATAGTAAATAGAGGCTTGTTTAGTCACAGAATGGGATGCCCCAACGGCCAGCAGTGCACCTGTGAGCAGTACTACTATACACAGCAAAAGTGTCTTTATCAGGCCAAATGACTTTTAGAATAAGTGCAAAGGGTTATAGTAAATAGAGGCTTGTGTAGTCACAGAATGGGATGCCCCAACAGCCAGCAGTGCACCTGTGAGCAGTACTACTATGCACAGCAAAAGTGTCTTTATCAGGCCAAATGACTTTTAGAATAAGTGCAAAGGGTTATAATAAATAGAAGCTTGTGTAGTCACAGAATGGGATGCCCCAAAAGCCAGCAGTGCACCTGGCAGCAGTAGTACTAAGCACAGCAAAAGTGTCTTTATCAGGCCAAATTTCTATTAGAATAAGTGCAAAGGGTTATAGTAGTAAATAGAGGCTTGTGTAGTAACAGAATGGGATTCCCCAACAGCCAGCAGTGCACCTGGCAGCAGTAGTACTATGCACAGCAAAAGTGTCTTTATCAGGCCAAATTTCTATTAGAATAAGTGCAAAGGGTTATAGTAGTAAATAGAGGCTTGTGTAGTCAAAGAATGGGATGCCCCAACAGCCAGCAGTGCACCTGGCAGCAGTAGTACTATGCACAGCAAAAGTGTGTTTATCAGGCCAAATTTCTATTAGAATAAGGGCAAAGGGTTATAGTAATAAATAGAGGCTTGTGTAGTCACAGAATGGGATGCCCCAACAGCCAGCAGTGCACCTGGCAGCAGTAGTACTATGCACAGAAAAAGTGTCTTTATCAGGCCAAATGACTTTTAGAATAAGTGCAAAGGGTTATAGTAAATAGAGGCTTGTGTAGTCACAGAATGGGATGCCCCAACAGCCAGCAGTGCACCTGTGAGCAGTACTACTATGCACAGCAAAAGTGTCTTTATCAGGCCAAATGACTTTTAGAATAAGTGCAAAGGGTTATAGTAAATAGAGGCTTGTGTAGTCACAGAATGGGATGCCCCAACAGCCAGCAGTGCACCTGTGAGCAGTACTACTATGCACAGCAAAAGTGTCTTTATCAGGCCAAATGACTTTTAGAATAAGTGCAAGGGGTTATAGTAAATACAGGCTTGTGTAGTCACAGAATGGGATGCCCCAACAGCCAGCAGTGCACCTGGCAGCAGTAGTACTATGCACAGCAAAAGTGTCTTTATCAGGCCAAATTTCTATTAGAATAAGTGCAAAGGGTTATAGTAGTAAATAGAGGCTTGTGTAGTCACAGAATGGGATGCCCCAACAGCCAGCAGTGCACCTGGCAGCAGTAGTACTATGCACAGCAAAAGTGTGTTTATCAGGCCAAATTTCTATTAGAATAAGTGCAAAGGGTTATAGTAATAAATAGAGGCTTGTGTAGTCACAGAATGGGATGCCCCAACAGCCAGCAGTGCACCTGGCAGCAGTAGTACTATGCACAGCAAAAGTGTCTTTATCAGGCCAAATTTCTATTAGAATAAGTGCAAAGGGTTATAGTCGTAAATAGAGGCTTGTGTAGTCACAGAATGGGATGCCCCAACAGCCAGCAGTGCACCTGGCAGCAGTAGTACTATGCACAGCAAAAGTGTCTTTATCAGGCCAAATGACTTTTAGAATAAGTGCAAAGGGTTATAGTAAATAGAGGCTTGTTTAGTCACAGAATGGGATGCCCCAACGGCCAGCAGTGCACCTGTGAGCAGTACTACTATACACAGCAAAAGTGTCTTTATCAGGCCAAATGACTTTTAGAATAAGTGCAAAGGGTTATAGTAAATAGAGGCTTGTGTAGTCACAGAATGGGATGCCCCAACAGCCAGCAGTGCACCTGTGAGCAGTACTACTATGCACAGCAAAAGTGTTTTTATCAGGCCAAATGACTTTTGGAATAAGTGCAAAGGGTTATAGTAAATAGAAGCTTGTGTAGTCACAGAATGGGATGCCCCAAAAGCCAGCAGTGCACCTGGCAGCAGTAGTACTAAGCACAGCAAAAGTGTCTTTATCAGGCCAAATTTCTATTAGAATAAGTGCAAAGGGTTATAGTAGTAAATAGAGGCTTGTGTAGTAACAGAATGGGATGCCCCAACAGCCAGCAGTGCACCTGGCAGCAGTAGTACTATGCACAGCAAAAGTGTCTTTATCAGGCCAAATTTCTATTAGAATAAGTGCAAAGGGTTATAGTAGTAAATAGAGGCTTGTGTAGTCAAAGAATGGGATGCCCCAACAGCCAGCAGTGCACCTGGCAGCAGTAGTACTATGCACAGCAAAAGTGTGTTTATCAGGCCAAATTTCTATTAGAAAAAGGGCAAAGGGTTATAGTAATAAATAGAGGCTTGTGCAGTCACAGAATGGGATGCCCCAACAGCCAGCAGTGCACCTGGCAGCAGTAGTACTATGCACAGCAAAAGTGTCTTTATCAGGCCAAATTTCTATTAGAATAAGTGCAAAGGGTTATAGTAGTAAATAGAGGCTTGTGTAGTCACAGAATGGGATGCCCCAACAGCCAGCAGTGCACCTGGCAGCAGTAGTACTATGCACAGCAAAAGTGTCTTTATCAGGCCAAATGACTTTTAGAATAAGTGCAGAGGGTTATAGTAAATAGAGGCTTGTGCAGTCACAGAATGGGATGCCCCAACAGCCAGCAGTGCACCTGGCAGCAGTAGTACTATGCACAGCAAAAGTGTCTTTATCAGGCCAAATGACTTTTAGAATAAGTGCAAAGGGTTATAGTAAATAGAGGCTTGTGTAGTCACAGAATGGGATGCCCCAACAGCCAGCAGTGCACCTGGCAGCAGTAGTACTATGCACAGCAAAAGTGTCTTTATCAGGCCAAATTTCTATTAGAATAAGTGCAAAGGGTTATAGTAGTAAATAGAGGCTTGTGTAGTCACAGAATGGGATGCCCCAACAGCCAGCAGTGCACCTGGCAGCAGTAGTACTATGCACAGCAAAAGTGTCTTTATCAGGCCAAATGACTTTTAGAATAAGTGCAAAGGGTTATAGTAAATAGAGGCTTGTGTAGTCACAGAAAGGGATGCCCCAACAGCCAGCAGTGCACCTGTGAGCAGTACTACTATGCACAGCAAAAGTGTCTATCAGGTCAAATGACTTTTAGAATAAGTGCAAAGGGTTATAGTAAATAGAGGCTTGTGTAGTCACAGAATGGGATGCCCCAACAGCCAGCAGTGCACCTGGCAGCAGTAGTACTAAGCACAGCAAAAGTGTGTTTATCAGGCCAAATTTCTATTAAAATAAGTGCAAAGGGTGATAGTCGTAAATAGAGGCTTGTGTAGTCACAGAATGGGATGCCCCAACAGCCAGCAGTGCACCTGTGAGCAGTACTACTATGCACAGCAAAAGTGTCTTTATCAGGCCAAATGACTTTTAGAATAAGTGCAAAAGGTTATAGTAGTAAATAGAGGCTTGTGTAGTCACAGAATGGGATGCCCCAACAGCCAGCAGTGCACCTGGGAGCAGTAGTACTATGCACAGCAAAAGTGTCTTTATCAGGCCAAATGACTTTTAGAATAAGTGCAAAGGGTTATAGTAAAGAGAGGCTTGTGTAGTCACAGAATGGGATGCCCCAACAGCCAGCAGTGCACCTGGCAGCAGTAGTACTATGCACCGCAAAAGTGTCTTTATCAGGCCAAATTTCTATTAGAATAAGTGCAAAGGGTTATAGTCGTAAATAGAGGCTTGTGTAGTCACAGAATGGGATGCCCCAACAGCCAGCAGTGCACCTGGCAGCAGTAGTACTATGCACAGCAAAAGTGTCTTTATCAGGCCAAATGACTTTTAGAATAAGTGCAAAGGGTTATAGTAAATAGAGGCTTGTTTAGTCACATAATGGGATGCCCCAACAGCCAGCAGTGCACCTGGCAGCAGTAGTACTATGCACAGCAAAAGTGTCTTTATCAGGCCAAATTTCTATTAGAATTAGTGCAAAGGGTTATAGTAAATAGAGACTGGTGTAGTCACAGAATGGGATGCCTCACAGCAGACTTGAGATCAGTTCAGTATATATGCACAGTTAGTGTATAAGCAGCCTGAAAACGCTAACAAAGCCAGTCAGCCAGCCAGCCAGTAACACTTGTGTAGTCACAGAATGGGATGCCCCAACAGCCAGCAGTGCACCTGGCAGCAGTAGTACTATGCACAGCAAAAGTGTCTTTATCAGGCCAAATGACTTTTAGAATAAGTGCAGAGGGTTATAGTAAATAGAGGCTTGTGCAGTCACAGAATGGGATGCCCCAACAGCCAGCAGTGCACCTGGCAGCAGTAGTACTATGCACAGCAAAAGTGTCTTTATCAGGCCAAATGACTTTTAGAATAAGTGCAAAGGGTTATAGTAAATAGAGGCTTGTGTAGTCACAGAATGGGATGCCCCAACAGCCAGCAGTGCACCTGGCAGCAGTAGTACTATGCACAGCAAAAGTGTCTTTATCAGGCCAAATTTCTATTAGAATAAGTGCAAAGGGTTATAGTAGTAAATAGAGGCTTGTGTAGTCACAGAATGGGATGCCCCAACAGCCAGCAGTGCACCTGGCAGCAGTAGTACTATGCACAGCAAAAGTGTCTTTATCAGGCCAAATTACGTTTAGAATAAGTGCAAAGGGTTATAGTAAATAGAGGCTTGTGTAGTCACAGAAAGGGATGCCCCAACAGCCAGCAGTGCACCTGTGAGCAGTACTACTATGCACAGCAAAAGTGTCTTTATCAGGCCAAATGACTTTTAGAATAAGTGCAAAGGGTTATAGTAAATAGAGGCTTGTGTAGTCACAGAATGGGATGCCCCAACAGCCAGCAGTGCACCTGGCAGCAGTAGTACTAAGCACAGCAAAAGTGTGTTTATCAGGCCAAATTTCTATTAAAATAAGTGCAAAGGGTTATAGTCGTAAATAGAGGCTTGTGTAGTCACAGAATGGGATGCCCCAACAGCCAGCAGTGCACCTGTGAGCAGTACTACTATGCACAGCAAAAGTGTCTTTATCAGGCCAAATGACTTTTAGAATAAGTGCAAAGGGTTATAGTAAATAGAGGCTTGTGTAGTCACAGAATGGGATGCCCCAACAGCCAGCAGTGCACCTGGCAGCAGTAGTACTAAGCACAGCAAAAGTGTCTTTATCAGGCCAAATTTCTATTAGAATAAGTGCAAAGGGTTATAGTAGTAAATAGAGGCTTGTGTAGTCACAGAATGGGATGCCCCAACAGCCAGCAGTGCACCTGGGAGCAGTAGTACTATGCACAGCAAAAGTGTCTTTATCAGGCCAAATGACTTTTAGAATAAGTGCAAAGGGTTATAGTAAAGAGAGGCTTGTGTAGTCACAGAATGGGATGCCCCAACAGCCAGCAGTGCACCTGGCAGCAGTAATACTATGCACAGCAAAAGTGTCTTTATCAGGCCAAATTTCTATTAGAATAAGTGCAAAGGGTTATAGTCGTAAATAGAGGCTTGTGTAGTCACAGAATGGGATGCCCCAACAGCCAGCAGTGCACCTGGCAGCAGTAGTACTATGCACAGCAAAAGTGTCTATATCAGGCCAAATGACTTTTAGAATAAGTGCAAAGGGTTATAGTAAATAGAGGCTTGTTTAGTCACAGAATGGGATGCCCCAACAGCCAGCAGTGCACCTGGCAGCAGTAGTACTAAGCACAGCAAAAGTGTCTTTATCAGGCCAAATTTCTATTAGAATAAGTGTAAAGGGTTATAGTAGTAAATAGAGGCTTGTGTAGTCACAGAATGGGATGCCCCAACAGCCAGCAGTGCACCTGGCAGCAGTAGTACTATGCACAGCAAAAGTGTCTTTATCAGGCCAATTGACTTTTAGAATAAGTGCAAAGGGTTAGAGTAAATAGAGGCTTGTGTAGTCACAGAATGGGATGCCCCAACAGCCAGCAGTGCACCTGGCAGCAGTAGTACTATGCACAGCAAAAGTGTCTTTATCAGGCCAAATGACTTTTAGAATAAGTGCAAAGGGTTATAGTAAATAGAGGCTTGTGTAGTCACAGAATGGGATGCCCCAACAGCCAGCAGTGCACCTGGCAGCAGTAGTACTATGCACAGCAAAAGTGTCTTTATCAGGCCAAATGACTTTTAGAATAAGTGCAAAGGGTTATAGTAAATAGAGGCTTGTGTAGTCACAGAATGGGATGCCCCAACAGCCAGCAGTGCACCTGGCAGCAGTAGTACTATGCACAGCAAAAGTGTCTTTATCAGGCCAAATGACTTTTAGAATAAGTGCAAAGGGTTATAGTAAATAGAGGCTTGTGTAGTCACAGAATGGGATGCCCCAACAGCCAGCAGTGCACCTGGCAGCAGTAGTACTATGCACAGCAAAAGTGTCTTTATCAGGCCAAATGACTTTTAGAATAAGTGCAAAGGGTTATAGTAAATAGAGGCTTGTGTAGTCACAGAATGGGATGCCCCAACAGCCAGCAGTGCACCTGGCAGCAGTAGTACTATGCACAGCAAAAGTGTCTTTATCAGGCCAAATGACTTTTAGAATAAGTGCTAAGGGTTATAGTAAAGAGAGGCTTGTGTAGTCACAGAATGGGATGCCCCAACAGCCAGCAGTGCACCTGGCATCAGTAGTACTGTGCACAGCAAAAGTGTGTTTATCAGGCCAAATTTCTATTAGAATAAGTGCAAAGGGTTATAGTAGTAAATAGAGGCTTGTGTAGTCACAGAATGGGATGCCCCAACAGCCAGCAGTGCACCTGGCAGCAGTAGTACTATGCACAGCAAAAGTGTCTTTATCAGGCCAAATGACTTTTAGAATAAGTGCAAAGGGTTATAGTAAATAGAGGCTTGTGTAGTCACAGAATGGGATGCCCCAACAGCCAGCAGTGCACCTGGCAGCAGTAGTACTATGCACAGCAAAAGTGTCTTTATCAGGCCAAATGACTTTTAGAATAAGTGCTAAGGGTTATAGTAAAGAGAGGCTTGTGTAGTCACAGAATGGGATGCCCCAACAGCCAGCAGTGCACCTGGCATCAGTAGTACTGTGCACAGCAAAAGTGTGTTTATCAGGCCAAATTTCTATTAGAATAAGTGCAAAGGGTTATAGTAGTAAATAGAGGCTTGTGTAGTCACAGAATGGGATGCCCCAACAGCCAGCAGTGCACCTGGCAGCAGTAGTACTATGCACAGCAAAAGTGTCTTTATCAGGCCAAATGACTTTTAGAATAAGTGCAAAGGGTTATAGTAAAGAGAGGCTTGTGTAGTCACAGAATGGGATGCCCCAACAGCCAGCAGTGCACCTGGCAGCAGTAATACTATGCACAGCAAAAGTGTCTTTATCAGGCCAAATTTCTATTAGAATAAGTGCAAAGGGTTATAGTCGTAAATAGAGGCTTGTGTAGTCACAGAATGGGATGCCCCAACAGCCAGCAGTGCACCTGGCAGCAGTAGTACTATGCACAGCAAAAGTGTCTATATCAGGCCAAATGACTTTTAGAATAAGTGCAAAGGGTTATAGTAAATAGAGGCTTGTTTAGTCACAGAATGGGATGCCCCAACAGCCAGCAGTGCACCTGGCAGCAGTAGTACTAAGCACAGCAAAAGTGTCTTTATCAGGCCAAATTTCTATTAGAATAAGTGTAAAGGGTTATAGTAGTAAATAGAGGCTTGTGTAGTCACAGAATGGGATGCCCCAACAGCCAGCAGTGCACCTGGCAGCAGTAGTACTATGCACAGCAAAAGTGTCTTTATCAGGCCAATTGACTTTTAGAATAAGTGCAAAGGGTTAGAGTAAATAGAGGCTTGTGTAGTCACAGAATGGGATGCCCCAACAGCCAGCAGTGCACCTGGCAGCAGTAGTACTATGCACAGCAAAAGTGTCTTTATCAGGCCAAATGACTTTTAGAATAAGTGCAAAGGGTTATAGTAAATAGAGGCTTGTGTAGTCACAGAATGGGATGCCCCAACAGCCAGCAGTGCACCTGGCAGCAGTAGTACTATGCACAGCAAAAGTGTCTTTATCAGGCCAAATGACTTTTAGAATAAGTGCAAAGGGTTATAGTAAATAGAGGCTTGTGTAGTCACAGAATGGGATGCCCCAACAGCCAGCAGTGCACCTGGCAGCAGTAGTACTATGCACAGCAAAAGTGTCTTTATCAGGCCAAATGACTTTTAGAATAAGTGCAAAGGGTTATAGTAAATAGAGGCTTGTGTAGTCACAGAATGGGATGCCCCAACAGCCAGCAGTGCACCTGGCAGCAGTAGTACTATGCACAGCAAAAGTGTCTTTATCAGGCCAAATGACTTTTAGAATAAGTGCTAAGGGTTATAGTAAAGAGAGGCTTGTGTAGTCACAGAATGGGATGCCCCAACAGCCAGCAGTGCACCTGGCATCAGTAGTACTGTGCACAGCAAAAGTGTGTTTATCAGGCCAAATTTCTATTAGAATAAGTGCAAAGGGTTATAGTAGTAAATAGAGGCTTGTGTAGTCACAGAATGGGATGCCCCAACAGCCAGCAGTGCACCTGGCAGCAGTAGTACTATGCACAGAAAAAGTGTCTTTATCAGGCCAAATTTCTATTAGAATTAGTGCAAAGGGTTATAGTAAATAGAGACTGGTGTAGTCACAGAATGGGATGCCTCACAGCAGACTTGAGATCAGTTCAGTATATATGCACAGTTAGTGTATAAGCAGCCTGAAAACGCTAACAAAGCCAGTCAGCCAGCCAGCCAGTAACAATCAGGCTGGATGAAAAAAAAAAAATCTCCCTGTGACTGCCTCCGATTTTTCCTAACTTTCCCTTCTTCTCGCTGACTTCCTGCCTTTCTCCTGCCTGTCTTCTGTCTGTCCCTGTCTGTTCCTGGCTCTCTGTCTCTCCCTCACTACAGCAGCGTCCTGTCTCTCATGAATGCAATAGAGAAATGAGGAAAAGCAAGATGTCCGCCAACTTAAATAGCGCTGTGACGTCACCGGGCTTGCTGGCTGCTGATAGGCTGCATGTGACTGCCCCAGCTTGCACTGGCGCGGGGTAGATGTCTGGACATGTCCCGTCCGCCATCTTAGAATGCCTGTAATGTAAATGAATGGATGTTAAAGGAAAACTTCGAGCGATCGAAGCACGGGGAAATTCGGATTCAATCCGAATCAAATTTTTCATGAAATTCGGATCGAATCCGGGTTCGTCCGGATCGATTCGCTCATCCCTAGTTGCAAACATTCCCCACCAAACTACAATACACTGCAGCAGAGGAGTTGGTGCTCGGACTAATCCACCCCTCTGCACTATAGGGCTTATCCGGGGCATTCCACACTGACACCAATGTCATGTCTGAAGGTTAGTAATTTCTGGCTTGTTGTTTTTGGATTTGCCTTTAAAAAATGTAGTTTAAATGCCTAACTCCACACAGGGCCGTAGCTATGGTGGAGGAGGGGGGGGGTCTGTCCATGCTCCAAGGGTGCAGCAGTTCCGGGGCCTTCCAAAGGTGGTCTGGGAAACCGGTGTGGGAGGCCTTTTTAGAACTTTGCCACTGGTGCAACAAAGCCTACCCACTCCTATGGGTACACAAGGGATGTTTTTATGTTAACGTGCTGTTGTTGCTGATATTCTATTCCAGCTCCTCAAAATTCTGCTGCGAGTGTGGAAGCCTCCACCTTTTTGCCCACTGCAACAACGTCCCGCCTGCCTAGGCCACAGAAACAGCTGGATCTGGTAAGTGTACTGTGCTGTAACTGCTGATGCGTGTGAAGGAAGATTAAAACTTGCCCCAACATATATTGGAACAACTATCTCACACATTTTTTTTCATGACCCAACAGACTCCACCCATAATGGATGCTATCCACCATATGGAGGAGGAGGAGGACAACCTGATTCTGCCAACACCAAGCCCAACCCTGCCACATAATCTCCCACAGCCCCAGCACCAGCCGGAAACAAAGTCAAGCACGGAAACAAAGTCAAGCACGGCCTCTGCTGGCAGCCCATCATGGCCAGCAGCAAGAGACTGAACCAACAGTCCCCAGTGCTAGCTCTGCTGCAGAGGATTTGCCTACTACATCTGCTCCTGTTGCTATGCCTAGAACTCCATCATCTGCATGCTCCCAAACCCGGGGAAGTGGAAGACGCATTCATCCACGTCACCATGTTCCCCAGGGGAGACGCGTGCAGATACTGGCGACAGCATGGCACAATGACAGCCGCTACTTTAGACAAGTTAACCAAAGAGCAACAGAGCACATGTCATCCCAAATAGAGAGCTTCAATACAAACTTCAGCACCCTGCTTGAAGAAATTAGGACTAGCAACAGGCAGATGCTGGAGCAGTGACAGATTATGAATGCCACACATGCACATGTGTTGGCCATCCTCCAAGCCCAACACCAGCCCTATTATGGTCCGCATCCATATTCATAATTTGCATTGTATTTGCACCACATCTCTCCTCTCCATCCCCACACTATTGACCTGTCTGGTGATCGCCACACATATTGGTGTATTTGTGCCTTTGCTGGTGGCTTTAGAATCTTGCCCATACAGCTCATGATAGTGCTCAGAAACCCCACTTGCCAATGCCATCGTTTGGGGCCCAGTAAAGCGCCCGTTCAAGCTCCCACGCAGCAGGTTTCGGCCTAATGAGATCCTGGCTGCCTCTTATTGGTTGGGTGGAATAGTTGGTGACATTCTTGGCTGACTAACATCCCAACTTTTGCAGGGAAAGGATGGTGCTGGACTTGCTTGGGGGCTGGGTGTCATAGGCTTGCTGGCCCAATTACTTTCAGCCGTTGAGTTGGCTGATGACTTAGGGCTCTCTACATTGCAATGGTGAAATGGCACTCGAGCAGGAGAGGGTGTGGTTGTGGGCCTATGTATTCCTGCCCTACTGTTACCCTTGCCCCTAAAACTAGTGCTCCCTATGGTTCTGGATGTTGGTGGACGGGGAGCATTCTGCCTGGAGGAAGTATCCTTGCACATCCCTGAAGTGCCAAATTTAAATGGGCCTGGAGTGTGGCCCAATGTATCCTTCCTTTGGCTAATGGATGTCCTCGTAGCCTGTGAGTGCCCTTCCCCACCTAATTTTCACAATGTAAGCTAAAATGTATGCATTTAAATATTTCTGTCCTGGGTTAATTTGACCCATTTTTGTTCTCTTGGATTCCCAAAAGATGATTGTTGTTAAATAAAATATTTGTCAACAAAAATACATTACGCTCAAATGTGTTCAAACATTTTTTAGTATTTATTATTCTGTACAGTCAAGCAAATTAAATGTGAAAATATAGAAATTTGTTACATCACAAAACTTAAAATATCGAAGGCTAAAATAAATAAAAACCAAGATTTGGAAAAAGGCTGTGTGCCATCATAGATTTAGTCCGGTATGTCCGTAGTGGATGTAGAGGGGGACACTTCCACATACCGGGGGACCTGCTGCTTGAGAGCAAAATTGTGTAGGACACAGCACGCAATGATAATCTTGATCACTTTGTTGGGGTCATACTGCAGGGCCCCCCCCGGTATGGTCCAGACATCTAAATCTTGATTTTAGCAGGCCGAATGCCCTCTCCACATAGGGTTATAGCCCTCCTGGGCCTGAGTCTAAGGCCACAGGACAGGTGTCATGAGCCATGGCAGGCGTGGGCAACTAAGTTAGTGTCAACTTCTAAGCAACATGATTGTTTATCATGTCATCAAGGGAAAAGAACATCCATAGGTTGATACAGGGTTAACCAAATATATTCATAGGCATACAGTGAAAGGCTAATTAAATTATTTGTCTGAACTTACCCAGTAGCCACCCACCAGACAAATTTCCAGACTCAAAACGGCCATACAAGCTGGAATTGCGCAGGATATAGGCGTCGTGGGTGGATCTGGGAAACCCTGCCATGACACTAATGAACCTAAGGTCCGGGCCAACTACCGCTTGGACATTGATGGAGTGACCTGTCTTCCGGTTCCTGTAAAAGCAGAAATACAGGTATTTAGTACACAAATACAAAGACTAAAAAATACATACACAAAAAAGGGAGCCTTATTGTTAAAGTGTATTTCTAATAATTTGGATAGCAAATTAGACTAACAACAATAACTAATATTTGGTATGTGGTTTAAAAATAAGGTGTACATGCTAAGGACTAATTTAGGTCAACATTAAAATGATTTGGTAAGGTGTACATGCTAAGGACTAATTAAGGTCACCATTAAAAAGATTTGGTAAGGTGTACATGCTAAGGGCTAATTAAGGTCAACATTAAATGGTTTTGTAAATGGCTAGATGATAAGGATTGATGTATAGATTCATGAAAACATACTGTGATTAAATGATTGTCATAATGTTGACCTAAAACACTTACCTAAAAAGATACTCATCAGCTGCTGGAGGGACCAACGCAACATGGGTACAATCGATCGCACCCATGACGTTGGGCATGTCGGCTATATCAAAAAATCTCAACTTATGCGCATTCCAGGCTACCATGTTGTCTGAGAAAGAGATGTATTTTGGACACAGGGTAGCCATGTTATCCAAAAACTTGGTTAGTGTGCGGCTCAGCGTAGGCTGGGACATCCACACGGAGAGGGCGCCCAGCCTCTGGAACGGGCCGTTCGCCAAAACTTGCAGGCAGCCAAGCATCTTGGTCATACCTGAAATTGCATGCCCCTTCCTTGTGGTGCGGGCTAACCATGGCCGCAGCTCACTATACAAATTATGGAGGGAAACACGATTAAGTCGGGTAAGCTCGAACAGCTCAACGCCATGCATGCGATCAATGTTCATGCGTGTGCGGTGCAATCTGGCTTCTGCCATGTTGATGCAGATGAGACCTGCAAGCGCTCGTACTCATCAATGTAACCAGCAAAGATATTCACACCGTGCTTTCGCCTACAAAATGACCCGTAATGACCGTAAGTTGAGTGGAAATAAACCCTTTTATTGGGCGGGTGGTCATCAGCAATCAAGGCTGTGAATCATGTGCAAGCCAATACCAATAACTTAAGTTTCCAGACTTAACGGAAAAATGCAGATAAACATACGATCATCGAAAGCGCATATACGTGTTAACGTAAACGCATATACACATGAAAACAGTAACATGCAATATGAAAAAACATACAAAAAATACACAGACACATGCGAAAGTGCATGTGAAAGCGGCTCTGAATCAACCCTATTATGTACCCCAACGCTCTGTGTATAGAGCACTTGGGGAAACAAGGCACCCTGTAGCACCTATATTTCTGCTCCCTGAAGACTGCATAATGTGTTAGTGCCTAGAGAAGAACCAAACCCTACTGGACCCCCAAAATCATCTAAAACCTGCCATAGGACATGTACAAGCTCTCCTTTGGGCATCTGACCATGATTGCTGCCTCGGGCTGTGCACACAATGCCTGGGGAGGCTGCGCACATGAAATGGAGTAGCGCAGGGGAGACCCACACATGCACTATAAGATCTAAGACCAAGGTAAGATTGTGGGGGATACCAGGGGTTTTACACATCTGGATGCCCTTGGGAGGGTCTTTAACCATTCCCTTTTCCAATATATGGTAGGTTTTGGTTGACTTTAATGCTGGGGGGGTCTTTTTTGGGTGGGCCCACAATGAGATTTGCTATGGGGCCCTGTGAAATCTATGTATGCTCCTGATCCTAAGTGTTGATAGCAGTGTGTGTGGAATTCTTTCAGTCATCTCTCCGTGCTGTTTTTAGTACCATTGTCTAACTAACACAAACTAACATGTTTTTTGCACCATAAAGATGTCAGAAGCACAGTTTGTTATTGCTTTGCTGTTGATTCAACTTCTTTCTTTGATTTACATTTGGGATCTTTGCAAAAAAGTATAAGTTGTGGGTATGTGATGCATTCTCTTTGGTTTGGCTAAATAACTTTGCTGTTGGCATGCCTATTAACAACAAAAGCAGCATTCAAAAGCAGAGGTACAGTGGTAATAAGCGCTAACCGCTTTTACATTTATTAAATGAACAAAAAAAGGACAGCGCCACCTTGGTTGCAGCTCCAAACGCTAAAAGCGCCATTTACTTGTATGTGGCGTGACTAATTGGATGCTATCTGCACCTCTTGTTAGAGGCAAAGTGGAGCTGAGTGACACTAGTAATAAATTAGGCTCTAAGTTTACTAAATGCGTCTTTTAAAGGCACTCAACTTACCGATCAATCTGCTGTGGGTTTATTTTTTTATATTTTTTGGAAATTTTTTGCCATTTTTGGTTACACACAATTTTTATCTAATCAACTATAGGCTAACTTTTTATTTTTTAATTGTATTTTTTTTAGTTTTAAGTCTTTAACTAAATGCAGATTTTAAAAGCTTCCAATTTTACATTGAAACTGCCTGCAGGTTTTTTTTGTAATTTTTTTGGCATGTTTTTGGCATGGACCAAAATCCACATTTTTAACTAGCATGCCCTGAACTGCTTCGCCCATGAAGAGCACCCTTTGCCAATTTTTAGTGCTCCTGCTTCACTCTAATCCCAGATAATGGCCATTGTTTTAGCTGTAAGGCTTTGCCTTCTCCATTCATTGCCATTGTTTCATTTGGCAATGATGTCATTGCCACACCAATGCAATGACTGATCGCCTGCAATCTTACAGCAAAATAAACTGCGTTCCAAGACAAATCGAAAAACAAAAACATCCATTTCCAGTTCAACCCCCCAAGAATGGAATATCCATAGGGGCTATGGCCAAATGTATTTCACAGGTTCGGTGGGTTTTGGTCCGCTTTAATTAGATACAATTTTTATTTAACCAACATTAGGCTGACTTTTTATTTTTTAATTGTATTTTTAGTTTTAAGTGTTTTACTAAATGCGGCTTTTAAAGGCATGCCATTTCACTTTGAAACTGCCTGCAGGTTTATTTTTTAATATTTACCGTATTTTTCGCCCTATAAGATGCTCCTGCTTATAAGACGCACGTAGGATTTTGGGGAGGAAAATAAGAAAAATAATATTTTTAACCAAATAATAGGCAAAGTGCAGTATCCTCCAATTACAATAATCCCCATCCCATTCCCAATAGCCGGTGTGTCATTCCCCCTTCCCATAGGCAGAGTGGAATTCCCCCTCCCATTCCCCATATAGGCAGTGTGGCATTCCCCCCTCCCATTCCCCATATAGGCAGTGTGGCATTTCCCCCTCCCATTCCCCATATAGGCAGTGTGGCATTCCCCCCTCCCATTCCCCATATAGGCAATGTGTCATTCCCCCTCCCATTCCCCATATAGGCAGTGTGGCATTCCCCCCTCCCATTCCCCATATAGGCAGTGTGGCATTCCCCCCTCCCATTCCCCATATAGGCAGTGTGGCATTCCCCCTCCCATTCCCCATATAGGCAATGTGTCATTCCCCCTCCCATTCCCCCCTCCCATTCCCCATATAGGCAGTGTGGCATTCCCCCCTCCCATTCCCCATATAGGCAGTGTGGCATTCCCCCCTCCCATTCCTCATATAGGCAGTGTGGCATTCCCCCCTCCCATTCCCCATATAGGCAGTGTGGCATTCCCCCCTCCCATTCCCCATATAGGCAGTGTGGCATTCCCCCCTCCCATTCCCCATACAGGCAATGTGGCATTCCCCCATCCCATTCCCCATATAGGCAGTGTGGCATCCCCCCTCCCATTCCCCATATAGGCAGTGTGACATCCCCCCTCCCATTCCCCATATAGGCAGTGTGGCATTCCCCCTCCCATTCCCCATATAGGCAGTGTGGCATTCCCCCTCCCATTCCACATATAGGCAGTGTGACATCCCCCCTCCCATTCCCCATATAGGCAATGTGGCACCCCCATGTTCCCTCTAGCACCCCCTCCCATTCCCTATATAGGCAGTGTGGCATTTCTCCCCCCTCCCATTCCCCATATAGGCAGTGTAGCACCCCCTCCCACTCCCTATATAGGCAATGTGGCAACCCCCCTCCTATTCCCCATAGAAGCAGTGTGGCATTCCCCCCTCCCCGTTCCCCATAGGCACACAATAAAGAGAAAAAAAAAATTAAACTCACATGTTACTGTCGCGCTCCCGCGCTGCTGATGGAGGCGTGTCCCCGCCGATGCTCCTTCCTGGCCGGGCCGCGCAGACACCCGGCCCCGTAATCGAGTGGGCATGGCCTGCATCGCGTCGCTGCAGGCCACGCCCACCCGTTCTATGGAGCCGGGTGTCTGCGGGGCCCGGCCAGTAGGAAGGAGCGGCGGGGACAGTGACAGCCTTCCTCTCCTTCGCATCTTCTGCGCTGCCTCTTCCGGCAAGGGCAGGAGTGGACAGCCGGGTCCGTGCAGTGTGTGGGTGTGGCCTGCACCTACGCGGGGCAGGCCACACCCACCCGCTGCACGGACCCGGCTGTTCACTCCTGCCCTTGCCGGAAGAGGCAGCAGCTGGAGCGCAGGAGATGATGGCAGAGTGGCAGGCGCTGCCTCCGTCCCTGCCACTGCTATCGCTGCCGCAGCGGCAGGGACGGGGACAGAGCCCGCCGCTCTTCTGTCTTCTTCTACCCCCCCCCCCGCGGCAGGCAACGCTGGAGCGCCGGTAAAGGGTGAGTTTTAATTTTTTTTTTGGTTTTGTTTTTTTACATTCGCCCGATAAGGCGCACTGACATTTTCCCCCCACTTTTGGGGGAAAATAAGTGCGTCTTATAGGGCGAAAAATACGGTATATATTTTTTGGTAATTTGGTTAGATTAAATTTGTCTCTAACGTTTGTTCTTTTTTTGTTGAAGTTTTATTGAATGCCACTTAACATGACTGTGGGGATCTTATTTTTTTTTTATGTTTCTTACATTTAAAAAAAAAAAAAGCTGGCAGCTGTCAATGCCAGCTCCTGGACATAGTGAAATGGTATAGGGAAACTAGACCCTTTACCAGTTCACCCCAAGCGAAGTAATAAACTTATATTTACCCATCCCCATCTTCTATCTTGCACCCCTCCTTGTGCTGTCTTCCTCGGATCCGATAGGTCTTATTTGACCAGTGCTGTCTCCTCTTCCTTCTTCGGGGCTCTTTGGGGCCCCCTCCAGTGTAGTAGATGTGGTGGCGCCATTTGGATGCAAGGGGAACATCTTTCATCCTCGCTAAGCAGCGAGGGACTGAAGTGAGCGCAGGGGGGAGCCGGCTTTTATACTGGAGGCATGGCATTTCTGGAATCTCCCTGACGTCATTGCTGATGTCACACAATAGAAGGGGGCTAGAGAGCTGGTACAGAAAAATCCCCTCAAGGGATCTCCTCATTTGTGACTGCATAAGTGAAATTGGGGAGATTCCAAAGAGGCCCCGGCTCTCCCCGGAGGCTCATCATGGAGTTCCCCAGCCAGGAGCTGGAATGAACAGGAGGGGAACCTTTGTTTCTCTTCTTGCTAAATGCTGCTGGAACGTCCTTAGACTCCTTGGCAACATACATTTAAAGGAGCCTGCGTGGGAGCCCAGAGGGGGAAGTTAAGTATAAATTAATAACGTTTTTTTTAAACAGGTGTGTGTGTTTTTTACTACATTTCCACTGTGACCTGGTAAGGGGTCCCATGGACCCCTATACCAGTTCATATTGATAATATACCTTATTGAAAGAATGCACAACACAGCGCTCTAATTAGAATTTGCAAAAAAAGTGTATTTACAGAATTAAATACAACAAATTATTATACAATTGCAATATCATGGAAAGGATACATTAAACCAAATGCAGTGAAAATGCCATTATCCATAACCCCTGGGAAAATGGTGCGCCTCTTGAATAAATAAAAAATGTGTAATCAATATCAGTTAACTGTATAAGATCAGTACTAGACTAAGTACAATTAATTACCGTAAGAGCTATGTAGCAGGTGTCACTTTCAGTCGTCCTGAGGGTTATTACTAGAGATGAGCGAACTTTTGAAAAATTCGATTCGACTGATTTGCCGAATTTTCCGACAAAAATAGTTTCGACCTGAATTTATTCGCGACAAATCGCTATTAAAAACTGCTATTTCTGAGCCTCCTAGAGCCTCAATAGGGTTGTAAACCATTTTGCCTTGCTGTAACATGCATAGGATGCGTGCTGGGTTAGTTAAATAATACTGTAAATAAATATCACATGCAGATCAGAGGCATCGCTAATAGAATCGCAGAGCGGCACAATTGCAGAGAATTGAAGTGGCATCACTATGAGGGGCAGGAGCCCAAACATTGCTTTAAAGAGACACAGGAGTTGGCAGCAGCAGGAGCCCAAAAATTGACTGACACACCCTGGAGTTTCAAGCAGCAGCAGCAGCAGCAGGAGCCCAAACATAGCTTGAAAGAGACACTGGAGTTGGCTGCAGGAGCCCAAAGATTGGATGAATCACACCCTGCAGTTGCAAGCAGCAGCAGCAGCAGCAGGAGCCCAAACATTACTTTAAAGAGACACTGGGGTTGGCTTCAGGAGCCCAAAAATTGGATGAATCACACCCTGGAGTTGGCAGCAGCAGCAGCAGCAACAGGAGCCCAAACATTACTTTAAAGAGACACTGGAGTTGGCTTCAGGAGCCCAAAAATTGGATGAATCACACCCTGGAGTTGGCAGCAGCAGCAGCAGGAGCAAAACATTACTTTAAAGAGACACTGGAGTTGGCAGCAGGAGCCCAAAGATTGGATGAATCACACCCTGGAGTTGGCAGCAGCAGCAGCAGGAGCAAAACATTACTTTAAAGAGACACTGGGGTTGGCTTCAGGAGCCCAAAAATTGGATGAATCACACCCTGGAGTTGGCAGCAGCAGCAGCAGGAGCCCAAACATTACTTTAAAGAGACACTGGAGTTGGCTTCAGGAGCCCAAAAATTGGATGATTCACACCCTGGAGTTGGCGGCAGCAGCAGCAGCAGCAGGAGCCCAAACATTACTTTAAAGAGACACTGGGGTTGGCTTCAGGAGCCCAAAAATTGTATGAATCACACCCTGGAGTTGACAGCAGCAGCAGCAGGAGCCCAAACATTACTTTAAAGAGACACTGGGGTTGGCAGCAGGAGCCCAAAGATTGGATGAATCACACTCTGGAGTTGGCAGCAGCAGCAGGAGCCCAAACATTACTTTAAAGAGACACTGGGGTTGGCTTCAGGAGCCCAAAAATTGGATGAATCACACCCTGGAGTTGGCAGCAGCAGCAGGAGCCCAAACATTACTTTAAAGAGACACTGGGGTTGGCAGCAGGTGCCCAAAGATTTGATGAATCACACCCTGGAGTTGGCAGCAGCAGCAGCAGCAGCAGGAGCCCAAGCATTACTTTAAAGAGACACTGGGGTTTGCAGCAGGAGCCCAAAAATTGGATGAATCACACCCTGGAGTTGGCAGCAGCAGCAACAGCAGGAGCCCAAACATTACTTTAAAGAGACACAGGAGTTGGCTTCAGGAGCCCAAAAATTGGATGATTCACACCCTGGACTTGGCAGCAGCAGCAGCAGCAGCAGCAGGAGCCCAAACATTACTTTAAAGAGACACTGGGGTTGGCTTCATGAGCCCAAAAATTGGATGAATCACACCCTGGAGTTGGCAGCAGCAGCAGCAGGAGCCCAAACATTACTTTAAAGAGACACTGGAGTTGGCTTCAGGAGCCCAAAAATTGGATGATTCACACCCTGGAGTTGGCAGCAGCAGCAGCATGAGCCCAAACATTACTTTAAAGAGACACTGGGGTTGGCTTCAGGAGCCCAAAAATTGGATGAATTACACCCTGGAGTTGGCAGCAGCAGCAGCAGCAGGAGCCCAAACATTACTTTAAAGAGACACTGAGGTTGCTTCAGGAGCCCAAAAATTGGATGAATCACACCCTGGAGTTGGCAGCAGCAGCAGCAGGAGCCCAAACATTACTTTAAAGAGACACTGGGGTTGGCTTCAGGAGCCCAAAGATTGGATGAATCACACCCTGGAGTTGGCAGCAGCAGCAGCAGCAGGAGCCCAAACATTACTTTAAAGAGACACTGGGGTTGGCTTCAGGAGCCCAAAAATTGGATGAATCACACCCTGGAGTTGGCAGCAGCAGCAGGAGCCAAAACATTACTTTAAAGAGACACTGGGGTTGGCTTCAGGAGCCCAAAAATTGGATGAATCACAGCCTGGAGTTGGCAGCAGCAGCAGCAGGAGCCCAAATATTACTTTAAAGAGACACTGGAGTTGGCTTCAGGAGCCCAAAAATTGGATGAATCACACCCTGGAGTTGGCAGCAGCAGCAGCAGCAGCAGGAGCCCAAACATTACTTTAAAGAGACACTGGGGTTGGCTTCAGGAGCCCAAAAATTGGATGATTCACACCCTGGAGTTGGCAGCAGCAGCAGGAGCCCAAACATTACTTTAAAGAGACACTGGGGTTGGCTTCAGGAGCCCAAAAATTGGATGAATCACACCCTGGAGTTGGCAGCAGCAGCAGCAGCAGGAGCCCAAACATTACTTTAAAGAGACACTGGGGTTGGCAGCAGGAGCCCAAACATTGGATGAATCACACCCTGGAGTTGGCAGCAGCAGGAGCCCAAACATTACTTTAAAGAGACACTGGGGTTGGCTTCAGGAGCCCAAAAATTGGATGAATCACACCCTGGAGTTGGCATCAGCAGGAGCCCAAAAATTGGCCTAAAGACATAAATATGTTTTGCACCATTTGGAAATTGTAAAACGTGGCACCATGCTGAATCTAGTCGCATGCATCAGGCATTGGTGGGTGGAAATCCTGGCTGATCCATCCCTGATTCATTTTGACAAAGGTGAGTCTCTCCACATTTTTAGTTGACAGACGAGTTCTCCTCGCCGTAACTATGGCCCCCGCCGCACGAAACACCCGCGCGATTGCACGCTACTTGCCGGCAGGACAGCTTTTCCAGGGCAAACTCTGCTAGTTGCGGCCACAAATCAAGTTTGGCTGCCCAGAAGTCCAGCGGATCCTCAAGGTGTGTTGGCATGGTCATGTCAAAGTATGACATGACCTGCTGGTTCAGGTTCTGCTCCAGGTCTTCCTGCTGCTCATGAGTAGCCTCACTATGCGGGTGTAGAAAGCTACTCATTAGCGACGGAAGACTGAGGCTGCTGCTGATGGAGCTGCTGCTGCTGCTCCTGCCAACCCCCCCAGCAGCCATGACAGTGGAAGGTGAGCGCAGAGGTCCCCTCGAGTCAGACCTGCGAGAGTATGGACCATGCCGCAGATAGGCATCGGCCAACTGCCTACGCAGAATGTCTTTGTAGTAGTTCAGTTTGTCCTCCCTCTCGGTGGGTTTAAAAAATGCCCCCATTTTGTGCCGGAAGCGAGGGTCCAATAAGGTGGACAGCCAGAAGTCATCCCGCCGACTGATGGAAACAATTCTGGGGTCACTACGCAAGCACGTGAGCATGCTTCGTGCCATTTGCGCAAGTGACTCGGATGGACTACCTGTCTCCATCTCCACTGCATACTGCCACGGTGTGCCTGGGTCCTCTGTCTCGCCTTCCTCAAAAACCTCTAGCTCCTCTGGCTGCTCCTGCTCCTCCTCTCCTGTCCGCTGACTAGATAAACCAGCCATTTCGCCAAGCCTAAACTGTGTTTCGCTGGGCAACTCCTCCTCCTCTTCCTCCTCCTCCTCCAGTTCAGCTCCAACGGGGTTCATGTGGCCGTAAGATGGAAACGCCATGTCTCCAGTGCCCTGACCAGCCATGGTTTCCAACATGTGCTGTAGTACATGAAGCAGTGGAATCACGTCGTTCATCCCGTAATCCTGCCGACTGACAAATAAAGTGGCTTCCTCAAAGGGCCTGAGCAAACGGCAGGTGTCATGTATGAGCTGCCACTGGTTGACATTGACAGGGGAGTCCCCCTATCTGCTTGGATCATCAGGAAATCCGTGATGGCTTTTCTCTGTTCATATAATCGGTCCAACATGTGAAGGGTGGAATTCCAACGGGTGGAAACATCGCAAATCGGACTATGTTGGGGGATACCGTTCTGACGCTGTAGCTCAAGAAGGGTGTGTTTGGCGGTGTATGAGTGGCTGAAGTGCATGCAAAGTTTCCTTGAAGTTGTTAGGATGTCTTGCAGATGGGGGGAACACTTTAGAAACCGCTTGACAACCAGATTGATGACGTGAACCATGCAGGGGGCATGGGTCAGGCTTCCTTGGCGCAGCGCAGACAAAATGTTCTTCCCATTGTCGGTAACCATGATTCCCATTTTAAGTTTTCTTGGAGTAAGCCATGTTTGGATTTCCTGATGAATAAATTTAAGCAGTTCCTCCCCTGTGTGACTCCGTTCGCCAAGACAAACCATGTGAAGCACTGCGTGACACCTCCGTGCCCTGCACACATGGTAGACTGGAGGGGCACTGAGAGTGGAGGGTGAGGAGATGGCGGAGGATGAGGAGGCCGAGTCGCACAGTGTCACAGGCCCAACGGGCAGGGAACACGGAGGCCGAAGCGGCGTGACCTGTCCAAGTTGCTGCTGCAAAGGGACCACATTCGCCCAGTGGGCCGTAAACGACATGTACTGTCCCTGACCGTAGTTACAGCTCCAGACGTCAGCGCTGCCATGCACTTTGCTACACACCGACAGGCTCAAGGACTGGCCCACCTTCTGTTCAACAAAAGTGTGCAGCGCTGGTACTGCCTTCTTGGCAAAGAAATGACGGCTTGGGACTCTCCACCTCGGCTCGGCACAAGCCATCAGTTCTCTGAAAGGTGCAGAGTCCGCCACCTGAAAAGGGAGCGACTGCAGCACCAGCAACATGGACAGGAGCACATTCAGCTTCTGCGCCGTAGGATGAGTGGGCGCATACTGCTGTCTCTTGGACATGGCTTCGCTGATGGATTGCTGGCGGGATGCATGACTTGGAGGAGGAGGAGGAGGAGCAGGAGCGACAGAGGATGGGTATGATGCACAGCTGCCTTCGGCTGAGGTGCTGCAGCCTTGGCTGGCAGAAATTGGGAGCGGCGTGCCACTCGGTGAGGAAGCAGTCTGGCCTACCTCTCCGGAGCCTAGGTTCTCCCAGGCCGCTTTATGGTGATGCTGCATATGTTGATGCAGTGGCCACGCTTCACCTTCTGCCTACATATCTTGCATGTGGCCATGTTACCCTCCTGCGGATGCTTCAGGAAAAACTGCCACACTGCCGAGTAACTACTTTTCCCACCAACAGGCCTCACTGCTTCGCTGCTATTGTCGCCAACTCCAGGAACCCCTGCCCCACTACCTCCCGATAAGGTAGCCTGCCGCGCAGCAGTGGCTCTACCCCGGCCCCGTTTGTCTCCAGGCTTTACAATTGTGCCCCCATGCTGCCTGCCAACCATGCTGCTAACACCTTGCTGCCTGAGCTGCTGACTCCGGGGCAACCTGCGCCCGTCTTCTCCTGATGATGACGATGAAGCCCCTTCATCACCCGGCTCCCAAGTGCGATCGGCTTCATCGTCATCATCATTATCACCGAGTTGTGGCTGTACGTCACTGATGTTCGTGGATTCGTCAACAGTGTCTGGCGCAGGAGCTGGAACACTCGCAGCACCCACGACACTGTCCACATCACTATTTGTCTGCCTAGCTAAAGAAGCCACCTCCATTTCTTGGCTGGGCAGTAGCTGCTGACTGTCCTCTATCTGATCGTCCTCCTCACTAAAGAGTCGAGCTGAACCCAAAGCATAGGATACGTCGCTGGGGGAGGGAACGGCGTAGGACAGAGGCAATGGGAGGACAGGGACTGCTCTCGGGGCATGCCAACTCAGGGTTGTGTCAGAGGAACCTACCGATCCTAGACTGGGGGTCTCAGACGTAAGTTGTGATGATGTTGTTGATGACCGCGTCAACCAATCTACCACGACAGATGCGTTACTGGTGGAGACCCGACCGCTAGCAGATACTGGCAGATTAGGTCTCTCAGCGTGA
Organism: Gastrophryne carolinensis; assembly: GCA_027917425.1. Classification (NCBI taxonomy): domain Eukaryota; kingdom Metazoa; phylum Chordata; class Amphibia; order Anura; family Microhylidae; genus Gastrophryne; species Gastrophryne carolinensis. The sequence goes on along the minus strand of CM051239.1, from coordinate 180,475,892 downwards.
CTCCTGTTGCTACTGGCCCCCAGTCTGCTGCGACCTCTGCCTGCGGAATCTTGGCCTCTGCCACTCCTCTTTTCACTTCCAGGCACTTGTCTGCCCGACATAGTCTAACTGGCGTGGTAGTAGGTGATATTTTAAGAACCCCCATGCAGCGGTGGGTCTATATGAAATAGAATATAATGCACACCAAAAGTGAGCAGTAACACTCAGCCTCCAACAGGCCTGCTTAGTGTAAATAAGAGAGCTGCTTAGTGTAAATAAAGAGGGGTATGGTATGTTACAGAATGGGATGCCCCAAAGCTGACTTGAGATCAGTATATATGCACACAGCAACAGTGTGTAAGCAGGCTCATACAGCCCAAATTACTTTAAATAACTGTGCAGCTTACAGTAAATGCAGAGGCTAGTGGTATGTTACGGAATGGGATGCCCCAACAGCCAGCAGTGCACCTGTGAGCAGTACTGCTATGCACAGCAAAAGTGTCTTTATCAGGCCAAATTACTTTTAGAATAAGTGCAAAGGGTTATAGTAAATAGAGGCTTGTGTAGTCACAGAATGGGATGCCCCAACAGCCAGCAGTGCACCTGGCAGCAGTAGTACTATGCACAGCAAAAGTGTCTTTATCAGGCCAAATTACTTTTAGAATAAGTGCAAAGGGTTATAGTAAATAGAGGCTGGTGTAGTCACAGAATGGGATGCCACAACAGCAGTGCACCTGGGAGCAGTAGTACTATGCAAAGCAAAAGTGTCTTTATCAGGCCAAATTACTTTTAGAATAAGTGCAAAGGGTTATAGTAAATAGAGGCTGGTGTAGTCACAGAATGGGATGCCACAACAGCAGTGCACCTGGGAGCAGTAGTACTATGCAAAGCAAAAGTGTCTTTATCAGGCCAAATTACTCTTATAATAAGTGCAAAGGGTTATAGTAAATAGAGGCTGGTGTAGTCACAGAATGGGATGCCACAACAGCAGTGCACCTGGGAGCAGTAGTACTATGCAAAGCAAAAGTGTCTTTATCAGGCCAAATTACTTTTAGAATAAGTGCAAAGGGTTATAGTAAATAGAGGCTGGTGTAGTCACAGAATGGGATGCCACAACAGCAGTGCACCTGGGAGCAGTAGTACTATGCAAAGCAAAAGTGTCTTTATCAGGCCAAATTACTTTTAGAATAAGTGCAAAGGGTTATAGTAAATAGAGGCTGGTGTAGTCACAGAATGGGATGCCCCAACCGCAGTGCACCTGGGAGCAGTAGTACTATGCAAAGCAAAAGTGTCTTTATCAGGCCAAATTACTTTTAGAATAAGTGCAAAGGGTTATAGTAAATAGAGGCTGGTGTAGTCACAGAATGGGATGCCACAACAGCAGTGCACCTGGGAGAAGTAGTACTATGCAAAGCAAAAGTGTCTTTATCAGGCCAAATTACTTTTAGAATAAGTGCAAAGGGTTATAGTAAATAGAGGCTGGTGTAGTCACAGAATGGGATGCCCCAACCGCAGTGCACCTGGGAGCAGTAGTACTATGCAAAGCAAAAGTGTCTTTATCAGGCCAAATTACTTTTAGAATAAGTGCAAAGGGTTATAGTAAATAGAGGCTGGTGTAGTCACAGAATAGGATGCCCCAACAGCAGTGCACCTGGGAGAAGTAGTACTATGCAAAGCAAAAGTGTCTTTATCAGGCCAAATTACTTTTAGAATAAGTGCAAAGGGTTATAGTAAATAGAGGCTGGTGTAGTCACAGAATGGGATGCCACAACAGCAGTGCACCTGGGAGCAGTAGTACTATGCAAAGCAAAAGTGTCTTTATCAGGCCAAATTACTTTTAGAATAAGTGCAAAGGGTTATAGTAAATCGAGGCTGGTGTAGTCACAGAATGGGATGCCCCAACCGCAGTGCACCTGGGAGCAGTAGTACTATGCAAAGCAAAAGTGTCTTTATCAGGCCAAATTACTTTTAGAATAAGTGCAAAGGGTTATAGTAAATAGAGGCTGGTGTAGTCACAGAATGGGATGCCACAACAGCAGTGCACCTGGGAGCAGTAGTACTATGGAAAGCAAAAGTGTCTTTATCAGGCCAAATTACTTTTAGAATAAGTGCAAAGGGTTATAGTAAATAGAGGCTGGTGTAGTCACAGAATGGGATGCCACAACAGCAGTGCACCTGGGAGCAGTAGTACTATGCAAAGCAAAAGTGTCTTTATCAGGCCAAATTACTTTTAGAATAAGTGCAAAGGGTTATAGTAAATAGAGGCTGGTGTAGTCACAGAATGGGATGACCCAACCGCAGTGCACCTGGGAGCAGTAGTACTATGCAAAGCAAAAGTGTCTTTATCAGGCCAAATTACTTTTAGAATAAGTGCAAAGGGTTATAGTAAATAGAGGCTGGTGTAGTCACAGAATGAGATGCCACAACAGCAGTGCACCTGGGAGCAGTAGTACTATGCAAAGCAAAAGTGTCTTTATCAGGCCAAATTACTTTTAGAATAAGTGCAAAGGGTTATAGTAAATAGAGGCTGGTGTAGTCACAGAATGGGATGCCATAACAGCAGTGCACCTGGGAGCAGTAGTACTATGCAAAGCAAAAGTGTCTTTATCAGGCCAAATTACTTTTAGAATAAGTGCAAAGGGTTATAGTAAATCGAGGCTGGTGTAGTCACAGAATGGGATGCCCCAACCGCAGTGCACCTGGGAGCAGTAGTACTATGCAAAGCAAAAGTGTCTTTATCAGGCCAAATTACTTTTAGAATAAGTGCAAAGGGTTATAGTAAATAAAGGCTGGTGTAGTCACAGAATGGGATGCCACAACAGCAGTGCACCTGGGAGCAGTAGTACTATGCAAAGCAAATGTGTCTTTTTCAGGCCAAATTACTTTTAGAATTAGTGCAAAGGGTTATAGTAAATAGAGGCTGGTGTAGTCACAGAATGGGATGCCACAACAGCAGTGCACCTGGGAGCAGTAGTACTATGCAAAGCAACAGTGGTTAACCAGGGTGAAACAGCTAACAAAGCCAGTGACCCAGGCAGTAACACTCAGGTTGCATGAAAACAAAAAAAAATCCCTGTCACTGCATCCGTTTTTTTCCTACCTTTCCCTGCTTCTCTCTGACTTCCTGCCTGTCTCCCGCCTGTCTACTGGCTGTCTACTGGCTGTCCCTAACTCTCTACCTATCTCTCCCTGAATACAGTCTGCAGTGTCCTCCTGAGTCCTCGCTCTCACGAATGCAATAGACAAATGCACAAAAGCAAGATGGCCGCCGCCTTATATAGTGCTGTGACATCACCGGGCATGCTGGCTGCTGATAGGCTGCATGTGACTGTCCCAGCATACACTGCCCCAGCTTACATGTCTGGACATGTCACGTAGACCATCCTAGAATGGCTGTCATTGAAATGAATGGATTTTAGAAAAAAACTTCGCTCGATCGAATCGCGGGGAAATTCGGATTCGATCCGAATCGAATTTGTCATGAAATTCGGATCGAATCCGGGTTCGTCCGGATCGATTCGCTCATCCCTAGTTATTACTGTAGGCTGGCTGCTTGGTTATTGTTAAGGAAAATACATGTACTTATGAAGCCACTATGTGGACTAGATTCGCAGAGGGTACATAACCATCAGAAGGTTGGCAGATCAGCCTATTAATTATTGTGATATGAGCATGATACACAAATATACATAAAGAGACAGAGTGTGACAAAACAAAGGCAGATCTGCCATAATTTAAAATACTTGTCCCCCAACTAAACATTATCGACTCAGCAAACCAAGCATACTGGCTTTGGAATTCCAGGGCCTAAGGGCAACCTATGACCATTACAAGCCTTTATGCGCTATAGCACAGGTCCAGTGCCCAGCACAGGCCTACGCTATAGGCTGCCAGGCTCATCCGCACCACTATGCCTTTTGGTGGTGCAGGTAATGGAGTATGAACTAGTATAGGGGTAATGTAATGCATTTATTAATTATTTTAGATTTGGTGTAATCCATTAAATAGTCTTTATTTGAAATATTGACAAATCTATAAAAATGTTAGTTATTTTCTATTCCCGTGCACAGTTTTTGCTTTGCCATGCCATTCAGCTGTTACAAAATGCCATTTATGCACATTTTAATAATTTGTTTTATGTGCTTGCTATTGGAGAACTGCAATATGAAAACATTAATCAACCCGTAGCTTTGCTTTGTTGTGTCAAAATTATATTCCGACAGATAGGCCCATAAATATAACAAAGCCTGGGGGTAGGGGGAATATCATTTGTGTCTAGAGTTATAACATGGTTAGTGTAGGTGGAAGACAGAAGTCCTCCTAAAGACAGGTTATCAGCTCTTATAGTCATTTTTTTGTCATTGATTGACATTGTTTTTTTATTAGGCAAAATGAAATATCACCTGCATGAAGATTTATCTGCATTGCAAGGAGGATACTTATGTTACTGTAGAAAATATAAGGTATTACAGGACACAATTTAGTAATACAACTTATTTTTAAACCCAATAACCCCCTCACTTTCCTAAAACGGGGGTGGCAAGCTGAACATGTCTCTGGTAGAATGCTGTTGCTTGTTGCATTTGTTTATGAGTAAGAAAATCGGTAATAAAAGAGGGCAGAGCAACAGACATATAACATGGCAAGTGACAAACCTCTTGTAATTCTTCAGTATAGATCCTCGTTGATGAGATGGCAAAAATAAAACTGCTTGATTTTCAGTATACAAAATGAGCTGTCTGATCAGGATGATCATTTATTAATTCAAATTTGCTCCTCCTATCTTGTCTTTTTCACTGGATTTAAAGGGACAGTCCGGGCAAAGGCAAAGATAAGGCAACAATAACCCCCTCACTTTCCTAAAACGGGGGTGGCAAGCTGAACATGTCTCTGGTAGAATGCTGTTGCTTGTTGCATTTGTTTATGAGTAAGAAAATCGGTAATAAAAGAGGGCAGAGCAACAGACACATAACATGGCAAGTGACAAACCTCTTGTAATTCTTCAGTATAGATTCTCGTTGATGAGATGGCAAAAATCAAACTGCTTGATTTTCAGTATACAAAATGAGCTGTCTGATCAGGATGATCATTTATGAATTAAAATTTGCTCCTCCTATCTTGTCTTTTTCACTGGATTTAAAGGGACAGTCCGGGCAAAGGCAAAGATAAGGCAACAAGGAGCTCACATGAAGCCTGTCCCGTGTGCCTCTACATCATTTCCTACTGCACACTGTAGATGCAATAGCAGATCTTCCATTTTCCTTGACCATGCGCCAAATGTAGTCACTGATGGACAGTTATGTGACCATTTGTGGTCATGGAAAACTGAAAAAGAAAGAAGAGGGAGACTTTGGAGTCCTAATAGAGCAACTGCAATGCACTGTATGAAATGGAGGCATGGCACATGGGTCAGCTCCTTCCTGCCTTATTATGGTTATTCCCCAGGCTGTCACTTCAATGTATGTATCTCTGGCTACCTTGACTACATCCATCTTCTATGGTTCTGCTGTTCAATTAACTTTTTGTAGACTAAACAGAACTTTTCCATGTGATTCTAGATCCACACATTAGAATTCTAAAATGATGAAAAAAGGCATATGGCTAGATCGGGAAGAAAATAAATTGGATTAGTTTGGATGCCCCAAGGTGAGAGAGGTCTAGGGTCAGAATTACAGTATTTTTCGCCCTATAAGACGCGCTTATTTTTCCCCAAATGTTGGGAAAAATGTCCACGGGCGAATGTAAAAAAAAAAAAAACTTACATTCCGTGGATCCCCCGCAGCCTTGATGGTCGCCGCTGCCTGCCTCCTCCTTCATCTGGTTCCGGCCCCTGGGTAGGGCGTGGCACCGACCCAGAAGCTGGAACTGGCTCGCTGTGAACTTACGGCTGACTGCCACTTCCATGGCCGCAGCTCCCTGCCACCTCCTACAGAGGCGGTGGGGAGTGGCGTCGGAGAGCGGCAGTCTGCCATAATTTCACAGCGAGCACAGTGAGTCGTAATCAGGCCGGGGTGGGCTTGGAGCTGGTAGGAGTCACAGGCTACGCCCACCCTGGCCCGATATCGGCTCACTATGAACTTGCGGCTGACTGCCGCTCCCCGCCGCCTTACGGGCGGGGGGAAGAGGCAGTCGGCCGCAAGTTCACAGCGGGCCCGTTCCGGTCGGGGTGGACGTGGCTTGTGACTCCTATGACGCTAGCAGGAATCACAGGCCACGCCTCCCGGGCGGGAATCGGCCCACCCTGAACCTGCGACGGGGAGCGGCAGGAACGCCAGGGAGTACATGGTAAGTTTTTTTATTTTTTGGTTAAGTGCTGCACAGTGCACACTGGGGATGCCCGCACACTATTGGGGATGCCCACACACTATTGGGGATGCCCGCACACTATTGGGGATGCCTGCACACTGGGGATGCCTGCACATTGGGGATGCTGGCACATTGGGGATGCCTGCATACTATTGGGGATGCCTGCACAATGGGGATGCCTGCACATTGGGAAAGCCCGCACACTGCCTGTATTGGGGATGCCAGCACATTGGGGATGCCTGCACACTATTGGGGAAGCCTGCACATTGGGGAAGCCCGCACACTGCCTGTATTGGGGATGCGGGACATTGGGGATGCCTGCACACTGGGGATGCCTGCACAATGGGGATGCCTGCACACTGGGGATGCCTGCACCTTGGGGATGCCTGCACACTGTATCGGGGATTCCTGCACACTATTGGGGATGCCTGCACACTGGGGATGCCTGCACACTGTATTGGGGATGCCTGCACACTGGGGATGCCCGCACACTGCCTGTATTGGGGGTGCCTGCACACTGCCTGTATTGGGGATGCCCGCACACTGCCTGTATTGGGGATGCCCGCACACTGCCTGTATTGGGGATGCCCGCACACTGCCTGTATTGGGGGTGCCCGCACACTGCCTGTATTGGGGATGCCTGCACACTGCCTGTATTGGGGGTGCCCGCACACTGCCTGTATTGGGGATGCCCGCACACTGCCTGTATTGGGGAAACCTGCACACTGCCTGTATTGGGGGTGCCCGCACACTGCCTGTATTGAAGACGACACACAATTAAAGTAATGCACAGCTACTGATATACATATATGGGTGCACCCAGGTACACTGTACCCTATGAATGAACACCAAAGAAACGAGCCAACCAGCACAGGCTCAATGTGGTGCCCCACAAAGGAGATCGCACAGACCAGAAAGAGTTAATATTCAAAAAAATATATATATTTTAATATCAAAAGTTATTGTACATATTACCAAGACATCACAAAAATCTACATACATACATAAAGGACTATTTAAAAAACATACAAGACAACACCCTCTGGTGGCAACATCATAAAAAAGACTCTAAATAAATATATATAAAAATTATGTGTAGAAAAATATATGTACAATACAAAATGCCTGTCTGAAATCTCTATAGTGAATAAACAACCCCTTTGAAGCAGGGGAACAACCAAACCATAACAATTAATCAATAAGTGTATATACAAAGATCTGTGAAAACCAAATTGATTAGCAACCTATTATCAATAAAGAAAGTGCATGTGCTATGATTTAAATACATCCAAACAAACCACTGTGCTGTACACTATCCGTGCAACAAAGCAAAAAAATCTCATATATACAGAAAGGAATCCCTAACCTGTGTGCATGATGCTATTGCCAATTATGGAAAACGGCAGGCATAAATGTAAAAAGATTAAATCATATCACCATGATGAAAATGAGTCCTAGATGCCACCGAGGGGTAGGATCAGCATCTACGCGTTGCGTGGCCCCGCCCACTTCCTCAGGATGCTCCAACACTAACCATGCATCCCCCTACCTTATATGGAGAAAGTTCGCAGCATTCAGCCAATATAAATGAAGAGCGCTTCCTCGCTCGCACAATGACCGGAAGTGCGAGCGGTCACCTGTAAGAGGCTCAACCAATGTCTCGGCGGGGCGGTGATGCTGCGTCCGCCCGACGCACGCGCGCGCGCACCCGCAGCCCGCCCCCTGCAGCAGGAGTCATCCGGGAGCGAGCGCAGGGCGCAGCGCGCATGCGCCGGGCCGGCGCAGCGCCACACACCCTTGCACACAGAAATTGAAACTGTCAGTGAACTTAATCCAAGTAGAGCGATGCAAGATGTCCTACGCATAGGTGTCCTATTATCTTAATTCACATCTCGGTGATATATACATATTTTTTAATCAAACTCATGTGGTAACATACAAGCTTTGTGATATTATTCATTGGAGAGTATATATTCCTACGGGCCAGCATATATATATATACATACTAGATAGGTGGTAAGTATCCCAAATATACAGAATTAGGCTATTGAAAAGTATATATTGCTACGGGCAAAGATACATATATACACACTAGATAGATAATAAGTGCCCCAAATATGTGAAATATATAGAATTAATCTAGAGAATTCTTTTCTTTGGTGACAAAAGATTGTCCATCACAGATAAAATTACAATCGCCGATCAGCATATTATGGTCATATACTTGACAATGCTTTACCACTGGATTTTCAAAATAGCTTTTTGCAAGGCATGTTATCAGTATCCTTCCAGTTACTTGAACATTAATCCATCCAATGACCTGTCTTGACCCGGCCATAGGGTGGTATACAGAGAGTTCTCCTATTCAACGGTCCTCAGGTGTCTCACAATTATTGGCCTCCGATAGAAAGACTCCAGACAATACTCCAAGATCTTATACTTCATGGGACAGCAGATACATAATGGCACTTCCATTGAGGAAAATATCTGAAGGTTATTCTAAATCTCTAGATTATTAAAATAAACATACATAATAAGATTAATTAATCACCAATAAAACTCAGAAATACTTGTGACACCACCACCAACCCGAAAGTGAACATGCAAACATACACCAAAACTCAAAAAATCCAATCAATCACCAGTGATTATATACCTCAACCATCCCGTCTCAAAAAAGAAGAGAATGAGAAATCCTCATTCATACCAAACGGTGCCCGTGTGTTTAGATTGAATATCCATTCAAGTTCCCTCTGTTCTAATTTTCTTTTAAGGTTACCACCTCTGCCGCCCAATGTGACCTTTTCAATAAATGTGACTGTCAAGTTGTCACAGTTGCTATTGTGTTGGGTCAAAAAATGTGCGGCCACAGGGGTAAGTGTTTTCCCTGCCTGTCTGTCTCTATTGGATAATTTAATATTTGATAGATGGCCTTGTATACGCACCTTAACGGCATTTTTAGTTTCGCCAATATATTGAAGAGGACAGGAACATTGTAATAGATAGATAACCCCCTCTGTACGACAATTAATATACTGCTTGATCGTATACTGTTTAGGGGAATTTAATCCCTTAAAGGACTTACAGGTTACAACATGTCGGCAAATGTTACATTGGCCACAGGGTTTACTAGAGCCTTCATCTACTTTAGGGGTAAGCCACATTCTCGGGCGTACATAGTGGCTCTTGCACAAACGGTCGCGCAAGTTGGGAGCTCGTTTTGGGGTCATGAGAGGACCCCTCCCGACCCATCTTGTCAGGCAAGGGTCCGTCTGTAGTATGGGCCAATGTCTCACAAGAATAGACGGAATAGAGGGCCAATCATTATTGAAGCTAGAGATGAATCTTACCTCATCTCTGGACTGTTGTTTCTTATATTGTAATAATGTCTCCCTCGGTGTTATATCGGCTCTCCTTGCAGCATTCTTGATCACCTCACTCGGGTATCCACGTCGCCTAAATCGTTCTTGTAGTTCTCTCTTGGCCACATTATAAACTGAAGGCTCCGAGCAATTCCTTTTGACCCTCAAAAATTGGCCCACAGGTATGCCCCTTTTCAATTTTGTAGGATGTGCACTGGAAAAGTGCAACAGGCTATTTGTAGCTGTGGCCTTCCTGAATAATTTGGTTTGTAAAATTCCATCTTCTGTTACAGTCACCGTTAAGTCCAAGAAAGTAGCCTGGTGGGGGGAGATTGTATGGGTCAGATAAATGTCAAAATTATTGGCATTTAAAGCAGAAATAAACGCATTGCCCATTTCCATGGACCCATCCCACAAGATCAAAATATCATCAATAAATCGGTACCAACCGATAATATGTTGGTGGAATGGGTCCATGTTCTCTGCCCATACAATCTCCCGCTCCCACCAGCCCAAAAAGAGATTCGCCACAGAGGGAGCACAGCAAGCTCCCATGGCCACTCCCCGTATCTGTCTGTAATAGCCAAGGTCAAATAGAAACACATTGTGGCCAAGGACAAAGTCTAGCAATTCTAAGAGAAAAATATGAAGTTTATTCCTATCAACAGACTCCATCTCGAGGAAGTACTTAACCACACGTAGGGCCATGGTATGCGAGATGTTAGTATATAGGGATTCCACGTCGCATGCAATCAACAATGTCCCCGGTGGTACAGTGACCGAGTTGAGTCTATTCAGAACGTCCGTGGAATCCCTAATATACGAATCCAGGGCCACTACGTGTGGTTGTAGGAATGAATCAATAAAGGAACAGGCATGTTCGGTGAGGCTGCCAACCCCAGATACAATTGGGCGGCCAGGGGGATTCTTTGCGTCCTTGTGAATTTTAGGGAGGAGGTAAAAAGTGGGGGTCCGTGGATGTTCCACCCTCAAATAGTCATATTGGATCCGATTTATTGCTCCCTCAGTTAACCCTCTTTATAAGAGGTCATCAAATTCACGTTTGTATTGGGGTAGTGGATTAGTTGGTACTTTTTGATAGGTTTTGTTATCCCCCAACTGTCGTAGGGCCTCCTTTTGGTAACTAGTTTTGTCTAAGATAACAATATTCCCCCCCTTGTCTGCTTCCTTAATTATAAGATCATCTCTATCCTGTAGGGAGCGTAAAGCATCTCGTTCAGATTTAGTCAAGTTATTATGCCGTGTATTAGGAATGAGTTTACGAATGTCTTTACTTACCAGACTGAAAAACATTTGTATCGCTTGACTGTTTGTCCAAGGGGGGGTAAACGTAGAGGGTCTACGTAATGTTTGAACCGGAGCTGGATCATTCTCCTGTTCTTCCAATAGACTAATTAAATCATTGAGGGCTTGACCTTCTTCTGCCCCAAAAATGGGGTCCATTACATTGTGTTCTGAATTAAGGAAAAACTTCTTGAGTGAAAGCCGCCTGCAGTATAGGAAAAGATCCTTAACAACTTCAAATTTGTTAATATTATTAGTTGGTGAGAAGCTTAGTCCCTTCTGTAACACATGTTTTTGTACATCAGATATAGGGGTGCTGGATAAATTGATAACCTCCAATTGCATATTTACCTGTTCCTGCTCCACTGTCTCCGTTGGTGAAGTGTGACCCCCTGTTGTTCCCCCCTGGACCTCAGGCGTCTGTGGTCCCCCCAATTGGTGTCCCGAGGGCTTCTTTCCTTTCTTTTTACCCCTCCTGTCTCTCTTCTCCCCCCTCCTCGTACGCCTCCATCCAGGCCTGTCTCTAAAAAATGTCCCTCTGAAGAGGATTCTGAAGTATAGCTATAGTATATACTTCAGAATCCTCTTCAGAGGGACATTTTTTAGAGACAGGCCCGGATGGAGGCGTACGAGGAGGGGGGAGAAGAGAGACAGGAGGGGTAAAAAGAAAGGAAAGAAGCCCTCGGGACACCAATTGGGGGGACCACAGACGCCTGAGGTCCAGGGGGGAACAACAGGGGGTCACACTTCACCAACGGAGACAGTGGAGCAGGAACAGGTAAATATGCAATTGGAGGTTATCAATTTATCCAGCACCCCTATATCTGATGTACAAAAACATGTGTTACAGAAGGGACTAAGCTTCTCACCAACTAATAATATTAACAAATTTGAAGTTGTTAAGGATCTTTTCCTATACTGCAGGCGGCTTTCACTCAAGAAGTTTTTCCTTAATTCAGAACACAATGTAATGGACCCCATTTTTGGGGCAGAAGAAGGTCAAGCCCTCAATGATTTAATTAGTCTATTGGAAGAACAGGAGAATGATCCAGCTCCGGTTCAAACATTACGTAGACCCTCTACGTTTACCCCCCCTTGGACAAACAGTCAAGCGATACAAATGTTTTTCAGTCTTGTAAGTAAAGACATTCGTAAACTCATTCCTAATACACGGCATAATAACTTGACTAAATCTGAACGAGATGCTTTACGCTCCCTACAGGATAGAGATGATCTTATAATTAAGGAAGCAGACAAGGGGGGGAATATTGTTATCTTAGACAAAACTAGTTACCAAAAGGAGGCCCTACGACAGTTGGGAGATAACAAAACCTATCAAAAAGTACCAACTAATCCACTACCCCAATACAAACGTGAATTTGATGACCTCTTACAAAGAGGGTTAACTGAGGGAGCAATAAATCGGATCCAATATGACTATTTGAGGGTGGAACATCCACGGACCCCCACTTTTTACCTCCTCCCTAAAATTCACAAGGACGCAAAGAATCCCCCTGGCCGCCCAATTGTATCTGGGGTTGGCAGCCTCACCGAACATGCCTGTTCCTTTATTGATTCATTCCTACAACCACACATAGTGGCCCTGGATTCGTATATTAGGGATTCCACGGACGTTCTGAATAGACTCAACTCGGTCACTGTACCACCGGGGACATTGTTGATTGCATGCGACGTGGAATCCCTATATACTAACATCTCGCATACCATGGCCCTACGTGTGGTTAAGTACTTCCTCGAGATGGAGTCTGTTGATAGGAATAAACTTCATATTTTTCTCTTAGAATTGCTAGACTTTGTCCTTGGCCACAATGTGTTTCTATTTGACCTTGGCTATTACAGACAGATACGGGGAGTGGCCATGGGAGCTTGCTGTGCTCCCTCTGTGGCGAATCTCTTTTTGGGCTGGTGGGAGCGGGAGATTGTATGGGCAGAGAACATGGACCTATTCCACCAACATATTATCGGTTGGTACCGATTTATTGATGATATTTTGATCTTGTGGGATGGGTCCATGGAAATGGGCAATGCGTTTATTTCTGCTTTAAATGCCAATAATTTTGACATTTATCTGACCCATACAATCTCCCCCCACCAGGCTACTTTCTTGGACTTAACGGTGACTGTAACAGAAGATGGAATTTTACAAACCAAATTATTCAGGAAGGCCAAAGCTACAAATAGCCTGTTGCACTTTTCCAGTGCACATCCTACAAAATTGAAAAGGGGCATACCTGTGGGCCAATTTTTGAGGGTCAAAAGGAATTGCTCGGAGCCTTCAGATTATAATGTGGCCAAGAGAGAACTACAAGAACGATTTAGGCGACGTGGATACCCGAGTGAGGTGATCAAGAATGCTGCAAGGAGAGCCGATATAACACAGAGGGAGACATTATTACAATATAAGAAACGACAGTCCAGAGATGAGGTAAGATTCATCTCTAGCTTCAATAATGATTGGCCCTCTATTCGTTCTATTCTTGTGAGACATTGGCCCATACTACAGACGGACCCTTGCCTGACAAGATGGGTCGGGAGGGGTCCTCTCATGACCCCAAAACGAGCTCCCAACTTGCGCGACCGTTTGTGCAAGAGCCACTATGTACGCCCGAGAATGTGGCTTACCCCTAAAGTAGATGAAGGCTCTAGTAAACCCTGTGGCCAATGTAACATTTGCCGACATGTTGTAACCTGTAAGTCCTTTAAGGGATTAAATTCCCCTAAACAGTATACGATCAAGCAGTATATTAATTGTCGTACAGAGGGGGTTATCTATCTATTACAATGTTCCTGTCCTCTTCAATATATTGGCGAAACTAAAAATGCGTTAAGGTGGGTATACAAGGCCATCTATCAAATATTAAATTATCCAATAGAGACAGACAGGCAGGGAAAACACTTACCCCTGTGGCCGCACATTTTTTGACCCAACACAATAGCAACTGTGACAACTTGACAGTCACATTTATTGAAAAGGTCACATTGGGCGGCAGAGGTGGTAACCTTAAAAGAAAATTAGAACAGAGGGAACTTGAATGGATATTCAATCTAAACACACGGGCACCGTTTGGTATGAATGAGGATTTCTCATTCTCTTCTTTTTTGGGACGGGATGGTTGAGGTATATAATCACTGGTGATTGATTGGATTTTTTGAGTTTTGGTGTATGTTTGCATGTTCACTTTCGGGTTGGTGGTGGTGTTTTATTGGTGATTAATTAATCTTATTATGTATGTTTATTTTAATAATCTAGAGATTTAGAATAACCTTCAGATATTTTCCTCAATGGAAGTGCCATTATGTATCTGCTGTCCCATGAAGTATAAGATCTTGGAGTATTGTCTGGAGTCTTTCTATCGGAGGCCAATAATTGTGAGACACCTGAGGACCGTTGAATAGGAGAACTCTCTGTATACCACCCTATGGCCGGGTCAAGACAGGTCATTGGATGGATTAATGTTCAAGTAACTGGAAGGATACTGATAACATGCCTTGCAAAAAGCTATTTTGAAAATCCAGTGGTAAAGCATTGTCAAGTATATGACCATAATATGCTGATCGGCGATTGTAATTTTATCTGTGATGGACAATCTTTTGTCACCAAAGAAAAGAATTCTCTAGATTAATTCTATATATTTCACATATTTGGGGCACTTATTATCTATCTAGTGTGTATATATGTATCTTTGCCCGTAGCAATATATACTTTTCAATAGCCTAATTCTGTATATTTGGGATACTTACCACCTATCTAGTATGTATATATATATATGCTGGCCCGTAGGAATATATACTCTCCAATGAATAATATCACAAAGCTTGTATGTTACCACATGAGTTTGATTAAAAAATATGTATATATCACCGAGATGTGAATTAAGATAATAGGACACCTATGCGTAGGACATCTTGCATCGCTCTACTTGGATTAAGTTCACTGACAGTTTCAATTTCTGTGTGCAAGGGTGTGTGGCGCTGCGCCGGCCCGGCGCATGCGCGCTGCGCCCTGTGCTCGCTCCCGGACGACTCCTGCTGCAGGGGAGGGCGCCCGGGGGCGGGCTGCGGGTGCGCGCGCGCGTGCGTCGGGCGGACGCAGCATCACCGCCCCGCCGAGACATTGGTTGAGCCTCTTACAGGTGACCGCTCGCACTTCCGGTCATTGTGCGAGCGAGGAAGCGCTCTTCATTTATATTGGCTGAATGCTGCGAACTTTCTCCATATAAGGTAGGGGGATGCATGG
This sequence comes from Gastrophryne carolinensis, assembly GCA_027917425.1. Classification (NCBI taxonomy): domain Eukaryota; kingdom Metazoa; phylum Chordata; class Amphibia; order Anura; family Microhylidae; genus Gastrophryne; species Gastrophryne carolinensis. Next base: position 180,460,682 of record CM051239.1, on the reverse strand, counting down.
TTAGTGTTGGAGCATCCTGAGGAAGTGGGCGGGGCCACGCAACGCGTAGATGCTGATCCTACCCCTCGGTGGCATCTAGGACTCATTTTCATCATGGTGATATGATTTAATCTTTTTACATTTATGCCTGCCGTTTTCCATAATTGGCAATAGCATCATGCACACAGGTTAGGGATTCCTTTCTGTATATATGAGATTTTTTTGCTTTGTTGCACGGATAGTGTACAGCACAGTGGTTTGTTTGGATGTATTTAAATCATAGCACATGCACTTTCTTTATTGATAATAGGTTGCTAATCAATTTGGTTTTCACAGATCTTTGTATATACACTTATTGATTAATTGTTATGGTTTGGTTGTTCCCCTGCTTCAAAGGGGTTGTTTATTCACTATAGAGATTTCAGACAGGCATTTTGTATTGTACATATATTTTTCTACACATAATTTTTATATATATTTATTTAGAGTCTTTTTTATGATGTTGCCACCAGAGGGTGTTGTCTTGTATGTTTTTTAAATAGTCCTTTATGTATGTATGTAGATTTTTGTGATGTATTGGTAATATGTACAATAACTTTTGATATTAAAATATATATATTTTTTTGAATATTAACTCTTTCTGGTCTGTGCGATCTCCTTTGTGGGGCACCACATTGAGCCTGTGCTGGTTGGCTCGTTTCTTTGGTGTTCACTGCCTGTATTGGGGATGCCCGCACACTGCCTGTATTGGGGATGCCCGCACACTGCCTGTATTGGGGATGCCCGCACACTGCCTGTATTGGGGGTGCCCGCACACTGCCTGTATTGGGGATGCCCGCACACTGCCTGTATTGGGGATGCCCGCACACTGCCTGTATTGGGGATGCCCGCACACTGCCTGTATTGGGGGATGCCCGCACACTGCCTGTAATGTGACATACTGCTCACTGCCTGTAATTTGGATACCGTTTACTGCCTGTAATGTGGGATGCCCCTTCCTGCCTTTTATATGGAATACTGCCTACTGCCTGTAATGTGGGGTCTGTAATGGTGTGATCGGGGGGGGAATTCTGCACAATAGGCTCGATTCAGAGACACATTCGTCCGGGCTTCCGTAGCTGGTGGGTGTTTGTCATTTTTTGGCTTTTTTTCGTACATTTTTCACTCGCACGAACGTTCGGGAGAATGTGTATATGCGCTTTCGATAAACGGAAGCAATTCGGAACATTTCCAAACAAAATTGAAAAATTTCCGTTCCTTCAGAAAACTTCCGCTGCTGGGATGGTTTCCGTCTGATTCAGAGAGCTGTTTGCCGACGGCTCACAACCCTATAAATTCGTTTAATTGTAAAACCACTTCCGACACCTCTGAGGACTCGGATTGCTATTGTTGAACATGTTTTGCGGCTATGTGGAGGAGTCTGCGCGCCTTTAGCACCATGGCATTGCATGTATCAGCATGGCCGAGGCCATAAATTGTATAGCAATGCACCTGAATCAATACATTTCATGTATGTCTTATAGATGCATTTTAATGCTGACCTAAATTAGTCCTTAGCATGTAAACATTTATTTTTCCACACATCCATATAATTGCTATATAATTGCTATATTTTTTTAGACTTATGTCCTTTGTGAATTATATTTGGATTGTTGAACTTGAATCTTAATGTGTTGTAGGAGTTAGTGTTTTAGTTGGTTACCTTTGCTTTGTGTAATTATTTTATATTTGGTTGCAGGAACCGCAAGATGTGCCACTCGCCCTTGCTCCTGATGCCCGTTCTTTGCCTGCAGAATGCAGGCCAGGGGTTCTCTAATCGGGCACTATGCAAAACCCGGCCCGTGGTGGCGAGGGCCCTCTGGCTTATGAAGTCCAGATTTAGGTGTTTGGACCATATGGGGGGGGGGGGGGGCACTGCAGTATGACCCCAACAAGGTTATACCAAAATTTTAATTTACAGGGACCACACGTGCCAGAGTGGCACAACTGAGTGTCAGGGTCCTTCAGTTGGTGGGCGAGATGCAGGAACTTGTTGTGGACCACAGATGAAGAATAATGTTCAGTGGCCTGCCATTGCTATGTATTTAATTTTTTATAGTTGTAAAAAGTTGAAATTAAACACATTTTTAAAAAATGCATATTTGATGCTGGTAATTATTACAAAAAAATTACATTGTCATTTCATTAACAAACTACATTAACACAAAACTAATGGGCACAGAAATATTTAAAGATGAATATTCACATGACCGAGAAGTGATTTGGGTGAGCTTTAAGGGTCCAAAGGGGAAGATGGAGGATAGTGATAAGTGATTTGGGTAAGTTTTAGGGTGCTAAAATGGAAGAAGAACCTAAGCGCTAAGTGGTTAGGGTGAGCTTTAAGGACCCAAAAGGGAAAAGGCAGGATAGTGCTAAGTGGTTAGGGTGAGCTTTAAGGACCCAAAAGGGAAAAGGCAGGATAGTGCTAAGTGGTTAGGGTGAGCTTTAAGGACCCAAAAGGGAAAAGGCAGGATAGTGCTAAGTGGTTAGGGTGAGCTTTAAGGACCCAAAAGGGAAAAAGCAGGATAGTGCTAAGTGGTTAGGGTGAGCTTTAAGGACCCAAAAGGGAAAAGGCAGGATAGCGCTAAGTGGTTAGGGTGAGCTTTAAGGATCCAAAAGGGAAAAGGCAGGATAGCGCTAAGTGGTTAGGGTGAGCTTTAAGGGTCCAAAAGGGAAGATGGAGGATGGAGTGCTAAGTGGTTTAGCTAAACATTGTAGTAGAAGTGAGGGTGGCAAATATGTAGGCGAGCACTTTAATGAGTTAAGTTTGTAGTGCGCAGGCGCAAGATCGTAAGGATTCCGTCTGGACGATTATTTTTGGTAAAATGGAAACAGAATCTATCGGGAAACGTAAAGGATTCGTTGGAGGATACGATGGGAAAAGGGCAAAAACGAAAGCCTACGTTGTAACATGTGGAAATGAAACGGAAAAGTCTGGATGGAAAATGACATCCGCGTAATTCGTAATCTGCCGTACGAACGGACGGAAACTTTACACAAGGTTTTCAATGCATGCATAGAATCGCTCGAACGCTCATACGAGAGCGGGAACATTTGAAAAAAATACGACATCGGCACCGTTTTTTTGTGTCTCTCTGAATCGAGCCTAATGTCTATAATGGGGTGATTGGTAGGGGATATTTTAGCACATCATTTGGTTCAGAATATTTTTTTCTAATTTTTCTCTTCCAAATCCAGGGTGCATCTTATAGGCAGGTGCGTCTTATAGGACAAAAATACGGTACATCCTTGGTGATTCATTGAGACACTGCATTTCACTGCCATTACCTAAAGATGAATTGCTGTTAGAGATGGGCTTAGGGACCGCCTTATTTTTAGAACTGACCTGGATTTTATTTATTTGATCTGGTCCAATTTGGCATGGCTAATGATAACATCCTTTCCCAAAATATATTTCTTCTTCCCATCTGCACTGCAGCTAACCAGCTTCCTTCTTCTTTTTTGGGCATGCAATCTGATAGGATGCCAGGGTTGTATAAGTAATAAGCTTAACTTAAGGAGGACCTCCAAAGAAATAGATTGAAAGTCCCCCAACCATCCCAGCAAAAGGGCATATTGAGCCAGTCCCCACGGTGCATATTACACTCCTGGGCCCCTAGTCTAAGTTTTTGTTCCCTATATTGACTGAACTAAGCTAAGTCTAGTTTCCTTGGGGCCAGAGCAGGGGTGGGATTCAGCCGGATCACGGCGGTTTGCGTGACTCTGCTGTTAGAATTCCATGCAGGTCGGGAAAATAGGGATGCGGATCAGCCGTTTTTGCACCAATCCAGTCACTGGATCAGCTGCCAGCACACACAGCTTGCCTGATCTGCTAAGCATGCGTTGCTGCTACGCCAGGCCATCCTCCTTTACCACTCCTAGCCATGTGTGCACACGCACGTACCTGCATTGTCACCGCTGCACACAGGACTGTCCCCTCTCCTCTCTTCAAGCTGTGCACGTGTGCCTGAGTCTGTCTGAGTTGCCACAGTGCGAAGTCACCCCCTTCCTTCTACAATTCCTCTGCACAAGTGATGTCATGGTGTGGTGGGGACTGTGAGAATTTGGATCCCAGCAGGTAAGGAGTGCCATGCTTCCTAGCTGTGCGCTCTGCAAATAGTAGTGCTCCAGCCTTGAGAAGTTGTAGTCTTTAAAAGTTTTCAAAGCAAATGAAAATCCTCGTTTACTGGCCCTAGACTCCAGTGCTGGCCACTAGCCTCTCCCCCCGATTTAGGAAGCCCAGCTGGACATGGCAGTCCACCAAAAAGAGGTCAGCAACTGCCACCAGCACATTCTGTTGCCCCCTAACGGGAAACAGTGATGGGGGTGCCCAGTCGGCAGCAGCTGTGCCATTATTAGCTGCAGTGTAGCCCAATCAGTGGCAGGCAGCAATCATTGGAGGTAGCAACTGGGTGCAGATTAGTGGCACCGGGCCCCATCAGCAGGCCGAGATCGGGCAGCCAAGGCACATGTGAGGCCACTCCAGCACTGCACACTGCTCTTAGCACTGGGACTTTCCATACCACCTGACCACTATCTTGCCGGCAGAGCTGCTGTTTTTTTCTAGCCTGCTGAGGTCATTTCAGGATGGCCCTAGCAGGCCAGTGAAAATCCCAGCTCTACCGGTGACATAGCGGCCGGGAGCAAACCTGGAGCCCTGAGTGGCAGTTACCTATCATGCACTCTGCTGCACAGCCGGAGGACAGAAAGCAGCCACCGAATGGAGTCCCATGTGAATTCGCTGCATGTGGGGAGGCGGGACTTGTGCCGGGGGCAAGATGGGGACGTGGAGCCCGACATTGGCTGCCTCATTCCCTCCTATACAGGTCAAAGGTCAAACATACTGAGCTTCTGGGCCCCTGCCAATTCTTTCCCTGCCATTCTTTCTACTCTTCTCCCCTTTAATCCCTCCCTCACTTTCCTCCTTATTTCTTTCTCCCTTATTTCCTTCTTTACTCCCTTCTTTCCTTTCTGTTGTCCTTTTTTCCTCCTTTTATTTCTTCCTTTTCTTTCTCCCTCCTGCCTCTCACTTTCCTTTCTTTCTCTTTCTTCCTTCCATCATCCCCACCGTTCTCTTTCTTTCTATTTTCTCCCTCCCTCCCTCCCCTCCTTGCTCTCTCCCACATTTTATTCTCTTTCTCAAATTTCCTTCCTTCTTTCTTTCTCCCCTCCCCCTTTCTTTTTTCCCTTTCCTCCCTTCCTCTGTGCATTTCCTCTTACCCTTCCCTCCCTCCTTTCATTTCTCCTTTTGCTCTCTTTATTCTTCCCCCTACCCCTCCCTTAATCTTTTTTTCATTCTTTTTCTCACCTTTTCTTCGTTCCTTACATTCTCCCCTTCCTGTCTTTTGCTCTCTCTCTCCCTTGCTACTGCCTCCTTCCTTTTTTCCTATCATTTCACTATTCCTCTTTTTTATCTCCTATCAGGAGAGACTTAAAGGACTTAATTTGTACAGTCTGGAGGAAAGAAGAGAGAGGGGGGACATGATTGAGACCTTTAAATATGTGAAAGGATTGAATAAGGTTGAGGAGGGAAGTGTTTTTAAGAAGAAGCTTAATGATAGAACAAGGGGGCACAACCTGAAGCTAGTCGGGGGGAAGATCAGGAGCAATGTTAGAAAATATTATTTTACAGAAAGAGTAGTAGATGCTTGGAACAAACTTCCAGCAGAGGTAGTTGAAAAATCAACAGTCACTGAATTTAAACATGCCTGGGATAAGCACACATCTATCCTAAGATAAAGAGTACATACAGTATACACATAAGGGCAGACTAGATGGACCGTATGGTCTCCTTCTGCCGTCAACCTTCTATGTTTCTATGTTTCCTCTCCTTGCTCTCCTCTTCTTTTTCATTCTTACTTCCTTTCTTCAGTCCTTACTTCCTTCTCTCCCTCCATTCATTTCTCCCCTTTTTAATCTTTCCTCCTCTCCTCCTTGTCCCCCCCCCTCTTTTTTATTTCTTTCTTTCTCACTCTCTTTTCTCTTTGTTTCATTATTTACTTCCTCCTCTTTTCTTTCACTCCCTGTCACACTGTTTCTTCTTTTTATTTCTTATATACATTATTTCCTACTTTATTCCTCTTCTCTCTTTTTTCTTTCTTTCCATCTTTCTTTCTGTCTTTTTCCATTGTCTCTCCCCCTTCAGTTTTTCTTCTCTTCCTTACTTCACTCACTCAATTCCTTCTTTTGCCTTCTCTCTTTCTCACTTTCTTTTTTCCTCCCTCTTTCTTTCTGACTTTTCCCCTTCTTTCTCTTCCTTTCTCTTTTCTTTTTCCTCACACTAGCCCCTCTATTTTCTCTTTCTCCCTTCCATATTGTTCATTTCTCTTATTCTTTCTCTTTTTCCTTTTCGTTTTTCCTTACTCTCCTTCTCCTTTTTCTTTCCTATTCCTTCTCTCCCGCTTTTTTAATTAAAGACCGTGCCCCCACAAGACCATGCTCCTCTACTTGTGAAAAGTTTGTATATTTATAGGAAATGGTAGCAACCCTAGCTGGGGTCATAGGGGAACCAAGATGCTGGTAGCTGGTTCGACCCTCCCCAGCCACTACCTTAATTAAGGTAGAACACATAAAACAAGCTACCAGCGTCAGAGGCCAAAATTGTGGTAATGGGGTTAGGGCTGAATTAATTTTCTGTGATCCGGGATGGTGTGAATTAATTTATGTTTGTTTTTGGGGTGGGCTGAGTAAATTTATTGTGATCCGGGGTGGAGTAAATTAATTTATTGTGGTCCGTGATGTCTAAATGAATTTATGTTGGTTTGGGGGTGGAGGGAATGAATTTATGGTGGTCCAGAAGGCGGGAATATTTTTTAAATGATAATCCAGAAGGGTGGTTTGTTTAAGGGAACCATCCACAATAAAAATACACTCACTCACCTTATCCCCTGTAGTGTTTCAGCCTACTCTGCTTATGTAAAAATTACTGGACCCCAGGACTGAGTATCGTGGCATCACCTCTCACCCACCATTCACTAGTGTCCTCCGTGTCAAACAGCCTCCACCAACCACATCGGTCACGGCAGAGAATAACTGGTGATCTTGATTTTTTTTTGTGGGCTGTCACTTTCCTGTCCAGTTGTTTATTTAAACTGGGACAACACCAATTTTTCTCATTTCTGGCATTCAAGTATTTGTTTTAATTTAAAATTGAACTGGTTACTCAAAATATTGGTAGTGATTCTACAGTAACTATTTTTTTCTACAAATATAACAAAAAAATACTGCCAGTTACAGTGCCATAAACTGACATTACATTACAATCAAAAATATTGGGCGAAACATTCTACCTCATTTTAGGTAGAATCACCGGGAACAGAATTTTTACTATTTTCTGGCATTAAAGGAATTGAGTTGAGTATGTAAAACTGGCTGGATTTCACCTGAAATTCATTAAAATTGTTTTCTGATCAAAAATAAATTAAGAAGCCTCATTTACTTCTCTGTAAGGGATTTGCTATAGAACATGGTAGTGTATCTCAACCGTTTATCTGTATGATTGGTATCCTAAGTTCTAAATTCCTTCATCATTTCGCTTAGTGGAGGTATTACCAGGGGCCAAATACTGTACCTTATGACGGTACCGATGTAGCAGATCTTAAAGTAATGTGTTTAACTTAAAGAGAACCTCCACAAAAATAGATTGGAAGTCCCCTAACCATCACAGCACAAGGCCATCCTGATTCAGATATCCTGCTCCAGTGTGTTAGCAATGTCATTCCATGTGTTTTTCGCTCTGTGGCTGGGGTTTTTATTGTGAGAAACAGACTTTTTTTTAATAGTGTCCGGTTCTTAGTGCCAGAGCGTCCAGTTTTATTGCGCCGACCCTGTTGTGTTTCGTGTGGTTAAATATGGGCTTCAATGAGTCGGTCGCACTTCACTGGTGCTAACTATCGTTCGCTACAACGCTGTCCTGTTATGTGGCGTCGCCTTGGACTGCTTTCCCTCGGGGCGCTACATAGAGTTCTCTATTAGCATCATAGTGAAGGGAGCTGCTTTCAGTATCGCTTCATGCACTTCCAGTTTGGCTCCAAGGGATGAACATGGCTCCCCCCAGACGGTGGGTGAACCGCTTCCCCAGAGCTTCCTCTAGCAGCTCTGAGGAAGGGTTACCATGTTTTTGGGGATGTAACATTTGTAAAATTTGGATGTGTATGTTTTTTGTGTTAGCGTTTCCACCTGTTGCCTAGCATCTTTGATTAGTGTATTTTGTGTTGCAGTGTTAATTACTTTGCCGTAATGTGATTTTCTTACCCCTTCTTTTCTATATCTGCCACATCTAGCCTTCGGAGTAGCATTTTTCTGACCAATGCCCAATATTCTTATAGAGTATTTTTTTGGGTATCATTTCTAATGTATTGATGTATTTTCTAACACATTCATGTTTTTTAATCTAGTGTTTTAATATCCAAAAAGACTTCTATGTATTTCTATGTGTTTTGTCTGTTCATTTTTGCGTTGTTCACAATGTTCTTTTTTCCTTTGTGTGCATCTAGGATTTCTGTGTCATGGAATATAATTATGCGAAGGGGTGCAAGGGGCATATAGTGGAGGTGGTGAAGGCCACAGTCTCCCCGCACTATAACATCAAGCTTCGGGCCAAAGCCATCAGGCAAAGATCGTTTGATTTCAAACGCACGTAGAGTATAAACTCTATGATTGTTACGCATCTGGTAAGTTGACTACACCCCCGATCTCTTGGATCTGCCCAGTTTAACCTGCCATAGGCTTTGATGTGACAGGCTGTGACGGGACTCATGACAGGCCAAAGTTGAAGACCCAGGGGATGAGGAAGTGGAAACCCCAGTGGAGTATGCTGGTGACGTGGGGCAGTGTGTGTGTCCTCAGCTCCTCTGAAGAGGAATCAGCAAGGTCTGGCTACCACTGGTGCCAGTCTCAAGTGAAGGAGGTGAGGGACTCCACCACACTCCTTGAGGGGTCTGAGAGTGAGAGGAAGGAGGCTGGCCCCTCAAAGTTGGGATCTGCTGGGCCTAATAGGAGGAGCAGGCGCAGCCTTGCTTCTGCTCAAAGCCCTCCCTGGATAGAGTCTACCACCTCATTCCCTAGTGAGACCCCTTGTTTATTGCCTATAATGTTACTACTGCTTGCATTGTTATTTGTTAGACTCTAGTGTGTAAAAAGTATTTCCCTTGTTGTTTCAGGGCATCATAGAGCTAGCACCACCTCCACCAATGTTAAGCTTACTAAACTTAACCACCTCAATGCATCCTGTGTTGGCTGTGTGTCTTTGAAGGTCATGATTTCACATGCATTTGTTTCTGGAAGTGCCTATGCAGTGTCTGTTGTCAGCAAATATTGAACATCTAGATGCAGTGTTCATGTGTTTTGAGATGTAGTTATGTGAGACCTGCCACATGGCCAAGTGTGGTCACACATTCCATGCAAAATCCTTAATAGAGCATATTGTCCCATAATCTATTTAGATGTCTTATATTTTTTGTCTGCTCTTCCTTTATATCCTCACAGATGTTGCAGCCAGGCATCATCTGCCCAGATGTCCACCAGCCTATCTTGTCCCCACCAGCTTTTAGGAAGGACCAGCAGCATAGCCCAATGCCAGAGCTGGGATGGTGAATGATGGACTGTGTCAATGAGATTGTTTACATGCATATGTATGTGTCCATGACCATGTACCCGTGCTAGTCCCGTTTGGAGCTGCCATTCACACTTGTTGAGTCAGTTTCTTAGCTACTCAAGCATGCCCCTGTTATTGTTACAATAGGCAGCCTGCTCAATCCACAAGTTTGTTGTCTCCTTTCATTGGTGCTCTAACATCCCTGGTCCAGTTATAACACTGCATTGTCTCTATGGACCATTGTTTAGTCTATGCCACCTCAATTCTCCCTGGAGATAGCTCAGTTGGAGTCCTCCACTGACCTGATCTTGGCCCCTTCGATCTCTGGCATTATGTTCTCCAATCAAGGAGATGCTGCTGGAGCTGCAGCAGAAGATGCAGGGTTGGGGGGCAATACTGATTTGCAGCCTTGTGTGTTGGCCATGTTGGCCATTTTCATTTGCATTCATTATATTTAAATATTTTTGATCAGAAACATGTTTTCTTGTTTCTTTTCATTTATTTATTTTTGTCTGCTTGATACTTGTGTGGATACATGTGTCCACACATGTATCAATGTCCAAGCCAACTTAACATTTTGGTGCAACATAGATGGGAAGGAGATAATACTGGTTAGCATGTGATAACTCAGAAAGTGGGGTCAGTGTCTTCAGTAGGCTTTTAAAGTGGACCAACACCCAGGGGTGATCGGCCCGGGAATCAATAAGATTCCCGGGCCGATCACCTCCCTCCCCGCGGGACATCCGAGATCGGGATGTCCCGCGGGGTGAAACCCCCCCAAACACCCCAAATCCCCTTACCTTGTCTTCTAGACGTTCGCGCGCCGGCCGTCTGTAAATGGCCGGCGCGGGCGCGCGCGCGTCAAGAGGGACGCGCGGGAGGCGGCGGCGGAGGAGCCGCTTGTCCGCGGCTTGTCCGTCGGCGCTGGGAGCGGGGAGAGGTGAGTTTTTCGGGGGGTTCGGGGGGGGGTTTCACACAGCGGGGCACCCTGATCGGGGGTGCCCCACCGAAGTGGACCAAGACCCAGGATAGTCAAAATCCTGGGTGTTGGTCCACTTTAAAGGATAAAGAGGCGGGTATGCACAGCCAATGAATACAAAAAATGTCCCAGGCCCTGGAAATCTAATGCATAGAAATAGTACAACGAAAAGGCTCTGAAGCTGCCCCTCCAAGAACCAGAAAATTGGCCGCACACACTATCAATCAAAGGGTTATATTTACTGAATGCAAAGCACTGCACGTGCCTAAAAATCAGATACTATAAAAAACAAGTGACATGCACACTAAAATGACAATGACAATACACTGCAACAATGTTGAAGACAAACACATGATCTAAAAACAAGGAGCTGGAAAAGATGGAAAGGGCGGCAAGGGCTGCTATAATAATTTAATTTGATTTGATAGTTGCTATAATCTGTGTGCAAAACATGCACTAAAGTGCCAATGCGCACAATTGGCTATGCTGGCAACCACTCAGCTGAGTAAATAAGAATGACAATATACCATTGGGTGGTAGCGGTCAGTAGTGTAAACACTACGCAACGCGTGGGTGCTGTTTGGAGCTTGGGGAGCTGGCTGGGACATGAGTCATTGCAATCGGTGATGTATTGATCTTTTAATCAATAAATATAACCCTTTGATTGATAGTGTGTGCGGCCAATTTTCTGGTCCTTGGAGGGGCAGCTTCAGAGCCTTTTCGTTGTACTATTTCTTGAGTAGGTTTTTAACATTCGTGTAGCCAGCTGTTTCTGTGTTTGGTTGGTCCACACATGGTGAGGATGATCTTTGGCTGATTGTAAGTGGGTTTGGCAAGGCCGGATCCTACAACCACAAAACAGAGGTGAGTCACATGTTGGTGTGTAACTCACCTAAACAGGCACCAGTGGCCACAAACTTCACATCTCAAAGCCACAAGTAAAACATGTTACCATACCTCTGTGGCATCCTCCCCTGAAGTTTGAGAGATTTGTGTTAGTGGTCTAGGGTAGTCATCCACATATGCTGCGGTATAGAATGAAAAAGGTGTGTTTAGGTACCTCTAATTATTGATATTCAACTTTCCAAGTGGCAGCCAAATTGGCATACCTCATAACACACATTGCCAAATGGCAACAGCACACCGGGATAATGCAGCAGGATGTTTTATGTTTTTTACCACACAGCGCAAACAAACACATTGTGGCTTACAATTTACATTGGCCCAGTTGAGTATGGACACATACCGGCCATCTACAACATGCTTTGACAAATCACAGGCATTCTGGAGTGAAGGGCTAGAACACACAATAAACACACATGAGGCACAATGTTTAACACTTAATCAGCTACGCACACAGCTGCGATTTGTTAACTACAAAACACACACCACTCTCAAACTTACAGACAGGTGGTCCACTTTCAAATTGGCCTGGGCTTTCCAAGCATGACAAGCTGTTATTGTCTGCAGTGTGGCCAACAAAAACATGTAAGTTACTATTTGTTGCCCAGGTCATATATGCAAGCATAACAACCCGTTGGTATTACATTTACATAAGCAAATACAGTTGGAAAATTAACTACAAACAACACTTACAAAAAGGTCACACAGGCTGCAAGCCAAGGTGCATGCAGGTGGTTGGCATTGGGATGTGTGTACTGTAAACAAAGGGGTCAGTGATGATTCAGTTGAAACTACACAACATACACAACTACAAAATAGAGACGGATAACAATAAGAAACAGACAAGGAAATGAACCACAACATTTTGTAATGACCATGCAGAGTCCACTTACAAATAGGCCCCGGCTGGCTGCACAAAGGGAGTGTGGTGGATGTTGAGCTTGCTATAATGCAGCCTACAAACAACAACACAACAAATACACTAGCCTAAATAAGTCGTTTAGTTACAATGCGCCTTTTAAAGAAAAGGCAAAGGTACAAACCTGAATCAACTTATATTGAACCTCTATTGGGCAGGAAGAAGGATGGCTTGATGCTGAGGAGCTGCACACCATGTGGCCTGAAAAAAAAGCAAAACACACACTGCACAACCATCAACGTGTGGGGCAGAAAACCATGCCTCAAACTATTTGATACACACAAAGAGGAAAGTCAGGATGCAGAGCACACTTTCCAAGGACATCTGGTTGGCTGGAAGAAGATGTGGATGGAAACTTGGTGACTACTGGTGGGAACTACTTTTCCTACCATAATTTGTGTGTTGTCTGTTGCCCCTTCAACTTCCTCCCCACCATCAGATTCAGATGTCACCTCTGCAGGTGGGGAAACAACAACAGACACTTAGCAAACCAAAACATTCAAGGAAGGGCTGTGACATAGACACATAAAGTAAAGAAGCATTTACCAGCCACCAAGGCTGTAGTGTCTTACCAAGCATCCACACCCTGTAGACCACATAATGGAATCTTAAGCTTCAACAGCTCCTCATATGGAATTCTTTGATCCCTCCTTTTACCAGATCCGCCTCCATCTTCTTAAGTAGGTCCCTGCGCAGGGTCTTTAAGTTTGAGGAAGCAGAGGCCCTTTGATGTGCTGCTGAACAATTCAGGTAATCTGTTATTGCCTGCCATAACAGCATGTGTTAATGCTTATTGAGGCCCCGACTCTTTGGGCCATATAACACTGGTCACCAGGGTCAGCTTGACAAGAGTCAAGAGGTGTTATCAGCCAAATTCAGTTCTGGATTACGTTTGATCGAAAGTCTTTTGATGGCGGAAACAACAGGAGCCAAATGCTGAGGTGAGGGTGAGATAAGTAGTTCATGCTGAGGGACTGTAGCAGGTAACACAGCCAGCACAGCCACCTACCTAGAGAGCTACTGCTGCCACCCCTACCAAGACCAAGAGTCTGTGTCCACCTGCTGCCAACACCACACCCACAATACAAACCAATGGTACTGCACCAATACAGGGGACTGCTCAACTGACTGCAGTACACACTTAGTGGGTTCCATAGAAGACTCTCTTTGTATACAGAATCACAGACAGAAGGTGAACTCCCAAGAAGTGAACTGAAGTGCAAGATTTTGAGCAGCTTTTCTGTGCATGGCCAATTATACTAACAAGGAAAATGCTGGTGTGTAGACTGTATGACACTAACACATTAATCAGCCAATAATGCGCAGAAGGCTGCTGTAACGGCAATTCTAAATGCTTTAAAAAACGCTCAAGCGGCACAAACAACTTATGCTGAAGGTTTGCCAACAGCAGAAATACACACTATTGTACTTTCTAATTTAACGGCTAGTTGAATGATAATGATAGGTTCTGATGTAGTACAAGGTGCTGGTATAGTGTTAAACATTAAAAGACACCCATTGACGCTGAGCAAACAATGCTCAGTGATTCCTACACACCTGTGTAGCATTTTGGCTTGTGCTGCAAGCATGGACTCTGAAGCATGGAAAGGGGTCCCTGCTTCACATTATACATTACAAGTGGATAAGTATAAAAAAGGCCTGTATGTTGTGTGTGTGATCTTTGAATGCTGTGGCGAAGGCAGGAGCATCTATTGTTTTTTTGACTACTTAGACAAGGAAGGCAGAGCCAGTCTGTGTTTGGTCACCAGTGTCTGCGGGGGTGTCATCAGTGTTGTTTCCATGAGCTTTTGCCTTTTGTGGTGGATGCCCATATTGGGTATGACAGCTAGTGTGGATTTTTTTGGAGATCTTTTGTGGGCTGTGTAGCATCTCCCTTCTGGGTTGGGCCAAACTTAGGAAGCGTTCTTTGAGCCGACTGACTGGCTGTATTGCGCAAGGCATCTTATTTTGTAGTGAGCTGAATTGAGGTGCACTTGTGTTTAACAACATTCGGCAGATGAACTTACTGTTCAGTAAAGCTGGTGCTTCTGGGAACAGCCGTACTCTTACCTAAGACGCAATATTTTTGCGTGGGTGCCCGGTCTGTGGAGACGCTGCATAAACCAAGTTCGTTAGTGAAGGACCAGCACTCCAAAAGTTCATTAAGAAAAGTTGTATTCATTACATTCCATAGAACGTGAACCAACGTTTCGGGGTGCACAGAGGCCCCTTTCATCAGGACCCACCACATGTAAAACAGGAGAACAGATTGCCATATAGAAAACTACATAAATAAAGGATATAGCCAATCAGAGGGCTCAAGACAGTGCATTTTCGCGCCTGACGTCACTACTGACGTCATCGGCGCTGTCACCTATACAAAAAGAATTATGCACATAATATATGATTTACAGTGTTCCCGCCGCTGTAGCAATAAGGTGGGCGGGCCGTGTTTAAACTTACCGGATGGTCCAGACACGCGAGACGCGCCAAACACCGCCGTCCCGGTCGGCGGGGAAGTTGCTAGGCAACCCCCCTTCACCGTCCCCTGAGAGGGGAGGCCGGGACTGACGTCACCCGTCCCGGGAGGTCTACCTGGCAACAGGTGACGCGGAGCCCAGGCGCCTCATGATTGGCGCCCGGGTGCCGCTGAGCTAGCGATCTACCTCTGGCCCGATGACAGGTCAGAGGCAGATCGCCTGACACGTCCCGGCCCCGGGCCGGCGGATGGCCAGAGCATCCCCGCTTCCGGGCGATGGGGCACCTGGACAGGGGAGAGACTGTGTGTGGGAAAAAGGGGAAAGAAAAGGATACAGGTGAAAGGAATTAACTAGGAGAGGGAAGGGAAATAAGGAAGAAATAGAACCTACCCTCCCAAAAAAGGACACCCGATCGCCCAGACACGCGAGATGCGCCAGACAACGCCGTCCCGGACGGGAAGCTGCAGGGCAGCCCCCCTACATTGGGACTGACGTCACCCGCCCCGGGAAGTCTACCCGGTAACAGGTGACGGGGCGCCCAAGCACCTGGTGATTGGCGCCCGGGCGCCGCAGAGCTAGCAATCTACCTCTGGCCTGGTGACAGGTCAGAGGCGGATTGCCTGTCACGTCCCAGCTCCAGGCCGGCGGATGGCCAGCGCATCCCCGCTCCCGGGCGACGGAGCACCCGGACAAGGGGCAAGGGAGAGACCGTGTGTGGGGGAAGAAATAAGAAGGAGGGAAAAGAAAAGGGAGCCGGTGAAAAGAAGGAACAGAAGAGGGAAAAGTACAAGGGAAGTAAAGATGGTGAAATAGGGAAGAAATAGATCCTATCCATAAAAGGCTGTGGGAGCAGAGGGGGAAAAGAGGGGAAAAAACAAAAGAGATTACAAGAGGGAATAGAAAGGTATTGCTGGACCCAGCATACCCATTGTTGGAGAAAATGGGAGGAGCCCCGGGAGAGGGAGGGAAAAGGACCCAACACATATTAACCACTCGCCCCTAGTAAATAAAAATGGAAAAATGTGAAAATCAAAAAAGGAAAAATGAAAAAATAAACATCGAATAATAAAAAATGAATAATAAAAAATGAAAAATATGTGCACACTCCATAATAAACTGGGAAAATCATTCAAAAAATATATATATATACACGAAAATGTGCAAAAATGTGGCAATTATCCAGAGTTATGTTTTGCTCTGTTGGAGCTATCTAGTGTCCAGGAAACTACTAAACCCAAACAACGTGTTAAGACCCCGCGGATGCACAGTATCCAGCTTATGTATCCAATATGTCTCACGCTGTAGGAGGTGGCGGTTCCTATCGCCTCCTCTTGAAGATTTGGGGACCTGTTCTATGACCATGCCCCTAAGTTCATGCGTCTGATGTCCAAATTTGTGGAAGTGTATCGCAACAGGCTTATCCATGTCCCTAGGTTCACCACTTTTTGCTTTCTCCTGGTGGACTCGAATATCACTCTTATGTTTTTGAAACCTCTTCTTGAATGGGCCGGTGGTTTTGCCTACATACAAAAGGCCGCATGGGCATTTCAGTATATACACGCAGAAATCTGTGTTACAATTGAAGTATCCCCTGAGTTTAAACTGGGCTCAGGTATGTGGGTGGGAGAACTGTGCTCCTATGATTAAGGAATTACATATGTTGCAATTGAAGCACTTATAGCAGCCCCTCCTGGTGGAAAGCACCTTCCGCTGGGGTGCATATTTTTCAGTGGGGTCTGCTTTAATCAATGGGTCTCTCAAATTCCGACTCCTATTATAAACCCTCAAAGGGGACCGTTTGACCACAGGTGCGAGGCTATTATCCGAACGGAGAATATCTTGGTGTTTTTTTGTAATACGTTCAATGTATGGGGAAGCATGACAGTATGTCTGGGCAAAGGGGATTCGCTCCCCCTTTGTGATCCTAGGCCGTTCATTATAAACAATGTTCATCGCCTTCTTTCTGGCTATGGTAAGTATCTCCTCAGGGTAACCTCTCTCCCTGAATTTGTTGTGCATGGCCTCCAACTGTGTCATCATTGTGGTAGTGTCCGAATGGATGCGGAGAACACGTAAAAATTGAGAAATGGAGAGATTGTCGATTAAATGCTTGGGGTGTGAGCTCTCATACCTAAGTAGCGTGTTCCTGTCCGTGGGTTTGGTAAACAATCCAGTGGTAATGCGACCCTCTGGGCCTTTGTCTAGTGCCACATCTAAGAAAGTGACGTGATCCTTGGACATCTCTGGATTGAATTTGATGCTGGGAAATATGGAGTTGAGCATCGTGATAAATGCCACTGCTGTCTCCTCATCCCCTTCCCAGATCATGATAATATCGTCTATGCACCGCCCCCAAAAAGACACATATTCTTTGTACTGGGATGTGGGGTAGATGCTCGTCTCTTCCAGCCACCCCATAAACAGATTTGCAAAAGCCGGAGCTACGGCACTGCCCATAGCACTTCCGACAATCTGTTGGAAATATTCAGATTCAAACTTGAAAAAATTGTTCATCAACACACAATCTCTAGACCCATGGTTAGGAATTCCGTGGGGATCTCCGCTGGTTTTCTAGTAAGAAAATGTCTTACTGATTGAATACCCTCCTCATTCGGAATATTCGTGTATAGGGATGATATGTCCATAGACACCATAAGGGAGGCCCCAGTGGTGGAAATGCTGTTAAACTTCTGCAGGAAATCTCCTGTATCTCTCAAATACGAGGGTAATTATGTCACATAGGGCTGTAGGTGGAAGTCAATCCATTGCGCCAAGGGTTGGGTCGCAGAATTGGCGACCCAAGTGGCTCAGGCTGTCTTTTATTTAGGCCAAGTGATATGCTTGGGCTGTCTTATATTTAGGCTCGTCTGAAAATGTGGCTTTTGAAGGCACGCTTAAAGGCTTGAAGACTTGGTGAGTGGCAAATTGTATAGGGGAGGGCATTCCAGAGTAATGGGGTGGTGCTTGTAAAGTCCTGGATGCGGGAGTGGGATTAGTGTTGAGGATAGGAGGCCTTGGGAACAGCAGATATTGCGTCGAGGGTTGGTATTTTTTGATAAGCAATGAACTGTAGGCAGGAGCTTTACTGTAGAGAGCTTTGTATGTTAAGGTTAGAATTTTAAATTAATTCTCTCAGATATTGACAGCCAAAAGAGGGAGTGACATAGAGTAGCAGCACTGGAGAAGTGAGAGGAGAGATGAATGAGTCAAGCAGCAGAGTTGAGAATAGATTGAAGTGGTGCCAGTCTTTTTTTTTGGTAGGCCACAAAGGAGAGTGTTGCAGGAATCTAGTCGGGAGATGATCTGGGCATGCACTAGAATTTTGGTGGTATCGGGTGAGAGGAAGGGGGGGTGCGGGAGATGTTTTTGAATTGGAGATGGCAGGAGGTGGCAAGTGATTGAATGTGAGGTGTGAATGAGAGAAAGGAGTCCAGTATAACCCCAAGGCATCCTGCTTGGGGAGTTGCAGTAATTGTGAGGTCAGTGACAAGATATAGTTGGTGTGGAGGCAGTAGGAGAGTTTTATGGTGGTTAAACAACAAACTCAGTTTTGTCCATGTTTAGTTTGAGGGAGCGAGATGAATGATGAGATAGCTCAGACAGTCAGACAGGAACACAGGCTAGGAGAGAAGAAAGATCTAGGGCGGAGAAGTAGATTTGAGTGTCTGCATAGAAGTGGTATTGGAAGGCAAATTATAGTGTTTTGAGTTGTCCAAGACCATAGGTGTAGACTGAGAAGAGAAGCGGTCCAACAACAGAATCTTCTGGTACACCAACTGACAGAAGGCGGGGAGGGGAAACTAGGCTTGAGTGGGACACACTAAATGTGCGATCTGAAAGTAAGAGGAAAGCCATAGAAGTGCATGGTCTTGAATTCCCAGAGATTGAAGCATTTGAAGTAGAAGAGGATGGCCAACAGTGTTGAAAGCAGAGGATAGGTCAAGGAGGATAAGAATAGAGTAGGGGCCTTTAGATTTTGCTGTTAATAGATCGTCAGTTACTTTGGTAAAGGCAGTTTCAGTAGAGTGGTCGGAGTGGAATTCAGATTGAAGAGGATCTAGTTAGGCGTTAGCAGAGATATAGCAGCACCAATTCTGGAACGTGCTGTTCCAGAAGTTTGGATGAAAAGGGAAGCAGCGAGATAGGTCGGTAACTGGTGAGGACCGATTGGGGTTTTAACGGTGTGTTTGAATAGTGGAGGGAAGGTGCCAGATGAAAGAGTGAGGTTAAATAGTGATGTAAGAGCCAGTGTGAGGGATGAGGTGGGATGGAATAGAGCAGACCTGGGCATTGCAAGGCCCCAGGGCCACATACAGCCCTTTGATTGGCTCTGACCGGCCCGCAACCAGCGTTCCCTGTAAGGTGTACGGCCAGAAAAGATAGTGCCGGGTTTGAACAGCACTTTTGCCCCTCTGTAGTGAGTCTAATGTAGCGGGGGCGTGTGTGGATTAGAGCCTGCTGTCCTATTGGACAGCTCCCTCCTGCAGGTTTGGCTGTGGGCGGAGTTTCTTTTCCCGCCCTTGGCCTGTACTGTGCGGCATGTGTCAGTCGCTGCGGAGCTGACGCCAGAGATGGAGGTTCTCCAGCCACTTGTCTGTGCCTCACGTCGCAGGCTGCTGGCACTTGTAGTCCACTCCAATTGTGTTACATGCCGTACGCAGCACCTGCTGGTGCACTGGCTGTCATAGTCCATCTCTGGCCAGACCAATGGCTTTGGGAGGGTGGGGGGAAGGGTTCCACACAGCCTTTTATCCAAGTTCGGCCACTAGTCCCCCCGGGCATCCCAAATTGGGATGCTCCACTTTTTGAAACCCTTTATACTCAGTAGCAACGTGAAAAAAGGCAGAACAAAAGCCAGAGCGGCCACTGGTCTTCCCCCTGGGTATCCCAGATCAGGATGCCCCACTGTGTGAAACCCTTGTTACTTAGTAGCAACTTAACAAATGATGGATTCCCCCTTAAAGTGGAAATGAACCCAGAGCGGCCATTGGTCTTCCACCTTGGGCATCCCAGATCGGAGCTTTGTTCTGCTTTAAGGAAGGGAGTCTGCCATTTTTCATGTTGCTACTAAGTAAAAAGGGTTTGAGACAGTGGGGCATCCCAATCTGGGACTTCTAGGGGGAAGACCAGTGGCCGCTCTGGGTTTTGTTCTGCTTTATGTGAGGGATTCTGCAATTTTTCACATTGCTACTGAGTAAAACATGTGAGCAGCGCTGTGTTACTTAATGTAAAGGAGGGGGGTTGTTCCATCCTAACCTGATTTGGTCATAATGTTTTAAAGCAGACCAAAACCCATGTAACCCAGCCCTTTGGAGTGTGAAGTAATTCAGGGCTGGGTTACAGGCATCATGCCTCTGAGGCATCCCAATTTGGAGACCTCACTGGACACACAAAATGTGGTTTATTTAGAAAATTACATTTTTTTGTAAGACAATCTCACTTTTTCATTGTTTAACTATAACATATACTTGTACCAGTCACACAATGCTATTTACTGCTTATTATAAAGCAATACAATTATATTATGCAGAATTGAATTCAGCTTTTTGGCCCAGCCCTCCACAATAGTTTTAGTTTCTCATGTGGCCTCATGGAAAAAATAACTGCCCACCCCTAGAATAGAGTCTAGAGGGCAAGTAGTGAGGTGGGCCTTAGATATAAGGGAGGACGGTCTTTGTTCTGATAGCAGAGTGAAATGGGTTAGGGAAGTTGTTAGAGGGGGAGTCATGTGGGGTGAGGTAGATAGAGAATTTAAGCTACACAAAGGCAGTCAATTTTGTTCGTAAAGAAGCAGAGAGTTAAACGTTTTCCACCAGCATCGTTCAGTGACTCTGGAATGCCGTTTCAGCTTAGTGATGTTCATGTTTATCCATGGTTGTTTGTCAGCATGTTGAGGGTGGCTGTGGGTGAGGGGAGCAACAGAGTCCAGGGCTGAAGTTAAGGTGTGGTAGTGCAAGGCTGCAGAGTCTCTGTCAGTTAATGAGGAAAGAGCGTGCAGAGGTTTCAAAGAGCCAGCGAGCAAATGAAGGTCAAGCAAGCGTATGCTTCAGTGCAAGTTTGTCTGTGTGTGGGTATCAGAGGTAGAGGGTTAGAGTTAGCAAGTTGTAGTCAGAGAGTGGTAGAAGGGATGAAAGGAAGTTTGATACTGAGCAGAGGTTAGTAAGAAGGATATCTAAGGTATGGTCCCCTTTGTGGTTAGGAGAGAAGGATATCTGTGTGAGGCCAAAGGAGGAAGTTAGTGAGAGCAGTGTGGTAGTAGCAGGGCTGACAGTGTCAATAGGTATGTTGAAATCTCCCATGATTATGGCAGGTATGTGGAGAGAAAGTGAAGGATCCAGGTTGAGAAGTGGTCAAGAAAAAGTGTAGAGGGGCCAGAAGGGCGATAGATGACTACAATTTGAAGCTGGAGGGGGGGGGGGGAGCATAGGCAAACAGAGTAGGAAAAGGAAAGGTAGAAAAGGATAATGATGGCGAGGCAGGGACTGGGCTGAAATAGCATATGAAAGGGCAGCTAAGGAAACTGTGTCTGAGGTGGTTAGCCATGCCTCTGTTAGGCCCAGGACTATAAAGGTTTTTGTGAGAAACAAATCATAGACAGATGTAAGTTTATTATGTACTGACCTGTTCCATAAAGCACAGGTAACAGAGGTCGGGGGAGTGGGCTAGGTGTTATGTGTATGAGATTAGTAGGGTTACAGATGTGAGGTGCAGTGCAGTGGAGGGAGTTTGTAGTGTTTCTGGAGATAGGATTGAGGGGAGTATGTGGGCAGAGACTGGAGCGTAGAGAAGAGTAAAGAAGAAGAGGTGGTTGTAGGAAGAAAGGGAGGCAGCGCATTTGCTGCGCAATGTTGATGAAAAGAGATTGTTTTAGTGAGACAGAGAAATTCATAAGAGGAGATATGTGAGGAGGGTAGAAGTTAGGGGGAGATGAAGAGGGACTTACCAATAGCAGGGGGATGCTTTGCCTGTCTGGTTCTGAGGATGTTTGGAAGCACAAAAGTCAGGCAGAAAAATAACATTTTGTGGGTGATGGTTTAGCCGAGCAGAATCTTATACCTAGTCACTTCCTTTCTCTTTGAATATTATTCTTCTTAGCGTATATAAAAATTCTTAAAGGAGCCACAGCACTCAACCCCGTTAGCTTGCAGACCACCCTAAACTAAAAACAGAGGGCTCGGTCACACACATCTGCAGAAGTATGCTTAAGCTGCACCACCAAGCGCCAAGGTGCCTCTGCGGAGTGCAGTCCTAACTCTAAACTCTGAGAGCCCCATTTTGGACATACAATGCAATAGATAAATTGGGAGCAGGCTTATCTGAGGTTGCCCTAAACCTCAAGTGCAGCCCATGGGGTGGAAGGGTCGAAGACCTTGCAATACAGCCTAGACCCCACACCCCATGTGCTTGCACAAATTCAAAAGATACAAAAGAGGGGTGGCAGCCACTCAAACCATTTTATAACTAACCTGGGAGGTGAAGGTTAGCACCTAGGCTGTATTGCAAGGTCTTCGACCCTTCCACCCCATGATCTGGCATTTCTGCAAGCCTGTCCTGGGTGCTTTTCCCTCTAATTACAATTTAGGAAAGGGGTAATGCTGCTAGAGTGACTCACTTGGTGCAGAACTAAACTTTTCCAGACTAAAAGCCTGAGTCAGAGCCTCTCTCGCACACATTCCCACCAGCAGTAATGTCAAAGGACTCTATTTAGTCTATTTTCCGTGTCAGGGGATTCAGAGCATTGTTTTTGTGGCTGAGTTGTCCTTTTTGCAGGAAATTACAGTATGCGTACGCCAAACCGAGTGCCTGTGGGTACGTAACTTCAAGTGTTTATCCTGTGCTTGCGCAGGAGTCAGAACCCTGATTTGTGACCTATAAAAGCCATTAATTTCCATTTCAAACTTACGCCATCTTTTTGCTAGCGGGAAAACTTGAACAGTCTTTTGTTGCTGGTGAAAATACAGTCTACATCCTCTGCACCTATAAGGGAGCCCCTTGATGAGTTCTGAGAGACGCCTGGATATCGATCAGATAACCCATCAGAAGGTGTTCAAATTGATCTCACTGATCCATCTTTCTCTTGAGAAGCTTTACTCAGAGTTGTGGCCATGGTTGGCCCCCACCACAAGAAAGGGGCATGCAATTGGAGGTTTGACCAAATTGCTTGACTGCCTTAAATTTTTAGCAATTGGCTCCTTCCAGAGGCTAGGGGAACTGTCAGTTGGCATTTCCAAGCCTTTGCTGAGCCGTGTCCTGACTACATATCTCGATGGCATGGCTGTCTTGCAGAAGAAATACATTTCTTTCCTTGACAGTATGTCAGCCTGGAACGCGGTGAGGTAGGGTTTTTTCAACAATGTGAATATGCCAAGTGTAATTGGTGCCATCGATTGTATGCATGTGGCCCCGGTTCCCCCAGCTGCTCAGGGGTATATGTTGTGGTATGTTTAGTTCCACATAGTTCCTCCTTGTAGTCCACTCGCCTGTTTTGAGGCTGGCCTACCTTCCCCTCCCATCAAACAGCTTCCCTGTGTCTCAGTCTGTTTAGGTCCACAGAGCTCCTCATTGTAGCCCACTCACCCCCCTTGAGGCTAGCCTAACTTCCTCTCCCCTCAAACACTATTCCTGTGTCTTAGTCTGTTTAGGTCCACATAGCTCCTCCTTGTAGATCACTCTCCTTTCTTGAGGCTAGCTTAGCTTCCCCTCCCCCAAACACCTTTCCTGTTTTACTTTATTTTGGCTGTTCATTTGTTTTTGCCAGTCTGGTGACCCTTTTCTACTTGTGGCTTCTTCTCAGCAACCACCACTGGTCCACTGTCTTAACATCCAATGTGCTGTGGGGCCAGATCTTCACTTTTTCAGTGTTTTGGCTGGCTTTCCTGGCTCATCCCATGGTGCATTTATCTTGAGGAGTTCGGTTGATACACCTGTTTTGAGAGTGGTGAGCTGACTGGCGGTTGTCTTGTGGGTAAGTCTGCTTAATGCTTTAGTGGATCTGCCTGTTTATTGTTTATGTTACATTTGCAATGTATTTTTCTTTTGTTATGTGTCCCTTTTTGTAATTGGTCTAAGTGTCTTTTATTATCCAATTGCTCTCCCTGCCCTCCATCACTTTGTGCTCATGCCCCTCTTTAAATGTCCCCTGTTGCAGTTACAAATGCTTTGTCTGAGCATCCTGCCTTACCTTTTGCTTGTTTTGCCCTACTATTTTGTAATACTTACTATCTGGTCTAGGCTGTTTTGATGTTGTGTTGCCTGTTAATTTAATTTCTATTTTCATTTGTCTTTTAGTTGATTCAGGTTATCCCTTGCTGCCCTGGCTTATGACACCCTTCTTAAGGCCCCAGATACCTGGCCAGGAGGCTAATAATGAGGCCCATTGCCATACATGGGCTGTAGTTAAGCATGCTTTCCGGCTGTTGAAAGCCAGATTTTTCCGCCTGGACCACACAGGAGGCGCCCTTTCAATACAATCAAAAGAAGGTCGTGCAAATGATCATGGCGTGCATCAGCCTGCATAACTTTGCCCTGAGCAAGAGGGTGGCAGCATATTTAGAATAGACAACCCCTGCCTCTGCTCCAGAGATTCTTTGACAGCTGTATGCTGGCACCCAGAGCTGTGCGGGCCAAAGCATTCGCCAACATTTGGTGGACTCCTCTTTTTCGTGAATGTTATTTTTTTCCCCACTTATGTGATTTTTGATTCATTATATCCATTGGCTTGTCTAGTGTGAATAAATAACATCCAAAAAAACTTCTGGTTAGCCTTCACTAGAGCCCCAACCAGTGTCTCCATCTGCTGGCAGGTCCTCATGGAGCACTGACTGACTAACTTTAAAATATATATTGGTGTTTTGCTGAAAAGTGGTGCTGTTGGCCCACCAGTCTTCCTCAATGATTTGGCACTGCCTTACAAAAGACAGGTTCAAATGATAAAGTCCAACGGTCATAGGTCAACGTTTCGGGGTGCACTAGGGCCCCCTTCTTCAGGACCAACAGTGAACAATAAGTGTATTGTAGTATCAGATCAAACATCAGAAGCTGATTGCCTGTGCCTTTAAGTAGTAAAGTAACATTAGGGGGCCAGAAATGGCTCAGGAAGTGTAAAATTCGCGCCTGATGTCACTCGTGACGTCACTAAAAACAAAAAAGATGCAGTGTCATACTTACCCCACTCAGGGTGCTCCCGTTCATGTGGGGAAGCACCCCGCACGCTGGGACCCGACCTGCACACACAACGGGGAGGTTGCCTAGCAACCTCCGATGCTGCCCCCTAGTCAGGGGAGCATGGGCGCTCGTACATGTGTCCGGGCAGACCTGATTGGCGGCCGGGTGCTGCAGCTCAGGCGCCCAGCCAGTGGCCAGGTGACAGATCGCAGCCTGCGCATAAGCGAGCGTTCGTGCCCGGTGCGGCGGTGTTGTTAATGTCAACGCGCCCACCGGCCGGATAAGTCTGGACAAGTCTGGACATTGTCAACACCGGCGCACTGGGCACGGATGCTCGCTTATGCCAGGCTGCGGTTTTTCACGGGCCACTGGCTGGGCACCTGAGCTGCAGCACCCGGCCGCCAATCAGGTGGCGCTAGGGGCTGCATCACATGTTGTCGAGCAGATCTGCCCGGGCACATGTACGAGCACCCGTGCTCCCCTGACTAGGGGGCAGCGTCGGTGGTTGCTAGGCAACCTCCCCGTTGTGTGTGCAGCGGGTCCTGGTGTGCAGGGTGCTTCCCCACACGAACGGGAGCGTCCTGAGCGGGGTAAGTATGACACTGCATCTTTTTTGTTTTTATTTCTGCTTTATCCGGTTTATAAGAATATGGCTAATGCTATAATAATATGGCCATATGCTAATGACAGTACAGCACCGATGATGTCACAAGTGGCGTCAGGCGCAAATTTTACACTTCCTGGGGCATTTCTGGCCCCCTAGTGTTACTTTACTACTTAAAGGTACAGGCAATCAGCTTCTGCTGTTTGATCTGATACTACAATGCGCTTATTGTTCACTGTTGGTCCTGAATAAGGGGGCCCTCGTGCACCCTGAAACGTCGACCTATGACAGTTGGACTTTAGCCTTTGAAGTTTATCTACTTTGTGGATTTACAATATATATCTTTGACGGAATTACGTCTGGAGTGCTGGTTCTTCATGCAAAGCTAGGATTGTGCGGCGTCACCGTGAACCGTGCACCCACCTATGGAAACCTAGGTAAGAGTGCGGCAGTCCCCCAAAAAACGTTTTACCAAAGACAGGTGACACCTGGCTGCAGGCCAGCGCTGTCTTCCTTCTGGGCTTTTTGTGGAGCTGGTGGGGCTGCTACTGGCAGAATGAAGCTGGAGCTGCAGTGAGGAGGGGTGATGGCCAGTGTTCATGGTGCCAGCAGCTGGTGGAGGTGTCCAGATACTATTGGTGGTCTCATCCAGATGTTCAGAGTGCCCTTCCTCCAGCTCATTAATTTTATCCAGGAGAGTTGCAGTCTTTTTGGAGAAAGGTCAACATTTGTGTTTTCCCAATGTTACCACACAGCCTCAAGGGCCCAAACTTTACCCTGGGTTCACCTTCCTCCTGCACCCTTCCCATTTGCCCTTTGCCGATTAAGCATTTACCTCACGGACTTTGCTCCTTTGGTGGCTAGCTGGTGGGTAGTTTCCTCTTAACATTATATGTGCTCCTTCAAAATCAGTACAAGGGATACATACTGGGTCCCACATCAATGTGGGCCCCAACAGTTTGGTTTGCTCACACCCATGTTAGGGGTTACATATAAAGGTTGCCTAATACTCTTGGTGTGTGCAGTCACACAAAATATGTTGCGCCCTCAAAGTTGGCTGTGCATGTGGGAACTAAGGTTGGTGGGTGGCATGTTTGGTTGACCTATTTTTCCCTGTGCCAAGGTACAATTTGCTAAAAAGTCCTACCGCTGGTGGGCACATGCCGTCTATCGGTGTCGATGTTGCCCTACATCCCCTGGTAGGTGTTGGGATGAAGCATCCCCAGCACCCACTCCTCAGCATGGATAAATTGTATAGGAAAGGGTGGCTTTAGTGAGTTGTCGTGTGTTTCCTGCACAAGCAACCCTCTGGATGTTCAGCACTAACCCTTAGCTTGTCTAGTTGCTGAGTTTCCGTCGAACCACCACCTTCAGGATGTCCCACATATTTTTTTTCGGCCTGGGCACCATCCTTGGGTTCTGGCCCTTTCCGTCATGTTGCGAGCAATCTCCAACTATATTTGCTCCCAGAATGTTTTGGGGCTTGAGCAGGACCAGGACCCAGCCAGTCGATCATAATTTTTGACCATCAGCAGAACTTCCAGCTGGGCATCATTATATCGGCAACTCAACTTGCCCCTTGTTAGTTTGTGCCCAGGGTGAGTGGCTGATGCTGTGGTCTGCTGGGTGGTATCTTGGCCGAAGGGGGGAGTCACTTTGTCCACTCCCATGCCCAGAATTAATGGATTCCAGGCTACAGGACAGGGAAAGAGCAGGCCTGACCATGACAATGCTGCTCAGCCTTTGGCTCCCCCATTGGCTCTACATGGGTCTCCGCTGCGGGCCTGTCCCGGAGTCTGTATAGTGCTCTGGTGTCCTCACTGTTGGTTGGTCCATGGTGGGCTGTGTTCTTTTATACATAATTGAGTGGGTAATTGTGTTGAAAACTATTTATTTAACAGCCCTTCAAAGGCTCAAGCAACCTACAGGCTACATGTGCGTATGGATGAAAGCTCACTTCCATGTGTGCCGCATTACACTCCTGCCAAGGTTCAAACAGGTGACAGTGG
The DNA here is from genome assembly GCA_027917425.1 of Gastrophryne carolinensis. NCBI lineage: Eukaryota > Metazoa > Chordata > Amphibia > Anura > Microhylidae > Gastrophryne > Gastrophryne carolinensis. The sequence continues at coordinate 180,433,011 of CM051239.1, read as the reverse complement.
CCGCAAAATACAAGCGAAGACACAAGGTGCCACAGCAATGGTGGAGGCCTGGCCTTCCAACATTACAGGGCCACAGTACCTTGCTACCACTGTCACATGGACCACTCTGGCATGTTTGTATGCAGCACAGGGATGTCTAAATGATTTAGGTTTGACATTTCTATGCAATCCGCTACTATTGTGTGATGGAAGAGCTGGCTTTGCCTTGTTGCTGGTCATGGACAGCAAGCCCTATCCAACAGTAGCAGTGGAGTGGAGAGTAGGCACGTCTTTTGGCCTAAATTTGGCCTAAGTGCTTGCAAACTGCTACTATTGTTGGATGGGAGAGCTGGCTTCACCTAGTTGCTGGCCGCATCAAACAGTTCTAGCGGAGTGGAGAGTTAGGCGCGCCTTTTGGCCTAAGTGCGTTTGTGATTGCAATCAGTTACTATTGTGGGATGGGAGAACTGGATTATTTCGCATTGGCATACACTAGCGTATACAAGGCTTGGGTGGTTGCAGTGTTCCTGAAAAGTACTTAAAGGGCAGGGGCATGTATGTGGAGCTAAAGCTGACCCAAACAGTAGACATAAGTTAACAATGCACATCTGTTGTTTACAAACTTTAATGGAGCAAACGTACCACTTAAAGCCCAACACACATGAAAAGAGGACATTTGCAGAGGAAGTGGCAGCCCATGTGAGTGGCAAGGGGATGTTGCCTTACACCTTCACCCAAATTATGCAGCACTGGTCGGACCTCAAATGGCAAAAGTGGCCCTGGGTGCGGAGGTTCTACAGCCAGAACTTCCCAGGTGAATTGATGTGCAAGAGAGAAGGTGAGGTATCAGGGTAATGAGTAACAAAATTATATTTTGTTTTGCAGCTGGGGACTTCTGGCTGTGGATCAAGTCCACCCAGAGGTGAGAGATCCAACCAGTGGAGCCAAGGAGACTGCGTGTGGGTATAAGGTTGGGGCCCGGACCCTGCCAAAGTCCTCTTCCTTTTCTGAAGCAGCACCACTGCCAGCCATGGAGCCATGTTCACCCACAGCTCCTGCATAATCCGGTAGGCCAATACCCAACAAAGCGCAGGTTGTGCTGCTGGTAAAGCCTATTAACGTATTAACATCTTTGCAGGTGCCATGTTGGTCCCCAAATAGTTTTTAATACTGTATAGTTTTGATTTTTTTTATTACAAATAATTTGTAAAAAAAAGTTAATGAAAAAAAGTTTTTAATAAAACAATAGATTTAAAGTTAAATGCTGTGTGGTGGCGTGTTTTTTATGTAACAACATAAAGCCAATGGAAACCAAACACACAGCGATGTAAAACAGAACACCAAAACAGAAGGTGGCCGAAGTAGGAGGTGAGTAACAGGGGTAGAAGCAGACGACATGGTAACCAAGGTACAAAGGTATGTATGTGCAAGGACATGCAAACTACATGGGATGCCCTAGATGCCAGCAGGGGGGACCAAGGTATGTATGTGCGAGGACATTCAGACAACCATGGGATGCCCTAGATGCTAGCAGGGAGGGAAGGTAAGTATGTGCTAGGACATGCAGACTACCATGGGATGCCGTAGATTCCAGCAGGGGGGAAGATAAGTATGTGCTAGGACATGCAGACTACATTAGATGCCCTAGATGTCAGCAGGAGGGAGAAGGTAAGTGCAAGAACATGCAGACTACCATGGGTACAGTGGTGGGGGATAGCGGGAAGCTCATTAAAATAGCTGGTTACAACAAAAAAAGGCTACGCTGGAATGCCACACAAGGACAAAGCACATTGAGAACAATTGGCTCCACACCAAGCTATATCCGAAAACAGGTAAAAACTCGGCTTCTGAAACTACTTCGGCTGCAAATACTGTAAATGCTCAGTCAAACCGCCTGTGTACGCAAAGCAAATACAGCCACCTACGCATGAACACTTATCTCAGAACGCGGCTGTGAATGATACAAACGTTTGCAAATTCCAGGTTACCGAGATCAATTCCCGAAAAAAATGAGCATTCATTCTGAATCAGGCCATAAGTCTTTATTTAACCCTTTAGGTGCCAGCCTTCCTAGAATTTTTGACACCATTTGTTGCCAGACCACGTTTTACTATTTGGCACTGCGTATGTTCAAATTTGATTTTTGAAGGGATTTCCAGGGATTTTACAGGAAAATTATATATTGTTTGAGTCTGAGCTTCAACATACATATCTTGCTTGACCTTTTTTTTTGTGTATTCTCAATACTTTTGGGTGAAATATGTGCAAAAAAAAAAAAATCTATTTTTAGCAATTTGTAGTGTTTTTTTGTAATAAAAATTTAAAATTTATAAAAGTTTGTCAATAAAATCTTATTGCGCGTGAAACCCCAATTTCTCCTGGTCACAGCGGTACCACATATGTATTGGTAGATACCCTTTCCTGCCCAGAAGACTCCCCCAAACAAACTGAAACAGCACTTTAGAATATTTTCAGATAAAATGCAACTATGCTACGCGCTAACCGCACCTTGCAGTTTTTCCAGAAAAACAACCCTTTACATTTGAAATACCCCCCACAAACTATATATTCTCTGGAAGTACATGGCTCAAGCTTTCTAGGCGTACCAGGCTTGTTTATGTGGGTGTAGTTTTCTGCAAGTAATACCTCAATTAATTCTTTGGTTGCACAGAGTTTCCCTAAAAAAAAGAATAAAAAAGAAGAATCAAAGCCACATTTTCTTAAAAAAATCTATATGCAAACAAAAAAACCAAGTAAAATCTGAAAAAGCAACATCTCCCGAACAGAACCGTACTCAACATGCATAAGTACTGTCAAGGGAAAAGTTGCTAAACACCCCAAAGTAAAGCATGCGCAAACCGATAATTTTACTTGAAATTTTCAGCTCTGCTGACAAAGCGTGCACCTTGCAATTTTTCAACCAAAACAACCCTTTAAATTTGGAATATCCAAATATCCAAATAAACCATATATTTCCTGAAAGTACACATGTTAAGCTTTCTAAGCGTACTGAGCTTGTTGTAATGGGCTCATCTTTCTGGAAGTAATCCTCTGAAGAATTCTTAGGTTGCATAGGGTTTCCCCCCCAAAAAATAATAAAAAAGCAGAATAAAAAACATGTTTTCCTAAAATATCAATATGCAAACAAGAAAAAACAAGCTAAATCTGAAAGCGCAAGGTCCCACGAGCAGAACAATACCCAACATGCATAGGTACTATTAACCCTTTTAATTGCCAGCCTACTTGAAGTTTTGTCACCCTCTGTTGACAGGTCATTTTTCCCCATTTTGCGCCATGTTTAACCGTGATTTTTGCTGGAATTTTCAGAAAAATTATATACATATTTTTGCAGCAGAGTTTAGGCTTTAACAGGAAATGTCTTGTTTGTAATTTTCTACTGTTTTTTAAATATTTTTGCGTAAAAAAACCCCAAAAAATAAAATAATATTTTTTAGAAAATTATCTCCTTTATTTTAAATAAAAAATTTGTTTTATTAATGAAATCCATATTGCATATATTAGCCCCATTTCTCCGGATTACAACGGTACCACATATGTATCGTAGCCCCCCCCCATTCTTGCCCAGGAGACCCCTCAAACTGAAAAGAGCACTTTATAACATTTACAAATAAAACACAACCTCTATCCACACTATAAACATAAGGAGTTAATTAAAAAAAAAATGACATAGGGTCCCCCCTCCCGGGGGGGGGGGGGGGGGGGGGCATTTTTTGGGGGAACCCTAACCCTTAAAAATCCCAAAAAAAAAATGACGTAGTGTCCCCCCTACCCGTCATAACCAGCCCAGGACCAGCTATGGGGGCTTGTAGGAACAGAGTGGAGGGACCAGCTTTTGTGCCCCCCCCCACCCTGCAGCCTACAAGCCAACATACCCTGTGTGGGCCTGGGCTCTTCTGCCCCCCCCCCGGGCTTTGAGGAGGCAGGTAATTGGGGTGCCGGGGGTTAATAGCAAGTCACCCACTAGCCGCAGGTGAACTGCCAGCCCCCAGCCTTGTGACCTAGTATAGGGGTCTCATGGACCCCTTGCCAGTTCACAAGGGGTTAAATGTAAAAATAAACACAGAGACACACATAAGAAAAAAAAATGACATTTATTTTTTTTCTACTCGATCCTGTCCCACGACGTTCAGATGACAGCTGCTGGAGATCGGTGGAGGAGAGCTGGTAACCAGCCCTCCTCCTCCGATCTCCAACAGCAACTGAGCTTCGGGTCCCAGCTGCCGGGTGACAGGTGTCGGGTCACCGATGATGTCACCCGGCCCCCAAGGGGCGGGGCTAGCAGTCCTGACCCGGGAAGTGGGAGGAGAGGGTGATTTCTCGCCCTCTCCTCACCATGGAAGAGCCAGGGCCAATCGGAGGCCCCCCCAGTGAAGAGGAGACCCCGCAGGAGGAATTGGGGCTGCAGGTGAGTAAATGTCATTTTTCTTTCTTTTTTTTTTTTACAGTTTGTGCCAGCGGACGAAGCGGGGGGGTGCTATTTGGGGCACCCTCCTGAAGACAGAAGAGCCCCGGGGGGAGATTGGATGCCCCCGGGTGAAGAGAAGACCCGGCCTGATCCAACGAGGGATCAGGTGAGTTTTTTACTTTTATATTTTTTTTACTGTGGGGGTTTAAAGTCAGCTACGTGAGTCTCACGCAGCTGGCACTTAAGTGGAGTAAAGGCTGCTACGTGAGACTAACGTAGCTGGCACTAGAAGGGTTAAGGGGGGTTTAAAGTTGCAGTCCATATTTCAGGAGTTGCCAGCTGCTGAGCCTGCTTGAGAGTTGACAGGGGATCTCTTTGGAGCCACATTTTTCCTCTACCCTCCCAGGTCAGTATTAATGTTCATGTGTCTTGCTTTTTGGTGGGGGGCATCACATAGAGGTAGTGGTGGTGGAAAACAAAATGGAGTAGGAAAAGTACTCAAAATAATAACAGAAAACAAAAAATTATTAAAAAATAAATACATTAAAAACAAATAAGATAAAATATTAATCTTTTAACAGGTGTCATAGGTCCAAGGGGAGGAAGAGAAGGTGTATCTTGTGGTGTAACTGGAAGAGGTGGAGGAGGATGAGGAGGTAGCCAAGACTAAAACCACTCATTCAGGTGCTGGCACATGCAAGTTCCGTGGGATCCACACCTGGTTCATCTTAAGGAATGTAAGGATGTTCACGTTGGCTGTGGATAGGCAGATCCTCCTGTCACTGTTCTGATAAGACACTTGCTGTAAGGCAGGCCAGCACCTCCAAGGCATAGAGTGCAATCTCTGGCCACGTGTCCAATTTATTGACCCAGAAATTGAATGGGGAGGACCCATCACTTAGTTTCAAGAGACAAAAGTCATCCACCATGTGAGTCAAAGTCTACTTCCTGGTACTACGAGCCGTATCCGATGTGGCAGACAATATAATAGGGTGTTCCACATTGTGGCCATGCTCACCCTCCCTTGTGTGGTGGTACTGGTGCCCCTGCTGCATTGGCGACTTGCTCCTCCTCCTCAGCCTTGTGCCACCACTGAGCCCTCAAATTCAGCGGGAAACTCTGGCAATAGTGCATCCACCAGAGTGTGTTTGTACTCTCTAATCTTTTTATCCCACTCCAGTGGTGGAAATAAGGAGGTGATGTTGTCCTTATAGCAAGGATCCCGCAGGGGGGCACCCATTTATCGTCACTGGGGACTATACAGGCAATCCTGCGGTCATTAAGCAGGGACCTGGGAAAATAGGACTTCCTCTCCCTCCTCTGCTCTCTCCTGTGCCACCATCACATCCTCCGACATGACCTGAAGGGTTTTTTATTCAAGCAGGCAAGGGATAGGGATGGTAGCGCTAATGATGGTATCATCAGTTTAGGTATATGCACCAAAATGCTTCCCGTCTCAGTTCCAGCGGCCACTACATTGACCCAATGGGCAGTTAGAGAGATGTAACGTCTCTGGCCATGCCTATTTGTCCATGTGTCAGTGGTGATGTGGACACTGGAACTAATATCATTGCCCAGTGCACACCTTATTTTCTCCAAAACCTCTTGGTTCAGGGCAGGGATGGCCTGCCAAGAAAAGTAGTGGTGGATGGGAATGACATATTGTGGGACAGCTTTTACCATAAGATCTTTGAAGCTTTCCGTCTCCAACAGGCAGTATGGAAGCATTTCAATATCTCAAAAGCCAGCAATTTTGAAATGCTTGCATTCAGGGCCAGGGCTTGTGGGTGAGATGGTCCCACAATCTGCTTTCTCTCCAAAGTTTGAATGGAAGGTATAGAAAGCTTAAAGGCTCTCCTGGAATGGTGTTGACAGGCTCAGTGATGGTGGTGTTGTTGCTGCCGGTGGTGGTCTCATATCCTCCCTTTGGGGGAAGACAGGTGGCCTTTTCATTGGGGGGCAGAGGTAGAGTCAACCAAAGCAGCAGAGGGAGTCTCAGGTGTTTCCATGTTTTAGGTGCTGCTGCCAATGCAGCTCAAGTTTGGATTGCGGGTGCCTAGCCTTATCAAGGCTTTATCCTGGCATTATGGACTGGCAGGACATGCAAATGACCCGTGTCATGCAGTCTGTGCACTGCTTGAAAAAATGCCACGCTGAGGACATACTTTGCTCCAGCCTTGGAAATGCTCAGTACCTGAAAGCGATAGGCAGTAGTAGCAATGGGCTGACTGCTGAGTTTTTCTGCTGGCTGTCTGGGGCTGCGTGACCACCACCTCCTTCTCTGAACTCTTATGGGCTTTAGTCCATGTTGGGTCTACAACTTCATCATCCTCCCTGGGATCATCTTTCACCTGCTCCTCCATGCTACTCTCTCTCTCAGCCCCCACATTGCAGAAAGCCATAGCACACAGCGCTAAAGTTTCATCATCATCCTAGTTGTGTTGCGATGGTCCGCTGGCCATATCCTTCTCCATCAGAAGTTGTTGGGCATCTGTGAACCCCAGGTCGGCAACTGGGGCAGGAGCAGGTTGATGGCCCATTCTATGACATCTAGGATTGTCATCATAGAGTATTACTGACTAATGACCTGTGGCTGGGATGGCCTTGCTGATTTTAAGGGAGGTGAGGTGGAGGGCTCTGCACTTTAGGCAGAAGTGGGGTTGGTGGAAGACAATCCTGTGGAACTGGTAGCACTGTGTACATTACATTCTATGACTTCCTCTACTTGTTCTGGCCTCACCACTCTGGCAGCAGTACTGGGGCCTACAAAAAGATGCTGCAAACCCTAATGCCTGCTTGCGCCAGGGGAAGGTGTAACACATCCTCTCCCTGTAACACATCCTCTGCCTGCAGCACCAGCTCCTTCACCACCACTAGCAGCAGCACCACAACCACGTCCCTGTCACTTATCTGCTGCTTTCTGCATTGTTGGAGTGTATAGGCAGCCACTCCCAGGAAATTAAACTCAATTGGGCAGATATGAATTCTTCTCTTAAACACCCAGTAAATGCAATGGCTAGATATGAGTGGTATTATATACCCAGTAAATGCAATACAGATGGACACAGAGGAGTAGTATTATATGCCCTGTAAATACAATGCAGATGGGCAGAGATGAGTTGTATTATATATCTAGTAAATGCAATGCAGATGTGCACAGATGACTTGTATTATATACCCAGTAAATGCAATACAAATGGCACCAATGAGTGGTATTATATACCCAGTCACTGCAATACAGCTGGGCAGAGATGATTTGTATTATGTACCCAGTATATGCTATGCAGATGGGCAGAGATGACTTGCATTATCCACCCAGTCACTGACATACAGCTGGGCAGAGATGAATGGTTTTATATAACCAGTCACTGCAATACAGCCAGGCAGAAATGATTTGTAGCATATACCCAGTATATGCTATGCAGGTGGGCAGAGATGAATTGTATCATGTACCCAGTCAATGCAATACAGCTGGGCAGGAATGATTTGTATTATATACTCAGTATATGCAATACAGCTGGGCCGAAATGACTTATATTATATATCCAGTAAATGCTAACCAGGTGGGCAGAGATGACTTGCTTGATATGCCCAGTTACTGCAATAGAGCTGGGCAGAGATGGATTGTATTATATACCCAATATATACTATGCAGGTGGGCAGAGATGACTTGTATTATATACACAGTCAATACAATACAACTGGTCAGAGATGACATGCATTATTTACACAGAAAGTGAAATGCAGCTGGGCAGAGATGACTAGTACTCTATACCCAGTTTATGTTACACAGGTTGGGAGGGATGACTTGTATTATATATCTAGTACATGCTATGCAGGTGGGCACAGATAAGTTGTATTAAATGCCCAGATGTTTTACATATCCCCAGCAGCTGCCTGTCCTCAGGGGAACAATGAGGATAACAGGCTGATGTGCTTTTGTGTGCCTCCCTAACTGTCCCTCCAACAACCACCTAGATGTCCTCAAAAGATCTTTTCTATTTTTTTAAACAAAGCCTGTGTCAGCAGCAGCAACCTCTCCCTAACTAAATGAGCACTAGTGTACTGTAGGACGCATGATCCCACCTTTTATACAACGGGGTCACATGTCACACAATCACAGCCATGCCAAGTATGGTCAAGGCTGTGGTTTCTAGATGTAAAAAATGCTGGGAAATGCTGTTTTTGCACCAGATTGATGAATCAACCTCTAGGTGGACAATGAACGTGAATGGCACTTTTTTACTCCCCCAAAAACTGTATGCACTTTTTGCACCCAATGCTAAATCACCCTTTCAATTTATCATCAGGTGCAAAAAGTGCACTTCTTTTTTTAGTCAAGTAAATATTAAATGTAATTATTTGTATCTGTACTCTGGCAGTGCACTTTAAAGAGTCTGTGCATGGGTTTTAGTATGATGCATCAAGACTACAAAGTGGCATGCTAAGATATTAGATTGTGTTTATGGAAACCTTTTAGTGCTTATATCAAATCATCTTTATTTATTAATACATAGTAAAATCATTTAAACCGCTCTGCTTTATGTGTTGCACACTATGGCATTTATAAAGTACAGGTGCAGGATGTAGCTATGTAGCATGCTCTACAGACTACCTCATACATAGATGGTTCACTGTTTTAATCACATGTACAAAGGGGGTGCTAATAATTGTATTTGCAAGAAAAAGAATTGCACTAGTAAAACAGCTGAATTATGTATTGCTTTTCTGGCAGACTAAGATGCTTCTCCAAGCAAGGAAAATGTGCCATTTGAAATTATGGGGGTTATTCAGATTATTTTGAGAGCCTTTTAAAATGCACAATAAAGTGGAAAACTTTTTCTCTCATCTTTAAGCAATGGGGTCAGTACTGCTCAGCTGGATGCACTGGGGGAAGGAGGTAGTCAGGCAACCATATGGGTGACCCCATTTAGAGTTGGTCATGAAGGAATGGATTTGAAAGGAGGTCCAAGAAGACCTGTGATGGCATATACACTGCAGTGCAGAAAATGGAAGAAAGGCACATAGGATGGGCTTCAGGTGAGCTCCTTGCTGCCATAGTTTTGCCATTGTCTGGGCTGTCCCTTTAAAAAAATGAAAAACTCTCAATAAGCTTCAATACACATATTTTTGTGCTTCTTTCATGTTCTGAAAGCTATGAACAAAATTGGCTATTGCACCAATCGGATGCATTGCTCTGATTGTTTTTATGTGATATGGATGCAACTTGTCCCAATTAGGCACTGTTTAGGAGGAGGGTCTTCTCTCCCCTATAAAGTTTGAATAATTTAGAATATAAGGGCTGATTCAAAGCCTCTTTCACATGCACTTTCGCATGTGTTTGTGTAAGTTTTGTGAGTTTTTCCAGGTCTTTTCGGAATCTTTGTTACTTTTTTCATGCATATATGCGTTTACGTTAATGCGAATATGCACTTTCGATGGTTGTATATTTAACATAAAAATTCCATTATGTCGGGAAAGTTACATTATTAGTATGGGCTTGCGCATGATTCAGAACCTTGATTGTTAAGTACAACCCGGCCATTAAAGCGAGTTTGTTTTGGTTCAACTTACGGGGTCGTTTTGTAGGAGAAAGTTAGCTGTTGAGATCGGAGATGATGTTTGCTGAGTACGTGGAGGAATACGAGCGATTGCAGCTACACGGCATGCTCTGCATGAGCATGGCAGTATCCAGGTTGCATCGCGCACGTTTGGACACCGATCGCATGCATGGCGTTGAGCTATTCGAGCTCACCCGACTTAACCATGTTTCCATCCATAACCTGTATAGTGAGCTGCGGCCATGGTTGGCCCGCACCACAAGGAAGTGGCATGCAATTGCAGATATGACCAAAATGGTTGGCTGCCTGCAATTTTTAGTGAACGGCTCATTCCAGAGGCTGGGTGCCTTCTCCGTGGGGATGTCCTTGACAACATGGTAGCCTGGAATGCGCTGAAGTTGAGCTTTTATGATATAGCCGATATGCCTAATGTCATGGGTGTGATCGACTGTACGCATGTAGTGCTGGTGCCTCCGGCTGCTGACGAATATCTCTATCGGTATGTGGCTTATGTGAACATCCTGACTTATATTAACTCATTGTAGCACTGTATCTTTTAATGTAGGCATTTGAGCTTCTGAAGAGTCGATTCAGATGCCTGGACCATACAGGGGGGCCCTGAAATATGACCCAAGCAAGGTCATTAAGATCATAATGGCGTGCTGTGTTTTGCATAATTTTGCCATTATGCAGAAGGTCCCCCAGTATCTCGATGTGTCCCCCTCTCCAGCAGTTATGGACATTCCAGATGAGTTATATGACAGCACCCAGAGTGCTTCTGGCCAGTCAGTCCGGGCCCACCTAATTGCTAATTATTTTAGTTAACCTTTATTTTTGCTTTGTTTTTTGTATCATTATTTATGTAATTTAATTGTGAATCAACAATTTACTATTATTTAAACATTGCTTTGCTTCTGTCTAAAAAATAATACAAAAAAACATTTTGAAATGATTTGAGAGTAAGGAATTTTTGTTTACAAATAATTACTTGAACAACACAAATGTTTGCAAAACAAAACTGATCCAAAATTCCCAACAAAAACACAGAACAGAAAGCTTAAGGGCAAAATTAGACAATTAGGTATGTAAATTAGGTGGTAAAGGGCACTCGCAGCCTACGAGGACATCCACTAGGCAAAGCAAGGATCCATTGGGCCAGACTCAAGAAACATCAACATCTGGCACATCCAGAATGGCCAAGGAAACTTCCTCCAGCCAGAATGCTCCCCGTCCACCAACATCCAGAACCATACGGAGCACTAGTATTAAGGGCAAGGGAAATACTAGGGAAAGATAACATAGCCCCCCCAACAACACCCTCTCCTGCATTACAGTGTTGAGAGCTAAGCGGGTAGCTCAACGGCTGCAACTTATTTTGGCAGCCAGCCTATGACACCCAGCACCCAAGCAAGTGCAGGCCAATCCTTTCATAGCAAAAGGTCTAGCTATTCATTGGCAGAAAGTCAGGCAAGAATGTTAGCTACTATTCCAGCGACCCAGGATGAGACAGCCAGAACATCATTATGAATAAACCTGTGGTGTGGGAGGTTGAGTGGGCGCTTTACTGAGGCCCAAACTATGGCTTTGGCAAGTGGTGTTTCTGACCACTATCACGAGCTATATGGTGTTAATTGTAGAGCCACCAGCAAAGGCAAAAATACCAAAGATGGGTGGAGAACACCAGACAGGTGTTTTTTTTGGGGACGGAGAGAAAAGATGTGTAACAAATACAATGCAAATTCTTAAAATGGTTGGTGGCCATAGTATGCCTGTTGTTGAGGCTGTTGTATGGCCACCAACTGCGCAAGGCTGGCATTCATCATCTGCCACTGCTCCAGCATAGCCTCCCTCTGCCTGTTGCTAGTCCTCATTTCATCCAGCATGGAGTTTAAATTGTTATTTATATTATTTAATTGTCCAGCCACCTCTTCAGTCAATCTTTGGGTAGTTTTCCTGAAGTGCCGGCTGTCATTCCTCCATGCTGTCTTCATCAGCTGCACATGCCTCACCTGGGTTACATGGCAATGTGGCTGAGGGCAGCCTCCTCTTCCCCGGGTTTGGTCTCGTGCAGCTGATCAAGGTCGAGGACTAGCAACAGGAGCAGATGGTGTTGCCAAATCCTCTGCAGCAGAGCTAGCACATGGGACAGTTGTTTCTTTCTTATGCTGCTGGCCATGCTGGTGTTGTTGTTGTGCTGCCAGCAGAGGGCGTGCTTGACTCACGTGCATCACCAGTTAGTGCACATTACACTTACCAGATTGAGCTGGTCCTGTAAAGGAGGTGTTAGTAAAGGCTGGCGGGACGTACTGGCAGTGGCCATAGAAGTGGAGGGTTGCCCACTATTTGCAGTACTTTGATGAGCTGGAATGTAAAAGTAAAGTAAACACATACCTTGTGTAACAAGAGAAGTAGCTAGGCTTTCTGGCACCCGGGGCAAATATTCAAAATGGTGACCCCCACCTGTTATCAGGACCCCCTTTGGCGCACCCCTGACCTGCTGCACCCGGGGGAACGTGCCCCCACTGCTCCCCCTACCTACACCCCTGTGTGTAGCTAAGGTTAGAATCTACATTTTTAAAACCCAAAGTAATGGAACCATTCCTTTAAATACTAACCTGCTGGCATGACATTACTGTCAGTGTCCATGGCCCTGGCCAATCCCTCCATTGTAGCTAGGTGTATGAGGCCCAAAACCAGCTCCTCGGCTGTGGTGAACTGCAGTTTTGATGGGAAGCCACCTCCTGTTTGCAAGCTTTAAAACAAAGAAAAAACATTACTTATAAGGTCATGCACAACAACAACCTGCCCAACTGAAACACCCATCTGTACCCATGCTGCCGGCACTTATTTTGCTTCTGGCGAACTGCATATTTGAGGTCTGAGAATTTGCACAGCATTTGCTCCACATCTTTCCTCTCCGTCCCAGCACATTTCACCTGTCTGGTGATCTCCTCCCAGATTTGTGTCTTTCTGAGTTTGTTGGTGGCTTTGGAATTTCGACCATATAACTTGTTAAAATGGTCAGATACCCCACTTGCCAAAGCCATAGTTTGGGGCTCTGTAAAGCGGGCCGCTCAAGGTCCCACGCCGCAGGTTTCTGGCTAATGATGTTCTTGGTGGCTCATCATGAGTAGGTGACATACTTGGCTGACTTTCTGCCGATGAATATCGAGACCTTTCTCTCAGAAAGGATTGTGCTGGACTTGCTTCGGGGCTGGGTGTCATAGGCTGGCTGGCAAAAGAAGTTGCAGCTGCTGAGCTGCCCGGTGACTCAGGGCTCTCCACATTGGAATGCTCGAATTGGCCACGAGCAGGAGAGGGTGTTTTTGGGGGGCTATGGATCCTTTCCCTACTCTTCCCCTTGCACTTAATAGTTGTGCTCCCTTGGGTTCTGGATGTTGTTGGACGGGGAGCATTATGCCTGGAGGAACTTTGCTTCGCCTTCTGGGATGGGCCCAGTGGATGCTTCCTTTGGCGAGTGGATGTCCTCATAGGCTGCGAGTGGCCACTGGTTTTGTGGGACCTAGTTGCAGGCCTGCCACTATGTTGCTGTGAAGTTGCTTCCTGGTGTACTCCACGACGATCATGCCGTTCATGGGGCTTGGGGGTCTAGCGGCTACCTCTCTTGGCAGGCATATCGATATATGTAAAGACACTCAGCTGTGTGTACCGGTACCCTTTAAATAGTTATGACTGTGTATAATGTTTACGTCGTGTGTACGGTCATGCGCATCCTGGAAACCATAAAATCGGATAAAGATGGCCCCCACGCTCTTTACCAGCGAGCAACAGGAGACAATCATGCTAGTAAGTGTTTGTGCAGGCTTATTATTATTTGCACGCGAAATTCATGCATATGCGCTTAGGCAGCGCAGCCAAAAAAGTGGGGACCAAATTTGATTATAAACGCTGCGGCAAGCAAAAGTGAGTGCGCACATGTGCGCAACCCTAAAATGGCATCTAGAAGATAGCTAAAGCTTTGAAATTTTAGGGGGAACGATACCTAGATAATTCAACACTGGTCGGACCTGAAACGCACGAAGAGGCCCCAGGTGAGGAGATTCTTCTGTAAACATTTCCCAAGTAAGTACATTACTATTACATGTTAGAAATACACGGCCCTTAGCCAGGCCTGTGTTTATGAATGCTATTCTCTTCTAGTCAGGGAATGAGAATACAGAATAAGACCCACCCGGAGGCCAACAGTCCGTCCAGTGCTGGAGAGATCTGGGCCGAGTGAAGGTGGTGGCAGTCCAGTGCCAAGGTCTTCCACCTCCTCTGCAGGTGCCATGCACTGTAAACACACACTAATTTCTTGCTTATATACTTATATACTTTTAGATGCTGATGTTGCGGGTGAAGAGCCGGGTTTGGAGATGCCACAAGGCCAAGCACCTGAGGTGCATGGAGAAGGTGGGTGATGTGTCACACACATTATAATTAAAATCTTTTCATTACCAAATATGACATTATAAGTGACCATATTTTTGCTTTCTCAACAGACTCAGGCCAGGAGGAGTGGCAGGCCCCAGAGAGGAGGCTGGTCCCCCAGGATCATGTCGTCCACCAGCCTAGTAAGTTTGTAGTCTACTTAGTTGATTTACATTAACATGCCTTCATCAACAGGTATTCCCAATCCCTAGCCTCCAAACTTATCTTAATGTATGGCCAAATCCATAGCCTACAAACTTAGCTTAATTTATGTCCCAATCCATAGCCTCCAAACTTATCTTAATTTATGGCCAAATTCCTAGCCTCCAAACTTAGCTTAATTTATGGCCCAATCCCTAGCCTAGAAAATAAATAATATTTCATTTAACAGGTATTCCAAATGCATATACGAAAAATTAATTTTGGATTTCTTTTCACAGCAACACCACAGCAGAGATTGCAAGTTTTGACCGCAACTGTGCATAGGCTGGTGGGCGATATAGAGGAGCCGGCAGCTTCACTGAGGACCAGTGAGAAATAGAAACCTGGGGCCTGCCACATTTTTGTAAATAGTTATAATGTTTCAATTATATAAAACCAAAAAAAATATTTTATAATACCTATTTTAAAAATGTTTATATATAAAAAAAACAGAAGTGTTTAAAACATTTTAGAAAAAAACAAAACAATTTGGGAAATAAAAATTAAAAAAAAAAAAAAAACTTTTAAAATACATTTTTCTAAATTTAACCAAGTTTCGTCTTTAATTTCTCAAAACAACTAAAAATGTAATGCCTGCACACATCAACTAAAGAACATAAATCAGAAGACATCTAGAAGGAAAAGAAAACTATCTACAGAATCTAGAACATTAAGGTAAGCATGAAAATATGTCAATAGAAAACACCAAAGAGTGCCAGGGGAGTTCAGGTAAGCATGAATTGCATGGGACTAAGAAAATAACAACAACTGCTAGTGAATTCAGGTAAGCATGGATTGCGTGGGACTAAGAAAAAAACAACAACCGCTAGTGAGTTCAGGTAAGCATGAATCGCTTGGGACTAAGAAAAAAACAACAACCGCTAGTAAGTTCAGGTAAGCATGAATCGCGTGGAACTAAGAGAAAAAAAAACAACCGCTAGTGAGTTCAGGTAAGCATGAATCGCGTGGGACTAAGGAAAAAACAACAACCGCTAGTGAGTTCAGATAAGCATGAATCTCTTGGGACTATGATAAAAACAACAACCGCTAGTGAGTTCAGGTAAGCATGGGAGCAGAAGTGAGTGAGAGAATAGTTGACACGGGGGACATGAATGAGTTAAATTGCTGTGTGTATGGATACATGCGTGCAAACATAGCAGCTTGTCCAACAAATTTCCGTTTGGATGTATATTTTGAGAAAGATGCATGCTGAATATCACGAGGCACTGTAAATCTTCGTTGGATGCCACGTTGGAAAACGCTGAAAAACGGTAGTATACGAGGTTTACTAAGCTCTGCATCATGCGTACGCACCTATACATACAGAAAAAAAGTGAAAAATACACATTACAAGACAAGAACAGGACAGTTTTGAGGAGGCTCTGAATCAACCCTATAGTCAGAATTTTCTGATGTAGAAATATTACATAAATATTACATAAATATTACATAAATTTAAAGTGAGCACGATGCTGCTCTTCATTTAAACATGTTCAGGGTGACATGATATGACCCTTTATATTATAACACTTTCTTTAAGATACTCATGAGCATTCCATATTTTTCAGATTCAATTTCATTTATGGGGATTAAATGAAATTCATCTGCTTTAAGGATATGGCCACCAACTTTTGTAATCTCCTGTTTCATCTTGTGTATAAGAAAATATAATTGCTTTACCCATAATAGAAAAATAGACCAGAAGAAATGTAATCCATTAGCATGTATCTTAGGTAAGGAATAGGAAAGTGTGACCTTTTATAAAAAAACAAAGGATAACACAAAGATTTTGCTTTCTAAAGGTCAATTTATTTTAGCAAGCTATTATTATTTTATTAGTTCTAAATTAAATATATGCATAGTTCTTAAAGACACACTTGCACAAGGTTTTGTCATCTAGAAATGTGATATAGGAAAACATACAAACTACAAATTTTAACAATTATTTTCAACTCCATTTTCTTGTTTGTATGTTGTTTTCACTTACAACCCCTACCCCCAAACCCTGTGTTGTGCTTACTGTACTTTCTTTCAATGTTTTAATGTACAGAGCAATTGCAACTAATGCCGAGGGGTGATTGATGGTCCCATATGCTGCTGGTGATCACCACAATCCTCTATCTCAGTACCAGATGAGTTTTTTGAACCTGGAAAAAATGGAAGCGCTGCATTTGATTTTTTTTTAGATATTTTGACCAGATGACCTAGTCTATGCAGTTGTCGCCGCTTAAAGAGGAATATCAGAGGCCCTGGAGACTTTTGGACTTCTGGACTGTCCAAGTTCTTGTCATTGGGGCTTCCCGAATTGAGATGCCCCACAGTATGAAACCCCCCTCGCCACGTCTTTGCGCTGCCCACTCACCTCTAGCTGTGTGTGCAGCTGCCTTTCTGAATGAGTGGCGCAGGCACGCCACAGCTGCAAGGTTAGCAGGGGATGCAGCTGGCGGCACACTTGGCTCCCTTTAGAGACACTCGGGTGCTTAGCGGTCCAGGTGCATTAGCCATCATTTTGGTCTATTTTCAATTGAACCAAAACCTAAGATTTTAAACATGTGACTGGTTCTTTGAGATGGCCAGTTCTGTAAGAATAACAGACTATCCAGTGGGTTTCACACATTGGAGCATCCCAAATTGGGAAAGGGAATAGGGTTTTGGTCCACTTTCACATACTTTAGGGTCTCACTGGTGATGTGTGTAGCCATCAGAAGCACACATGCTGCTGTTCCTTTCTCCCTAAGAAACCTTGTTTAGAGCAAACACTCTAAACAACTCTCATTAGGACCGTGTGATGACATTGCAGGGCCAGAGGGGGGAGGGGCAACACAATGAAAGGCAAGACAGGGTGTTATAAATACCTTTCTCTGCTCAAAAATCCATCCAGCTTGGAGGAAGAGCAGACACACAGGGGTTGCTCTTCTGATGAGTTAGGCCTGACACAATCCAAACTGTAAAGGCCCCTCTGCTGGCTGTCTCAGCCAATTTGGGCTGCTCATCATAGTAAGGTGCACCAATGAAATAAACTTCATTACTCAACAGAAACATATGGAAATTGTGGGACTCTCATCTTGCCTATGCTGGGCTCCATCACACCTCAAGCCCATGGTGCAGAGGAGTAGCTAGGCTTTCTGGCACCCAGGGCAAAGTTTTAAAATGGTGCCCCACCTGTTCTCAGGCCCCCCCTTTGGGGCCACCTTGATCTGCTGCACCTGGGGCAAGTGCCTCCCCTGCTCCCCCTAGCTATGCCCCTGCCATGATGGGCGCACACACTGTAACCGCAGTAGTTAAGCTGACGTTGATGACGCTGGTGCTGACAGGTTAAAAGTAGCACAAAGGAACAAGTTTAGAGTACTACTTTAACCTCCCGCTGATAATACACCTTTTCAAAATCCCTGGAAACTTTGTAGAAACGTATAATTTCACATCTCATGAATCATTGGGGGTAATTATTTTGTGAAGTTGGTGCACTTTGGGTGTGCCTTGTGGTGTGAGTTGCAGCCTGCATCTTAATGAGTGCTTTTACTTTAATACACAAAACAGTGGAATAAAAAATTTGTTCTAATATATATTTTAATTATAAAAAATATTCTTATTCTTTTTGAAAATCCACAAAATAAAGGGTTGTATGGGGGACCCTATGTCATTTTTTAAATTCACCGTTTATGCCCTGTCACCCAGCAGGTATAATAGGCTTCCAGAAGCAGCAGGAGAAAAGAAACCAGAGTGATTGGCGTGTGACACAGAGTTCAGGGATAGATGGGAGGTAAGTATTTAAAATGAAATATTTTTTCTCTTTGTCTCTGTCTGTTTTTTACACTTAACCTTTTGTAACCCTTAATAATAGACCCCCCCACCCCAAGGGAGGGGGGACCATATGTCATTTTTTTTTTTAATTAAAACTTTATCTCCTGTTGCCCAGCAGGTATAAAAGACTTCCAGCAGGAGAGCAGTAGCCAGAGTGGTCGGCCTGTGTGTGTGTTTTACATCTCTTGTAACTCTTTGTGAACTGGTAAAGGATCCATGAGACCCCTATACCAGTTCACAAGGCCATGGTGATGGCAAGTCACCTGCGGCTAGATTATTCTGCTTTTATAAATGTTTTCATGGAAACCCTGGGCTACCAAAGAATTCTTCAAGGGATTACTTCCACAGAGATAAAGCCACTACAACAAGCTGGGTAAATATAAGATATATAAAGATTAATGTATGTACTTTCAGAGAATATATGGTTTATGGGGGCTATTTTGAATATAAAGAGGATTTTGGTAGAAAAAGCACAATAGGCTCGATTCAGAGAGACAAAAAAATACTTTCGTTTTAGTGCCGATCTGTTTTTTTTGGAAATGTTTCCGCTCTCGTAAGAGTGTGCGAGTGATTCTATGCATGCATTGCAATCCTTCTGTAAAGTTTCCGTCCATTCGTACGGCAGATTACGAATACGAGGATGTCATTTTCCAGTGTGACTTTTCCGTTTCATTTTCACATGTTACAACGTAGGCTTTAGTTTTTGCCCATCGTATCCTCCCACGAATCCTTTACGTTTCCCGTTAAATTCTGTTTCCCTTTTTCAATAAATATTTGTCCAAATGGAAATCCTTACGATCTTGCGCCCGCGCACTACAAACTTAACTCATTAAAGTGCTCGCCTACATATTTGCCACCCTCACTTCTACTACAATGTTTAGCTAAATCACTTAGCACTATCCTCCATCTTCCCTTTTGGACCCTTAAAGCTCACCCAAACCACTTCACGGTTAGGTTCTTCTTCCATTTTAGGTCCCTAAAACTTACCCAAATCACTTCTCGGTCATGTGAATATTCATCTTTAAATATTTCTAGGCCCATTAGTTTTGTATTAATATATTTTGTAAATGAAATGACACTGAAACTTTTTTTTTATTCCATCATAAAATATAAAATCTTAAAAAATTCAGAAAATTTCACATTTTTACAACTATAAAAACAAAATACATAGCAATGGCAGGCCACAGAACATTATTCTTCATCTGTGGTCCCCAACGAGTCGCGCAGCTCCTGCATCTCGCCCACCAACTGAAGGACCCTGACACTCAGTTGTGCACGTGTGGTCCCTGTTAAAAAACGTAAATTAAATTATTGGTATAACCTTGTTGGGGTCATACTGCAGTGCCCCCCCGTATGGTCCAAACACCTAAATCTGGACTTCAAAAGCCAGAGGGCCCTCGCCACCATGGCCGGGTTTTGCATAGGGCCCGATTAGAGAACTCCTGGCCCGCATTCTGTAGGCAAAGAACAGGCATCAGGAGCAAGGGCAGGAGTAGACATCCAGAATCCCCTGCAAGAATTTAAAAATACTAACATAAAATACACATTCTAAGCTACAATATTGTTTAACATGTCATAAAGGGCTAAAAACAGCCATAGGTTAAGACATAAGTCATCAACTATATTCATTGCCATACAGTGAAAATGGATTGATGGAATGTGAGCAAACTTACCCAGGAGCCATCCACCAGATAATTCTCCTGACTCAAACTGACGAAATAAGCCGGAGCTCTGCAATATATAAGCATCATGGGACGACCCTGGATGCCCTGCAAGAACACTGAGGAATCGCATAGCTGGACCAAACACTGCTTGTATGTTGTGCGAGTGGCACTTCTTGCGGTTCCTGCAACCAAATATAAAATAATTACACAAAGCAAAGGTAACCGACTAAAACAAGAACTCCTACAACAAATTTAGATTCAAGTTCAACAATCCAAATATAATTCACAAAGGACATAAGTCTAAAAAAATATAGCAATTATATGGATGTGTGGGAAAATAAAGGTTTACATGCTGAGGACTAAATGCATTAAAATGCTTCTATAAGGCATACATGAAATGTATTGATTCAGGTATGCATTGCTATACAATTTATGGCCTCGGCCATGCTGATACAAGGCGCGAGGACTCCTCCACATAGCCCCAAAACATGTTCAACAATAGCAATCCGAGCCCTCAAAGGTCCCGTAAGTGGATCGGAAATGAAACGGATTTATAGGGTGGTGGTCCATCGGAAATCAGCTCTCTGAATCAGACGCAAACCCATCCCAACAACGTAAGTTGTCTGAACGAACAAAAAATATCAGATTTTGTTTGGAAAATGATCCAAACTAACGGAAATGATCTGATTTGCTTTCGTTCATCGAAAGCGCATATACACATTTTCCCGAACGTTCGTACGAATGAAAAATGAACGAAAAAAAGCAAATAAATGACAAACACCCACTAAAACTTTCACAGACAGCTACGGAAGTCCAGACGAATGTGTCTCTGAATCGAGCCTAATGTGTGCACTGTCTGCAGAGCTGACGTTTTCATGTAAAATTACCCTTACACACATGCTTTAATTTGGGGTGTTTGGCAACTCTTCCCTTGACAGTACCTATGCATGTTGGGTATTGTTCTGTTTGAGGGACCTTGTTTTTTCAGATTTAACTTGTTTTTTCTTGTTTGCATATTGTTTTCTTAGGAAAATGTGGCTTTGATTCTGCTTTTTAATTATTTTTTTAGGGAAACCCTGTGCAACCAAAAAATTCATCAAGTAATTACTTCCAGAAAACTGTGCCTACATCAACAAGCCTGGTATGCCTAGAAAAATGAGGTATGTACTTCCAGAGAATGTATAGTTTGTGGGGGTATTTCAAACGTAAAGGGTTGTTTTTATTGAAAAACTGCAAGGTGCAAATAGCAGTTGTATTTTATCTGAAAATCTCCTAAATCACTGTTTCATTTTGGGGGAGTCTTCTTGGCAGGAAAGGGTGTCTAACAATACTTATGTGGTACCACTGTAACCAGGAGAAATGGGGCTTTTACATACAATATGATTGGAAAACTTACATTTTTTATTAAGAAACTGTACAAAATAGATTTTTATATAGTTTTACAAGTTTCACTCAAAAAATATTGAGAATATACAACAATAATAACAAACAAGACATTTTATGTTAAAGCCCAGCCATTGCTGAAAAATGTGTAGTACAAAATAGTGAAAAAAAGTCTGGCAACAGAGGGTGACAAAATCTTTTAGTAGGCTAGTAGTGAAAGGGTTAAAGGCATTCAATATTAAAACTGCCTGGCGGTTTATTGTTTTATATGTATTTGTATTTTTGGGCATTTTTCATTAGATACAATTTGTATCTAACAAAAAAAAAAGTGTGTCACTTTCCCTTGTTTTATTTAACCGAAAAGTTACTTGTGCATTGGGTGTTTGGTTGTAGGCAAGGAGCCTCCCAAACCCTAGCTTGCAGAATTCAGATAGGTGACCTGAGTGAGGGCCTTTCTGTGGAAAAAGATAGGCAACAGGCATTTTGGTTGGTTGAAGCCGAGGGAGTCTCCCAATCATGCGTGCAGGAATGCCAAAAGAGACAGACAACGAAATAGTTGGAAAAACATTCAGGGCAGTCTAGCATGTAGGTATGCCTAAAGATGGGAGATTAAGTGATGCCATGTGGAAAAAGGTAGGAGCAGGTCATTTAAACTGGTTGAAACAAGGTAAGTTCAGTAGTCAGAGAATGGCAGAGAGTAAATAGGAAAGTAGAGGGAATGCCAGACTGCCGGCCCTTTTGTAGTATATTACTTATAGGACTTGTAAAAAATCTATACTCCCACTTCCGTAGCGGGTTAGGGGCATCCAGGGTTGCTATATAGCGTTATTCCCTATCGGCGTATAGCGCCGCTAAAAAATCACCATATGGAGGCATCCCAGGAGAATGTGACCGGGGTCCCTGTGGGACAAGACCGGCTATGTGTAGCGTGTGGGCAGCCTCATGCTGACGCTGACAAGGCGCGGGTCTGTGTACCCTGTGCTGAGCAGGTGCTTGCATTGCAATCTGGCCTGCCAGTGGCTGCACCTCGTTTCACTTCGCCTACTCCCCCAAGCTTAAACCTCACTCCTACTGAGTTGCATACTAGTGGGGACTCTCAGCCTGATGTGTCTTCTAGACTGGCTACTGTTGAACAGATTATTGCGAAGTCCTTAGCGCGTAAGGCCCCTGCTAAGAAGCGGCATTTAGCGCCTAATGTTACTGTTTTCCCTATGGGAACTGAGGAGTTTATGAATCTGTGTGGCTATACCCCATCCTAGGGTTATCTAACACCTCTGTTATGCATTCCCCTGATTCTACTACCCTGCGGGATGCTGAAGACCGGCGTATTGATCAGCTGGCATCCCACGCCTTTGCATGTGCAGGGACGGCGCCCGGTCTGTGCTTCTGCCATTACGGCGGTGGCCCCTAGAACCCTTATCAGCAATATGCTTGATAGCGCCCCTGATGATTTGCCTTGTGAGGTGTTTAATGCACTCTCCGGTTGTGATGTTTTTGTGAATTTTGTCCTATCAGCATTGGATGACACCATTAGAATGTGTGCCAGAACTTCTGCCCTTGTGGTGGCTATACGGCGCTCGGTTTGGCTGCGCCAGTGGGCTGCTGACAACGCTGCCAAGAAGGCCCTCACTGGTTTTACCTTTAAAGGACTGCGCCTGTTTGGGGACCGCCTGGACCTTTTTGCTAAGGGAGGCAGGTTGCCCCAGCGCAGGCGGCAATCTCGGCCCTTTCGGGGTCAGGGTTCCTTCTCCTCCCCTTTCCGTGGTGCAAGACAGGGAAGGGGGGTTTCTTTCCCTGGGGCCCGGGGAGATTTCTGGGGCAGAGGCAGAGGACGTGGACGTCCTGGCGCCTCCTGGGGTCCAAAAGCTAAATCCTCTCCCAAGCCCCCTCAAGCATGATGGGCGCCCTCACCCATCCGGGTGAGGGGACGGCTGCAGCACTTTGCTCATGTCTGGAGGCTTCATGTCTCAGACCGGTGGATTCAGGAGGTAGTGTCCTCCGGTTACAAGTTGGAGTTTGCTGCCGATCCCCCTTCAAGATTCATCAGATCCCGGATTCCTCAGGACCCTGTGTCAGCTCAGGAGCAAGTGCAAGCAGTGCAAGGCCTCCTGGAGCTGGGGGTCATCTGCCAGGTCCCTCTAAGGGAAATAGGCAAGGGTTTTTATTCCAACCTATTCACAGTACCCAAAAAAGATGGTTCCGTCAGGCCCATCTTGGACTTAAAGATCCTCAAAAAGTTTGTCAGGGGCAGGCGCTTTCGCATGGAAACTCTGAGATCTGCCATCAGTTCCCTGCGCCCAGGGGATTTCATGACTTCTGTGGACATCAAAGATGCTTACCTTCATATTCCTGTGTTCCCAGGTCATCAAAGGTTCCTCAGGTTCGCTCTGATGGATCAACACTACCAATTTGTGGCCTTGCCCTTCGGCCTCACTTCAGCTCCCAGGGTGTTCACCAAGGTGCTGGCGGGCGTGATGTCTCTGCTGAGATGTCAGGGCGTCCGAGTGCTTCCCTATCTGGACGACATCCTCATCACCTCTCAGTCTCTACACCAGGCAGAGTTGGATACTCAGCTGGTGGTGTCCACCCTGGAGTCATTTGGATGGGTGATCAACCACCCCAAGTCATCACTGTCCTCTTCCTTGGTAACTCCATTCCTAGGAATGAATCTGTATACAGTTCAGGCAAGGATCTTCCTTCCTCAGCAGAAGGTGGACAGTCTGATTGCACAGGCTCAGTCCCTCCTAGCTTGTCCCCATTCCTCCAATCAGGCAGGGGATGCAGCTGGTGGGCCTGATGGTGGCGTGCTTCGAAGCGGTTCCTTTATGCTCAGTTCCACTTGAGGCCTCTGCAACTTCACCTATTGTCAGTATGGGACAAGGACCCAGAGTCCTTGGACAGGGTCTGTGTGCTCTCCCCCCTGGTCAGGAGGTCCCTCTTGTGGTGGATGGACTCAAGGAACCTGTTGGGGGGCAGATCCTTTCTTGCCCCTTCCTGGGAGACAGTCACCACGGATGCCAGTCTGTCAGGTTGGGGGGGTTTCTGGAAGTCCCTGCGGTTCCAGGGGAGGTGGGGCCCTCAGGAGGCCCACACACCTATCAATGTCTTGGAGCTGCAGGCGATCAGGCTAGTTCTGGCTCACTTGACTACTCATCTTTGGGGCCTGCCTGTTCAGGTGCACTCGGACAACCAGACGGCAGTTGCCTACATCAATCATCAGGGAGGGACCCGGAGCAAGGGGGCCCTCCAGGAAGCGTCTCTGATCCTGACTTGGGTGGAGGCCAATGTCCCCTGCATTTCAGCTGTGTACATCCCGGGGGTGGAAAATCGCCTGGTGGACTCTCTGAGCAGGGGGATCTCTCGCCAGGGAGAATGGTCCCTATGCAGCAGGGTGTTTCAATCTCTGTGTCACCGTTGGGGCCAACCAGATGTGGATCTGTTTGCGTCCCGCCACAATCACAAGCTCCCGGCTTTTGTCTCTCTGTCCAGGGATCCTCTGGCCCTGACCTCGGATGTGCTAGCAATGTCATGGAAGGACTTTCAATTCCTGTATGTCTTCCCTCCAATTCCCCTGCTGGGCAGGGTTCTACGCAAGATTGCTCTGGAAGGGGTGCCAGCAATTCTGGTGGCCCCCAGGTGGCCAAGAAGAGTGTGGTTCGCAGACGTGGTGCAGCTGGCAGTAGATCAGTAAGCTCTGCCCTTGGTGCCAGATCTGCTCACTCAGGGCTCACTACGCCATCCCAATTTACAAACTCTGGCTTTGATGGCTTGGCTGCTGAAACCTCTATCTTGATGTAGAAGGGGCTGTCTTCCTCGGTTGTGGATACTTTGATTAAAGCTAGGAAGAAGTCTTCCTCTTCCATTTATTACAGGGTTTGGCGTGAGTCTAAGTCTCTTCCCTGTCGTGTGTTCTCTATTCCCAGGATTCTGGAGTTCCTGCAGCATGGGTTGGAGATGGGGCTCCAACTCAGTACTCTGAAGGGTCAGGTTTCTGCCCTGGCTATTTTCCTCCAGAGGTCCTTTGTTCAGCACCCTCTGATCAGGACTTTTTTCCAGGGGGTCACTCATGTGCGTCCTCCACGTAAGCCTATGGTGCCTGTTTGGGATCTGAACTTGGTCCTGTCAGCATTGCAGGGTGCTCCTTTTGAACCTGTGCAGGATGCTGCCTTGGCCATTCTAACGCTCAAGGTTGTGTTTCTGGTGGCTATCACTTCTGTCAGGCGTGTGTCTGAGTTGGCGGCGCTGTCCATTCAGCCCCCCTACTATGAGAGACAGCGGGACAAAGTGGTGTTTCGTTTCAAACCTGAATTTCTGCCTAAGGTAGTGTCTGCTTTTCATTTGAATCAGGACATTGTCCTTCCTTCTTTGTGCCCTAATCTTAGCAATGCTAAGGAGAGAGTTTTGCACTCTTTGGATGTGGTTAGGTGTCTGAAGTACTATCTGGTGGCTACTGCACCTTTCAGGAAAACTGATGCTCTTTTTGTTGTCCCTTCTGGCCCTAGGAAGGGTTTGGCTCCTGCCAAGTCTACTATCAGCAAGTGGATTCGTCAGGCTGTGATTCAGGCCTACTCGGCTAAGGGGAAGAATCCTCCCTTCCGCCTTACTGCTCATTCCACTCGTGCTATTGGTGCCTCTTGGGCTTTTCAGCACCAGGCTTCTGTTGCACAGGTTTGCAAGGCCACTACTTGGTCTTCTGTTCATACCTTTTCAAAGTTTTACAAGGTTGATGTTAGGGCCTCAGCTGATGCTGTTTTTGGCCAAAAGGTTCTGCAGGTGGCAGTGGTTTAAACTGCCTGCTGCTGCCTTTTTCTTGGGGATCCCACCCTACCTTATGGGCACTGCTATTGGATATCCCACTTGTAAGTATTATATTTGGAGCAGGACGTACTGTATACTTAGAATAATAAAATTCTTTGATTACTCACCTATAGAATTGGTATTATGAGTATACAGTACGTCCTGCTCCAACCCACCCTTGGTTTTGCATTATCTTGGATCCCCTGTATGGTGATTGTTATCATTGTTATAGTTGATAGTTGGGTTGTTTAATTCTCCCGGCTTCCTGTTAACTGCTTTTCAATGCTGGGGATTTCTGGGAGGTCCCCGGGTATTTGAGGGGCTGGGAGGAGCCTATTTTCGATGTCTCTGCAGTCCAGCGCCATCTGCCGGAGTATATCCCACTTGTAAGTATTATATTTGCGGCAGGACGTACTGTATACTCATAATACCAATTCTACAGGTGAGTAATCACAGAATTGTATTTTTTTTCTAGATCAAGATACTTCCATGAGGTGTCATACAAAGCTGGATATGCTGTGGTCTCTCACCATAAGGTAGTAAAAAAAGAGACACTCATTCCTGGATGGTCAACCCAGGAGGCGGAGCTGATAGCCCTCACTGAGACATGTAGACTGGATGTAAGTGAGGCATCAAATTTGTACACTGATAATACCCATGCACTAGGGCGTGGCTTATGACCTAGCCCCAATCTGGAGGTCAAGAGTCTTTCTTGGATTCTCGGGTAAACAAATCAAGCATGCAGACATGGTTGCAGCTCTCTACACCACCCTTCCCTCCCCACATCTAAAGATCCGAGTGCACACTAAGGAGCAGACACCTAATGCAAAAGGCAATAGATTGGCAGACACATAAGCACGAGCAGCAGCACTCATGGTGCCCAAGGAGCCACAGCTGATCTTGGTGGCCACAAAACTGCCAATTAAACCAGGTAGTCTAGGCTCTAGGCTACCCTAGTGTGACATGGGACATACTTCTTTGGTTCCAGGAGCAAGCAGTCCCCGAAGAGAACGAACAGTGGACCACTAAAGGGGCAGTGAGGCAACCCAATGGTCTTTGGCAGATGTCCAACATACTATGCTTCCCCCTGCTTGTTGTACCTAATGATGGCACATCTGACCCATAGCCCCACTCACATAGCTAAAGACTCCGTGTGTAACTTGGTCTCGACTCATTGGTTTGCCCCAGGATTCAACATTTTTGCAGAGCAGTTTGTATCAGCGGTGTGCTTGTCACAATCCAAGGAAGTCTGTGAAGGTTCCAAGCAAGCCCTCACCAAGGCCAGAGTACCCATTTCAGAATGTACAGATCAATTACATACAACTGCCAAAGCTGGGAGTCTACGAGTGACTGAAGCTTGGCCAATGGCCAAAGTGATGGCTAAAGCAAAAGCTAAAAAGCCACTTTATAGGTGCAGTAATGAAAGACATTTTAGAACCATTAGACATACAACAGACCTTCCATACCCCCTATCATTCCCAAAGCAGTGGTAAAGTTGAAAGAACTGCATTGAAAATACAGAAAATACAAGCAACTATGGGAACACTGTGGAGAGAATGCCATCCTGTAACATTGTTTTCAATTGGAGTAACACCTAATAGGAAAACTAAACTGTCACCATGGGAAATTTTGTTTGGGGTAACTCCAAAAATGGGATTGTATTTACCTCAACCTTGCAAAGTAACCATTTTGTTTTAGCAGGATATGTGGCTGCATTACAGTTGCAATTATCTATTGTCTATATTTTAATCCCAGATCCTAATTGGTCTACCGAGGTGCATATCCTGCAGCCTGGCAAGTACGTTAGGAAAGCTCTCGAGCCAAGATATCAAGGGCCTTTGTGAATGCAGTTAATTATTCCAACATCCTTCAAATAGGACAAGATACCTGGGTCCACACCAGCCACTGCAAGAAAATGAAACCCCAAGACCAAGGTGATGACTGCAATAGCGATAATATAGTGTATTACTCTATAGCCAGAAGTGGCAGTGGAGATGGAGGGTTGCGATCTGACTAGAGGATTGGTGTCCAACCAGACATTACAATATTCCTTTCCTTCCAACTGACATGTAATAGCCAACAGGACTCTAATGGCTGAATCCCCTAACATGGTTCACAGGTATTGGAGAATGGGTAAGGGGCATTCTGCAATTGGTGATTCAAATATTCACAATTTTTTTTTTTGTTGTAAATACATTCTATATTGCAGAAACCACTAAAAATAAAAATAACTAGAGATGAACAAATCAAATCTGACGAATCCGAATTCCTTACAAATTTTAGGAAAAATCTGCTTTTAAACGAATATGAATATCACCGCGATTCGATCGCAAAGAATCCTGGGTAGGCATTGTGACATAACATCCTAGGTGTAGTTAATTTCTCTTTGTGTAGGTTGGTGTAATATATATGTGTATATATATATATATATATATATATATATATATATATATATTGTGGTAAATTGTATCAAAATGTCTATTTCTCCCCTGCTTGGCTGTATAAAGCACAATCCGGGCCGGGTTTTCAGGACCCAGGTCACTTCCCCAATTCCCTAATGGGTTGTTACATGTTCTAAGGCCTCCACAAGTGTGCACGCTGATTACAGGAGAAGCCTGTATAAGAAGAGAGCACACGGCCTTTCCTTTGTCTATGACCAGCCTGTTGGAGTGAGCCCAGGCTGAGCTGCACCGTGGTGAAGGATAGCACTGGACATTGAGCAGAGGGCTGATACGCCCTGTAAAGTGGACTGGAATTGATCAGCTTGCTGGAGTACCCAGCCCAGGACTATTTGGTTGGTGAAGTAACCCTTTTTGCTTACTGCATTTATGCTGCAATCTTTTGCAAATCCGTTGTCCGTCACTGCTGATTGTTTGCCCACTTACAATATGTATATATATATATATATATATATATATATATATATATGTGCAGACCTTGGCTGACCCCTCTGCTCTGCATAACTTCCCCCCCTGCGTGCCATAAAACTCCCCCTGCATGCACACAGGGTCGCCTTGAATGACTATCTCCCCTCATAAAACTGCAAAGCATAAACAAAGTGTTATCAGGATCAACCAGCCATGGAGAACAGAGCCAAGGTCCATGTCCTGCCCCCTTCCATGAAATGTTCTCCTCATCCCCCTCCCTGTGGAATCTCAGGACAGATGGGGGATGTCATGTGGACCAGCTTTCAGGTACCCAAAGATGGAGAATACCATATGAACCAATCAGGCGGTGGATGTCTCCAATCGCTCTGCCCATAGGAGGGGTAAGAAACTGACCCCTGGTTAGAGGGAATAAGGTGAGCTGCAGAATGGGGACAGGACAGACTCGATCTGACCATCAAGAGTGACATGCTGCTTTTAACATCCAAGCAAAAAGAAGACCAGAAAGCGTGTGAGGACAATTGATTTGATCAAAGAGAACGCAGCCCAGACGGACTTTTAAGTATATTTTCCACCTTCTTTTATTTTGCATTGCTATTTATCTTATTTACCGTGTCTTATAGTTAATTCTGCTGTTAGCACCTTGCATTGTGTTTCTTGTTGTTTTGGGTTTTCTGTTTGTTTAAATAAATTCTAAAAATACAGCATATGTTCACTTATGCTTTTGATTAAGGATATAAAAGGCCCACGCTAGTCTGAAGAGCCTGGCTACCCTAGTTGCCTAGGACGCTCGATCGCCCCCTGCCTGGAAGTGGTTGTGGGTCGATCGATACGTTTGATCTGATTGTATTGTGTTTGGCCTGTGTTATATTATAGAGTTGAGCACTGTTGTGCTCTGGTGGCAGCAGTTTATAACCACGTGTGTTGCCAATTGAAGAATTGCGGTGATGCATGTGGGGTACGATTCGCCGATCTGATCAGATGAACGATCAGTAGGTCTGATCAACCCATGCAATCGTCACAGGCATCACATGCTGCCTATCAGCAGCCAGGCTCCCCAATGATGTCATAGCCCTATATAAGTGGCGGCCATCTTGCAGGGGCTCATTTCGGCGGTGTATTGCGGCGAGAACGGGTCAGGGACAGATAAAGCCAGGGGCAGATAGAGCCAGGGACAAATAGAGCCAGGAAGAGAAGGAGAGAGGCAGTGACAGTGACAGAGAGAGACAGTTTACAGTGTTTGCATTAGCTTTCATGCCCAGATCTTTCAAGCCAATTTAGTGTTAATACATGTCACACACACACCTGCCTATTTAGATTTTGTAACAAAAAACACGTTTTAAAACTTCTGTAGTGCCTCACTTTCACTGGGGGCATCCCATGTCAGCCCATGCCAGCGTGCTAGCATTTGTCTTTAAAGAGTACTTGGCTATTTAGCTTTTCCTTTTGTAACAAAAACCAAGTTTTAAAACTTCGTAGTGCTTCACTTTCACTGGGGACATCCCATGGTGTCACAGCGTGCTAGCATTTGTCTTTAAAGAGTACCTGCATATTTAGCTTTTCATTTTGTAACAAAAACCACGTTTTAAACTTCTGCAGTGCTTCACTTTCACAGGGGGCATCCCATGCCAGCCCATGGTGTCACAGCATGCTAGCATTTGTCTTTAAAGAGTACCTGCATCTTTAGCTTTTCCTTTTGTACCAAAAAAAGTTGTAAAACTTCTGTAGTGCTTCACTTGCACTGGGGGCATCCCATGGTGTTACAGCGTGCTAGCATTTGTCTTTTAAGAATACCTGCATATTTATCTTTTCCTTTTGTAACAAAAACCATGTTTTAAAACTTCTGTAGTGCTTCACTTTCACTGGGGGCATCCCATGCCAGCCCATGGTGTCACAGCATGCTAGCATTTGTCTTTAAAGAGTACCTGCCTATTTAACTATTCTCGGTGTGCCACACACCCCGCTTCCCCTTTAACTCTTAACGATCGGGTTACTCACCAGGAGGTGACGATGTTGCAGAGAGAGTCTTGTAAACGAGCCCCTCCTGGCCTACATATACCTGGGACCTCCCACTGAATCACCAGTTTTTTCTCTCTGCATGAAGCGACAAGACAGAAGAATGAAGTCTCCTGCTTGCAGGTAGCCGGGGTAAAATCCGGCATCCCCTTTTGGTCTATTTCTGCCCAGTTCTAGTGTGTTTATTATGCCTAGTTAAATGGAAGCCTCCCAGCCTAGATGGCACTTTAGGTGCCTAGGAGCTTATCTCTTCCGCTCGACCCCACTTGTGGGGCAATGCGGCTATCCGGCTGGTGATCCAGATTTGGGATGCCCCTCTCCCGATGTCCCTTTAGGTCACCTTCTCCCGCTTGGCCTTCTCCCTTTGCTAGGGTGTGTGTGTGTGTGTGTGTGTAATGTGCATGAGTGCTTTACTTTACTGTGAAAAGGCCTTGGCAGTTTTTAGTGTCAGCACATGGCCAGGGCTGCTGGGGCCTGTTTTTGACTGTTTGTTTGTTTTTCTGGCCCGCCCCTCGCTTCCCTGGTCTCATTAGAGACCTGGACGCTGCAGCTGGTGGGGGAAGAGCTTGCGGCTGAAAACTACACAGGTAAAACGGCCCCACCATTGCGCACGTGGGGCCATTCTTATGCTATGGCTGCTTGTGCAGCATTTTTCTT
The DNA here is from genome assembly GCA_027917425.1 of Gastrophryne carolinensis. Classification (NCBI taxonomy): domain Eukaryota; kingdom Metazoa; phylum Chordata; class Amphibia; order Anura; family Microhylidae; genus Gastrophryne; species Gastrophryne carolinensis. The sequence goes on along the minus strand of CM051239.1, from coordinate 180,401,210 downwards.
CCTGGGGCATTTCTACTTATGGGGAATGTTGTTGTTTCACATAGGTGGGATATGTGCTCCAGTGGCTGCGATTGTTCACTTTACCTTGTGATTTATATATATATATATATATATATATATATATATGTGTGTATGTACAGGTATGTGTATATTTATGTTTGTGTATGGGCATGTATTTATACACAGTATGTACTCTGCTTTGCCTTGAAATTACATGTGTCATTTATATTTATTCAAGATGTTTAAGCTAGCCATATATGTTTGCCTTATTGGTTATGTATGATTGTGGCTGGGGGACTGACTGTGGTCTCTTTTCCCCCACAGATTCTGGGATCCCCTCACTGCAGTGGCTCTCCCGGTCTGTTATACCTGGCTAGTCTTAGTCTCTAAATTGGGATTTTCCTAGGTTAAAAAAAAAAAAAATCCTCCCACTTCCGGGACTTTAATTACAAAGGGGCATCCCGGGTTGCTTAATGCGTAAAACCCTGGGTTGTTGCGAATACCACAAATTCACCATATGGAGGCTTCCAATGTTACCGGAAATGGCTCCTCGGGGCTATCCAGGTTGTGGGGGGCTGTGGGGTTCCGCTCCCAGGCGATGATGTCATATTATGCGTTCCATGTGCTCAGCAGAACATTGCGCGCCAGTCCGTTGTTCCTGCTTCTGGCTCCTCGCAATTTCCGTCATCTCCTATTCCCCCCAACCTAGTCCGGACCCCGTGTGACACTGTCAAAAATGGGGATTCGCATTCCGAGGTGCATGCGCGGTTGGCCAACCTCGAGAAAATTATCTCCGCTTCAGTGGCTCAGAAGGCTACGGCAAAGCGGAAGCACCTTGCTCCGGCAGTACCTGCCCTGGAGGATGAGGTACCTGAATTTTTGGATTATTCCGATTGTCCCCCTGATGAGGAGGGGGAACTCCTTGAGGAGTCGGATGAGCTTGCAGACCAGCTATTGTTTGATACTGCTGGTGATCAGGCTGTGGGGGTGTCCCTTGACACGCCTTCCGTTTTGGCTCAAATGTTTAAAGTTTTGGCCTTGGATCTGCCTGTGGTGGTCCCCCTGCCAAAAGGTGAGTTGTTTGATGTACCCCAGCCGCATTTGGTGTTTCCCAGGCAACAGCACTTTGAGAAGCTTGTCCTTAAAGAATGGGAACAACCCACGTGCCTGGCTGGAACTCCTCCTAATGGGGATAAGCGTTATCCCTTTCCAGAGGACTTGGTGAAGCTATGGTCAGTGCCCCCCGAAGTCGACACCCCGGTGTTTGGGTTGACTGGCCCGGCTGCGTTGCACCTTTCGGGCACCACTACCATTAAGGAAGGTGAGGATCGTCGGGTTGATCAATTGGCCCACCATGGTTTTATCAGTGCTGGGTCGACACTACGGGCAATTTGTGCTTCGGCGCTTCTTCTGCTGGCCGTTAGATCCATTATTAGGGATCTCCTCGCAGATCTTGATCCTGCTTGTGATATGATTAGCTCTCTCAAGCAGTGTGAGTCGTTTGTTTCTTTTGCCCTGACTGCTCAGGACGATGCTCTTGCGACGAGTAGCAGGACAGCGGCTTTGCTGGTGGCTATTTGTCGGTCTATATGGCTGCGCCAGTGGACGGCGGACCTTAACTCTAAAAGGGCGCTTACAGCGCTTCCATTCTTAGGTTTACGCCTTTTTGGCGAGAAATTGGATGCTGTTACCAAGGATGGTAAGTTGCCTCAATTCAAGAAACCTCATCGCTCCTTTAGGGGTGCTCCTTTAGTCCCTCCTTTCGAGGAGCCAGAGCAGGCAGAGGGGATTCCCTTCCCGTTACTGGGGCTGTAGGTTGGTCCCGGGGAAGAGGTTGTGGCCGTCCCGGTCAGTCCTGGGGCGCCAAGCCCAAACCTACTGCTAAGCCCGCTCAGCAATGAGGGGCTGCCCTCACCCATGTGGGTGGGGGGACAATTGCGACACTTCTCCCTGGTTTAAGGCCGGGAGTCTCCGGACACATAGATCTGGGAGGTGGTGTCGCCCGGTTACAAACCGGAGTTCGAGTCTCGCCCTTCTTCCTGGAAATGGCGGTCATCCGGCTGGTGCCGCACCTAGAGGTGAGCCTCGATTTTTACACCATTTTCTTCGCAATCCCCTAGAGGGACGGGTCAGCTTGCCCTGTCCTACATCTGAAGTTTTTCAAACTTCCCAGGTCCCCCCTTGCTCTAGCCAGGGTGGTGTCCTTTCTGGGAATGCGGTCGGATTTCGGTCAACACAGGGCGTTGCTCGCTCAGTCCAAGGTTTGTCTAATTGAGGAGTTGGCTTGGATCCTTCGTTCCAATCCTTGGCCGTATGTTCTGGAGCTGAGAGCCTTCCGTCTGGTTCTTGCTCTTGTGTCCCATCATGGTCTGGGCCTTCTGGTTCAGCTACGCTCGGACAATCAAACAACGGTTGCTTACTTCAATCATCAGGGAGGGACTCCCAGTCTGGGTGCCCTCAGAGTGGAGTCCCTGATCCTGACCTGGGCGAAGGCACATGTTCCTTGTCTTTCGTCAGTCTGCAGTCCGCTCCGGTGGGGGACACCAGAGGTGGTCCTGTTTCCCTTTCGTCACAATTGCAGGCTCCCGATCTTTGTGTCGCCCTCCCAGGATCCTCTGGCTCTGGTGGCGGAAGCCATATCCCTGAGCCGGGGGAACCCAGGTTTTCTGTACCTGTTTCCTCTGATACCCAGGCTAGGCTGGGTGGTACGGAAGCTGGTTCTGGAAAGGGTGTCCGCCATTCTCGTGGCTCCAAGACGGCCAAGACGAGTGTGGTGCGCAGACATCGTTTGGCTGACAGTAAATCAGCTCATTCTGCCTCTTCGGTCCGGTCCGCTCGCTCAGGGTCGGCTGTCTTACCCCAGTTTACCAACGCTGGTTTTGATGGCTTGGCCGCTGAGACCTCCATCTTGAAGGAGGAGGGTCTTTCTGACTCTGTTATTAAGACCATGATCGGTGCCCGAAAGAGGTCTTCTTCTATCACCTACTATAGGACTTTTTCTTTTTTCTTTTCCTTGTAGGGTCTTTTCGGTCTCCAGGATTCTGGAGTTTTTACAATCTGGGCTGGACTCTGGTCTTCAGCTGAGTACTTTGAAAGGGCAGGTTTCTGCCTTATCTATCTTTTTTCAGAAGTGTTTTGCGCTTCATCCCTTAGTTAAAACTTTTTTTCCAGGGGGTTACGCATGTGCAGCCCCCCAGGAAACCATTACTCCCTGTTTGGGACTTGAATTTGGTTCTTTCTGCTCTTCAGGCTCCTCCTTTTGAGCCTTTGCAAGATATTGCGTTGTCTACCCTGACTCAGAAGACTGTCTTCTTGGTAGCTATCACTTCGGTTCGGCGTGTCTCGGAGTTGGCGGCCTTGTCTATTCAGGCGCCCTACTTTGAGAGGCATCAGGACAAGGTGATTTTTCGGTTCAAACCAGACTTTCTTCCTAAGGTTGTTTCTTCTTTTCATTTGAACCAAGATATATTGTTCTTCCCTCCCTGTGTCCTAAGCCTAAGAATGACAAGGAGAGGGTTTTGCATTGTTTGGATGTAGTACGCTGTGTTAAGTACTATTTGATTATTACTTCTCCTTTTCGTAAAACTGATGCCTTTTTTGTTGTGCCCTGTGGGCCTAGGAAGGGTTTGGCACCGGTCAAATCTTCCATTAGCAAATGGATACGTCAGGCCATTACTGCAGCCTATTCTGCTAAGGGGAAAGTTCCCCCTTTTCGTATCACTGCTCATTCTACTCGCGCCGTTGGAGCGTCTTGGGCTTTTCAGCACCAAGCTTCTGTTGAACAAGTTTGTAAGGCCGCTACTTGGTCTTCTGTTCATGCTTTTTCTAAGTTTTACAAGGTTGATGTGCGGGCCTCAGCGGATGCTTTGTTTGGCCGCAAAGTTCTGCAGACTGCAGTCATTTAAGTTATGCTTCACCTTGCCTTTGGATACCCATCCCTTGTGGACACTGCTTTTGGATGTCCCGATCGTTAAGAATTAAAGGGGAAGCGGGGTGTGTGGCACACCGAGAATAATACCATTTTGTGAGTACTCACCTGAAAAATGGATATTGTTGGTGTGCCACACACCCCGCTTCACCCGCCCTTTTCGGTATCCCGAATCCTTTATATGGTGAAGCTTTTCTTTATTTTGAGGTTACCGTTGGATTTCCTGGTACCTTGTCTTTCTGCTTTTTAAATAACTGGTGGTTCAGTGGGAGGTCCCAGGTATATGTAGGCCAGGAGGGGCTCGTTTACAAGACTCTCTCTGCAACGTCGTCACCTTCTGGTGAGTAACCCGATCGTTAAGAATTAAAGGGGAAGCGGGGTGTGTGGCACACCGACAATATCCATTTTTCAGGTGAGTACTCACAAAATGGTATTTTTCCTAACAAAAATCGCTAATGAGCAGCTTTCTTCACCCACATAGTGAGGCAACTTATGAGCAGCAGGTAGACATGGAGCAGGACCTGAACCAGCAGGTGGTGGTATACCTTGACATGACCATTCCAACAAACCTTGAGGATCCACTGGACTTCTGGCAAGCCAAACTTGATCTGTGGCCGCAACTAGCAGAGTTTGCCCTGGGAAAGCTGTCCTGCTCTGCCAGTAGTGTGCCATCAGAGGGGGTTTAGTGCGGCAGGGGCCATAGTAACCACAAGGAGAACTTGTCTTTCCTAGAAAAATGTGTCTGGCCTTTCGCAGTAACTAGGCCCTGAAGACTTTAACAGGAAGAAATGGTGCAACTTTCAGATGTACGTATGTGGTGTGCACTGATAAGGGCAGTTCAATGCTCTCCAGTAGGCTTAAAACAGTATTTTGTGCCGGTAGGGAGGGTCCAATAAGGTGGAGAGCCAGAAGTCATCCCGCTGCAGAATGGTGACAATTCGGCGGTCACTACCCAAGCACATGAGCAAGAATTTGTGCAAGTGACTCGCACGGACTACCTGTCTCCATCTCCAATGCATACCGCTATGGTGTGCCTGGGTCCTCTGTCTTGCCTTCCTCACTACCCTCTAGCTCCTGTGGCTGCTCCTGCTCCACCTCTTCTGTCAGATGACTAGAGAAACCGGCCATTTCATCAAAACTAAACTGTGTTTCCCTTTGCCCCACCCCTCCTCCTCCTCTTCCAGTTCAGCCCCCCACAGGCTTCATGTGGGGGAAGGGTCTTCTTCTCTCTGCTTCCCCTCTGACAATGCAGGAGACATAAAGGGCTGCCACACAGGCAGTATGGCGGGGGCTGGGAAAAGGACAAAAGACCCTGGATGAATTAACTTGTGAGAGATTGCCGCCTTTTTTGTATGGAAATCGCTCGTAACCGTTCATATTATTACTTTTTCTGTAATGTAACTGGCTCTATTTTAATTAAATCCACTCATCGATTGTTGGTTTCGGCCCAATACTTGTTCCTGGATTTATCATAGCTGAGATTATATCTGGATGGCCCAATAGTACTTGTTAAAGTTAACACAAGGAACCAACATCTTACATCTTCCCATGTCGGTCACCATGGTTCCCATTTGCAGTTTTTAGTGGAGTAAGCCATGATTTGATTTCTTGATTAATGATTTTCTTCATTCCTTCTTCGCAAAGAAATGACAGCTTGGGACTCTCCACCACGGCTCGGCACAAGCCATCAGTTCTCTGAAAGGTGCAGAGTCCACCACCTGGAATGGGGGGGGCTGCAGCACCAGCAACTTATACAGGAGCACATTTAGCTTCTGCGCATTGGGTGAGTGGGCGCATACTGTTGTCTCTTGGCCATGGCTTCGCCAATGGATTGCTGGCGGAATGACTGACTCGAAGTAAGAGGAGGAGGAGCATCTGGAGCGACAGAGGATGGGTATGACACACAGGAGGTGGTGGAGCCTTGGCTGGCTGGAACAGGGAGCAGCGTGCCACTGGGTAATGCAGCAGGCTGGACCACCACTTTGGAGCCAGCTCTCCCAGGCCACTTTATGGTGACACTGCAAATGTTGACGCAGGGCTGTGGGGCCAACATTGGGACTACTACTTCTGCCTACACATCTTGCATGTAGCCATGTTAACCTCTTGCGGATGCTTGATGAAAAACTGCCACATTGCCGAGTAGCTGATTTTCCCACCAACAGTCTGCACTAATTCACTGCCGCTGCCGCCGCCGACTCCAGAAACCCCTCTTCCACTACCTCCTGGGAAGGTAGCCTGCCGCGCAGCAAGTGGCCTACCCTGGGCACATTTGCCTCCATACTTTCCCCTTCTGCCACCATGCTGACCGCTAAATCTGTCACTCTCCATCACTCCAAGCCTTTAACCCTTTTGTTGCCAAGCACGTAACCCCTAAGTGCTGGCATGTGCAAGCGTTAAGTGCCAAGCATGTAGGTGTTACGTGCTTGACTTTCCCCCCTGCTAGCTAAAAAAAATAAATAAATAAATACTCACCTGACCCATCTATCGATCCGTCCGGGTCTCCTCTTTATTTGGTGCCATCCGATCCTCCCTGGGGGCTCGGATGGCTCCAGGAGAACCCCCGGAATAGTGACCCCCATCTTTGGCAGCGGCTGCTGCTAACTTTAAAAAAAAATAAAAATACAAAAAAATGACATTTACTCACCTGAAGCCGTGCTGCCTCCCGCCGGGTCTCCTCTTCACTGGGGGGAGGGGGGGGGAATCGGATCACCCCCCCCAGGCTGCTTAGTCTTCAGGAGAGGGCTCAAAATGCCCTCTCCCCCTGCCTTCCGATGGCCGCCGCCATCTTGACAACTAGCCCTGCCCCTTGGGGGTGGGGCTTATGATGCCACTCCCGGGTGTCGTCCCGGCTCTCCTCGGCTCAGCTGTCAGATGCCCTGGTGATTGCTGGGCAGAGCAGTGGAGGGGTAGGGAATGATCTAATCCCCAGCCCCCCCTCCTCTGGCCAGCGATCACCAGGGCATCTGACAGCTGATCAACACAGGAGCTGACAATCGGGTGAGGTGAGTCCACTCTCTTCCTACAAGCCCCCATAGCTGGTCCCGGGCTGGTTATGATGGGTAAGGGGGACTCTACGTCATTTTATTTTGGATTTTTAAGGGTTAGGGTTAGCCTAACCCTAACCCTCAAAGTGGACCAACACCCACCGGTGATCGGCCCGGGAATCTATAAGATTCCCGGGCCGATCACCTCCCTCCCCGCGGGACATCCGAGATCGGGATGTCCCGCGGGGTGAAACCCCCCCAAACACCCCAAACTCCTTACCTTACTTTCCTTAGCCGCCGCCGCCTCCCTCGCGCCCCTCTAGACGTGCGCGCGCCGGCCGTCTGTGAATGGCGGCTTGTCCGTCGGCGCGGGAAGAGGTGAGTTCGAGGGGTTCGGGGGGGTTTCACCCAGCGGGGCACCCCGATCGGGGGTGCCCCACCGAAGTGAACCAAGACCCAGGATAGTCAAAATCCTGGGTGTTAGTCCACTTTAAAATTCCCAAAAAATGGGGTCCCCCCCTAGGTGGGGGGGCCCTATGTAATTTTTTGGGGATTTTTAAAGGTTAGGGTTAGCCTAACCCTATCCCTTAAAATTCCCCCACAAAAATGCCCCCCTCCCCCCCCCCCCCCGGGAGGGGGGACCCTATGACATTTATTTCTGGATTCTTAAGGGTTAGGGTTAGCCCAACCCTAACCCTTAACATTCTCAAAAAATGGGGATTTTTAAGGGTTAAAATTCCCAAAAAAATGGGGTCCCTCCCTGGGAGGGGGGACCCCTATGTCATTTTTTTTTTAAATTAACCCCTTATGCCCTGTCACCCAGCAGCTATAAAAGGTTTCCAGCAGCAGGAGAGCAGAAGCCAGACTATTCAGTGTGGGACACAGTGCTCCAGGATGGATGGGAGGTAAGTATAAAAAACACAAAAAAACAAGTAAAATATTTTTTCTCTATGTGTCTGTGTGTTTTGTTTTACTTTTAACCCCTTGTGAACTGGTAAGGGGTCCATGAGACCCCTTTGCCCTGTTCCTACAAGCCCCCATAGCTGGTCCCGGGCTGGTTATGATGGGTAAGGGGGGCCCCACGCAATTTTTTTGGGGATTTTTAAGGGTTTATTAACCCTTAAAATGCCCAAACAAATGCCCCCCCCCCAGGAGGGGGGCCCTGTGTCATTTTTTTAATTAACCCTTTATGTTTATAGTGTGGATAGTAGTATTTTATTTGTAAATGTTATAAAGTGCTCTTTTCAGTTTGGGGGGTCTCCTGGGCGAAAATGGGGGCTACCGATACTTATGTGGTACCGTTGTAATCAGGAGAAATAGGGCTTCCACATGCAATATGGTGTTCTCTAATAAAGTAAATGTTTTATTTGAAAATAAAGGGGACAATTGTCTAAAAAATATTTTTTTTTATTTTTACGCAAAAATATTTAAATAAACAGTAGAAAAATTACAAAAAAGACATTTCATGTTAAAGCCTAAACTCTGCTGCAAAATATATATATATATATTTTCCTGAAAATTCCGGCAAAAATCACAGTTAAACATGGCACAAAATGGGGGAAAAATGACCTGTCAACAGAGGGTGACAAAACTTCAAGTAGGCTGGCAATTAAAAGGGTTAATAGTACCTATGCATGTTGGTTCTGCTCGGCGGACCTTGCGCTTTCAGATTTAGCTTGTTTTTTCTTTTAGGAAAACAGTTTTTTTTATTCATTTTTTTTTGGGAAACACCGTGCAACCTAAAAATTCTTCAAGGGATTACTTCCAGAAAGGTGAGCTTACTACAACAAGCTGGGCACTCTTAGAAAGCTTAACATGTGTACTTTCGGGGAATATATGGTTTATCGGGATATTCCAAATGTAAAGGGTTGTTTTGGTTGAAAAATTGCAAGGTGTGCACTTTAGGCTCGATTCAGAGGCACATTCGTCTGGACTTTTGTAGCTGTCTGTGAAAGTTTTTGTGTGTGTTTTTCATTTTGTTTTTTTCGTTCATTTTTCATTCATATGAACGTTCAGGCTAATGTGTATATGCGCTTTCGAAGAACGAAAGCAAATCGGATCATTTGCGGTAGTTCGGATCATTTTCCCATCAAAATCCGATATTTTGCGTTCATTCAGACCTTAATTTGTCATGTGAAAGTTAATATTTAGTTGATCCAACATACATATCCTTTGTAGGCCTAAATAATTGCTAGGTACTTAGTGTTATTTGTATTGCCCAACATGTTTTTTGGAGGGTGTTAGGAGTCAGTGTTTGAGTAGTTTACCTTGCCTTGCTAATTTTTTTTTTTTTTTTTTCTCAGGAACCGCAAAATGGGCCACTCACTGAATGTCCAAGCAGTGGTGGCCCCGGACATGCGGTTCCTTAGCATCCTCGCTGGGTTTCCAGACTCATCCCATGATGCGTACATCTTGCGACGATCTGGATTGTACCGTTGGTTTGAGTCTGGAGAATTCTCTGGTGGATGGCTCCTTGGTAAGTTGACGCAAATAACATCATTCCCTTTTCAATGTATGCCTATTAATATAGTTCCGGACCCATGTCTGAAGCTATGATTGTTTTTACCCCTTGATGACAGTTGAAACTGGACCTTAACCATGATCTTTAGCAAAGCACAAACCCTTACAAAATGAGTTTCCACAATTAGTAAATAATATATTTATACTTTCTAGTAAATTACTTATTATTCTTCCCCACACTCAGCTGCAATTCTGTTCTTGACTTTATGATAGGGTCTACACCATGTTTGCTCAGAAGCATGACACTTACTGAGTAGAGGAGAGCGGGATAAAGTGCAGAGGGCGGGTTAGAGCTGTGCTTGGCTCACACAAAGCAGATCTGGTGTCCTGAAAAGGTAAGGCATCCAAGAATGCTGAGCAGCACAGTCCTAAGCCAATACCTGTTAGGCTGATTGCCCTCATCCGCCATTTTGGATGTTTAAAGGGTCAGAACATGCAGTAGATGGTGTTAGGCTGTTTCTTTAGCAGGGCAAGCAAATAATAGAAAACGGGTGCACACTGATGGTCAAAAAAATGCGGTGGGTGCAAAGACCGGGGTATCCCACACCCCTTAAGCATTGAAAAAATCGCTGGAAAGGTCAGCACTCCATAAAATATAACATTTATTTGGATCCTCTAAAAAACATATAATCCAGTACAGCATTAAAAGATGAAGATCAACAACCCAGGCAGCGGTCTAACTCATTTCGGACACCGTTACGGTCCTTAATCATAGATAAAAGGTATATAAATTGAAGACATATTTATGCAAAAGAATGTAAAAACAGACTTACCCCCAGGCGGCCACGCCATGGACCACTTCCGGGTGCCGTCAGGGTGACGTCAGCGCCGGTGGTGCCCCAGCCAATAGCAAATCGGAACAATGACCAATCAGGGGTGGGCAGAAGTCCTCACCCATTGGCCAAGCCGAAGGCCAGGCTGGGGGGCCTCCATGGCAATGGCGGGGACGCCACGCCGGAGAATGTAAAGACTCGGTGCGGTGTCTCAGCGCGCCAGCTGGAAAAAAGCAGCAAACCAGCTGGGGCGCCGCCATGGTAACGGCAGAGACGCCACACCGAGAAATGTAAACAATCGGTGCGGCCGACAACAGCAGCGCACCAGCTGGAAGCAAGAAAGACACGCCGTAAGGGACAACCAGGTCCTAGCTGAAAACCGGCGGTGAACCAGCTGTGGTGCCGCTAGACATCGGTGGAGACGCCACCCCGAGAGGGCACCACTAGAGGGGAAGTGGAAAGGAGGCCAGCACTTACCATGGGGGAAAGAAACAAGGCAAAAAGACATTAATCATACACAGGGATAATTCAGGCAATGTAAGTCAATATAACATCCAAAAAAAACCCAATAATATGCAATGTATATAAATATGATACAATAGTGGCAAAAAGCTTATCATAGCCCGCATTAAACAGAGAGAAGAAACTGAATACCGCTGAGATCACGACATGACATATAAATAAATACCAGTGTAAAAAATATGCGTGGCCAAAATGGCAAATCGACACACATAGTGCATTATATGAAAACATATCGTATATATTAAGGTATATGAAAAAGCCAGGCAAAACTAAAATGAAAAAGAGGGTACCCGCAAATGCATAAATGAAATAATGTGCATACAATTAACATCAATAAAAAATCCGATGGTGGAGGCCCACTGAGAAGTCCATCTATATGGAAAAAGGCAAACAAAAGAGAAAAAGGGGAGAAAAAAAAAATAATAATTAAATACAAAAGTAATTTACCTATCAATAATGAAGGATATATCCCATTTGTGGTTTAGACACCCAGGAAATCTGGTGCCAAGTATAAAAATCCAGTACGCTTCCCTATACAAAGTTTCCTATAGGTATCACCACCCCACGGTCCAGCCGTGACCCTTTCAATGGCACTAATTTGAAACAAAGGAGGTAGACCCGCATGGCAATATATTGTTTAAAACAATATTGTTTAAAACAATATTGACACGTTATCAAGTAAATGACGGAGGACGAATTACAATTCATTAGAGATTTGATTCTATACACCTTGCCCGTATTGGTAGATGTAAATATGCGGCTCTTATGGAGAAACTTACAGAGGCCGCATCTATTACCTCCACAGGGAAAGAACCCTGTGGTGCTGAGCCATGTACTGCTGGTTATCGGTGTCGTTTGGAAATAACTGGGTAATAAAAGATTACCCAGATTGGGCGATTTGCGGCTCACTATACGTACGCCACCCTCTATCTCCTTAGACAATACTGAATCCACTCTTAAAATAGGTAAATTACTCCTGATGATATGAGCGATTTGTTTGAATTCTAGGGAGTAGGGGGTACTGAAAGTGACCGAAATCAAATGCTCTGGAGTCTTTCTTTTGGAACCTTTGTTAAGAATACTATCACGGTCCTTGGCAAGAGTAGTATCTTTGACTCTCCGGAGCATCCACATGGGATAGCCTCTATCCCCAAGTCGTGATTCGATTTGTTCGGCCTCACGTAAAAAAGAAATAACTTGCGAGCAGTTGCGTCTACTTCTAACCATTTCCCCCATGGGTATGGCTTTAATAGTGTGGGGGGGGGTGGCAGCTGGAGGCTTGCAAAATATTGTTTCCTGCCGTGGGCTTACGGAACGTAGAAGTTAGCAGGGAATTGGTCTGGGGATCAGCCATGATCCTCAGGTCCAAAAAGTCAATACCAACCGGGTCAAACTGAGAGGTGAACTCAAGATTGAGCCGGTTATCATTACAATGATCCCAAAAACGTTTTAAGTCATGCTCTGTGCCTTTCCAGATCAAAAAAAAAATTGTCAATGTATCGCAAGTAAGTCACCACTTTGGAGTGCCAGGGATTAGATGGGCCATACACAAATTGGTGCTCCCACCACCCCATATATAGATTGGCCAGGGATGGGGAAAATGGTGCCCCCATAGAGGCCCCCCTCAGTTGCAAATAGAATTGGGAGTCAAATGTGAAATAATTATGACCCAATAGGTATTCCGTGGCCATAATAATGTATTGGCAAAGGTCAGGATTGTAGTCAGAATAATTGGCTAGATACAATTCCAATGCTGTGATTGCCAAGTCATGTGGTATAGACGAATACAGGGATGTCACATCCATGGTGCATAGAAGACAGCCGTCAACCCAGGGGATGTTGAATAATAGATAAATAAAATGTCCCGTATCCCTGATCAAACTGAGAAGTTGGACTACTAAGGGCTGTAAAAGGTGGTCCAACCATTGACCCATGGGTTCGTTGAGACCCCCAATGCCCGCCACAATAGGTCTGCCCTTAGGTGGATTGTCGGGCTTGTGGATCTTTGGGAGATGATGGAAAATGGGAACCACAGGATTCACAACCTTAAGATGTTCTGCCATTTTGTCCGAAAGAACCCCTAGGGATACCCCTTCACCAACTAAATCATACACAATCTTCTGGAATAATTTGGTGGGGTCGTTGCTCAGGCATCTGTAAGTGTTCAGATCCTGCAGCTGTCTCAAAGCCTCATCCCTGTAAGCACTCTTGTTGAGAACAACCACCTTACCCCCTATGTCAGCTTGTCTAATGACAACTTGTGAATTGTTTTTAAGTGTGGTGAGAGCATCAAATTCCTGGGACGTCATATTGCGTTGTGCCCTTTTGTTGGCATGAGACTGTAAAGTGTTGAGGTCACGTTCTACAGCCTCTTGAAAGAGGGCCAAAACATCACCTCTGGAATTGATGGGATAAAAGTGAGAGTTAGAAATAGCTATTGGTTTAGGTATGCTCACACAAGAAAAGGCGGACTTTTGGCCTAACTCAAATTGAAGTTGTTCTATATCAACAGTTCTACATTTCTCCGCAAAAGATGACAACCCCGGGGATCCCAAAACAGATGGAACCGCCTGAGAAGGAGGGCAATCTGTACTCGCCTCTTGTTCTACTTCACCTGTGGGACAAGAGAAATGACGTTTCAAAGTAAGAGACCTGACAAACCTGTTAGTGTCCAAAATAGTGCGGAAGGGGTCAAAATGTGTGTCCTGAACAAATGAGAGTCCCCTAGAAAGTAAAGAGGTCTCTGCTGCCGTTAAAGTATAGTCCGATAAGTTCAGAACATTATTCACATTCAATGACGCTCCCGTCGTGGGCTTTGTCTTGGCGGCTCTGTTGCGTTTCCGTCCTCCTCTTCTGCATGGTTTCTTACTCGCGACCGAGACCGAGTCTGTTTCTTTAGCAGAGCAATCTGTATGTTCAGGGTGTGTCTAAAATATAAAATAGGCTCTTATTCAGGGTGAACGACCTTTTTCTTTAATACATTTTTGTGTAATTTATGTTAGTATTGTGTTATTCTTTCAGGGGATTCCGGCTATCCACTACTTCCCTGGCTGCTGACGCCCGTCCTTCGGCCACAGAAAGCCGCACAGGACGCCTACAATCGGGCCCACCGGAAGACCCGGGCCGTTGTGGAGAGGGCCTTTGGCCTGTTAAAAACACGCTTCCGGTGTTTGGACCATACTGGGGAAGCACTCCAGTATGACCCCAAAAAGGTCGTAGACATCATACTGGCCTGCTGTGTCTTACATAACTATGCCATCATGCAGCGTGTCCCCTGGTATTTGGATCTGCCCCCCTCTCCACCCAGCCAGGACCAAGAAGACCACTACCGTGGCACACCTAGTGCCTTTGGCCAAGCAGTTCGGGCCAATTTGATTCAGACACATTTTGCATATTTTTTGTTGCCCGTGTTTGTTTTGTGCCTGTAATTATTATTTGCTCCTCTAATTTTGCCTTGTAAATCTTTTATTATTTTTTGGTGCATCAACTAGTAATGAGTTAATTACTAAAATATTCACACATGATCTGAGACTCATGCAGTTTTTTGCCCTGTTTGTTTAGGAAAACCTTAAGTAATCTAAAAATAACCAAAACATTGAAATATGAAAATTTGGAGTTGAAGGGCACTCGCATACTTCATGTACATACATAGTACAACATTAAAATACATTTGTGGCAAATCATGGCACCTAGCAATTGGCCACATCCAGGAGTTTTAAAGTAATGCACTCCAGGCCGAAGTTTAAATCCAAAATAAAATACAGACATAGGGAGCAAGCATTTGCATGTCAATATTTGCCCTGTAAAAAATAGGGCCACATACACACCCTCTCCTGCTTGGCCACATTTGCCACAGGCACAGGTGGAAAGCAGCCATACCTATGCCACATCCACGCCTGTAAGTCAGTGGCCCACCCAAACAAGAAGCCCCAGTCCAAATCCAAGTCCAGTACAATCTTTGCCAGGGTTCAAGGTAGTAGTTTGCCTGCCCAGAATGTCCCCCAATCATGCCTACAAACAGGATGAGCCAGAAGCTATGTAATTAGGCCAAAGCCTGCAGCGCAACAGCTTGAGTGGCAGGTTCAGTGAGGCTTGAGCTCAGGCATTGGCTAGTGGGGTATCTCAGCACTCTAATGAACTATATGGGCGAAAATCCAAAGCATACAAGCAAAGCCATACAAAAAGGCTATATTGGTAGCGCTCACCAGACAGGTCAATACAGTTGAGATGTAGAGGAAAGATGTGGAGCAGATACAGGGAAAATAGATGTTAAAATGGTTGATGCCCATAAAACCCTGGTGGTGGGCCTTGGAGGTGGTCAATCACCTGGGCTAGTGTGGCATTCATAATCTGCAACTGTTCCAACGTGTCTATTGTTGTTCGAACTTCATCCAGCATGCCACTGAAATTACTAGTTAAGGTGGCCATGTGGGTGTTGCTAGTTCGAACTTCCTCAAGCATGGCTGTGAAATTAGTAGATAAGGTGGCCATGTGGCTGTTGGTCGACCAAAATTCTGCCAGCATGATGTTTAATGTATTATTTAAGGTCCCTAATTGTGCATGATGCTGCTCTGTGGTTCTTTCAGTTAGTTGGCGAAATAAACGCCTCTCATGATGCCATGCTGACTCCATGATCGTCACGTGCCTCCCCTGGGAAACTGGGCGACGTAGCTGACTACGCCTCCCAATTCCCCGGGTTGGAGCGCCTGCAGATGATGGACATCTAGGCCGACCCACAGCCAAAGATGTGCTTTCCAAATCCTCTGCAGCAGACCTACCACTGGGGACTTTAGGCTCAGTCTCTGCATGCTGCCCACGATGGCCTGGCAGCATGCGGCCAGCTTGCTGCACAGGATTTGGCGAAGAAACATGTTGGGACAGTTGCAGATTATGTTCCAGGGGGGTCAGTTGTGAAGGTCCCATCAAGGTGGCATCCTCCTCCATCTCCTGGATTTCCTCCATCAGTGTGTGGGTCTGTTGGGACATATGAAAAAAAAAGGTTCAGTTTGGGCCCTAAATATATTTGTTATGCCAATTAGTCATGTTCATTCACATGCATCAGCAGATTCAGCAAAATACACTTACCGTATATATCTGGTCCTGGCTCCTAGGCAGCACGGAAGTTGAAGGCGTGGTCCAACTGGATGAGGCTTTCACACTAGCTGAGGGTTGATGCTGGGCTGTAGTGTAAAAAAAAAGGCACGTAAACACCCAAATATGCATTGATACATACACATTGGTCACCTTAAATAATATGTTTATATAATAATATGTGTATAATAATGTTATGAGGCTTCACACATCCCTAAAGGGCCATTAGGGACCCACACTCAGCTTGCAAAGAGCATTTTGCTTAGGAGTATGCTGGTGGGCATTCTTACTATGTAGACCTTTCCCTGACCCCAGATCAAGTATTTGAGACCAAAGCACAGCTCAAACCCAAGTGGCCTAAAGACAAAGAAGGAAGTGTTGGATATGATTGAGTAGAATCACATAACAGGCAGTCCTTTGCTAATATTAAGACTTTAATAGTGACCATAAATACTGTCCAAGGCCATGTATGGCCTAGCAAATTAGAAAATGAACATTCCACAAACATTACGCACCCTGCTAAAACTGTAACCTCCCCTACAAGACACTCCCTAGGGGCATGTGTTCATATATGCCTGTAAGCCTCATTTTACAGGTTTAAAACATTTCACATACACACTAACATTACTAACCTGCTGGAAAAGTAGGGATGTCCGTGTCCCGTCACCCCGAGTGGCCCTCTAAGGCCACGGGATGTATCAGACCCAGCACCATCTCCTCAGTTCTGGTAAATTGTATTTTAGTGGGGAAGCCTTCACCAGTTTGTAAGCTGAAAAATATAGCTTGGCAAATGTAGGAAAATGTTGACAATACAAGAAGCAGACAAATGCACAAATCATCATTAAATGGATTCTTTAGCTCTGTGTACAAGCTAAAGGGTCGATTCAGAGAAACACCAAAAACGTTAGTATTTTTTCCGATCTGTGTTTTTTGGTGTAAATTTTCCGATTTCATATGAACATTCGAGCGATTCTATAATGCATTTCAAACCGTGTGTAAGTTTTCCGTCCGTTCGTATGGCAGTTAGTGAATCAGTTGAATGTCAGTTTCCATCCTGACTTTACCGTTTCATTTCTCAGGTTTCAAAGTCGGTTTTGGATTTTGCCCTTTTTCCTTTTTTGTCCGGACGAAAATCCTTATGATCTTGCGCCTGCACACTACAAACGTAACTCATTAAAGTGCTGCCTACATATTTGGCTCACTCACTTCTTCTACAATGCTTAGCTAAATCACTTTGCACTTTCTTACATCTTCCATGTCTCACCCCTAAAACTGACCCAAACCACTGTGCGCTCAGGCGAATCTTCATTTCTGCTTTTTCTTTATTTCATTCGTTTTGTGGTAACCAACCATTAATGAATGTCATTCTAAAAGTAAATCATACATTTTTTTTTTTTTTTAATTTTGAACTGGCATTTTTTACTTGCGTTTTTTAATTACAATTTTTGGTTTCAAATGGTAGAACTTTTTTGTGTTGTTACCTACACCCTGTACATACAGATTGCTCTCCAAATTTTTAAAACACCCAGCATCTTCTGCATGTTATGAGCCTTGAAACAGCCAAGATGGCGGGTCAGGTAATATAAGGCAGCCTGCAAACAGAAAGGGCCTTGTGACTGTGTTGCTCTGCATTCTGGGATTTGTGACCTTTCAATGCCCCCAGCTCTGCTGTGTCTGAGCAAAACACAGCTCTAACCCGCACCCTGCACTTTATCCCACTCTCCTCTCCTCAGTAAGTGTGATGCATCTGACCAAAGATAAGATAAAATAATTACACAAAGCAAAGGTTGCCAACTACAACAATAAATCCGAAAACAAATTAAGATTCAAGTACATCAACAATCCCCCAAAAAAATAACAAAGGACATAAGTTTAAAAATAAATCGCAATTATATGGATGTGTGGCAAAATAAAGGTTTACATGCAAAGGACATATTAATGTCCACATTAAAATGCTTTTATAAGGCATACATGAAATGTATTGATTCAGGTATGCATTGCTATACAATTTATGGCCTCGGCCATGCTGATACATGCAGTTCATTGGAGCTGAAGGCGCGCAGACTCCTCCACATAGCCACAAAACATGTTCTACAATAGCAAATCCGAGTCCTCAAAGGTGTCGGAAGTGGATTTTCAATTAAACTGATTTTTAGGGTGGGAATCAGCTCTCTGAATCACATGGAAACACATACAATTAACGGAAGTTTTAGGAACGAACGGAAAAATTACAATTTGGTTGGGAACATTTCCGATTTGGTTGTAAAACTTCCGATTTTGTTAGTAAAACTTCCGATGATCGTAAGAGCATATACGAATTCGTTCGAACGTTCGCGCGAGTCGGAAATGGCCAAAAAAAAAGGAAAAAATGACTAACACCCACCCAAACTTCCGATTCCCGATCCGAAATCAATTAACTTTTGCATTTAGAATCGACCCTTAAATGTGGATATCATCCAAGAAAAACGAAATAATTTTAAATGTGAATAAGACTGGAGGGCCAGATGGACTTCACCCAAGAGTTCTCAAAGAACTCAGTTCCGTTATCTCGTCACCTCTGTTGTTGATCTTTAAAGACTCACTAGCAACTGGTATAGTGCCAAGGGACTGGCGCAAGGCAAATGTGGTGCCCATTTTTAAAAAGGGCTCTAGGTCTTCTCCGGGCAATTACAGATCTGTTAGCTTAACATCCATTGTGGGGAAATTGCTTGAGGGACTATTAAGGGACAACATACATGAATATGTAACTATCCATAATATTATAAGTGACAACCAACACGGTTTTACTAAGGACAGAAGCTGCCAGACTAACCTGATTGGCTTCTATGAGGAGGTGAGTAGAAGCATGGACAGAGGGGCGGCTGTGAATATAGTTTTTCTGGATTTTGCAAAAGCATTTGACACTGTCACCCATAGACGCTTATTGGGGAAATTGAGATCTTCAGGATTAGAAAATGCAGTTTGTAACTGGATTGAAAACTGGCTGAAGAATCGTATTGTAGAGAGTTGTGGTTAATAATACCTACTCTAAATGGTTACCGGTTGTAAGTGGTGTACCCCAGGGTTCAGTGCTGGGCCCACTATTATTTAACTTGTTTATAAACGACATAGAAGATGGAATTAAAAGCACTGTCTCTATTTATTTTTGCAGATGACACAAAGATATGTAGCACAGTGCAGTCTATAGAAGATGTTCACAAGCTTCAGGCTGATTTGGACACATTGAGCGTCTGGACATCCACTTGGCAAATGAAGTTCAATGTGGAAAAATGCAAAGTCATGCACTTGGGGTCTAATAACCTGAAGGCCACATATGTCCTCGGGGGAGTAAAACTGGGAGAGTCACTTGTTGAGAAGGATCTGGGGGTACTGGTAGATCACAGACTAAATAACAGCATGCGATGCCAAGCAGCTGCTTCCAAGGCCACCAAGATACTATCATGCATTAAAAGAGGCATGGAATCACGGGATAGAGATGTAATTTTGCCTCTTTACAAGGCACTGGTGCGCCCTCACCTGGAATATGCCGTCCAGTTCTGGGCGCCCATTCATAGAAAGGACGCTCTGACTTTGGAAAGGTTGCAGAGGAGAGCCACCAAACTAATAAAGGGAATGAAAGACCTTAGTTATGAGGAAAGATTACGAGAATTAAATCTGTTTAGTCTTGAGAGGAGGCGATTGAGGGGGGACATGATTAACTTGTATAAATATATAAATGGACCATACAAAAATTATGGGGGAACACCGTTTCATGTAAAATCCTCTTTAAGGACAAGGGGGCACTGCCTTCGATTGGAAAAAAAGAAATTTAGTCTCCGGAGGCGACAATCGTTTTTTACCATAAGAACTATAAATCTATGGAATAGCCTCCCACAGAAGCTTGTTACAGCATCAACCGCTGACAGATTCAAAAAAGGATTAGATGCTTATTTTGAAGAAAATAACATTAACAGTTACTATTAGCGGTTATCAGTAAAAAAATTTAAAAATAAAACCAAAAAATAAAATAAATAGCTTCCCCTATAAAATAAAAAATAACTTCCCGGACCCCAACACCCTTGGTTGAACTTGATGGACATATGTCTTTTTTCAACCGTATTAACTATGTAACTATGTAATATATGTACTTGTAACTGCTTTGCGCATTTGCTGGTTGCTTTGGATTTTCGACCATATAGTTCATCATAATGTAAGGTCAGTCCACTAGCCAATGCCAGAGTTTGGGCCTCCCCAAACCTGCCCCTCAACTGGCCTCGGCGCAATGTCTGCCCTATTGCTTGATGTTCGGGCTCATCTGTGGTTGCAGGAAATTCGGGGGACATTCTGGGCTGGCTGTGCTGGGTAGAAATATTGGACAGATGGCTGGATAAAGAATGTACTGGACTTGGAAATTGACTTGGGGTCCTTGCCTGGGTGGCCACTGAATTTGCAGGCGTTGATGTGGCATATGGAGAGTGCCTTGCCACCTGTGCCGGTGGCAAATGTGGCCGAGGAGGAGAGGGTGTGCTTGATGTTGTTGGGCTTCTTACCCTGTGCCTCTGTGGGCCCTTGAGACTTGTGCTTTCAGGCCCCTGGGAGGTAGTTGCATGTGTCCGTGGTGATGCTGAGCTTGGTGGGCTGGGGCTTCTGGCCCAGTGGCTTTTACTATTTCCATGGACGCTTTTTCCACGTGTATGGGGAAATGCTGAGCTTTGGGGGCTGGGGCTTCTAGCCCAGTGGCTTTTACTCTTTCCATGGCCGCTTTTTCCATGTGTATGTGGAGATGCTGAGCTTTGGGGGCTGGGGCTTCTGGCCCAGTGGCTTTTACTATTTCCATGGACGCTTTTTCCACGTGTATGGGGAAATGCTGAGCTTTGGGGGCTGGGGCTTCTGGGCCAGTGGCTTTTACTCTTTCCATGGCCGCTTTTTCCACGTGTATGTGGAGATGCTGAGCTTTGGGGACTGGGGCTTCTCGCCCTCTTAGTGGCCTTTTTTGCGGGCGTACCTGTCTGCTTGGTGGCCTGGGGCTTGGTTGTTGGTGCCTTAGCAGACGTTGTTGGTATTGTCGCCTTGGCCTGCCCACTGCAGGTTTCTCACAAATTCGAATTTTGGAGCGAGTGGTAGACCCGGAAGAAGCCTCCTCATGCCGCTCTTGCATTTTGCTGCTGCCCTCCTTGCCTGCTTTTACCTTCCCGAAGGTTTTTTTGGGTGCCATAATGTCGAGACTCTGAAAGAGAATGAGCTGTGGGTCCAGGACCCTTTAAATACTAATGCCTGTGTATGACGCTTACGCGTTCGCGTGCGTACGGCCGTTAGTCCGGCCGTGCGGAACCCTGAAACTGCTGGGGCATTACTTATCTGCTGCAGATAAGAAGAAAGATGGCGCCCACGATCTTCACCCGCCAACAAGAAGAGCTGATTATGCTCGTAAGTGTATTTTAATGCCTTTGATTTGCCATCTAAATGCATGCCTAGGCCTTAAGGAAGCACAGGCAGAAACGGTTTGGTTTAAAAGTGTGTAAAACTCCGTGCCAAACACGTTAGGGCCCACATGTGCAAACCAAGTCACTTCCACCTAGAAGGATAGTTTGAGGCCTTGAAATGTGTCTGGCAATGTCATTTAGTCAACTGATCGATTTGTGACAGATATTTGTATGCAGTTTGATCTAAAAAATATGTTTATTTTGTGTTTTTTAGACAATGCTTCAGCGCAGGTACGACTACCCGCCCAACTCTTTTGAGAAGAGGACCCTTACCCCTACCCCTCCTCTGTAGCGGCCTCCAACCAGCCCCTGGACCTTTCTACAGAGGAGGGGCGTCACGGCGTGGGCAGGGAGTCGTACCCAGTGATGGAGCCGTTAGCCTCTGGTATGTGACACTTCATGTAAGCGCACACACATACATGCTATTTAAAACAAAGCTGATTACCTTAATCTCTTTTTCTAGATGTTAATGTAGCAGGTGAAGGATCTGTGGAAGAGTCTGCAGCAGATCAGGCCCAGGAGCCACATGGAGAAGGTGGGTGATGTCACACACACATGGAAATTGTCATTTGCTTACTGTTGTCTAAGACATTAGAAGTGACCCTATTTGACATGTCTCTACAGCCTCAACTTCCCAGCAGCGGCAGGGCCCAGAACCCAAGGTGGTCCCCGATGCACACGTCGGCCACCAATGAAGTAAATTGTAATGTCATTCTTTTGACTATGTGGTAATTGACATGATCACCAAGATACCTAAAGCCATAGTCAAAGGCATTAGCATAATGACATATGCCCACTTCCTTAGATTAATTACTTAGCAAAATGACATATGACGTCATTAGTTAGCTTTCCACCTAAAAAAAAAAAACATCCACAGGTCAGAAACATGTATTTGCCAACAAATAATGTTTGTTTCTTTTTTATATAGGGACCACACGTGCCAGAGTGGCAGCAATGAGTGAAAGGGTCCTTCAGTTGGTGGCTGACATGCAGGAGCTGCGTGACTCGTTGGGGACCACAGATGAAGACTAATGTTCTGGATCCTGCCATTGCTATGTATATAGTTTTTTATTGTTAAATGTTTTACATTTTTTTTAAATTTTAAATGTATTTTTTTAAATAAAAAATAAGTTTATAACTTTTTATGAATACTATTTAAAAAAAAAAAGCCACCAAAAAATGGCATTTGTGAATTAAAAAAATAAAATAAAAATTCAGTGTCATTTCATTTACAAAATACATTAACACAAAACGAATGGGCCGAGAAATATTTAGAGATGAAGATTCACATGACCGCGAAGTGGTTTGGGTACGTTTTAGGGGTGAAAAATGGAAGAAGAACCTAACCACTAAGTGGTTTGGGTAAGTTTTAGGGAAGAAAAATGGAAGAAGAACCTGAGCGCAAGGGGTTTGGGTAAGTTTTAGGGGTGAAAAATGGAAGAAGAACCTTACCGCGAAGTGGTTTGGGTACGTTTTAGGGGAGAAAAATGGAAGAAGAACCTAACCGCGGAGTGGTTTGGGTACGTTTTTAGGGGTTAAAAATGGATGAAGAACCTAACCGTGAATTGGTTTGGGTAAGTTTTTGGGGTGAAAAATGGAAGAAGAACCTAACCGCGAAGTGGTTTGGGTACGTTTTAGGGGTGAAAAATGGAAGAAGAACTTAACCGCGAATTGGTTTGGGTAAGTTTTTGGGATGAAAAATGGAAGAAGAACCTAACCGCGAAGTGGTTTGGGTAAGTTTTAGGGGTAAAAAATGGAAGAAGAAGGAAAGCGCAAAGTGATTTAGGTGAGTTTTAGGCGTCATAAATGGAAGAAGAAGGAAAGCGCAAAGTGATTTAGGTGAGTTTTAGGGATCATAAATGGAAGAAGAAGGAAAGCGCAAAGTGATTTAGGTGAGTTTTAGAGGTCATAAATGGAAGAAGGAGAGCGCAAAGTGATTTAGGTGAATTTTAGGGGTCATAAATGGAAGAAAGAAGGAAAGCGCAAAGTGATTTAGGTGAGTTTTAGGGGTCATAAATGGAAGAAAAAGGAAAGCACAAAGTGATTTAGGTGAGTTTTAGGGGTCATAAATGAAAGAAGAAGGAAAGCGCAAAGTGATTTAGCTAAGCATTGTAGCAGAAGTGAGAGAAGCAAATATGTAGGCGACCCCTTCAATGAGTTAAGTTTGTAGTGCGCAGGCGTAAGATCGCAAGGATTTTCGTCTGGACGATTATTTATTGAAAAAGGAAAACAGAATCTAACGGGAAACGTAAAGTATTCGTGGAAGGAGACGATGGAAAAAGGGCAAAAACGAAAGCCGACGTAACATGAGAACAGAAATTGGAAAACTAACGCTGGAAAATGACATTCTCGTACTCGTACTCTGGCATACGAACGGACGAAGACTTTACAGAAAGCTTGCAATGCATGCATAAAATTGCTCGTACACTCATACGAGAGTCTGAACATTTAAAAAAAAAACAGACCAACACAAAAATGAAAGTCTTTTTGTGTCTCTCTGAATCAACCCTTTTGTCTGCAGAACTGAAATTTTCAAGTAAAATTACTGTTATGCGCATGCTTTACTTTGAGGTGTTTGCCAACTCTTCCCTTGACAGTACCTATGCATGTTGGGTATCGTTCTGTTCGGGGCATGTTGCTTTTTCAGATCTTACTTGTTTTTTCTTGTTTGCATATAGTTTTTTTGTAGGAAAATGTGGCTTGATTCTTCCTTTTTATTCTTTTTTAGGGAAACCAAAGAATACATTGAGGGATTACTTCCAGAAAACTAAGCCCATGTAAACAAGCTTGGTACGCCTAGAAAGCTTGAGGCGTGTACTTCCAGAGAATATATAGTTTGTGGGGGTATTTCAAATGTAAAGGGTTGTTTTTCTGGAAAAACTGCAAGGTGCGCATAGCGCATAGAGCAGTTGTATTTTATCTAAAAATCTCCTAAAGCTCTGTTTCAGTTTGGGGGAGTCTCCTGGGCAGGAAAGGGTGTCTACCAATACATATGTGGTACCGCTGTGACCGGGAGTAATTGGGGTTTCACACGCAATAACATTTTATTGACAAACTTAAATTTTTTATTACAAAAAAACACTACAAATTGCAAAAAAAATGATTTGTTTTATTTTTTTTTTTTGCACATATTTCACCAAAAAGTATTGAGAATACACTAAAAAAGGCCAAACAAGACATTTCATGTTGAACAATATATAATTTTCCTGGGAAATCCCTGGAAATCCTTTCAAAAATCACAGTTGAACATGTGTAGCGCAAAATAGTGAAACATGGTCTGGCAACAGAGGATGACAAAAGTTGCAGATAGGCTGGCACTTAATAAAGTGCCCTCAAAACTCACTTCTTCAGACAGGGCTTAAAAATTGGCTTAAACAACTCATATAACCTTCAAACGGCACATGCAGCCCAACTCAAGCTCTACCACTTGTGATCCCTACCTTTTTGTCTCCACCCCCACTATTTAGACTGTAAGCTTGCAAGGGCAGGGTTCTCTTTCATATTGTCTCCTGTGCTCACAACACTTGGTCTGAACTTTGTAGCTTCGAGTTTTGTATTGTTCTGTGTACTATATGTTTTACTTAGTTTGTAATCACACCTTTTAAAGCACTACAGAAGATGATGGTGCTATATAAATAAAATAATAATAATAATCATCATCATCATCGAGTTGTGTCTGCACATCATTGATGTCCTCCTCAGGTTCCTCAACAGTGTCTGCTTCAGAAGCCAAAAGGCTTGCAACACCACCTCCCACGCCACTCTCCTCATCACTACTTGCCCGCCTAGTGGAGGAAGTGGCGAGTGTCTCCTCCTCTTCTTGGCTGAGCAGTAGCTGCTGATTTTACAGATCAGATCAGATCGTCCTCACTGAATAGTGGAGCTGAACCCAAAGCATAAGATACAACCAATAGTTGACTGGGGGTGTCAGATGTCACTTGTGATGAAGTGGATGACCGTGTTAACCAATCGATGATGGCAGATGGGTTGCTGGTCAAGACACGACCGCTAGCTGATACCGGGAGATCAGGCCTCAAGCTGAGACTCCTGCTGCCACTCACCCCTAGTCTGCTGCGACCTTTGCTTGATGAATTTAGGCCTCTGCCACTCCTCTGTGCCCTTCCTTGCACTTCTCTGCCTGACATATTTAGTGCGTATATGAGGGGAGGACAAAATGCTACACTACGCTTAAAACAGGATTTGTCGATAACAGCAGCAGGTGTGTAACTATATATGGCCTTTCACTAAGTAGTAACTAGGCCCTGAAGACTTTAACAGGAACAAAGTGGTAAAACTTTTAGGCCCTTATTTAACAAGGGATAGCACCAGGTAGCGAATGGTGAGCGAACGGTAATGACGCTCACCGCCACGAGAACGCCGGCTCCCCTCCGCAATCACACATTTATCAAGCCGATCCTGCTTAGCGACTGACAGAGCGCCAGATAGCGAATCATTCATCATTATTCCAGCCTCACCCCACAGCGCCAGCGAGTGACCTTGAACAGCGACAGGTATGACCTCTCGCTACCTGGCGCTCTCCAATGCATTTCAATGGAGTAATCTTTAAATATTCTTAATTAATTGCTATTAATGTTTTTTTTTTTTTTTTTTTTAATGGCAAAAATTCTGTGACCACTTCTGCAATGTTAGATATTTTTTTTAAGGTAAAAAAAAAAAAAAAAAAAATTTGTGCAGAATTGATATTACAGGTCTGATATTAATGTATTCATATTACAAAATGTTTGTAAAAACATGTTTTTTTTTTTTTCAAAAATATGGTTGTTTGGGGGTTAAAAAACTACTTTTAACCCATCGCCGCCAGCGCTCTGGGGTTTAAACAAGCATTTCACAGCGCGAGAATTTTTTGAGCGTGATTTGTTAATGAATAAGCTTGGAGCCGTTCGCTATGGCCATTTGCTGTCATGCGCTCCCATACAGCGCGGAACCTGTCAAACAGCGACTCCTAACCCCGTATTCAACATTACCGCACACCGACTGAGTCGCTGTCAACAGCCGAACAACGGCAAAGCACAGCGAATACTAGCGTGCGCTGTGAAAATAACGCTACTGGCGCTCATCTGTCGCTACCTGGCGCTATTAATGAATCGGCCTCCCTGATGTGCGTATGTGATGCACTGATGAGGGCAGTTCAATGTGCTCCAGTACGCTTGAAAAATGATTTTTTTTTTGCACAACACCAGCAGTTGTGTAACTATGGAGAGACTGACCTGTGTTAAGATGAATCAGACATGGATCAGCCAAGATTTTCACCCACCAATGCCTGATGCATCAGAGTAGATTGATCATGGTGTCAGAACAACACTTCAGAAATATGGATAGTGCAAAACAGATTTAAGGCGCTGCTCTCCAGTTACAGACATTCCTCCGCATCAGACCACAAGTCAATATTGAGGAAATGCTTTACGTTAATCTTAATTTTTAATAATATTCTTAGGATAAGATATATGTGCTCAAAATGTGTATATGTTCTCTTCATGCTGCTGCCAACTCCAAGGCATGTCTTTCAGGCAATATGTGGGCACCTCATGCTGCTGCCAACTCCAGGACATGTCTTTCAGGCAATATGTGTGCACATCAGGATGTGTCTTTTCAGGCAATATGTGTGCTCCTCATGCTGCTGACAACTCCAGGGTGTGTTTTTCAGGCAATATATGGGCTCCCCATGTTGCTGCAATCTCCAATGTGTCTTTCAGACAATATATGGGCTCCTCATGCTGCTGCCAACTCCAGGGTGTGTTTTTCAGGCAATACATGGGCTCCCCGTGCTGCCAACTCCAGGGTGTGTCTTTAAGGCAATATATGGGCTCCCCATGC
Organism: Gastrophryne carolinensis; assembly: GCA_027917425.1. Classification (NCBI taxonomy): domain Eukaryota; kingdom Metazoa; phylum Chordata; class Amphibia; order Anura; family Microhylidae; genus Gastrophryne; species Gastrophryne carolinensis. The sequence continues at coordinate 180,374,095 of CM051239.1, read as the reverse complement.
TGCTGCAAACTCCAGGGTGTGTCTTTCACACAATATATGGGCTCCCCATGCTGCTGCAAACTCCAAAGTGTGTCTTTAAGGCAATATATGGGCTCCCCATGCTGCTGCCAACTCCAATGTGTCTATCAGGCAATATATGGGCTCCTTATGTTGCTGCCAACTGCAGGGTGTGTTTTTCAGGCAATTTATGGGCTCCCCATGCTGCTGCCAACTTTAGGGTGTCTTTCACACAATATATGGGCTCCCCATGCTGCTGCAAACTCCAGAGTGTGTCTTTAAGGCAATATATGGGCTCCCCATGCTGCTACCAACTCCAATGTGTCTATCAGGCAATATATGGGCTCCTTATGCTGCTGCCAACTGCAGGGTGTGTCTTTCAGGCAATATATGGGCTCCTCATGCTGCTGCAAACTCCAGGGTGTGTCTTTCAGGCAATATATGGGCTCCTCATGCTGATTCCACCTCAAGGCTCTGTAATTGTGCCGCTCTGAGACAGCGATTCTAATAGTGATGCCTCTGATCTGCATGTCAAACTTCTTTACAGTATTATTTCACTAACCCAGCATACATCCTATGCGTGTTACAGCAAGGCAAAATGTTCTACAACCCTATTGAGGCTCTCGGAAAGCCGTTTTAATAGCCATTCGCCGCAAATAAATTCGTACCAAAACACATTTTTCTGGTATCAGCGAATCGGCCGAATCGAATTTTTTAAAAATTCGCTCATCTCTAAAAATAACAAAAATCATGGTTACACGTATAGTTAAGGATGATGATTATGCAAATGGATCACTATTAACAGAAGTTTAAACCCTCCCAGACCTTTTGAAATATAATAAGTGAGCCATTAAGAGATGAGAGGGATTATAAATGATAATAATCAAACTTGAGAATGGAATGTGAAAGTATATAGCTTAGCATATAATTTTTATGATTTTGTTTTTTGCTAAAGATTATATATCACACCACATTAAAGCAAACAGGCAGAACAAAAATCACATATGTCCAGAAGACAACTGTGACCTGGAAAACTTTAGGTTTCTATTTTTATAAAATTAATTATTAGATACTTGTATATTGGTGAAAGTTACTTGCTTTACCTTGCCAGGAGTGCCATCTTTCTTGGCTAATTTATAATGATCTTTAATAAGGACGACCTCTTTAAATCCATGTAATACATTTACCATAAGCCCACCTATGTATGTATACCCCTATTTCAAATATTTCAATAGATACCGAATCCCTGGCACTGTCAGCCAGGATAGAGGGTAGCAAACGCTTATAGACATGTGCTGTGTTTGTTGTTTGTTCTTTAATTCAACAGTTTCTTACATTTAAAAAAAATGTGGGCACCCCTCTCCAACGCTACCAGCCCCGACACCAAGAATAAGAACTTGTAATCCAGGGCTCAGAGGCTGTCCCTGTCCTTGCAAGTTACAAGCCCTTATGGCCTTTGGTATTGGCTTGGGCTCTGCACCAATGGGAACCAGGCTTTTCCGCACCTCTGATGCCCCAAATGGGAGTGCGCGTAATGTGTTATTTCACTGGCAGGGAACCCGCCGAGCACGACAGGTGCCATGCCAGATCCTGACTGTGGTGTACTGGTATCCCCTGGATCTATGCTCATGCTATAAGCCACCGGGCTCATCCACACCACCATGCCCACTGGTGGTGCAGGTAATGTAGTATTACCAGTTCAAAGTGACAGTGGAGAAAAACACACACACAAGTTTGATGAAAAAATAACTTCATTAATCTTTATTAATCTTAATGAACTTATACTTACCTTCCCTCTCCAGACTCCCATGCAGGCTCCTTTAAATGTTTGCTACCGGGGTGTCTAAGGACCCTCTGGCCGGGGGAACCTATAATGAGCCACTGGGGAGCGGCTTTTATATTATGGCTCTCTGGAATCTTCCAAACGTCACTAATGACATCACAAAAGTGTAGCAGCCTAGAGGGGGTATCATGGCAAAATCCCCTCTAGGCCCCTCCTCTTCTGTGTCTTCAGCAATGATGTCAGGGAGATTCCATGCAGACAATGATGCAGCAGTCAACTACACAAATATACACATTGAAGGGATCCCGAAGAGCTCCAAAGAAGGAAAGGGCAAAAGCGCAGGACAAAGAAGACCCACTTGAGGAAGACAGCACCTGGCGAGGGTCAGAGGATGGAAGATTGGGATGGGTGAGTACAAGTTAAATTAAGAATAAAACTATTTTTTTGTGGTGTCTTATTTCTTTTGCATTTGGGGTGAACTGGTATGGGGTCCAGGGGACCCCTATACCAGTTCACCATAGTCAGGAGCTGGCATGGCACCTGCTGGGCTCGGTGGGTGCCCCGCCAGTAAAATGACACATTTGGGGCATCAGGGGTGCGGAAGTGCCCCAAGTCCATACCAAAGGCCTAAAGAGATTGTAACTTGCAGGGACAGGGGCTGCCAATAACACAGCCTCTGAGCACTGGGTTACAGGCCCTTATGCTTGGTTCCTGGGCTGGTAGCCTTTGGGGGGCCCCCCCTTTTTTTTGTAAGAAACATTGAAAAAAATATGATTCCCCACTGTCACTTTCCCAGCTGGTTAAGTGGCATTCAATAAAACAAGGGAAAGTGACAAAAAAAAAATTAGGACAAATATTGCCAGCCCCCAGCCTTGTGAACTGGTATAGGGGTCTCATAGATCCCTTAAATGTAGAAAACGCCAGCCAAAGATAACATTTCCAACTCTTTATTCCATAGAAATTTTAAAAGTCCATCCACAGTAACAGCGGTTTTAAAGACAATACAGAAGCCAAGCTTTTGTCTACACGTTTCAGACTGACCAGTCCTTACTCATAACATCCTGGATCCCTTACCAGTTCACAAATGGTTAAGTGTAAAAAACACACAGAGAGAAGGAGAAAAAATATTTTATTTTATTTTTTATTTTAATTCTTACCTCCCATCCATCCTCAGCCACTGTGTCCCACGCTGATCACTCTGGCTTCTGCTCTCCTTCTGCTGCTGGAAGCCTTTTATAGCTGCTGGGTGACAGAACATAAGGGGTTTATTAAAAAAAATGACACAGGGTCCCCCCTCTCAGGGGAGGAGACCCAATTTTTGGGGAATTTTAAGGGTTAAAAATCCCCTCAACATATGACGTGAGGTTCCCCTTACCTATCATAACCAGCCCGGGACCAGCTATGGGGACTTGTAGAAACAGGGCGCAGGAGCAAGCTTTGGTGGCCCCGCCCTGCCGGCTACAAGCTCCGTGGGTCCGGGCTCTTCTGCCCCCCCCGGGCTTTGGGGAGGCAGGCAATTGGGGTGCCAGGGGTTAATGACAATTCACCCACTAGCCGCAGGTGACTTGCCAGCCCCCAGCCTTGTGAACTGGTACAGGGGTCTCATGGACCCCTTACCAGTTCGCAAGGGGTTAACAGTAAAAATAAACCACACACACACAATAAAAAAATGTCATTTCTTAATTTTTTTTTTTCTACTCACCTCCGATGTCTCGACCCTGTCCCACGAAGCTCCAATGACAGCTGCTGGTGATTGGTGGAGGAGGGCTGGGGGGCGAGATGGCTCTGATCTTCAACCTTCTCCAACCTTCCTCCTCCGATCTCCCTCGGGGACTGAGCTTCTTGGGACGCAGCCAGTGCTAGCAGCCGGCAACCCAGGAAGTGAGGGAGAGGGCCCTCTCCTCACCACGGAAGAGCCCGGGGGTGATCGGAGGCCCCCTCGGTAAAAGGGAGACCCCGCGGGAGGGATTGCGGCCACAGGTGAGTAATTTTTTTTTTTTTTCTTTACAGTTAATTGTGCCAGCAGCTGAAGCGGGGGGGGGGGGGGGGGGTGCTATTTTGGGTGCTCTCCTGAAGAGAGAAGAGCCCGGGGGGGGGGGGGGATCGGATGCCCCCCGGGTGAAGAGAAGGCACAGCCTAATCCAATGAAGGGGTCAGGGGAGTTTTTAACTTTTATATTTTATTTTTTTTTTTCTGTGGGGGTTTAAAGTCAGCTATGTGAGACTCATGTAGCTGGCACTTAACGGTAAGAGAGGCGGCTACGTGAGACTCACGTAGCTGGCACTAGAAGGGCTAAAAGCCAGATTTAAGAAAAAGTTAAAACCGGAAATAATACAATTAAAAAAATAAGTTGTATCCAATGAAAAATTCCCAAAAAAGCAGCCCATAAACCCAGCCTTTCTGTATTCAAGCGAACACCAAAAAAGAAAAATAACATAAAAAAAATGTTTTTGAATATTAAACTGGACCAACAGCCTGGCACAGTTGGAAAAGAAAGGTACAGGCCATTTTGGAGCTTCCTTTTCCATATCAGCCATGCTGCTGCCTGGATTCAACTGACATAACTGTATGTATCAGTTATGTCAGTATGTAACAGTATCAGGAAGCCCGGCAGCACTTCCAGTTTGTAGGCAGCCTGCATATTCATTAACCACTATAGGGTTGATTCAGAGAGATATAAAAAGATTTTCGTTTTTGTGTCGATCTGTTTTTTTTTTTAATTTTCCCGTTTGCGTATGAGTGTACGAGTGATTCTAAGCATGCATCGCAAGCCTTCTGAAAAGTCTTCGTCCTTTCGTTTTCCATTTAGGTTACTCATGAAATAACGTAGGCTTCTGTTTTTGGCCTTTTTCCAATGTCGCCTCGAACGAATCATTTACGTTTCCCGTTAGATTCTGAATTCCTTTTTCTATAAATAAACATCCAGACGAAAATTTTTACGACCTAACGCCTGCGCACTACAAAATTAATTCATTCATGTGCTCGTCTACATATTTTGTTCACTCACTTCTGCTACAATGCTTACCTTAATCACATTGCGGACTCATTCTTATTCCATTTCTCGCACCTAAAGCTTACCTTAATCACATCGCGGTCTCATTCTTCTTCCATTTCCCACACCTAAAGCTTACCTTCATCACATTGCGGTCTCATTCTTCTTCCATTTTCCGCACCTAAAGCTTACCTTAATCACATTGCGGTCTCCTTATTCTTCCATTTCCCGCACCTAAAGCTTACATTAATCACTTCGTGGTCAGTATATTCTTCCATTTCCCACACCTAAAGCTTACCTTAATCACTTCGCGGTCAGTATATTCTTCCATTTCCCGCACCTAAAGCTTACCTTAATTACTTCGCGGTCAGTATATTCTTCCATTTCCCGCACCTAAAGCTTACCTTAATCACATTGCGGTCTCATTCTTCTTCCATTTCCCGCACCTAAAGCTTACCTTAATCACTTCGCGGTCAGTATATTCTTCCATTTCCCGCACCTAAAGCTTACCTTAATTACTTCGCGGTCAGTATATTCTTCCATTTCCCGCACCTAAAGCTTACCTTAATCACATTGCGGTCTCATTCTTCTTCCATTTCACGCACCTAATGCTTACCTAAATCACATCGCGGTCTCATTCTTCTTTCACTTCATGCACCTAATGCTTACCTAAATCACATCGCGGTCTGGCGATTCTTCATATTGAAATTTTGGGTTTTTCCTTTGTATTGTTGTAACCAACCCTTAATGAATGTATTTTTAAAAGAAAATTACAGAAACAAATGGCATTTTTGTTTGCCTTTTTTTTTGCAAAACTTGTTTTAAATTTGGCCAAGTACAAACTTTTTATTTTTTTAAATGTAAAATTTACTAAATAATAACATATTTATAAAAACATTAAAAATATACAACTATATACAAAGAAATGGCAGGCCCGAGAATTAATCTTCATCTGTGGTCCCTAACGAATTGCGCAGCTCCTGCATCTCGCCCACCAACCTTAACACCGTGGCACTGATTTGTGCCAATCTGACACGTGCGGTGTCTGTTAAAAAAAGAAAAATAAATTATTGTTCTGCAAATACATGTTTGACAGCTGTGGATGGAATGATTATTAGGTTGCAAGCTAAGGACATTCTTAAAGGAAGAGGCCATATGTCATTATGGTGAGGCAATTCTTAAAGGAAGATATGTCATTATGCTAAGGACATTGCCAATGGATGTAGGTTGATTGGTGATGATGTCATTGTCAACATACTCAAATTATTTACAACTTACTTCGGTGGTCTGCTTGGGGGACCACCCTACGGTCTGGGGCCTGCCACTGCTGGGAATATGAGGCTGTAGAGACATTTAAAATAGCCTCACTTATAATGTCTGATTCAACAGTAAGCAAAGGACACTTAGAATGTGTGTGTGACATCACCCACCTTCTCCATGTTCCTCCTGGGCATGATCTGCTGCAGTCTCTGCTCCAGATTCTTCACCCTCTACATATTCATCTAGAAAAAGAGATTAAGGGAATCAGTTTTGCTTTTAATAGCATGTATGTGTGTGGGATTGCATTAAGAGTCACATATCAGAGGCTAATGGCTCAGTCGTTTGGTACGACTCCCTGCCCACGCTGTGACGCCCCACCTCTGTAGAAAGGTCCAGGGGCTGGTCTGACGCCGCTACAGAGGAGGGGTAGGAACTTGGCCCCGGAGATCCACGACCTTCACTTGCTGCTGCAGATTCATGCAGCACTGGCCGGACTGCGCGCCTCCGGGTGCGTCTGATGCGATACTCCATTTCCAACACTAGAAAAGAAAAGCATTTATAAATAAAGTCCTACCTTCTGTATTAGTTACATCTAGCATGCAATCGCTATGTACTTACTTGGGAAATGGAGCCCGAAAAATCGCCGCACCCGGGGCATGTGGAGTCGTTTCAGGTCCGACCAGTGCTGCGGACCTGCGTGTCCTGTTGGCCCTGGGCCACGATCTTCAGGGCCACGTTCCTCTTCTCGAATGCGTTGGGCAGGTAGTTGTACCTGCACTGAAGCATAGTCTAAAAAACACAAAAAACAAAATAGTTGTTAGATCAAACTGCATACAAATATCTGTCACAATTAGTCAGTTGACTAAATGACATTCCCAAATACATTTCTAGCCTTAAACTATCCTTCTAGATGCTAGTGAGTTGGTTCGCACATGTGCGCACTAACTTCTGTTTTGCACGGAGTTTAAATCACTTTTAAAAACAACGGTTTCTTCCTGCACTTCCATAAGGCCTAGGCATGCATTTAGATGGCAAATCGACGTCCTTACAATACACTTACAAGCATAATCAGCTCTTGTTGTTGGCGGGTGAAGATCGTGGGAGCCATCTTGTTTCTTGTCTGCAGCAGATAAGTAATGCCCCTGAGGTTTCCGGGTTCCGCACGGCCAGACAAACGCCCAAGGTCACAAAGAAGCAGAGGGTGAGAAGCCCGAGCCCACCAAGAACACCCTCTCCTCCTTCCCGCCCTACCACATCCCATGATAAACAGAGCACCAGTTCAAAGGGCACAAAGAAGCAGAGGGCCCAAAGCCCCAGCCCAACAAGAACACCCTCTCCTGCTCCCTGCGCAAGCACATCGCATGATAAACGGAGCACCAGTTCCAAGGCCACAAAGAAACAGAGGGCTCGAGGCCTCAGCCCAACAACAACACCCTCTCATGCTCCCCATGCAAGCACATCCCATGATAAAGGGAGCACTAGTTCAAAGGGCACAAAGAAGCAGAGGGCCTGAAGCACCCCCCCCCCCCAAGCATACCCTCTCCTCCTCAGACACATTTGCCACTGGCACAGGTAGAAACCAGCGAGACCTATGCAACATCCACACCTGGAAGTTCGGTGGCCACCCTGGCAAGGACCCCTAGTCCTAATGCCAGTCCAGTCCAGTCTTTTTCCAGCCAGGTGACTCCCGATTCATCACCACAGAGCCAGCCCAGAATGTCCCCAGAATTGCCACCAAATACAGATGAGCCAGAAGACCAACCATTAGGCCGAACATTGCGGTGAGGCCAGTTGAGTGGCCGGTTTGGGGAGGCACAAACCCTAGCATTGGCAAGTGGCCTCACACTTCATTATGATGAGCTATTTGGGCGACATTCCAAATCAACCAGCAAAATTAGAAAGACCCAAATCTTTGACAAGCTCACCAGACAGGTCAATGCAGCGGGGGACGAGAGGAAAGATGTGGAGCAGATACAGAGAAAAATATCTGACACTGATAGTGGGTGCCCACTATCTCTGGCTCCCCGGGGACTTATTTTGCTGTTTAAATCACATAGTACTCAGTTTCCCTATGTATGTCTGCATAGCTTAGCCTCTGCTGCCATCTTGGTATTACATACTGCTGGTTCTTTTCATTATTTAATATTATGTATTTATATATATATTTTCTCTTCAGATTAAGCAATTGCTTATAGATTAAGGGTTCATACAGGCGTTTGCACAATAATATTTATTGTTAATACATCAACAAGCACAGAGCTAAAAAGTCAATGGTGAGATCCTCAGATATTAGATCTAGAGTCCCAATACGTGATAACAAACTGTGCAATCCTCCACCAACAACACACCGCTCTTACCGAATAACTGGTAAGTTCAAGCCAAAAGGATTTATATTCAAATTCCAGATGGATAACGCTAATATTTCTCCGCCCGTGTGATCGAAATTCAAAAGATATGCCTAATGTGACGGGGCATATGTCTCTTTTCAGATGCAGATTCCAATTACACTCATAAGACTCGCAAAGGAGAACATGTAAAGAAATTGGAAAACAAATCTAGTGCAACACTGTCTTAAATTCTAAAAGCAATTTTATTCCACAAAAACACACTCACAAGTGAAAATAGATAAAAAGCTTTGTATATAGGTATGGGCAGCAGCTCTCACCACCGATCCTCCCACATATGTCCTACGTTCGACATCGAATGTCTATTATCAATCCCGCTGATGAAAAAACTGCTCTCCTCCTATATTATTAATATTTATTGTTAATTGTGGTTCATAGGTTTATTGTAATTCTTAATATTGATGTACTATTTTTTTTTTTTTCATTATATTTCTTTTTCATTGTATATTTCATTTATTCACTTATTTGTATATGCTTATTTATTTGTTACACCGGTGTATTTTTGTTTGGGATTGATTCGATTCCATCTGTTGATGGAGTCTGGCCAATATCCAAACAATTTATAGTGTATATATATACATTTGTATTTAATGGGTTTTCACTTTATCAACTAATTTATGGTGTCAGTATATCATTAACCAGCCAGACTATAATTATATGGACATTAACTTGTATTTAAGAGGTATTGTGTTAACAATGAAATTATTGATTTAATCATAGGATTGAAAACACTATTTGAATTTATTAGGGAAATTCAAACAGCTTCTCCTTGGAGTTTACTTTGTGAATCAAGGACTATGGGCAGAAAATAATGGTTATTTACTTAGAGATAATACAGACTACAATGTGGACAGATGCAGTTTGCTTTTATTAAGTGTTGTATGTAGTGTCAGTGTTTGATGTTGTTTTTATGGTCTACTTTTTGATATTGTGCAATAAAATAATTTTGAGACGCATATGAATTGTTGGTGCTCCTATATGGAGGGAGTTGTGGCTGGGACTCAGGGTGCTGAGCCCCTACCTCTGTGTTGGTATTATTGTTGTTATAGTGAGCACATCATAAACCTATTACAATTTTTGGTGCTACTTCCTCCCCCCTTTTTGTGTACAATCCAAATAACACTGACAAAGTAAATAAGTAGTTTAAATAACTAAGATTATATGTATGTGGGAGAAAAGAAAGATTAACATTCTAATGACTAATTAAGGTCAACATTAAAATGGTTTGATAAGGCCTACATGAAAAAAATTGATGAAGGTATGCATTGCAAAGTGGTTCACAGGGACACTTTAGAAGGAGGGATTAAGGTATACATTGTAAAGTGGTTCACAGGGACACTTTAGAAGGAGGGATTAAAAGATACATTGTAAACTGGTTCACAGGGACACTTTAGAAGGAGGGAAAAATAGATAGTTACAATACAGTTTGGCAAAACAATTAACTTACCTATAGATGTACTCGTCGGCTGCGGGAGGGACCAACGCAACGTGGGTGCAATCGATCGCACCCATGACATTGGGCATGTCGGTGATATAAAAAAAAAAACAACTTAAGTGCGTTCCAGGCTACCATGTCGTCCGGAAATGAAATATATTTTGGACTAATGGTAGCCATGCCATCCAAAAACTTGGATAGTGTACGCTCAGCGTAGGCCGGGACATCCCCACGGAGAGGGCACCCAGCCTCTGGAACGAGCCGTTCGCCAAAAACTGCAGGCAGCCAAGCATCTTGGTCATACCTGAAATTGCTTGCCCCTTCCTTGTGGTGTGGGCTAATAATGGCCGCAGCTCACTATACAACTTATGGAGGGAAGCGCGATTAAGTAGGGTCAGCTCGAACAGATACATGCTTCGCCAGTGCAATCTGACCTCAGCCATGCTGACACATGCAATGCCTTGGAGCTGAAGGCGCTCATATTCCTCAGCAAAGCCGCAATACATGGTCAAGCAATCTGAGGCAAAAATGGTCCCGTAAGTGGATCGCAAATGAAACCATTTTATAGGGCGGTGGTCCCTCGCAATCAGGTCTCAGAATCAGACGCAAGCCCATCCCAATAACGTAACTTATCTGAACTAACGCAAATTATCAGATTTAGATCTGAAAATGATGCGAACTAACGCAAATGATCAGTTTCGATCTGCACCTCGAAAGCGCATATACGCATTAGCGGGAACGAACATACGCATGGAAAAAGTAATGTAAAAACCAAAAAACATACCAAACACACACAAAAACATACACAGACACATGCGAAAGTCCAGAGGTATCTGTCTCTGAATCGAGCCTTATGTGCAGAAACTAAATTGCCCTAAGAAGGGATACATATGAGCATTGTTTGTTGTTTTGGTCTGGTTTAAGTCATTTTTGACTGTTGGTTCGCTTTAATGCACAGAAAATGAGCTTATTAGTTATTTCTATAATTTGTCAATTCATGCTTTCTTTTATCTGCCATGCATGGATCCACCTTGAGACATTTCCTTCTACATATACATACAGAAAGTCCAGTTGTATCTAAGATTGTGTAGGGACCCTTTCATTTAGCCATAGGTAATGGGTGGAAAGCAGAAAAGTCCTGTATCATTTCCTTTCTTCTACTTGATGTTCATTAATATCTCCTATTTCATTGTGAATGGCCAGTATATAATCTTTCAACGTATCTACCCATGATTCCGACAGAATAACCATGTCAACTTCTGCTGGGACCTTCCTAATAGGGCTTCATATGGTACAAATCCAGTGGATCTACACACTCTGGCTCAAACAGTGGCCAATACAAATGTTAATTTCTCATCCCAGTATGTGCCATTCTCATTCACTATTTTCCTAAGGGAGCTTTTTGTGGTCCTGTTCATTCTCTCAACTTGCACAGCAGATTCCAGATGATAGAAAATGTGAGATTTCTGGTTAATCCCCATGCAAGTTTCTTGCATTATATTACCAATGAAACCTGGGCAGTTGTCACTGTCCAATACCTTGGGTATTCTCCATCTGCTAAACATTTATTTTGTCAGCACTCTGGCTGTTGTAGTGGCAGTACAATTTTTAGTAGGAAATGCTTCTACCCAGTTGCTAAAGGAATCCACAACCACTAATAAGTATGAAGTCTGGTGGGCTGTGTTGGGTAGCTAATCCGTGTAATAAATTTTTATTCTCTCTCAAGGACCCATTTGCTCTTGTCTCATTAGGGCACCTCTCCTTTTTCTATTTGCTGGGTCATGCCTAGCATATTCTAAGCACAATGATATGTGGTCCTGCATTTGTTGTTTACATCCTGGCCACTAAGCCACATGTTCATGTATCTCTAAAGCTGGAGGGAATTTACTGTGCCCCTCTGTGGGAGACCCATGTAGCTAAGTCGCTTTTCAGACCCCTTTTGGAGCAACCCATAAGGGGAAGCCTTGAATCTGAGTAACTAGGATCCTTTTTTTTACCTGGTTTGTTTCATCATCCAGATCTTGGAGTCTGCCTAAATAAGCTGTCTTCCTTGTTTTGCCTGACTTGTGCATGAGTCTTACTAGAGACTGTAAGTCTTAAAAAGAGAAGTGCATACACTGCAAATTTCTTAAATCGCACTCACCCGAAAAAAAATCATATATCCATGCTTAGAAAAAGCTGAAAAACGGCATGTGACAAACTGTACCAAGGCCATAAAAGTTACTGCTAATGGTAATCCCTGGAGTGCTGCCAGTGGAAACGTTTAGGCAGTAGGGTCTTAGAGTCTTAGGTAAAGATGTCTACAACATGGATGAGGAGAGTTGCACCACTGGTTGGCAACCTTGGCCTAACTGATTTTTATCTCTTCATCTGATCTGGTTTTACATTTTTGGAAATTAGTTTTTTTTATATTGAACAGGTGTGTGAGTACAGCAGTCTTGTGTATGATAAAACAGTGTGTTCTTTCTGTTCCTATGTATTACATTATGGCCTAGATTTAGTCATCTTTTCTTAAAATATCCCAAATCATTTCATGCTGTATTTGAGAAGATGAAGGAGAGTCAAATGAAAGACAGCAGCATTTGTGTTGTTTTTTTCATTAAAAAAAGGCCATGCTACAAATGCTGGAGCTCAAAGGCTGATAGCTGCTGCTGGCAGGTGACATGCCTGCCCCCTACCCTGTGAACTGTTCTAGGGGTCCCATGAACTGTATAAGAAAGTTATCAGCTCACCATGAAAATGTGTGCTTATCCCAGTCAGATGGAGCATGGGGGGGGGGGGGCTGCATATGCCTGTCAGCAGATGTCTCCCAAGATCAGGTGATATAAAATGTAATGTCTAATTAAAGCAAAGTTAAAATGGTTTGTTGATTTGAATTTTTCTCAAGAAACCGTATGAGAATGCAACTGGGGTCATGCTAAAGGTCTGGTGAAACAAGTTTACCTTTGGATGACCCTGGGGTGTGAACTGAAGGTTACATCTGAGTGAGCTTTTTAACCTGAACACACTAAAAAATTCTGTAAAAATGTGATGCTATCATTTTATCCAAAAGTTCCTGTGATTGGGCATTTTTACTAGTGGGGTACATCATTTTCCCATGCTGTAAGGATATTTTTCTAAAGTTTGGAAAAGGCAGCAACTTATGGGCTATGATAAAGAATTTGCCAAATCATTCTGCAAACACAGGAATGTGAAAAATATCCTTATACCATGGGAAAAATGATGTACCCCACAAGTAAAATTGCCCCATCACAGGGGTAGGCGATTTCTGGGGACGTATTAGAACAGAAATGTTCTATATAATTTTTTTTGTGTGTTCAAGTTAAAAAACTCACTCAGATATAAACTTCAGTTCACAGCTGAAAGCACACCCAAAGCTAAACTTGTTTCACCAGATCTTAAGCATGATCCTGATTCTCTCACAGTGCTGAAATTACCGTATTGTGTTTCTCAATGTTTTGTCTGCATACAGAGAAAAAAAGGGAAAAAACCCTTTTCCAAGTCATCCTTCAGCTCAAACGTCCACATAGAGAGATTATGCTCCACCCCCTGGGAGGAAACACAAAACAGGAGCAGAGTTTAAAAGCCCAACCCGTCCTCTCCTCCTCAGTTCTTTGTGTTTCCTCCCTGGGAAACCATTGGAAAGAGGTGCCGGGATATGTTAGACTTCGGCCAGTTTGTTATTTTAGTTTTTTGTTTTATGGCCTCCAGAGTACTGGAGTAGCCTGCTGTTTTGGACATTTGCCAGAGGAGTGTCTTGCTGAAGTTCGGACACAGTTTCCCACATAGTCTTATATGAGCACTAGTTGTGTGATTTGCCTTTAAATCCCAGTAACCAGTTGTGGGTACCGGTACCCCCTACTTTACTGTTATGCTTCGGGTGTCTTGTTTTTTTGTTTTAATCATATATTTGCCGGGATTTTATTTGGGGGTGGGGTGATGATGCGATACCCAACGTCATTTCTGTTTTCGGAAGTGAAGCCGGAAACAAAGGGCAGCATGGTTCTCCTCTTCCAGCGGTTGGAACTCACCCAGGCAGGAGAGTTCCTGGGGCAGCGGCAACGAGGCTTTGAGCTGGCACCCCGGAACAGTCCTCAGGAGCGATGATCGGGCACATCAGCACAACGATAGCAGCAAAGGCATCAGTGGCAGGCTTTTCCACACCAAGAGTACCTGTCATGTTGGACAGCAATGCTGACAGTGAAGCCTAGCATGCAGTAGGACCATTTAATTTTAGCTTAAGGAAAAATACTGATCCATTTTCGGGGACTTACTTTTTTCTTTGTTTTGTTTCAGAAAGACAGTTATTATAGATTAAGGAAAACATGCTAAAACTACTAAAATAGGTAAGTGCTGTAAGTCTTGTAATGCAGCACTACTGGACACTTGGCAGTTGACGCTGTGCCTGAGCTGTGATAAGCCTAAACAAAAAAAAAGAAGCAGATTCAGTGACATTATTCCAGTACAAATGGATGTAACTTCCGAGTGGGGAAATTAGTAGAAGAACAGGACTCCCTGCAGGAGGATGAGGGTGCTCAGAGAGTAGGGGAACAGGAATGTTCCCATATGCTTTCAGATAAACTCAATGAAATGTATAAAGAAATTTTGGTAAAACGATCCTCATTGCCCCTTTCTGGCCAGAGAGCTTGGTTCGCAGAGCTAATGAAGATGGCAAGAAAAGGTCCCTGGAGGCTTTCATACATCACCCATCATCCATCAGGACACCATCCTGCATCCAAACCCGTCAAGACTACTTCTGACAGCTTGAATTCTGAAGGTGCCTTATTAAGAAAAAAGGGTTGTTCGATTAGGGTGACTGAAACTCTTCTGGCAGGCCACAAGTTTATATGGAATGGTATGGAATCGTGTTTCTTCCTTTTTGAACAAGTTGAAGAAAAAAGAGACAGCCACAGTACTAGAACTAGGAGTTGATAAGGGACTGGCTATTAGTACCTTAAAGACTCAGTCTTCTGCATTATTTTTTTCTGGAACAAGAATTGAGACAGAATTAACTAATTAATCACTTTTTCAAGTCAGTTACACACAAAATATCTGCATCATTTGGGAGTTCCCTACCCGGGACTTGTCAATGGGTTAAAGGGGTTAATGGAACCTCCTTTTGAACCTCTGGTTGAGGTTTCAGAGAAAGTGCTGTCATTAAAAAAGTTGTTTTTTGCTAGCTATTATTTCTGCTAGGAGGGTAACCGAACTACAGGTTTTATCTGTTAAAGAGCCATATTTTGCAGCACTGCCAGACGAAGTCATTAGGGATGAGCGAATCAATCCGGACGAACCCGGATTCGATCCGAATTTCATGAAAAATTTGATTCGGATCGAATCCGAATTTCCCCGCGATTCGATCGCTCGAAGTTTTCCTTTAACATCCATTCATTTACATTACAGGCATTCTAAGATGGCGGACGGGACATGTCCAGACATGTAAGCTGGGGCAATGTATGCTGGGACAGTCACATGCAGCCTGTCAGCAGCCAGCAAGCCCGGTGACGTCACAGTGCTATTTAAGGCCGGCGGCCATCTTGCTTTTCCTCATTTCTCTATTGCATTCGTGAGAGACAGGACGCTGCTGTAGGCAGGGAGAGAGACAGTTAGACAGACAGGGACAGACAGGGACAGACAGGGACAGACAGGGACAGACAGGGACAGGCAGGAGACAGGCAGGAGACAGGCAGGAGACAGACAGAAAGTCAGCGAAAAACAGGGAAAGTTAGGAAAAATCGGAGGCAGTCACAGGGAGATTTTTTTTTTTTCATCCAGCCTGAGTGTTACTGGCTGGCTGACTGGCTTTGTTAGCGTTTTCAGGCTGCTTATACACTAACTGTGCATATATACTGAACTGATCTTAAGTCTGCTGTGAGGCATCCCATTCTGTGACTACACCAGCCTCTATTTAATACCAAACCAATTGCACTTATTCTAATAGAAATTAGGCCTGATAAAGACACTTTTGCTGTGCATAGTCTTACTGCTGCCTGCCAGGTGCTCTCTAGTTTTTGTGGCATCCCATTCTGTGACTACACCAGCCTCTATTTAATACCATAACCATTTGCACTTATTCTAATAGAAATTAGGCCTGATAAAGACACTTTTGCTGTGCATAGTCTTACTGCTGCCTGCCAGGTGCTCTCTGGTTTTTGTGGCATCCCATTCTGTGACTACACCAGCCTTTATTTAATACCATAACCATTTGCACTTATTCTAATAGAAATTAGGCCTGATAAAGACACTTTTGCTGTGCATAGTCTCACTGTTGCCTGCCAGGTGCTCTCTGGTTTTTGGGGCATCCCATTCTGTGACTACACCAGCCTCTATTTAATACCATAACCATTTGCACTTATTCTAATAGAAATAAGGCCTGATAAAGACACTTTTGCTATGCATAGTCTCACTGCTGCCAGGTGCTCTCTGGTTTTTGGGGCATCCCATTCTGTGACTACACCAGCCTCTATTTAATACCATAACCATTTGCACTTATTCTAATAGAAATTAGGCCTGATAAAGACACTTTTGCTGTGCATAGTCTCACTGCTGCCAGGTGCTCTCTGGTTTTTGTGGCATCCCATTCTGTGACTACACCAGCCTCTATTTAATACCATAACCATTTGCACTTATTCTAATAGAAATTAGGCCTGATAAAGACACTTTTGCTGTGCATAGTCTTACTGCTGCCAGGTGCACTGCTGGCTGTTGGGGCATCCCATTCTGTAACATAGCATACCCCTCTTTATTTACACTAAGCAGCTCTCATATTTACACTAGGCAGGCCTGTTGGAGGCTGAGTGTTACTGCTCACTTTTGGTGTGCATTATATTCTATTTCATATAGACCCACCGCTGCCTGGGGGTTCTTAAAATATCACCTACTACCACGCCAGTTAGACTATGTCGGGCAGACAAGTGCCTGGAAGTGAAAAGAGGAGTGGCAGAGGCCAAGATTCCGCAGGCAGAGCTCGCAGCAGACTGGGGGGCAGTAGCAGCAGGAGTCACGCTGAGAGACCTAATCTGCCAGTATCTGCTAGTGGTCGGGTCTCCACCAGTAACGCATCTGCCATGGTAGATTGGTTGACGCGCTCATCAACAACATCATCACAACTTACGTCTGAGGCCCCCAGTCTAGGGTCCGTAGGTTCCTCTGACACAACCCTGAGTTGGCATGCCCCGAGAGCAGTCCCTGTCCTCCCATTGCCTCTGTCCTACGCCGTTCCCTCCCCCAGCGACGTATCCTATGCTTTGGGTTCAGCTCCACTCTTTAGTGAGGAGGACGATCAGATAGAGGACAGTCAGCAGCTACTGCCCAGCCAAGAAATGGAGGTGGCTTCTTTAGCTAGGCAGACAAATAGTGATGTGGACAGTGTCGTGGGTGCTGCGAGCGTTCCAGCTCCTGCGCC
The DNA here is from genome assembly GCA_027917425.1 of Gastrophryne carolinensis. NCBI lineage: Eukaryota > Metazoa > Chordata > Amphibia > Anura > Microhylidae > Gastrophryne > Gastrophryne carolinensis. The sequence goes on along the minus strand of CM051239.1, from coordinate 180,356,818 downwards.
AGACACTGTTGACGAATCCACGAACATCAGTGACGTACAGCCACAACTCGGTGATAATGATGATGACGATGAAGCCGATCGCACTTGGGAGCCGGGTGATGAAGGGGCTTCATCGTCATCATCAGGAGAAGAGGGGCGCAGGTTGCCCCGGAGTCAGCAGCTGAGGCAGCAAGGTGGTAGCAGTTAGCATGGGGGCACAATTCCAAAGGCTGGAGCCGGCCGGGGCCGGGGTAGAGCACCTGCTGTGCGGCAGTCTACCTTATCGGGAGGTAGTGGAGCAGGGGTTCCTGGAGTTGGCAACAGCAGCAGTGAATCAGTGAGGCCAGGGGGTGGGAAAAGTAGCTACTCGGCAGTGTGGCAGTTTTTCCTGAAGCATCCGCAGGAGGGTAACATGGCCACATGCAAGATATGTAGGCAAAAGGTGAAGCGTGGCCAGGGTCCAAATGTTGGCACCACGGCCCTGCGTCAACATATGATGCGTCACCATAAAGCGACCTGGGAGAACCGAGGCTCCCAAGGGGTGGTCCAGTCTGCTTCCTCACCAAGTGAGCTCCCAATTTCTGCCAGCCAAGGCTCCAGCACCTCAGCCGAAGGCAGCTGTGCGTCATACCCATCCTCTGTCGCTCCTGCTCCTCCTCCTCCTCCAAGTCATGCATCCCGCCAGCAATCCATCAGCGAAGCCATGTCCAAGAGACAGCAGTATGCGCCCACTCATCCTACGGCGCAGAAGCTGAATGTGCTCCTGTCCAAGTTGCTGGTGCTGCAGTCGCTCCCTTTTCAGGTGGTGGAATCTGCACCTTTCAGAGAACGGATGGCTTGTGCCGAGCCGAGGTGGAGAGTCCCAAGCCGTCATTTCTTTGCCAAGAAGGCAGTACCTGCGCTGCACACTTTTGTTGAACAGAATGTGGGCCAGTCCTTGAGCCTGTCGGTGTGTAGCAAAGTGCATGGCAGCTCCGACATCTGGAGCTGTAACTACGGTCAGGGACAGTACATGTCGTTTACGGCCCACTGGGTGAATGTGGTCCCTTTGCAGCAGCAGCAGCAACTTGGACAGGTCACGCCGCTTCGGCCTCCGCGCTCCCTGCACGTTGGGCCTGTGACACCGTGCGACTCGGCCTCCTCATCCTCCGCCATCTCCTCACCCTCCACTGTAGGCTCAAGTCTCAGTGCCCCTCCAGTCTACCATGTGTGCAGGGCACGGAGGTGTCACGCAGTGCTTCACATGGTTTGTCTTGGCGAACGGAGTCACACAGGGGAGGAACTGCTTAAATGTATTCATCAGGAAATCCAAACATGGCTTACTCCAAGAAAACTTAAAATGGGAATCATGGTTACCGACAATGGGAAGAACATTTTGTCTGCGCTGCGCCAAGGAAGCCTGACCCATGCCCCCTGCATGGCTCACGTCTTCAATCTGGTTGTCAAGCGGTTTCTGAAGTGTTCCCCCCATCTGCAAGACATCCTAACAACTTCAAGGAAACTTTACATGCACTTCAGCCACTCATACACCACCAAACACACCCTTCTTGAGCTACAGCGTCAGAACGGTATACCCCAACATAGTCTGATTTGCAATGTTTCCACCCGTTGGAATTCCACCCTTCACATGTTGGACCGATTATATGAACAGAGAAAAGCCATCACGGATTTCCTGATGATCCAAGCAGATAGGGGGACTCCCCTGTGTAACTTCAATGTCAACCAGTGGCAGCTCATACGTGACACCTGCCGTTTGCTCATGCCCTTTGAGGAAGCCACTTTATTTGTCAGTCGGCAGGATTACGGGATGAACGACGTGATTCCACTGCTTCATGTACTACAGCACATGTTGGAAACCATGGCTGGTCAGGGCACTGGAGACATGGCGTTTACATCTTACGGCCACATGAACCCCATTGGAGCTGAACTGGAGGAGGAGGAGGAGTTGCCCAGCGAAACACAGTTTAGGCTTGGCAAAATGGCTGGTTTATCTAGTCAGCGGACAGGAGAGGAGGAGCAGGAGCAGCCAGAGGAGCTAGAGGTTTTTGAGGAAGGCGAGACAGAGGACCCGGGCACACCGTGGCAGTATGCAGTGGAGATGGAGACAGGTAGTCCATCCGAGTCACTTGCGCAAATGGCAGGAAGCATGCTCACGTGCTTGCGTAGTGACCCCAGAATTGTTTTCATCTGACGGCGGGATGACTTCTGGCTGTCCACCTTATTGGACCCTCGCTTCCGGCACAAAATGGGGGCATTTTTTAAACCCACCGAGAGGGAGGACAAACTGAACTACTAAAAAGACATTCTACGTAGGCAGTTGGCCGATGCCTATCTGCGCCATGGTCCATACTCTCGCAGGTCTGACTCGAGGGGACCTCTGCGCTCACCTTCCACTGCCATGGCCGCTGGTGGGGTTGGTAGGAGCAGCAGCAGCAGCTCCATCAGCAGCAGCCTCAGTCTTCAGTCGCTAATGAGTAGCTTTCTACACCCGCATAGTGAGGCTACTCATGAGCAGCAGGAAGACCTGGAGCAGGACCTGAACCAGCAGGTCATGTCATACTTTGACATGACCATGCCAACACACCTTGAGGATCCGCTGGACTTCTGGGCAGCCAAACTTGATTTGTGGCCGCAACTAGCAGAGTTTGCCCTGGAAAAGCTGTCCTGCCCGGCAAGTAGCGTGCCATCTGAGCGGGTGTTTAGTGCGGCGGGGGCCATAGTTACGGCGAGGAGAACTCGTCTGTCAACTAAAAATGTGGAGAGACTCAACTTTGTCAAAATGAATCAGGGATGGATCAGCCAGGATTTCCACCCACCAATGCCTGATGCATGCGACTAGATTCAGCATGGTGCCACGTTTTACACTTTCCAAATGGTGCAAAACATATTTATGTCTTTAGGCCAATTTTTGGGCTCCTGCTGCTGATGCCAACTCCAGGGTGTGATTCATCCAATTTTTGGGCTCCTGAAGCCAACCCCAGTGTCTCTTTAAAGTAATGTTTGGACTGCTGCTGCTGCCAACTCCAGGGTGTGAATCATCCAATTTTTGGGCTCCTGAAGCCAATCCCAGGGTCTCTTTAAAGTAATATCTGGGCTCCTGCTGCTGCTGCTGCCAACTCCAGGGTGTGAATCATCCAATTTTTGGGCTCCTGAAGCCAACCCCAGGGTCTCTTTAAAGTAATATTTGGGCTCCTGCTGCTGCCAACTCCAGGGTGTGATTCATCCAATTTTTGGGCTACTGAAGCCAACCCCAGTGTCTCTTTAAAGTAATGTTTGGGCTCCTGCTGCTGCTGCCAACTCCAGGGTGTGATTCATCCAATTTTTGGGCTCCTGAAGCCAACCCTAGGGTCTCTTTAAAGTAATATTTGGGCCCCTGCTGCTGCTGCTGCCAACTCCAGGGTGTGAATCATCCAATTTTTGGGCTCCTGAAGCCAACTCCAGTGTCTCTTTAAAGTAATGTTTTGGCTCCTGCTGCTGCTGTTGCCAACTCCAGGGTGTGATTCATCCAATTTTTGGGCTCCTGAAGCCAACCCCAGGGTCTCTTTAAAGTAATGTTTGGGCTCCTGCAGCTGCTGCTGCCAACTCCAGGGTGTGATTCATCCAATTTTTGGGCTCCTGAAGCCAACTCCAGTGTCTCTTTAAAGTAATATTTGGGCTCCTGCTGCTGCTGCTGCCAACTCCAGGGTGTGAATCATCCAATTTTTGGGCACCTGAAGCCAACCCCAGGGTCTCTTTAAAGTAATGTTTGGGCTCCTGCTGCTGCTGCTGCCAACTCCAGGGTGTGATTCATCCAATTTTTGGGCTCCTGAAGCCAACCCCAGGGTCTCTTTAAAGTATTATTTGGGCTCCTGCTGCTGCTGCTGCCAACTCCAGGGTGTGAATCATCCAATTTTTGGCCTCCTGAAGCCAACTCCAGTGTCTCTTTAAAGTAATGTTTAGGCTCCTGCTGCTGCTGCCAACTCCAGGGTGTGATTCATCCAATTTTTGGGCTCCTGAAGCCAACCCCAGGGTCTCTTTAAAGTAATATTTGGGCTCCTGCTGCTGCTGCTGCCAACTCCATGGTGTGATTCATCCAATTTTTGGGCTACTGAAGCCAACCCCAGTGTCTCTTTAAAGTAATGTTTGGGCTCCTGCTGCTGCTGCTAACTCCAGGGTGTGATTCATCCAATTTTTGGGCTCATGAAGCCAACCCCAGGGTCTCTTTAAAGAAATATTTGGGCTGCTGCTGCTGCCAACTCCAGGGTGTGAATCATCCAATTTTTGGGCTCCTGAAGCCAACTCCAGTGTCTCTTTAAAGTAATGTTTTGGCTCCTGCTGCTGCTGCTGCCAACTCCAGGGTGTGATTCATCCAATTTTTGGGCTCCTGAAGCCAACCCCAGGGTCTCTTTAAAGTAATATTTGGGCTCCTGCTGCTGCTGCTGCCAACTCCAGGGTGTGAATCATCCAATTTTTGGGCTCCTGAAGCCAACCCCAGGGTCTCTTTAAAGTAATATTTGGGCTCCTGCTGCTGCCAACTCCAGGGTGTGATTCATCCAATTTTTGGGCTACTGAAGCCAACCCCAGTGTCTCTTTAAAGTAATGTTTGGGCTCCTGCTGCTGCTGCCAACTCCAGGGTGTGATTCATCCAATTTTTGGGCTCCTGAAGCCAACCCTAGGGTCTCTTTAAAGTAATATTTGGGCCCCTGCTGCTGCTGCTGCCAACTCCAGGGTGTGAATCATCCAATTTTTGGGCTCCTGAAGCCAACTCCAGTGTCTCTTTAAAGTAATGTTTTGGCTCCTGCTGCTGCTGTTGCCAACTCCAGGGTGTGATTCATCCAATTTTTGGGCTCCTGAAGCCAACCCCAGGGTCTCTTTAAAGTAATGTTTGGGCTCCTGCAGCTGCTGCTGCCAACTCCAGGGTGTGATTCATCCAATTTTTGGGCTCCTGAAGCCAACTCCAGTGTCTCTTTAAAGTAATATTTGGGCTCCTGCTGCTGCTGCTGCCAACTCCAGGGTGTGAATCATCCAATTTTTGGGCACCTGAAGCCAACCCCAGGGTCTCTTTAAAGTAATGTTTGGGCTCCTGCTGCTGCTGCTGCCAACTCCAGGGTGTGATTCATCCAATTTTTGGGCTCCTGAAGCCAACCCCAGGGTCTCTTTAAAGTATTATTTGGGCTCCTGCTGCTGCTGCTGCCAACTCCAGGGTGTGAATCATCCAATTTTTGGCCTCCTGAAGCCAACTCCAGTGTCTCTTTAAAGTAATGTTTAGGCTCCTGCTGCTGCTGCCAACTCCAGGGTGTGATTCATCCAATTTTTGGGCTCCTGAAGCCAACCCCAGGGTCTCTTTAAAGTAATATTTGGGCTCCTGCTGCTGCTGCTGCCAACTCCATGGTGTGATTCATCCAATTTTTGGGCTACTGAAGCCAACCCCAGTGTCTCTTTAAAGTAATGTTTGGGCTCCTGCTGCTGCTGCTAACTCCAGGGTGTGATTCATCCAATTTTTGGGCTCATGAAGCCAACCCCAGGGTCTCTTTAAAGAAATATTTGGGCTGCTGCTGCTGCCAACTCCAGGGTGTGAATCATCCAATTTTTGGGCTCCTGAAGCCAACTCCAGTGTCTCTTTAAAGTAATGTTTTGGCTCCTGCTGCTGCTGCTGCCAACTCCAGGGTGTGATTCATCCAATTTTTGGGCTCCTGAAGCCAACCCCAGGGTCTCTTTAAAGTAATATTTGGGCTCCTGCTGCTGCTGCTGCCAACTCCAGGGTGTGAATCATCCAATTTTTGGGCTCCTGAAGCCAACTCCAGTGTCTCTTTAAAGTAATGTTTGGGCTCCTGCTGCTGCTGCCAACTCCAGGGTGTGATTCATCCAATTTTTGGGCTCCTGAAGCCAACCCCAGGGTCTCTTTAAAGTAATATTTGGGCTCCTGCTGCTGCTGCTGCCAACTCCAGGGTGTGAATCATCCAATTTTTGGGCTCCTGAAGCCAACTCCAGTGTCTCTTTAAAGTAATGTTTGGGCTCCTGTTGCTGCTGCTGCTGCTGCCAACTCCAGGGTGTGATTCATCCAATTTTTGGGCTCCTGAAGCAAACCCCAGGGTCTCTTTAAAGTAATATTTGGGCTCCTGCTGCTGCTGCTGCCAACTCCAGGGTGTGAATCATCCAATTTTTGGGCTCCTGAAGCCAACCCCAGTGTCTCTTTAAAGTAATGTTTGGGCTCCTGCTGCTGCTGCCAACTCCAGGGTGTGATTCATCCAATTTTTGGGCTCCTGAAGCCAACCCCAGTGTTTCTTTAAAGCAATGTTTGGGCTGCTGCTGCTGCCATCTCCAGGGTGTGAATCATCCAATTTTTGGGCTACTGAAGCCAACTCCAGTGTCTCTTTAAAGTAATGTTTGGGCTCCTGCTGCTGCTGCCAACTCCAGGGTGTGATTCATCCAATTTTTGAGCTCCTGAAGCCAACCCTAGGGTCTCTTTAAAGTAATATTTGGGCTCCTGCTGCTGCTGCTGCTGCCAACTCCAGGGTGTGAATCATCCAATTTTTGGGCTCCTGAAGCCAACCCCAGTGTTTCTTTAAAGTAATGTTTGGGCTGCTGCTGCTGCTGCCAACTCCAGGGTGTGATTCATCCAATTTTTGGGCTCCTGCTGCAGCCAACTCCAGTGTCTCTTTAAAGCAATGTTTGGGCTCCTGCCCCTCATAGTGATGCCACTTCAACTCTCTGCAATTGTGCCGCTCTGCGATTCTATTAGCGATGCCTCTGATCTGCATGTGATATTTATTAAAAGTATTATTTAACTAACCCAGCATGCATCCTATGCATGTTACAGCAAGGCAGAATGGTTTACAACCCTATTGAGGCTCTAGGAGCCTCAGAAATAGCCGTTTTTAATAGCGATTCGCCGCGAATAAATTCGGGTCGAAACAATTTTTGTCGGAAAATTCGGCGAATCAGTCGAATCGAATTTTTCAAAAGTTCGCTCATCTCTAAAAGTCATACTTGGGCCCAATCCATTATTTGCCAAAAAGAGTGACTTCTGATAACAGGTCGCAAGAGTTCTTCCAACATGCATGAAGCAGGCAAGGAGGAAGATCTCTTGCTGCTTGATGTCAGAAGAGCCCTGATAATTTACTTGGAAAGTTCCAGAGAAGGGCGCACAGAAGAATAACTTCTGGTAACCTTAAGTGGAAAAAAGAAAGGCTCAGCAGCTTCCTAGTCAACTATAGCCGTATGGATAAAACAGACTATTGTTCCAACTTATTCTACTAGAGGAGTTTCTCCCATAGAAATCTCTGCTCATTTTACAAGAGCCATGTCCACGTCGTGGGCAGAAAGGACTGGTGCCTCTACAGTGGACATCTGGAAAGCAGCAATGTGGTCTTCACCCCACACCTTTCTCAAACATTATAGACTTGATTTACTATCTGCAAAACATCAGGCCTTCGGTAGATGGGTACTACTTGCAGCTTCCGACCCTTAAGGTATAATTACTTGCCTAATCCTCTCCATGTGGTCGGTCAAGCTGAAGGATTCCTAAAAAATCAGTTACCGGTAAGTGTAACGGTGGTTTTCTGATGTAGTGCATATCCTCATGGACTAATAGATTGTGTACATTTCTGCCAAAGGGGCTTTATAAATTCATGCTGATGTTGTAACACTCTCCTTATATTATTTATTCAAATGAAACTACAAAAATCATAGAGAATAAATATATGTTTCTGGAGTCTTGAAAGTCTTCAATTTTAATATAGATAAAGATAGATAAAGATTTTCAGAGTTTTTTTAACCTACTTCAAATATTGTTCACAAAGATGTGATCTCTACCTTTCAGATAAACTGTAGAGCACAATTATTCAGACACTACAGACTGTGCAACCTTTGTGAATGTGATCAAACATGTGATGGGCTGCCACAATGCTCATGATGATGTGTTAGAGTTGTTATTAAAGAGTAATAAAACCTAAAATAGCCATCTTTTAGATCCCAGGGATGTGTTGCTGTGTGAAACCTGTCCACTACATCCTCAGCATCTTTGGGTTGTGCGTGTGTTCCCGCCCCCAGCCATGCAGATAGCCTGAGGGCGGGAGCATGCCCACTGCTGGAAATGTGGCTGCGAAAGCTCCTGATTGCTGTAAACGGCTCAGTTTGCTGATCATTTAATATGCAAATATGCACAGCAAATTGCTCTGATTGGATGAGAGACATGCGCATGCACCGTATGGTCGATCTGGGGGTTTTCACACCAGGAGCAAGAAAAAAATATGGGAAAGTTAAAATCCTGGGTTTTGTTTTAGCTCAAATCTCCTCAAGTCGCATTCATTTGACCACTAGTTAATATCCAGAGTACCCAAGGGTTCCACAGGGACAGCACCTAGATCATCTTGGAATGATTCAGTAAGGTCCTGATAGGTTAGTCTGGGAAATAAGTAGGCCAGGGAAATATTTGAAAGTCTAGGTCACACACTTCCAATGTTCCATTGTTTAAGCATGTGATGTGTTGCATCGGCTTGCTGGAAGATCTCATCGATCCCAGAAAAGAAAGCATGTATGGATGTACGTAATCTGCTGAGATGGATTTATACTAGGTTGGGAGTCAGCTGAGAAGGCAACCCCCCGCCAATCATAGGAGGTCCAATTCACAGCAGCAGAACATGAAAAGTTCACAAACAGCACTGCTTTAGAAATACTTTTCACAACAAAAGAATCCTTTTAAACATTACAGCAATGAGGAATATGTGTGCAGACAGCCTATTGCACACTTAGGGCCTGTTGGAAGTGGCCATAATGATGCACTGTATATTTGTATGTTGAATATTTTTTAAAATTCTAAGTGGTGCTTACCTCAAGGTACATACATGGATTTAATAGGGTTTCTCCATTGTTTTCATGTATTGTTGCAGATGAATGGCTTCAGCCTCTCAGATATTTAAATACCTCACCTAATTAAATTTATATCCAGTCTGAAAACATCATGTTTTTTTAAGAATCAAGCAGGCTTAAGTTCATTGCTGTAAGTCTAATATAGATAGTGGCAAATCTTTTACATTAGTTGATGAAATAGCTATAATTACTTGAAGCTGTGTGGTAAGAGGACAAAGAGGCCAGTGTGCAGAGCTGATTTATACATTTTGCTCTTCTGTGTTTTTCAGCTTTGGAAAATGTGTATTTTGTTCTTAGCACATCATATGCTATTTTAAAAATGAATTATGCTCTTGTCCTCTTATGCTTTCTCTTGTGAAGCTTGAATTATTTAAGATATTTTTACAAGTGTGTTTTCCAGCAATATTGTCAGTGCTTAATAGAATATAGAAAACTTGTATGGCTGATTCAGTACCGTTTTTGTGAGAAAAGAAATTGTCAGGGAACCGCAGGTTATGTGATCCCACTATCAACCAGGGACCTCCGGACACACAGACCGCGTTCCCAAGAAACCCTTGCCGAGTCCTCCTATCAGGAATACCATTCCCAAAGCCTGCAGACACACAGATTCTTGGTTTAAGGCAAACAGATCGCTCAAGTTAAAATTTAAGTTTTAATGCTATAAGCACACTAGCCAGTGATAACAAACGTTTGGCTATGATGGAATATGAAATGATACAAATGATACAAAAATGCTGTTCTGAGAAGGTTACAGGATAAAGTGAGTTACACAGAGAAACAATAATCAGTTACCTTAATATGCAGTTGCAGAGTAGTCGTCATGGAGAGCTCCCACAAGAGGTAAGTGAAGAGCTTGTGGATAGACACCTCCAGCACGTGTGAACCGTGACCTCTCCGGGTAACTGAAGAGCTTACAGATGATTTGGACACCTCCAGCATGCTGCAGCGAGACCCCTCTAGAGAAGTGACCCTGTTCTCATCCCCTTGGCCTAATTTTAAGCAGGTGTCTACCCTCCACCCCTCCCTTCTGTGAGATGGATTGTCACCTCCCACTATTCTGGAGCCTGCTTTAGCCCCTAAAACCCTTTAGGAGGGGCATATAGCTTTGGATACGGCACCAAACGATTGGGCTGGATGCCGGGCACCCGATGAGTCCAGAAATGGGGTCCCTAAGTGGGTCAGAACTTTAGATCTCCATTTTCATGGTTTTCCTATATTGCCGAGCCCGCAGTAACCTCCGGGTGCAGTTTTGTGAGCCGGTTCTGATTCTGTACCTGGCTTGGTGCTGGGACACATGGTGGCGCCGCTATGGTCCATTTTGTGTTGGTGCCGCTTGTCTGCAGCTCCCATCTTTGATGTGACAAATTCACAGCTAGCTGCAGACCCACTGGAGTCTCACCAGGCGGGAGGTGTGAGAATTGCCAGTGGGGAGTCTGTGATCTGCCCTGCTTAACCTGTAAATGCTAATTCCTCTTCCTGAGGAGATAAGGACCTGTGCATTTATAACTAGGAGGGAAATAAAGGGGAACTCCAGACTTGTATATGTGAGTTTTCCACACTTAAGCTGGATCGTTCCTTCACAGAAATGTTATAATGATTTTTTTCCTTAGTACAATTAACCACCTTTTTTAGCTGTGCAAATGTTTAAATAATTACCACAGCTAAAAATGGCGCTGAATTGCACTAAAGAAGAAAAACATTATAACAATTTATTCTTACAAAAAAAGCAAAGAAAAATAATTCTCAAAATGCTAAATCAGCCCTTAAATGATAATGAATTGTGCCTATTATTTGTGGGATTTTTAATGAGATGTTACGTTTAACAGAGTTTGTTTTAGGTCCAAACCAAAATAATTTGAATTTAACTTTTACTGCCCAAATGAGTAGTGATTGTATGCTATTTTCTGAACTCCTTTTTGGAGTAGATAGGCCCAGGATGAGTGTAATTACTAAACTACAGAAAGAAGGTGGCAGGTAATAGTCTGTTGAGAGCTGAAAGTTGCCATCTCCCTCATACAGTAAGGTCCATACCCATAAGGGAAATTACATGAATTAAAATGAATTATTCAGAACAGTATGTACTTGGTAAAAAGTTGGCTACAGTTAGTGAAAGATTGGAGCAGCGGGGATACCCATCCAACTTAATAGAGACTGCCAGGCAACATGTAATGCAGAGAATCAGGAATGAACTATTGTCCCCTGTGACGGGCATATCCTGTTTAATCATTAAAAATTGCCTAAATCCCCTGCTATCAGTCCAAAGTTTGCTTTTAATTTCCCCTGAGCATTTGCCTTTCCAGCCATAAACATGCACCGGACCTAATCTCTCCAGGAAGGAGAATTAGCATCTGTGGTTTGAGCCAAGCTCAGACCACAGATTCCCTGCTGATTCCCTCACATCTCTGGGCTGGGAAGGCCCCACTGAGTCTGAAACAGAGGTGACCCCTGGAGAGAGCTGCCTTTCATCAAACACCTGTCCCTCAGAGATCCGCCACAGACACAAATCAGCCCATAGCTGGGCCATTATGTGTTCCACCATCAAGCCAGATACCGAACCAGAATGGATTCACAAAACTGCACGCAGGCATACATTTTCCGTGCCATGCAGCCACTGGATCCCAAGGAAATGGAGATCTCAGGTTTTGGCCCATCTAGGTACTTCAACTTCACTTCAAATTCTTTGGTGCCATATCCAGAGCCATATGCTCCCTTTCCCAAAGTTATAATGCCTAACAGTTTTTAGGTGTAGAGAAAGTTCCCCAAGGGAGGGAGGGAACAGTCCGCCCCACAGAAGGGAGGGGGCGACAGGGTCCAGAGGCATAAAGGGAGTGGACCCTGGGCCATCCCTTGTCACTCTGGGGACGTTGCGCCGCATGCGTGCTGGAGGTGCCTGGATTTCCATAAGCTGTCCACACACTCGGGAGCCCATCATCACTCTGCATCTGCATTTTAAGGTAACTCTGACTGTTGTATCTCCTGGTAACTCGCTGTACCTGTAATCTGTATCCCATTACTCAGAACAGCATTTGTTTGTAATAACTACCTAGTGTGCTTATTAAACCTATATTTAACTTGCTGGGCCTTGTAGGCCAGACAGGTGAACAGGTGGTGATTTGATAAAGTGGGTGCTGGATTGGTAGTGGGATCACGTGACCCGCGTTTCTCAGACAACTCCAAAGACAAAAATTAAGGAGAAGGGTCCAAAACCTATTTATATGTCCACATCATTTAGTGTGGAATATAATACTATAAAAATATAATTCAAAAATATCCTCCTTTCCTGTATGGTGATAAGTAATTGAAGTAAATTTTGACACCTGGTGTAATGGTTGTTAGCAGGTGTTCACCATCTTTAGGCCAAAAATTGTCACCCAGTCTATTTGTCAGTTGGGAAATGGATACCAGGAATACATGGTTGAGAACTAAGGGTATATCAAAGTGGACGTGCACGCTGTGGACTGTGTCCTTTTGTTTCTCCAGACAAGACATTTCACTCAAGTGTAACAGCACAGAATTATACTATACTAGAGTATATTAATTGTAACTCAAGGAATGTAGTATATCTTATCACTTGTATACAGTGTAAAATTCAATATGTTAGTTCAACAATCAGGATGCTTAAGAAAAGGATAGAGGAACATTTAAAGAATATCCTTCCAACTTAGTCACACACTCCACAGAGGCCCATCAGGGCTCTTAAACACCCTTAGATGCACAGGCATTAAGAAAGTAAAAATTAGCCTGTGTTCACTTGAATAAACAAGCACTTTCAGAGTTTAGGGATTAGAACCCATTAGGGAATGGTTATGTTGTTACAAGTCAGTTTAGGTCTCTCTGGTTAATTATACTAACTATTATGGGAGACCTAGATAGAGTCTTTGATTAGTCACTTTTATGTATACTATTCTATTGGGTATATACTATTATATTGGGTTTAGCTCACCGATCAACAGGTATTCATATATAAATTAGTTATCTTAGATCATAGTGTAAAGTGGTTTAGGTCTCCCTTAAGAAGTATGGAAAGATGAGTTTTCAATAGTATACTAGGTTAAAATTTGACACTCTAGAATATGTAGGGATTTCATAAGCCAATAGGCTTTATGTATTACAATTCATGTTTTTAAATGTGTGATTGTCTATTGTATCAGATGATTGGGTAGAAAAGGATCAGGAAGCACAGAACACTATCTCCCCCGGTATAGATGATAATCAGATTTTGCATTTATGCAAGTACCGCTACTGCAAAGGAGATGTGGGATGAGTTGCAGAAAGTGCATGAAAGATTAAACTTTAGCAATAAGCTCTTTCTCAATAGATGCCCGGCCAGAGACTATAAGCAACAGTAATGTATCCAGAGCAGAAGCAGCATTACAAACGCAGGGTTTCTAAAAAAAAAGAGCTATCTAAAGGAAACATGTTAATGTTTTGTGTGTAAAAACCCTTGCCATCTGAAGGCAGATTTTAAGAATCTGGAAAGCTTAGAATGAGTCATCTTTAGTGTTTAACAATCCTGGAAGAATGCCAAAACCCCTGTGTGCAGATAATGGAACTGAATATATGCAAGGTTCAAAAAGAAAAAGAAAGGAACCATTTTCCAGACTACCGTTCTATACAAACTAGAAAAATGGTGTTGCAGAGAGAGAAAAATTCATGCTCTGTGTAAGTTCAAGAAGTATGCTGTTTGATGCAAATCTGCCTGCAACAATTTGGGGAGAAGCTACCATGACAGCGTGCTATCTGCAAAAAAGACTGCCAGGTAGAGCTACACACAAATCTCCATATGAGCTATGGAACTGCAAGAATCCTGGTCTGAAGCACCTCAGGATATTTGGAAGCAAAACGTGCATATTCCCAACAAAAAGCATTACAAGTGGAATCCCATGCAAAGGAAGGGGTCCTGGTTGGTTATAGTGAAACTCAAAAAGGATACAGAATCCTGCAGAGTCAGAGTAACAATCAGCAGAGATGTAGTGATGAGATCTGTATCATTCAAATTCAATGAGGTTTTGACAGTAATTCAACCTGTGCAGAAAAACAAGATCTCAGTCACAAGCCCCAGACACTGAAAAAGAAAGCACTGAGGGATGAGCTCTGAAACAACCAAGGAAGTTACAGAAGAACCAAGCCAACACCAAATCAGGAGATCAGAGAGGCCAAACATGGGAATACCAGCTAAACCCCTTTCTTATATGGTCAGAACACTTCCTAAGTCAGAGTCACAGCAGGTGCAACAACTGCCTCTCCACAAGAAGCAAAAGTGGACTAAAGCTGCAGATAAGGAGATGGAGTCTCTTCACCAACTCCAGACATGGAAGATTACTAAGCTACCTCAAGGCAATAAAGCAATGAGATGTTAATGGGTCATCAAGAACAAATATGACTCTGAGGGTAAAGTGTACCGGTTTAAGGCAACATTAGTCGCAAAAGGCTACTCACAAAAGTAGTGAGGATTATGATGCTACATTTTCCCCAGTTGCTAAGCAAACCACATTCAGAACGTTATTGTCTGTAGCTGTTGTTCAACAGATGACAGTGAGACAGTGAGACATTTTGACATGGCAACATCGAAGAAGAGCTGTACATGACTCAACCTAAAGGTTATATCAAAAAGGAAAGAACATCTTGTTTGTGAAATGCAAAAATATCTCTATGGTATTAAACAAACGACAAGAGCATGGAACTCCAAAATGAACAAAGTTTTGATTGATGAATGATTTAAAAGATCTCAAGCTGATCCATGGTTTACACAGAAGCAGAGAAATGGACATATGCTCTTCTATATGTAGATGATGTAACCATTCCCCATCAAAAAGGAAGAGAAATTGCAAAAATATGTTCTCAACCAGCATTTTGAAACAAAGGACCTTGCAAATGTGACATATTATTTGGGAATCCAGAAAGAGGAGAATGAGAGTTTTCTTCTCAACCAACGTTCTAGAATCTCCTCAGTCCTAATCTAGTTTGGAATGTTAGAAGCCAAATGTGCATCAATGCCACCAGATCCATCTATTGGCATTGATATATATTTGACATTGTAAATAATGGGCCCTTATGGAAAATTTATATTGTTACTAATTTTGGTCATTTATTAAATAAAGGGATATACAGCAAAATAGTTCATTGCATTACATCAGTGGGAAGCCAGAATACCAGCAGGCCTAGGACAGAACTGTATTCAAAGTAGATAGCATTCTGAGACAATAAAGCAATAAAATCTGTTTCATTCTAATAAGCAAAGCAGGTTGGGACAAGGTTAGAGTAGCCAGACTAGGAAGACCAGTCATAATAGACTAGGAAGACCAGTCATCAAAGAGGAGGAAGACCAGAGATCAAAGGGAGATTTGAGGTATAACTGGGGGAGTCTTAGGTGGCAGGGGGAGAGAAGAGAGTGAGGAGGAAAGAAGGCTGCCAGCTGGAAGGTCTGCTTGTGGGTTCCTATCAGGAGGGTAATGCTCTTAATGTTGCCTTAATCTCTGTATATATGTATGCCAATCAAACTGTAAAAAGCACCCACCCCTGCACCACCCTGAAGCAAGAAGAATATATATATATATATATATATATATATATATATATATATATTTAGGATTCTCTGTATATATGTATGCCAATCAGTTAACTCTGATTGTGTGTTGTATTTTCTTGTCAGATCGCATTGTTATTTTACCCACAATATATCTCTATTTTTACTATTTGTCTCAGTGTCCTCCGTATATACCAGAAGTCCAAAAAATCTTTTGCATGTATCCATTGTGTTATCATTGGCCAGATATTGATAATAATTGTATATTTGTTATTGATATTTTAAGTCTCCAGGAGTAAAATTGTTTACAAAATTTGGGAACCAGTCAAGGAGATATTAGATTAATTTGTTTACAACGTTAGAAGAAGAAGATCTGCTACCCAACAATGAGAGTTACCAACACGCAGTGGGGGCACTTCTGTACATAGCAACTATTACTCACCCAGATATCACAGCCTCAGTTGTAATTCTTTGTAGACATATAAGCAAACCACGCCAAAGAGGCTGGAAAGCAATTAAGAGATTTCTTCAGTTTTTTAAGGAAACTCTCTGACTCTCAGAGGTTATGTAGATGCGTATTGGGCCAGAGATTCAAGTGATCAGTTACTTGTTCAAGTTAGGAGAGATTTCAGTTTCCTGGTCCAGCATAGAACATGTGTCAGTTGCGATTTTCTACATAAGCAAAATACATTTCTGCTGCTCATGCAAGTCAAGAAGCAATTTGGTTGAATTTGCAGCTTAATGCTAAGTTTTTAACTTTTCAATGGCGGTGAGCATGCAAGTTCCCTTTGAGTAAGGATTCATCTCTGTTGCTGCTACCGGTAGTTGCTATCCCAATTTCCTATGAATTTGAGCTGGCAATATGAATGATTAGAGTGTGTGAGTGGCTATTTTTTATTTTATTCCGATGTGGGTTGGGATTTTTGTTAGTCAATGTGTAGTAGGATATCTTTGTGTAATCAATAAAATGTATGTACATTTCAAGCCCTGCCCATAATAACCTATGTCTTTGTGTGTATACTTTAAAATATAACATAACATAAAAGATATAAGTTTAAGTCTTTTGAAACTTTTGCTACACTTTAAAGAGGAAAATGGTCCTCCTTTAAAAATACTCCATGAAGGCTGATTTCCTCATCCCTGCGGTATCCAAAATCAGGACCTAGGATGGTCTTTAATACTGTGTTTATCCCTGGGGATCCCCAAGTAAACTCGCCTTGTATTGATCCCATGGCAGCTATGCAGTCAAGACTTCCCCTGAAACCTTAGATTTGTACATCATACAAAGCATGTGAAATAATAGGGAATATACCCAGATTTTTCTGGGGGAACACGGTGCAAGTAAGCAACAAAAAAAAAGCAATTGAGATGCAGCCCCTCCTTCCAGCAGCCCTAAATTGCATAGGAAGATCAATCACTGTCTGAGGAACATTAAACAAATTAAAAACAGGAATATGTGTTCTGGGTGTCATCAGCAGTGCTAGCAAAGACAAGACATTGGTGTCAGTGGCAACAGAAAGAGGACAGAGTTCGTCAGACATGAAAGAATTCCCAGTGAATGGCAGGATTTTGCACAGCGGGGCATCCCAGTGTGTCATGAGGGAATCATAGACTCCAGGGCCAGTTTTGGTTTGTTTTAAGGAGGCTGCCCAGCCAAAGTAGAAAAAAAACCCCATTCCCTCCACTAGACCAGCGCTGAACGTGATCTGGGGATTAAAAAAAACATGCCAACTCGGAGCTGGCTGGCTACAAGTTAAAACAGGGCACATGGAGTCCCACTTCTCCCTGCTTGCACGGCCTCACTGCTGCACTGATTGGGTAACTAAACAGTCACTCACTGTGGCAGCTTGGAAGGAAGAAGGAGAGATACACAGCACTGTTTCTGTTGGGGGATTGAGTGTCCAGCGCCTCTCAGATGGGTCTAAAAGCAGACCAAAACCAATTGAACTTGTGAAATACATTTGTATTTGTAATTGTTTATTCGGTGCATGTCCAGCATGATAGAAAAGCTTCCCTGTGTTTCTGAGGCAAATATCTCTCTCTCAGTTTGACATGGGATGCTGCTGGAGCAGTTCCCCCCTCATGCTCATGTGTAAGCAGAACTGTGAGCTGTGTAACAAGATGGCCACCCCTATGTAGTTTCAGGAGCGCCACATGCACAGGCTATTGCACAACATCTGCATATAGTTAAAGCAGAACTTCAGTTAAAAATGACTTCCACCCTGCCACACTATCCTGGCAGGACGGGGGGGGGGTACAAAGGAAAAAACCCATACCTCTCACGTAAAGAAGCAAAGCCACACACCCCTGCTCTGCGCATGCACCCACCGTCCATTCACTTGAATGGGCAGGCAGTAGCATACAAGGAGCCAGGGGATGCGGCTCTGTGTCTTCCAGCCAAGATGGAGGTGGCCAGGTTCCAGAGTGCCAGAGGAGTGGCGTAGGCACCTGGCTAAGGTATGTTTTTTTTTTCTTCATAACCCCCCTCCGTCCTTATGATCATCGGTGGGAGGGGAATGTATTAAACTGCTTTAATAGCATATACAGTAGACTTAAATGTGTCACTATATTCCCAGTGCAAGAAGCAGCATAATTATTTTAACAGGGTAAATACTATGGATTTTTAGTAGGCAGTTGTACCACATGTCAAGGTTTAAAGCAGACCAACAGCCTTGCACAGTTGGAAAAAAAACTCCCCAAAACTCAGTTGCCTGCACGGCTAATACTAAATTATTGTCAGAAGTTACATTTGCTCCTGTAGCCACTCAAAAAGCTGAACACCACCTCACTGATTTTTTCCTGGTAATGGCCATTTTCAAGCTTCCTTTCCCAGCATACCAGTTGTACTGCTGGCTGAATTCAACTGACGGAACCTCACAATGCACAGTAACAGGAAGCCCAGCAGCACTTTCTCTTTGCAGATGGCCTGCAGCTCCATGGGACAATTATCTTTATGAAATTGACTACAGCAGGAATTACAAAAAGGTAAATTAATTTTTATGTGCAGCAATCTAAATTTCCATGAGTAGGGATTCTTATTTTTACTGTTTCTTATAAGGGTGTTCTTCAGGTTTAAGTGATGGCATCTGAATCCATAACTTTTGTCTGAATGTCTGAGGCTGCCAGTTTTCCTCTTGATCTATGCATCACATTATAGACTAGAATGTTGTGTTTTTGTTCTATTTCCATTCCAAGTAGGAATTTAGTTAAATATGCATCTTTGGTTAATTTTCCTTCATATATGGACAAATATAATGCGTTTGCGTTTGATTAACCAAGATATCATTTATTTTTTATATATAATATAAAAAATAATATTTAATTATAATAATTATAATTTTTATAGGAACAATTGGTTAGACTTTATGTCATATTCAAAATACATGTCAAAATCGATTTCTTGTTGGTTTTGAGGGATAGTGAATTTGATGATCTGATGATCAGTGATTAGTGTTGTTATTTATATTCTGCAGACACTTTATGTTGCATTACTTTGTCTTTGTGATTCGCCCCTCATTCCTCGGACTTATGCTGGAGATGCCTCACTGAGAAGGGTAATATGACTCATGTCTGGTGGGGTTGCCCAGCTATCTGTTCCTTCTGGAATAGGGTGCTGAGCATCTATGCAGATGCCACCGGTTTAACAGTCAGGAACTCCCCTCAGTTGGCGCTTCTTTCCCTGTAGGAAGGGGCACTCATCACAATTCAAGACAGATACACTTAGGCATTTCTTGTCGGCTGTAAGGGCAGTGATCCCCAGACACTGGAAAACACAGGGTTTTTTGCCTGCGGGAGTGGGTAACTGAGCTGGAACGGATTAGGTGAGCAGAAAAATCCTGGGGGACAAGGGGCTTGGGGACGAATATACAGTGACCTTGGCCTGCTGGGAGGATCTGCGGGATTCAGAAAGGTTTAGAGCCATGCTTAACTAGACAAGGTGACTACTAGCGTAGCCGCAAGGGGGTGGTATACTAGACGGGGAGATGTGGCATTGTAATGGTGCCACAAGTGGACTAGGTCAACGAATCTCATGGATTAAATTACCCTTCATTTTTTCTCCTCACACCCTCCTTTCTGTCTGTCCCCTGTTCGGTGCAGTTAGGGCACCTGTCGCTCTATAATATCCAGGCAGGCGCCTAGCTTGGTGGAGCTTTGAGAGTTGTGGGGTGGGCCTGGGGGCTCTTGATTTTAGTCATGGTTTTTGATGTAGCTGTTTTGAACTTTTGAACTTCACTCTGTTAAGGCGCTTTTTGGATTGGTATGTCATGGTTATCATACTGTACTATATCATGGGCTCCTCCCTATGTTAGGTTTCTGCTTGTTTGTCTTAAATAAAAACAGATTCTACAAAAAAAATCTGTCTGGAATTTAATCAGCCTTGGCCAACCAACTGAACCCCCAATGTTTTTTTTGGCCGACCATAGAGTGTGCACCAAACCAAGGACTAAAGCAAGGGTGCTCAACCTTTTGACGAGCGAGGGCCACTAAAATAATTTGGAACCTGGTCGAAGGCAACAATGAAAAGGTTAAGAAATATTTCATTTGGAATAGCATAAGGAAGATTTTCTACAACAGTAAGGATACCCACTGTCTCCACAAACTTTACCTGTATGTCCTTCCACCACATCCCTGCATTTTTACGTAACAATTCTCACATGCTAGAAATACATATGCCTAATTGGATGTCCCTCTGAATGTCCCTTATTTATATCCCTCTCCAATCACTACCGCATATTAACCATGTTCCTATTACGCAACCTATTTAAGCTTCCACAAATGCTTAACTTAAAGTTATTATAGAAAAATAATTTTACCAAATTATTGTTCCAAAGATTTCACCCAGAAGCAGGTCAGGGGCTACATGATATGGCTCTGAGGGCCACATATGGCTCCTGGGATGCAGGTTGAGCTTGTATGGACTAAAGCATTGTAGGGACAGCTTGTGGTCATGGGTGGATAGGTCAACTCTAAAATTAATTGTACTGAATATTTAGTATTATGGGGGTAGATAATAGAGGTAATAACGGTGTGGGTTTGGCCCCCAAATCCATGATGCTGAGGGTACAGCACTGGGGGTAGAATATATGTATTGGAGTTTCTTTACTTGGGTGGACCAAGTACAGATGGGCTGGAGGAAAGACTAAGGAAGCAAGGATTGGATAGGGGAAGTTTGAAGCAGCAGCCAAGAAAGGCCCAAAATAGTTCAGCCCACTGGCAATTCTTCTTAAAGGGACTCTGTAGGCAAAGTGCATACACTGCCATTCAGCAGCTTACCTTACCATGGCTGCCCTCTCCCTTCTTGTCAGAGCGCAGCTGCTCCTGAAAGTAGAAACAAGACAAATAGTAGTAGCACAACCCCTGAATTAATTTGCCATAGAACACCAATAATAGGGCTAAGCTGGAGGTCTAAAGCTCCGCATCATCAAATATTGGTTGGTTGGAACTGAGTGTTGGCACAGGAAGTGGGGGCAGCCACATCCCTAGTTGTATGCCATGCCCATCTGAATGGCTGGATGCAGGAGCGCCTTCGCTGCAGGGATGCCGGGGATGTACTGCAATCCACAATTGCGGCGAGCGATCAGCGGATAGGTAAGCAATTGTGGGCCACTGCGGGGGGTTCATACAGTAAGGCATCCTGATTCAGGTTCCCCCGGGGGTACTTAGCTATCTGGGCCTGGAACTCCAGGGTTGGCCAAGGGGGGAATTGGTCCACTTTAAGCCAAAAGGTTTAACATTTAAAAACAATGATCATAATGCTGTTTAAAACAACACACAGATACACCAATGTCAGAGGTAAATGTGAAGGAATGTGCTCCAAACTTTATACACTATATACAATATATCATCCCAAACACAAAGACATACTGAGGACTGAACCAAGGTGAAATGTGATAAATCCCAGCTCTGTGGACCACTGTGGTGTTGTCTATTTTTTGTGAAAACAGATGGCAATGCAAAGCTAAACATAAAGGCAATGTAATTTCAGTGACTAAAATATAATCAAACTATATTGTTCACCTTAAATTGAAAATAAAATGAACATTTAGCAATAATACTTGCTGTTAACATCTGCTTTGAACCATTGTTTAATATTGACACCTGCTAAAAGGACTTCCAACTATGACCTTGTATATTTCCCCTCTTACAAATACTTTTATCTGCAATGGGATTTTAAATAACTTACACGCCCATTAAGCTCCAGCTGTACATAAACAGTAACAGTTCACATTATAAATGGAAGGAAACAGATTGAAACATGTAATTTAAGACAGGGACACTATTGCCAAGGACAAGACAAGTAAAATAAAGTAGTTTATATACTCCATTTGTGAAATCAAAATTGGCGCCTCATCAGGACTGTTTTTGCAGATTTATGGATAGATGCAAACGCAGAGATGCAATTGGTGATAAACATTATTTTAGACATTTTGTAACAGTTATCTTAGGATGGCTATTTTCCTGTATAAGCTCCATTGATGTATCTATTCCAAGTCCCAAGGAAATAGTTTCATCCAAACATATCACCTTTTTTGCTGCACCAAACCACTAAGCTAATCATTGCCGCTGTTAGGAAAATTGGGATAATAATAAGAGTTGTGAGAATTTCATCCGGGGGATCTTCCCATGTGACTGTGTCCAAAGTACAGTTTGAAAAGAATTGTCCATGTATTCCAGTGATGAATCTTTCTGCCAAAATATTGGGCCAAAAGCAACCGAGTTCTTTTGCAGTATGTTCAGTACATCTGGAAAAACGTTCATAATGCCTGTGGGGTATAAAAGAGAAAAATCTGTATTAAATAGAGAAATATTAAGCTAATGAAGTGCAATTTGAAGTTCAAACTTTTTTTACATTTTTTATATAACATCAGTATACTGTATATTGTTATCTTCAAGGACTTAATGGGATCTCAGAACACTGTAGCCATATATTTAAGCATAATAGATTAAAGGAGCACTATCCTGAAATGATGTATTAATACAAATCCAAATAAACATGTTGGCTAATGAGAGGAGGGGTCATGTATACACCCGAACTGAATAAAACTCCTGCAAGGTTTGTGGCTTATTCTTTCATGGTAGGAACACAATCCAGGGGTGACAGGTATAGTGTATCAGGGATGACAGAGCCTCCACTGATTTCCTCTTCCTTCCATTAAAATAGAAAAAACAAGCCTGGCTGGATATTTCTTGATGCCGGTGTTATGTATAAGTGACCTCTCCTCCCTCCATCTAGCATATTTATATGAATTTTTATCATTGGGCCATTATTTGCAATAGTGCTCAGTAAATAATTGATCATCCATAAGGAAAAGCGGCAAATTTGCATTGCTGACAGCATGTATGCAAAAAATACTGATTTTGACTCTAAATTTGTAAATTAAATAAATGCATAGGGATTATATAGCAGAGCTAATATTTACCCAAAGCTCTTACTCTGTATATAATTATTTCAAGGAGCTTGATTCAATAAACTTTTCTTATAATATCTGACAAAAATAAGGGCCAAAAATTCACAAAGCATGAATACAAAACAAAAACACTACTGACTTTGACTCTTATAACTTTGTATGGATTATACAGCAGAACTAAGGGGTTTATTTAAGAAACGCTAACGCCATGTAGCCAGTTGTTTTTCGTGAATGCCACCAGCAAGTCATATTTATGATGCAAAATAATGTTTAGCGCCGTGGATTCAAGAGTGCCTGGTGCTTTGTTCGCTATGTCCCCTAAAGCACCACATCCCATCTGACGCTCAGTGACTTCTGGTCAGTGTTTTACATTTTTTGTGCACATCCCTGTCCTGTTCTGAATGTTTTTTGTGTTCATTTTTTTACGTATTATCCGCTGCTAATTTGTGTTTTCATGTCTGCCAATCATGTGTCATGTCATTTGTATGCTCCCAATGTCATTCCACATGTTTAGGCTTGATCACTGTGCAGCCATCACAATTTATAGACTTTTTTTGTATTGCACCTGGCACTGTATGCTTGAACATCGTGGTTTTACAGTGCCTGTGCTGGCGCTGTTCATGTATGGGAAAGTGCTAAGTGGTGTATATTTCTCCCCTGCTTTGCTCAATCAGGCACGATCCATGCCTCCATGCCGGGTTTACAGGATCACAGTCCACATCCCCAGTCCTCTACAGGTTTTTCCCAGTTCTCACACAGGTGATGAGGCTAATTGTGGGGAAGCCTAATAAAAACAGCCAATGAGGCTTTCAGTTTGCTGTTGAACAGCCTGGGATAAGGAGCCCAGGCCGTACTGCTCACAGAGACTGACAGAACTGAATGCAGCCGAAGGACTTTGTTTGTGTCCCCCGAACTTGGACTTGTGGATTAACAGTGTATGCCCTGTAAGCGGACCTGTTACAACAAAGACTTGCAGTTTGCTGGATTATCCTTCCCTGGACTTTACTAGAGCTGGTGAGGTAACCGCTTGATGTACTACATTGTAGGCTGCAACCTTCTCTGAAGTAAGAGATGGCTGTTGAACATTTGTTTTCAATAAAAATTTATTTTGATTTGAAAAACCGAGTCGTCCGAGTCACTGCCGTTTGCCCCAGATCCTGACAACATGTTAAATACAAATGGGAGGGGGGGAATGCCACACTACCTATAAGGGGAATGGAAGGGGGGAATGCCACACTACCTATAAGGGGAATGGAAGGGTGGGAATGCCACACTACCTAAAGGGGAATGCCACACTGCCTATATGGGCAATGGAAAGGGGGGGGGGGGGATGCCACACTGCCTATAAGGGGAATGGAAGGGGGGAATGCCACACTACCTATATGGGCAATGGAAGGGGGGGTAATGCCACACTACCTATAAGGGGAATGCCACACTACCTATATGGGCATTGGAAAGGGGGGGATGCCACACTACCTATAAGGGGAATGGAAGGGGGGAATGCCACACTACCTATATGGGCAATGGAAGGGGGGGGATGCCACACTACCTATATGGGGAATAGAAGGGGGTGGGATGCCACACTACCTATATGGGGAATGGAAGGGGAGATGCCACTCTGCCTATATGGGAATGGGGGGATGCCACACTGACTATATGGGAATGGGTAGGGATGCCACACTACCTATATTGTAATGGGAGGGGGGAATGACGCACTGCCTATATGGGAATGGGGGGGAATGCCACACTACCTAAAGGGGAATGACACACTACCTATATGGGCAATGGAAAGGGGGGGGTGCCACACTACCTATAAGGGGAATGGAAGGAGGGAATGCCACACTACCTATATGGGCAATGGAAGGGGGGGGATGCCACACTACCTATAAGGGGAATGCCACACTGCCTATATGGGCAATGTAAGGGGGGGGATGCCACACTACCTATATGGGGAATGGAAGGGGGGATGCCACACTGCCTATATGGGAATGGGGGGATGCCACACTGCCTATATGGGAATGGGTAGGGATGCCACACTACCTATATGGTAATGGGAGGGGGGAATGACGCACTGCCTATATGGGAATGGGGGGGTGCCACACTGCCTATATGGTAATGGGAGGGGGGGGATGCCACGCTGCCTATATGGGAATGGGAGGGGGGAATGACGCACTGCCTATATGGGAATGGGGGGGATGCCACACTGCCTATATGGGAATGGGAGGGGGGAATGATGCACTGCCTATATGGGAATGGGAGGGGGGAATGGGTAGGGATGCCACACTGCCTATGGGAATGGGAGGGGGGGAATGGGTAGGGATGCCACACTGCCTATATGGGAATGGGAGGGGGGATGCCACACTGACTATATGGGGAATGGGATGGGGGGATGCCACACTGCCTATGGGAAGTAGGAAGGGGGAATGCCGCACTGCCTATGGGGGAGGGCATCCCACACTGCCTATGTGATGGGGAAACGCCACACTGTCTGTAATTGGGTGTTTTAGCACCATTAGAATATTTTTTTTCTAGTTTTCCTTCCCCAAATCCTAGGTGCATCTTATGAGCAGGTGCGTCTTATATGGCGAACAAATGTGGTATATGATATTAACAATATTTCATGCAGCAATGAAATACAATGGCCTGACCTACAAGAGACTTATTTATCATTAAGCAGCTGTAAATTAGCCTTGCTTGTAGTTGTTCTGTCCAAATTTCCTGTAGTAATTTGCCCGGTCCCAGTACTTCAAACTTTTTCCGGGTGCACTGTCTACCACCCAATCAAAGGTGTAAGTAGCTCTGAGGATGTTGGTGTCAGACTGTCCGATCAATTGCCCTCTTGGTCACAGTGCTTAACAAATACAAAGCATCTAACATTGCATAAAATATAATATTATAGTATAATATATTAGTATAATATATAGTATAATAATATTAGTCAGGTCAGGTCACAAAGCCACATTGTATTATTGCCCAATGCTATTTAATTAACTAGCTAAGTTATGCTTAAAGAATGCTACAGAACAGAAGTCCACAGACTTGAATAGTATTCATATTTGGGTACTTGCAGAGACGTATTGTTTTCCAAATATTAATCAGAACTGCACAACAACAGAATAGAGGCGTATTACAGCAACACTCATTATAACCTATTGTACTTTGTAAAAGGTATGAGTATACCACTAAAATCACAAAAAGACAGCTCATATCTAAAGATGAATAATGTTGCATTATAGAAGATACTGCAGGAGCTATGATTAAATTAGATATGACAATAGTGTAAATCACTTTTTAATAACATTATTGTCCTATTTTGTCAGGCATGTAAAAACAATTTAGTGTGAGCTGCAAAACTAATCTAGTACTAGAAAATGTAAAATTATTCTAGTAACGTGTAAATAAAAAAAATATCATATTGGCTTCCTTTTCAAATGTTGGATCCAAAATTCTAAACTCCTATAGAGGTTGATCAGTTTACTACATCAGCAATGGATTCCAGTAACTATTTTCCTCAATGCTTCACGTTTCTGCTCTACTGGCAACTGTGAAAGAAGTCTCTCACTTGTAGAGAGATCTGATGCTTCATGGAAGTGTTACCATAACTTCCATATAGAGCATCTGCTCCATTCTGTCAGTGTTTAGGAGGTGTGACTGGTCATATCCCATTTATTATGGTGTGAAACCAGCCATTGGGACCGATATATAAAGACAGAGGTGAGTATTACTGTTTGTGACCTTGAGTGATGTAATTATGTTAATAAAGCAGAATCATATTTTTTATTTCACTATTCTTTGGAAAAGTGCAAGTAAAATACTTCTATTTCACAGTCAAACCATGTTTGTAATTGCCATGTGTAAACAAATTGCATATAATTCAATATTCTTTCCAGTTAGCTCAACAGCATACGAGTGAGATATTATTAAACTGGCACATGCAGTTTCATCCAATTTAGCACAGTTCTATTCTGTTCTCTGAACCTCTGTACATGAAAATGAAATAGGCATTTTCGCTATCATATATTTTTCACCAGAATGGAAAAAGTGACAGTTCTACTAATGGAATGCTGCTTGATGGGGAGCAAGGGAAGCAATTTATTTCATTTCAGGTGGCCAACCATTTGTACATTCTGTACAATAACTTCTTTGTGCTCAGCTCTATCAGATAAAATAATTTTATGAAATGAGGCTATTAGGCTGTAATCTTTTACCACCTATTATGTCTCATCCAAGTTTCAGTTTATCATTATCATTGGGTTAAAGACTGGAAGATGTCATTTCTATAACAAAATGGCGCATGACAATGCAAGTGCCTATTGTCACATACTATTTATTGGTGGTGTCCAGTCTTTTTATATGAATTGCCCTAAATCGTTCTGAATGATTTGTCCTAAATTACGCTTATTTTATATATTTTTTTTAATGCATGACTTAATGCCTCGCCCGCCTAGGCACTCTTTAAGGATGACACTACTTCGTACAAAGAGGCCGATTCATTAATAGCGCCAGGTAGCGACAGATGAGCGACTGAAGTATGGCGCTATGAGCGCCGCTAGCGTACGCCGCGGGCGGTAGCGATTCGCTATAGCAGGCCTCCTCAGTCGCTACCTGGCGTTGTTGGGAACAACGCCTACATTGCTGAATATGATGTTGGAGCTCAGCTTTGTAGGCGCTGTCAGTTTGAGCACGCTATTCAACACAGCGCCTGCGCTTTGCTTTGCTGTGGGCTTGAAATCAAGTACCTTCAGAATTAAACACATTGCAACATGTTTCTTTTGTTTTTTTTTAATTTTGTTTGGAAAAGTAAAGAAAATTAACTTAAATGTTCAAGCAAATCAAAACGCCTGTCATGCTGCATCTCGGGGTGCCTGAAAAAGATTAAAAAGTGCAGTTAGTATATATATTTAAATTGGTATTTTTCGCTGTTAAAAAATATTGCATTAATTGGTAACCAACATTTGGGTCCAACTTGCACAACAACCCTAATTGTTATGTTGTTCAGCTTCCACCCCCCCTTATAGTGGTTTTGGATATCTTACACCCCCCTTATAGTGGTTTGGGTCATCTTACACCCCCCTTATAGTGGTTTGGGTCATCTTACACCCCCCTTATAGTGGTTTTGGTCATCTTACACCTCCCTTATAGTGGTTTGGGTCATCTTACACCCCCCTTATAGTGGTTTTGGTCATCTTACACCCCCCTTATAGTGGTTTTGGTCATCTTACACCCCCCCTTATAGTGGTTTTGGTAATCTTACACCCCCCTTATAGTGGTTTTGGTCATCTTACACCCCCCTTATAGTGGTTTGGGTCATCTTACACACCCCTTATAGTGGTTTGGGTCATCTTACACCTCCCTTATAGTGGTTTGGGTCATCTTACACCCCCCTTATAGTGGTTTTGGTCATCTTACACCCCCCTTATAGTGGTTTTGGTCATCTTACACCCCCCTTATAGTGGTTTTGGTAATCTTACACCCCCCTTATAGTGGTTTTGGTCATCTTACACCCCCCTTATAGTGGTTTGGGTCATCTTACACACCCCTTATAGTGGTTTTGGTCATCTTACACCCCCCTTATAGTGGTTTTGGTCATCTTACACCCCCCTTATAGTGGTTTTGGTCATCTTACACCCCCCTTATAGTGGTTTTGGTCATCTTACACCTCCCTTATAGTGGTTTGGGTCATCTTACACCCCCCTTATAGTGGTTTTGGTCATCTTACACCCCCCTTATAGTGGTTTTGGTCATCTTACACCCCCCTTATAGTGGTTTGGGTCATCTTACACCCCCCTTATAGTGGTTTTGGTCATCTTACACCCCCCTTATAGTGGTTTTGGTCATCTTACACCCCCCTTATAGTGGTTTGGGTCATCTTACACCCCCCTTATAGTGGTTTGGGTCATCTTACACCCCCCTTATAGTGGTTTTGGTCATCTTGCACCCCCCTTATAGTGGTTTTGGTCATCTTACACCCCCCTTATAGTGGTTTTGGTCATCTTACACACCCCCTTAGAGTGGTTTTTGCCAAATTATGATGGGAGGTCAAATAAATTTTCCTGGTAGTGCAGTACTTGGATTAGAGTGAAGGGTAGTTAGCTTACCGCAAAAAAGGAAGTGATCATCCTTTCCCTTAGCTCATCGCCAGTCTGGGTGTCCTCACTTCTTTCTGCGGGCAAGTTGGGGATTTCGGGCACCAGTGCTGTCTCTTCAGGGGATTGAATTCTGTGGCATATACATATATTGTGGAGCACACAGCAGGCGAGGATGATCTTGGAGACCTTCTGTGGACTGTACAGCATCTCTCCTCCTGGGCGTGCCAAACATAGAAAACGTGCTTTCAGCAGGCCGATGGTTCTTTCCACAATGCTTCGGGTCTTGCGGTGTGCTGCATTGTAGCGTTCATGGGCAGAGGTCTGTGGGCTCCTGACCGGAGTCAGCACCCACGTTCTCTGCCCATATCCCTTATCCGCTGTTGAAAAAACACAAGGAGAGAGACAGCAATTAGTACTAGTACATGTTTTTGTTTTCATTTTTAATAATTTGGCTTACTAGGCCACATATTTTAGGCAAAATACTTGACATGGTTAATTATTTACCCAGTAGCCAGCCAGCTGGCATTTCGTTGTTCTCAAACTTCCGGCACAGGACTGTCCGCTGCAAGACGTAAGAATCGTGGCATGAGCCGGGGAACCCCGATCTCACCACCCGCAGCTTCATTTCATGGTCACAGACCACCATGATGTTTAAGGAATGAAATTGTTTTCTGTTTCGGTAATACAGCTCCTGTGCACGGGGAGGGCGGAAAGGGATATGTGTACCATCAACGCACCCTAGCACATTCGGGATCCCTCCCATTAGATAGAAAGCATGTTTTATTTTGGCAACCTCCTCCTCATCCTCAGGAAACTTGATGTAAACTGGGATCAAATCACAAATCGCCAGAACTACCTGGATTAATATGCGGCTCATAGTAGCCTGGCTGATCCCGCTGAGGAGGGCAGAGATTGCCTGGAAGGTCCTTCGTGCCAAAATATTCAGAGTGGCACACAGGCGTACTATGCCTGGAATGGATTGAGTGCGTTTGGTGGATGGCTCGATTTTGTGCTTAATCTGATCATATAGGGACTGTAGTGCAGCACGATTCAGACGGAAGCGGCTCCTGATCTGCTCGTCACTTAAGTCCCATACTGAAAGGCGGATTCCAAAGGAGCGGGGTGCCCTAAGCCTCACAACACCCCGCTCCCTGTCCTCCTGCTCTTCCAGCATACGCATACATCCATCCACCCAGACACCATACATCACCCTCTTATCCATCACACACACACTCAACAGATATACAAAATCAAACAAACAAAAACAAAAACCACGAACACACCACACACACACAAACAATCACACTCCTCACACACTCACTACAATGCAGCTCACCACAAAACCAGAAGTATAGTGGTCCAAACCACCAGCCTGCTGAAAAACAGCTTTCTAAGTTAGGCACAACCAAGAGGGGAGTTGCTGCACAGCCCACAAAAGGCCCCAAAAGCCAAGCCTCACTTGCTGTATGCTCCACAAATGCCAACAAAATGCATATGCCAACAAAATCAATCTCCTAAAGAAACAGCACTGATGTCAGAAATCACCCAACAAGCCACAGAGAGTGAGGACCAAACCCAGACAGACACTCAAATGAGCTAAGGGAAACAAGCACCACACCACAGCCTTTGCCACAGTGTAACAATACCAGAAGCTTTCAAAATCCTTCCATTTATACTTCACTTTCAAAAAGGACAGGTCCGCTTTGCTGCCTTTTGCGTTGCTCTGCTATTTCCGGGCGCCAATTAGCTGACCCAGGTGTGCGTGAAACGGAGTGCGCACGCGCACGCTAGTAGCGCTACTAGCGTACGTGAGCCGAAACTTGCGTGCATTAACGGACATGGCAGAAAATTCAGTGGTGGGCCAATGAAAGGTAAGCTGCTGTTTATTTAAATAGCCGTTAGGATAGCCACATGTCACAAGTGTTTAATATACATGAGTACATTGTTGTATTTGGTTGTGTGTTGTTTGGTTAATGAGGTCTGTAATTAGTTAATTGGCTAACACACATGCTTCAGTCAGTGCAGTGGAGGTGTGGCTACAAGCACCTGGCCAGTATGTGTGAATCTATTAAGTGGACTGGTTTGTGATTGGCTGTTAGAGCACATAAAACCTGGCCAACCCAAGGAGAGTGCAATGCCATTCTGTAGTCTGCATGCGTGCTTGTTGGTTGTGTATTGGTGTGTGTGTGCAGCTACAGGATGGAGCCAAATCTGCCGGCCACAGCAGGCCCAAGTAGGAGTGTGGTGGGTGCTGTGCGCAGACCTCCCTTAGGGAAAAGGGCCCAGCCTGAAGGTGGTGCAGCACCCCAGGCTAAGCGCCCAGGTGCCAAGAGGGAGCCTGAATTTAATTTGGCGGAGAATAATCATCTTGTGCGCCTTACCCTTGCTAAATGGGAGCTGATATTTGGCTCCCAAAGCAAGTCAATAGGCAAACAAGAAAGAAGCAAACTGTGGGATGCCATTGGTGTTGAGCTTAGTAGCACTGCTCAACACCCACGTAGTGGCCCATCCTGCAGGAAACGCTTCTACACTTTGAGAGGGGCCCTTATCAAAAAGATGAATCACGATCTTGATGTGGACAGTGGGACCATCCAGGCTCCAAAGAGTACCTACAGGCCGTATGAGGAGATGCTGAAGGCCAAAATTCCACTTGCTCGGCTGCAGGGTGTGGATCCTGGGGATGACACCACAGGTTGGACTGAAGGTACATATTTTCTGCATTTTTTTTCCAGCTAATGTTAATGTATGTGATTTGCATTTTCTCTTTCTGGCCAACTAACAGTAGGACCTGTGAAGTAGTACATTATACCTCATAAATGTTTTACTTTCCTGTCTGTTGCTTTCTGCATAGGTGCACATGGTGCTGTCCAGGATTTGGCTGAGGACACACCAACTCCTGCCCTTCAACCAACCTCAAGCCTAACCCAGTCTGCCATTGAAGGTATTTAACACTAATTTAGGTGCTGGTTGTTTGGGGACCAAATGGGTGTGGGTGCACCTCAAACAATAGAGTGGGGCACTGTTGAGGATTAATAATATGGACCTGCGGCCTAATTTCACGGCCACTTTAACCCTCACAGCAACTAACTAACAAGGCCCTAACATGTGTAGCTATGTTGGAAGCCAGAGATGTGTGGCCATATATCTGCATATACATGTGGAAGCCACACTGGCTTTGATTAGTGAATATTAGTGAATGAGCTGCTCACACACACCTTAATGCATGTTTTATTTTTTGCCGCACATTACCAATGGCTCAATGTTTGCTTTGTTTTTGCCTAGCTGCCCCGCCATTGGCCCCAGCATCTCCTCAGGAGCCAAGCTACTCTTTGGATGTCGGTAAGTGCATGTGTCAACCTTGCTTTATCCGCTTTAACCCAAGTGCATGTGTATCATTCCTCTTTTTTATTTGTAGGCCAAGTGACTGGTTCATCTTTGGACCCCACTTCCGATGTTGCAGGTCAACAGGACCCTGTTGGCGTGTATAGCAATAAATAATGTATCCTTTATGCTGTTTATGTTACACTGGTTCTATTTGGTTAGTCTAATAATCTACATGTTTGCTCTGTCAACTTGAAGATGCCTATTTTGATTGCTTATTCCATCCCCAGGGTCAGTCTAATAGTTTTTGGAGTGATTGCAATGCATTTTTAAAAAAATATTTTTAGACAAACATTCACCCAAGTAGTTGGAGGAATATTTTGAGACATTAATTGTGTATTTTAGTTGGCCAGAATATCGGAAGTGGCTGTCCGGAAAGGGCCCTTCACGTTCAGGCTGCCAGAGATGAGGGTAAGTTGTTTTGGCTTGATGATCTAGTATGTATTTTGGCTCTACTTTTGTGGCACTTTCTTCAGGCAACTTGTGTTTCAACATGTATTTTCCAGGGCAAAGCTTGAGTGAGGGCCCCACTCCAGACATCTGGGAGATTGCGGGTATGTGTAATTTTAGCAATGTGTCTGATCTTATTTGGCCCAATTATTGCCTCATATTCCTCTTACATACATGTTAGCAATCTGAGTTTCTAATATACCTTTTGGGCTAGTGTGTAATCTTGCACTTTGTGGAGGTATGGGCTCGAAAGGCTATCCATGTTACATTTGAGTTTTGTCCACTGACCTACTAACCTGACTTTCCTGTTTAGCATATGCCAACTTGCCGGATATCTCGGATGTGGATTTGCCCCTCTCTGGCAGCGATACCCCACTCCTACCTGTGCCGGACGACACGGAGGTAACATGGCTGATTTAGAGGACCAATAACCACATTGCCATGTTCATGGGTAGGCGATGAACCAACATGTCACATTTCCTTTCTTGGTCGTTTTTGCAGGAGGCGGGACCAGAACCCCAAGTTGGGACCTCTTCCCAAGTGCCATGCGGCCAAGCTTCAGAGGCTCAAACAAGGGTAAGTTGTATTGTTACAGGTTGGGCAAATGATTTGGAGGGGCATAGCTGCATTGGTTCTGTTTGACTAAAATGTGGTTTTCTATTTTGTTAGCCTCAAACCACAGCAAGAGGAGGTGTGGCACCAACCAGTCAGGATTTTTATGAGCTAGGGGTCCGGATGCTGGAGGACTACAGTCGCCAACAGCCGCGTGATGGAACTAATGAGCGCATTGCGGCGTTGGAACATCAGGTGCTGATGTGTCAGTAACAAAATGAGGCCCAGCAGCGCCAGATCGATCAGTTGCTCCAAAACCAACAACATAACCAGGAACTTGGTCGCCTCGGCAATCTAATGGAGCAATCTCTCCAGCGACAGGACCAAACTTTGTTGTTGATACAACAGCTCATACAACAGCAGTCTATTTGTTTTACTGCACTGTTGTCCCCCAACACCGCCCCTAGCAATGACTCCCAACCTCCCCGGCCACCCAGCCAAGAATATTAATTTGTTTGTGGTTATATTTTTTTTCTGTAAATAGATTTGCTTAACCCACCTCTAAATTGTGTTTTTCCTAAGACATAGCTAAGAACACAGCCAGGGATGAGTATCTTGATCTACATATGTAAATGTAGTCCCAAATTTATGCCACACATTTGTGACCATAGCTTACTATGGTTTACACATTAAATGGCTCCAAAGGTATGGCAAAATTTACACACAAATGGGTTTGTAGACACTTAAACTATGCTTGACAAGGCACAACACTGTAATTATCAAAATATAAAATATTTTATTCTAAAGGTGGGCAACAGGCCGAACATTGGCCCACAAAGGGGCTCCAAAAAGGGGCCAGTCATCCCCCCACCCTAACGACGCCGCCGCCTCTTCTTGGCCAGCAGCATAAGGCGAAGACGCCGGATCGACCGCCACAGTCTGCGATGCTGGTTTTCACAAGCTGTAGAGATTTAAAAAAAAAACAGATTTAATAAATGGAATGTGACCTAAACAGACACAGATGTAGCAATGTAATGCCAGTGGGTCCAATTAGCTGACACTCACATTAACACTGTGCCCTTAGTTGTTAACATTATATGAGTACTAGTGGCTGGCTTAAATGTGGCCACCACATCCCAAGCATACATTTACTCTTAACTCTTGGGAATCAAAGAAGGTATAAGTCCCAGTGTGGACATTTATGTGTTTAGTCACAGCCAAACATCAGGGCCTAAGTCCTAACGAGTAAACTAGTTTGTCCCACAATCTTAGAGGTCACGACCTAAGCAGGCCCATTTGGTTGTGTCTAAACCACAAATTGTCTCTATGTGGCAAACTCAAGAATGTGAGGCAACAATCAAGCATGCAGACAGGCATGTAGGATTGTTGCCCAAACACATGTAACCTAGATGTGTGTTAATTTAACACATAGGTACATTGTAAATGTCTGCAGATTTGACTATAAGACATAGGGTTCACAAGTCTTTAGGCATATGAAGTGGGATGTACTCACCATCGCAGCTGTGGCGGGGGCCCATGCTGCTGGCCGTCCCTGGAGCTGGGGTGGGGAAGATGGTCACTGGCTCCGTCTGCGTAGCAACATCTGTCAGGAGAAAGCAAAAGAGAAAAGCAAAATTAGTAGGCCAATGACACCTGACTATTTGACATCCATCTGGTTAGGGAGTCTGAAAAATCAAATGCTTGCATGGTTACACACATGTTGTCCAACATTAGCATATTTCCTGGTCCATGAGTTCCTGTAAATTATTTATGGTTGCAACATGGACCCCTAAAGATAATGTGCCAATAACCTTGACAGTGCAATGTTAAGGACTAATTTGCAGTTGATTGTCGAATGTTACTAGTGTGCAACATGTGTTAGCCGGAACAACTTAACCAAATAACACATTTGCTAGCCCCCATCATGGTGTGGGCAGAAACATAGGGGTGGTTGCCAGTTGGATAGCACTGTAGTGGGGTTTGTGATGTTAATGTACATTATCAAACCAGCTTGTACTATGGACCAGGAAACATGTGTCTGTTAAAAGTGGGCCAAGACCCAGGATTGATACTATTCTGTGTTTTGGTCCACTTTGGCAGAGCACCACAATTTGAGTGAGACACCGTCCGCCGCCGCTGCCTTCCGCACATCACTCCTCCAGTGTGTGCACACGCGCAGCCCATTAGGAAACAGAGAGCGCAGGTGCACACACATCTAGAGGTGCACGCAGGAGGCTGCGCCGGTGGCTTCTGCCACCCCCAATGAGGTAAGGAGTTTGTGGGTTTTTTTGGGGGGGCCCTGGGTGAGGGAGGTGATTGGGCAGGGAAGCTTCGAGATTCCAAGCACAATCAACAATGGGTGTTGATCCACTTTAAGGAATGTCATAACATAGGGAATGTGATGGATAACAACAAACACTTACCATGACTATGCCCGTGGAGAAGGCGTTGCCAAAAGGCCATGGAGGTGCTGCCTATATGATGCCCTGCAAATTAGAGAGGAATGGCAAGGGCTAAGTACAAATGGCCAGATGAATCCTGTCACAGACTAACAATGACAAAATGTGCACTCACCAGGGGATGATCCGCCACTTGAAGCCCAGGGAGGGCTCTGAGGAGGAGGCGGGGAGCCTCGGCTCCTCACACTCTGCTCGGAAGATCCACCAGCCAAAGGGCCACCCTCCTCCCTCTCACTCCCTGCTCCTTCAGGGAGTGTGGGAGAGTCCATTCTTTCCACCCCACTTGGACTCCCCACTTGAGAGTGGCCCCTTGGCTGGTGAGACTCCTCAGAGTCAGAGTGTGAGGAGCTGAGGCTTGATCCTGCCAGCCCCCCAGCAGCACACTCCTCTGGGGCGTCATCCCCTTTCTCCCCTGGGTCCTCCAAATAGGATCCGCGAGAGGGACCCTCCCCCGATGACTCCCCCGAGTCCGCCTGCCTGGTTCGGGGGAGGAATCCCTTCCCACGTTTCCCCAGGGGAGGACGCTTATCTGTGTTGAGGGGGTGAAAGAAAATAATTAATATTAAGACCACAAATGGACACAGCTTAGCAGATTATTTAAACAAAAGTATAAACATAGCATAAGCTTAAACTTACCTGATGCGTAGGCATCATATAGGCGGTACACGCCTTCAGGGTCCTGGCGCTTGAAGTCCGACCACTTTTGTTGTATTGCTCGGACGGAGAGCTGGGTGTTGAAGCGCCGGGACACTGTGGCCTTCACCTCCATGGCTATTCTTTTTTTTCCCCCACGGGCATAGTCATACTGCTTGATGCAGAAATCCTATGAGAAATGAAAAACAAACACAAATCAATACATGACATCAGAACAATGGCATAAACAGTTATACTGAGACCAGATTAAAGTGGACCCACACCCCGGATTTTGACTATTCTGGGTTTGGGTCCACTTTGGTGGGGCACACCAATCGGGGGTGGTCCGCTGTCTGAAACCCCCTTGGAAGGCCAGAAATACACCACTGACCACGCTCCCACGTGACTGCGTCAGGCTAGCACAGCGCTCTGCGCCGCTGTGGTATGCGCATCCAAGGCCGTTTGGACGTGCATACCAGCTCAGCTGCCTCTGAGCGCCGAAGGACGAGTGTGGCGTTTGACTCTAACAGGGAGGGCGCCTGCGCAGGCCATTAACAAATGTCTGGCGCAGGGGACCACCCTGCTAGAGGGAAGCGCAAGACGCATCCGCAGCTTACGCATGCACAGATGGGACGGGGCTGAGGTAAGGTTTATGGGCCTCCAGGGGGGTTCATCCCCGCAGGACATCCAGATTGGGGATGCCCCGCGGGGAGTGATCAGATTGGTCCTGAAAACTAATAGCCAATACCCCCTGTGTGTTGGTCCACTTTAAACATAAAATGCAAGAAAAACATACTCACTTTGACCACCTGGCCATTTACGCGGCTATCCACACGCATGCGTTTTTTTTGGCTTGCCCAGGAGGGGAAGGGGTGGGAGGGGTGTTAGGTGGGGGAGGTGAGGTAGGTGGGGGAGGGGTGGTGGGGTCAGATTCGGAGGAGGAGCTGGGGAGGCGCTGAATCCGTCTCCTGGGCAGCATGGTGGAAACGCTAAGGAGGAAACAGGAACCGGATATGAACAAAGCGACAGGGAACCAAAAAAAAACGCTCCGCGCACCAGGAACATGCTAATATCAGCTATGTGCAAGCTAAGTGGCGGAATAAGTAAATTGATGCATTACAACAATCTATTGGCCTAAGCGCTAGTCATTTTTAGCTTTAGGTGGCTTTGAAATGCAAAGGAGGAAACCGGAACCGGATATGACCAAAGCAACTGTGAAATAAATTTCAAAAAACAAGCTCCGCGCACCAGGAACAAGCTAATATCAGCTATGTGCAAGCTAAGTGGCGGAAAAAGTAAATTGACGCATTACAACAAGCTATTGGCCTAAGCGCTAGTCATTTTTAGCTTTAGGTGGCTTTGAAACGCAAAGGAGGAAACCGGAACCGGATATGACCAAAGCAACTGTGAAATAAATTTCAAAAAACAAGCTCTGCACACCAGGAACAAGCTAATATCAGCTATGTGCAAACTAAGTGGCGGAAAAAGTAAATTGACGCATTACAACAAGCTATTGGCAAAGACGCCATTAATTATTAGCTTGATTTAGAAGGGGGTTCAAGATACTGTAATGCATAGGTCCTTGAAAACCAAAAAGCTTGGTGCTTAAAAATACAAATCTTATTCCTTCATAAAATCATCACACAATAAAACTATCCAACTACATGATAATGTGGCACACAGGAGAATGCATAACGGGTTGTTATGAGCTTGTACGCCTGAATAAATCCTGCAGAATGTGGACATGCACGCTCAAAACTACAGTGTATTCATTAAGAACGACTGGGGTCGCGGGAAGTGATTTCCTTGAAAATGGCAGAAGGACACATGTATGAACAGCACAGCGCAGCACAGCGACGCTCGTGCCGCCACACAGCGACTGCACAAACTCTGACCACCACAGATTCATCAAGGACAGGGCTGCCGAATAGCTTGGGCGCTGACAATTTCGAAGAGCGAACGTGAGTGCCAAACATGACTGACTAAAAAGTAGCTTTACAAGCCCCGTGTGTTGTGAAAACAAGCGATTTTGAGACCAATGAGTTTTGTGGGAGGAGATGCATTTTAGATGTCACTCACAACATTACAGTGTAAAAATAACAACTTTCATCTAAAAAAGAAAAATAACAAGACAGATTAATAAAACATATCCCAATAAACATGTGTTGAATTTTGTGCCAAAGACAAGAACAAAAAACCACTTAAAACAATCATTGCAGCGTCTGCCATTGAAATGTATGGGAGAGCAGCAGGTAGCGCCAGGTCATACCTGTCGCTGTGATGGGATTAGCAGCGGCGCTGTTCGTTGCAGTCGGCTACATGATGAATCCCGCGCTAGCCGTCGCTCTCGCCGGCGCTAGCCTCATTTAGCTTG
Source organism: Gastrophryne carolinensis (assembly GCA_027917425.1). NCBI lineage: Eukaryota > Metazoa > Chordata > Amphibia > Anura > Microhylidae > Gastrophryne > Gastrophryne carolinensis. Next base: position 180,318,116 of record CM051239.1, on the reverse strand, counting down.
ATAAATGCATCATTGTGGCCGACGCCGGGCGTACTTGAGTCGGTAGCCGCCGTTAGCTGGCGGGACCTGGCGCTCGTCAGACACTACCTGGCGCTATCGCTTGATGAATAAGGGCTAAAGACAATAATTACCAGGTCTCTTAATTTTTACTACCAGAAAAAGGAAATCTATGCATAAGGCGCACAACCTTAAGACACCATGAATTAAAGGGACTCTAACCCCAACAGCAGCAATTAGCCAACAATCAGCTTACCTGGTACCTGTCCCACATGCCTCTCCACAATTTCCTGCAGTGCTGGGTAGAAGCAGTTGCAGGATTCCAAAGTTTTCCCTTTTCTATTTTCTTCTTCCAGGACCACCCAAATAAGTGATCCTACAGACACCTGCTTCCTTGATGCCCTCAGTGGCAGCAAACCACTGGTCACTGGTCCCTCAGCTGTCTCTGACTACAGCAGTACATCACCCAGATTTGCAAAGCTGCATGCCATGACATGCCCTTCCTAGCTCAGCCATGAACCCAGAAACTAAAGCAAAGCAATACGTATTACATACAATAATAATACAATAATAAGTATTTACATACAATCAGAGGTCGTCAGGTACTTTGACATGGCTTATTATTTACTGTTCCCAGAAGAAACATTTGGAGCCTGATTTATGAAGGGCCTGCACTATTAAAAGCTAGTTAGCGTCAATGGTTTGATAAATAGAGCTCAATTTAGATGTTTACAGACTGCTGAAAAAACAAAAGGTGATGCTACAGAGTAATAGACACATTTTTTAAGTTGTGTTGCTGCTATCATTTCTAAATTAGTTATTCTTTTTTCAAATGTAATAAAAAAACATTCAACTTCTGATATTATCAATGCAATATGGTTATCTGAGATCATTGTATTCTTGTTTATACACAACATCATAATTAGGGCTGCATAGTTATTCCTATTGCATGAATGTGAGTAATCACTGCCATGGCTAAATAAATATAACACGGGTGACACAACAAAACATTGCAGTGCCACACAAACAATACATATTTCATATAATGATTATTTATTATAGCTGAAGTCGGGCTTCCATTTACATTAAAAGCATGTCATTATAGAGGAAGAGGAACTTTTTTTACAGGCGTCTGCATAATGTCCTACATTACAATTCGTATATCTAGATTTGCTGTAAGATTTACATTCCCGAAAAGTAAAGCTGCTGTATTTTGAAATGGGAGGCAGAATAATACAGATAAGATGCTTTAGTTGTCACATCAGGTAAAGGCAACCAAGCATGATTGTTCCTTGAAAGCTGTAAAAGTGACACATTCTGAAGGACAAAAAAGACAAACGTGGCTCTGAGAAAAAAGGTCAGAGTAATTCTGTGTATCTAGGTCAATGTTAAATTAAAAGTTCTACGTACTATTTTATTTTTTCAGAATTTATTAACACACATTGGGTCATCTTTACAGGCAAAAATATATAATTAACAACATAATTAGTAAAAGTGAAATCTATTTAAAGTGGACCAATCACCAGGATTTTGACTATTGGTCCTTACCCTTTCCTTGGTCCCTGCCCTGAGGACATCCCGAGATCCAGGATGCCCTCCTGTTTGAAACCCCTCAGATCACCCAGTTTCACTCACCTTTCTAAAGTTTCCACACCGCAGGCGCTCGTCCAATCAGTGCTTTATGTGGTGCATACTAATGCATGGCATAAGGCCGCCAGCATAGCATAGGTGTGCCAGCAGCCGCATCCCCAGCTCCCCTGTGGACTGTGTGCTCAGCCATTCAGATAGGTCAGGTGCGCGGGGGGTTGCCAGTAAGATTGCCGGCGCCCTGTGGGTGTTTCACAACTTTCCTAACTTCAAGGGTAGTGGTAGTTGGGGTCTTTAGGAAGCTTAAAGCAGACCAACACCCAGGGGGGATCGGCCCGGGAATCTATAAGATTCCCAGGCCGATCAGATCCCTCCCCGCGGGGCATCCGAAATCGGGATGTCCCGCGGGGTGAAACCCCCCAGGAAGCCCACAATCCTACCTTTTCCACGTTCCAGCGGTGCATGCACGTCCGCCGCCGCCGCCTCCCGCGCGTCCCTCTAGAAGGGCGCGCTCCTGCGCCGGCCGTTTAAAATTAATTCTGGATGTTCAGTTTGGTGTTTTGATTTTTTTGTGATAAGTGTGATGTGGTGTGTTGTATGGATTCTGTTTAACCTTTACTAATCTTAAATAAATTAGACAAAGGATGTTGGTGACTGACCTAAATGCTTAGCCAATCCATACATGCCATTACTGCCTTTCAGCCAATGAGCAGGAGCAGGTCCCAAGTTTTGAACTAACAAAATGTCCTGGGAGACACAGGGAGATAATTGACAGCTATAGATATATTGGAGACAGGGAAGAGCTATCTGGTCCTGAACTGTATGTCTGAGTGACATACTGCTTAGATACCTATGAGGAGGCCAATATAGGTGTGGACTAAGGCCCTTATTTAACAAGGGATAGCGTCATGCAGCACCTGGTTAGTGTGAGGTAGCTCCAAATAGCGACTGGTCAACGCCTGGTCAACCCCCGGACACGGCACACAATAGCACATTTATCACCCAGAATCTGTGTTACGACTGGAATAGCGACATGATTCATCAATTTCTCATCCTCAGCGAACAGCGCCAGTGTTGTGCCTTGCACAGCGCAAGGTATTACCTCTCGCTACCTGGTGCTCTCCCATACACTTCTATGGCAGACACATTTTTTTTTTTTGGCTTTTGTATATGTTTTTTTTTTTTTTTAAAGAAATTAGTACATGCATTAAACATTAATTCTGATGACATCTTGAATGTTTTGGAATATTTTTTTTTTTAAATGTATTTCGGACTGTGTCACTTGGATGTCCAAATCACAGCCCTCTCCCAATGTCATTTCAGTTATTGTTAGCGTTTTCGAAGGTGTAAAACCCCCCAAATAATCTTTTGTTTAAAACCGTTACAGGCGCTCTGTGCCGCAGTCAGCTAACAACAGCGCCCACGCTCTATGATAGTAATTTCTTTGATGAATCCGTGGTGTTGCGGCGAGGCCCAGTCGCTATGCCGAGTCACTATGTGTAGCAGGCAGCGGCGCTGTGCTGATCATACATGTGTTTTTTTTTTTGGTCGCTATTTCACTTGTTACACCCCCAGTCGCTGTTGATGAATACGCAGCAGACACGGGCGCAGCTGACTCGTCGCTATACGCTATTGTGATGTTGCGTATCCTAGCAAATTGATAAGCGTATTTTAGCGTATTTTAGCAATGCGTGTGTTTATTTATTTTTTTTTCATTTTACTTTCGTTTTGCAACTTCCGGTTTACCTCTGAGGACTAGAAATGAGGCCCAGACAGCGAGCCATCCCCTCCCCAGCTACTCCTCTGAATCTTCCTCCCCAACCCCTCCCCCCCTGTCTCCCCTGGTCCCTCAACATCCCCTGCCCCCCCCCCCCCACCCAAAATATTAAAGCGAAAACTCTTTGACAGTCCGGTCAATACAGAAATGGTCGGATTTCAAGCGCCGGGACCCAGAGGGCGTTTATAGGCTCTATGATGCCTATGCTTCAGGTAAGTGTCAGCTCACAACATGTAAATCATTCCACTAATGTAGTATTATCAATATTTTTAATGTTTTTTGGGGGTTTTAAAGATGTCCTTTTTTCCCCCCCTTTTACACAGATAAGCGTCCTCCCCTGGGCAAACGTGGGAAGGGTTTCCTCCCCCGCAGAAGAGTGGTGGGGTCGGATGAATCTGCCGGGGAGGGGCCCTCTCGCCAGTCCTATCTTGAGGACCCAGGGGAGGAAGGGGATGACACCCCAGAGGAGTGTGCTGCTGGGGGGCGGGCAGTCTGGAGCCTCAGCTCCTCACAATTGGACTCAGTTGAGTCCACAAATCCCGTGGGCCACTCTCAAGTGGGGAGTCCAAGTGGGGAGGTGGAGGTGGACTCACCCACACTCCCTCAAGGATCTGGGAGTGAGAGGGAGGAGGGTGGCCCATGTGGTTTAGGATCTTTGGGGCCGATTGTGAGGAGTCAAGGCTCCACTCCTCCTCCTCAGAGTCCTCCCTGGGATACCAGCGGCAGTTCATCCCCTGGTGAGTGCATTTCTAATTCTTGCTTGTCTGTTCATCAAAGAGCCACCACCTCCAGCAGCTATGTGCCAGCCCTTGCCCGCGGGCATAGTCGTGGTAAGTGTTTGTTGTTATCCCTCACATGCCATATGTAATGACATTCCAAAAACATACACATGTTTACTGGTCCATAGTACAAGATTGTAGTGTAATTTAAATTAACCTCACGAACCCCACTCCAGTCCAATCCAACTGCAAACCACCCCAATGTTTCTGCGTACACCATGATGGTGGCTAGCAAATGTGTAAGTTTTGAAAGTTGTTCCTGCTAACGCATGTTGCACACTCTACAATTAATATTCTACCCTCAACTTAAATTCCTGCCTTAGCATTGCACTGTAAAGGTTAGTGGCACATTATATTGATGTGTCCATGTTGCACACATAAATAATTTCCATGACCTAACGGACCAGTAAAAATGCTAATGTCTGACAACATGTGTGTAACCATGCAAGCATTTTTTTTCCAGACTCCCTAAACAGATGGATGTCTAATGTTAATGTCTAATTGGCAAACTAATTTTGTTTTTGGTTTTGCTTTTTCATGACAGATGTTTCCACGCAGACGGACCCTGTGACCATACTCCCCATCCCAGCTCCAGGGACATCCAGCAGCATGGGCCACAGCCACAGCTGTGATGGTGAGTACATCAACTTCATATGCCAAAATACTTAGGACACCTATGTCTTAGTCTAAAATCTATATTAATTGACAATGTCCCTATGTGTTTTCTAAGCACACATCTAGGATACATTTGCTCGACCCACAATCCTAAATGCATGTCTGCATGCTTGATTGTTGGCTCACATTGTTGGTTTTTACACGTATTGGTAAAATGTTTGCTTTAAACAAAAATATTTGCCTGCTAAGGTTGGGAACTCTAATATGATTTTCACAAGCAGTTTAATCGTTATGACTTTGGCCATGATGTTTGGCTGTAAATAACTCAATAAATGCCCACAATGGGACTTATCCCTTCATTTCTTCCAAAGAGTTCATACGAAATGTATGGTTTGGATGTTAAATGCACATGTAAGGCAGGCACTACTACTCATATAATGGTAACACATAAGGGCCCAGTTTGCACCAATGTTAATGTGTTGGTCACCTAATTAGTGCAAATTACATAACATTCATAGATCTGTGTATGTTTATATCCCATTCTTTGTTTAAAAATGTTTCTTTGTACTCTATACAGCTTGTGTAACCGAGCATCGCAGACTGTGGCAGTACGCCCGACGAACGCGCCTTATGCTGCTGGGCAAGAAGAAACAGCGTTAGGGTGGGGGGTATGGTTTGTTCCGCTGTGCAGATTAATGTTGGCCATGTTGGCCGCCTTTGAAGGCAATAAATCTTTTCTATTTTTCTACTTTCAGTGTGTTGTGCCTTCTAAAGCATAGTTTAAGTGTCTAGCAACCCATTACTTATAACATTTTCTCACACATTGTTAGCCATTTAATGTGTTAACCATAGTAATGTATGGCAAACAATGTGTGTCATATTTATCTGCCTACATGTACATATCTACATCTAGAGACTTATCCCTGACTGTGTTAGTAGGTATGTCTTCTCAAAAACACTAATTGGAGGTTTGGTTCAAACATTTATTCCTTGAAAATAAAATCCTTAAAATTAATGTATTTCAAGGTAACAAGAAGTGCCACAATTATTCCCTGGGTGGCCTGGGAGGTTGGGATTCATTGCTAGGGGTGGTGTTGGGGGACAACAGTGCAGTAAAAAAAATAGACTGCTGTTGTATTAGCTGATGTATCAACAACAAAGCTTGGTCCTGCCGCTGTACAGATTCTTGTATTGCATTTGACATTTGTTGTATTGCATTTGTCATATCTCGTATTGCATGTTGAATCTGTGAGTGCTGGTGATTTTGCACTTCTCGCAGTTGTTGCTGCAGGTCCCGAATTTGTTGCCGATCCACCAGCGACTGATTTTCCAAAGCTGCAATGCGCTCATTAGTTCCAGCACGCGGTTGACTGTAGCCCTCCAGCATCCGGACCCCTAGCTGGTAAAAATCTGCACTTGTGGGTGCCGAAGCTCCTGTTGTAGGATGATCAGCCTAAAACACAAAAAACAAGATTGTAGTGAAGCAGGAACAATGCAGGTAATCCCCTCCCAAAAATTTTACAAAAGGGTTCCATTAGAATGTACCGTTGCTTCATCCTCTGTAGCCTGTCCACATGGCACTTAGGCAGAGGGCAGAGCCTGGGTTTCCGCAATGGACTCCTGCTAAACCACAAATATGTTGGATGTTACATGGTGGATCCTGTTGTACCCCCAAACATGTCAATGTGGTTACTGTTCCAACAAATCAGCCATGGTACCTCAGTCTGCTCCGGCCAAAGTAGTTCCGGTGTCTGGCTGCCAGAAAGGGGAAAATCCACATCTGAGAGATGGGGCAAGCTGGCATATGCTAAACAGGAAAGTCATGTTAGTAGGTCATTTGAGATTGTGGGACTATTTTTTGCCAACACTATCGAGGCCTTACCTCTCCAAAGTGGCGGATTGCACAATAGCAAAAATGTGTAATTGAGCACCATATTCCAAACATGTATGTAAGTCGAAGAGGATGAAATCATTGTGGCAAACAATAACATACACACATTGCTCCAATTACACATACCCGCCATCTCACAGATGTCCCGACTTAGGCCCTCACTCGAGCTTTGCCCTAAAAAAAACATGTTTAACAACAAGTTGGACTAATAATACCAAAAAACAGGTTAGCCAACATCCTTACTAGAGAATAAAGCAAAACAAACTTACCCTCATCTCTAGCAGCCTCACGGTGAAGGGCCCTTTCCGGATGGCCACTTCCTGTATTCCGGTCAACTAAAATAAACAATGTAGATCAATATTACCAACACTAGTATAGTGGATGTTTGAATTTCGATTTTAAAACAACCAAAAAATGCAGGGAACACATTACAACAATTTAATTTCTGATCGTGTTGATGCACAATCCACTGTCAATATCCATATTGAAGTTGTAATTGAAATCATGTTGAATTTTAGACTAACAAAATATACACATTGTTACTCAAACAGCAGAAAGGATACAGTGTGTTTGGAAATACACACCAACAGGGTCCGGTTGACCAGCAACACAGGAAGTGGTGTCCAAAGATGAAGCAGGGACTTGGCCTACAATGAAAATAGATGAATGAAAGACATGCCCTTGTGTTAAAGTAGCTAAAGCAAGGTTGACACATGCACTTACCGGCATCCAAAGAGTAGATTGACTCCTGAGGAGATGCTGGTGCAAATGTCAGGGCAACTATCAGAAATAAAAGTAAGAATTTAGGCATTGGTAATGTGCGGCCCAAAATAACCACCACAAAAATTACTTAAAAATACCTTCAATGGCCGATTGGGTTATGCTTGAGGTTGTGGGAAGGGCTGGATTTTTGGTGTCCTCCTCCCCAGAATCCTGGGCCTCACCATGTGCACCTATGCATAAAGCAAGAGACAGGCAAGTAACACATTTATGAGGTATAATGTACTACTTCACATGTCCTACTGTTAGTTTGGCAAAAAATTTAAAACAAAATAACATACATTACAACAACAAGATTGAAAAATGTCAAAACTAGGTACCTTCAGCCCAACCTGTGGTTTCATCCCCAGCATCAACACCCTGCAGCCGAATGAGCGGAATCTTGCACTTCAGCATCTCCTCATATGGCCTGTAGGTACTCTTTGGACCCTGTTTGGTCCCACTCTCTACAAGAAGATCATTCTTCATCTTTTGCATAAGGGCCCTTTTCAAAGTGTAGAAGCGTTTCTTGCAGGATGGGCCACTACGTGGGTATTGAGCACTGCTAGTAAGTTCCTCTCCAATGGCATCCCACAAGTTTCTCCTTTCTTGCTTGCCTAAACACTGACTTTGGGAGCCAAATAATAATTCCCATTTAGCCAGTGTCAGACGCACAAGAGTATTGTTATCCGCCAAATTAAATTCTGGCTCCCTCTTGACAAATGGACGCATGGCCTTAGGTGCTGCCTCACCTTCGGCCTGTGCCCTTTTCCTTAGGGGAGGTCTGCGCACAGCACCCAACACAGTTTTAGATTTAGACCGTTTTAGATTCCAGGGCCTCCCCCGAGGGTATCCCAGATCTGGATGCCCAACTGTGTAAAATCCCCCTGGGATAACACAAACCTCACCTGCTTCCAGGCTCCCTTGCTGATGTAAACAGCCAGCTACTGCATCTCCCATCCCCAGCCATTCAGTGTGCGCACTGCTGGGGATGTGGCCACTGCACTCTCGATTGCCGAAGCCCTGCATGTAAACAGAGCCATTTGCCGAGCATTACATATGCAGGGCAAACATTTTTGATTGGATGAGAGTTGAGCTGTTCTGGGTGATGTAGGGGGTTTCACATAGTGGTGCAACCCAGTTTGGGATGCCCCACGGGCACGAAAATAAAACATAAATGTTAGGGGTTAGTATGTATTTTTAGAAATCTAGGCCTACTTTATTTACATAAGACATACATTCAAGATCTACAACAAAGTCAAATGACATTTTGGGGAATGTTGCTCCATTTTATTTCCAGATTTTGATTGTCCCCCAATATAGTAGGCCTTTTTTTGAGGATTTTTACCCCAAATAATTTCACACATGTGGAAAACTCTCAAGTCGGCTGATTTGGGGTGTGAATTGTTTTGCGCACTGAAAAAACAGCGTCTGGCCATTAGTCCTGCCAGTTTACCAGGTTATATGCCCTTTGGTATGGATCTTCCAAAGATGCCAGAATGAACACTGGGTCCATGCCGATGGGCACTGGGCTCTTCTGCACTGTCAGTGCCCCAAGAGGTGGTGCATTTAATGGTGGTACTGGTGTGTCACTAAGGTGAGGTCCCCTGGTTCCCTTACCAGTTCTCCAGCATTAGTAAAATGAAAAAAACAGCACACAATAAACATTTATTAGTTTAAATGTCTATACTTACCATTCTGCATCATCTAACTTCTATTCCCCACTGATGGGTGTCCTCTTCTTGGTCTCACATGCTGAAAGCTTTTATACTAAAGTGGCGGAACCTCTGTACATGTCACTGGAGGGAATGGACCCCAGGAAATCCCCCTCTATACTCCCCTGCCCTGCCCCTCCCCCTCTACACTCCCCTACAGTGATGTATTTCATCACATGAGGGAAAAAAACCCGCAGGCTCTGTCTATGAGGTATGAAAACCTCCCTGCCCCCTGCATTACTTCTGGCTGGGACCTGAATACCTTTTTGTCCTATGGCTTTAGCCAGATGGCTTGACTTTAGTCCATGATGTAATTTGTATAAGCTGCAGATAAGATTATTTGATGGTGTCCAGGCACACACCAACTTCCTCATACTTTATCCCCCTTGGGAACAGTGCAAACTGAGCTATCTCAAAATATCTGATTGTATGTTAATACATTATGTATTTTAATAAAAACTTCTTTCTTTGCTTTAATTTTGAGGGTGTTGCTGAGCTGTGGCATGTCATGGCACAGATTTGTGCATCTTGAACATGTGCAATGGTGGCTAGGAGGTGGTGGACCTTCAGAAATGCAAGATCCGAGATCTGGTGCCCACTGGTGGTGAGACATCATTTCCCCCTGCTCTAGCAGTAGCAGTGATCTGGAAGGATATCAATGATGTCAGCGAGTGTTTTTTTATATATGTGCATTTCTGCAATTATTAAATATTATTGAGGTAGATGCACCCTACAGAATTGGTGAGCCTGCTATAAATAATCCTCTGGTAGGCAGTTTTGTATGACATGATATGTACAAAGCAGCATGTGGCGTGTGAGAACTCTTTTGGCCTAAAAAGTGGAAGTTATTCTACTCAGTTTTAAGAACATAACTTGGAAAGAATTGTATACTTTGTGTTGTCTTTATATCTATTGTGCATGCTCTGCTGTGGTCAGAAAAAGCTGTCCAAACCAAATATGGTTTGCCAGGCTCGCTCCTGCTAAGAACACCAAGTTACATAGTTGCTGTTAGACCCCTGTTTTTCTACCCAGCATGGCAGGAAATAGAGGAGAGGAACACAGTACAGGCATCAGGTGAGCTTCTTGCTACCTTATTTTTGCCATTAGGTTTTATTTTAAATTCATTAAACTAGCATATTTGTATTGCTGGTAGTTAAAAAATGCAGTTTATGCAAACATCATATAAAAGCATACTTCCCTTTAAATTCCATGCAGCTGATCCTGGTCTGCTGCTACAAAAGGCAGTTCTAGCCCCCATTCTGAAACACCTCCCAGATTTATCTTAAGCTATGACCAAAAAGCATGAAGTGGACAAAACTCCTTCAATTTGGTTGCATAGTGGGATTGGGATCAGTATCCTCTGGGGTTAATCTCTGGACTAACTCTGTTTTGGCCATAGTGAGTGGACATTGGCCCCATATGATGCACAAATAATTCCCCCCACATTTGGGGGTGAAAAGGTTCATGTTATGGAGTGGAAAATATGGTAATTAGCCATTTAAAGTCAAATGTCAGTAAATAATTTGCAAGTAACTTGCACAGACAGGGTATCTATTTTACTGCCCAGAAGTCAAAGTTTGGACGTGTTCATAAGGAACATATGAGCACTTTTATTCACTTATAAATGTATGCAATGTTTTCATGTTATCTCATGCCTTATTTTAAATCACAGCATAAAATGGCCCTTATTTCATTAGATGATTTAGGGAAAGTTTACCGAATTTAAGCCATAGTCAAAGCTTTAGTTATTCTACTAACATTACAATGGTGAAGATACATTTCCTATGCAACATAATTTGTAAAAGAGATGCTGTTGCTGTTGACAGATGTAGCGGTTGCAGCATTTTAAAAAGCACTTAACTCCTGAGATTTTCACACATTACTGCAGTGTGTTAAAATCCAAACGCATCCAATGAGTGATAATTCTGTAAGTAAATGACACTTTTAATCATTATTCCATTTTCGCTTTTGCTGTGATATGTAAATCTTGGTGTCATTATTGCAAATAGAGATGAGCGAATCGATTCGGACGAACCCAAATTCATTCCGAATTTCATGAAATATTCGATTCTGAACCAATCCGAATTTCCCCGAGATTCGATCGATCAAATTTTTCCTTTAAACGCCATTTACTGCAATTACAGGCATTGTAAAATGGTGGATGCACATGTCTGGACATATCCCCTGGGGCAAGGTATCATGGGAAGGTCACATGCAGCCTATCAGCAGCCAGGAACCCCGGTGACATCACAGCACTATATAAGCGGCGACCATCTTGCTGGTGCGCATTTCAGCGTTGTATTGCGGCGAGAACTGAGCTGGGTAGAGACAGGGAAAGACAAAGAAAGACAGGGAGAGACAGAGAGCCAGGGAGAGCCACGGAGAGCCAGGGAAAGATCGAGACAGGGACAGCAGATAAAGTGACAGAGAAAGCTTTTTTTTTATTTTCATTTGATTTAATAGCCAGATCACAGTTTTAAATTGTTTTTGTGTTTGCTGTAAAAACCCCTGCCCACTGGGCATCCCATATTAGCACATTTAACCCTATCTGTTACACACAAGCAGCTCTTAAAGGGGATTTCATCTAACTAGAGCACAGTTTTAATTGTTTTTGTGTCTGCTGTAAAAACCGCTGCCCACTGGGCATCCCATATTAGCACATTTAACCCTATCTGTTACACACAAGCAGGTGTTAAAGCGGATTTCTTCTAACTAGAGCACAGTTTTAATTGTTTTTGTGTCTGCTGTAAAAACCGCTGCCCACTGGGCATCCCATATTAGCACATTTAACCCTATCTGTTACACACAAGCAGCTCTCAAAGGGGATTTCATCTAACTAGAGCACATTTTTAATTGTTTTTGTGTCTGCTGTAAAAACCCCTGCCCACTGGGCATCCCATATTAGCACATTTAACCCTATCTGTTACACACAAGCAGCTCTTAAAGGGGATTTCATCTAACTAGAGCACAGTCTTAATTGTTTTTGTGTCTGCTGTAAAAACCCCTGCCCACTGGGCATCCCATAGTAGCACATTTAACCCTATCTGTTACACACAAGCAGCTCTTAAAGGGGATTTGATCTAACTAGAGCACAGTTTTAATTGTGTTTGTGTATGCTGTAAAAAAACCCTTGCCATCTGGGCATCCCATATTAGCACATTTAACCCTATCTGGTACACACAAGCAGCTCTTAAAGGGGATTTCATCTAACTAGAGCACATTTTTAATTGTTTTTGTGTCTGCTGTAAAAACCCCTGCCCACTGGGCATCCCATATTAGCACATTTAACCCTATCTGTTACACACAAGCAGGTGTTAAAGCGGATTTCAACTAACTAAAGCACAGTTTTAATTGTTTTTGTGTCTGCTGTAAAAACCCCTGCCCACTGGACATCCCATATTAGCACATTTAACCCTATCTGTTACACGCAAGCAGCTCTAAAAGCAGATTTCATCTAACTAGAGAACAGTTTTCATTTTTTTGTGTCTGCTGTAAAAACCCCTGCCAACTGGGCATCCCATATTAGCACATTTAACCCTATCTGTAACACACAAGAAGGTGTTAAAGCAGATTTCTTCTAACTAGAGCACAATTTTAATTGTTTTTTGTCTGCTGTAAAAACCCCTGCCCACTGGGCATCCCATATTAGCACATTTAACCCTATCTGTTACACACAAGCAGCTCTTAAAGGGGATTTGATCTAACTAGAGCACAGTTTTAATTGTTTTTATGTCTGCTGTAAAACCCCCCTGCCCACTGGGCATTCCATATTAGCACATTTAACCCTATCTGTTACACGCAAGCAGCTCTAAAAGGGGATTTCATCTAACTAGAGCACAGTTTTCATTTTTTTTGTGTCTGCTGTAAAAACCCCTGCCAACTGGGCATCCCATATTAGCACATTTAACCCTATCTGTTACACACAAGCAGCTCTTAAAGGGGATTTGATCTAACTAGAGCACAGTTTTAATTGTTTTTGTGTCTGCTGTAAAACCCCCTGCCCACTGGGCATCCCATATTAGCACATTTAACCCTATCTGTTACACACAAGAAGGTGTTAAAGCGGATTTCTTCTAACTAGAGCACAGTTTTAATTGTTTTTGTGTCTGCTGTAAAAACCCCTGCCCACTGGGCATCCCATATTAGCACATTTAACCCTATCTGTTACACACAGGCAGCTCTTAAAGGGGATTTCATCTAACTAGAGCACAGTTTTAATTGTTTTTGTTTCTGCTGTTAAAACCCCTGCCCACTGGGCATCTCATATTAGCACATTTAACCCTATCTGTTACACACAAGCAGCTCTTAAAGCGGATTTCATCTAACTAGAGCACAGTTTTAATTGTTTTGGTGTCTCCTGTAAAAACCCCTGCCATCTGGGCATCCCATATTAGCACATTTAACCCTATCTGTTACACACAAGCAGCTCTTAAAGGGGATTTCATCTAACTAGAGCACAGTTTTAATTGTTTTTATGTCTGCTGTAAAAACCCCTGCCCACTGGGCATCCCATATTAGCACATTTAACCATATCTGTTACACACAAGCAGCTGTAAAAGGGGATTTCATCTAACTAGAGCACAGTTTTAATTGTTTTTGTGTCTGCTGTAAAAAACCCTGCCCACTGGGCATCCCATATTAGCACATTTAACCCTGTTACACACAAGCAGCTCTTAAAGGGAATTTCATCTAACTAGAGCACAGTTTTAATTGTTTTTGTGTCTGCTGTAAAACCCCCTGCCACTGGGCATCCCATATTAGCACATTTAACCCTGTTACACACAAGCAACTCTTAAAGGGGATTTCATCTAACTAGAGCACATTTTTAATTGTTTTTGTGTCTGCTGTAAAAACCCCTGCTCACTGGGCATCCCATATTAGCACATTTAACCCTATCTGTTACACACAAGCAGGTGTTAAAGCGGATTTCAACTAACTAGAGCACAGTTTTAATTGTTTTTGTGTCTGCTGTAAAAACCCCTGCCCACTGGGCATCCCATATTAGCACATTTAACCCTATCTGTTACACACAAGCAGCTCTTAAAGGGGATTTGATCTAACTAGAGCACAGTTTTAATTGTTTTTATGTCTGCTGTAAAACCCCCCTGCCCACTGGGCATTCCATATTAGCACATTTAACCCTGTTACACACAAGCAGCTCTTAAAGGGGATTTCATCTAACTAGAGCACAGTTTTAATTGTTTTTGTGTCTGCTGTAAAAACCCCTGCCCACTGGGCATCCCATATTAGCACATATAACCCTGTTACACACAAGCAACTCTTAAAGGGGATTTCATCTAACTAGAGCACAGTTTTAATTGTTTTTGTGTCTGCTGTAAAAACCCCTGCTCACTGGGCATCCCATATTAGCACAATTAACCCTATCTGTTACACACAAGCAGGTGTTAAAGCGGATTTCAACTAACTAGAGCACAGTTTTAATTGTTTTTGTGTCTGCTGTAAAAACCCCTGCCCACTGGGCATCCCATATTTGCACATTTAACCCTATCTCTTACACACAAGCAGCTCTTAAAGGGGATTTCATCTAACTAGAGCACAGTTTTAATTGTTTTTGTGTCTGCTGTAAAAACCGCTGCCCACTGGGCATCCCATATTAGCACATTTAACCCTATCTGTTACACACAAGCAGGTGTTAAAGCGGATTTCTTCTAACTAGAGCACAGTTTTAATTGTTTTTGTGTCTGCTGTAAAAACCCCCTGCCCACTGGGCATCCCATATTAGCACATTTAACCCTATCTGTTACACACAAGCAGCTCTTAAAGGGGATTTCATCTAACTAGAGCACAGTTTTAATTGTTTTTGTGTCTGCTGTAAAAACCCCTGCCCACTGGGCATCCCATATTAGCACATTTAAACCTATCTGTTACACACAAGCAGCTCTTAAAGGGGATTTGATCTAACTAGAGCACAGTTTTAGATGTGTTTGTGTATGCTGTAAAAAAACCCTTGCCATCTGGGCATCCCATATTAGCACATTTAACCCTATCTGCTACACACAAGCAGCTCTCAAAGGGGATTTCATCTAACTAGAGCACATTTTTAATTGTTTTTGTGTCTGCTGTAAAAACCCCTGCCCACTGGGCATCCCATATTAGCACATTTAACCCTATCTGTTACACACAAGCAGGTGTTAAAGCGGATTTCAACTAACTAAAGCACAGTTTTAATTGTTTTTGTGTCTGCTGTAAAAACCCCTGCCCACTAGACATCCCATATTAGCACATTTAACCCTATCTGTTACACGCAAGCAGCTCTAAAAGCAGATTTCATCTAACTAGAGCACAGTTTTAATTGTTTTTGTGTCTGCTGTAAAAAACCCTGCCCACTGGGCATCCCATATTAGCACATTTAACCCTGTTACACACAAGAAACTCTTAAAGGGGATTTCATATAACTAGAGCACATTTTTAAATGTTTTTGTGTCTGCTGTAAAAACCCCTGCTCACTGGGCATCCCATATTAGCACATTTAACCCTATCTGTTACACCCAAGCAGCTCTTAAAGGGGATTTGATCTAACTAGAGCACAGTTTTAGTTGTTTTTATGTCTGCTGTAAACCCCCCCTGCCCACTGGGCATTCCATATTAGCACATTTAGCCCAGTTACACACAAGCAGCTCTTAAAGGGGATTTCATCTAACTAGAGCACAGTTTTAATTGTTTTTGTGTCTGCTGTAAAAACCCCTGCCCACTGGGCATCCCATATTAGCACATATAACCCTGTTACACACAAGCATCTCTTAAAGGGGATTTCATCTAACTAGAGCCCAGTTTTAATTGTTTTTGTGTCTGCTGTAAAAACCCCTGCTCACTGGGCATCCCATATTAGCACAATTAACCCTATCTGTTACACACAAGCAGCTCTTAAAGGGGATTTGATCTAACTGGAGCACAGTTTTAATTGTTTTTGTGTCTGCTGTAAAAACCCCCTGCCCACTGGGCATCCCATATTAGCACATTTAACCCTATCTGTTACACACAAGCAGGTGTTAAAGGGGATTTCTTCTAACTGGAGCACAGTTTTAATTGTTTTGTTTCTGCTGTAAAAACCCCTGCCCACTGGGCATCTCATATTAGCACATTTAACCATATCTGTTACACACAAGCAGGTGTTAAAGCGGATTTCATCTAACTAGAGAACAGTTTTAATTGTTTTTGTGTCTGCTGTAAAAACCCCTGCCATCTGGGCATCCCATATTAGCACATTTAACCCTATCTGTTACACACAAGCAGCTCTTAAAGGGTATTTCATCTAACTAGAGCACAGTTTTAATTGTTTTTGTGTTTGCTGTAAAAACCCCTGCCCACTGGGCATCCCATATTAGCACATTTAACCCTATCTGTTACACACAAGCAGCTCTTAAAGGGGATTTCATCTAACTAGAGCACAGTTTTAATTGTTTTTGTGTCTGCTGTAAAAACCGCTGCCCACTGGGCATCCCATATTAGCACATTTAACCCTATCTGTTACACACAAGCAGGTGTTAAAGCGGATTTCTTCTAACTAGAGCACAGTTTTAATTGTTTTTGTGTCTGCTGTAAAAACCGCTGCCCACTGGGCATCCCATATTAGCACATTTAACCCTATCTGTTACACACAAGCAGCTCTCAAAGGGGATTTCATCTAACTAGAGCACATTTTTAATTGTTTTTGTGTCTGCTGTAAAAACCCCTGCCCACTGGGCATCCCATATTAGCACATTTAACCCTATCTGTTACACACAAGCAGCTCTTAAAGGGGATTTCATCAAACTAGAGCACAGTCTTAATTGTTTTTGTGTCTGCTGTAAAAACCCCTGCCCACTGGGCATCCCATAGTAGCACATTTAACCCTATCTGTTACACACAAGCAGCTCTTAAAGGGGATTTGATCTAACTAGAGCACAGTTTTAATTGTGTTTGTGTATGCTGTAAAAAAACCCTTGCCATCTGGGCATCCCATATTAGCACATTTAACCCTATCTGGTACACACAAGCAGCTCTTAAAGGGGATTTCATCTAACTAGAGCACATTTTTAATTGTTTTTGTGTCTGCTGTAAAAACCCCTGCCCACTGGGCATCCCATATTAGCACATTTAACCCTATCTGTTACACACAAGCAGGTGTTAAAGCGGATTTCAACTAACTAAAGCACAATTTTAATTGTTTTTGTGTCTGCTGTAAAAACCCCTGCCCACTGGACATCCCATATTAGCACATTTAACCCTATCTGTTACACGCAAGCAGCTCTAAAAGCAGATTTCATCTAACTAGAGAACAGTTTTCATTTTTTTGTGTCTGCTGTAAAAACCCCTGCCAACTGGGCATCCCATATTAGCACATTTAACCCTATCTGTAACACACAAGAAGGTGTTAAAGCAGATTTCTTCTAACTAGAGCACAATTTTAATTGTTTTTTGTCTGCTGTAAAAACCCCTGCTCACTGGACATCCCATATTAGCACATTTAACCCTATCTGTTACACGCAAGCAGCTCTAAAAGGGGATTTCATCTAACTAGAGCACAGTTTTCATTTTTTTTGTGTCTGCTGTAAAAACCCCTGCCAACTGGGCATCCCATATTAGCACATTTAACCCTATCTGTTACACACAAGCAGCTCTTAAAGGGGATTTGATCTAACTAGAGCACAGTTTTAATTGTTTTTGTGTCTGCTGTAAAACCCCCTGCCCACTGGGCATCCCATATTAGCACATTTAACCCTATCTGTTTCACACAAGAAGGTGTTAAAGCGGATTTCTTCTAACTAGAGCACAGTTTTAATTGTTTTTGTGTCTGCTGTAAAAACCCCTGCCCACTGGGCATCCCATATTAGCACATTTAACCCTATCTGTTACACACAGGCAGCTCTTAAAGGGGATTTCATCTAACTAGAGCACAGTTTTAATTGTTTTTGTTTCTGCTGTTAAAACCCCTGCCCACTGGGCATCTCATATTAGCACATTTAACCCTATCTGTTACACCCAAGCAGCTCTTAAAGCGGATTTCATCTAACTAGAGCACAGTTTTAATTGTTTTGGTGTCTCCTGTAAAAACCCCTGCCATCTGGGCATCCCATATTAGCACATTTAACCCTATCTGTTACACACAAGCAGCTCTTAAAGGGGATTTCATCTAACTAGAGCACAGTTTTAATTGTTTTTGTGTCTGCTGTAAAAACCCCTGCCCACTGGGCATCCCATATTAGCACATTTAACCATATCTGTTACACACAAGCAGCTGTAAAAGGGGATTTCATCTAACTAGAGCACAGTTTTAATTGTTTTTGTGTCTGCTGTAAAAAACCCTGCCCACTGGGCATCCCATATTAGCACATTTAACCCTGTTACACACAAGCAGCTCTTAAAGGGAATTTCATCTAACTAGAGCACAGTTTTAATTGTTTTTGTGTCTGCTGTAAAACCCCCTGCCACTGGGCATCCCATATTAGCACATTTAACCCTGTTACACACAAGCATCTCTTAAAGGGGATTTCATCTAACTAGAGCACATTTTTAATTGTTTTTGTGTCTGCTGTAAAAACCCCTGCTCACTGGGCATCCCATATTAGCACATTTAACCCTATCTGTTACACACAAGCAGGTGTTAAAGCGGATTTCAACTAACTAGAGCACAGTTTTAATTGTTTTTGTGTCTGCTGTAAAAACCCCTGCCCACTGGGCATCCCATATTAGCACATTTAACCCTATCTGTTACACACAAGCAGCTCTTAAAGGGGATTTGATCTAACTAGAGCACAGTTTTAATTGTTTTTATGTCTGCTGTAAAACCCCCCTGCCCACTGGGCATTCCATATTAGCACATTTAACCCTATCTGTTACACGCAAGCAGCTCTAAAAGGGGATTTCATCTAACTAGAGCACAGTTTTCATTTTTTTTGTGTCTGCTGTAAAAACCCCTGCCAACTGGGCATCGCATATTAGCACATTTACCCTATCTGTTACACACAAGCAGCTCTTAAAGGGGATTTGATCTAACTAGAGCACAGTTTTAATTGTTTTTGTGTCTGCTGTAAAACCCCCTGCCCACTGGGCATCCCATATTAGCACATTTAACCCTATCTGTTACACACAAGAAGGTGTTAAAGGGGATTTCATCTAACTAGAGCACAGTTTTAATTGTTTTTGTTTCTGCTGTTAAAACCCCTGCCCACTGGGCATCTCATATTAGCACATTTAACCCTATCTGTTACACACAAGCAGCTCTTAAAGCGGATTTCATCTAACTAGAGCACAGTTTTAATTGTTTTGGTGTCTCCTGTAAAAACCCCTGCCATCTGGGCATCCCATATTAGCACATTTAACCCTATCTGTTACACACAAGCAGCCCTTAAAGGGGATTTCATCTAACTAGAGCACGGTTTTAATTGTTTTTATGTCTGCTGTAAAAACCCCTGCCCACTGGGCATCCCATATTAGCACATTTAACCATATCTGTTACACACAAGCAGCTGTAAAAGGGGATTTCATCTAACTAGAGCACAGTTTTAATTGTTTTTGTGTCTGCTGTAAAAAACCCTGCCCACTGGGCATCCCATATTAGCACATTTAACCCTGTTACACACAAGCAGCTCTTAAAGGGAATTTCATCTAACTAGAGCACAGTTTTAATTGTTTTTGTGTCTGCTGTAAAACCCCCTGCCACTGGGCATCCCATATTAGCACATTTAACCCTGTTACACACAAGCAACTCTTAAAGGGGATTTCATCTAACTAGAGCACATTTTTAATTGTTTTTGTGTCTGCTGTAAAAACCCCTGCTCACTGGGCATCCCATATTAGCACATTTAACCCTATCTGTTACACACAAGCAGGTGTTAAAGCGGATTTCAACTAACTAGAGCACAGTTTTAATTGTTTTTGTGTCTGCTGTAAAAACCCCTGCCCACTGGGCATCCCATATTAGCACATTTAACCCTATCTGTTACACACAAGCAGCTCTTAAAGGGGATTTGATCTAACTAGAGCACAGTTTTAATTGTTTTTATGTCTGCTGTAAAACCCCCCTGCCCACTGGGCATTCCATATTAGCACATTTAACCCTGTTACACACAAGCAGCTCTTAAAGGGGATTTCATCTAACTAGAGCACAGTTTTAATTGTTTTTGTGTCTGCTGTAAAAACCCCTGCCCACTGGGCATCCCATATTAGCACATATAACCCTGTTACACACAAGCAACTCTTAAAGGGGATTTCATCTAACTAGAGCACAGTTTTAATTGTTTTTGTGTCTGCTGTAAAAACCCCTGCTCACTGGGCATCCCATATTAGCACAATTAACCCTATCTGTTACACACAAGCAGGTGTTAAAGCGGATTTCAACTAACTAGAGCACAGTTTTAATTGTTTTTGTGTCTGCTGTAAAAACCCCTGCCCACTGGGCATCCCATATTTGCACATTTAACCCTATCTCTTACACACAAGCAGCTCTTAAAGGGGATTTCATCTAACTAGAGCACAGTTTTAATTGTTTTTGTGTCTGCTGTAAAAACCGCTGCCCACTGGGCATCCCATATTAGCACATTTAACCCTATCTGTTACACACAAGCAGGTGTTAAAGCGGATTTCTTCTAACTAGAGCACAGTTTTAATTGTTTTTGTGTCTGCTGTAAAAACCCCCTGCCCACTGGGCATCCCATATTAGCACATTTAACCCTATCTGTTACACACAAGCAGCTCTTAAAGGGGATTTCATCTAACTAGAGCACAGTTTTAATTGTTTTTGTGTCTGCTGTAAAAACCCCTGCCCACTGGGCATCCCATATTAGCACATTTAAACCTATCTGTTACACACAAGCAGCTCTTAAAGGGGATTTGATCTAACTAGAGCACAGTTTTAGATGTGTTTGTGTATGCTGTAAAAAAACCCTTGCCATCTGGGCATCCCATATTAGCACATTTAACCCTATCTGCTACACACAAGCAGCTCTCAAAGGGGATTTCATCTAACTAGAGCACATTTTTAATTGTTTTTGTGTCTGCTGTAAAAACCCCTGCCCACTGGGCATCCCATATTAGCACATTTAACCCTATCTGTTACACACAAGCAGGTGTTAAAGCGGATTTCAACTAACTAAAGCACAGTTTTAATTGTTTTTGTGTCTGCTGTAAAAACCCCTGCCCACTGGACATCCCATATTAGCACATTTAACCCTATCTGTTACACGCAAGCAGCTCTAAAAGCAGATTTCATCTAACTAGAGCACAGTTTTAATTGTTTTTGTGTCTGCTGTAAAAAACCCTGCCCACTGGGCATCCCATATTAGCACATTTAACCCTGTTACACACAAGAAACTCTTAAAGGGGATTTCATATAACTAGAGCACATTTTTAAATGTTTTTGTGTCTGCTGTAAAAACCCCTGCTCACTGGGCATCCCATATTAGCACATTTAACCCTATCTGTTACACCCAAGCAGCTCTTAAAGGGGATTTGATCTAACTAGAGCACAGTTTTAGTTGTTTTTATGTCTGCTGTAAACCCCCCCTGCCCACTGGGCATTCCATATTAGCACATTTAACCCTGTTACACACAAGCAGCTCTTAAAGGGGATTTCATCTAACTAGAGCACAGTTTTAATTGTTTTTGTGTCTGCTGTAAAAACCCCTGCCCACTGGGCATCCCATATTAGCACATATAACCCTGTTACACACAAGCATCTCTTAAAGGGGATTTCATCTAACTAGAGCCCAGTTTTAATTGTTTTTGTGTCTGCTGTAAAAACCCCTGCTCACTGGGCATCCCATATTAGCACAATTAACCCTATCTGTTACACACAAGCAGCTCTTAAAGGGGATTTGATCTAACTGGAGCACAGTTTTAATTGTTTTTGTGTCTGCTGTAAAAACCCCCTGCCCACTGGGCATCCCATATTAGCACATTTAACCCTATCTGTTACACACAAGCAGGTGTTAAAGGGGATTTCTTCTAACTGGAGCACAGTTTTAATTGTTTTGTTTCTGCTGTTAAAACCCCTGCCCACTGGGCATCTCATATTAGCACATTTAACCATATCTGTTACACACAAGCAGGTGTTAAAGCGGATTTCATCTAACTAGAGAACAGTTTTAATTGTTTTTGTGTCTGCTGTAAAAACCCCTGCCATCTGGGCATCCCATATTAGCACATTTAACCCTATCTGTTACACACAAGCAGCTCTTAAAGGGGATTTCATCTAACTAGAGTGCAGTTTTAATTGTTTTTGTGTCTGCTGTAAAAAACCCTGCCCACTGGGCATCCCATATTAGCACATTCAACCCTATCTGTTACACATAAGCAGCTCTTAAAGCGGATTCCATCTAGCTAGAGCACAGTTTTAATTGTTTTTGTGTCTGCTGTAAAAACCCCTGCCATCTGGGCATCCCATATTAGCACATTTAACCCTATCTGTTACACACAAGCAGCTCTTAAAGGGTATTTCATCT
The DNA here is from genome assembly GCA_027917425.1 of Gastrophryne carolinensis. Lineage (NCBI taxonomy): Eukaryota > Metazoa > Chordata > Amphibia > Anura > Microhylidae > Gastrophryne > Gastrophryne carolinensis. The sequence continues at coordinate 180,295,554 of CM051239.1, read as the reverse complement.
AACTAGAGCACAGTTTTAATTGTTTTTGTGTCTGCTGTAAAACCCCCTGCCCACTGGGCATCCCATATTAGCACATTTAACCATATCTGTTACACACAAGCAGGTGTTAAAGGGGATTTCATCTAACTAGAGCGCAGTTTTAATTGTTTTTGTGTCTGCTGTAAAAACCCCTGCCCACTGGGCATCCCACATTAGCACATCTAACCCTATCTGTTACGCACAATCAGCTCTTAAAGGGGATTTCATCTAACTAGAGCACAGTTTTAATTGTTTTTGTGTCTGCTGTAAAAGCCCCTGCCCACTGGGCATCCCATATTAGCACATTCAACCCTGTTACACACAATCAGCTCTTAAAGGGGATTTCATCTAACTAGAGCACAGTTTTAATTGTTTTTGTGTCTGCTTTAAAAAACCCTAGGCACTGTGTATCCTCTGTTTGCACATTTAACCCCATCTGCTACACAGAAGCAGGTGTTTCAGCTGATTTTATCTAACTAGAGCACAGTTTTAAAAGTGTTTTTGTGTCTGCTTTAACCCCCCTGAGCACTGGGCATCCCCTGTTTGCACATTTAACCCTATCTGTTACACAGAAGCAGGTCTTTCAGTTGATTTCATATAACTAGACCACAGTTTTACCGTATTTGCCGGCATATAAGACGACTGTGCGTATAAGACGACCCCCCCAACATTTCCACTCAAAATATAGAGTTTGTTATATACTCGCCGTATAAGACTACTCCCTCTTCCGCACACCTTCCACACACCAAATAAAACATGAAAGAACATCAGATTTGCTTTAGTTTACATTTTTAGCGGGGCTTCTAGGGGGGGAGGTTACACAGCGGGGCATCCCAGTTCAGGATACCCCGCTGTGTATAACCCCCCAGAAAGTCCAGTAAACACTTACCTTACCTGGCTTCAGTGGTGCATGCGCGGGCTCTGGTCCAATGAAAGATGCTCACCGTCACTGCGTAATTCAACAGGCTGGGATCCCCATTAGTTCTAATGAGAGCCACCTGCCCAATTACACAGTGACAGTGGCCGCTCTCATTGGACCAGAGCCTGCGCATGCACCGTTGGACCTGGAAGAGGTGAGTGTCTTTGGGTATTGTGGGGGCTGGCCTCTGATCTTCCCCCCGGACATTCCAAATCGGGATGCCCCTGGGTAAGCTGGCCAGATTTACTTGTCGGTCGCGGGGCAAGTGCACCCACACAGGCATGCGCGCGGGAGCCGCACGGCCGAACTGGCCAAAAAATGTTTTCTTGGTTTCTGCAGTCATGGACGCCCGCCTCCCCAGTTTGGCCATGGGGTTCCCGCGCGCATGCCCCGCTACCAAAAAGTAAATCTGGCCAGCTGGCATCCTTCCCCAGGGGCATCCCGCACTGGCGCTGACCAAACTCCTCCACCAGCAACACCACCCCTGGTTTCTGCAGTCATGGACAGTGCACGCTCGGTGCCAGCTACCAAATCACAGATGATGGGGGGGTGGCACTGAAGAGTTTGATCGGCGCCCATGCGGAATGCCCCTGAGGAAGGACACCAGCTGGCCATGCGGGTATGTGTGTTGGAGCCCCATGGCCAAACTGGGAAAAAAATGTTTTCATGGTTTCTGTACACACACACACTCTCATGACAAAATCATCCTCTATTATGCATTTTTTTTAAATATTTAACAAAATATATTTATATTCCCTCCTTACCTTTTCCTCCGTGGTCATCAGGTCTCTGCTGCAGTCACGAGTCTGAATCAGCCCTGGTCACGAGTTTGAATCAGCAGGTGGGTGGAGCCTAATTGCCTCTCTCTAGTCCCACGCTGGCATTGCTTCCTGGAGGGGGCGGGCACCGAAGCAGCTGATTGGAGGAGAGGCGCTAAGGGCGGGCGGCTTCCGAGATCAGCATGGAGACCCCGGGCACGCATGTGAGCCCCTTGACAGGTGATCGGGGGGGGGGTTGTTGGGCGGCAGGGTGCCGATCGGTGCAGCGGGGGGCACGCTCGCGGGTGCCCGCAACCTAAATATAGATGATTGGGGGGGAGGGAGCGGCGCTTTTGTGTCTGCTTTAAAACCCCTGAGCATTGGGCATCCCATATTGCCAATTTTCATAATATCTGTTACACAGAAGCAGGTCTTTCAGCTGTTTTTATCTAACTAGAGCACAGTTTTCATTGTTTTTGTGTCTGCTTTAAAAACCCCGGGCTTCTTTGCTTCCCATGTTTGCACATTTAACCCTATCTGTTACACAGAAGCAGGTCTTTCAGCTGATTTCATCTAACTAGAGCACAGTTTAAAAAGTGTTTTTGTGTCTGCTGAGCACTGGGCATATTGCCAATTTTCATAGTATCTGTTACAGAGCAGTTCCTCCGTTTATTTACCTTCTGCTTTTTAAAGTAAACACATTTTTTAAAGTGCCTGTTGCACATTTCAAATACATAAAAATGTCAGGCAGACAAGTGTCAGGATCGTCACAGAGGAGTGGCAGAGGCCTAGATTCAGCAGGCAGAGGTCACAGCAGACTAGGGGCGAGTGGCAGCAGGAGTCGCGTTGAGAGACCTGATCTGCCAGTATCTGCTAGCTGTCGTGTCTCCACCAGTAACACATCTGCCGTCGTAGATTGGTTAACACGGTCATCCACATCATCACAAGTTACATCCGACACCCCCAGTCTACATGATGATGAAGCCGATCGCACTTGGGAGCCGGGTGCAGAAGGGGCTTCATCATCATCATCAGGAGAAGAGGGGCGCAGGTTGCCCCGGAGTCAGCAGCTGAGGCAGCAAGGTGTTAGCAGCATGGATGGCAGTCAGCATGGGGGCAGAATTGTAAAGTCTGGAGCCAAAAGGGGCCGGGCCGGGGTAGATCACTTGCTGCGCGGCAGGCTACCTTCTCAGGAGGTAGTAGAGCAGGGGTTCCTGGAGTTGGCGGCAGCAGCAGTTAATCAGTGCGGGCTGTTGGTGGGAAAATTAGCTACTCGGCAGCGTGGCAGTTTTTCATCAAGCATCCGCAGGAGGGTAACATGGCCACATGCAAGATATGTAGGCAGAAGGTGAAGTGTGGCCAGGGCCCAAATGTTGGCACCACGGCCCTGCGTCAACATATGCTGCGTCACCATAAAGCGGCCTGGGAGAACCGAGGCTCCGAAGAGGTGGTCCAGGCTGCTTCCTCACCAAGTGGCACGCCGCTCCAAATTTCTGCCAGCCAAGGCTCCAGCACCTCAGCCGAAGGCAGCTGTGCGTCATACCCATCCTCTGTCTCTCCAGATGCTCCTGCTCCTCCTCCTCCTCCAAGTCATGCATCCCGCCAGCAATCCATCAGCGAAGCCATGTCCAAGAGACAGCAGTATGCGCCCACTCATCCTACGGCGCAGAAGCTGAATGTGCTCCTGTCTAAGTTGCTGGTGCTGCAGTCGCTCCCTTTTCAGGTGGTGGGCTCTGCACCTTTCAGAGAACTGATGGCTTGGTGGAGAGTCCCAAGCGTCATTTCTTTTCCAAGAAGGCAGTACCAGCGCTGCACACTTTTGTTGAACAGAAGGTGGGCCAGTCCTTGAGCCTGTCGGTGTGCACCAAAGTGCATGGCAGCGCCGACGTCTGGAGCTGTAACTACGGTCAGGGACAGTACATGTCGTTTACGGCCCACTGGGTGAATGTGGTTCCTTTGCAGCAGCAGCAACTTGGACAGGTCACGCGCCCCCAGGCGCTGTGCCTGTGACACCGTGCGACTCGGCCTCCTCATTCTCCGCCATCTCCTCACCCTCCACTGTAGGGTCAAGTCTCAGTGCCCCTCCAGTCTACCATGTGTGCAGGGCACGGAGGTGTCACTCTGTGCTTCGCATGGTTTGTCTTGGTGAACGGAGTCACACAGGGGAGGAACTGCTAAAATTTATTCATCAAGAAATCCAAACATGGCTTACTCCAAGAAAACTGCAAATGGGAACCATGGTTACCGACAATGGGAAGAACATTTTGTTTGCGCTGCGACAAGGAAGCCTGACCCATGTGCCCTGCATGGCTCACGTCTTCAATCTGGTTGTCAAGCGGTTTCTGAAGTCTTCCCCCCATCTGCAAGACATCCTAACAACGGCAAGGAAACTTTGCATGCATTTCAGCCACTCCTACACTGCCAAGCACACCCTTCTTGAGCTACAGCGTCAGAACGGTAGCCCCCAACATAGTCTGATTTGCGATGTTTCCACCCGTTTGAATTCCACCCTCCATATGTTGGACCGACTATACGAAAAGAGAAAAGCCATCACGGATTTCTTGATGATCCAAGTGGATAGGGGGACTTCCCTGTGTAACTTCAATGTCAACCAGTGGCAGCTCAAACGTGACACCTGCCTGAGGAATCCACTTTATTTGTCAGTCGCCAGGATTACGGGATGAACAATGTGATTCCGCTGCTTCATGTACTACAACACATGTTGGAAACCATGGCTGGTCAGGGCACTGGAGACATGGCGTCTACATCTCACGGCCACATGAACCCCATTGGGGCTGAACTGGAGGAGGAGGAGGAGGAGCACAGTGAAGCACAGTTTAGGCTTGGCAAAATGGCTGGTTTATCTAGTCAGCTGACAGGAGAGGAGGAGCAGGAGCAGCCAGAGGAGCTAGAGGGTTGTGAGAACCTGGGCCCCATTCTTTTTAATATATTTGTAAGTGACATAGGAGAAGGCTTGGTAGGAAAAGTTTGTCTGTTTGCTGATGATACAAAGGTTAGTAATAGGGTGGATATCCCGGGAGGTGTCTGCAACATGGAAAATGATTTAGCTTTACTGGATAGATGGTCAAAACTGTGGAAACTAGAGTTTAATGTCTCTAAATGTAAAATCATGCACTTGGGTAGAAGGAATCCCTGCTCTGAGTACCGTATGGGCAGTACTGTGTTAGCCAGGACCTCGGAGGAGAGAGATTTAGGGGTACTGATTACTGATAGCTGCAAGATGAGTGGACAGTGTAGCCAGGCAGTGGGAAAAGCAAGCAGGATGCTCGGCTGTATAGCTCGAGACATCACCAGTAGGAAGAGGGAGGTTGTGATGCCGCTGTATAGAGCCCTGGTAAGGCCACAGCTAGAATACTGTGTGCAGTTCTGGAGACCTTACCTGCAAAAAGACATTATTCAAATAGAACGTGTCCAAAGGCGGGCAACGAAAATGGTGGAAGGACTTAAACTTAAAACTTATCAGGAGAGACTTAAAGAACTTAATTTGTACAGTCTGGAGGAAAGAAGGGAGAGGGGGGACATGATTGAGACCTTTAAATATGTGAAAGGATTGAATAAGGTTCAGGAGGGAAGTGTTTTTTAGAAGAAGCTTAATGATAGAACAAGGGGGCACAACCTGAAGCTAGTCGGGGGGAAGATCAGGAGCAATGTTAGAAAGTATTATTTTACAGAAAGAGTAGTAGATGCTTGGAACAAACTTCCAGCAGAGGTAGTTGAAAAATCAACAGTTACTGAATTTAAACATGCCTGGGATAAGCACACATCTATCCTAAGATAAAGAGTACATACAGTATACACATAAGGGCAGACTAGATGGACCGTATGGTCTCCTTCTGCCGTCAACCTTCTATGTTTCTATGAGAAAGGCGAGACAGAGGACCCAGACACACCGTGGCAGTATGCAGTGGAGATGGAGACAGGTAGTCCCTCCGAGTCACTTGCACAAATGGCACAAAGCATGCTCACATGGTTGCGTAGTGACCACAGAATTGTTTCCATTTTTTTGCGGGATGACTACTGGCTCTCCACCTTATTGAACCCTCGCTTCCGGCACAAAATGGGGGCATTTTTTAAACCCGCCGAGAGGGAGGACAAACTAACCTACTACAAAGACATTCTACGTAGTCAGTTGGCCGATGCCTATCTGCACCATGGTCCATACTCTCGCAGGTCTGACTCGGGAGACCTCTGCGCTCACCTTTCACTGCCATGGCTGCTGGGGGGGTGGCAGGAGCAGCAGCAGCAGCTCCATCAGCAGCAGCGGCAGTCTTCAGTTGCTAATGAGTAGCTTTCTTCACCCACATAATGAGGCTACTCATGTGCAGCAGGAAGACCTGAAGCAGGACCTGAACCAGCAGGTCGTGTCATACCTTGACATGACCATGCCAACACACCTTGAGGATCCGCTGGACTTCTGGGCAGCCAAACTTGACTTGTGGCCGCAACTAGCAGAGTTTGCCCTGGAAAAGCTGTCCTACCCGGCCAGTAGCGTGCCATCTGAGCGGGTGTTTAGTGCGGCGGGGGCCATAGTAACACCGAGGAGAACTCGTCTGTCAACTAAAAATGTGGAGAGACTCACCTTTGTGAAAATGAATCAGGGATGGATCAGCCAGGATTTCCACCCACCAATGGCTGATGCATGCGAGTAGATTCAGCATGGTGCCACGTTTTACACTTTCCAAATGGTGCAAAACATATTTATGTCTTTAGGCCAATTTTTGGGCTCCTGCTGATGCCAACTTCAGGGTATGCCTTTCAGACAATTTTTGTGTTCCTGCTGCTGCCAACTCCAGGGTGTGTCTTTAGGCCAATTTTTGGGCTCCTGCTGGCAACTCCAGTGTCTCTTTCAGCCAATGTTTGGGCTCCTGCTGCTGCTGCCAACTCCAGGGTGTGTCTTTAGGCCAATATTTGGGCTCCTGCTGCCAACTCCAGTGTCTCTTTCAAGCAATGTTTGGGCTCCTGCTGCTGCCAACTCCAGAGTGTGTCTTTAGGCCAATTTATGAGCTCCTGCTGGCAACTACAGTGTCTCTTTCAGCCAATTTTTGGGCTCCTGCTGCTGCCAACTCCAGTGTGTCTTTAGGCCATTTTTTGGGCTGCTGCTGCCAACTCCAGTGTCTCTTTCAGCCAATGTTTGGGCTCCTGCTGCTGCTGCCAACTCCACTGTGTGTCTTTCAGGCAATATATGGGCTCATCATGCTGATGCCACCTCAAGGCTCTGTAATTGTGCCGCTCTGCATCAGCGAATCTAATAGCGACGCCTCTGATCTGCATGTCATACTTCTTTACAATAGTATTTCACTAGCCCAGCATGCATCCTATGCATGTTACAGCCAAGCAAAACATTCTGCAACCCTATGGAGGCTCTTGGACGCCCAGAAATAGCCGTTTTTAATAGCGATTCATCGCAAATAAATTCGGACCGAAACAATATTTCCCGGAAAAGTTCGCTCATCTCTAATTGCAAACCCTTGAAATGCCAAGTAACAGTTTAGAGCACCACCAAAACTTTATAGTACTACAAACTTTTCTATACAACTATGGATGACCAGACTTGCTCAAGCTTGCAAAACATCCAACACTTAAGAAACTAATATTTACATTTTTTTCTGATGTGGCAACAGCTTCTAACAAATAAACATGAGATATGGATAGGATTGTAGGCAGCTAGCTAGCTAAAATAACATTGCCAGATTTCAATTTCTGTTGCAGTTGAGGCCTTGAAAGCTTCCAGCCTGATTTGGAAAGCGCTTTAGCTCAGTAGGCCAGTATCCAATAATGTTGGGAGAGATTTCCCCTTCAACATAATACAATCAAGTAAAAAAACAAGGTTGCTGTTAAAAAATGCTGAATCTGTAGCTTTTCAATAGGGTGGGAGACAACAGGGTTGATTTGGAGCCCCTTTCACAACAATTTTTTGTGTGAAAATTTCCATTCTCGCCCATTTTTCCCCTCGTCTGATTCAGCAGAGCCTTTTTTTCTGCAAGAATTTTTGTGTGAAATGTTTTAAATTTTGCGTTATTTTTCGTTTGGTAGCAAGACCTCCAAACAAACCTTGAGAAAGGGCTCCGAATCAATCCTAATGTCCACATGAGAAGGAGAGATCCACACATTTTGTAACCAGCATAAATGTATAAATTCACATACTGTAGATCCATAAATTACTTTACTCCATGTGGCATACTGATTTGGGATTCTCTGCAGTGGGAAACCCTCAAATGGTCACCTCAGTCTAACATGCCCCCTCTGCATGCCCTGCATGTCTGCCAGACTTGAATGTCTGCTGAAGGGGACACCCAGGGTGGAGGGTGCTGGGATGTTATGGGGAGCTGCGACAATGCTGAGAACACTTCCACATTTTCATATTGTTTCCTTCATATTTTAAAAACATGTTTTTTTAAATATCATACTATTTTACATGTTTTATTTCAGTTTAACCTTTGCATGGCAATACCAAACATACAAGGCTAAACCCCTTATACTCAATTTTATTCAATCAGGTTTAAATATGACTTGATGAATTGCAGTTTACAAATGCTTGATTGAGGACCACCTTCAGTAATACGTCCAATTCAATTAACATAATATTATATGCAATTTCTAACCAGCTGCTGCATGTCACTCACTGACTGTATATCACTCACGGACTACTACTACACGGTCTAGCTGCAGTTCATGGCAAGAGTCATACATGTACTTAAGCCAACAGCAGTGATACATTGGCCTGGATCATCCAGTTTCTCCATAAGTCTTACCATAACTATACTCTTGGGCTATTTGGCAGTGATTATATAGCTTAATCAACTCTGTTCTTCCCATGTTGTCTTACCTGTTCAGTTAAGGTTCTCAGCTACTTCTCTGACCCATTTCTCTCTTGTCCAGTTTTTCCTTGTTCCACTATATCTTCCAACTCAAATAAAACATGTCTTCTTCTACGTTTCTTACAATGTCTAGCTAGTTGCATACATCTTTCATGACTCACATTGTTGCACATTAGGCTCGATTCAGAGATACATTTGTCTGGACTTCTGTAGCTGTCTGTGAAAGTTTTGGTGGGTGTTTGTCATTTTTTTGCTTTTTTTCGTTCATTTTTCATTCGCACGAACGTTCGGGAAAATGTGTAAATGCGCTTTCGATGAACGGAAGCAAATCGGAACATTTCCGCTAGTTCGGATCATTTTCCAAACAAAATCTGATATTTTTCGTTCATTCAGATAACTTACGTTTTTGGGATGGGCTTACGTCTTATTCAGAGAGCTGATTTCCGACGGATCACCACCCTATAAATCCGTTTCATTTCCGATCCACTTACGGGACCTTTGAGGGCTCGGATTGCTATTGTTGAACATGTTTTACGGCTATGTGGAGTCTGCGCGCCTTTAGCACCAAGGCATTGCATGTATCAGCATGGCCGAGGCCATAAATTGTATAGCAATGCATACCTGAATCAATACATTTAATGTATGCCTTATAGATGCATTTTAATGCTGACCTTAATTAGTCCTTAGCATGTAAACATTTATTTTCCCACACATCCATATAATTGCTAGTTTTTTTTAGACTTATGTCCTTTGTGAATTATATTTGGATTGTTGAACTTGAATCTTAATTTGTTGTAGGAGTTATTGTTTTAATCGGTTACCTTTGCTTTGTGTAATTATTTTATATTTGGTTGCAGGAACCGCAAGATGTGCCACTCACACAACATACAAGCAGTGTTTGGTCCAGCTATGCAATTCCTCAGTGTTCTTGCAGGGCATCCAGGGTCGTCCCATGATGCTTATATATTGCAGAGCTCCGGCTTATTTCGTCAGTTTGAGTCAGAAGAATTATATGGTAGATGGCTCCAGGGTAAGTTTGCTCACATTCCATCAATCCATTTTCACTGTATGGCAATGAATATAGTTGATGACTCATGTCTTAACCTATGGCTGTTTTCATCCCTTGATGACATGTTAAACAATATTGTAGCTTAGAATGTGTATTTTATGTTAGTATTTTTTAATTCTTTCAGGGGATTCTGGATATCCCCTCCTGCCCTTGCTCCTGATGCCCGTTCTTTGCCTGCAGAATGCGGGCCAGGGGTTCTGTAATTGGGCACTATGCAAAACCGGGGCCATGGTGGCAAGGGCCCTCTGGCTTTTGAAGTCCAGATTTAGGTGTTTGGACCATACAGGGGGGGCACTGCAGTATGATCCCAAAAAGGTTATTCCAATATTTTAATTTACCTTTTTTTAACAGGGACCACACGTGCCAGAGTGGCACGACTGAGCGTCAGGGTCCTTCAATTAGTGGGCGAGATGCAGGAGCTGCGCATCTCGTTGGGGACCACAGATGAAGAATAATGTTATGTGGCCTGCCATTGCTATGTATTTTGTTTTTTATAAATTTGAAATTTTCATTTTATGATGGAATAAAAAAAAAAAAATGTTACAGTGTCATTATAAAAATACATTAACACAAAACTAATGGGCCCAGAAATATTTAAAGATGAATATTCACATGACCGAGAAGTGATTTGGGTAAGTTTTAGGGGGCAGATGGAGGATAGTGCTAAGTGGTCTGGGTGAGCTTTAAGGGTCCAAAAGGGAAGATGGAGGATAGTGCTAAGTGGTTTGGGTGAGCTTTAAGGGTCCAAAAGGGAAGATGGAGGATAGTGCTAAGTGATTTAGCTAAACATTGTAGTAGAAGTGAGGGTGGCAAATATGTAAGCGAGCACTTTAATGAGTTAAGTTTGTAGTGCGCAGGCACAAGATCGTAAGGATTTCCGTCCGAACGAATATTTATTGAAAAAGGGAAACAGAATCTAACGGGAAACGTAAAGGATTCATGGGATGATACAATGGGAAAAGGGCAAAAACGAAAGCCTACGTTGTAACATGTGAAAATGAAACGGAAAAGTCACGATGGAAAATTACACTTAATTACTCGTATTCGTATTCTGCTGTATGAACTAACAGAAACTTTACAGAAGGATTGCAATACATGCATAGAATCGCTCGTACACTCATACGAGAACGGAAACATTTAAAAAAAGAACAGATCGGCACTAAAACTGAAGTTTTTTTTTGTCTCTCTGAATCGAGCCTAATGTCAGACCATGTGAGTTTCTAGATGGCTCTCTAAATACGAGCTCTTATTATTTCTACCTAACACACTATAGCCCATGCCAAAGCATTCACTTCATCAGCATTGAGTATCAGAATCTCCAATGTGCATTGCACTCTATAAACACAAACACTTTATGATTTACGGCCTTATTTATGAAGTATGCCATTTAGCAGTTCTTTGTGACTATAGTGCCAGTTCCGGAACACCGGAATTTTGGCCTTACCTGGCGCTGTGCTGTGGATTACAATGGTGCTAGAAGTCACAGCCCAGAAGACTAAATAATTAGCTTTGATTGTTGCACTAGGTATTGGCCGGACTATGTCAGCGCCTGTTGGACTCAGTTGCTGATTATCCAGTATTATTGTGCCAGTGAGCACCACCTTGAAATCTTTGGCACTGTAATTCTCCAGTTCTGTATTTTCATCATTACAGCTACAATAAATCACTGTTGGGGACAAATGGGGCAAACTTTACAGTGCGTTTAGGCTGCATTTTAGTAAATGGACAAAAAAATAGTTTAATTATTGAATCATTTAATTACTACCAAATCCCAATGCAAGTTCTGTACAAATAAATGTGTACAATATTAATTATAAGCATTACACAGTTCAATCCAGTTCTGCTCATTGTGCTCTATGGGATCTTGAACTACAGTGCCACGTTTCATCAGACGCTGCTTCAACCAGAGCACCAGCGCTTCAACTTTTTTGATACTAGTGTTAAAAAAGACTCTAACTAGCTGCGGCATCAGTTCTGCCATTTTTTTTATTTCTTGAGTGCCGCTGAGGCAATAAGAAATTGAAAACTGATTATTATTAAAATTGGTTGTAAATGGTATAAAATGACATGTTATAATTTAACAGTTTCTGATTCAAAATGTTAAAGGGTGTGATTTAAAGGGTCACTGTGGTCAAAAGCAAATTAAGGGAAATACCTTTGATCCGGTTTTCTTGAAGATCCATATCTCTTGCTTTGTTCACATGCCACTGTACACAATAAATGGAATTATGCACAGAAGAACCTTCTAAGGCAGTGGTACTCAACTGGCGGACCGGGGTCCAAATGCGGACCTCGGTGCCAAATTTCTGGCCCCCTGCCCTGACAGCCCTGCACTTAGTTGCTTCTGTGTTGCCATGCACAGCGCTGCCCTGCTACAGATTGGCGATGTAGTTGTTTGCCTCCCTGCACCTAGCATTGCAATATGAAGTACTGCATGGACAAGAAGTGGCATCGCAATGTATAATCCACCCCAACCCACCCCAATGCACTGATTTCTATCTATCCAGCCCCCCTGACAGCGCCCCGTCCGGACCTTCGCCTCTCACCAAATGCCTGTAAATGGACCTTTACAAGAAGTGGTTGAGTACCCCTGTTCTAAGGTATGGAAATGTCCAGAAGGTGACCTCTATAGAGAGCAAGGCTGCAATAGAGAGCCTGAAAGTAGCTGCATACCTCAAAAGTAAGCACAGCAGGCGCAGAATTGCTATTTAGGGCACTTTGAACTACACCTATTGCGACTGGAGACAAAGCAGCATATTTTATTTGCCATTAGAGATGAGCGAACTTTTGAAAAATTCGATTCGACTGATTCGCCGAATTTTCCGACAAAAATCGTTTCGACCCGAATAAATTCGCGACGAATCGCTATTAAAAACAGCTATTTCTGAGCCTCCTAGAGCCTCAATAGGGTTGTAAACCATTCTGCCTTGCTGTAACACGCACAGGATGCGTGCTGGGTTAGTTAAATAATACTTATAATACTGAATAAATATCACATGCAGATCAGAGGCATCGCTAATAGAATCGCAGAGCGGCACAATTGCAGAGAGTTGAAGTGGCATCACTATGAGGGGCAGAAGGAGCCCAAACATTGCTTTAAAGAGACACTGGAGTTGGCAGCAGCAGGAGCCCAAAAATTGGATGAATCACACCCTGGAGTTGGCAGGAGTTGACAGCAGCAGCAGCAGCAGGAGCCCAAATATTACATTAAAGAGACCCTGGGGTTGGCCTCAGGAGCCCAAAAATTGGATGAATCACACCCTGGAGTTGGCAGCAGCAGCAGCAGGAGCCCAAATATACACTGGAGTTGGCTTCAGGAGCCCAAAAAGTGGATGAATCACACCCTGGAGTTGGCAGAAGTTGGCAGCAGCAGCAGCAGCAGGAGCCCAAATATACACTGGAGTTGGCTTCAGGAGCCCAAAAATTGGATGAATCACACCCTGGAGTTGGCAGAAGTTGGCAGCAGCAGCAGCAGCAGGAGCCCAAATATACACTGGAGTTGGCTTCAGGAGCCCAAAAATTGGATGAATCACACCCTGGAGTTGGCAGGAGTTGACAGCAGCAGCAGCAGCAGGAGCCCAAATATACACTGGAGTTGGCTTCAGGAGCCCAAAAATTGGATGAATCACACCCTGGAGTTGGCAGGAGTTGACAGTAGCAGCAGCAGGAGCCCAAATATACACTGGAGTTGGCTTCAGGAGCCCAAAAATTGGATGAATCACACCCTGGAGTTGGCAGCAGCAGCAGCAGGAGCCCAAATATACACTGGAGTTGGCTTCAGGAGCCCAAAAATTGGATGAATCACACCCTGGAGTTGGCAGAAGTTGGCAGCAGCAGCAGGAGCCCAAATATACACTGGAGTTGGCTTCAGGAGCCCAAAAATTGGATGAATCACACCCTGGAGTTGGCAGGAGTTGGCAGCAGCAGCAGCAGGAGCCCAAATATACACTGGAGTTGGCTTCAGGAGCCCAAAAATTGGATGAATCACACCCTGGAGTTGGCAGGAGTTGACAGCAGCAGCAGCAGCAGGAGCCCAAATATACACTGGAGTTGGCTTCAGGAGCCCAAAAATTGGATGAATCACACCCTGGAGTTGGCAGGAGTTGACAGCAGCAGCAGCAGCAGCAGGAGCCCAAATATTACATTAAAGAGACCCTGGGGTTGGCCTCAGGAGCCCAAAAATTGGATGAATCACACCCTGGAGTTGGCAGCAGCAGCAGCAGGAGCCCAAATATACACTGGAGTTGGCTTTAGGAGCCCAAAAATTGGATGAATCACACCCTGGAGTTGGCAGAAGTTGACAGCAGCAGCAGCAGGAGCCCAAATATACACTGGAGTTGGCTTCAGGAGCCCAAAAATTGGATAAATCACACCCTGGAGTTGGCAGAAGTTGGCAGCAGCAGCAGCAGGAGCCCAAATATACACTGGAGTTGGCTTCAGGAGCCCAAAAATTGGATGAATCACACCCTGGAGTTGGCAGGAGTTGACAGCAGCAGCAGCAGCAGGAGCCCAAATATACACTGGAGTTGGCTTCAGGAGCCCAAAAATTGGATGAATCACACCCTGGAGTTGGCAGGAGTTGACAGTAGCAGCAGCAGGAGCCCAAATATACACTGGAGTTGGCTTCAGGAGCCCAAAAATTGGATGAATCACACCCTGGAGTTGGCAGCAGCAGCAGCAGGAGCCCAAATATACACTGGAGTTGGCTTCAGGAGCCCAAAAATTGGATGAATCACACCCTGGAGTTGGCAGAAGTTGGCAGCAGCAGCAGCAGCAGGGGCCCAAAAATACACTGGAGTTGGCTTCAGGAGCCCAAAAATTGGATGAATCACACCCTGGAGTTGGCAGGAGTTGGCAGCAGCAGCAGCAGGAGCCCAAATATACACTGGAGTTGGCTTCAGGAGCCCAAAAATTGGATGAATCACATCCTGGAGTTGGCAGAAGTTGGCAGCAGCAGCAGCAGGAGCCCAAATATACACTGGAGTTGGCTTCAGGAGCCCAAAAATTGGATGAATCACACCCTGGAGTTGGCAGGAGTTGACAGCAGCAGCAGCAGGAGCCCAAATATACACTGGAGTTGGCTTCAGGAGCCCAAAAATTGGATGAATCACACCCTGGAGTTGGCAGGAGTTGACAGCAGCAGCAGCAGCAGGAGCCCAAATATTACATTAAAGAGACCCTGGGGTTGGCCTCAGGAGCCCAAAAATTGGATGAATCACACCCTGGAGTTGGCAGCAGCAGCAGCAGGAGCCCAAATATACACTGGAGTTGGCTTCAGGAGCCCAAAAATTGGATGAATCACACCCTGGAGTTGGCAGAAGTTGGCAGCAGCAGCAGCAGCAGGAGCCCAAATATACACTGGAGTTGGCTTCAGGAGCCCAAAAATTGGATGAATCACACCCTGGAGTTGGCAGAAGTTGGCAGCAGCAGCAGCAGCAGGAGCCCAAATATACACTGGAGTTGGCTTCAGGAGCCCAAAAATTGGATGAATCACACCCTGGAGTTGGCAGCAGCAGCAGCAGGAGCCCAAATATACACTGGAGTTGGCTTCAGGAGCCCAAAAATTGGATGAATCACACCCTGGAGTTGGCAGAAGTTGGCAGCAGCAGCAGCAGGAGCCCAAATATACACTGGAGTTGGCTTCAGGAGCCCAAAAATTGGATGAATCACACCCTGGAGTTGGCAGAAGTTGGCAGCAGCAGCAGCAGCAGGAGCCCAAATATACACTGGAGTTGGCTTCAGGAGCCCAAAAATTGGATGAATCACACCCTGGAGTTGGCAGGAGTTGACAGTAGCAGCAGCAGGAGCCCAAATATTACATTAAAGAGACCCTGGGGTTGGCCTCAGGAGCCCAAAAATTGGATGAATCACACCCCTGGAGTTGGCAGCAGCAGCAGCAGGAGCCCAAATATACACTGGAGTTGGCTTCAGGAGCCCAAAAATTGGATGAATCACACCCTGGAGTTGGCAGGAGTTGACAGTAGCAGCAGCAGCAGGAGCCCAAATATACACTGGAGTTGGCTTCAGGAGCCCAAAAATTGGATGAATCACACCCTGGAGTTGGCAGGAGTTGACAGCAGCAGCAGCAGCAGGAGCCCAAATATACACTGGAGTTGGCTTCAGGAGCCCAAAAATTGGATGAATCACACCCTGGAGTTGGCAGGAGTTGACAGTAGCAGCAGCAGGAGCCCAAATATACACTGGAGTTGGCTTCAGGAGCCCAAAAATTGGATGAATCACACCCTGGAGTTGGCAGCAGCAGCAGCAGGAGCCCAAATATACACTGGAGTTGGCTTCAGGAGCCCAAAAATTGGATGAATCACACCCTGGAGTTGGCAGAAGTTGGCAGCAGCAGCAGCAGCAGGGGCCCAAAAATACACTGGAGTTGGCTTCAGGAGCCCAAAAATTGGATGAATCACACCCTGGAGTTGGCAGGAGTTGGCAGCAGCAGCAGCAGGAGCCCAAATATACACTGGAGTTGGCTTCAGGAGCCCAAAAATTAGATGAATCACATCCTGGAGTTGGCAGAAGTTGGCAGCAGCAGCAGCAGGAGCCCAAATATACACTGGAGTTGGCTTCAGGAGCCCAAAAATTGGATGAATCACACCCTGGAGTTGGCAGGAGTTGACAGCAGCAGCAGCAGGAGCCCAAATATACACTGGAGTTGGCTTCAGGAGCCCAAAAATTGGATGAATCACACCCTGGAGTTGGCAGGAGTTGACAGCAGCAGCAGCAGCAGGAGCCCAAATATTACATTAAAGAGACCCTGGGGTTGGCCTCAGGAGCCCAAAAATTGGATGAATCACACCCTGGAGTTGGCAGCAGCAGCAGCAGGAGCCCAAATATACACTGGAGTTGGCTTCAGGAGCCCAAAAATTGGATGAATCACACCCTGGAGTTGGCAGAAGTTGGCAGCAGCAGCAGCAGCAGGAGCCCAAATATACACTGGAG